>LR991104.1:19710810-21003310 GCA_905163515.2 Lymantria monacha | reverse complement strand
GATGTTAATAATAGAAACAATAGCTAAAAAATCTTCTCAGAACCACAAATTTCACATTTACTTTCATTAAAAACATTTTTTACATTAATTAGGTTTTGTTATGTAAATATAGAATGTCTATATGTAGTAATTACTGTTTGTGTATTTGAAAAAAAAAAAAGATCTTATTAAAAATCATCTCGGCTGAGTATAAGTCCCAATGTTGGGCACAAATTTCCTTCACAATCAGAGAGATAATGACTTACTATACCATGCTGGTCAGAAGAAAGAAGAAAGTGTTGGCATTTTTTTTTGGTGGTGGGCTATGGAGTATTTACGCCCCGCTAATCCGTCCGGGGCAACGGAAGAAGTGGCGCGCGACCCCATAGACTCGCCCTACATGTACCTCTCCTCGCCGAGCAAGCGAGCCAAGATGTGTTGGCATGAGGTTTCATTTTAAGTGTTTCTTCTCCTCCAAATTATGCATATTATTAATATATATAAATGAAAGGTGAGCAGTGACCATAAACATTAGTTTAAAAAAATAATTAGAAAAAAGAACATAACATTTGAACTTTGGACATAGAGCTGTTCAGTAATGATTGGAATAGCAACTGCTGGGATAACAGTTTTATTTTATAGAAAATTATCATTTATCGTAAATGCCAAAGCACTTGCCGCAGTAAGGTTGGTCTATATTCCATTAACATCCAAGATTATATATCTTCAATGTTCTCTGAGCTGTGATATCTTTCTATAAGCAAGGTTTAATTAAGCACTGTTCCACGATAGCAGTTGTCTCGATATTCCCTGTGGTGATGGAGTAAGAATACACTTCACCACCTCTTACCACATCTTACCTGTGGGTGATCGCAAGAAGTCTCTTGCGACCTTAGTAGTCACTAAGGTATATAAAACGCATATAAAATCTATGCAAGAGAAGGAAAACTTTAAACAAACCCTAT
The DNA here is from genome assembly GCA_905163515.2 of Lymantria monacha. Lineage (NCBI taxonomy): Eukaryota > Metazoa > Arthropoda > Insecta > Lepidoptera > Erebidae > Lymantria > Lymantria monacha. Next base: position 21,002,366 of record LR991104.1, on the reverse strand, counting down.
AACATCTGACCAACATAGTATAGTAGGTCTATTGCCTTTAATAGGCTCGAGGCCCAACAGTGGGAAATGTATGCACTGAGATGATGACGAGTTGTCTAGATATAGAAACTATATATGTGGCCTGGGTAAACAATAAGAGTGGGAAATTAAAAGACTTAAGATTATTTTTTTGGCTCATCTGCATCACACTGTAATTCGAGTGAAAGGAACCTACTCATCATGTCAGCTCCCATATGTCCTACTATTAAGCCTGTGGCTCCTTCAAAATGGGAGAGAAAGTGACTATTAATAACAAGCTGGTCAACTTAAACACTCGCCGTCCATTCTGTTCAGGGCGACAGCAGGGCGGCGGGTGGCCCCATAATCCATTATATTCTCTTCTCATCACCATTGGGATGACCACTGGTACCGCAACCTTGCCATCTGTGGCCAGCCCATCGAGTTACCCTTTCGGATATCATCGCCCGGCGATACCTCTCGGCCTACTGCTGGAGTATCGCCTTCACTATCTGTGTATTATATCTCTTAGTCGTCTTTTGCGACACCCACAGACAAGAGAGGATGGTGAATTGTTTTCTTATTTTGCCACCACAAGGATTATTAATCTCACTCTTCCACACTATTTTCCATATAGTATTGACTGCACAAATAGCGTAGTGGTTAAAACATTGGCATGTGGTTGTTTTTTTTTTTGTTTTTTACGCTGTGGAAACGCATGGGGATTTTTTTAATTCTTTGCAGAACATTATGAAATAACAAATTGTGCCGAGTCTGTGTGCAATTTGTGTCCGTTAATTCATCATCACAACCCATAAATGTCCCACTGTTGGGCTTGGGCCTCCTCCGTAATGGGAGGGAAATTAACCTACTATACCACGCTGGTCAGACTTGTTGGTATAGGGTTTTGTTTCGAATTTTCCTTCTCTCGCATAGATGTTATATGCGTTTTATATCCCTTAGTCGTTTCGTACGATCACTCACGGGTAAGTTATGGAGTGGTGAATAGTATTCTTACTCTGTCACCACGTCGCCTCTACCGCAATACAAGGATTATTTCCTTAGTGCCGGTTGTAGTCATTTAAAAATAAAAACTTTTATAAGAATTACGATAGCCAGTTCATCTGATAAAAGTGGTGATTACAGTATTAGCTTTTCAAAATTGCGCGGGCGATGAGTCATGATCAGTTGGTAGATATTTCAAGACATCACTTTATTTTTTTTTATTGCTTATGGTCGCAAACGAGCTGACAGCACACCTGATGGTAAGTGTCACTGCCGCCCATGGACCTTTGATATACCAAGGGTATAGCTGGGCCGCTGCCTACCAATACAAACCCCAAACCCACCCTTGCTGGGCTTTCGGCTCTCTCACTTACCGAACGAAGCGCAATAGCACATTGCCATTACCCAGACGTCGATTTTCTTCTCAGTGTAGTACTACCCCGGACGGACCGGCCTGCGGCTGTAGACAGAGAACTGTCCACAGCGTGGTCCTGCCACTACTATACTCACTGCATAGTCACGTATTCATCATCATTTAGCTTTAGGCTGTGGACGGCCAGTAGTGGTCTGCCGTTATTGGACGCAAGACTCTTTCGAAGAATGCCACTCAATCGCGGTACCATGCTATCGGCATCCAACGATTTCGAGCAACTTTCACCAAGTGGTCCGTCTTTTTTTTTTCTCCGGTGGGCTATGGTCTGGTCACACCCCACTAAATCCGTCCGGGGCGACAGATGAAGCGACGCGCGAGCCTATAGACCCGCCCCGCAATATACCTCTGCACGCCGTGTAAGGGGGCTACCGGCACCCGGTCTTTGTCTTCGGTGGCCCACCCGGTTAGTGGCCAGTCCGCCTGGAGAGTGGTACTATTTGTGTCACTCATATGAGGGTATTTTACCGTAATCGCTGGTGTATGCGTTTCTCATGAGACCTGCTTCCCACCATCTTGATGAAAGCTTTAGCAGATTGTCACGCCTTTTTTTTTTTTTTTTTTTTTTTTTTTTTTTTTTTTTTTTTTTTTTTTTTGCGGTGGGCTATGGACGTCGCACCCCGCCAAATCGGTCCGGGGTGACGGAAGAGGCGGCGCGCAACCCCATTGACCCACCCTGCAAGCACCTCATCTTCGCCGTACGAGCGGGCCACCGGTACCCGATCTTTGTCTTCGGTGGCCCGCTCGGCGGTATGCCCTCTTGGGCTCCTCTCCTGTCGACGCCCCGACAGCTTTCGCCGTCGAGGCGTCGTCCTCACGCGGTGGCCTCACGTCGGGTAACCGGACAATTCCCCGGTCCGATCACCCGAAGCCTCGGTTAGGGCGGCATCAGGTGCAGGTACTCGCGCCTGCGCCGCCCCGGCCGCGGGCGGCGGCCCGGGTCACGGGAATCCTCCCGGGCCCGTTCCGCCGCCTCCTTCTGCGAGATGACAGCCTTGCAGAAGGCGGCAACCGCGTCCCAATTCCTGACGCTGTCGACCATCGCTCGCGCAACAGCCGGCAGCGTCAGGTCGGCACCGATGACAGCGACGAGGTCACGGCGCTGCCCGTCCCAGCCCGAACATACCTCGAGCGTATGTTGCGCCGTGTCCTCGTCGCTACTGCAATGGTGGCAGGACGGAGTCCACTCCCTCCGCACGACCGTGTGCAGGTACTTGCCGAAGCAACCATGCCCCGACAAGACCTGCACCAACCGGAAAGAGAGGACTCCGTGCTGCCGCTCCATCCACTCCATCAGTACGGGCCGGAGGGCCTCAGCGGTAATAACACCGTATCTAGGTCTCTCCAGCCGCGTAGCCCAACGGGCGATGACTTCTCGGCGGGCGTCCTCGCGCCAGGTGGCTATCTCGTTGAACGATGGGGAGCCACCCTCTTCGCGCATTGAGGTAACCCGCCGGTAGAGGTCGGAGAGCATCTCCGCCTCTAGGTCCCACGGGGGTGTCCCGGCCAATAGGCACGCCGCCTCTGTCGACACCGTGCGGTACCCGCGAATGGCTCTGACCGCCATGACTCTCTGTGGCCTCCACAGAACCGCCCTGAGTTGGGCGTTCAGAGCCCTCGCCCACACGGGTGCGCCGTACATGGCCATTGAGCGGATCACCCCCGCATACAGCCGTCGGCCCTGAAAACTGGGTCCGCCCACGTTCGGCATGAGCCGAGAAAGGGCGGACGCCGCGCCGACCAGCCGGGGAGCAATTTGACGAAAATGCTCCCGGAACCACCATCGCCCGTCGAGCACCAGACCCAAGTACCTCATATGGGCCTGGATACTGATGTGGATGGAGTTGACGACTAACGAGGCGCCGATGGGCAGCCTCACACGGGGCCCATGGAATAAAAGGGCCTCCGTCTTGTTTAGGGCCACCCTGCGCCCCAGCGCCTCGATTCGCCTGACCATCTCCTCGGTGCCGAGAGTGGCCAGGCTCGCCGCCTCTTCGAATGTCCTGCCCCGGGCTGTGACGAGCGTGTCGTCAGCATAGCAAATAACGCTCAGCCCGGGGGGGAGACTCCCTCTCAACGCCCAGTCGTAACCGATGTCCCACAGAGTCGGCCCCAGAACCGACCCCTGCGGAACACCGCACGACATGGGCGTCCGCACAATGTCCCCTGCGGGGCTCGCGTAGAGAACACTGCGCCCCTCCAAATAGTCTGCCACCAGCCGCCTGAGGTACAGGGGCACTCCGTGGAACCGGAGCGCCTCCCTGATGCAGCTGAATGGCAGACTATTGAAGGCGTTGGCGATGTCCAACGACACCGCCAACAGCACTCCTTTGCCGGCGACAGCCTCCGCGGCCGTCTGCCTCAGGCGTAGCAGGGCCCCGATGGTCGAACGCCCCCTTCGAAACCCAAATTGAGCGTCCGACAGATCGGGCCCCACCTCTTCCAGGTGTTGGACGATGCGGGCAGCGAGGACACGCTCCAGCAACTTACCCACATCGTCCAGAAGCACAATGGGCCTGTAGGCCGACGGCGAATCCGGGGGCCGTCCCGGCTTTGGCAGGAGAACCAACCTCCCTTCCTTCCAGCACTCAGGAAACTGTCCAGACGTCAGACAGGCGTTGAACAGTCGCCTGAGGCGAGGTTCGAGATGCTCGAGGAGCAACGTCAACACCCGGACTGGGATTCCGTCCGGGCCGGGGGCCGTGGTGGCGGCACGAATCTTCGCCACGGCTGCCCCCACTTCCGACTCCGTCACGGGCGGAACACTCTCGACGGCCTCCCGGTCGTGATCTGGCGAAGCCATGACCGGGGGCGTGTGCTCCGACTGCCGCGGGAACAGCTCCTCGACCACTCTACGAAGGAGGTCGGGCTGGAGGGTCTCGGTGAGGGGGGGGCCCTGCGCGCGAAGCTTATTCAGTGACGCGCGATACGGGCGACCCCAGGGGTCACGGTCAAGACCGTCCAGCATCTCCTGCCAACTCGCGTCCTTGGCGGACCGGATGGCCAGCCGAAAGGCGGTACGCGCACTGCGGTACGCCTCGTACAGCTGGCCCTCCCGCTCAACATCGCGGCGACGCCGCCGACTGCGGGAGTAGGACCTTCGGGCACTAATGCACGCCGCACGAAGGTCCGCCAGTCTTGGGGACCACTAGTAGACCCCCTGCCTCGGAGGTAGACGCCGCACCCTGGGCATGGCCGCATCGCAGACCTGCGTTAACGCACTGCGGATGCGGACAGCCTCAACGTCCACTCCGTCCGCTAGGGGTGGTGAGGACAGCCACGTGTTCACGATAGCCGCCTCCGCCAGTAGGTCCCTATCCAGCCGCCCCACAGCCCACCGCGGAAATGCGGGCGCTCGGTCCGCCCTGTGACCCCTGCTGGGGTCCCGGAGAGGGGAGACCTCCATCCGGATGTAACGGTGATCCGACAGGGTCTCCGCCTCCTCCAGGACACGCCAGTTCCTCACTCGTGGTGCGACAGCGGGGCTAGCGAACGACAAGTCCACTATCGACCCACCCTGGTGTCGCACACACGTGTTCACTGAGCCTCTGTTTAGGACACAGAGGCCCAGTGACGCCGCCCACTCCACGATCGCCCGCCCGCGATCGTCCGTCATCGGGGACCCCCACGCCGTGGATTTGGCGTTGAAGTCCCCCAGGACCAGGACGAGGCCCGGTGCCAGTCGCCGTATCGAAGCCTCCAAGGTGGTGAGGGAGGCCCCGAAATCGTCCATTCTCCTGTTAGGGGAGAGGTAAACGCTGTACAGTGTGACCCCTCCCCAATCCGCCGCGACAAATTCCTCGCCCCTATCCAAGAGGGATAAGGACGGGAAGTGCCGCTGCGTGGAGGTGACGATTGCCGCGGTTCCGTTCCGGCTGACCACCCAATTGGGGCGATCAGGCACGACGTACGGTTCCGCGACTACGGCTGCACCGATCGACCACTCCGCCATGGATTGCAGGAGGCGATCCTGCGCACCGGCGGAGTGGTTGGTGTTGGCCTGCAGGAGGTGAGTGGACTGGGCAGCCATTAATGGGCTGTGTCCATTATCACCTCCTGGCTTGCGGCGGGCGATCGGGCCGCGCTAGGAGCGGGAGCGGCCGGAGTCGAAGGGCCGCTCCGCCCCTTTGGAGCCGAAGCCGGAGGTCTGCACGCCCCAGAGCCCATGCGGTGCTTGGCAGGCTTATTGCCCGCCGCACACGCGGGGCAGTGGGGCGGGGCGGCGCAAGATGCCGCCATATGCCCAGTCTGACCGCAGCGGAAACAGAGTCCGCCGCAGTCAAAGCAATTAGTGCATGTTGGCCGGGTGTGCCCGACCGCCATGCACTTGAAACACCTCGCAGGCCGGTGCTCCAGCACGGTGACTCGCGCTGAGCTCCAGCCCACGAGGAGCCTGCCTGAGTCGGCCAGTTGCCTGACCGACTCCACTGGACACTGCACCCAGGCGGCACCTACGCCGCCCGGACCGGGCCGGATGGCGCCAACCCGGACGGTGTCCATGGGACACCCGGTTTTCGAGGCAATGGCCTCCCGGATGTCTTCCACCGTCACGGAGTCATCCAAACCCGAGATTGTCACGACTAGGGATGCTGCGGATATAAAGATTTGGATATGAATATTAAAATAACATTTTTATTATTATATGTGGTGGCAAACGAGCAAGCAACACACCTGGTGGTAAGTGTTACTGCCATGGACCTTTGCAATACCAAGGATATAGCTAGGCTGCTGCCTACCAATACAAATCCCAAACCCGTGCAGTTGGGCTTCCGGCTCTCTCGCTCACCGAACGAAGCTCAATAGAACATTGCTATTACTCAGACGTCGATCTTCTCCGAGAGTGTGATACTATCCCGGATGGACTGGCCCGCGGCTGCAGATGGAGAACTGCCAACAGCGTGGTCCTACCACTAATAGTTTATGTTATACTGGTTTCGGATGCAGGTGGCTGTTTGATAAAAATCATGAAATCACAAGTTGTACTAAGATATCACGTGTATTTATTTTTTCGTCAAACGCTGAGATTTCAAAAATGAAAAGCCGTTGCCAGTCAACGAACGAAGTCGTTTAAAGTAGGTGATCTGCATAAAGACCCTTTTGCGAAGTATATAAAAGCAAAAAAAAAACAAGAATATAATGAGCTGTGGATTACTTCTTTGTAGGTACTAAAAATTCGCGTGATGTTGGTGGGGGAGGGAGGTCATAGTCTTAAATCTCACCACGTATCATCAAGGGGGATTAAAAATACTAAAAAAAAGATCACGTGATTAATGGACGTCCATTAAGTATTTAATGCTTCTATTAACAATAATTAATTCATAACAAGCCTATTTTAACATTCTAAATAAATTATGAACTCTTAAATAGGTCTAAATAGATATTTCGTAATGATTTCATAACAATTGTGCTTGTGTTAGTGGCTCGTAAATTAATGTTAATATGTAGTGTTGTTCACACGTTAATGCCGCTGTAACATAGAGATCGTTAAAATAATTCCCACTATGTCGTAAATTATTAAAATATAAAATGGCATAGGTTAGTTTACCACAATTATTTCTATTTTTTTGTGTGTCTATTCGTCCATTCGGACAAAGGGAATGTAGCCTATACATCCAAGTCTTGTATAATTTTCTTCACATATTATTTATTGCCGTGCACTTATATTTAGTACCTACCCAGTCTTTATCAATATCTCTTTATTGTATAGGTGGCTCGTGGCTGACTCAAACCTCTATGGTATTTTGGTATATTAGTTTTGATTGTTGAAGAGAAAATTCTTATTAGGAGAGCTTTTAAATGCATTTCAACGTGTTTTATCAACGTGGTATTTTTTTTAAGACCCAATTATCAATTCTTAATTTCTTGACTGATGTTATCTGCGAGGACCGCATTCGATCCGGTACATTAACTTTATTTAAATAAATTAAAGATTATTATGTAAAATTGACAATATGTAAATATAAGATTTAATTATAAATACTTATTGTAATAAGTACTGATTTAAATATAAGTACGTATTGACTGCACAGATGGCGCAATGGTTAAGACACCGACCTTCCGTGCCAGTGCCCTGGGTTCGATTCCCACGTGGGGCAATACTTTGTGCGCTCCACAAGGTATTGTTCTGAGTCTGGGTGTAATTTGTCTGCGTTAATTGCATGTTGGTAAAGGCCCCCGCAATACAAAGATTATTTCCTCAGTGGTGTCATTTAAATAAAATAAAAAGAGTCCCGCGGCCGTGGCAACATTTTCTAACAGAAATGACGGCCTATAACTAATGTGACCAGACGTCCCGTTTTGAACGGAACTGTCCCTTTTTATAATAACGCGGCCCGGTGTCGCCGAAATGAACTCTGGAATCGTCGCCGAAATGAAGAAGCATAGAAAAACAAATGGTGATGCATGGTGGGATGCGGAAGTGGCAGCTTCCGTAGAGCAAAAGAAGAAAGCGTGGCTGGACTATGTCTCTTCTTTGAATCTGAATGACAGTATGACTGAACAAAAGAAAGAAATATATCGGCAATGTAAGAATGACACCAAGGCCTTAATGAAAGAGAAACGTGATAGAGCAAGTATGAGTGCAGAAGATAGGCTGACTAAAATCTTCGGGGGTTGTTACCCTCGAAGTTTTTAGTCAGCCTATCTATGAAGGTTGACCAACCACACCGAGACTTCTTCACCTCCCTCCAAACTCTTTTGGAGGGAGGTGAAGAAGTCTCGGTGTGGTTGGTCAGCCTTTAGAATGAATAAAATAAGGTCTAAAGGTGGAGACATTCTTACACAAACACAAGACGTGTTAAGCCGATGGAGTGAATATTTTGGCGATATGTATGCGGATGCTATGGTTGACGCCGGTGTTGCATGTGGTTTAGTAGAACAACATTCGACAGCGACGTCCTCCGATGACATTAGTATGGATGAAGTTGAATGGGCGATAAGAAATTTGAAAAATGGTAAGACACGGGCATTGATATGGTGTCTGCCGAGATGATCAAGCTTGGTGGCTCCTGTGTCTGGGAGGCGTTCCTGTTGCTCCTCAATTTACGTTGGAGCTCGGGAATGGTTCCCGGGGACTGGCATAGCACAGTTATCGTGCCTTTGTTTAAAAACAAGGGTTCACGTTATGACTGCGCAAATTACAGAGCCATAAGCTTGACCAGTTTGGCAGCAAAAGTGTACGGTAAAATTATTGAAAGGAGAACGAGGATGGTGTCCGATGGTTTACTGTGTGAGACACAAGGAGGTTTCAGGAGTGGAAGGGGATGCATGGATCAAGTGTTCTCTCTGCGTAACATTGTGGAGAAGCATCTGGCTCTAGGTCAGAGGGTTTTCTGCAGTTTTGTGGATCTGGAGAGAGCATTTGACACGGTTGTACGAAAGGAACTTTGGGACATTTTATCGGAGTATGGTATTAACGGTAAACTGCTACAGGCTGTGCAGTCCAGTTACATGGGCTGTAGAGCCTGTGTGCGGCTGGATGATGGAATGTCGCCTTAGTTTGACGTCAATATCGGCGTTAAGCAGGTCATTCTGTCAGGATGCATTCTGTCAGCCAGGCTGTTTATCATATATCTGGATAAATGTCTCCAAAGGTTGAACGATATGAATGTGAGAGCCCATCTGGGCGACTCAGTGGTCACTGCTCTGCTTTATGCAGATGATGCAGTCCTGCTGGCACAGTCAGCGACTGACCTGCAGACCCTAGTCGACACAATGACAGGAGATTGTAAGAAAAGGGGTCTACGCGTGAATGTGAACAAAACCAAAATAATGGTCTTTGAAAGAGATAAAACCAGAACAGATGTAAGAGTAACAATAGGTAATGATGTACTAGAACAAGTGGATGAATTTGTATATCTTGGATGTGGATTTAGCCGAGATGGAAAGTACACCACTGATATAGAGCGAAGAGTGAATGCGGGAAATAGAGTGAACGGAGCGTTGGGGCAACTTCTCGGTAGCCACCACCTAAGCCAGAAGGCACGTGTAGCAATACATAACGCAGTGCTTGTCCCAACATTACTGTATGGAAGCGAGAGTTGGATATGCAGAAAAGAGTATGAAAGTAAAATTAATGCGGTCGAAATGCGATCTCTGCGGCAAATCTGTGGAGTAAGGCTGACCGACCGCATTCGCAATGACGACGTAAGAGAGCGAGTAGGTATGAAAGCGAATATTGGTGTAAAGATGCGAAAGGGAATGCTCCGATGGTTCGGACATGTGGAAAGAATGCCGAACGAACGTCTGGTTAAGAAGATATACAATGCGAAAGTGGAAGGATGTAGGTACCGAGGGAGACCGAGACTAACCTACCTAGACCAGATCGGTCATGTGCTGAAGGAACGTGGAGTCAAGAGTCTCCGAAACCGGCGAGCGTGTATGAAGAGAATTATGAATGTTAAGGAAGCGAGTGAAGTATGCAAAGATAGAGTTCTCTGGCACTCTGTTCTCTCTGACTATCCTGCAAGGGACATGGCGTGATGGTATGTATGTACATTCGGTCGTTCTATGTAATCCAATATATTTTTATTTTAATAAAAAGTTACGTTCCACAGATTAGACATGAACAATTAGAATCACTTTCACCTTTCTAAAGTAGTATAAACTTTATAATATAGGTATAAATAGTATAAGAACCGCCGCCATTGGCTATCTATTTTTTTTAATTTTCAGTTTTCTGTTTGTTATATTTTGCTTCTTTAAATTCACTCAAACCACGAACAGTAAAATATAACAATTTTCTTATCCCGCGTCGAATAAATATTTAATTTTATTTACTATTTAGGTTAAAGAAATATTAATAACCAAAATGTAAGTAATTGATAGTGGTAGCTCCACACTTGACAGTTCTGTCTACAGCCGCGGGCCGGTCCGTCCAGGGTAGTACCACACTGAGCAGAAGATCAACGTCTGAGTAATGGCAATATGCTGTTGCGCTACGTACTATGAGCGCGAGAGCCGGTAGTCCAATTATCTGGGTGTTTTTGGGGTTTTTATTTGTAGGCAACGGCCTAGCTGTACTCTTGGTATTGCAAAGGTCCATGGCAGTAACACTTACCATCAGGTGTGCCGTTTGCTCGCCACCAATAGCAAAAATAAAATGTAACATCACATATGTCTCCTATAAAAAAAATATATTGATGTACCCAATTCGATATAGGTCAAGGAAAGATGAGGTCATATTAGGCATGTTTAGTGGTCGGGTTGGCGACTACATTTGGTGATATCATACCAAAATGTAACTACGCGTTTGAGCTTATGTTCGGTTCTCCGTGATTCAATAAATGCTTCATATATCATAACCATAAATGATCCTTCAATATAAAGTAATACTTTTGGCTAATACTAATCCATATACCTAATCCTTTCATTACATTCTTCTTATATATCAAATTATTATTAAAATATACTTCTTATTTATTAAATTCTTATGTATCTGTATATTTATGTAACTGATATTTTGTCGCTTAGGCTCTTTGTTCGTTTGAACAATTCGTACGTCATTAAGGTACTCATTGAAAATCAGCGTTGCAGTGTATCATATGTTGCACTGTAGCATTATTGCTGAATGGGAACCTCATTGACACTTATTATATGTATTTTGTTTTTCTTCTTTGTGTTGTATTCACAGTTAAGCTATTATTTTAATTTTCTTATAAAACCGTTATGTTTCTTTCAACTTACTGTAATGTCTAAATTTAATCTAAGTGTCAATAAAACAGTCTTCTTTCTTTCATATCATCTCAACTCATATACGTCATGCACTAGGAGGGAAATTGACCTAGTATACCACGCTGCTAGACGTATAGGTTTTTATTTCGAGTTTTCTTTCTTATTCATGGATGTTAGCTATCTGTTATCCTTTAGAAAGTTTTTAAGACACGCGCAATGGAGGTGGTGGTTAATTGTATTCTTAATCTATCACCACATGGAAATTTAGTGAGAATGCTACCAGTGCCTGGATCTAGTGTTTAATCAGGGTAAAACGAGATTGAGGGCGACGCCCCGGCAGTTAGCTGGGACGTCGACGCGGGGTGGTACCTGAATGGGTAACTCACGGATGGCAAAGAAGCCCAGTGGCTGGCGCAATGGCGGTTGAGAGGGAATACGGTGGGTTATGGGGCCACGCGCTGCCCTTCCGTCGCCCCGGACGGAACAGACGGCGTGTGCCCGGACCATAGCCTAACAAAAAAAAGGGTTAAATGAGATGACCTTTCATTAACAACGTTGATCACAGAGGGGTAATATGTTTAAAAGTAGGTAAAACATATCGGCAGCCGTATAAATTCTATTATGTTGGTAAACCAAATAAAATCTAAATAAACGATGCTAAAAATACATTTATACGATCATATCTTCTTTTTTTGTATTGGTAGGCAGCTACTAATACGTACATACCCAATGCCAGTGTCGAGCTTTTAGACTTTATATTATATCACTTCAAATCAAGTCAAATCGTCGCCTTCAACAGTTCTATGGACACGCTGTGAATAAGTGGAGTCTGAGATTTATGGTGGCTAAAGAAAACATTTATAAAGCACTTTCACATCGTATTTTCTGCACCCCAGCGCATTTTCAGCATGACATTACATAAAATCCTATCAAAATTAAAAAGAATAACACGTTAAAATATAAAGATATTGAATATAACACGCGACCAACATACATTTTTGACATTTCATTTCTTCTTCTCTTTGTATATTGGCAATCAGCTACTTATACGAGCTATTGGTACCAGTGTCAAGTTATAATTATTTTTGCGTTTATAGTCTTTTCAGGTTAGTCATTGTCTAAGTCAACTCGTCACTTTCAACAGTGCTATGACCACACTGTTAATAGTATCTTGTGGGAATTTTGATGGAAAACGAAAACGTTGTAAAGCACTTTTATATAATTTTATTTTATTATTATTTTATTTTATTTTATTTGGGAGACCAACAGCTAATAGCAACAATATAAGTGAAATAATTAGATTTTTGAAGCCAATAATAGGTCTCCACGCTTATGTAACAATACACAAACAAATGATCTGAATACATGAAAGCTTAAAAATAAATAAGTAAAATGTAGTTATTAATTAAACAATAATAAAAATGAAAGTAAAGTTATAAATATTTTTTAAAGAAGTCTAGACTAAGCATCCGTCTTACCGGTTCCACCTTAGTTACAAATATATCAAAGTTTAGTGTTTTTGTTTGACTATTTAAAAAGTTGCTCGCTCGCCACAAAAATGCATTCTGACGATAGTTGGTAAGCGCCACTGGGAGATGAATTGGTGTATAGTGTCTGACAGATTTTGTTGGTATATTAAATTTAATTTTTGATAGAAGGTTGGGACTGTCGATCTTCCCCGATATTATATTTAATAAATATATGATATCAGCTATCTGACGACGTACGACTAATGGCAGTAAATGATATTTGGCACATGTCTCTAAATACCTTGTTGATTGATAACTATGTTTAGCCTTATAACATAAATACTTAATAAACTTCTGTTGAATATTTTCTATGCGTGAGATATAGGTATTATATCTCGGATTCCAGACTTAACTATTGTATTCCAGTACGCAGCGAACGAACGTACAGTAGAGTATTTTTAATGTTTTAATTTCATTGAAATCCGCTGATATTCTCATAACAAAACCCAACATTTGTGCAGCTTTCGCAATTATAGAGTCTATATGTCCCTGAAAAAGTAGTTTAGAGTCATGAATGACACCAAGATCTCAAATACTCGATACTCTATGAACCTGTTCTCCTTGTAGGTAATAGTCTGTGGGGATTGTACTGATTTTCCTACTGTAAGTAATTACTGAGCATTTGGATGGATTTAAATAAAGCTTATTAGCATTACAATATTCACTTAACTTATTTAAATCAGCTTGCAGTGCGACCGCATCTGACGATGAAGAAATGGCTTTAAAAATTTTCATATCGTCTGCAAAGCATAAAACCTTTGAGAAATGGAAGCATGTGTCGATATCGTTCACAAAGATTAAGAACAAAAGCGGCCCTAAAATCGAGCCTTGGGGGACACCACTTGGCACAGGCACCCAACTAGATATATAATTATTGATCACAACTGCTTGGGACCGATTTGCTATATAAGATGTAAGCCATCTCAATAAGTCTCCTCTTATACCAATAAGTTTTAATTTAGTTATTAGCATGTTGTGATCAATTTTGTCAAAACATTTGCTGTAGTCCGTGTAAACGACATCCACCTGCCTCCCTTTACTCATAGCATCTGTTATAAACTCGTCGAGTTCTATGAGATTAGATGTGGTAGACCGCCCCTTAAGAAAACCATGTTGAGATAAACTAAAACTATTCTTCAAGGCTGCGTAAAGCTGATTATACACCAACCTCTCAAGAACCTTGGCCAATATACAAAGCTTAGATACAGGTCTGTAATTGACGACCTCGGATTTGGAGCCTTTCTTATGAATTGGGCTTATAAACGCATTCTTCCATATTAGTGGCACAATACAGTCTTTTAAAGATTTATTAAAAATTAATCTAACAGGTATTGATATACTATCGGCTGTGTTGACCAGAAAAATTGCAGGTATGCGGTCAGGTCCGGCTGATTTAGTGGTATCAAGGGACTTAAGAGTTTTCGCTATATCTATATTGCCTATTTCTACATTAGCTATGTCTACCAATGAATTAACTTGATCTTGTGATTCACCAGAAAGCATCGGTGCAGTTTGTGTAGGCTCAAGAAAGGTAGAATGAAAGTAATGAGAAAATGCGTTACATATGTCATCACCTTTATTTGCCGTTATTTGGCCATAGGTAACAAGCCCGGGGATGCCTTGCGTTTTACGACGAGCTTTCACAAAAGTCCAAAAATATTTAGGGTTATTATTTATTGATTTTTCTACCGAAGATATATAATTATTGTAACACTCATGCTCTAAGCGTTTAACCCTCTCTCTCAATAATTTAAAGGTCTCAAGATCAGATAGATTATTATAATTTTTGAATTTACGTAAATATTTATGTTTTTCCTTTATACATTTTTTTAATGCTATTGTGTACCATTTAGGATAAGTATTGTTTTTATGTATTTTAACTTTTGGTACGAATTTTTCAATTAATTGTTCTAGAAAATGGTAAAAATATAGAACAGCGTCATCTATATTTCTATCTTGTAGCTCTTTGTGCCAATCAACACTCTTTATATGTAAGTTTATTTCTGTGTAATCTCCCCTCATAAACATATAATTAATTCGCTCAGTAGGTTCAAATCTGGGCAATTCTATATACTCTAGGCGTATAATTAGCGCTTTATGATGTGGGTCGATAGGGACCAGTGGGTCACAGCATTCCGATACATTCAAAAAGTCGGTAGACAACACAAGATCTAATATTCTACCAAACTGATTGGTTACATAATTGTATTGTAATAGATTGTACGTGTTTAACGCATCGATCAACGAATATTCGTCACTGCTATTCACGTTATAAGGTGTTAAAAAGTTATCACAATCACCGTACTGCCACATAATTCCACTCAAATTAAAATCACCGATTATTAAAAATTTGTCATCTGGGTTACTCATCATAATTTTATCTAAACCTAAAAGATAGTTATTAAGTTGGTCAGAGAAAGAAAATTGTAGGTTTTGTTTACATAAATATAATACACACAAATATAAGTAATTATGAGAGTTATTAGTAAAATTTTTAAGAGGCATAGCAATCCACAGATCCTCAGCGGAAGAATTAAAGTGTGGTACCAAATTCGTGGATAATTCTCTTTTTATTGCGATTAACACTCCACCTCCGCGAGTCTGCCCAGTAAGTTCATAATTCCTATCTCGCCGCCACACTACGTATCTACTATCAAATAGCTCAGAATCGCTAACACTGTCCGTCAACCATGTTTCTGTTAATATTATTAAGTCATAAGAACTTAAACATAAGTTTCTATAAAATTGTGTTGTTTTTGAACGAAGCCCACGCACATTTTGGTAAAAAACTGTCGAAACTGCATCACTATTACCGTTTACCATCCTAAGGACATTGTGAAAAATATATAAATAATACTAATCTAAGTAAAACGTCTGTAAACAAAAATTTAAATATTATAATAGAATAAAATAAAATAGGTGGGTAGTTGTAATTGGCAATATGTTTCAACGTTAAAGCGAAGTTATATGTCCTGATGCAGTGCCACTGCATGATTGATTGAATATAAGACTTCTCTTTCATGCCGAACAGTTTAAATCGTGCGCACCGTGGAGCGAGCGAGACAGCTAAATGATTTCGATTTTTTAATACAATGTAAACAGACTTATGGGTGTGACTAATAAAATTATTAAGTGGGGTGATTACTAGAACTTTCGGTAAGACAGATGTACTCAACAATTCACAAAGATTAATTATTTCATAAAACATACATTTATACATAATTATTCTAATACTAAGTACATTATGGCAAGATATACATGAACTAAATGTAATTAAATGAACCAAACAATCACTGGAGCATGCGAATTTAATAAAATAAACAAAAAATATTGGTTTGCAAATGATTAAGCTACCTTGTTTAAATCACTCAACCTATTGATAATAATCGTACGGGAAGTATCGTTCTTACGCACATGTATTTTTCCAAACTTCACCCAGACATAATTATAACATCCAACCTTTGCTGCATCTTTGGTTTTATTTAGTAACAATTTTGATTCTGCATTGAGATGGTCATTAACATAGACTCTGTGAGGAGAGTCGCAGTAACCCAAATCCTCTCCTGTCAAGGTCTTCAACGCACGTGCTGAGGCTATAAAATCTTCTTTTACATAGCGGTTTATAAAACTAACAATTACTGACTTACTTTTTGAGTTGTAGGAGGGAGTTCGTGATATATAGTTTATTTGTGCTTTCGGTACTTTGTAATTGACCTTGGCTCCTATCGTATCTAGAACCTTAAAGAGATTTTCATCCTTCTTCTCAGGTATTCCTTTAATCTCGATATTATTAAGCCGCGATCTTTGCTCACTAGTCGTTAATTTAAGCTTCATTTCGGTCATGCTAGTTTCCAATATTACGAATTTACGTTCAAGGTCGTCTACGCGTCTTTCTGTAGTGGTTAGTCTATTGGTGAACTCTTCAATCTTGTCACTTGCAAATTGACAAGTAGATTTCAGTTCGCCAATCTCCCCTCTTAGGCACTTTATGTCTTCCAAGACGGTCGGTATACCAGTAATCTGCGGTTTAATATCCCGGATCTCTTTGAGGACATTTTCCAAGGTTATATGTTCTTTAGTGAGTGCTGGGGATGGTGCACTACAAGTTGCACACTTCCATGTTGACCTACGTTCAACTCCAAGTCTTTTCCATTTTGACTCAGTAATATTAGCACAGGTGAAGTCGAGATGCACTCCGCATGCAGTGCATTGAACACCGTCGATAAACTCACGGTTACAAACTTCACACTTCATTTTAATACTTATTTTAAAAACGGAAAAGGTTGGTGTTTTATGAAACAAAAAAATTTAGGAGCTAAATGCGTGTATATTTAACAACTGACCACGATGTAACCACGATGTAATATAATATTCAATACATCCCAGTAGTTCCGCCGCATCACATTAGATAAAATGCCATTAAAATTATCCAATATAACACGTTAAAACACTAAGATATTGAATATAATATAAGAGTACCACATGACATTTCCAGATTCCCGTCAAAAGACCCTTACACTTCATAAGAGAACATTTCACTTTCTCGCTAAAAGTCTTGCTGACATTTTTGATTTTATTTGTATATTAATACAGGCAAAGGAAATGCAGTTGATTCAGCCGCGCGTTTTTTTATTGCAAATGTCTTGTAATGTTTTTAATGTGATTCATTCGATATGTTGCGATAATGTATTTGCATTACGTGGAAATATGTTTTTGCTAAGAATTTACATCGCAATATAATTATATCTAAGTAGATATATTACAATTGATTATTTCTTTACTAGAAATGGTATTTTATGGCAAGGGAAGTGTGCAATTAATTATTTGAGCGCTATCAAAATGTTAATTTATGTATACTAATATTATAATATAAACAGCAGAGATGGTGGTCTATATAAACCCAGAACCTAGAGGGCTGGTCTATATAAAGCTCTTAATCGTTTATTAGGACACCCGGTCGTACTTCATTCTATCCTCAAACGTTTTTTATAAAAGCAGCAGAGTAGGAATTCGAAATTGAATTGGAAGCGGTCGTGTCAATACAATGAATAATTTTATTTATTTTTAAATACATTTCTTAATGAAATTAATATTCAAAGTTAAGGTTGTGATAAATATTTTGTGAAAATTATTTTGGCAACATTTACACTTATATCATCATTCTCCTACTCTTATCCCAATTACTTGGGGTCGATACAATGTGTACTCTTCTTCCATAATACATAGGATTGTACAAGTTATTGCCAATAGTATTATGACCGGCGGCGTACCAGACATCAACCCTCCTTGGGAACTTATAATAATAGATTTATAATTAATACAATTCACTTTACACACACACACACACACACAAGTCCAAACTTGATGGGTTTACAAAGCAATCCGAGATTTCGCCTCTTATCTTCTAGCTCCTTCATCAGAATAGTTCTATACATTGATGTTGCAATTGTCAAGTCACATATATATGTAAAAGTAAAGTAAATACCTATTATGCATCTAAGAATTATAGTATATAATTCTATTATGCATCTAAGAATTATACGGCATATAATATATAATTCTATTATGCATCTAAGAATTATACGGCATATAATATATAATTCTATTATGCATCTAAGAATTATACGGCATATAATATATAATTCTATTATGCATCTAAGAATTATACGGCATATAATATATAATTCTATTATGCATCTAAGAATTATACGGCATATAATATATAATTCTATTATGCATCTAAGAATTATACGGCATATAATATATAATTCTATTATGCATCTAAGAATTATACGGCATATAATATATAATTCTATTATGCATCTAAGAATTATACGGCATATAATATATAATTCTATTATGCATCTAAGAATTATACGGCATATAATATATAATTCTATTATGCATCTAAGAATTATACGGCAGTTAACAAAAAGAGACGAGAACCTTGAAACGCCTGAGATATTCACAAATTGTAACTAAAAAACCATCTCGATCACGTCAGATTTCAATTAAAATAAAAACGCATTATAATCGATTTAAAAGTTTAGAAGCTACGATGTCACAGACTGATATAGACACGTCAAACATCTAACCCCTCTTTTTGTCAGAGGTGTGGCAATAGAAAAGGAAAGTGGGGGTCCAAAAATATACAGAAATTTTCCCATATGTACTACGGTTATTATGTCACAGTTTCTTGAACAATTAATGAGCTATGATTAATCTATTTTATCTGATAATAAAGATATGATGCGATTATTGTTCTTATCTCTTATCAGTTCACGTAGCATGTAACACTTTGATTAATAGAAGCATAGCCATATTACAGTGAATTGTTGAGATTCATCTCGAGATTTGAGATAAATAGCGTTTTTTTTCTAATTTTTCTTTTTTT
Source organism: Lymantria monacha (assembly GCA_905163515.2). Taxonomy (NCBI): domain Eukaryota; kingdom Metazoa; phylum Arthropoda; class Insecta; order Lepidoptera; family Erebidae; genus Lymantria; species Lymantria monacha. The sequence goes on along the minus strand of LR991104.1, from coordinate 20,983,339 downwards.
TTTTTTGGATTTTCCGAGAAAAAAAGATGGCGTGATGAAATATTCTAATTTCAACGAGGCATCGCACCTTTTTCTTTGCTTTTTTGGACTTTCCCAGATAAAAGATGGTGTAGAAAATATTTTTTCGTAAGCTAACGAAATTTAACGGGGAATTGGTCGTTGGAATTGGAGGACGTTTCGACTTTTTCTTCTCTTGCATAGATGTTATATGCGTTTTATATCCCTAAGTCGTCTCTTACGATCACCCACGTGTAAGATCGGGAATTGTATTCTTACACCGACACTACACGGCAAGATCTAATAAAATGTGAAGTATTACATATTCAAAAAAATCTTCGTCCATTATTTTTATGTTTAGCAACCATGTGAATTCGTCCTGCCTAACTAGTTAGATAATAATTATTATTACGTTATCGTGTAACGCTTTAAAAACAAATGTTTACGTGAAATTTGTCACGTTTGTAGATATATATTTTATCTTTTATCAATGAAAGGTAAAAAGCTTGAATTATCTGTGTGCAAAAATTTTATTGATTTACCTACTTTTTTATGATTTTTAATGGCAAATGAGTAAACAGTTGATAAGCTGCTTTTCCGTATGGTGACGGAGTAAGAATACAATTCGCCACCCCCTATCTTACCCGTGGGTGATCGTACGAGAAGACTAAGGGATATAAAACGCATATAACATCTATGCGAGAGAAGGAAGACTTGAAACAAAACCCTATGCCAGCGCGTCCGACCAGCGTGGTATAGTAGGTCAATTATCCTCCCATTATGGAGGAGGCTCTAGCCCAACTAGTGGGAAATTTATGAGCTGAAATGATAAAGCTGGTAAGTGGTAACTTATGGAGATCTACAATATTAGACGTATTCACTGCTAGTATAACCAGCTAACTCTATCGCTAATCAAAATCAGTTAGAATCGAACCCATGACACTGGTATGGAATAATCTTAACCATTACACAATCTGTTCAGTCATCAGCATCTTGCTTTTATCTCAATTACTCGTGATCGACGCTATATGTACTCTTCTACTATGGAAGATGTTGCAAATAGTTATTGGCAGTAGTTTTGTTATTATCGGCCTGATTGAAGTCAGCACTCATTGGGAATCTGATCGTTGACCAGACGGCATCAAATAGAGTTGGGACAGGTCGTTATAAAGCTCTTAGTTGTCTTTTACAACCTCTATGAGGAATATAGGAGTTGGTAATATTCATAGCCGCTATATATAATGCAGTGAATAATTTTATTTTTCTCTCTTTACAGAAAAATATCCACAGATCAAGAAGTTGTTCGGTTATGATCCTATGTTCAAATGGGTTGTGACTGCCATGGTGGTAGTGCAGATACTGTCGCTGTTTATAGTGCAACACCTCAGCTGGCCAACCCTCTTGGTGATGGCTTACTGCTTCGGTGGCATTATAAATCACTCCTTAATGTTAGGTGAGTTCTTTGATAAGTATGTTATCTGCATATCTCCTTGGTTATCTATTATGATGCCCACAGGGAGTGGTGAATTGTATTCTTATTACGTCACCATACGGCAGCGAGCAACGGCTGCTAGTTGCTGGACAAATGTAAGTCGACAGGGTATGGAATCTGAAAGGATAAGTCGCCGAGCATGCCACCTAAAACAAGAAATCCGTAGTCAGTTTACATGGAGACAGATACATTATAGTTAGTTATAGGGTGACACATCGACCTATCCGTCGTCACGTATGGCTTGGGACAACTGTGACCCATAGCCATAGCCTTTAAAAATGTATTGTGAGGTGTGCTTAACAGTGAAATATTGCTGGACTGGTCACGGACGTCAAGTATTCGGTACCAGTGGCCGGCCTAATAATGATGATGGGAATACGGTGGGTTAGAGGGCCACGTGCCGCCCTTCTCTCGTCCCGGACGGAACGGATGACTTGTCCGGTCCATAACCGACCAAAAAAAGAAAGTTTTTTTTTCTTCCTTATGGCAAGCAATGCCGATGTCGACAATTCTGCCACTGACAAATGTGTGGAGAAACGTGTGTATAACAGTAAAGCATTTTCGAACACTTGATTGCGATAAGGCTTGATGTGAGCCTCGTTTATTCTAGTTTTACACTAGAAATAAAAGGACAGCACAGATGGAATATATACATAAATTAAATAATTGGTTAGTATTTATATGGATAAGTATTATTCCGCGATGTTATAGTTAGTAAGCATAGGACACTGATAACCTTATTATTTACTAGCTTTTGCCCGCGACTTTGTCCACGCAGAAGTCATCTCTGACAGTGTTAAATAGAAAAAGTAATGCAAGGTGTTGAAGGTTTGTCGTTAGGACGATAATCAACAGCGTCAGAAACTGGGATGCGGTCGCCGCCTTCTGCCAGTTAGTTGCCTAACGGAATTAGGCAATAGGGTGGGTCCGAGAGAAAATACTCTAGGTTGACACGCTCTTGGGGCCCGATCTGTCGGACGCTCAATATGGGTTTAGGAGGGGGCGTTCGACCATCGGGGCCCTGCTACGCCTGAGGCAAACGGCCGCGGAGGCTGTCGCCGGCAAGGGAGTGCTGTTGGCGGTGTCGTTGGACATCGCCAACGCATTCAATAGTCTGCCATTCAGCTGCATCAGGGAGGCGCTCCGGTTCCATGGAGTGCCCCTGTACCTCAGGCGGCTAGTGGCAGACTATTTGGAGGGGCGCAGTATCCTCTGCGCGGGTCCCGCAGGGGACATTGTGCGGACGCCCATGTCGTGCGGTGTTCCACAGGGGTCGGTTCTGGGGCCGACTCTGTGGGACATCGGGTACGACTGGGCGTTGAGAGGGAGTCTCCCCCCGGGCTTAGCTTGGTGTGCTATGCTGACGACACGCTCGTCACAGCCCGGGGCAGGACACTCGAAGAGGCGGCGAGCCTGGCCACTCTCGGCACTGAGGAGATGGTCAGGCGAATCGAGGCGCTGGGGCTCAGGGTGGCCTTAAATAAGACGGAGGCCCTATTATTCCATGGGCCACGCGTAAGGCTGCCAACCGGCGCCTCGTTAGTCGTCAACTCCATCCAGATCAACATCCAGGCCCATATGAAGTACTTGGGTCTGGTGCTCGACGGGCGATGGTGGTTCCGGGAGCATTTCCGACAGATTGCTCCCCGGCTGGTCGGCGCGGCGTCCGCCCTTTCTCGGCTCATGCCGAATGTGGGCGGACCCAGTTTCGAGGGCCGACGGCTGTATGCGGGGGTCATCCGCTCGATGGCCATGTACGGCGCACCCGTGTGGGCGAGGGCTCTGAACGCCCAGCTCAGGGCGGTTCTGTGGAGGCCACAGAGAGCCATGGCGGTCAGAGCCATTCGCGGGTACCGCACGGTGTCGACGGAGGCGGCGTGCCTATTGGCCGGGACACCCCCGTGGGACCTAGAGGCGGAGATGCTCTCCGACCTCTACCGGCGGGTTACCTCAGTGCGCGAGGAGGGTGGCTCCCCATCGTTGAGCGAGATAGCCACCTGGCGCGAGGACGCCCGCCGAGACGTCATCGCCCGTTGGGTTACGCGGCTGGAGAGGCCTAGACACGGTATCGTGACCGTCGAGGCCTTTCGGCCCGTATTGATGAAATGGATGGAGCGGCGGCACGGGGTCCTCACCTTCCGACTGGTGCAGGTGTTGACGGGGCACGGGTGCTTCGGGAAGTACCTGCACACGGTCGTGTACAGGGAGTGGACTCCAGGCTGCCATCATTGCAGTAGTGGCGAGGACACGGCGCAACATACGCTCGAGGAATGCTCGGGCTGGGACGGGCAGCGCCGTGACCTCGTCGCTATTATCGGTGCCGACCTGGCGCTGCCGGCTGTCGCGAGGGCGATGGTCGACAGCGTCAGGAATTGGGACGCGGTCGCCGCCTTCTGCGAGGCTGTCATCTCGCGGAAGGAGGCGGCGGAACGAGTCAGGGAGGACTCCCGCGACCCGGGCCGCCGCCAGCGGCCGGGGCGGCGCAGGCGCGAATACCTGCGCCTGATGCCGCCCTAACCCAGGCCTCGGGTGATCGGACCGGGGAATTGTCCGGTCACCCGACGCGAGGCCACCGCGTGAGGGCGACGCCCCGACGGCGAAATCTGTCGGGGCGCCGGACGAGAGGAACCCGCGAGGGTAAACCGCCGAGCGGACCACCGAAGACAAAGATCGGGTACCGGTGGTCCGCTCGCACGGCGAAGAGAGAGGATTTTACGGTGGGTCTATGGGGTCACGCGCCGCCTTCTCCGTCACCCCGGACCGATTCGGCGGGGCGAGACGCACCCATAGCCTACCAATAAAAAAAAAAAAAAAAAAAGGTTGACACGCTCTACCGTCGGTGCTTTGGGCAGCGCAAGCGTGAGTACCTGTATTGAGGTTCACTGCGTGAGGGCTTCGACTCGAGATGATACCCGGTTGCGGAGGCCCGCCCGCACAACGTATGACCCACCCACCCCTTTAGGGGTATAATTTCATAAAATCCTTTCTTAGTAAATCTCTACGTCATAGAAAGTAACCACTGTCAACATTTCAAGTTGCCAGCTTCAATAATATCGGCTTGGCGCTAATGACTTAATGAGTCGTCCAACCCGCTTTGCAGACCTAATTTACATCCCTAGAGGGTGAAATTCAACAAATGCTGAAACACGTGTTTATTTATTTTTACTGAAGATAATTTGTACGTAATTTGAAAAGAATCGATAAATATTTTTTTCTCCGCACATTTTTTAAATTAACATAACTTTTTTATTTAATAATAATAAACATTTATTTGTAGGAATATGGGTATACAAGTTCTTTGTTCTTAAATTTTTAAGCACATGCCACATTCTACCAATAACTGGTGTACAAAATATTTATTTACAGCATTATAATCATTTTAACATTAATAATAATCAATTCTATCATTATTATATAATCCAAATTAAATGTCTCATTAGTCACAACTCTTTGTCATTTATAAAATCCTTTACATTATAATAACATTTGTCTAATAAAAGTCTAAATAGTTGTAGTTTATAAGCTCTTAATTTATTTATTTCCTTAAATCTATTTGGTAACTTATTGTAGATAAGTATTGCCATGCAGTATACATTCCTACTAAATATATTTAGCTTTTGTTTAGGTACTAATAGTTTGTGAGTATGTCTACCTGGTCTTGTTACAGCATCATTGTGCTTGCAGAATAAGTGCGGATGTTTACTTACAAAAATACAAATTTCATATATGTACATACTCGGCAGAGGCAAAATATTCCATTTTCTAAAATGATCCTTACAATTCTCTGATTGCTGTAACCCAAACATAGCTAGTATACATTTTTTTGTAAAACAAATGCTCTATTGACATCTACTGAATTACCCCACAGTATAAGAGCATATCTTAATTTTGAGGACACATACCCATGATATGCATTTAAAGCAGTCTCTAAGGTTGAAATACGTCTTAAGTGATATAGAGCGTAAACAAATCTGTCCAGACTTAAACCGAGATGTTCAATGTGTTGCTTCCAGTTACAATATTTATCCATTATAATGCCTAAAAAGGATGTTGCATCTACTTCTTCAACTATTGTATTATTATACTTTATGTTTAAACTATTTGATTTGCTATTGTAAGTCTGGAAATGTATAATTTTTGTTTTATCTATGTTAATGTGTAAGTAATTGTGATCTAACCACTCAATGATCCTCTCTAATGCTTTGCTTATCTTATGTTCTAAATTATTTTTATTGCGATCCTTTATTATTATTGTAGTGTCATCGGCATACAGTACACAGTTATGCTCGGTAGCACTGGGCAAGTCATTAACATATATTAAAAATAATAACGGGCCAAGAATACTCCCCTGTGGAACTCCAGAGCTATTCATTAATTCAAAGTTTGAACGAACAGATGAGTTGTATTTTCCAGTCATACTATTAATCTCTACACATTGATAGCGATTTTCTAGGTAACTACCGAACCAATCGAGTGCTTTACCTCGAATGCCATATTTTTCAAGCTTAATGAATAAAAGTTTATGATTTACATAATCAAATGCCTTAGACATATCCAAAAATATGGACGCTATGTTATTTTTGTTATCAATACTCTCAGTAATAATTTTAGTCAGAGTGAAACCAGCCAAGGTAGTTGAGCAATTTTTTCTGAAACCGTTTTGGTCAGGTGTTAGAATATTACTTTTTTCTAAAAATTTGTAAATCTTCTCGTGCATTATTTTTTCAAAGATCTTTGATAAGATAGGTATTAAAGTAATGGGTCTATAATTGTTCATGTCATTAGTATCACCCTTCTTATACAAAGGCTTGATAACCGAAAATTTTAATCTAGCAGGAAAGCATTATCCTTAACATTGCGTTTTATAAACCAATTGACATAAAATAAAGCCTAAATGTTAAGTGAAGTTTTATATTAGTGAAAACCGCGTCTAAATCGGATAAGGCGTTTCTGAGATTAGCGTGCACAAACGCACAGACAAACAGATAAACAGACAAAAATTTTAAAAATTATTGTTTTGGGTTCTACTCGTATATGTATGTTGGTGAATAATTTTTTTCATATATCTTCCATGTACAGACAGCGATCCGTTACATTTTTATTATATGTATAGATTTGTTGGTGGAGGAACGTCACAATCTGATAGAATTTTGGCAGATAAAGTGTATAAGGATTCTAAAAAGTTATGGAGAGGAATAAGTTAGCAGTGAAGGAAAAAAAAAAGAGTTGAACATTCACGAAGCTGTACCTAATGTCAACTTTTTACTAGCTATTTTTTTTTTGTTTTAAATGTATATGCAGCTTTTCATTGGTGAAATAATTTCTCGGTTTATATCGTGAAACTAAAATAAGATAGAAAGACCGCTATATGAGATAATACAGTCATAATCCTTGTTGTAGTGTTATTAGTCATAGACAAGTTTTCCGCCAGCTGTGTGTACAATATCATAGATAAGATAAAACTGTTCATATTAAGAGTGTATTAGTTGATAATATTTTTTTTATTATCTATGACAAATACATGAGTATTTTATCTGTATCTAATGTAATATGAATGGAGTAGACGTTATTTTTTTTTTATCTTTGATTCAGACATCACAATTTTATCAACTCTAATGTAATATTAATAAGCGGATTGGAGGACGTCGCTCAAGGAGAGGGTACCCCTCAGGGGGTATTCCGTCGCGCCAGCCACTGAAGACAAGTTCAAGCTACTCCGGAGGCCGATCCAACGACGAAGGCGACGTTCACGGGTGGGTTACGGGTGTGCGTGCTTAGGCCCCTCTGTCGCCCCGGAGGGAGTAGTGCGAGGAGCGCGCTGACCGTAGCCCACCCCAAAAAAAAGGAGAGGTTTTATACATTTCCCAGGATAGAGCTGCTGGCCAGTCTGCTGATGAGACCACTAACCGATTTTTATAACTTGCACTGTAGACATGCGCGAAACAGTATTTCACGAGGTGATGTGATATGGCATTACATTTCGTGCCGAGTAATATTACATTTTACCATCACTTCAAACATCACACATGACATTCCATGTCGCGTAATGCGATAGCGCTCTATATATACGGCGGGCGGCGTCAAGAAATATAAGCCTTAACGTTTTGAAAATAAAGCTCAAAATAAATATTGAATTGCCACACCGAGCAGAACGTTTCCAATTTTCTTTTGTTATTGACCGCACGCGCAGCGCGGTCCAGTCGTTTTATCCCTCTCACTCTCCCGAAAGGACATACGGTGCGTTTGAGAGATAGATGTCCATCACCAAATTACCGAACATTGCAGAAATGCAGAACAGTACACGGGTGTTCGCGTCATGTTTAATGTGATGCGATGTTTAGTCGCGTAATATGACAGTACGCGGTCGGGTAATATTACGTGTGATACATCACTCGCATTACTTACACATGTCTAACGCACTGTTAAGTAAAGGGTAGCGACAATTGTAATCTTAGGTCGTCACCTCACAGATAAGGGAACTTCCACATAGTAGGTGACCCATTTTATTGCAATTTTTAACCCTCTGCCATTAGTGACTGCTCGTAGTATAGAAAAAGGTCCGTGCTTGTTTAAAAGTGTTAGTATTTTAAAAGACCATCTGTCCCTGCTTAACCACTAGTAATATAGAAAAAGATCCAATTTGGTTTAAACGTGGTATTTTTGAAAATCAGATGATTTCTGATGTGTACGCGAGTATTGCACTTTCGAAATAAAACTATTTTTACGCATTTTATCGCGTTTGTATTTTTAATTGCCACTCTCTAATTTGTCACGGGAGGACTGACTGAAAAAAAAGAATGGTCTTTTTTCATTCAGGGACGACCACTCGTAGTATAAAAAATTATCGAAATATATTTAAAGTTTTTCATAAATACCATATTTTTTTAAAATAACTTCTCCGGAGTGTAACGGATCAGGTAATATGGGTACCTACCCCTAATGCGTTTATTGAAACCTGTCATTTAGATTTTTCAGACACTTCATATTTATCTAAACAGATATGAAGTATGACTTATTTATTAGTGAGTAACTATATATGATGTCAACAGCCTTCAAGGCTGTCTGAATTTCGTCATATATATACAAATAAATCAATAGATGTGTTAATATTAAATGAAAATAAAGAAATGAAAAAATTAAAATAAGGAATGAATTTCATACATACATTCCGTGTGGTGACGGAGTAAGAATACAATTCACCACCCCCTATCTTACCCGTGGGTGGTCGTAAGAGACGACTAACGGATATAAAACATAACATCTATGCAAGAGATGGCAAATTCGAAACTAAATCCTATACCAACACGTCTGACCAGCATGGTATAGTAGGTCGGTTTCCCCTCACGTTGTGGAGGAGGCTCGAGCCCAACAGTGGGATATATAGCGGCTCGTATTATTTTGTCGATCTTTATTGGAGACATGCGCCATCTACCGGTCAACGATTATACATTGACCCGATTTAATACTCTAATCAGTAATTTGGCTAATAGAGTTGTGTCATCGCTTAATATATTTCTAACTGAAATCGAATTACTTTTCTTTTTGTTTGCAGCAATCCATGAAATTGCGCATAACTTAGCTTTTGGACACAACAGGCCAATGGCGAATAGATTGTTTGGCTTCTTCGCAAACTTGCCCATAGGCATACCAATATCGATCAGCTTCAAGAAATATCATTTGGAACATCATAGGGTAAATATATATATATATATATATATTCAATAATATTTTTTTTAATAGATACCTTAAATTAAGGAAGTAATCCTTGTATTATATTACTCGTTAGTGTCGTAAAAGACAGCTAAGGGGGACTTACATTCACAAGGAGGGTTGATGTCAGGCAGGCGACAGTTCATAAAACTATTGCCAAAAACTTTCCAATATGGACTATTGATAAACGTATCCTTATTTCTTCGTGACGATACACGCAGATGCGCCCCTAGCATAACAAATAAAGCGATGAATGTTGTATTTAAAATAATTTTAATAAAAAAAGCGAGAGTTGGGTATGCAGAAAAGAGTATGAAAGTAAAATTAATGCGGTCGAAATGCGATCTCTTCGGAAAATCTGTGGAGTTAGGCTGACCGACCGCATTCGTAACGACGATGTAAGAGAGCGAGTAGGTATGAAAGAGAGTATTGGTGAAAAGATGTGAAAGGGAATGCTCCGATGGTTCGAACATGTGGAAAGAATGCCGAACGAACGTCTGGTTAAGAAGATATACAATGCGAAAGTGGAAGGATGGTAGGTACCGGGGGAGACCGAGACTAACCTACCTAGACCAGATCGGTCATGTACTGAAGGAAGGTGGAGTCAAGAGTCTCCGAAACCGGCGAGCGTGTATGAAGAGAATTATGAATGTTGAGGAAGCGAGTGAAGTATGGAAAGATAGAGTTCTCTGGCACTCTGTTCTCTCTGCCTACCCTGCAAGGGATATGGCGTGATGATATGTATGTATGTAAAGAACTGGTTAGTTGTTCGACAGAAACATTCAATTAGGTTTTCATCCGTAATAATACACAAAATTAAACATTACTTTTTTTTTAAATCCATCCATCCAACAGCCCGTGAAAATGCAAAAAAGACATCTCGTCATTAATGGACGGCCCGTTACGTGGGACGAGTAATTGCATGCCGAAATATGCACCTTTGAACCTTGTGATTCGTTTTATGCAGCTAAAGTTCAACATAATTCTACTCTTATCTTTTATTACTTGTGCTTGTCGCAATATGTTGCACTTCTTCCATGCTACATATTACAAAAGTTCTGGCAATATTTTTATCTCCGGCCAGCTAGATTCTTTTTTTTTATTGCTTTTGATGGCAAACGAGCAGCAGCACACCTGCTGGCAAGTGTTACTGCCGCTCATGGACCTTTAGGGCCGCTGCCTATCAATATAAACCCCAAATCCAACGAGTTGGGCTGCCGGCTCTCTTGCACACCGAACGAAGCGCAATAGCACATTGCCATTACTCAGACGTCGGTCTTCTGCTCAGTGTGGTACTGCCCCGGACAGACCGGCCCGAGGCTGTAGACAAAAACTGTCAATAGTGTGGTGTTACAAATTAAAATCTACCATCAAAATTCTTTAGGAATGTAATTGTTGACCAGACTGCGTTAGATGGAATTGGCCCAGATCGATGTAAAGTGCTTTTCGTTCGTCTACGACATTCATGGGTAATATACATACATACATACATATCATCACGCCATATCCCTTGCAGGGTAGGCAGAGAGAACAGAGTGCCAGAGAACTCTATCTCTGCATACTTCACTCGCTTCCTCAACATTCATAATTCTCTTCATACACGCTCGCCGGTTTCGGAGACTCTTGACTCCACCTTCCTTCAGTACATGACCGATCTGGTCTAGGTAGGTTAGTCTCGGTCTCCCTCGGTACCTACATCCTTCCACTTTCGCATTGTATATCTTCTTAACCAGGCGTTCGTTCGGCATTCTTTCCACATGTCCGAACCATCGGAGCATTCCCTTTCGCATCTTTACACCAATACTCTCTTTCATACCTACTCGCTCTCTTACGTCGTCGTTACGAATGCGGTCGGTCAGCCTTACTCCACAGATTTTCCGCAGAGATCGCATTTCGACCGCAAATAATATACGGGTTGGTAATATTCGTAGTCGCTACCACACAGCAGTCTTACATAGAAGAGATTGTGATATTAAAATAAGTGATATTTCTTTTCAGTACCAAGGTGATGAAGTTATTGATACGGATCTCCCAACATTATTAGAAGCCAAACTGTTCTGCACAACGTTCGGTAAACTAATTTGGCTGTTCCTTCAGCCGTTCTTCTATTCGTTCAGACCGTTACTAGTCAGACCGAAGCCACCTTCGCCTTTGGAGCTGATCAATCTCATCATACAGCTGTTCTTTGACGCTTGCATTATTCAATTCTTCGGTGAGTATCTAAATGTTTTTTTTAAAGCTATACTTTAGGCGCGTTATGAAAAAAATATGATAGTGATATTTTAAGATGCGCGCTCATCACTGTAATTCAAAAGTAAAACAGGATGGCCTCAAAATCGCTCATTAAGTCTCGAAAAAAGCTACCAACAAAATAGAAATAAAACCCTTTTCTAGTTTCTACATTCACAACACGTGTTTTAGTTTAATACAAGTGCTAATTATATATGTACTAATAAATTATATTCAGTAGTGATTTAAATTGAATATTTTGTTTAATATTATTTACTATTCGTAAATATTAGTGAAAAACAATATCCTATCCTTTTCCAGTCCTTTTATTATTTTATTGTAATTAATATTTTGTATGTAATTAAAAACTATTTTTTAATATTTATTATTTTATTTTACATTCTATTTGAACTATTGGGTTCGCAGGGCATCACACTGGAGCTATTTCTTATTACATATGTTGTACCATTTTTTGTATAAAAACATTTTAAAAGAAAAAACAATAATAGACTAACCCGCTGAGTTTCTTGCCGGATCTTCTCAGTAGTGGTCTACTTCCGATCCGGTGGTAGTTAATTGAATTAATATAATATGTTAAAACTGACAATATGTAAGTGCCCTCGCAGGGCCTATGCATGATAAATGAATTTGAATAATGCGAAAAAAGTATAACTTCTCAGGCGCGCACAAAAGTACACGCACCAATTTCTATTTTAGCTTCATTGGTAGCGGCTGGCTTAACTGCCTCGGTGTATACTATACGAACTCTTAGTATACGACAATTTAGTTTCAGCATTGTATTATTAAAGACCCCTTTCTGCAGCCTGAATAGTTCACGTAGAATATGTACTTTTGCTTACCTCTTTTTGTTTTAGAAGTATGAGATTCATAATTCTAATGTAATAATGAATGCTGTAAATGTTTCGAAACATCTTGCAAGAAAAATGAGATTAAATGTAAAAATATTTTTATTTTGAACTTTTAAATATTATTTCTCTGTTTATTTTTTGTGCTTTTACACATATGGCGACGGGATGTTAATACAATAGTCTCCACCCCTTTCCTTCCACTTGGGAGTCGTAAAATCAGCATAGGGTCTCACCAGGTGACTGGGCAGATTTAAGGTTTTACTCGTGTAGCGACTGGATAAGAATACAATCTCCAAACATTAATTCCATTTGGGAGTCGTAAAAATCGGTTTAGGGTCTCACCAGGAGATTGGGTGGAAGTTTTATCCTGGGAAACGTATAATACTTCACTGCAATCGCCAATCCACCCACCAAACGTGATAAATCTTTATTGTGGTAGGACCACGCTGTGGATAGTCCTCTGTCTACAGCCGCGGGCCGGTCCGTCCGGGGTAGTACCACACTCTCGCAGAAGATCGACGTCTGAGTAATAGCAATGTGCTATTGCGCTTCGTTCGGTGAGCGAGAGAGCCGGAAGCCTAACTGGGGTGGGTTCAGGGTTGTAATGGTAGGCAGCGGCCTAGCTATACCATTGGCAAAGGTCCATGGGCGGCAGTGACACTTACCATCAGGTGTGCTGTCTGCTCGTTTGCCGCCATAAGCAATAAAAAAAAAAAAAAAAAAAAAAAAAAAAAAAATATGGCACTCTCTTTTGTGAATGGAGGGTTACGTCCATTGTACGGCAACAGACTGAATAACGATGATGATGAGTTGTGCTTTTATTTTCAGGTTGGAAGGTAATGGGTTATTTAATATTCGGAGCGCTGATGGCTATGGGTGTACATCCTGTTGCAGGTGCGTATATAATTACAATTCAAAACTAGCTAAGGGTTCACTATACCGAAGTGAAGGAAGCGATAGTGGTAGACAGCGCAAATTGTGATGAGGGCAATACGCAGGTTATGAGGCCGCACACCGTCCTGGACGGTACGGAAAGGAGGGCGCTAGACCATAGCCTGTCAAAAAAGACAAAGATCCACCATTGAAATAGGCAACAGAACTCTCTTTTAAAACTTAGATCACCACAGTTAACCAAAGCTGGTTAACTTGGCAAGCGCCAAGCGTGGCGATTCTAATATTATCCTCCCCTTGAGAAGGTCTCTACTGCGCATTTTCACTAACGTACATTAAACTTTAGGTAACATCCAAAGTAAATATTAATTTCGATGTTATGTATATTTAAATTGATTTAGGTTATACTTAAAATTTAAATTTTATTTAAAATCAATAAATATTAAATTCAATATTAGCCTTTACTTCGCTGTGTGGTGGCGGCTACGAATACTACCAACCCTTACTTTGCTCATAGATACCGTAAAAGACTAGTAATAGTCTTATAACGACCTGGGCCAACTCCATCTGTTCCCGTTTGGTCAACAATTACATTCCCAAGGATGGTTGACGTCTGGCAGGCGGCCGGTCATAAAACTATTGCCAATAACTTTTACAATATGTACTATGAAAGAAGAGTGCATATTGTATCGACCCCAAGTAATTGGGATAAGAGTAGGAGAATGATGATATAGATACAGCCTTTACTTAAAATTTAGACATCCTAATGGTAACATGACTTTGTTTTGGGAGACATTATGGTTTGGTCATAATCCACCCAAATTGCAAGGGGCAACAATTTCACAACTTTCTGTATTGCACCTCTTAATTGCCATTTGGAGATCCTATCACCGAGTGCACGTCTTCGTTTTACCCATGATCACTAAGTGGAAATTAATAAAATTAATATCTTCGAATGTTACAGGACACTTTGTAGCTGAACATTACATGTTCAAGAAAGGCTTCGAGACTTATTCCTATTATGGACCCTTGAACTGGATAACCTTCAACGTGGGCTACCACAACGAGCATCACGACTTCCCAGCAGTACCTGGCAGTAAGCTACCAGAGGTTAGTCTATTTTTCTTCATATCACATTAACTCTAATACACGTATTATACAATTTTATACAGGGTGCCGATTTTATTACTAGAATAACTTAAACTAGGTGTAGGAATGACGTCATAGAAAACAATAAAGTTAGTTGCATACTCCTAGCTCTGCCCAATCCCGAGATAAAGTGATTTGTTTCTTATCAAAACAATAGGTTTACCAGCGTACATTGACCTGTAGGTATATTTCGACCAGCTGTGCGGCGGTGAGCGTAGCGAGAGCAGGACTATTTGCCTACTAGTTTAATGTCACACGCATGAGCATATGCCTACATCGAACTTTTATAGTACAAGTGTATTGATTATCATTAGGGCAATTTAATCAAAAATTAGGTAATATTTTTTTTTTACTGATTCGGATAGTGTATCATGGTCTGGTACACCTCCTTCAAGGATTCTACTAATTAAATCGGCAACCTGTATGAAAAATTAATAAAAAAAATTATCCTTCTCCCTCATCATCATCTTGGTTCATCCTACTGCTTAGCTTGAGCCTCCTTCATAATAAGGTAATTGACTTACCATAACGCTGGTCAGATGGATTGGTATGTTTTATTTCAAGTTTTTCTTCTCTTTCGTCTATTGAGACAACAATTGTGTGCGATGTTATATGTGATTTTTAATTATGCGACACAGCTTTTTACAAATATCATAAAAATTACCACTAATGAATGGGGCCTATACTCAATTTACTTTCAGCGTGGTATTTTTGAAGACACTCACCCCAAAACGAGTCATGTGGTATGGATACTTGCCCTGACATCAAAGTTATCATTTAATATTGCCTTAGGAATTGCCCAAAATTTTGTATTTATTAGTAAAAACTGTCATAAGTCAACAATCCTTTACGTACTCGTGGAGTTCATAAAAATCTAGTATGAGTGCCATAAAGGAATAGCTTCCGAGCCGGTCACACATGTCAAGGAAGCGATATCAGTGGTCGGGCACGGAGAGGGGACAAGGTGGGTTATGGAGCCCTATGCTGCTCTTACGTCGTCCCGGACGGTGTGGGCGGGTGGTGTCCAGACCATAGCCTGCCAAAAAAGGCAACAGCTTATCTTGGGTAATTTATGTCATCAATTGCAAACGCTTTTCCTTCTGCAGCGACCTATAATATAATCATTACTTTTTTTATTACTTTTGGTGGCAAACCAGCAAGCAGCACACCTGATGGTAAGCGTTACTGCCACCCGTGGACCTTTGCAATACAAAGGGTATAGTTAGGCCGCTGCCTACCAATACAAACCTCAAACGCACCCAGTTGGGCTTCCGGCACTCTCGCTCATCGAACGAAGCGTAATAGCACATTGCCATTACCCAGGCGTCGATTTTCTGTGAGAGTGTGGTACTACCCCGGACAGACCGGCTCGCGGCTATCAGTTTATTTATTATCCCTTATGTAGCCTATATGTCCTACAGTGCACTATCAAACACGTGGGTATTTATTAGATTGAGTTTTAGGCTGTAGTATAAAAATTAGAAATGATAATACGAACTTTTCACAGGTTAAACGCATAGCACCTGAATTCTACGACAATCTTCCGCAACACAACAGTTGGTCGAAGGTACTATACGACTTCGTGATGGACCCCGAGATAGGACCCTACGCGAGAATCAAACGTAAACACCACGGGCTAGATAGCTAAATTAATTGATTTAGAAAAAGTATTATATTGGCATTTGTGAAGAGCGCCATCTATCGAGATAAATGAACCCTTATCGTATTGTAACATCTGCAGTGCATAATTCTGTAATATTTTTATGCAGTTGTGTTTTTTACCAAAAAATAAAGGAACGCGCCCATATTACGTGACCTATTTTTTACAATTTTCAACCCTTTACCAAGAGGTCTCAATGGCCATCCGTAATATACGCCAAGATCCCTCTAGTTTTCATGTAGCAAGTCATGGTTTTAAATCATTTGTTGCAAACATGAAGATAAAAAAGAATGAATTAGGCTCACATTTTTCCTCCTTATTAATATGGCATTTACCGCGTGCCGCCAAAAGTGCTTGTATACCTATAGTTACAATTAAATCAGTATTAAATTATCGTGAGTTTAAAAAGCGCTAACACTGAATGAGCATGACGAATCAATTTAGCTCGACTAAATAATAAAATTTTATTCCACCGCTCTTGTGGCCAAACTTGGTATTTTTAAAAACAATGAACAGACCACGTAGTTTGGGTATGATCCCTAATAGTAATCAAGTTGTTTTTTTTTACTGTATATAACATATTTAATATCTTTATTAATTCTTACTAAGTGTCACAAGCGCCATCTGTTATCGAAAAGTTTAAATAGTATGTTGATCTTATTTTATTGTTTTGTTTTAGTGTTTATTATTGTGTAAGTTTTAATGAACCAGGGAATAATACTGTTATATTAATTAATTATATAGTTAACTATGTATATGTACATATTGTAATTCCAAAGTTGATATTTTTGTCTGCATCTTACTGATTTCATGACAGTGTTAAAAGTCGATGGTACTGTCCAAATTCTCATTTTTTATTAATCATAGATTATTCAAATCAGTTTATGATGGGTCAAAACTCATAAATAAACATTTATTAATAAGTTTAATTACTTTAAATTGTAATTCGAGTCCGTTAATTATGTTTTTGTTGGTATCATGAATGTAAAGTCATTCGAAGTAATGCTGTATGACCAGTCATGAATTTCTTCGAATGCCTCGAAAGTTTAGAAATCCCTCCATCTTGCTTATCCATTTTTTTGGAGTTATATTTATATATGTATTTAATTCAACAAAATTATGTTATTTTATGGAAAATAATCTCTGTTTTATTTTTATATATTCTTACAAAATTATTTGTACAAAGTAGCGTTTATTTAAATGTCGACATATTGTTTTTTTTTTCTTTTTTGTGTTTACTTTACAATGTACAAATTATTTTAATGATATTCCAATCATGGTATAAATACAGGTACTTTAAAAGATAAAGGGTACGTTACTATATATATATATATATATATATATATATATATATATATATATATATATAGACTAGACGACGTGTACTTCGCACTGTTCATAGAGAATTTATGACATATATAACTGTAACTTAGAAACGGCAAGTTTATGCTCTTTACTATTTTTTTTTGAGGAAAGGCTATAGTCCGGTCGCACATCGCTCAAACCGCTCGGGGCGGTGGTATAGAAGCCATATATTCCGATAAGGGGCCATTCATACATTATGTAAGGTGTTTTGTTGACTGAATATTATAACTTCTTACTATAGGCAGGGAGGGAGTAGTGAACCTGACATTAAGTAAGATATTAAATTGAAAATTACTAATTTTGGTCAAAACTGTGATAGATTAATAAGATTAATGTTATAGCAGTGAGTTAATGACACCTACTTGTAGTAAGAAGATGGTAATAAAAGATATTTTCAGAATAAACGGAGTTATATTTGATCAATAGGGACTTTTCTTACAAAAATTCTTATCAAGCGGTAGGGGGGTTGTTGCAATCTTATGATGTCTTACGGTAGGGCGAGAGGGGCCAAATCATTCTTAATTAAAAATTCCTTACGTAATTTATGAACGGCCCCTAACCTGCTGTACTGCTCTATGTTAAAAATACGTTCTTAAAAGTTGACATACGTGAGAGTAACAAAACATTTTGTTTTAAAAATAATAATGTTATAGAATGTTTATTTCATTTTCGTCATTAGAGAGAAAATTCTCTTCATAATGGTGTATCAAAAATTAAAAAAAATATATACAGTGTTATAGGAAATATATCTTTCGCTTTGTGGTCATCATCATTCTCTTACTTTTATCCCAATCACCTGGGGTCACGCAACATGTACCTACTCGTACATATAGCAAAAGTTATTGGCAATAGTTTCATAACCGCTTGCCTGACGTCAACACTCCTTGGGAATATAATTGTTGACAAAACGGCATCAGTTTGAGTTGGCCCAGGTGATGTAAAGCTCTTAGTCGTCTTTTACGACATCCACGAGCACAGTAAGGGTTGGTAGTATTCGTAGCCGCTACCACACATCAATCTTTCGCATTTAGGTATCATATAAAATTTAATTACACGCGTTTAATTAATATTTCACCATGTGGTGATGGGTTAACGATAGGGATGTTGTGGTGCTCCTTAATCGTAATAGAAACTGGGATATCCGAAATAAAAATATATCATCTCGGCTCATATATGTCTCACTGTTGAGCTCGAACCTCCTCCATAATGGGAGGGAAATTGACCTACTATACAACGCTGCTCAGACGTGTTGGTATAGGGTTTTGTTTCAAGTTTTCCTTCTCTCGCATAGATGTTATATGTGCATTATATCCCTTAGTCGTCTCGTACGATCACCCACGGGTAATTAGGGGGGGGATTGTATTCTTGGTCCGTCACCACACTGAAAATATAAAAATATTAGACTCTGTGTCTGTATGAGACAGTTTAACGGCAGGTTTTCTTTCTCCCCAAAGAGGAAAAATATGTAAATTACCACGCTAAGTAGGTCATTATACTTTTACAATTTCCTTAAAAATATTCGTAACCGAAATCTTAAACTGTCGGATAATCCGAAAAAAATTCGTGTCCCTAAACATATTTGAAACTTGTTTGAAATAAAACAATTTTTTTACGCACTCTATCGCGTTTGTATTTGAATTTTAATTTCCCGATGTTTCAAACTCTTTACAGCGTTCGTGTTTACGGAAGGACTGTCCTCCCATAAACATCAGTTATTCGTATTTGAAACCATAATGGGAACTTACCTATTCTAGATGACCCGTTTTTTATTGTACCGCGATTTTTAATTTCCATAAAGGTTTTTAATATTTTTATATCCAAAATGAAATCTTAAACAATAATATATAAGAATTACAAAATTATTTTTATTGCATTTTTTAGTAATAAAGAAGTTTTCCATATTTTTTTTGTCTCATTTAATCATCGTCTTTATTTATAAGTCCCCATTGTTCGGCTTGAGCCTCCGCAGTAGAGGACGTCCATTAATCATGTGATCTTTTTTTAGCATTTTTAAACGCCGAAAGAATGTGAATTTGAATTGTGATATTTCGTGAATTTTATCTAACCCCGGCCCCTCTTTCAAACCTCACGTGATTAATGGACGGCCCTAGGAAGAAATTGACCTACTTCTTCTTATTTTTATGTGTTGGCAATCAGCTACTTAAATGAGCCATTGTTGCCAGTGTGACCAGTGTCGAGTTATAATTATCTTCAAGTTTTTAGTGTCTTCAGATTAGTCATTGTCCGTCAGTAAGTCAAATTGTTGCCATCAACAGTGCTATGGCCACACTGTTAATGGTATCTTGTGAGAATTTTGATGAAAAACGAAAACGTTGTAAAGCACTTTTATATGATATTCACTACATCTCAGCAGTTCCGTCACATCACATTACATAAAATGCCATCAAAATTATCTAATATAACACGTTAAAACACTAAGATATCGAATATAATACAAGAGCACCACATGACGTTTTAGATTCCCGCCAAAAACTCATTGACCTACTTATACTACGTTATTAATTGATAAAATTACTTAGTCTGGCCATAAATACTATTATAATTAAAAATAAAATATTACATTTGAATTTGGAATCTAATTTTTATATGATTGTTCATTGTGTTTTCTGATTTTGGCGCCAATACATTGTACAATATTTTGCGATATTAAAATGGAGTGGAGTGATAAAGAGAACCGAATCTCTGTGATTGCATTACACAAAGTAGGTATACCTACATGTTTGTTTTTTTTATATTCAATAGGTAAATACTAATTTTCACGGATTCAACTTCAAAACTCACAAAGTTTAATAAAAAACCTGCAACCCTTAATATATTTTGTTTATTTTCAATTGTAACAGTATTTATGGCCAGACTATGTATAGATAAGTGCTTTTTGGAGATATTAAAAAGCAAAACGCTAAAGTATCTGAAAGTATTATATTTGCATCTAAAGATAAACTAGCAAAGAGTCTGAGAGCAATTCGGAATGATATTGACACCGAAATGTTTTCAGTAACTCATAGGTAGAAAAGAAAAATCAGACTCGTTATGGCCCTACACCGCCCCGCCGTGCCCCGGGTGAAATCAAAACGTAGCTGGTCAAAAAAGTGCGATTATAATCGACTAGGAATTCATGCTAATTGATACGTAAAGTCTCCTCTTCTACCGCCGGGTGGGCCATAGTGATGTGAGGTTCCTGGAAAAAAAACGATTAAATAAAAATCGTTTTTTTTTAATTTAATATTAATCGATTTACCAAAAATCGATTATAATCAAAAAAAATAATCGATTTTTACGAAAAAATCGATTTTTTCTATGTTAAAATGTATATACTTTTCATATTCCAATAACAAACCTAAGAGATTCATATTAACAATTTATCAGATTAGAACCAAATAAAATTATATGAATAAAAAATCAACCTATTCAAATCTAAAAATTCATCAAAGCGAATATTCCTTTAAATTTTAATAATATATAAGTAAACCAAATGTAATTATTGACATAATTTTATTATCATAAAAAGGAAATGATGAGCATCCTAACAAAATAACAACCTTATTGTCTCAAAAACTAAAATATAAATCACAACAAAAAAATGTCCTAATGTCCAGTACTATTCTACATTTAGGCCTACGTCTAGTAGTGGATGGCAATAGCCTGATTTGATGATTTTTTTAGGGAGGCATAGTTCGGAGCATGTAGGGGCCATAGTCCAGAGCGTGTAGGGGGGCATAGTCCAGAGCGTGTAGGGGGGCATAGTCCGGAGCGAGCACGTCGCGTCCCCTACCAGTCTAGTTAGACTTCAATCCGGCTCATATGCGTACCGCAGTGCGGGTTAGGGTGTCCCCCGGAGTCGACGCGTACCGACCCGCCCCCGTCGGTACGAAAATCGGCAGATGCGGCGATGGGAGCCGCCACCCATCACGCCTTGCCCAGTCAGGTGGGTTGAGGAGAGCAGAGTGCCGGGTGGGTACGTGGAATGTAAGAGGTTGTGTGGAAGGTAAGTTGCACGAGCTGATAACCGTCATGGCGGACAAACAGCTAGACGTGCTCTGTGTAACAGAGACCAAGTGAAGGGGCAGCGACGCCTGCGATCTTCCTGGTGGCGGGCTGGCCCTGTGATCTGGTGTACCACAGAGCGATCGAGCCAGCATGGGGGTAGGAGTGCTGTTGTCCTCTCGCTTGACCTCAGGTGTGAAGGATTACGGTATTTATGATCCCAGACTTCTTTGGGTCCGTATAAAACTAGGTGTCACCTTTCACGATTGTAGCATATGCTCCCGTAGGATCCTCGGTCGCATCAGACCTAGAGAAGTTTTGGGATAATGTTAGGGAAGTTCTGGATATGGCAGAAACCAGTGAACGCGTGATTGTATGCGGAGATTTGAACGGATGGGTGGGGACCAAACGTCCCGACTATGAGGACGTACTTGGTCCATTTGGTGATAAGAGAGTGAACGACGCAGGTAGGCTCATAGCGGATGTATGCAAGGAGAGAAACCTTATTGTGTCAAAAACATTTTTCCAACATAAGGACATTCATATGTATACATGGAGAAGGAATGAACAGAAAAGTATAATAGATTTAATTTTGGTAGACAGTCGCCTCCGAAGCAAAATATTGGACGCAAGAGCCTACAGGGGCCCCACAGTCGATACGGACCACTATCTCGTTATTGCGAGATTTAGTGGTCTGTTCAGAAAGTGGGCGCACTGACGAGAGCGTGTCCACTTCGTAGGACTTGAAAGAATAAAGATTGAAAGTTTGCAAGAAGAATGTGTAAGAGAAAAGTATGTAGAGGGTGTCCGAGAACGGCTGACGATGGCAAGCCAGCCGCAATCGGACATAGAAGAATGCTGGAGAATATTGAAAGAGAGTATGGTAGATATAGAAGTATGTGGAAGCTCAAAGAAGCATAGAAAAACAAATGGTGATGCTTGGTGGGATGCGGAAGTGGCAGCTTCCGTAGAGCAAAAGAAAAAAGCGTGGCTGGACTATGTCTGTTCTTTGAATCTGAATGACAGTATGACTGAACAGAAGAAAGAAATATATCGGCAATATAAGAATGACACCAAGGCCATAGTGAAAGAGAAACGTGATAGAACAAATATGAGTGCAGAAGATAGGCTGGCTAAAAACTTCGAAGGTAACACCAAACTCTTTTGGAGAGAGGTGAAGAGGTCTCGGGGTGGTTGGTCAGCCCTCAGAATGAATAAAATAAGGTCTAAAGTGGAGACATTCTTATACACAAATACAAGACGTGTTAAGCCGATGGAGTGAATATTTTGGCGATATGTATGCGGATAGTCTGGTTGAGGCCGGTGTTGCATGTGGTCTAGTAGATCAACATTCGGCACCGGCGTCCTCCGATGGCATCAGTATGGATGAAGTTGAATGGGCGATAAGAAGTTTGAAAAATGGTAAGGCAGCGGGCATTGATATGGTGTCTGCCGAGATGATCAAGCATGGCGGCTCCTATGTCTGGGAGGCGTTCCTGTTGTTCCTCAATTTATGTTGGAGTTCGGAAATGGTTCCCAGGAACTGGAATAGCACAGTCATCGTGCCTTTGTTTAGAAACAAGGGTTCACGTTATGACTGCGCAAATTACAGAGCCATAAGCTTGACCAGTTTTGCAGCAATAGTGTATGGTAAAATTATTGAAAGGAGAATGAGGATGGAGTCCGATGGTTTACTGTGTGAGGCACAAGGAGGTTTCAGGAGTGGAAGGGGATGCATGGATCAAGTGTTCTCTCTGCGCAACATTGTGAAGAAGCATCTGGCCTAGGTGAGAGGGTTTTCTGCAGTTTTGTGGATCTGGACAGAACATTTGACACGGTTGCACGAAAGAAACTATGGGACATTTTACCGGAGTATGGTATTAACGGTAAACTGCTGCAGGCTGTGCAGTCCAGTTACATGGGCATAGAGCTTGTGTGCGGGTGGATGATGGAATGTCGCCTTGGTTTGACGTCAATATCGGCGTTAAGCAGGGGTGCGTTCTATCAGCCAGGCTGTTTATCATATATCTGGATAAATGTCTCCTAAGGTCCAACGATATAAATGTGGGAGTCCAGATGGGCGACTCAGTGGTCAATGCTCTGCTCTCTGCAGATGATGCAGTCCTGCTGGCGCAGTCAGCGACTGACCTGCAGACCCTAGTCAACACAATGACAGAAGATTGTAAGAAAAGGGGTCTACGCATGAATGTGAGTAAAACCAAAATAATGGTCTTTGAAAGAGATGAAGCCAGAACAGATGTAAGAGTACAAATAGGCAGTGATGTATGCAAGTGGATGAATTTGCATATCTTGAATGTGAATTTAGCCAAGATGGAAGGTACACCACTAATATAGAGCGAAGAGTAAATGCGGGAAATAGAGTGAACGGAGCGTTGGGACAACTTCTCGGTAGCCATTACCTCAGCCAGAAGGCACGTGTAGCAATACATAACATGCTTGTCCCAACATTACTATATGGAAGCGAGAGTTGGGTATGCAGAAAAAAGTATGAAAGTAAAATTAATGCGGTCGAAATGCGATCTCTACGGAAAATCTGTGGAGTTAGGCTGATCGATCGCATTCGTAACGACGACGTAAGAGAGCGAATAGGTATGAAAGAGAGTATTGGTGTAAAGATGCAAAAGGGAATATTCCGATGGTTTGGGCATGTGGAAAGAATGCCGAACGAACGTCTGGTTAAGAAGATATACAATGCGAAAGTGGAAGGATGTAGGTACCGGGAGAGACCGAGACTAACCAACCTAGACCAGATTGGTCATGTACTGAAGGAAGGTGGAGTCAAGAGTCTCCGAAACCGGCGAGTGTGTATGAAGAGAATTATGAATGTTGAGGAAGCGAGTGAAGTATGCAAGGATAGAGTTCTCTGGCACTCTGTTCTCTCTGCCTACCCTGCAAGGGACATGGCGTGATGGTATGTATGTATGTATGTACTATTGGAAGACATTTTTATTGTTTACCAACAACTACATATATTATGGCACTCTTAACTTGTAAATAATAACGGATTTACTTCGAGTTTTATTCATCCGTTCCATAGATGGCGCTTCTCATAAAAATCGATTAAAACGCATAATTTAAATAATCGATTTTTTAAAAATCGATTAATATTATTATAAAAATCGATTATAAAAAATCGATTATTAGAAAAAAATAATCGATTAAAATAAAAATCGATTATTTTTTAACATCCCTACGTGGGCCACCGACGACAAAGTCCGGGTTCGGTGGCCCACTCGCACGGCGTCGAGAGGTACTAGCAGGGCGGGACTGTGGGGTCGCACACTGCGTCTTCTGTTGCCTCAGCGGGGTGTAACCAGACCATAGACCGCCGCAAAAAAAGGCCTCCCCTTCTAAACTTTTCAATTTTAATTCAAAGTAAGAGAACTATTCAGTTTTAAGAATTGAAATTTCATATGACAGTATTGAATAAATCTGACCTACTTCCTACGAATATTATAAGCCTGAAAATTTGTGAAGATGTTTGGATGTTGGTTACACAATAACGCATAAACTGTTGAACAAATTTGGATGAAAATTGGCACACTTTAGCCCGAAAATATATTCCCTTCGGATAATTTAATGATACAATTTTATATTGTAAAAATAACTTTTTACGCGGGAAAACGCCACAGATAGCAGCTAGAACGCTAAATATCTCTTGAATTATCTAAACGTCTATAAACTAAATCTATTAAGTGACCATATACAGAGCTAAGTAAAACTAGTGACCTTATTGTAAAAAAAGCAAGTCTTATATATTTATATATGTAAATGTAATAAATTATATTGAAATTGTAATATTGTTTTATTTATTATATAAAACACCATCATCCTCTGTACTCTGTGGTTAGCTGGGACATTCTCGCCAGCTACTGTAGCTGCCCACGTGCAGCAAGGCCGGTTGCAAGATCAACCCCCAAGGTACCCCAACCACCCCGTAAGACATACACATCACCAAAGAAGCCGTGGTCTATGAATAACAGCAGAGCGAGAGTCCTCCCCTCTCCTGCCCACCAACAATTTACTTCCTGTTCTGAGTAATTAAAAGAAGTAGAAGAAAAATTTTTGGTGGTATAATATCATATAGAGAATACTGCAATTTAGAACGACTGAAAAAAATATGGTTCACATTTCCTTGACCCAGTCCACATTCACAAATGGAGTTATCCCTAATTCTAAGTTTGGCCAGAAAGACAGGGGTGCAGGCATTATTCAGTCGTAAACGGCAGATTGTCGATGTAATAGCCTTATCCACTTTTGGAAACTTCATAAACCAGGGTTTATGTGGAATATCAGGTTGTATACTAGCCCCGCGCGTTGATATTGCGATTGGCGGCCATCTTGGTGACGTAGTCGAAGTCGCACCGTCAGTACCGTTCGCAAGGTCAGCCCACGCTTACGTGCTTACGCGCATCGAGTACTTGTTAACTATAGCTTTTTGTTTTTGTTATCCTGTTTTACTGTTGAGTTTTGTTACCTGTTACCCGTTAAAATGAGTAAGAAATTAATTAACAGTCGTGCTCGTGAAATGATTATTAAAGTGGACAATTATTTTGTAAAAGAGAGAGAGGACTCTAAGTTAGTTATTCAAAATATAAACCGTGCCTTAAAAAGTGCTTCGGACACTACCGAGGACATTTTAATGTCGAAGCAACTGGTAAAAGACATTTTAAATATTTTACAAAATTCTACCAAAGTCACGGAACGTGTGGCTTGTGCCACAGGCGTTGCAAAAAATACTGTGACGAAATTACGACGAGAGCATGAGTCAGCAACAGCAAGTGGCAGCAAAATGAGAACTCCTACCAAAGCAAAAAGGCAAAGGAAGGTATATTTCGACGGATTTTCACTAACAGCATTAAGAAATATCATTCATTCAATGTATACGGTGAGAAAAGAAATTCCTACAATGCGCAAAATCTTGGCGGCTGCAAAAGTAGACCTTAATTATACTGGTAGTGAAACTACACTAAGAAAAATAATTAAAACTGATTTAGGCTACCAATTTAAACGTTGTTACCAAAAAAGACTGTCTCTAATTGAAAGACCCCAAATACAAGCGTGGAGGGCTAAATATTTACGCCGTATGAAAGAGAATGACTCGCTTGGTGCTAACAAAAGACCCGTTATTTATCTCGACGAAACGTGGATACACGCGCACTACACAGTGAAAAAATATTGGCAAACAGCAACCGATGTAGGAGTGACACGGAACGACTGCCCCGGCCGCCGATGGATAATAGTTCACGCGGGAAGCGAAACTGGCTTTGTTAACAATGCCCTTTTAATGTTTAAGGCGGACACCAAAACGGGGGATTATCACGACCAAATGAATGCCGAAAATTTAACAAAGTGGCTTACAGAAAAATTACTGCCTAATATACCACGCAACTCCATAATTGTGATGGACAACGCCCCTTATCACAGTAAGGAAGAGAATAAGCCACCAAACATGAATAATAGAAAACAGGTAATGGTTGAGTGGCTACAAGCTCACCACATCGAATTTCCCAGCGAGAGTACAAAACCAGAATTATATTTATTAATTAAACAGCACAAACCGCCGAAAAATTATAAAATCGACAAGTTATTAGCTGACAATGGCCATGAGGTCGTTAGATTGCCACCGTACAACTGCGACCTCAACCCTATTGAGTACATCTGGAACCTAGTAAAAATGAGGGTGTCAGAAAAGAATGTGGAGCAGTTAGAGAGTCGAATTGAATCTCTGACGTTGGAGGCGTTGGCATCAATAACTCCAGATGACTGGAGAAAAGAAGTAAACCACGTGAAAAGGCTTGAAGAGGAATATTGGCAGAAAGATAGAATGACTGACGAGTTATTTATAATAAATACGGCAGACGACAGTGAATTTGAAACAACTGACACCGAAAGTAGTTCTGATTCGGAAGACAATATGAGTGGGATTGAAGAAATAGGTTAAGATTTTAAATAAACATAAATTTTTAACATACCAGCCTGGTTTTATTTATAATCACATAACCCAGACATTAATTAAAAAATATTTTCATATTTACACATCAACAATAAGTATAATTATTATGTAGGTATTTATAGCATTTACTTTTTATGAAATTTTTTTTTGCTATCTGTATTTTTTTGCTATGGATGACGTCACGCAGCTGTTATTGTGACAAGGTTCCATCGCAATATCAACGCGCGGGGCTTATATACCTAGCCATAAAATTTACCCTTTACGTTCTTAGAAATTTTCCAATCCTTGGACCACTCTTGAAACAAAACCGATTTTAAAGAGGCACAAATATCATGAGAATAAATTTGGTAGTGTTCCAAAGAACCTATGAAAAGTAATTATGACATTTGATTGACATAATTATTTATATTTTGTGACGAAAAAACAGCCAAACTGTTAACTACCTACTTTCCAGTTTTCTAAGTTTGATATATCAAAAAAACAACGAATAAATCACAACAATTTTTTACTTTATTTTAAACTAGACAGTGTACCTCATACGTCCATGTACTAACAATCTAATTTATTCTGCTACGTCCATTGAAAAAAAGCTTTTGAAATCACCTATGACTGCTCATATTTGACACATGGACGTAGTAAAGATGGTACAAATATTGCGTCATGAATCACATATGATTCATGGGACAGGGAACCTGTTAAAATGGGGGAAATGAAGGGAGAACCACTACTTGCCCATAGTTATCAATGTACCGCAAACCACAAGAAAGGAATAGGATATTAGGAACTAATCCTAGTTCTATGTAACGAGTAGCTCCAATTTCCAATTTGCCGTAGAATTTTGAATATTGCTTCGACACGTTCGCCTCTAAACGAGATATCCTCAGGACGGTTCGGCATAAAATACTATTTTTGAAGTTATACTTCTTTAGGCGGCGCGCGGCGTTATGATAAAATGAGAGTGAAATTGTAAGATGCGCGCGCACCACTGCACATTGGTCGAATTCCTAGAATTAGGCGGCCAAAATACAAAATTCCAAAACCTGCCTATAACAAAACAAAGCAGTTCTCGGAATACTAGACAATATAACAAGATTCTTGATCCCCACCCCGACACGTGGAGTCGCAAGCGCATCGCGTCACAGGTAGGGGTGTCCACTTTGAAAAAACATCGATGTTTTTATCGATTCGATAAATCGAAACTGTACATCGATGCATTTCGATGTATCGGATGAAAACATCGATGTTTTGTAAACATCGAGTACTTTTTCTAAAATATATTACAAAGCTAAAGTCATATCAAAAGTGATACTTCTAAAAAAAAAAGGTCCTTTTTGTGGCATTTATACCTATTCCAATCCCTTATAAAACGGACTTCTAAAAAAAAAGTCCTCTGTGGCATTTATACCTATTCCAATCCCTTATAAAACTGTAATTTATTATTAAAAAAAATATTTTTATTACTTTTAAATATTATTGAATCATTTATTTAAACATAAACTTGAGTTTTTGTGATATTAACTGGTTATCATAGATTCGATGTTTTATGAAAAAACATCGATACATCGAGTAAATCGATAGCTTTTCAAAACATCGGATCGATTCGATGTATCGCATTGTAAACATCGATGTTTTCGATGCATCGATGTATATCGAATATCCCTAGTCACAGGTAGTCGAAAGTTGATCGTCGCGATAGCTGCACGCATTCAATTTCGACGCTCTAGACAAACCTATCATTTCAAAGTTAATATTTCATGTTAAAACCTTTACCTACCAAGTAGTGACGTCGCAGTGCAAGTGAGTGTTGAAAAAATCTTTTAAGTTTTGTGATTAATTAAGAATTTTATCATTGGAAACTTCTTTCGTGTTTTTTTCTATTAAATAATAATATTTTCTGCTCAAATTAAATTTACTTTCGACTCAATTTTTTTAAATTACGTCAGAAACAAAAATCTCCGTATGTCCAATTTTCGGTGTTCCTCGAAAATTTGAATCCGTATGTTTACCAACCTATGAAGATTTTTTTAAGCATTATTTATGGATTCAATCCGATTTACGTTGTTCTTCACTAATGAAATAGAATGAAATAAAAAAAAAAAATAACAAAAAAAAGAAGTGTGTGTGTCAGCTCCGACGCACGACTGGAGTTTACTCCTTAAGTACGATTATCAAAACAGGCACAAAAAAAAGCTAATTTGACTAAAAATAATATATATATTTTTATTTACATTTATTAAAACTGTTCAGTGAAGTATTATCTCACGTCAGAAAGTGAAAGGTGCGCAGAATAGGTTGCGCACCAAAAACGTAACGAGGTCGTTCGATCACTAGATTTTACTCCTCAATTTTTTCTCATACCGGGCGCCTTATATGAAAATCGATTCTTAAGGAGTAAACTCCAAAAATTCAAATATTGTCCTAACAATAACTTGAGAATAGGTGGTTGTAAAAAATATATTAAAGGTATTCTAAAATCTGTAGGGTGCCCACTCGAAAGCCAATTGAAAGTCAGAAGTCAAAAAATTTTATCTCATATTATTTATATGAGATAAAAAATTAAAAATGACAAACAGTCCAGTTAGTTAGATCCAATTTCGAGAAAGAGGTCAGCCGACGAATCCAACTCGGTTGGGCAGCGTTCGGGAAACTTAAGAGGATCTTCTCATCCAAGCCATCTCAGTGTTTGAAAACACAGGTCTATGACCAGTGTGTTACCAGTGATGACTTACGGCACGGAAACGTGGTCCCTAAATGTAGGCCTCATAACCAGGCTCAAAGTCGCTCAGCGTGCTATGGAGCGGGCTATGCTCGGGATTTCTCTGCGAGATAGAATCCGAAATACGGAAATCCGCAGACGAACGGGTGTAACCGACATAGCACGAAGAATTAGCACGCTGAAGTGGCAATGGGCAGGCCACATCGCTCGAAGAACCGACAACCGCTGGGGAAGAAAGGTTCTAGAGTGGCGACCACGTACCGGACGACGCAGTGTGGGACGCCCCTCCACTAGGTGGACAGGCGACCTAGTGAAGGTTGCTGGGCGTCGTTGGATACAGGCGGCACAGGACCGCACTCTGTGGCGTAAAATGAGGGAGGCCTACGTTCAGCAGTGGACGGCAATAGGCTGAAATGATGATGATGATTATTTATATAGTTTTAGTGAAAATTCGAAAAATGAAATGCACTTTCTTTTGTATTAGAATGAAAGTTATATTAAAAAATAAATTTAAAAAAATATGATTTTGGACCGAAAACAGAAATTCCGTTGGAACTACTCATAGTATTTTCTCCATTTGATCGATTATTTGTTTAAAAATCGAGTGGGCTACCTCAAAATACTGAGTAAAATTTTCTTTTTTTTCAAAAATTTTCTTTTCTTGTAATGAACAAATCCTGACCCCATGCTGATAGAAAAAAAAATTTCTTTTTCGACCCACTCTAATATTTATTGCCTTAGAAGTTGCCTAAAAGTTAGGATTTGGTAGTAAAAACAGCCATAAGTCACCAATCCTTTACATACTCGTGGAAGTCATGAAAATCTAATAAGGGAGCATCAAAGAAACAACTTCTGGAACGGCTACGGATGTCAAAGAAAACCAGTGGCCGACCGAATGGCGATGGGGAGGGAATACGGTGGGTTATAAGGTCAGACGCTGCCAATCCATCGTTCCGGACGTAATGGGCGAGGCGTGTCCAGACCATAGCCTGTCAAAAAAAGGAAACAGTTTATCTTGGGTAATTTATAACGGCCACCGAAGTCAAAAATCGGGTACCGGTGGTCCGCTCGCACGGCGAAGAGAGAGGAGTTTTACGGTGGGTCTATGGGGTCACGCGCCGCCTTTCCGTCACCCCGGACCGATTTGGTGGGGCGAGACGCATCCATAGTCCAACAAAAAAAAAAGGGTAATTTATAACAATTACCATCGTTGATCCTCCTGCCAAGGTTGGTAAAGGAATTAGCCCTCCCTATGTAACCTATATCCTACTGTAAAATTTGATAATCTGATAATATTTATTAGATAAGGATATAAGGCATAATTGTGAAAAAAATTGGAAGCAGTGATAATATGATATGAACTTTTCACAGGTAAAACGTATAGCACATGAATTCTACGATAATCTGCCGCATCACAACAGTTGGTCGAAGGTACTATACGACTTCGTTATGGACCCCGAGATAGGACCCTACGCGAGAATCAAACGTAAACACCACGGACTAGATAGCTAAATTGATTTAGAGAAAGTTTTATATTTGTGAACAGCGCCATCTATCGAGATAAACCTGAATCCTTATTGTATTGTAAATTGTAACATCTGTAGTGCATCCTTCTGTAATGTTTTTATGAAATTGTTTTCTTTACCAAAAAATAAAGGAACGCACCCATATTATGTATTTTTTACAATTTTCAACCCTATTTTTTATAATTTTCAACCCTTTACGGAGAGTCTCGGTGACCGTACGTGTACGCCAAAACACCTTTAGTTTTGGCGTAATAATTTGTTGCAAATAGGAAGTTAAAAAAAAAACACAAAGCGGTCATGAGGACTGCCGACAGAAGTAGAGTGAGTTGGTAGATCCCAAGCACATGCGCGTAGTATTCTTGCTATGCAGCGAAGTGAACATTGTGACCGTTGTGAAATTAGCTGAAATACGTACTTGTTGTTCTATTTTAATTTATAATATTCATTATTTCCATAGGTTTAAGTTTTCACTTCTGAGGGCAGTCCTCTAAACTGCTTTGTGTTTTTATTTTATACATATATTTGTAGACGAATGGGTCAGACATGAGGAACAAAAATGCGGATATAAAGTTGCAAATGCCCGCACTACAAGTAATCACAATTACTTTCACACCTATATACCAATCACAATAGAGAGAGAGAGAGAGAGAGAGAAGAGAGAGAAGAGAGAGAGACTCATGGTAGGTAATTAGTCTCACCATCAAAGGCACGAAATCATTTCTAGGGTCGTATTCAACGGGCTGAGGGTTAATATGGGAGGTTATAAGAGCCTACGGCGCCATTCATTCACTGCGAGTGGATGGACGAGCTGTGAAAAACCAGGCGGATGGTAAGTTATGGCCGGGCTATGACAAAGAAAAGAGTCGATTGCTTCCTGATCAGCCACCAATAGTATTAAAAAAAAACACGAAGCAGTCACGAAGATTGCGAATTTAAACCTATAAAAAAAAAGCGCGCCCCACGGAGTATGTATGGGTGTGCCCATACAATAAATACATATTTTAAATATATACTATTACTTCCTCTCCTATGGTCAACTCTCCCTCCGTCTTACGAATTTTCAATCAGCCCACGTGTCCTGACGCGAATTTAACATCGTTGACCCATCCCAAAAAAAATGTGCACAACGCCGTTAAAGAAGTTTGCACTTCAAAATTATTTTAAACCTACGAGTATAAGCTCTCCATAGCATACTCACGAAATCATATTGTTATAAAATATAAAAAGAAAAAGCAAATTATTCATTTAATAAAACTTTATTCAAATCTTATAATAGAATTTTATATAAGTAAAAAATGCGAAACGGACGGACTTACACAGCTAAATAAAACTAAATACGTTTAGTCAGTACAAGTAGTCGATTTCAGTAATTAAGGTCAACTCACACTGAACGAGAGCACGCATCGGTAGCAATTTATACCTAACTGTTATAAATGAACTGGAACAAGTTAAATTTATTTGATGTCATGCAACTGGTGCGATATGTCTCAAATAATACAAAATTTTATCAAAAACGAACCGACTTCAAAGCAAAGTAACCATCGAAATACGCAATCTTGAACATACTACAAAAACCACTGGTCACATATTGATCAAACTTAATCAGACGGGAAGCACCAGCTTTTAAATGAAAAAAATAATTATCAAAATTGATTTACATAGAAAAAAAAATCACAAAAATATACAGTCGAATTGAACAAAGACCCCCCTTTGTTCGACAATATTTCTTTAGAAGTCGCTTAAAAATGACTTGTAACAACCAAGTCAAATTCAACACGCCTCTGAAGAGTATTAGCATAACAATCTATTATTTATTATTTATCATTTAGTTAATATATTTGAGGTCGACTCAATAGTTGTCTCCTTCACACAATTCTCTCAGCCGCCATATCTACGCTCACTCCACTTTTACCCACATATTTTTTAGACGGTATCCATCATTTTTTGCGCTTGCTTCACCGTTATACTATTCTACATATTCATATCTTCCACTATGTCAGCAATAATTAGGTAAGTAAAGACCCTTCTCATCATGTTCATAAAACGAGCAGCTCGCTTAGCATTTCAGACTTTAATTTCCTTTAACTTAATACAAACTTACTTAATCATTCACTCGATAATAGCATCTCATTCCTTGCTTTATACTTAAGTAATAATAACATTTTATCATATACCATCTTTATATAATTCTTCTGTCCTGTGACTAAATTCCTCTCAAACGTCTGGACTGATTTGATTTTTTTTTTGTGTTTAGGTATATTCAATAATGATTTTAACCATTAATTGTACACTAAAAGTAGCGTTGCAATTTAAAGGAATATTACAAAAAAATAATATTTTTAAATTTATACAAAACAACGTCTATTGAATCAGAAAATCTATATCTATAAAAGAGGTTTATTGTATATACGACATCGCTAAACTCTAAAACTATTAGATCGATTATTATGAAAATTGATGTGTATGTAGTTTTTCACGGAGAAGGAAAGGAAAGGTTCATATGTTATCCTCATTGATGCGACTCGCCACCAGGCGGCGCTGCGATATATCGACTTTTACAAACAAACCAACGAGTTGGGTTTGCTAGTCAATCCTTAAAATGAATATTTTAATGATTGATTACTATTTTCAGTGTGACTCGACCTTTATCAGTTTGGTTACATATAATATTATTTTCTCACATACACAAAAAGCATTGACTACAATTACAATTGATGGATAAATGACAATCATTGATATTGGCATTACCACACATTAATACTGTTGCCTAACTAAATACTAATACAAAAATGATTATAAAAGATATTTTCCCTTTCACAATGACATTTTATTTACTGCATGGAAAATATACACAACTAATATTATAATAAATTTGGAATCGTTAGTTATGAGTTAATTATTTGAAAATTAATTTCAATCAATTATTAATTTGAATTAATTATTGAAAATAAATTTTCATTAATTATTAAAAAATATTTTCAATTATTTACTTAAAAATACATTAAAATAATAAAAGTATATATAAAGTTTAAAATTAAGTATTCTAGTTATAACTAAGTTTAGTGCCGTAAAATAGGATTCATAAATTTTAGGCCTTATTACGAACCATCTAGCCAGTGAGGTATAGTAGGCCAATTTCTTACGCTTAAATATTGTTCTTATTGTCAATTGCCGCTGAGATTATTGTAGACTATAAAAATTGTACATAGACAAGGCACTATAGAGTCACAAAGTGATTATGAACAAACATATATATTTTTTGATATGGCATTATTTCATTTGTGCTCTTAAGAACTAGGTATATCTATATATTTACAAAATATTCATGTAAGGGGAATGATGTTGGTAACGGTTATTGAGCGGCAGCAACCACATGACGAGTTGAATTCGCACGGTGATCAATCAAATCAATATGCGTAGTTTATTTATTATCTTTTAACCGTTAAAGTCGTTAAAAACCGTCTCATTTCGTGACAAATTATGATTTGGTGTTATCCTCCCAATACGTCTAGAGCGTTAAAGGGCGATGCGCAACTGCACAACCCACCATAATCCCTCCTCGTCACTATGATTTTATTGAACATTGGTACCGATTTCTTAACTCGAGAATAAAGTTTTACTGCAAAAACTCTTTCAAATCAAAAGCGTGTGATCATAATGGTATTCAAAGATGCAATTGTTTGTTAGGCGTGGAATACAATATAGAAATCTCTATCTGATGAGATAAAGTTTCATTTATGATCATGGAGATATATTAAAATCATCTATGATGACGTAAAACATTATATAATTTTACACACACACATTTAAAAACCTATGCTAAACACATTTTGCTATTAAAATAATACAATTATAATTATTTTCATAATTTGTGTGCATTCATAAAAAAAAAAACATTAAAATATACAAGTCTTTTACATATTCTTAAGATAATAAACATTAGTAGGTATATATTTTTAATTAATTTGGTGTAGAAATATAACTATTTTGATACATTTTATCAAGTTTAAAATTTCCATACTAACTCGATATTTCAAATGATTTTCATCATTATTGGTCGCGGGAGAGTTAATGTATTTTCGTTACTATTAATTTTGAATTCACAATTTTTTGTACAATATAATTGCAGGTAGAAAAAAACATAATTAAGCCATATTATAATAATTATTGTAAATTAATGTCAACTATAAGTGAACAAAAATAATATCAATGATATTCAATTAGTTCTATTTCTGCATTATTAGCATAAACAATAGATTTAATTATTTATAGAAACTTGATTACGAGCGAAAAATGATTGTCACACATGGGTTTGTCATTTCTCGCTCGTAATCAAGTTTTTATAAATAATCAAGCATGTTAAATGCTAAATTTCAGTAGATAATTAGAATTAACTATGTTAATTATTTCTTTTAATAAAATAAAAGTGGAAAATATTTGAAACCTTATACACGGCTCATAATTAATATATATTTTTTTTACTATTAATAAAATGAGACATTTTATAAAATGACACCAAAATCTTATTTTTTTTTAATTTTTCATTTTAAACACAATTCATTATGTTACCTATAAATTTAAAATTAACGACTGATCAATGTTAAAAATAGTTGTTATAACATTGTTAATTTTAAATTACTTAATTAACGTAAAGTCATTAAAATAATTGACCCGAGATTCTAATTAAAACTTAAACACTAAAATAATAAGGACGGAAATTCTTTAACAAATAAGGGCTTTTTTTATAATATAAAACTAATATACACATTGACGAATGATTGAATAACGTCTTTCTAAACACA
This sequence comes from Lymantria monacha, assembly GCA_905163515.2. Taxonomy (NCBI): domain Eukaryota; kingdom Metazoa; phylum Arthropoda; class Insecta; order Lepidoptera; family Erebidae; genus Lymantria; species Lymantria monacha. The sequence goes on along the minus strand of LR991104.1, from coordinate 20,946,951 downwards.
AACAATGTTCAGAGTCTAAATATATTAAATATATACAGGGGTGTAAGGGGACCGCTCCCGAAAACAAAGACAGGTAACCCTACTTGTAATGATAGGCTAGAAAAAAATCGATTCGGATGAAAAATATATTCTTTTTCAAAACCAAATTTTTTTTTCCCCGCTTGTGACATCATTTTTCACTTCGTAATCGGGTTTTATAAATTTCAAGTTTTTTTCATATTCCATCGTATTAGGATAGTGCCATGTAACGATATTTCCATAAAAATACGTAACTTTACTCAGATGAGAAAAGACGCAATTTATTCAAAACTTACGATCATATGTTCAAGGGTTCAACGGCATAGCGCGGTGAAAAAAATTTTTTTTTTCATCCTAATCGATTTTTTTTGTAGCCTATCATTACAAGTAGGGTTACCTGTCTTTGTATTCGGGAGCGGTCCACTTCCACCCTGTTTACAGTGGAAACTCGATTAACCGGACTAATTGTTGTTAGGCATTCTGATAATAGAAAATCCTGATAATGGAATGTACGAAGAGAAGCTATTTGTGTACACATTGCATAACATTATGCAGTGATTAACAAATAATGAATTGCGTGGAGGATAAAGATCACGCGAAGTATGGTCGGGTAAGCCAGTTCCGACACGTTCCCTTGCATTGATTTGACTTACTTACTTGCATGATTGGTAGTCCGGATAATCGAATCGAATCTGCATAACTGAACTGACTATGTATAGAAAATGGAATACAGTCAAAAATTATTTTCATTAACAAGCTGCTCCATAAAATGAGTTTTCTCCCTTTTAACTTTTATTTAGGGCATCAGAAGATAACATTACAAAAGAAGGAGAACTCGAAATATTATACCCTATCAAGCTCATGTTATATAAAGTGGACCTATTTTAATTTTATTTTATCATTCTTCTTCAACTATAGAGACAGCTGGTATTCAGTAGTTGGATTTATATGCTCTGAGAAGAAGAAAAGAACGGCAAATAGAACAGCCCAGTGTCTCTTCATTCAATTAATTGTCAGAACCATCATTTAAATATTTTTTAATTCGACATCTCTATAAAAAGTTTATCATAAATTCTATGAAACTGCTGTCCATACACTATAAAGAACTTCTACCAAATTAATCTCTAAAGGGGGATATTTAGTCCCATGTAATAAACGATAACTGTATTACACATAATTAGTCCTAATCTTCAGAATTACCAAATGGATATCCAAGGTGTGACTGACAACCTCATTAAGTCTTTTTTTCTAATCCGGACTCAGAATTAGCTTGCTTAAATTACTTAACTTAAAAGGCAGTAATGATATGTAGAATTAAAAAAAAAGTTATACAGGAGTTTCGAGACTTTCAGGTTGAGGCGCGGCGAGGGGTTGGACCTCGTCGGGCTCTGCCGCATATCAGATCTGTGAAGCCGGCATTGTGGACACAGTGCTGTGGGGCGTTGTCGGCCTGGAGCCGGCTAACGACGCATTCAGAGATGCCATTGTACCCATCTGTGAAAAATAAAATAGCAATCATTATTCTCCTGCTCTTATCCCAATTACTTGTGGTCGAAACAATATGTACTCATACATATTGCAATATTGGCAAAAGTTTTATGACCGGCCGTCTGTCTGACACCAACCCTCCTTGTGAATGTAATTGTTGACCAAACTGCATCAGATGGAGTTGGCCCAGGTCGTTATAAGGCTCTTAGTCGTCTTTTACGACATCCACGAACAAAGTAAGGGTTTGTAGTATTCGTAGCCCCTACCATACAGCATAAAATATATTTAATATATTTATCTACAGCACCATGTCTCGCGAATTCGGTACCGGGGCAGAATAGCACTGTTTGCGTATCACATATTGTTATTAGGTGTAATTTTTGTTCGTTATTTGTTTTCTAAAGTCCCACATTATATGACGATGAATTCAATATGCAGATTCTTATTTAAGAAAATAAAAGAAGAACAATAAAGAATAAGCTATTATTATCTATATCATCATCATCATCAGCTCATATATGTCCCACTGTTTGGCTCGAGCCTCCTCCATAATGGAAGGGTAATGGACCTACTATACCACGCTAGTCAGACATGTTGGTATAAGGTTTTGTTTCGAGTTTTCGATCTCTCGCATATATGTTATATGTGTTTTATATCCCTTAGACGTCTCGTGCGATCACCCATGGATAAGATAAAGGATGGTGAATTGTATTTTTACTCGGTAACCACACGGAAAAGTGGACACCATGATTATCTATATATAGAGGCTAAAAACCATAAATTAAAAGTGTACATTAGACCAGAAAAACATTTTTATTTAATTAATTAAAAATTAATTTTCGTAATTGAGAATCTAAGAGTTTTTAGATATTATCCAAAAAAAAACGACAGCTCTTCACAGTTATTTTTTAATTGCATTTTTTTTTATCATTGTATTATTTTTTCTATTATTAATTTTATGTTTTCTATGATTAATACATATTAAAAACTCACCCTTAGATGCGCCAAGTCCTCCAATTTGGTGAGATCAGCCAGTTCGAGATACAAACTATACACAAGTATCCAACCATAACAACCCACAACACAAAATACAACCCAGAATAAACACATCATAACGTTATACGAGAATATCATGTCGTTAACTATTGATGCGAATATGAATGCGACCAGACGGAACAATATAAAAACACCGAAAGAATACAGCCACGGTACTATACGTTTTTCGTATTCCTGTAAAAAGAAAAATATAGTGTTTCAGACTGTTTTTTTTTTAAGACACCACCCACTAAGTAAATAATCTTTGTATTAGGGGATTTCACAAACATGTAATTCAGCTCAGCTCATATATGACTCACTGTTGGGCTCGAGGCTGTGTGGTAGCGGCTACGAATACTACCAACCCTTACTTTGCTCGTGGATGTTGTAAAAGACGACTAAGAGCCTTATAACGAACTGTGCCCACTCTATCTGATGCCGTTTGGTCAACAATTACATTCCCAAGGAGGGTTGACGTCTGGTAGGCGGCCGGTCATAAAACTATTGCCAATAACTTTTACAATATGTACTATGAAACAAGAGTACATATTGTATCGACCCCAAGTAATTGGGATAAGAGTAGGAGAATGATGATATTGGGCTCGAGCCTCCTGCATAATGGGAAAGAAACTAATAACGTTTTCAAAACTAATAATTTCCTATGTTTATTACACACTAGCTTATCCCCGCGGCTTCGCCCGCGTAAAAGGTTACTTTCATAAAGTTTTCATCCCCTATTTTTATTTTACCCCTTAAGGGTAAATTTTTTACGAAATTTTAATGTAATATTTATCTATATTTAATCAATAGCCTAAAAATGAGTTTCATGCTTCGGGCTTTAAAAAAAAATAACGATACTTCCTTACAACTTTTCATCCCCCTTACCAACCCTTTTTTGCATTAAAAAGTTACCAACCCTTTTTTGCATTAAAAAGTAGCCTATGTCCCTTATCAGGCTCTAGACCAGGACTTCCCAACCAGGAGGGCACGCCCCACTAGGGAGGCGTAGAGAAATGTTAGGGGGGGCGTCGTAAGTACGTAATATGTAAAATTACATTTCCAAAAAAAAACAGTCATTGCAGTTTTTAATATTTAGTTTAAAATAAATGTTGACTTTTCTGTGTACAATTTATTTTTTACCGTATTATATTAACATAATCGCAATCGCGAGCAAGCGATTAGAGAGCTATCCTGCTGGGAGTCGTGCATTCTGGTCGCTCGCCAAGGCTGCTCAAGGCAACTTCTGCCGGTCCAATCTCCCACCACTACAGAAAAGCGATAGCAGTCTGGCCTACAGCGCAAAGGAGAAGGCCGATCTTTTAGGTCAATTCTTTGCCTGTAACTCGACTTTGGATGCGGGAGCTGCCACACCACCTACCATACCGCGGTGTGATAGCTCTCTACCTGAAATCCGTAGCTCACAGCGTGCGGTCAGGCGAGAGCTGCGGCTTTTAGACGTCCATAAGTCGAGTGGGCCGGATGGCATCCCTGCAGTGGTCTTAAAGACGTGCGCCCCTGAGTTAACCCCCGTCCTCACGCGCCTATACCGTCTTTCGTACGATACTAATAGGGTTCCATCTTCGTGGAAGGTAGCTAAAGTCCACCCGATCCCTAAAAAGGGAGAACGGTCGGACCCATCGAATTACAGGCCGATTGCGATAACATCCTTGCTCTCCAAAGTAATGGAGAAAATCATAAACCGCCAGCTTCTGCAGTACCTTGAGGATCACCAGCTGATCAGTGATCGCCAATACGGCTTTCGACAAGGTCGATCGGCTGGTGATCTTCTTGTGTACCTTACACACCGTTGGGCAGAAGCTTTGGAGGGCAAGGGTGAGGCGCTAGCATTCGGCCTAGATATTGCAAAGGCGTTCGATAGGTTCTGGCACGGAGCTCTTCTATCGAAGCTACCGTCTTATGGAATCCCCGAGGGACTCTGTAAATGGATCGGCAGCTTTCTAGATGGTCGGAGTATAAGAGTCGTCGTCGATGACTCTTGCTCCGATACCATGACCATTAACGCTGGTGTACCACAGGGCTCGGTGCTCTCCCCGACGTTGTTTATCCTGCATATCAATGACATGCTCTCTATAAAGAGTATGCATTGCTATGCGGATGACAGCACGGGTGACGAGCGGTATACCGAGCATCAGAATATCCCTCGGGTGAACGGAACTTAGTCCAGTTCAATCCCACTAAGACACAAGTTTGCGCGTTCACTGCAAAAAAGGACCCCTTCGTCATGGCGCCTCAGTTCCAAGGAGTAACTCTCCAAATTTCCGAGAGTATTGGGATCCTCGGCGTCGAACTATCAAGCAAAGTCCAGTTTGGGAGTCATTTGGAGGACAAAGCCAAATTGGCAAGTAGAAAGCTGGGCGTCCTGAACAGAGCCAGGCGATACTTCACACCGAGACAACGTCTTGTGCTATATAAAGCACAAGTCCGCCCTCATGTGGAGTACTGCTCACATCTCTGGGCAGGCGCGCCCAAATATCAGCTAGACCCATTTGACTCCCTGCAAAGACGTGCTGTTCGAATCGTCGGTGATCCCAACCTCACGGAAGGACTGGAGTCATTGGAGAGCCGGAGAGACTTTGGGTCTCTCTGTGTACTCTACAGGCTCTTTCACGGGGAGTGCTCTGAGGAACTGTTTGACTTGGTACCACCGTCACCATTTTATCACCGTACCACTCGACACCGCAGCAGGGTTCATCCATTCCACCTGGAAACGATACAGACGTCAACTGTACGTTTTCAACGTTCATTTCTCCCACGTACATGCAAGATCTGGAATGAACTACCTGCTGCTGTGTTTCCCGAGCGCTATGACATGTACTTTTTTAAACGAGGTTTAAGAAGAGCACTTTCTTCACGGTAGGCAGCGGCTTAGCTATGCCCTGGTATTGCAAGAGTCCATGAGCGGCAGTGTCACTTACCATCAGGTGTGCTGCTGGCTCGTATGCCACCACCGGCAATAAAAAAAAAAAAAAAAAAAAATATCAATAGAAACAATTAAAAAAAATGCATATTCCCTATTGTTCCTAATTGCCTTAATAAAATTAAAATATAATTTAAAATATAAAGGAAGTGAAAGATAAAAAAAAACTATTCTAGCAAGTAATGATGCATGGTAGGCCAGTGCAGATAATTAAAAAAGAAAGTTACTGGATTAAACCCATCTAAAAAAGAAGAAAATATAATACAAATAACAGGGAAAATAAATTACGGGTGATTTGAGGTCGGGCAGTGGAAGGATGTGGGCTTTGTAAATTTAAAACGGGTTTATCACGATTCTGAAAAAATCCAATGTGCCAATTACAGTGCAATTGTGACATAAAAACAAACATTTTCACCAAGTTTCATGAAAACCCGATTTGTTTTGTGTGAGAGAAAAATAAAAAACCCAAAATGTCGGTTATTTAGATTTTTGTAAAAGTACTTAATGATTCAAATGTATTCTTTCGTTCATTATCCTTAATTAATATATTGTATCTGTATTTAACCTATTTAAAATACCTAAAAATAAATAATTTAATTAATAAATAAAATGTGCGTTCCTTATTTTTGTTGAAACTTACCTAAGGGGGCCATGAAAATATTATTTTTAGCTCGGGGAGGCTTGGCGATATGAAGGTTGGGAAACACTGCTCTAGACTATCTGTGTACCAAATTTCATTTAGTTCGGTTCAGTAGTTTTGGCGTGAAAGAGCGACAGACAGACAAAAAGAGTTACTTTTGCATTTATAATATTAGTAAGGATTTGAACTATTTTTACAGATTCTATGGCGTTTTTAATTGATTTTTAATTTTTATAACATTTTGAACACTTTGCAGCATTTATAGTCGCTGGGTGGACCCACATCATCCCATGGTCTTACAAAACACCATAGAATCCATAAAGAATTATTGGTTAAGATATTGATCATGGGTTCGACGCCCACACAGGACAAAACTTTGTACGATCCACAAACTGTTGTTCCGAGTTTGGGTGTAATTTGTCTGCGTTAATTATGTTTATTATGTTGTTTCCGTGTGGTGACGGAGTAAAAATACAATTCACCACCCCCTATCTTACCCGTGGGTGTCCGTAACAGACGACTAACAGTTACAAAACGCATATAACATCTATGCAAGAGAAGGAAAACTCGAAACAAAACCCTATATCAACACGTCTGACCAGCGTGGTATAGTAGGTCAAATACCCTCCCATTATGGAGGAGGCTCGAGCCCAACAGTGATGGTGGCACCACACTTCGCTATGTGTTATTCGTTATGCGCATTATTGGCCGCATGCGACGAAGTGTGGAGGTCTCATTCGTCTATATTTGCTTTACGCGCACACATAACGCATAAGCACGAATAGCAAATACGCGAACCTATCCATCCACTTGTCGGTTTTTCACACACTTCAAAGGACACAAATAAGCCAAATATGTGTGTCTACTGCCCACACTTCGTTCATTCATTCGTTATGTTCACTCGCTACGGCGCGGTCATGTCTACACGGTCTTTTTGTAACTTGGTACTTATACAACAGGTATTGATCAGATGCATTGAAGTAAAAATAAGCTGCCGCCACAGTCAACAGGTCCATTTTCTATTTATGTGTCGGCGTGCCAAATATTTGGCATGATGGCACGAAGTGTGGAGTAGCATGTTCGTAATAAAGTGTTTGTCAAATATTTGGGCAAATAAATAGTAGCCGCATAACAAATAACGCATAACGAAGTGTGGTACCACTATGAGACATAATATGAGCTGAAATAAAACATATTATAAAAAATAAAAATAAAAAATATTTTCAATATCAATTCAATAAAATCAACCTATAACATCAGCATATAAATACTTTTGCCGAAACTAGATAAAAAAATATAGATTACAGAGCAAGTGGCATAGATGTCGTCACAATAATATTGTGTGTGCTATGAGCTTACGAATATTATGTAGAAAAAAAAATTACCTTGTTTTTAGACTGTGCTACGTACTAGATGGAGGTAAGCATGAATAGTGAATGAAGATATGAGTTAGTGAATGGAAGAAAAACATTTTGGAAAACTAGCAACATTGTCACAACTATATACAGTGCGAGTTTTGGCGGGAATGTGAAAATAACATTTCGTGCAATCAACGTTCTCAAATTTTATTCAATATTGTGTTTTTTTAGTGTTACGTAAAATAATTTCCTTTTAATTTTATGTAAAATAATGCAGAGAAGGTACTAAAATGTAGTGAATATGATATAGTAGTGGTTTACGTGTATTTTCATGTTCTGCCAAAATTCAGCCAGAGGAATCGTAATTTGGTAGTCAGCACACAAATTAATGTTGCGATTGTGACTAAATTACAAATCACTCAGATTTATTACAAAAGTTTAATTTTATAAAGCAGTGCAGATCTTTTATAGTCATTTTTATTAAGAAATTCTAAATTTTAGGTAACAACAAAAGGCAATTTACCTAACAATGAATTTAATTAAATGGGTCTCCTTTTTTTCAATTTTATAATATTAAAACTTTAAGTAACACCAAAATTGATACAACATAACCTCAATATTATGTTTACGTATAAAGATGAAAGCAGAAAGTGCTGTGTGTTAACGGCTTTGAATACTGTCAACCCTTCATCATCATCATCACAGCCCATATATGTTCCACTATTGGGCTCAGGCCTCCTCCGTAATGGGAGGGAAATTAACCTACTATACCGCACTGGTCAGACGTGTTGGTGGTAGGATAGGGTTTTATTTCGAGTTTTCCTTTTCTTGCACAGATGCCCTATGCATATTATATCCCTTAATCGTCTCTTACGATCACCCATGGATAAGATATGGGGTGGTGAATTGTATTCTTACTCCGTCACCACACGGAAAGGTGTGTAATAGCGGCTATGAATACTATTAAACCTTACTTTGCTCGTGAATGTCGTAAAAAATGATAAAGAGCTTTATATCGATCTAAGCCAACTCCACCTGATGCCGTCTGGTCAACAATTACCTTTCCAAGGAGAGTTATCATCAGGTACGTGGCCAGTTATAAAACTACTGCCAAAACTTTTACAATATATACCAAGGAAGAAGAGTACATATTGCGTCAACAACTCTATTGCTTCAAGTGTTTCTTTACCTTTTTGTTGCACAAGGGTTTTAATTTTGTGAAAGTTTATGAGGCTGCTAGAACCAGAGCGGCCTAACTACAAGAACCATGTTTTACAATATGGAGGAATTAAAATTAAATTAAATTTAATCAATTTGAACATAAGCCGAAAATGTACTCGTACTGCCATCTATTGTTAAGAGCTTGTAAACAATTTTAGGCCGCTGTGGTTTTGTGGATTAACATTTTTAGATTACGAAAAATGTAGTTAGGACACTCTGGTTCTAGCAACCTCATATATGGTTTACATTTCCATTTGCTTTCCCATATTTGTATGTGTTTTATATTACTTTAGGTGTTACCTAATATTTAGGTGAAGGATGAAAAAGAGATTAAGTAATGTATATGATATTTACCTTCCTGAGTGCATTGATCAGTATTATACTGGTGATTAGAACCACAACAGAGCCGAGCCATGAGAACAATGAGAAAATTATCAGGACATTGCGAACTGCAAAAGAAACATATTCTCAGACATTTATCCACAAAGGGGTAAGTAAAGGTGTAATGTTACCTACATTTCACCGTACACTCTTTAGATTTTCAACTCATATATTATGTCCCACTGTTGGGCTCGGGCCTCCTCCATAATGGGCGGGAAATTGTATTCTCCACTCTTTCGTTTTACAGTATTGACTGGATGGTGAGTTCTATGGGTTCGACTCCCTGGTTGGGAGTCTTTATGCGTTCTTGTTCAAGTAGAAAAGATTTTAATCAATCAAAAAATGGTTGATTTGTGTGTAATTTGTGTCCATAAATTATATGTTTGAAAGTCCCTACCATAATTTAGGAACCTATTGTATCACGAGTGGTCTTTTAAAAAATAATTCTCCATGCGTATCCCTTACAATCCCATAGCTGTAGGATCACTAGAAGAAGAGACATCATCCTTTTCCTGGGATAATTATAACATGTAATCCCATTTCGTTACTACTACTCAAAATCTTTAAGATTTTTCCCTTTGTAAGGCATATGGTCCAGCAGCAGATGTTGACCGACTAATGGTGGGATATATCGTGTGGTGACAGAGTAAGAATACAATTCGCCATTAGTTTTCTTGTCCATTCGTGAAGTAAAAGACAACTAAAAGATACATACGCATAACATCTATGCAAAAGAAGGAAAACTTGAAATGAAATCTGACCAGCATGATACAGTAGGTCAATTGCCCTCCTAATCTGCAACAATCTTGAGCTCAGCAATAGGACATGAGCTGTGATGATGAAAGTTGGTTGAATGGGTGGTTAGAATTATTAACTGACCTGGAGCGCTGCCGACGTAGACAAACTGGTAGCTGATGACGTAATAACCGGTGTGAGTGAATCCTGGTGTTGCCATATACAAGCAATACAGATCAAAGATGCTCTGCGCAAATGTGAAGAGGGAGACGAACTGAAAATTACAATAACTTCATTAATTATTAAAGTAGAAATCATTCTTGTTACAGGCATAAGAAAATCAAAAAAATATTCGACTGCACAGATGGTAAAACCATATAATTTATCAATGAGAAAAATTAATTAATGAATTAAACTATACAGGGTGCCGATTTAATTAGTAGAATCCTTGAAGGCGGTGTATCAGACCATGATACACTATCCAAATCAGTAAAAAAAAATAGTACCTAAGTTTTGATTAAATTGCCCTAATGATAAGCGGTCAATACACTTGTATTATAAAAATTTCATGTAGGTATATACCCATGCGTGTGACATTGAACTAGTAGGCAAAGAGACCCGCTCGCGCAGCGCTCACCGTCACACAGCTGTGTTGAAATGTACCTACAGGTCAATGTATGGTGACAAACCTACTGTTTTGATAAGAAACAGATTACTTTATCTCGGGATTGGGCAGAGCTAGGAGTCTGCAACTAACTTTATTGTTTTCTATGACGTCATTCCTACACCTAGTTTAAGTTATTCTAGTAATAAAATCGGCACCCTGTATATACAGGGTGTCCCAAAATTCAACGATAAGCTGGCACCAGCAGGTGGACCTACATATGACTACTCGAGAACAGAAAAGAAAAAAATTCTACCTTGATTTTTTTTTTCAATACGACAAAAAAACCAAAATCTTTAAAAATGGACATCCTTTATTATATTATTAAGTGCTATTGCTACAGTTTTACAAGTAATTCTGTGATTTTTTTTGTATTGGCAAGGTAAGTAGCACTACTATCGATCACAACCATTAAAAATTCCAGAATATCTATAGTTTTTACACAAAAATCAATCAAAACTATGTTTTTTTCATAAATTATGTAAGATTTTGACTTTCAGCTCACTTTCACTCATCATAGTGAAAAAAAAAAGTATGGACGCTACTGTGGCAAATAGTATTAAAAATTGGCGCATCTATCTACAATTCTAAAATGGTATAACATTCTAGACAAACTAGCCACAAAAATATACTTAGGTGTACTATTTCAAAATAACAACCATATTTCGAAAATTGTTAGTGTTGATAGTAATCACTTTTACTATGTAGCCAAAATGTTTTTGTAGCAAGTTCTCAGAATTTTAATGAGACATGTGCGTAGTCCATAAGTCCATAAAATAAGTTAGACAGAGATAGAGAGATTATACGTTAGAGGGAGATAGATAGATGCTAATTGTTTAGTAACATTAATGCAGGTGGAGAAGTAATTAATGTCCTCAGCAGCACAGCAAGTCAGTATGCTCTACTTCTTTGTTTACTGCACACCGTTCTGTTTTAATTAAAGTGGCTCTGGTACTGACGACTTTTGGATTGAATTAAGTGACCTGGATTGAATTAAGTGACCTGGAAATTGACCTGACTTGGCATTATTTTAGACTGTGATTTTGTGTTTTTTTTAAAGAAGTTTTGCCTTATTTTCAAGTGTTTAGCATTCATCATGCCGCTACCATACACAGCGTTAGAATACGCTAATATGCACCTAATTTATGGAGAATGCCGATGCAATGCCAACGCTGCTAGCAGATTATATAGAGCAAGGTACCCTAATCTTCAAAGGTATCCGGATTATCGCGTATTTATTAACGTGTATCAAGCTTTTTCGGAGGGTCGTATACCATCTGACAGGTGAAACGCTGGAAAACCTAGATCGGAACACGATGAAGAAGTTCTCAATGAAATAGAAAACGATTCAACTACCTCTGTACGTGCTGTACAAGCAGCAACGGAAATCCCAAAAAGTACTGCACATAGAATTTTAAAACGTCACGTCGTCGTGATGAAACAACCTGCAAGAAAGATGGATATTTAAATCTTCACAATCTTCATAGCTGGAACAATGAAAATCTGCACCTGGTGAGAGAAGACAATCCCAATACCAATTTAAGGTTAACCTATGGACTGGCATAATAAATGGCAAAGTGATAGGGCCCTTTGAGTTACAAGGAAACATAGATGGCAATAGTTATTTAAACTTCTTACAAAATGAGTTGCCAGGATTATTAGAAGATGTGCCCTTAAGTGATTTGCAAACCATGTGGTTTCAAAACGATGGTTGCCCAGCTCACTATGCCCGTCCTGTGCGAGAGTACTTAGACCAAGAGTACCCAGGGCGTTGGATCGGGCGACTTGGTCCTATCTTGTGGCCACCCCGTTCACCCGATCTAAATCCCCTGGACTTTTTCTATTGGGGTTGTCTAAAGGACAGAGTCTGCACAAAACCGATTGCAACCTTGGACGAGCTTCGCCATAAAATAATTCAGACTGTGGATCTACGGACTACGCACATGTCTCATTCAAATTCTGGGAACTTGCTATAAAAACATTTTGGCTACTTAGTAAAAGTGATTACTATCAACACTAACAATTTTCGAAATATGGTTGTTATTTTGAAATAGTACACCTAAGTATATTTTTGTGGCTAGTTTGCCTTGAATGTTATACCATTTTAGAATTGTAGTTAGTTGCGCCAATTTTTAATACTATTTGCCACAGTAGTGTCCATACTTTTTTTTTTCAATATGATGAGTGAAAGTGAGCTGAAAGTCAAAATCTTACATAATTTATGAAAAAAACATAGTTTTGATTGATTTTTGTGTAAAAACTATAGATATTCTGGAATTTTTAATGGTTGTGATCGATAGTAGTGCTACTTACCTTGCCAATACAAAAAAAATCACAGAATTACTTGTAAAACTGTAGCAATAGCACTTAATAATATAATAAAGGATGTCCATTTTTAAAGATTTTGGTTTTTTTGTCGTAATGAAAAAAAAAATCAAGGTAGAATTTTTTTCTTTTCTGTTCTCGAGTAGTCATATGTAGGTCCACCTGCTGGTGCCAGCTTATCGTTGAATTTTGGGACACCCTGTATGTATATTAACTTTGTTATACCGCACGTGTGGTGAGGAGGAGGAGAATTCATCCGTGTGATGACGGAGTAAGACAATTCACCATCACCTATCTTACCCGTGGGTGATCATAAGAGACAAATAAGGGATATAAAACGCATTATAACATCTATACAAGAGAAGGAAAACTCGAAATATAACTCTATATCCACACATCGATATAGTAGGTTAATTTCCCTCCCATTATGGAGAAGTCACAAGCCCAACAGTGGGACTTATATGAGCTGAGATACTTTATGTGTGGTGACAGAGAAAAATTCAAAAAACCATACTGTTTCTTGCCACTGAATATCATAAAAAATTACTAAAGGATATGATATGCAGATAACATTTATTCAAGACGGAAATTGGAACAAGCCTGACCAGATTAGTATACTAGGTCAACTTCTCTTCTATTGTTGCAAAAGCAGTGGTCGGTGTGTGGTCTGAGGTGATAATCAGATTTTTATAAAGTGAAATGAGGCCTTTTTATTTAAAATAATGCTTACCAATGAGAAGAATCCAGTTAACAAGGATCCTCTTTGTAGATCCAAAAAGTAAGCATCATGGAGAATGGGTTTCTGATACCATGGAACCTTTAATGAGCGTAGCGACTTTGATGATTTAAGATTTGTTGAGGATCTAGTGGAATAAACAAATTATTTATGATTAGGAGGTCTTTGTAGTTCAAAATTACTGAGAATTTAACATGCTAGGTTTTTTGATATCTGGAACTAAATTGGTTAAATCAGTTTAATGTGTAATCATTGTCTGGTAGATGGCACACTTCTCCCACAAAGGCGATCAAATAATACGAGCCACAATTTGACTGTCATGTAACAGCTCACACTTGTCTAAATGGTAGGACAACTGAAATAGATTATCAATAGGTGTTGGTTCGAATCCCAAGTGTGACAATATTTTTTTCTCATAGAAAAGATTTTTGTAGTTTTTTTTTTAATTATTTATTCATATATCTATAATCAGCATAATCATTCTCCTGTTCTTTGCCCAATTATTTGGGATCAACGCAATATGTACTCTTACGTTCTGCAAACATTATTGGCAATTGTTTTATGACTAGCCGCCTGACAGATATCAACACTCTATGGGAATATTAGTAATTATTGACTGACAAACTACATCAGATGGAATTGGTGCAGGTCGATATAAAACTCTTAGTCGTCTTTTACAACATTCATGAGCAAAGTAAGGGTTTGTAGTATTCATAGCCGCTACCACCCAGCACTTATATCTATAACCGCCATTAAAAGTAGTCAAATTTATATGATTTATTGTCAGTTAAGGGGTTACTATCTGTGTGTAGATGGAGTAAGAATACAATTCACTACCCCCTATCTTACCCACGGGTGATCGTTAGAGACGACTAAGGGATATATAATGCATATAACATCTATGTAAGAGAAGGATAACTCGAAACAAAACCCTATGCCAACACGTCTGACCAGCATGGTATAGTAGGTTAACTATCCTCCCATTTCGGAGGCGCGGGCCGAGCCCAACAGTGGAACATATATGGGCTGTGATGATGATGATGAGGGATTACTACAGCCTTCTGGATGAGTCACTTAAATCAAGGAGTCAGTACAGTGGTCACCCCATATGGTGATGCCGAGATGCGAAATTCTCAGCAGACAATGCAATTATTACTAGATCATCAGCATCATTATTTAAATCTCATTCATTCTTAAAATCAACATCATTTTCATGTAGATGTTCGAAACAGCTTTACAGCAGTCATGTCAAAGATACGGCCTGCAGGCCAAATTTGGGTATCAATATAAATACATATAATTTATATATACAGGTTGCCGATTTAATTAGTAGAATCCTTGAAGGCGGTGTATCAGACCATGATACACTATCTCCAAATCAGTAAAAAAATAGTACCAATTTTTTTATTAAATTGCTCTAATGATAAGCGATCAATACACCTGTACTATAAAAGTTCGATGTAGGCATATGCTCAAGCGTGTGACATTGAACTAGTAGGCAAATAGTCCTGCTCTCGCTGCGCTCACCGCCGTACAGCTGGTCGAAATGTACCTACAGGTCAATGTATGCTGGTAAACCTATTGTTTTGATAATAAACAAATCACTTTATCTCGGGATTGGGCAGAGCTAGGAGTCTGCAACTAACTTTATTGTTTTTTATGACGTCATTCCTATCATTCATATATATCTAGTTTAAGTTATTCTAGTAATAAAATCGGCACCCTGTATATTTAATAAAAACGTATAATTTAATAAATAAAATGTTATAATAAATCAGTACATTTTTTTATTTTCAATCTGGCCCGCCTACGAATTCAAAATTTAATATATGACCCTCTGCAAAATTGAGTTTGACAATGCTTTAACGGCTTAAGTAGGGCCTAAATAATATTCTTTTTGCATTTAGCTTTATAGAAAAGGAGTCCTTTGAAAAATATTAAATAAATCAATGAATATAAGTTTTACATTTATCTTGAATGATAAAACAATAGCTATGCACGTTAATGTGTTTTGTTTTCTAGTGTTTTAAAGATTGGCTACATTTTATGGCATATATTTATGTCCAACATTATGTTAAAATTCTTGCAAACTTGTGAATATTTAAATGTCTGTTAACTATTAATTGGACTTTAATATTCCATTCTGCATCTACTCAAAATAACATACATACATATCATCACACCATATCCCTTGCAGGGTAGGCAGAGAGAACAGAATGCCAGAGAACTCTATCCTTTCATACTTCACTCGCTTCCTCAACATTCATAATTCTCTTTATACACGCATGCTGGTTTCGGAGACTCTTGACTCTACCTTCCTTCAGTACGTGACCAATCTGTTCTAGTCTCGATCTCCCCCGGTACCTACATCCTTCCACCTTCGCATTGTATATCTGCTTAACCAGACGTTCGTTCGGCATTATTTCCACATGTCCGAACCATCGGAGCATTCCCTTTCGCATCTTTACATAAAGTAACATACACAGTAGATAAATGGATATAGTATTAAAATTATACAGTACAGAAACCAATAATAGCGTAATAGCACACAGAAATTTGTATAGACACCTAGGGATTAGACCTAAGTTTTTTAATTAGGTAAAACCATACATTTATTACGGCGTGACTAAGATGCTAACTAGCATTTCAAAGACATAACCTAGTAAATAGTTCCACAAATAGACTATTAATATCGCCAGAATTCACGCAAAACTCAAAACATAATACTAGGCCACTACTATTCTGCGGTATGTAAACAAGTAGATATATATAGGTTTTTTAACTCAAAAGTACTTCTAATAGGAAATTGGAAAAGGAATTTTATAAGAATAACTTACTTTCCAGTGTAATGTGAATACACTGAGGGTGTTGATCGATACGTTGAAGGCGTTTTTCGACCGTACATTATTGTAATTGACTACGAAAGTCACAGCCAACGCCCTATAAATTTACTATTAAGACACGACTGATGAATATTTACACTATTCTGTATAGTTCACATCAATAAATACAAGTCATTTTAATTCAACTTAAGCCATTATTTATATCATGAATACAATATTTCGTTGAAAATAAAAAGCCACGCCTGAAAACTGTTTATTGCTTTGCTTTATAAATTTGTATATTTTTTTTATGTCGGATTTTATGACCTGGTAACTTTGCATGTTCATAATACATTATTTAACGATTATAGTGCTACAAATAACTTAATAACAGCTATTCTAAAAAATAACGGCCGAAGTTGAGTTATCTGTGTCGATACAATGTGAAGAGAGATATTTTCTATATACCAGTTAATCAACAACTTCACCATGCATTTGTTTAAGTAGTCCAGTCATATACCTGCTAAAATTAAAACGATACACTATACAGAGAACAAAGAGTAAAGTTATTAAATTGAAAAAGAGTGGCAACTCGATGATAAAATATGCATGTATGGAAAGTGCTGCCACCCAGAGTTTAGGCGGTGAACTAAAGTTGAAGTAATATATATATATATCTACATGTGTATGTGTAATTACATAGAATTTTCTTTTACTATGAAAGCTACCCTGAAATATAAAAAAAAAACATATCAGCTGATAATTAAACAATAATAATATCAGCCTAACATTGAAACTTGAGATATTTTTCAGAAAAATATCAATAACCGAAAATAGATCGATGACAATAAGTACCTACGCTAGGAACAAAAAATAACAATTCTCAGTTGTCAAACGTTTGACAGGCAGGACAAAATGGCAGCAGTTAAGTTTGTACAACCAATCTGTAGGCCGCGCGACGGTCAGTAAAAATAAGTAATGTTTTAAGTGTGCCCTCCCAGACAGAGAAGTATAAGTCCCTTGCGCCATTTCACCACTACGTTTTGTTTTAAACTGAGTTCAATAAATAGCTATAATAAAAATAACAGATGGCTATTACTGTTGATTGTATTGTATTTTACCCTTTATTTAAATCCTCCATATGAAATAAAAATTTAATTATATGAATCAATTGGAGTTAAGAGTCTCCGAAACCGGCGAGCGTATATGAAGAGAATTATGAATGTTGAGGAAGCGAGTGAAGTATGCAAGGATAGAGTTCTCTGGCACTCTGTTCTCTCTGCCTACCCTGCAAGGGACATGGCGTGATGGTATGTATGTATGTAATCAATTGTGAAAACGTCAAGAATTATCTATCAAAGAATATTTTTGAAGTTAAAACTTCTTTTGGCGCACGGCACACAAATTTTTTGTAGGTTGTAAGTGAGGCTGTTCCGTCACGCTCTGAGGTGAAAGGCTCGATTGGGTGAACTCGGGACCGCCGAGTAGGTATACCCAAGCGAGAAAGGTATAGCTGCTCTTAACTGCTGTGTTGCTGTGTTTACTATATTCAATTTATATGTAATAATTGTTATTATTAATTATTATCAATTATTAAATAGTTATTAATAGTTATTTTTTATCCGCTGGCTGTGGTATTGTCACACCCACACATACTCCCTGGAGCACGTTTTTTTTTATTTTTGTATTTGTTATTTTTTTTAACTTCAAAAAGGCAAACTTTTTCAAGTTGTCTATTTGGATTATTATCATGTCTTAAATCATAAGTCCGTTTTGCATTTTTGATAATTTAATGTCAACAAAAATTTAATGTCAGCCCATGCTCCTCTCCCGTGCCTACGAACAAACGGGCCTAATTTAAAATAAAAATTATGCAGAGGTGCCGTCTTTAATTTATTTGGCCATAAGTGGCCCTTGCCTACGAAAAGGTTGCTGACCAAGTGACCCCTGATCTAAGCCATTATTCAATCCAACTGCACACAAACAAAAAAAAACAAACGTCTGCGTCTCGGGACGCCAGATTTTTTTTTTTTTTTTTTTGGAGTTTATGGCTTGGTTGCTTAGACCTTTAAGCCATCGGGACGCCAGACAGATGTAACAACCATAGATAATATACTATTAAAATGGTAACAACTTAAACTAATCTAAATCGGAACTATTTATTATAGGAATTGTTTAACTTGAGTAAAGCTTAGGTTATTACTGAAATTTTATGTATATTAATATGATAGTGTAAGGAAAGGTTATTTATTAATAAAAGCTTTTATTGATTATAAAATATATTTTTGTCTCGGTTACAATTCTTGAATATATACATTAGAATTTTGTGTATGTACATTATTAGTAGCATTATTTAATCATATAAAGTGGCCAGACAGGCTAGCGCCGTAATGCGTTACGTAACGAAACGGTTTATACTTCCCTAAGAAGTTATCACTTCAAAAAAATCATAAAGATTGTTCCTGCCATTTAGAAGGATTGCCGTCACACTAGCATAGAAAAAGAAAATATATTGGCTGGCTAGTTATAAATACCTTTTTTCTGAATAAAAAGTAAAAAAAAAACAAGTAATCTATAAAAAAAAAAGAAATTTGAAATTGATTCTTCTATTCTCCTAAATTCGAAATTCGTTTCATTTATTCATTCGTCATCGATCCTCAAACTGCCATGGAATAGAATTGCTGATTCCTATATTAATAAAAGCTTAAATTAAATTTTTAATATATTCTTATTTAACAAAATTACAACGTAGTGATAATTTTTCATTATGGCAAACGCACAGGAACAAACGAAGAAATGTTTCTGTGCGAGATGCTTCCTTCCTGTTGACGCTGATGATAGAGTCGAGATAGATGGACAAATCTTACACAAGATGTGCGGCATGTGCTGTAAGTTATTACAAATCACATTCTATTTATTAAAGTGAAAAACACGATCCCTACGGTGGATACCTTCAGGTGCTATCCCGGGGCGTCGCTTTCGCGTGTACCTACTGCGTATCCATGTGAGTAGAGTCCAGTCATTCGCGCTATTACGGGTGAATTTCGATATCTGAAAGCCTGGTAGAAAATCAACAGCTAAATTCTTCGTTGCTTTCTCTCATCACTTAAGCTGATATCAGAGGAGTCATTTTTTGATCATTTTTGTCTTTTATTTCGCATCTTTCACTCGAAGTGACGCATCTGAACACAAAATGAAACATTAGTGCCGAATGAATTCATTAGTGAACCGATCCAACAGTGTTGCATATTGGTATCCGGCATCTTTCACTCGCACTCCGAATGAACGAGAAATGAACAGTCTGAACATTGAGAGAACGTTCATTCGGGTTTGGCCATTTTGTTTAGAGTTCTGTAGCCGAAGGACGTCCCATGCTGATATTCTTTGTGTGCTTTGCACTGGTTGCACGCGGCAAAATGGTGTTTAAGTGGAACGATCAAAATACATTGCTTGTTTTGGAGAACTTTAAAAAGATAATTACAATATGAATCAGGATCTTCAACTGCTCGTTCTCTCAACAATATATTTGATGGTGCTAATAAATTTCTTCTTTCAATCCATGGTCGCACCCATCACCGTCGTCGTTTTCTTTTTTTTTTTTTTGTTAACGCTTTGATTTTTTTTAATGCTCTGGTGGCAAACGAGCAAGCAGCACACCTGATGTTAAGTATTACTGCCGTCCATTGACTTTTGCCACACCAGAGGTATAGATAGACCGCTGCCTACCAATAATCCCAAACCCACCCAAAAAGATGGGCTTCTGGTTCTCTCGCTCACGGAACGAAGCACAGCAGCCATTTTGCCACTATTCAGGCGTCAATTTTCTGCGAGAGTGCGGTTATACCCGAGATGGACTGGCCCGCGGCTATAGACATAAAACTGTCAACAGCGAGGTCTACCATTAAAAAAATTACCACTAAAAATTGATTAAATTAAAGTAATTCCAAGACGCACGACTTCATTCGATGACATATTGAAAGAAATGAATAGTGAATGTTCTTTTTTAAATCATTCCCTCTTAAGCTGATATCAGACGGTTCACTCGAGTGACGGTTCATTTTTCTTTCATTTTATGTTCACACGGCAAAGAGGGAATGATTTAAAAAAGAACATTCACTATTCATTTCTTTCAATATATCATCGAATGAAGTCGTGCGTCTTGGAATTACTTTAATTTATGATCATTTAATTATTTTTTACTGGTAATTTTTTAGTGGTAGGACCACGCTGTTGAGTTTTATGTCTAAAGCCGCGGGCCGGTTCATCCGGGGTATTACCACACTCTCGCAGAAAATCGACGCTTGAGCAGTGGCAATATGCTGCTGTGCTTTGTTCCGTGAGTGAGAGCCGGAAGCCCATCTTTCTGGGTGGGTTTGGGATTATTGGCAGGCAGCGGCCTAGTTATACCTCTAGTGTGGTAAAGATCCATGGACGGCAGTAACACTTAACAGGTGTGCTGCTTGCTCGTTTGTCACCAGAGCACTAAAAAAAATCAAAGAGTTGACAAAAAAGAAATAAAAAAAACGTCGACGATGATGGGTGCTACCATGGATTGAAAGAAAAAAATATTAGCAGCATCAAATACATTGTTGAGAGAACTAGCAGTTGAAGATCCTGATTCATATTGTAATAATCTTTTTAAAGTTCTCCAAAAAATGCAATGTATTTTGATCGATCCACTCAATCGATCAACACACACACATACACACAAATTTGCCGCGTGCGACCAGTGCAAAGCAACGCAGAAAATTATCAACACGGGACGTCCTTCGGCTACAGAACTTGAAATAAAATGGCCAAACCCGAATGAACGTTCTCTCAATGTTCAGATCGTTCATTTCTCGTTCATACGGAGTGCGAGTGAAAGATGCCGGATGCCAATATCCAACACTGTTGGATCGGTTCACTAATGAATTCATTCGGCACTAATGTTTCATTTTGTGTTCAGATGCGTCATTTCGAGTGAAAGATGCAAAATGAAAGACAAAAATGAACAAAAAATGACTCGTCTGATATCAGCTTTAGCTGTGTGAACATAGAATTAAAGAAAAATGAACCATCACCCGAGTGAACAATCACTCGAGTGAACCGTCTGATATCAGCTTTACTAATTTATCCGTGCAACGCAAAATTAAATTTAACTTTGAGATTCAATTAATCTGGCAGTTTGGATTCGGAAGCCATAGGACCATGCCATGTGGTCCTCTCGAGAAGCTTAAGAAGAAGACGGTGAATTATATTCTAACATCACCGCTGACTGATAAACAGGTTGCCGATTTAATCAGTAGAATCCTTGAAGGAGGTGTATCAGACAACGATACACTATCCAAATCAGTAAAAAAAAACAGTACCTTATTTTTTTGATTAAATTGTCATAATGATAAGCAGTCAATACACTTGTACTATAGAAGTTCGATGTAGGCATATACTCGTGCGTGTGACATTGAACTAGTAGGCAAATAGTCACGCTCTGGCTGCGTTCACCGCCGCACAGCTGGGTCGAAATGTACCTACATGTCAATGTACGCTGGCAAACCTATTGTTTTGATAAGAAACAAATCACTTTATCTCGGGATTGGGCAGAGCTAGGAGTCTGCAACTAACTTTGTTTTTATGACGTCATTCCTACACCTAGTTTTAAGTTATTCTAGTAATAAAATCGGCACTCTGTATAGGTATTTCAGACAAGTCCAGGAGTAACTATTTTCCCACCTGGCATATTACGGAAGCCCGTCAGTCATTTCCTATATCATGCCTGTTCCGTCTGTGGACAACGACGACGACAAAGGGTCGCGTGCTGCCCCATAACCCATGTTCTCTAGATATCGCTACTAACTGACCACTGGTACGATTTCTTAACATCCATGGCCAGTCCAGCGGGTTACGCGGTACCTTTCCCATCGACACCCGCCGGCAACTACAAACATATTTCACATTATCTGCTATCACTACAGTTAGATAAATTACGAATAAGTTAATGTTAAGTAATCGAAGCTCTATTAATACATCTTTGCTTCTAAGGTGTCTGTCGGACAATTCCCACGTCTCTGAAGATGTTCTACGGCCATGTATTTTGTAATGACTGCTTCAAGACTCACGTGCTGTCAAGGTATAGAGGAGAAAATCCCCGCATCCATTCCAATAGTTGGTGGATGCAATGGGCTCCTGGTATGAAACCCCAGGAGGCCGGTTGCGAAAATATGGATAGTGGTATTTTTTTTCTTTCTTTAGAATGCCAAACGAACGGCTGGTTAAGTTTTATACAATGCGAAAGTGGAAGGATGTAGGTACCGAGGGAGACCGAGACTAACCTACCTAGACCAGATCGGTCATGTACTGAAGGAAAGTGGAGTCAAGAGTCTCCGAAACCGGCGAGCGTGTATGAAGAGAATTATGAATGTTGAGGAAGCGAGTGAAGTATGCAGAGATAGAGTTCTCTGGCACTCTGTTCTCTCTGCCTACCCTGCAAGGGATATGGCGTGATGATATGTATGTATGTAAAATGCAATCTCATTTGGGAGAGGAATGTTACCAAACGTGAGAATTGAACCCGTATATATTGAAAATCCGATAAAACCTTAACAATAATATCTACACTGTGAACCGCTACTGTCAATGATATTAAAAACAAACCTTAGTGGTTTTAAATGTCATTAATATTATATCATTGTAACTTTCTTTTGTACTGGTAATAAATAAATAAATAAATAATTATGCCACTATGTAGATACGTAGTACCACGTAGGTTGGTTAGGTAAATTTTTCGGTCACAAGAGTTTTTATAAATAACCAAGCATATCGAATACTAAATTAACAGAAATTAATTTAGTTTAGGTCGTGTCTGTGACGAAGCAGCAGAAACTAGCAAGCAGTACGCCTGATGTTAACTCCTTCACATGAACCTTTGTGATACCAGGGACAAAGCCACTGCTTACCTAAATTAGTTCTTTCAAGTTTGGAATAACGCTTAACTTATAATTGCAGTGATTATATAATAATTATATATGTGTGGTAGCGGTTACGAATACTACCAACGCTTACTTTACTCGTGGATGTCGTAAAAGACGACTAAGAGCCTTCATAACGACCTGGGCCAACTTCATCTGATGCCGTTTGGTCAACAATTACATTCTCAAGTAGGGCTGACGTCTGGCAGGCGGTCGGTCATAAAACTATTGCCAATAACTTTTACAATATGAAAGAATAGTACATATTGTATGGACCCTAAGTAATAGGGATAGGAGTAGGAGAATGATGATGATTATACAATGTTTTTAATGCTCTTAAGTCTGGTGTATAGTGGGAGCTAAGAATACTCCCAAACCCTATATTCCTCAAGGGGTTTGTTAAAGACTATTAAAGAGCTTCATAAGGACCTTAACTGCATCTGATGCCTACTGGTTAAGTTACATTCCCAAGCAGATCTGACGTCAGCAATTCAACCATTGCCAAAACTTTTCCAATATGTACGGAGGAAGAAGACTTTGCATCAACCCCAAGTAATTTGGATAAGAGCATGATGTAATTCTTTATTACAGCGGAAGCAGGAGTTCATAATACAGAAGATAAAAAAGAGGAACCGCCGAAAAGGTGCATATGTGCAAGATGCTTACAAGCTGTGGATGAGACCAATAAAGTGGCTATTGGTGGTCAGCATTTTCATCCTTGTTGCGCCAAATGCTGTAAGTTATATCACACTCATTACGCAGAACTTTTGCGTGCGTGTGGATTGTAATTTGGACATTCTTCGTAGTTCTTAGAGATCCAGTAATTCCTTCTTATGTTCACCACATCCTTGGCCTGAGGCCGAGATTGCTTTGGGATATGATTAATCTGATTATTTTAATTTTAATAAATACTAAGAGATAAGTATTTAATTTAGACATGCCTTTTATAGATTTTTGCCACGCAATACCTAAAGACAATATAAAGATCTACTACGGCCAAGTCTTCTGCGAGGAGTGCTTCAACAAGCATATTCTGAATCGGACTAAGGATAATCCTTCAGAGTTCTTCAAGAATTGCTTTGAGCAATGGCAAAACAATGCCCATTTCGCTGAGAATATGAGTGAGTTCCTTGCTAGCAACAAGGATAATGCGCCGTTCATATTTATGATGCAAGGCCAGCAACCCCCATTTTGTAAATGCGGACCTGGGCCTCAAGAATGGTTCCCAAATAACGAACCTAAGAAATGTGAGTAGACTTTGGATAATTGCATCTCTTTAAATACAAATTATATTTTTTAATTGTTCAACAATTTCCATTAATCAATTGTTACGAAGTCCTTCATGACACATTTTACCATTTTTCTGCTGTGTTCAATATTTTCAAATAATGTAATATTTAAAAGACCAAGTTTAGCTCGGTATTTTTAGTGTTTTTGGAAAACAAACATTAAAAAATATTAAATAGGAAAAAAAAGGGGAAAATAATAACGATAACTATTTCTTGAGCTATTGCCCTATTCTCTAATGATAGCGGCCAATATTGCCTTTATTTTAATAATTTTCAACCAATGAAAAATGATACTCCATTGCCTGAGAATACTGACAAAATTACATCTATAAATAAAAACCTATTTATCACCTCCGAAAGCTCTTGCATACGAAGTAACATAGAAATCCTTGATACCGTTGACGAGGTTCTGAAAATATAGAAAAATATACAAGTATATAAATATAAAAATATATTTGCTCATTAAAGATTTAAGATTAATCCTAATACAGCAACTATTTAGTGATCTTTTTTTTGTAGGTGCATAGTTGAATATGGAAAATTTTCACAGCTGCGACACCGGCAGTTTCTCTTGGGGAAGAGTCTCTTGGCATCTGGGACCTGTCATTTGCGAACAAGGCAGTATTCGATGTTCCGGAGTCATACAAGGCCATTGGAGAATCAGCAATTCCGGAAAATTATGACGTGTCTGCAGCGGAAAAAATCGAAAAGCTGACAAAATATTTACATCAGATTGATACTAACGAAAAACATCTGAAAAAATGGAAAAATTTCAATGTGGATAAATTACCAATTCGATCTGGTCTGGATTTTGATGCATATTGTGGCTGGGTCGATATGCAGGACCCGAAGGTTTGTAAAACTCAGCAAGATTGTCCCAAGTGTTTGTGGCAGTGTGGTCCTATTTATGTAAACAGTGAATATTTGCAAAAAGTTTATAAAATAAATAAATAGAATGTTGTCTAAAAAAAATTGTACTTATTTTTTGTCTGCCATAGATATTTTAACTTATTTCCGACTACGGAGTCGGCTTTTTTGGCAGACTATTGTCTGGACACGTCGTCCGTTCCTTCCGGGGAGACAAATGGGCAGCACGCGGCCTTATAACCGTATTCCCTCTTCGATCCCGTTGAGTTTGTGCCGATACGGTTTCCAAGCTGACACTTTGGGCCCTCCCGCCTGATTATCTTTTCCGGTTTTATACCCCTTCGACGCTTAAGCAACAAGTACTGCCGGAACGTCGCCCTCACGCGGTCTGTTTCTAGGTCACGACTAATCTCCTTCCGTCCCTCGCGTTCTTGGTTAGAAACGGTTTCGGACGTAGGTATTACCGCCTGTGACACCTGGAGCATTGGCTGCGGTGCATGGCAGCGTTGCTCGCCTGGGCCCTGAAGCACTCTACCGCATCCTTCCGCGAAACTATTACCTCGCAGAAAGCGGCGAATCGTAGTTGGGCTTAACATCTTGATACTACCTACTCGACTGAATAGGCTGAATCGACCTCTTATACGATATGTTAACACGTTCACTGTGCAGCGATGACGAGACTATCCCATAAGTGCAAACGCAAATTATAGATATTTTCTCATTTATTAAGACAATGTCGTCCGGTTTATGCGTAATATTTTTTCGGAATTATTCATTCATGTGAACTGAAAGTGGCTAAACTTATGCGTTTGAGGCTAGGAGCCTTTAAATTTGACGACCTGTGTCCCAACCGTTGATCATTCACGTACGATGAGCAACTCGAAATGCCCCACCGGTGGGGCATGTACAGTTAACGTGTTTGCAAGGTCCATGAGCGGCGGTAACACCAAGTTGGTTGCTTACTTGTTTGTTACCATAAGTAATAAGAAAATACACAGGTTAACATAATATATAAACCTATATCAATTTAATACCATTTGTCATATTATATACTAGCTGATGCCCGCGACTTGGTCCGCGTGATATTCAGTTTTATTATGCACCCCTATTTGAAACTTAAAAATCAAACTCGACCAAGTATGTCCGGCAGCCACTTGACCATTTTCATCAAGGAGGACGCTTTCTCCAATTTTCTTTAAAACATCGGTAAATTCTTAAGCATGTGAATTAGTGTTGCACAAATGCAAGACTCTTGCGAGGCTCGCAAATCTTACAACTTTTGCTTTTAGAATAACACGAAGTCACTTTTTTTTTTTTTTTTTTTTTTTTTTTTTTTTTTTTTTTTTTTTTCTTGTTTTGATAGAAATAAAAAATCCCCCTAGATTAAAAATCCAACTAAATTAATAAAATTCTATTCGTCTAGTGGCAGTAACTGTACAACTATCAATAATTAGGTACATACCACTATACGGAAGTGGGGCTATTATTCTTCCGTGTACTGGTATTACTCGTAAGAATACGAAATGTTGACAATCCTTCTTTGCTAAGGAAATCGTAAAATCATGTCTAAGGGAGCACTGCGAAACTCTTGCAGCAAATCTAGGTCTTGCATTTGGGCAACACTAATGTCAATGGTGACCTTGGCTTTGCTTGCATGTTGATTGTTAGGGACAGCTTTCCTACTTGGGGCCACGAATACTTCAGTGAAGAATTCATCTCATCAGTTCTATTTCCTCGAGTTTTAACAGAAAGGAAATCTCCAAAGAAAAGCACCATTGACTTTTCATTCCGATCTCGTAGTGCTCGATCTACGGCCTCTACAATTTTTTTTATTTACCATTGTCCAATCAACGCAAACGATTAGACAGAAATCCTTAATAAAAACACTAATAGTGGTAAAGCCACAGTTGATAGTATTCTTTCTACAGCCACGGGCCGGTCCGACCCCCAGTCGGACCTATAGCTTGATCTCTGTGACAGATAGATACAAAACCGTTGAAGTAATTTTGAATACGCGTCATGTTTACAATTTTATTTTGTAATTTTATTTATTGCTTATGATGGCAAACGAACAAGCAGCACACCTGATGGTAAGTGTCACTGCTACCCATGGACCTTTGCAATACCAATGGTATAGCTTAGGCCGCTGCCTACCAATAAAATCCAGAAACCCACCCAGTTGGGCTTACGGCTCTCTTACTCACCGAACGAAGCGCAATAGAACATTGCCATTACTCAGGCGTCGACCTTCTGCTCAGTGTGGTACTACCCCGGATGGACCGGCCCGCGGCTGTAGACAGAGAACTGTCAACAGCGTGGTCCTACCACTGTGATGGCCTATATTTTCATTTTTTACGTGCCAGTTATATCTCAACTGAATTATGAATATAAAAATATGAATATTTACACCAAAACTTGTACCTCATATATTTTTAAATAATTTGGAAAATCCAAAAGTGCACGCTTCATAATTTTTATATTATTTATCTTTTACTATTAGTCAATGCCAGAAATAAAAATAAAATTAAAGAAAAAGCCTTTTTTAAAAACATACTTTTAATAAAAAGGTAAAAATAAATTAACTCTAATAAGACATATAACACTTTATAAGTTCATTATAACCTTTAACGATAATTAAGCTTCTTCGTCTATTACAAAATAATTCAATATCGTACATAATTATATATTTTTAACACTAAAACTTTACACCATAATTACTAAATCTTCCAGTTTCTATCACAGACCCAATTTTATAAATAAAAGCGTGTTACATTTTGATGGTATGATTAAGAACATTTAGCACCTTCTTTTTCCTATGGCCAGCTTCCAGTTTCAACATCAGACGCTGGTTACCATATAGTATCAAAGTACTCGTCAAGACGAATCAAACGAGTCCAAGCTCGATGGAGTTGCGTCGTTTAATTACGGAGTTCCTATGGCCCGCTACCAGATCGATTGTCAGACCCTAGTTACCATATAGTATCAAAGTACTGGTCAAGACGAATCAAACGAGGCTAAATTCGATGAGGTTGCGTCGTTTAATTACGGAGTTCCTATGGCTAGCTTCCAGGTCCATGATCAGACCCTGGTTTCCATATAGTATCAAAGTACTCACCCAGACGAATCAAATAAGCCCAATTTCGATGGGGTTGCGTCGTTTAATTACGAAGTTCCTATGGCCAGCTTCCAGGTCCATCGTCAGACCCTGGTTAGCATATAGTATCAAAGTACTCGTCAAGACGAATCAAACGAATCCAAACTTGATGGAGTTGCGTCGTTTAATTACGGAGTTCCTATGGCCCGCTACCAGGTCGATCGTCAGACCCTAGTTACCATATAGTATCAAAGTACTGGTCAAGATGAATCAAACGAGCCCGAACTCGATGAGGTTGCATCGTTTAATTATGGAGTTCCTATGGCGAGCTTCCAAGTCCATGATCAGACCCTGGTTACCATATAGTATCAAAGTACTCGTCAAGACAAATTAAATGATTCTTATTCTTATTCTTAAAAGACGAAGCAAGCGAGCCCAAACTCGATGGGGTTACGTTGTTTAATTACGGAGTTCCTATGGCCGGGTTCCAGGTCCACCTTCAGACCCTGGTTACCATATAGTCTCAAAGTACTCGACAAGACAAATCAAACGAGGCTAAACTCGATGAGGTTGCGTCGTTTAATTACGGAGTTCCTATGGCTAGCTTCCAGGTCTATGATCAGACCTTGGTTTCCATATAGTATCAAAGTACTCATCAAGACGAATTAAATAAGCCCGAACTCGAGGGGGCTGCGTAGTTTAATTACGGAGTTTCTTTGGCCCGCTTCCACGTCCATCGTCAGACCCTGGTTACCATATAGTATTAAAGTAATCGTCAAGACAAATCAAATGAGGCCAAACTCAAAAGGGTTGCGTCGTTTAATTACGGAGTTCCTATGGCCAGCTTCCAGGTCTATCATCAGATCAGCTATATGTCACAATAATATTGCATTGTCATTCGATTTATATACGCATGCAAAATTTCAGCTCAATCAGAAATCGGGAAGTGGATCAAATTTAACTTGCAAGATTTGACTACAGACAACGGGACAGGTGAAACTAAATATAAGCTTGTAATGAAAAAAAAGAAATACTTTTGAAATTTCGTGCCATTCTCGACGTAGGGCTAAACATAGCTGTATAGGCTGAATGGGATTTATTTCTTTTGCCTGTCAGAATGGTCGAACAAAAACATGTAAACGAACCCAATTTTCATAAGGTAAGCATACATACACTAATGACTAAGGAGTTTAGTTTTTTATTAATTGCAATTAAACGACAAAGAATTACCAAGCCATTTTCGAAAGGAAACAGCGCGTTGCGATTATGAAGCTTTTAATAAAAGAAAAACAGCGATACATTCATTTTTACGGTCGTGATAATGCCAGATACTTACGGTAACATCCGGACGCCCTCGAATATTTTTTTATTCAACTTTTTTCTTACTTTAAACAAAATAATTGCTTTTTAAAAATATCAAATACGTTTAGACGAATGTTATTTCTTGACATGTGTATAATAATATTATCCTATAAGTGCAATTTGAGAAAAATACAATCATTTTTAGTGTTGAAAAGTGCTTGATTTTCATATATCGAGAGTAGAGCAAGACCTCAACGCTTCGCTTATGAGGCGTGCAATAAAATAGTAAGAATAGAAACATTTAAATTAAAATTATTAGGTACCTTAAACAGAAAATATTGAATTACTACAATGATAGAAGTGATAATGTAGAAAGCCAATATAAAAAAAAAATAGAAAACCCTAATGTCGATTGTCTATCGACAATCAAATCGTTAAACTTCACACTTATAATAGTATTATACCATCGTAAATGTAAAGTTGGACGTGCCCGACACTATTGTATTGCATATACTAAACCTAAAGGATAGACATCAGTTTCAGTTTAATAACTTTACTCTTTGATAGACATTCTACATAAATAATCGATTATTAAGTAATCAATTGTTTTTCTTACCATTAGAAATCGATTAATAAATACTCGATTTTTTTTAAAAAACAATTTTCTACAATTTCTTTTTCTTGAAATTTACGGTTTAGGGATTAGTCGGCAAGCCGCGGAACAATCACGAGCGCATGAGTGCAACACGTTGACAACACTGTTGTTTGTTTGTTCCTGGAACGCCGATGGGGCAGTACCCGAAAAGGTATTTCACTGAGTTGACCACAACAACTGAGTTGAAATCAAGGAATTGGTGATGTGGAGGGCATGCTTAGACTATGGGATCACTCACCTCAATTCCGTCGCCTTGGATTGATTGGGTGGGGTACGTGATAAGGACCATAACTTACCAAAAAATTGGTTTCTGAGTACCTAATGCTATCTATATAATAGAAATTTGAAATTAGTGATATGAATTAATTGTTTTTAAAGCAAAGAAAAGCTATCATGTAATCGCACAAGTAGCATTAATACAGTAGTGATGACCTAGTTGTAAGTCTATATATGTTTTCTAGACTAAATTTCGTAAGTTTGCTGTGCCAAAAACATCGCCAGTGTAAAAACTAAAATCGATTGTTTATCGATTTCTCATAATCGCTTATTAAAATTGATAATTTTAGAATAAAAATCGATTTTTCTTTAATCGATAACTTTTTCGCTTCCCTTACTGCATATGTGTGTTACCTGTGATAAGTGCGGAGTTGTTTGTGTGTTATCTATTATGTTTTTATCGAAAAAGTGATGTTTGTGAACTTGTATGGAATTAAATCTACGCATATTTAGTGGTAAAGTGGATCTATTATCTTATCTTTATCAGTCTGTTTGGCTAAATGTCTTTATAATATAGTTAGCATAGGTTATAATGTACTACTGCCGTTGCGCTTTGACAATGTATTCATGTTTTTCGTTTATATGATTGAAAAACGGACATCTGTAAGTGGATGAAATAATTAAAAGATAAATTAACTATCCAATCATCTCATTAATAACATAAATAGACTTGAATTGCAATATAATATAAATTATAAGCATATAAATATTGCTTCGTGATTTGTCACTTACAAACTTTTTTTTATTATGGTGACCCCGTTGTTTATTATTTGGGTCTGTCTTTGGCGGTTAACTGTAATGCCAATAGCATCTTGTGAAAAACCTTCGCCTAATGCAACACGTTAATTGTTTATTTTCATGAATGTTATATAAACAAATACATAAAATTTGCATAAAATGTGAATAAAAGTTAATAATGGATTTAACATTGTTCGAGTAAATATTTAGATTAATAATAATATTCTGTTAATTCTAAAATTGTATTAAGTTTTGTTTTTATTTGCCATATGGTGATAGAAAAAGAATACAATTGACACCCCAATATTTTGAACATGGATATCGTAAAAGCCTATCAGATGATATGATATAGAGATAACATCACTGCAAGAGAAGAACTCCATGTAAAACCATATACCAACATGCCTGACCAAGGGCCGTATAGTAGGACAGTTTCTTTCCCACAGTGGAGCAGGCCTGAGTATGACAGTGGGACATATACAGGGTGCCGATTTTATTACTAGAATAGCTTAAACTAAGTGTAGGAACAATATCATACAAGACATTAAAGTTAGTTGCAGACGCCTAGCTCTGCCCAATACCGAGCTAAAGTGGTTTGTTTCTTATCAAAACACTAGGTTTGTCAGTGTACATTGACCTGTAGGTACATTTCGACCGGCTGTGCAGCGAGAGTGGGACTATTTGCCTACTAGTTCAGTGTCACACGCATAATTATATGCCTACATCAAATTTTTATAGTACAAGTGTAGTGACCGCTTATCAGTATGGCAATTTAATCAAAACTTAGGTACTCTTTTTTTCTACTTATTTGGGTAGTGTATCATGGTCTGATACACCCCCTTCAAGGATTCTACTAATTAAATCGGCAACCTGTATAGACTTAGTTGATGATGATTAAATTTTATAAAAGCACTTATACCCAGGACAGTATTAGCATATATAGAACCTCCTCCTTTTTGAAGTCGGTTAAAAATCAATTTTAAAACAAGTCAGTTTTATATTTGGTGCAGGTTTTTGTCATTTTAAATCAAAAATTGACGAGCCAATTCCCATATTTTTTTTATTGCTTATGGTGGCAAACGAGCAAGCAGCACACCTGATGGTAAGCGTCACTGTCGCCCATGGACCTTTGCAATACCAAGGGTATAGCGTAGGCCGCTGCCTACCAATAAAAACCCAAACCCACCTAGCTTCCAGCTCTTTTGCTCACCGAACGAAGCGCAATAGCACACTGCCATTACTCAGACGTCGATCTTCTGCGAGAGTGTGGTACTACCCCGGACGTACCGACCCGCGACTGTAAACAGAAAACTGTCAACAGAGTGCTCCTACCATTATTGAAATATAAATATAATATATGTATGTGTCTTGTCTGCTGAGCTGCTTTGGAGGAAATTAAATATGCATATAGTGCAATTATGTCCTAAACTCATTCAAAAACAAAATCCAACCACCGACTAACCTCTAAGCGCACTAGTTATGCCCTTATCCTTAGAGACCTATGTCCAATAGTGGAAGTCATTATGCTGATGGATATATGGCTGGACCCCATAATTGACCAGCTTATTGAAAAGTGATGGCAGAAAGACTGATCCTTATAGCCCTTATTGCCATAGCTTTTCGTATTGTCGTTGTGTTTCATAGTTAGCAGTTCCTTTGTGCCATGCCATCAAGTCATTTAGGTTATTAATATAATTTTTATTTCTTACAGAATGGTTTATCTGGATGTTAAGAGAAGAAAATGTCCCGCCATGAGAAAGCTAAAAGTGGCTTTGTAAGTAATTTTTATTTATTTTTTTTTAATTGCCTATATTAATATTTATACGCAAAGGATATAAAATTCTGTACGTTGAGGTTACTTTAAAAAAAAAGAGAGAAATAAATTAAATTTACAGGATTTCAAATTTAGCTATACTTCTGACAACACATAAATTCTTCACGACTATTATTATTGTAACATAATGGCCTAGCTTAATCGTTAATTCTTACTATTCATATCATCATCATAGCCCATAAACGTCCCACTGTTGGGCTCGAGCCTTCTCTGTAATGTGAGGGAAATTAACCTACTATACCGCGCTGGTCAGACGTGTTGGTATAGGGTTTTGTTTCGAGTTTTCCTTCTCTCGCATAGATGTTATATGCGTTATATAACCCTTAGTCGTCTCGTACGATCACCCACGGGTAAGATATGTGGTGGTGAATTGTATTCTTACTCCATCACCACATGGATAATTACAAATATCATATTTGAATTTCTTTTTATTTATCTTATGGCGCATTTAAAGGAATTTTGCTTCAATAAATTATGTATTTACATATAATTTTTATTATTTATTAATTTGAACCTTTATAATGATATCAAATGGCATTGTGAATTACTTTAATACCTCAAGAATGTTATATTAGCAATGCCATCTAGAATTGTCTGCTAGTTTTCATAAAACTTTTTGTATTATTTACGTTTTTTATTGCTACTATTTTATTTGATTATTTACGGTGACAATAATAATATCTGAATGACCAAGATTAGCTCGGTATTATTTTTTACTAAAATTTATTTTTTGGAAAATGTATATAGATATTTAAAATATAATATAAAAAAGGGGTCTACGCGTGAATGTGAGCAAAACCAAAATAATGGTCTTTGAAAGAGATGAAGCCAGAACAGATGTAAGAGTAACAATAGATAATGATGTACTAGAGCAAGTGGATGAATTTGTATACCTTGGATGTGGATTTAGCCGAGATGGACGGTACACCACTGATATAGAGCGAATAGTGAATGCGGGAAATAGAGTGAACGGAGCGTTGGGGCAACTTCTCGGCAGCTACCACCTCAGCCAGAAGGCACGTGTAGCAATACATAACGCAGTGCTTGTCCCAACATTACTGTATGGAAGCGAGAGTTGGGTATGCAGAAAAAAGTATGAAAGTAAAATTAATGCGGTCGAAATGCGATCTCTTCGGAAAATCTGTGGAGTTAAGCTGACCGACCGCATTCGTAACGACGACGTAAGAGAGCGAGTAGGTATGAAAGAGAGTATTGGTGTAAAGATGCGAAAGGGAATGCTCCGATGGTTCGGACATGTGGAAAGAATGCCGAACGAACGTCTGGTTAAGAAGATATGCAATGCGAAAGTGGAAGGATGTAGGTACCGAGGGAGACCGAGACTAACCTACCTAGATCAGATCGGTCAGGTACTGAAGGAAGGTGGAGTCAAGAGTCTCCGAAACCGGCGAGCGTGTATGAAGAGAATTATGAATATTGAGGAAGCGAGTGAAGTATGCAGAGATAGAGTTCTCTGGCACTCTGTTCTCTCTGCCTACCCTGCAAGGGATATGGCGTGATGATATGTATGTATATTTAAAATATCGTGCGTGTCTTGAGACGCAAGAGAGCGAGTAGGTATGAAAGAGAGTATTGGTGTAAAGATGCGAAAGGGAATGCTCCGATGGTTCGGACATGTGGAAAGAATGCCGAACGAACGTCTGGTTAAGAAGATATGCAATGCGAAAGTGGAAGGATGTAGGTACCGAGGGAGACCGAGACTAACCTACCTAGATCAGATCGGTCAGGTACTGAAGGAAGGTGGAGTCAAGAGTCTCCGAAACCGGCGAGCGTGTATGAAGAGAATTATGAATATTGAGGAAGCGAGTGAAGTATGCAGAGATAGAGTTCTCTGGCACTCTGTTCTCTCTGCCTACCCTGCAAGGGATATGGCGTGATGATATGTATGTATATTTAAAATATCGTGCGTGTCTTGAGACGCACGCGGCACGACACAAGTGATAATTTAAACTAAGTTGAACTATTTAATATTGAAATTGTTTAAACTCGAGAAAAGCTTTTCAATTCTGTCGGGCGTGCCGAGAGGCACACGTTTTCTTTTTTTTTATTACTTTTACTTTTATTTAAGTTTAATATACTTATTAACACTTATGTACAACAATAACACTCAAATTTAATGTTCAACTCACTTGTTGTGTTTTGTTGAATGTTCACTCAAACAAATTCAATTTTTTTAATGTTAATGTAAATATAATTCTTAATGTACGTAAAATTTACATAAAACTCATAATAATTAGATAAAACTGTGATAAATTATAAAAATTAAAATTGTTTTATAATTATTTTAAGTATGTTTTTTAAAAAAGGTGTGTTTGAAGAGAATTATGAATGTTGAGGAAGCGAGTGAAG
This sequence comes from Lymantria monacha, assembly GCA_905163515.2. NCBI lineage: Eukaryota > Metazoa > Arthropoda > Insecta > Lepidoptera > Erebidae > Lymantria > Lymantria monacha. Next base: position 20,911,221 of record LR991104.1, on the reverse strand, counting down.
TATGCAAATATAGAGTTCTCTGGCACTCTGTTCTCTTTGCCTACCCTGCAAGGGACATGGCGTGATGGTATGTATGTTTTTATTAAATATGTTTTATTTAAAATTAAAACACTGCTTCGTTAGTCAAATGGTTTAAAGATTGCGACGATCACTATATAAGCTGTGAATTATTTGATTTTTACAGAAAAATACGCACTTATAATATTATTATGTGCGAACTTTTGTTTTTACGTAAATGGATAAGGTCATTCATCATCATCATTCTCCTACTCTTATCCCAATTACCTAGGGTCGATACATTATGTACTCCTTTTTCATAGTACATATTGTAAAAGTTATTGGCAATAGTTTTATGACCGGCCGCCTGCCAGACGTCAACCCGCCAAATGGATAAGGTCATTACAGTAACGTATTCAATAGCATATCGAAAACCAATTTTATAAATTATATCGACCTGGGCCAACTACATCTGATGCTATTTGGTCAACAATTATATTCTTTTTTTTTATTTATTATGGTGGCAAGCGAGCAAGCAGCGCACTTGATGGTAAGTGTCACTGCTGCCTATGGACTTTGCCATACCAAGGGTATAGCTAGGCCGCTGCCTACCATTACAATCCCCAAACCCACCTAGTTGGGCTGCCAGCTCTCTCGGTCACCGAACGAAGCGCAATAGCACATTGCCATTACTCAGACGTCGATCTTCTGCGAGAGTGTGGTACTACCCCGGACGGACCGTCCCGCGGCTATAGACAGAGATCTGTCAACAGCGTGGTCCTACCACTATTGGTACTATTCCCAAGGAGGTTTGACGTCAGACAGACGGGCCATCATAAAACTATTGCCAATAGCTTTTACAATATATACGAGTACATATTGTGTTGACCATAAGTAATCGGGATAAGAGCAGGATAATAATGATGATCAAAAACCTAAAACTACACCCGTTAGGTTTTAGCATTAGACATAATTATACGTGTAAAGGAGTGTCTCCGGCCATCGCGTGTTAACGTCTCGTTTAGCGCCGCTTTATACCGTGACATTACTAGATAAAGGATATTACAGAGTACTGTATGCAAAACAGTCTTGTCTATGATATTATTTTTTTTTTTTGGTACTTTTTTAAGTTAATCATATTTTACATGCGTCTTTTTTTTTGGTAGCCTATGCTCTGGACATACGCCGCCCGTTCCGTCCGAGGGGACGGAAGACAACGCGTGGCGTCATAATCTACCGCATTCCCTCCCCATCGCCTTTAGCCACTGGTACCGCTTTCTTGACATCCGTGGACATGCGTCATCTGCAGTATAATGAAATTATAAATTACTTCATCATCATCATCATCATCACAGCCCATATATAACCCACTGTCGGGCTCGGGCCTCTTTCGTAATGGGAGGGAAATTAACCTACTATACCGTGCTGGTTAGACGTGTTGGTATAGGGTTTTGTTTCGAGTTTTCCTTCTCTTGCATAGATATTATATACGCGTTATATCCCTTAGTCGTCTCTTACGATCACCCACGAGTAAGATAGGGAATGGTGAATTGTATTATTACCCTGTTACCACACGGAAAAATTACTTAGAATTAGTATTTGACGTGTTTGGCTATTTGTAACAAGCAATTGTTACCAATGGCGATGGGGGAGACCATGGTAGGTTAGGGGGCCATATGTCTCGTTTCCATCACCCCGGATGGAATAGGCACGATGCGATACCATAGCCTACCAAAATGTGGTGTTTGTAAAAATATATTTGCGAGTGAAAAACGATTAATATCAATAATTTAGATTATTGTGTCATTTATACTGTATTTCCTGTCGCTTTTCACTTGAGAGGTCTTGCTTGATATCACCCGGTTTGCATAGAAGGAAAATTTGTTGTTGATCCCAAGATAATCGTATGCATGGGACATTCTGAGGGTCAAACTCCGTATCATTTGTGAAGATCATTATAGATCTTGGTTTACAGCAGTTACAGTAGGTAGATTAATCTAAAGAAAAGGATAACTATTAAACACGGCTTGTGCATGATATTTTTTTTTATTAATTATGTTGGCAAACGAGTAAGCAGCGTACTTAATGGTAAGTGTTACTGCCGTTCATGGATAATTGCAATATCAACGGTACAATTAGACCGTTGCTTAGGGGGCGTCCATTAATTACGTGAGGTATTCAAGGGGGGAGGGGGTCGAGCCGAATCTTACTAAATCTCACTTGAGGGAGAGGTCTTGGCAAATATCACGTATATTCTTTAGCAGAAAATGTACACCATTTTCTGCTAAAGAATATACGTGATACGTGAAACTGCGTGAAAGCTCAGTTAAATTAAAATTAAATGAAAGTAAAAAACCTTTATACACAAGTACAAGTTTTGAAAAATCTCACGTGAGATTGGGGAAGAGAGGAGGGATCGATCAAAACCTTACGACATCTCACCAAGCAGGAAAGGGGAGTCAAAAGTCTTTAAAAATGCCTCACGTAGGTAATGAATTGACGCCTCTTTACCAACCCAAACTCACCCAGAAAGTTGGGCTTCTGGCATTCTCACTCAACGAACGTAGTGAATTAGTGCATTGCTATTACTGAGTCATCGATTTTTTGCGTGAGTGTGGTACCTACTATCTGAAAACTGTCAACAGTGTGGCCCTACTACTACTAATCCTTACTAACATTTAATCCACATCTAAATAAAATAATATTAAAAGCTTCTAAAATAAGTGGCTTCATTATAAGAAACGGAAAAAATTTTAGATGCTCAAAAACAAAGATTATTTTATTCAACAGTTTAGTTCGTAGTGGATTAGAATATTGCTCGCAAGTTTGGTCACCTTTTTATGATGTTCACAAAAACAGATTAGAACGTATTCAACGAAGATTTCTTAATCATCTAGCATATAATATGAAAACACATCACTCACTTAACTCATATAACGCTCGCCTTGAACATTATAAACTAATTTCCCTTAGTGACAGACGCAAATTACTTGATCTTGTGTTTATGTATAAATTATTTAATGATATGATTGATAGTTCTGAATTACTGTCTAGAATCTGTGCACCGAGTAAACTTCCTCGCTCAAGAGTCTACAAACTGTTCAGTTTACGTTCATTTAAAACGAATATAGGTCTCAATTCGCCTCTGAACAGAATGTGCAAATTGTACAACGACCTTTCCACTTCTTTGAATTTAGACATTTTTGGTGATAATTTTCGTCATTTTAAGACTAAAATCTATGAATATTATATGTACAAATGTATGTGTATATATGTCTATGTTTAAATAGGTATATATATGTATGTAGGTATATATAGTTTGCCAACTGTATATTGATTTTTTTATCATTTTATGTTTTCCTTTTTAAAAAAGTAGGAAATGAATATTTTGTTTTAAAGAGTTTAAGTAACATTTACATAGTTAGTTGTGGTTACCTGTAAATGAAAGAGCACAAAACATGATCCATGTGATTCTTTTTTTACTATATTGTATGTTTGTGTATTTTTCGTTGGTAATCCTAAAAAATAAATAAATAAATATTATAAATGCGAAAGTAACTCTGCCTGTCTGTATGTTTGTCGCTCATTCACGCCAAAACTACCGAACCGATCTAAATGAAATTTGGTACACAAGTAGTCTAAAGCCTAATAAAGGACATAGGCTACTTTTTAATGCAAAAAAGGGTTGGTGGGGGATGAAAAGTTGTACGGAAGTATCGTCATTTTTAAAGCCAGAAACTTGAAACTTATTTTAAGGCTATTGATTATATATAAATTAATATGTCATTAAAAATTTGTGTACCATTAAGGGGTGAAATAAAAATAGGTGATGAAAAACTTTAGGAAAGTAACATTTTATGCGGGCGAAGACGCGGGCAGAAGCTAGTCTATTATAATATAGCTATCATTATTATCATTATTTATGCGATAACACATATGCATCATAATTAATTTTCTACTATACAAATATTAACTTTTGTCTGCTATCGGTACTACAGATAATATCAGCAAGTTCATATGTTTCAGTCGGTTCGCGAACGTCTTTCATGTATTACAGTGATTTCGTAGACTTGTTCGGTTTTGTGTAACTTTTTGGTCATATAATAATGTATATGACAGATTGTTAATATTAGTGTCTTTTGTGATATATTTATTGTTATTAACTTAGTTACTTTAAATTTAAATAAATTGGTTTGTAAGTACTTAGTGCGTAACCAATTCAAGAGTTTGGGTAAACCTTGATATCTGCTAACAAATATAGTCATAAAAAATCCGATAACGTTAGATTTTTCCGTGTAATGATGGAATAAGAATACAATTCGGCATCCCTTATTGTCAGTGGTTGTCGTAAAAGATCGCTTTTTTTTTTGACGCCGTGGATACGCGTTCACGCGCTAACCCCACCGACCCGCTGGTGTCAAGTTTTTGGTACTCGCCGGTTGGCTGTTCCACAGGAATACCCACTACTGATATTCGATCCCCGACGCCCCAACGCTTAGCCTTTTGGCCACGTCCAGTCAGAACAAGCAGCACACCTGATGGTAAGTGTTACTGCCGCCCATGGACCTTTGCAATACCAAGGGTACAGCCAGGCCGTTGCCTACCAATACAAACCCCAAACCCACCCCAGTTGGGCTTCCGGCTCTCTCGCTCACCGAACGAAACGCAATAGCACATTGCCATTACTCAGACGTCGATCTTCTTCTTCTGGTACTACCCAGGACGAACCAGCCCGCGGCTGGACAGAGAGAACTGTCAAGAGCGTGGTCCTACCACAATACATATATGTATATCGCATATAAAATTTATGCAAGAGAAGGCGAATTTGAAATAAAATCTTATACCAAAAAGTCTGACCCGTAGGCCAAAAAGTCTGACCCGTGGGGTATAGTAGATCAAATTTCCTCCCTATCTCTCAATCCAAGATATTACTGGACTTGTATTTATGACTGCAGACCAGAAACTGTCGTCCGAGTGGACTATTTACACCCTCATACTAATATTATTAATGGTATTATGTATTTATTACGGTTTCACACTTTCACTAGTGAATCGATCATTTTCAAATTACGCATACACTTCGTTAGATATAGAAAAAATATGGAGTACTTGATATTCAGGGCCAATCTTGTTTTTTAGAGATAGAAAATGCTAGTGTTCCCGTGACCATGTACGCTTCATCATTCTCCTACTCTTGTCCCAATTACTTGCGTTCGATACAATATGTACTCTTCTTTCATAGTACATATTGTAACCGTTATTGGCAATAGTTTTATGACCGGCCGCCTGTCAGACGTCAACCCACCTTGGGAATATAATTGTTGACCAAACGGCATCAGATAGAGTCGGCCCAGGTCGTTATAAGGCTCTTAGTAGTCTTTTACGATATCCACGAGCAAAGTAAGGGTTGGTAGTATTCGTAGCCGGCTACCACACAGCATCCGAATGTTCGAATAATGAGAAATTAAAAATGAAAATATGATATGCGATAAAAACACGACTTTCCTACGCGTAATTTTCAAATAAACCTCATAAATAAATAGGAAAAAAATATTAAACTACGTAAGCGAAATTTTTGTAGTTAGTGTTATGTAGACAATAGTCAATAATTCAAACGTGGGCACGCCCACTTTGCTACCAGCGACGCCCCGAGCCGAGGTCCGTTCTCCACAGGGAAAGCCCTCGGGCGTTTGTCGCTTAAAACTTTTACCGGGTTGAGAGCCCTCAGCGGTCACCGGTTAAGCTGTCAAAGCCCTCTCGGCTAACAGCGATCGCAGTGGATATATTTAGTGGGTATTCTAGTCCCTAGGCTAGCGAGTTCCACACTCCCCGCGTAACGCAACGCCCCTGTGCGTAAACGCATTCGGACCACTGCGTTATCAAAAAAAAAAAAGGCACTTTTTGGGCAAATTAACAATAGAATTAAAATTATATATTTCCTTGTAATTGAACGCAGAGCACCCACCAGATGCAAATATTAATATAAACCATTCTTAAATCTATAAGACCACACAAAAGATTAATTAAAATATGTAGGTCCAAACTTTTAGGAGGTTTCTGGCCCATACACACGTCAGCACCTTCTTGCTAGTATCTCAATTACTTAAGGTCTATAAAATATTCTTTCTTTCCATACAAGACATCATTTCCATGATCTCCCCCTGTCTATTCATATCATGCTTCACCCAGTTCATCTTTTCTTTGGTTTTATTAAAACCTTCAACATTCATATTTAAAACTTTTCTCGTGACATTACTGTCATCCCGTCTCATCGCATTTCCATACCACGTCAAGCGTTCACCATGTTTTTTTTCTTCCTCCCAAGGTGAACCATGGATGTGGTCGCGCCCCGAATCGCCCAAATCGGTCCGGGGCGACAGAAGAGGCGGCGCGCAACCCCATAGACCCACCCTGCAAACACCCCTCATCGCCGTGCGCGCGCCACCGGTACCCGATCTTTGTCTTCGGTGGCTCGCCCGGCAAGCGTTCACCCCTTAACTTTTCCATCATTAGCGCAACTCCCAAACTTATTCTACGTTTATTCCTATAGCAATATAAAGGCTTAAAAGATCATTATCATTAGCCTGTCCTTATGCCACATTAGGTGGAGTCGGAACAACGTGTCCTTACCTTCCATAGGCTTCTATCACCCGTAATATCAGCATTTATTGCTTTCATACCCATATCCTCATTCACACAATCCGTTCATCTGTTTTTGGATAAAGATATAAAAAATAATACAAAAATTAAAAAAGAATGGCTGCATAACATTGGTATTCGACAAGGTCAGACAACATGTACTACTAATCATATTTGTATAATACATTATTGTATAGTTCTATGTAATACTTTTAGGACACGCCTTGTTTGCGTGGCATAGCGTCTGCACATATATGTTTATTTAAATCGATTTTCTTCTACCAAAACTGTTGTGCTCGAACCATTTCCACATTGGGGGGGATATTGACCTACTTATAACCACGCTGGTCAGACGGGATGGTTTAGGGCTTTATTTCGAGTTTTTCCTCTCTTGCATAGATGTTATATGCTGCGGTGGGTCGTGCATTTATGGAACCATGGGCTAATACTACACAGGGGTTTACTAATTATTCAACTAATAGTAATCTATACATATAATAAAAATGTAACGGGTCGCTGTCTGTACATGGAAGATATATGAAAAAAAATATTACTGGGACCTTTATCAACACTAATAGAAACCAAAACAATAATTTTTAAAATTTTTGTCTGTTTATCTGTTTGTCTGTGTGTTTGTGCACGCTAATCTCAGTAACGGCTTATCCGATTTAGACGCGGTTTTTACTAATATATTGTGGTAAGCTTCACTTAACATTTAGGCTTTATTTTATGCAATTGGTTTATAAAAAAAAAGTTATGTCAATTTAAAAAATGTTCGGCGAAAAAAATCTTTATCGATTTTTTTCAAATTACGTAGAAATATTCTTCAGTAAAAATAAATAAACACGTGTTTCAGCATGGGGGTGTAAATTAGGCCTGCAAAGCGGGTTGGACGACTCATTAAATCATTAGCGCCAAGCCGATATTATTGAAACTGGCAACTTGAAATGTTGACAGTGGTTTCCTTATATGACGTAGAGATTTACTAAGAAAGGATTTTACGAAATTATACCCCTAAAGGGGTGGAGCAGAGTGGCAAAGTTTGTGTGAAGAAAATCTTTATTGATTCTTTTCAAATTAAGAGTCGAATCGAAAAAAAAAGGTGATGAATTATTTTTATTCCGTCACCACACGTAAAATTCCTTGTCTTTGTAATACATACAAGGTTTTATTTTTTTAAAAGACACCACCTTTTTTTTTTTTGGTGGACTATGGATGCGTCGCGTCTCGCTCCTCCAAATCGGCCCGGGGTGACGGCAAGGCGGCGCGTGACCCCATAGACCCACCGTAAAACCTTCTCTCTTCGGGGCACCGGGTCCCGATTTTTGACTTCGGTGGCCCGCCCGGCGGTTTACCCTCGCGTGTTCCTCTTGTCGACGCCCTGACAGATTTCGCCGTCGGGGCGTCGCCCTCACACGGTGGCCTCACGTCGGGTGACCGGACAATTCCCCGGTCCGATCACCCGAGGCCTCGGTTAGGGCGGCATCAGGCGCAGGTATTCGCGCCTGCGCCGCCCCGGCCGCTGACGGCGGCCCGGGTCGCGGGAATCCTCCCGGACTCGTTCCGCCGCCTCCTTCCGCGAGATGACAGCCTCGCAGAAGGCGGCGACCGCGTCCCAGTTCCTGACGGTGTCGATCATCGCCCTCGCGACAGCCGGCAGCGTCAGGTCGGCACTGATAACAGCGACGAGGTCACGGCGATGCCGGTCAAAGCCCGGACACACCTCCAGCGTGTGTTGCGCCGTGTCCTCGTCACTGCTGCAATGGTGGCAGGCCGGAGTCCACTCCCTATACGCGACCGTGTACAGGTACAAGCATCCGTGCCCCGACAACACCTGCACCAGTCGAAAGGAGAGGACTCCGTGCCGCCGCTCCATCCACTCCATCAGTACGGGCCGGAGAGCCTCGACGGTGACGACACCGTGTCTAGGCCTCTCCAGCCGCGTAGCCCAACGGGCGATGACGTCTCGGCGGGCGTCCTCGCGCCAGGTGGCTATCTCGCTCAGCGATGGGGAGCCACCTTCGTCGCGCAGTGAGGTCACCCGCCGGTAGAGGTCGGAGAGCATCTCCGCCTCTAGGTCCCACGGGGGTGTCCCGGCCAGTAGGCATGCCGCCTCGGTCGATACCGTGCGCTACCCGCGAATGGCTCTGACCGCCATGACTCTCTGGGGTCTCCACAGAACAGCCCTGAGCTGGGCGTTTAGAGCCCTCGCCCACACGGGTGCGCCGTACATGGCTATCGAACGGATCACCCCCGCATACAGCCGTCGGCCCTCGAAGCTGGGTCCGCCCACGTTCGGCATGAGCCGTGAAAGGGCGGACGCCGCGCCGACCAGCCGGGGAGCAATTCGGCGAAAATGCTCCCGGAACCACCATCGCCCGTCGAGCACCAGACCCAAGTACTTCATATGGGCCTGGATGCTGATGTGGACGGAGTTGATGACTAGCGAGGCGCCGATTGGCGGCCTTACGCGTGGCCCATGGAACAATAGGGCCTCCGTCTTATTTAGGGCCACCCTGAGGCCCAGCGCCTCGATTCGCCCGACCATCTCGGTGCCGAGAGTGGCCAGGCTCGCCGCCTCTTCGAGTGTCCTGCCCCGGGCTGTGACGAGCGTATCGTCAGCGTAGCATATCACACTCAGCCCGGGGGGGAGACTCCCTCTCAACGCCCAGTCGTACCCGATGTCCCACAGAGTCGGCCCCAGAACCGATCCCTGTGGAACGCCGCACGACATGGACGTTCGCACAATGTCCCCTGCGGGACTCGCGCAGAGGACACTGCGCCCCTCCAAATAGTCCGCCACCAGCCGCCTCAGGTACAAGGGCACCCCATGAAATCGGAGCGCCTCCCTGATGCAGCTGAATGGCAGACTATTGAATGCGTTGGCGATGTCCAGCGACACCGCCAACAGCACTCCCCTGCCGGTGACAGCCTCCACGGCCGTCTGCCTCAGTCGTAGCAGGGCCCCGATGGTCGAACGCCCCCTTCTAAAACCGAATTGAGCGTCCGACAGATCGGGCCCCACCTCCTCCAGGTGCTGGACGATGCAGGCAGCGAGGATGTGCTCCAGCAGCTTACCCAGATCGTCGAGGAGCACGATGGGCCTGTAGGCCGACGGCGAATCCGGGGGCCGTCCCGGCTTTGGTAGGAGAACCAACCTCCCCTCCTTCCAGCACTCAGGGAACCGTCCAGACGCCAAACAGGCGTTGTACAGCTGCCTGAGGCGAGGAAAAGACCACCTTGGACTAAGGAAATAATCCTTCTATTGCGGGGACTTTACAAACATGCAATTAACGCAGACAAATTGCACTCAGGCTCAAAACAACATTTTGTGGATAGCACAAAGTATCGTCCTGCTTGGGAATTGAACCTATGCACTGGCACGAAAGATCGGTATCTTAACCACTGAGCCATCTGTGACATCCAATTTAGTATCATTCCATAGTATTATTAAAAAAAAAAAGAACGATGCTAGTAAATTTTACAATGGAATTACTAAATCGAACCTTGCGAATGTGTTAGCACAATACTAGTATACGTGGCAATGAATTGTATATATTGTAATAAAATCAATCGTGCTTGACTATTATACGAACAAAAACTTTTTAAATCACATCCACAATATTGGATTTATGTTGTGTCGAATGATCTCATTTGTACGTCATCTTTCTATATATATTTTTTCTATACGTATATGTAGATGTCTGGTTAAAGTTGTAATGATTCATTATCATCATCATCATCATCACAGCCCATAAATATCCCACTATTAGGCTCGGGCCTCCTCCGCAATGGGAGGGAAATTAACCTACTATACCACGCTGGTCAGACGTGTTGGTATAGAGTCCTGTTTTGAGTTTTCCTTCTCTCGCATAGATGTTATATGCGTTTTATATCCCTTAGTCGTCTCGTACGATCACCCACAGGTAAGATATGGGGTGGTGAATAGTATTTTACTCCGTCACCACACGGATAACCAATGATAATCTAACTAATGATTCATCAACCCCTTATTTGGGTATTATAAAATTGTAATGGTAAGAACCACGCTATTGACAGTTCTCTGTCTACAGCCGCGGGCCGGTCCGTCCGGGGTAGTAGGTACTACACTCTAGCAGAAAATCGACGCCTGATTAGTGGCAATGTGTTGCTGTGTTTCGTTCGGTTTGCGAGAGAACTGGAAACCCAACTTTTTGGGTAGGTTTGGGCTTCTCATTGGTGAACAGCGGTCTAGCTGTACCTCTGGTATTGCAAAGGTCCATGGGCGGCAGTTATATTTACCATCAGGTGTGCTACTTGCTCGTTTGCCACCAAGAGCAGTAAAATAATAAAATTCTTAGTGTAGAATAGAAAAAATAAATAATTTTTTTAAGGTCAGATAGTAGGAAATACAAATTAGACCTTGAAAAAAAATACAAGAATAGATACGAAATTTAAGCGGAAGAAAAATAAAAGAGACATAGGGGGACGTGGGGGGCATAGTCCGGAGCGTGCTCGTTCGCGTCCCCTGCCAGTCTAATTAGACTGCTAATCCGGCTCGATATGCGTACCGCAATGCGGGTTAGGGCGTCCCCCGGAGGCGACGCATACCGACCTGCCCCCGTCGGTACGAACTTAGGCAGTTGCGGCGATGGGGGCCGCCACCCATCACGCCTTGCCCAGTCAGGCGAGTCGAGGAGAACAGAGTGCCGGGTGGGCACGTGCAATACATGTGGAAAGAATGCCGAACGAACGTCTGGTTAAGAAGATATACAATGCGAAAGTGGAAGGATGTAGGTACCGAGTGAGACCGAGACTAACCTATCTAGACCAGATCGGTCATGTACTGAAGGAAGGTGGAGTCAAGAGTCTCCGAAACCGGCGAGCGTGTATGAAGAGAATTATGAATGTTGAGGAAGCGAGTGAAGTATGCAGAGATAGAGTTCTCTGGCAATCTGTTCTCTCTGCCTACTGCTACCCTGCAAGGGATATGGCGTGATGATATGTATGTATGTAAAAATAAAAGAAAATAATGAAATAAATTATCCTTGTGGTGACGTAGTAAGGATACAATTCACCACCCCATATCTTACCCGTGGTTGATCGTACGAGACGACTAAGGAATATAAAACGCATATAACATCTATGCAATAATAAGAAAACTTGAAACAAAATCCTATACCAACACGTCTGACCAGCGTCGTATAGCAGGCCAATTGCCCTCCCATTGCGCAGGAGGCTCGAGCCCAATAGTGGGATATGTATAAGCTGAGATGATGATGAGGTTATTTTTACGGATTCTATCGCGTTTGTATTTGATTTTCAATTTCCCGACGTTTCGAACACTTTACAGTGATCATGGTCACGGGAGGACAGTTTCCCCCCAAATTGTTTAAATGAAATTTAACAAGTAGGTACTTAATTCTATAGTTTATGCTAAATTTCATTGCTTAGGGGGCGTTCATAAATTACGTAAGGGATTTTGAAGAATTATTTGGCTCTACACCCTACCGTTAGATATAATAAGATTGCAACTGAGATTTTTTTTTTTTTTGGTGGACTATGGATGCGTTTCGCTCCGCCAAATCGGTCCGGGGTGACGGAAAGGCGGCACGTGATCCCATAGACCCACCGTAAAGCTTCTCTCTCTTTGCCGTGCGAGCGGACCACCGGTACCCGATTTTTGTCTTCGGTGGCCCGCCCGGCGGTTTACCCTCGCGGGTTCCTCTCTTGTCGACGCCCCGAAAATTGTCGGGGCGTCGTCGGACCGCCCCCCTGCCCCTGCCCCTCAGATATAACCTATTTATTCTGAAAATATATTTTATTACAATCTTCTTACTACAAGTATCATTAACACAATAACATTAATCTTATTAATCTACTATAGTTTTGGCTAAAATTAGTAATTTTCATTACCTAATGTCAGGTTCACTAGTCACTACACAATTCCTATAGTAAGTAGTTATAATATTAAGTCAATACAAACCTCTTACATAATACCTGAATGGCCCCGTATACAGTCTTACAAGTAGTTAACTAATAGAGCAGCCATCACTATACATTATAAAGACAAATATTTACAAAACAATAAGCCAAAATAATACACTTACTCTCAACGATTACGCAACGGTACTGTCATTGTTGTTGAATTTTCACGAACGTTCTGCAATACTGATACTCATATTGTCTAGTTTGTGATGTGTTAGTGTAAAGTGAACAAATTTATAACGTGCTAATTAGTTTTACCCTCAAAATATTAAACTACTAGCCTGCCAAATGCCTGCTATTTCATCTGCGTAGTGCCTGTTTTTGTATTAATAAGGGGATAATATATATATAGATATATATAGCGAGTAAGTATGAAAAGAGTGTATTGGTGTAAAGATGCGAAAGGGAATGCTCCGATGGTTCGGACATGTGGAAAGAATGCCGAACGAACGTCTGGTTAAGAAGATATACAATGCGAAAGTGGAAGGATGTAGGTACCGGGGGAGACCGAAACTCACCTACCTAGACCAGATCGGTCACGTACTGAAGGAAGGTGGAGTCAAGAGTCTCCGAAACCGGCGAGAGTGTATGAAGAGAATTATGAATGTTGAAGAAGCGAGTGAAGTATGCAAGGATAGAGTTCTCTGGTACTCTGTTCTCTCTGCCTACCCTGCAAGGGATATGGCGTGATGATATGTATATATGTATGTATTAATAAAATCTATGTTATTTGTTGATAATGTAGCGTCTCGTTGGTGAAAAAAAATTTAAAATCGATTCAGTGGTTTAGGCGTGAATACGTGACAAACTAACATTCGCACTTATTCTTATGGTGGTCAACGAGCAAGCAACACTATCAGGTAATGTTACTGCCCCTATGGACCTTCACAATACCAGGGATACTGCTAAACCGCTGCACTCCGATGAAAACCCTAGAAATTTGGGCTGCCGCCTCTCTCGCTCACCAAACGAAGCACTACAGCACATTGCTACTATTCAGGTGTCGATTTTCTGCAAGAGTGTGATACTAAACCGGACGGACGAGCCCTTTTTTTTTTATTTTTTTTTTATTGGTGGACTATGGATGCGTCTCGCCCCGCCAAATCGATCCGGGGTGACGGAAAGGCGGCGCGTGACCCCATAGACCCACCGTAAAACTCCTCTTCCTTTCGCCGTGCGAGCGGACCACCGGTACCCGATCTTTGTCTTCGGTGGTCAAGGACGGACGAGTCCTGGGCCCAGCCCTTGTATTAAAATTAATACATACTATGAATAGTGGGCTACACTGATAACAGTTTCCTGTCTACAGCCCCAGGGCTGTAATTTAAATAAAAATATACACAACGAAACGAATTACATTCTTATGAGGTTCGTTTTGGGGTTATATACTGTCCTTTATTCGTACAATAATAATTGCTTAGTGCATACGCAGATTCGTAAGTAATAATTGCCTTTGTGGTGTATGACGTCATCTTAGTTGTATTGTTCTCTCTGTCTAATTAATTAAAAAAAAAAAAAAAATTTAAACGCTTGCATTTAGTTCAATATTAAAATAAATGTGACATTATTTATTTGTCGATATAATTATTGATCTCTTTTACAGTATACTAGCATATTGCTGCGGTTTCACTCGCGTAGTTTCCGTTCCCATAGGAATATTGGGCAAAATATAAGTATCAATAATCTATAACGGAAAAAAATCAATCGGCCTATGTTAATGTTTTCAAAATTCTCTCCCGCGTAAAAGTATTATATTATTTTTTTCTTTTTCAACATCACCCTTTTTTTTGCGGGCTATAGAATGGTCACGCTTCGCTAATTCCATCTGGGGCGACAGCAGAAGCGGCGCGCTACCACATAGACTCGCCATGCAAAGTAACTCTCTACGCCGAGCGAGCGGGCCACCGGAATTCGGTCTTTGTCTTCGGTGGCCAAGACCATCTTGCACTGAGGAAATAATCCTTGTACACTTTACAAATATATAATTAACGCAAACAAATAACACCCAGACTCAGAAGAACACTGTGGATCGCACAAAATATTGTCTTGCGTAGAAATCGAACCCACGGTACGGGCACGGAATGTTGGTATCTTAATCATTACGCCTTCTGTGCAGTCGTATATGACATAGTCGAGCCTGCACCTCAATAAATTTACTGAATTAATAAATGAATGGCCGACCACGAGTGAAGCGAAAAGTATATTATTTAAAATAACACAAAGGATTTAATATATTGGCTCGTGTTTATAATTTTCCTTCCCAAATCCTATATAAGGTTATGATGGCGCAGTTTTAATTACCTATATTTTAATATTTTTTTTATTTTCATGCGAGTCCAATATGTTCTGTGCTTGCCATATTAGTAGCTCATAAGTCCTCCGCAATACAAGGATTATTTCCTTAGTGCAGGGTGTTGTTTTTTTTAAAAAAAAAAGAACCACTTCTGGGAATGACAGTTCATCACAATCGATGGCATAATTACCCACTATACCACGCTAGTCCGATGTGAACTTTTGACTATTGGGATATAATTTTATAAAAAACTCGTTTACGAGTGAAAAATGTTTGTCACAAGTGGGATTCAAATCCACACCTATTGGAAATCCATTCCAATCGTGCTGCCACTTACACCACCGTGAACTATTGTAGGACATTCAATTCTCGCATCGTATTATATTTTCGTCTTTAAGGAGACGTGTGCTATCTACCCTACTGTTTGTTTACACATTGTCAATCTATCATTTTTCGCTCGTAATTGGGGTTTTTATAAACAATCAAGCATATTAAATGCTAAATTTCAGTATTTTGATATAATTTTATGTTTAATTTTTCTTTAAAGTTATCTCATAGAACGCCACATAGTGTAGTGCTATGGCGCCTGCATCTAACGGCTTTGCATAATAAGATTATATCTTGACAAATCGCCTAATTTTGTGCTAACTCATAGTAGGTATGGTCATCATTCCCCTACTCTTATCCCAATTACTTGGGGTCGATACAATATGTACTCTTCTTTCATAGTACATATTGTATAAGTTATTGGCAATAGTTTTATGACCGGCCGCCTGCCAGACGTCAACTCTCCTTGGGAATGTAATTGTTGACCAAACGGCATCAGATGGAGTTGACCCAGGTCGTTATAAGGCTCTTAGTCGTCTTTTACGACATCCACGAGCAAAGTAAGGATTGGTAGTATTTGTAGCCGCTACTACACACATAGCCGGAATGGTGTCGTATATATATGAAATTTCCTCTGAAGGACGCTCGTATCTAAGATTGTGACTTATATGTGTTAAGAAGAAGCAGAAATCGTAAAAATTTCTAGAAATGATTTTATATCCATAATTTTGTTTGTGATGGGTCAGCATGTTGGGCTACAAAAGCGACGGATGAGAGACGGCTGCATGTAGCAGAGATGCGAATGTTAAGGTGGATGTGTGGCCTGACGAGAATGAATAAGGTAAGAAATGAGTATATAAGAGGAAGTTTGAAAGTGGCGCCAGTGACGGAAAAGTTGAAAAGTGAACGCCTGACGTTGGTATGGACATGTGATGAGACGGGATGAATGTAACGTTGGGAGAAGAGTTTTAAGTATGAATGTTGAAGGCTTTAGGGGTAAGGGAAAATCGAAGAAAAGATGGATGGATTGCGTGAAGCATGATATGAATGGAAATGGAGTGAACGCAGAGATGACATCGAATAGGATTGAGTGGAAAAGGACATATTGCGTCAACCCCAAGTAGTTGGGATGGAGCAGGGTAATGAATTTTGTTTTGTGTGATAGCTGCTATGAATACTACCAACCCTTACTTTGCTCGTGGATGTCGTAAAAGACGACTAAGAGCTTTATATCGATCTGGAGCTGATGCCGTTTGGTTAATATTTGCATTCAGGAGTGTTGACTTCAGACAGACCGGTCATAAAACTATTGCCAATAACTTTTGCAATATGTATAATACTATGAACATATTGTGTCGATCAACAAGTAATTGAGATAAGAGCTGGAGAATGATGTTGATTTGAATTTATTTTTCACACTCCATTTATTTTCTATAGTTTTAATTATTTTAAAATTCTAAATGTAGGTACAATGCTATCTAGTTTCTCGAAGGTGAAACTGTCGTGTAATTTTCAATGTTTCCTGTTTTTTTCTAATGTCTAATGGGAGTTGTTTATTTGCAGACTTTTAAGAAATTATATGTGCAGGTTTTTTTCTTAGTAATTGTTTCGTTTAAATGTTTTTTTAAATAAAGTTTAGTTTAGTTTTTTTAGTATACGTTACGGTGTTGTACTCGTCTTCTCAGCTCATATATGCATCATGCCCACTGTTGGGCTCGAGCTTCCTCCATAATGGGAGGGAAATTAACCTACTATACCACGCTGGTCAGACGTGTTAGTATTTTTTTTTTTATTACTTATAGTGGCAAACGAGCAAGCAGCACACCTGATGGTAAGTGTCACTGCCGCCCATGGACCTTTACAATTTGGGTATAGCTAGCCCGTGCCTATCACTACAATCTCCAAACCCACCCAGTTGAGCTTCCGGCTCTCTCGCTCACCGAACGAAGCGCAATAGCACATTACCATTACTCAGACGTCGATCTTCTGCTCAGTGTGGTACTACCCCGGACGGACCGGCCCGCGGCTGTAGACAGATAACTGTCAACAGCGTGGTCCTACCACTAATAACCTGAGGTAATATAGGATTTTATTTCGAGTTTTTTCTTGCATAGGTATTATATGCATTTTATATCCCTTAGTCGTCTCGTACGATCACCCTTCTTTTTTTTTTTTTTTTTTTTTTTCGCAAGGTGGGACCATGGATGTGGTCGCGCCCCGGCAAATCGGCCCGGGGCGACGGAAGAGGCGGCGCGCAACCCCATGGACCCACCCTGCAAACACCTCTCTTCGCCGTGCGAGCGGACCACCGGTACCCGATCTTTGTCTTCGGTGGTCGTACGATCACCCACGGGTAGATAAGGAGTGGTGAATTGTATTCTTACTCCGTCACTACATAGAAAACGGTGTTATATTATATTCATATGAATCCTTATTGATATTATAAATGCGAAAGTAACTCTGTCTGTCGCTCTTTCACGCCAAAACTACTGAACCGATCTTAATGAAATTTGGTACACAGATAGTCTAGAGCCTGATAAAGGACATAGGCTACTTTTTAATGCAAAAATAGGGTTGTAAAGGGGGATAACATTTTGTAAGGATTTATCGTCATTTTTAAAGTCAGAAGCTTGAAACTTATTTTTAGGCTATTGATTAGATATAAA
Organism: Lymantria monacha; assembly: GCA_905163515.2. Classification (NCBI taxonomy): domain Eukaryota; kingdom Metazoa; phylum Arthropoda; class Insecta; order Lepidoptera; family Erebidae; genus Lymantria; species Lymantria monacha. Next base: position 20,893,332 of record LR991104.1, on the reverse strand, counting down.
TAAATATGACATTAAAATGTCGTAAAATCTACCCTTATGGGGTTAAATAAAAATAGTGGATGAAAAACATTAAGAAAGTAATCTTTTACGCGGGCGAAGCCGCGGGCAGAAGCTAGTAGTTTAATAATATAATAACTTTAATATTGAGGTTATCGTGAGTTGGATTCGTATTAGATAAATGTATATAAACGGTAATAGACTTGTTAGGATTGATCATGTCGGCCCGGGGTTTCCCAGACGCAGCTACGCACTCGCCCCATTGATCAGCCTCGGATATGGTTGAAATCCGTGTGGAGATAATCCATCCTAACGTATGAGAAAAGCCGTTAATATACATAACTCTATCTTTATGCGAATATTCTAGATTACATAAAATTATTTTTACGGGTTTTATTGCGTTTTAATTTTCGAATATATATCAGCGTTTATTTATACATGTCGTGGATAGTGAAGGCAAAATTAAAACGCGTAAAAATCCGCAAAAATGCCTTAATTTTATATCTTTATATGTATATACAATTCTTCTGTACGTGTGTTGACAGTGAACTCCTCCTAAATCGCTGGACGGATTTTCTTGAATTTTTATACGTGTATTCTAGGGGATTCTAGGATGGTTTAGATTCGTAATTGGGCCCGGTAGGTTGCGCCGTTGTGGGTATGTCACTCGGATAGACCGATTGGGATGAAAATTACTATGTATATTCCAATGGGTCCCTGGATGATTTTTAAAACACAATTGGACTCGGTAGATTGCGCTTTCCCTGTGGTGACGGAGTAAGAATACAATTCACCACTCCATATCTTACCCGTGGATGATCGTACGAAACGACTAAGGAATATAAAATGCTTATAACATATAGATGTTGCATAGGCAAGAGAAGGAAAACTCGAAACAAAACCCTATACCAACACGTCTGACCAGCGTGGTGTAGTAGGTCAATTTCCCTCCCATTATGAAGGAGGCTCGAGCCCAACAGTGGGACATATATGAGATGAGGTGGCGGTTCTGTCGGCATATCGCTTAAAACTTTTCCGGGCAAGACGACGTCTGCCAGAACAGCTAGTTTTATATAGATTTCGATCTATATAAACGACCATCGGTTCGTTTTTTAAGATGCTTGCTTGTTGAATGTTTCTATAGTGTAAACTCAATTCCGACTTTAAACTGTAATAAGATCTGTTTTTTTTTTCTGATTCAGTACCATAAATCGTTTAGTGCCAATGGTTTGCCGGCCACTGACGTGAAGTTCACGCTGCTCCGGTGGCCGGTCCAACGACGAAGGCGAGGTGTCATGGGTGGGTTACGGGTGTGCGTGCTTACGCTCCTCTGTCGCCCCGGACGGAATGGTGCGAGGAGTGCGCCGACCGTAGCCCACCCAAAAAAAAAAAAAATAGTGCCAATGGTTTATGTTTTAACTTCGTCTAATTTAAGATATATACGGGTTTTTGGCGCGAATGTGGAAATGTCATGTCACGCTCTTGTATTATATTCATTTCTTTAGTGTTTTGTGGTGTTATATTGAATAATTTTGCTGGTATTTTATGCAATATGGTACAGTTAAAGTGCTGAAGTGTAGTGAATATGGTACAATAGTGGTTTACGTGTATTTTCATATTTGTCCAAAATTCCTAAAGAAAATCATTGATTAGGTTATCAGCGCCCGATTAATGGTAACGACTTGACTTACTGACAGACAATGACTATTAAGGCTACATATATGAAGAAATGATGAACAATGTATGAAAAATAATTAAATAAGACTTGGCTGTATGGGCTTTGATCCCTTTGCCTGTCCAAATGGACGAACAGAACCAAAAAAAAAAATTAAGATATATACATTGTTGTATAAATTGCTATTATCATAGTGCTTCAGTTTAGTGGCAGGTGACGTTAGAATGAGGTCATTACTATGCTCTTCGAGATAAGTCCGTTGGTGTGTTGCAATATTTGTAGCTTCGTTAGTAAATTTTTAAAAGACAACGATATATCTTTTACTTTTGTTCCTTATAAATGATTCTAATTGTCCTGGTTTAAAGCGATACTTGATTGGGGATGACTGGAGTCTGATAACACAGTGATTCTATCGTCAGGGAATTCATTGTATCTTTATGTGATTTGAATACACACATTTTGGAATAAATTTTATAATTACGATAAAATATTAGTTGGTAGCTAGCGGCTACGACTATCACCAACTCTTATATTGACCGTGGGTACTCCAACTGATGCCCTATGGTCAATAATAGTTTCTTAATGAGATTTTTTTAAAGAACACCACCCTTTTTTTTTGTGGTTTTTTTTTGCGGTGGACTATGGATACGTCTCGCTCCGTCAAATTGGTCCGGGGTGACGGAAGAGACGGTGCGTGACCCCATAGACTCAACATGTAAACTCCTCTCTTCGCCGTGCGAGCGGGCCACCGGTACCCGATCTTTGCCTTCTCGGTGGTCAAAGAACACCACCCTTTTTTTTTTTTTTTTTTGCGGTGGGCCATGGACGTCGCACCCCGCCAAGTCGGTCCGGGGTGACGGAAGAGGCGGCGCGCAACCCCATTGACCCACCCTGCAAGCACCTCTTCTTCGCCGTGCGAGCGGGCGGTACCCGATTTTTGTCTTCGGTGGCCCGCTCGGCGGTATGCCCTCTCGGGCTCCTCTCCTGTCGACGCCCCGACAGCTTTCGCCGTCGAGGCGTCGTCCTCACGCGGTGGCCTCACGTCGGGTGACCGGACAATTCCCCGGTCCGATCACCCGAAGCCTCGGTTAGGGCGGCATCAGGCGCAGGTATTCGCGCCTGCGCCGCCCCGGCCGCTGACGGCGGCCCGGGTCACGGGAATCCTCCCGGACTCGTTCCGCCGTCTCCTTCCGGGAGGATTCCCGTGACCCGGGCCGCCGTCTCCTTCTGCGAGATGACAGCCTCGCAGAAGGCGGCAACCGCGTCCCAGTTCCTGACGCTGTCGACCATCGCCCTTGCGACAGCCGGCAGCGTCAGGTCGGCACCGATAACAGCGACGAGGTCACGGCGCTGCCCGTCCCAACTCGGACACACCTCCAGCGTGTGTTGCGCCGCGTCCTCGTCACTGCTGCAATGGTGGCAGGCCGGAGTCCACTCCCTATACGCGACCGTGTGCAGGTACAAACCGAAACACCCGTGCCCCGACAATACCTGCACCAGCCGAAAGGAGAGGACTCCGTGCCGCCGCTCCATCCATTCCATCAGTACGGGCCGGAGGGCCTCGACGGTAACGACACCGTGTCTTGGCCTCTCCAGCCGCGTAACCCTACGGGCGATGACGTCTCGGCGGGCGTTCTAGCGCCAGGTGGCTATCTCGCTCAACGATGGGGAGTCACCTTCGTCGCGCACTGAGGTAACCCGCCGGTAGAGGTCGGAGAGCATCTCCGCCTCTAGGTCCCACGGGGGTGTCCCGGCCAATAGGCATGCCGCCTCGGTAGACACCGTGCGGTACCCGCGAATGGCTCTGACCGCCATGGCTCGCTGTGGCCTCCACAGCACCGCCCTGAGCTGGGCGTTCAGAGCCCTCGCCCACACGGAAAGAACACCACCCTGCACTAAGGAGATAATCCTTGTATTGCGGGGGACTTTATAAACATACAATTAACGCAGACAAATTACACTGAGACTGAGAAAAACAATTTGTGCATCGTACAAAGTATTGTCCTATATGGGAATCGAACCCCCGACACTAGCACGGAAGGTCGCTATCTTAACCACTACGCCATCTGTGTTGTGTGTTTGCCACTAGACAAACGACCGGTCATAAAACTATTGCTAATAACTTTTACAATGTGTATTATGAAAGAGGACTTTTTTTTTGGCGGCGGGCAATGGAATGGTCTCACCCCGCTAAATCCGTCCGGAGTAACAGAAGAAGCGTCGCGCGACCCATAGACCCGCCCTACATGTATCTCTCCACGCTGAGTGAGCGGGCCACCGGAATCCGGTCATTGTTTTCGGTGGCCCGCCCGGCGGTTTACCGATCCCCCGACAGCTTTCGCGTTCGGATTGTTCTCACGCGGATGAAAGAGGAGTAGGTACATATTGCGTCGACCACAAATAATTAGGATAAGAACAGGATTGACTGCACAGATGGCATAGTGGTTAACTAACCTAACCTAACACCTTCCGTGCCAGTGCCGTGGGTTCGATTCCCACTCAGTACAACACTTTGTGCGATTCACAAAGTGTTGTACTGAGTCTGTGTGTAATTTGTCTGCGTTAATTACATGTATGTAAAGTCCCCCGCAATACAAGGATTATTTCCTTAGTGCGGGAAGGTGTAAAAAAAAAGAAAAATAAATAAAGTGTAATGATGATTTTTATATATATACAGATGAGAATCTTATCCATTTTTTGAGGTCAATTAAAGTGCCACATCGGTATTAATATAACTTTTGAAATAAGTACTTGATCCATTCGAGTGCCAATATCAAATCAAAAATATCTATGAGTACTAATTTTTCCGAGTACATTCAATCCTTATCTGTTATCGATACGATAAAAAGATATCGCTTTGAGCTACATTTATTTATATTTCTTTGTCAATAGTCGTGATAGTTTCGTTGTGTATAATTAACTCTATTTTTTATTTTTGCTATTTTTTTATAAATAAAAAGTGTGTTAATCCCGTGAATGTGAACGCTGTAAATTGTTCAAAATATAGGGTAGGTAATTAAAAATGAAATATAAACGCGATTAAATCCGTAAAAATAGTTTTGTTTCAAATGTGTAATACTCGTGTAAACATTAAGTATCTTTGTGTAAAAAGTGTATTCGTGATGATTTGCTATTTTCGTCTTTCTAATTCTGGGTAAGAATGGTTATTTTAATAACATTATTCGCTAATGTTCCGTGTGGTGATGGATTAAGAATGGAATTCATCACATCCTTATCTTACCAATGGGTGATCGTAAGAGAAAAATCATCATCATCATCATCACAGCCCATAAATGTCCCACCGTTGGCCTCGGGCCTCCTCCGTAATGGGAGGGAAATTAACATACTATACCGCACTGGTGAGACGTGTTGGTATAGGGTTTTGTTTCGAGTTTTCCTTCTCTCGCATAGATGTTATATGCGTTTTATATCTCTTAGTCGTCTTGTACGATCACCCATGCGTAAGATATGGGGTGGTGAATAGTATTATTTTTCTGTCACCACACGGAAAAAAGAGAGAGATATAAAACGCATATAACATCTATGCAAGAAAAGTAAAACCAACACGTTCTGACCAGCGTGGTATAGAAATACTTCTTTAGTGTCACGCTGGTATCAATCTTCTACCTGCAGCCAAAAATATGTTGACTCGTCCGCGATATTATATTATAATACTCTTATAGTAATAACATGTATTGAGTACTAGTTCGCTATTGTACTTCGTTTGGTAAGGGAGATAGAGCCGGAAGTACAAAGTTATCCTTTATATTAGGCACCGATCTGCTGGCACATGAGTAAATAAACGTACAGAGACCAAGCTTCTAAGGAGCGAGCAAAATTGTTTCCTATTCTGATACGGTTGGCACATGAGGATGAAAATAAATACACAAAACGTTTGTCAGCTTTTTTATGTATGGATATTTTTTTAAAAATTGCTTACTCTAAATAGGCTTTTTGTAATTTTTGATTTTTAATAATTTGTTATATCTCTTAATCGAATGATAAATTCTAAATCTAATATAAAGATTTTTTTAAATAATCAATGGGTAAGCACTTGCATGACATATCAAATTTACAATCTTGTATACGTTTTAGTATATCACTACCATTATTAACAATATTTATTTCTAGATCGAAATATTCTCGAAATTTCTTCCCAAGCAATTCAACAAATGCGATGAAGTTGTCAGGAGGTATTATTAAAAAAAACCAATTGTATACTGCTTTCGTTAAAGTCTTTGTAATGGCTGAAAAAAAGAGTCTTCCCCCACATTTATAGGTTGTTCAGATCTATTAACATACAATGTCATTTTCAAAAAAAAATATGTTTTTATTTTTTCGATTGTTGTTTATGCACACAGTACAATAAAACATATTTACACTGTTTCTAATTAATTTTAATTTCAAATTTAAACAAACACGCACGACGCGATGCACAGCGAGCGGTGAGTTAGCCCTTTGTTTGAGCACTGGTCGAACCAGCCTAAACAGGTTTCGTTCCGTACGTGACGAGCCGCCAGTGCTCACGCACACATGCGCATCATACTTGTAGTGATGTACCTACCGTGGCGCGGTTGTTTGAAGGTTTGTCTCTGTACGTTTATTTACTCATGTGGTGTTGGTGCCTCTATTATTGCAGAGGGCCATGAGCGGCAGTTATCAATTACTCTTCATTGTACTCCTTATCAATTACTATTCTTGTGATATGTTTACTAGTCGACGTATTATGTACTCCATTTCCGCCGTACATATTGCAAAAGTTATTAGTTTTTATGACCTATGTAATTGTTGACGAAACGGCATCAGTTCGACTCGACCCAGGTCGATCTGAAGCTCTTAATCTTTCTTTCGTTTCGTCTTTTACGGTATCCACGAGCAAAGTAAAGGTTGGTAGTATTCGAAGTCGCCTTCGACTGGACGTGGTCAGATGGCCTAGCGTTGGGGTGTCGGGGATAAAATGTCAATAGACGATCTCTCCGGTACCGCGTAAAAGCGTGGAAGGGACCGCTGTGGTTTTAGTGGGTATTTCGGTAGAGAAGTCGGCCGGCGAGTCTCACACACTCCCTCGTCTGTCACCGGCGGGAGATAGTGCGTAAATGCATTTCCAAAGCGTGAACAAAAAAAAAATAGTATTCGATGTCGCCACCACATAGCAATTCTCTCTCACTCATTTACTTGTCTGCCATCATAGGCAAAATAACCCAAATATTGGTCTAAAGTTCTTTAAAATGTCTAACTATTTCTACGTATTTTATCGCGTTTGTATTTGATTTTTAATTATTTCACAACGTTTCGAAAACTTTACAGCGTTAATTGTCAGACTATGAACGCTGTAAAGTGTTCGAAACGTCGATAAATTAAAAATCAAATACAATCTCGATTTTCCGTGTGGTGACTGAGTAAGAATACAATTCACCACCCCCTATCTTAACCGTGGGTGATCGTAAGAGACGACTAAGGGATATAAAACGCATATAACATCTATGCAAGAGAAGGAAAGCTCGAAACAAAACCCTATACCAACACGTCTGACCAGCGTGGTATAGTAGGTCAATTTCCCTCAAATTATGGAGGAGACTCGAGCCCAACAGTGGGACATATATATGAGCTGAGATAATGATGAAAATAATCTTGATAGAATCTGTAAAAAATGTTTTATTTCAAATTTTGTATACTTACGTTTCAAAAATTTTAATTTTCTTATTCAAGTGAGACGGTGGTTAAGCGATACAGTTATTGTTAGTGACTCGAATTGATAGTGCGATGACGTTGTGTGATGTTTAGTGTTCGGTGAAGTGTTAAACATGAGTGACAGGAAATATAACAGCCTGCCACGGCTGAAACGGAAGGAGACATGGAGGAAGAAAGGGGTAAGATATATTTTAAATGGTTTATTTCTATATTAGCGTAGTAGTTTTAATAATAACTATCAGAATCTATTCTTAAATTTCTACATACAGAAGAATTAGTTATCTATTTGTTAAATATGGTTTTCGTTATTTTTGTTCAGCGGCATCTCAGCTTCAGTATGTCTCACTGCTGGGCTCGAGCCTTTTAAATAAGAGGGAAACCTGACCTACTACACCAAGCTATTCCCATGGGTTGGTATAGGGTTCCTTATTTTGCATAGAAGTTATATCTATATCATATCCCTTAGTTGATTTCTACAACCTACTGCCTACCAAGTAGACATGCGCGAAACAGTACTTCGCGAAGTGATGTTATATGGCATTACATTTCGTGCCGAGTAATATTACATTTTACCATCACTTCAAACATCACACATGACATTTCATTCAATATAAGCCTTAATCTTATGAAAATAAAGTTCAAAATAAATATTAATCGACCGCAGGCGCAGCGCGGTCCAGGCGTTCTATCCCTCTCACTCTTCCGAAAGGACACACGGCGCGTTTGAGAGATAGATGTCCATCACCAAATTACCGAACATTGCAGAAATGCAGAACAGTACACGGGTGTTCGCGTCATGTTTAATGTGATGTGTGATGTTTAGTGGCGTAATGTGTAATATGACAGTACGCGGTCGGGTAATATTACGTGTGATACATCACTCGCATTATATATATATATATATATATATATACAGGGTGTCCCAAAATTCAACGATAAGCTGGCACCAGCAGGTGGACCTGCATATGACTACTCGAGAACAGAAAAGAAAAAAATTCTACCTTGATTTTTTTTTTCATTACGACAAAAAAACCAAAATCTTTAAAAATGGACATCCTTTATTATATTATTAAGTGCTATTGCTACAGTTTTACAAGTAATTCTGTGATTTTTTTTGTATTGGCAAGGTAAATAGCACTACTATCGATCACAACCATTAAAAATTCCAGAATATCTATAGTTTTTACACAAAAATCAATCAAAACTATGTTTTTTTCATAAATTATGTAAGATTTTGACTTTCAGCTCACTTTCACTCATCATAGTGAAAAAAAAAAGTATGGACGCTACTGTGGCAAATAGTATTAAAAATTGGCGCATCTAACTACAATTCTAAAATGGTATAACATTCTAGACAAACTAGCCACAAAAATATACTTAGGTGTACTATTTCAAAATAACAACCATATTTCGAAAATTGTTAGTGTTGATAGTAATCACTTTTACTATGTAGCCAAAATGTTTTTGTAGCAAGTTCTCAGAATTTTAATGAGACATGTGCGTAGTCCATAAGTCCATAAAATAAGTTAAACAGAGATAGAGAGATTATACGTTAGAGGGAGATAGATAGATGCTAATTGTTTAGTAACATTAATGCAGGTGGAGAAGTAATTAATGTCCTCAGCAGCACAGCAAGTCAGTATGCTCTACTTCTTTGTTTACTGCACACCGTTCTGTTTTAATTAAAGTGGCTCTGGTACTGACGACTTTTGGATTGAATTAAGTGACCTGGAAATTGACCTGACTTGGCATTATTTTAGACTGTGATTTTGTGTTTTTTTAAAGAAGTTTTGCCTTATTTTCAAGTGTTTAACATTCATCATGCCGCTACCATACACAGCGTTAGAATACGCTAATATGCACCTAATTTATGGAGAATGCCGATGCAATGCCAACGCTGCTAGCAGATTATATCGAGCAAGGTACCCTAATCTTCAAAGGTATCCGGATTATCGCGTATTTATTAACGTGTATCAAGCTTTTTCGGAGGGTCGTATACCATCTGACAGGCGAAACGCTGGAAAACCTAGATCGGAACACGATGAAGAAGTTCTCAATGAAATAGAAAACGATTCAACTACCTCTGTACGTGCTGTACAAGCAGCAACGGGAATCCCAAAAAGTACTGCACATAGAATTTTAAAACGTCACGTCGTCGTGATGAAACAACCTGCAAGAAAGATGGATATTTAAATCTTCACAATCTTCATAGCTGGAACAATGAAAATCTGCACCTGGTGAGAGAAGACAATCCCAATACCAATTTAAGGTTAACCTATGGACTGGCATAATAAATGGCAAAGTGATAGGGCCCTTTAAGTTACAAGGAAACATAGATGGCAATAGTTATTTAAACTTCTTACAAAATGAGTTGCCAGGATTATTAGAAGATGTGCCCTTAAGTGATTTGCAAACCATGTGGTTTCAAAACGATGGTTGCCCAGCTCACTATGCCCGTCCTGTGCGAGAGTACTTAGACCAAGAGTACCCAGGGCGTTGGATCGGGCGACTTGGTCCTATCTTGTGGCCACCCCGTTCACCCGATCTAAATCCCCTGGACTTTTTCTATTGGGGTTGTCTAAAGGACAGAGTCTGCACAAAACCGATTGCAACCTTGGACGAGCTTCGCCATAAAATAATTCAGACTGTGGATCTACGGACTACGCACATGTCTCATTCAAATTCTGGGAACTTGCTACAAAAACATTTTGGCTACTTAGTAAAAGTGATTACTATCAACACTAACAATTTTCGAAATATGGTTGTTATTTTGAAATAGTACACCTAAGTATATTTTTGTGGCTAGTTTGCCTTGAATGTTATACCATTTTAGAATTGTAGTTAGTTGCGCCAATTTTTAATACTATTTGCCACAGTAGTGTCCATACTTTTTTTTTTCACTATGATGAGTGAAAGTGAGCTGAAAGTCAAAATCTTACATAATTTATGAAAAAAACATAGTTTTGATTGATTTTTGTGTAAAAACTATAGATATTCTGGAATTTTTAATGGTTGTGATCGATAGTAGTGCTACTTACCTTGCCAATACAAAAAAAAACACAGAATTACTTGTAAAACTGTAGCAATAGCACTTAATAATATAATAAAGGATGTCCATTTTTAAAGATTTTGGTTTTTTTGTCGTAATGAAAAAAAAAATCAAGGTAGAATATTTTTCTTTTCTGTTCTCGAGTAGTCATATGTAGGTCCACCTGCTGGTGCCAGCTTATCGTTGAATTTTGGGACACCCTGTATATATATTATATTTTAAATAAATAAATAAATAAATTACTTACACATGTCTACTACCAAGCTAGAGCAGGATAATGATGATGATAAAGCGAGTAATACAAGATATTAAATAGAGATGAAAAATTTAAAGATTTTTATATCCTTGCAATGAGCAGCTTATCACGTGACGTATTAAATCCTAGAAGGGACGAGGCTGTGATACATTGCATTCTTGATCTGTCATATCATGGCTCAGACAGGAAGAGGAGGTGACACTTTTAATTTTTATTTTCGTCACAACATGACTTAGGACGCGACACGTTATGGTTTTAATTCGTCACTATACGTTTTAAGAAAGAAGGAGCGGGTACTTAACATTCGTTTTCACCAAAGATGCCTAAATTTTAGGTAATTCTTAAAATAATATGATGCGTGTGGTAGCAGCTAAGAATACTACCAACCCTTACTTTGCTCGTGTATGTCGTAAAATACGACTAAGAGCTTTATAACGATTTGGGCCAACTCCATCTGATGCCATTTCGTCAACAATTACATTCACAAGGATGTTTGACGGCAATCAGGCGGCCGGTCATAAAACTATTGTCAATAACTTTTACAATATGTACCTACTATGAAATAAGAGTACATATTGTATCGACCCCAAGTAAATGGGATAAGAGTAAGAGAAAGAGGATGACTCAAAACAATATGAATGACACAACATAAATATCATATGTGATTTAAATCACCTTAGGTGCTAGCTAGTAAAACTAGTAAAAGTTGCACCGATAGTTAAGATACTGGATTTACTATGCTAGCGTAGTGTGTTCGATAACAACGCAAGACAATATTATATGCGATCGACAATCTGTTGTTCCGAATCTGGATGTAATTTGTCTGCGTTAATTATATGTTTTTTAAAGTCCACCGCAATACAAGGATTATTTCCTCAGCGCATGCTCTTGTCTTGATGCACGGCGAAGAGAGACGCTTTCCAGGGTGGGTCTATGGGGTTGCACGCCGCCTCTTCCGTCGCCCTGGACCGATTTGGCGGGGCGCGACGACGTCCATAGCCCACCGCAAAAAAAATAGGCTCTTGTCTTGATGAAAAAAAAAACATCATCTAAAGAATGAATTATTCACTTTTAAAAAAAAATCTTCTAAAGAATTAATTAACATATATTACGTCACGTAAGTGTCATCTAAAATTTAGAAAATCTTTGGTGAAAATGGGCGTTAGTCAATCATAACACGAGGACGGAAAAGAAAGTGAAAGTGAGGCTGCATTTTTCTTTATTTTCGTAACCACACCCATTCATATTATTATCAATATTTATATGTATTATTAAGATAAAGTGGTTTCTAGATGACATCACAATATGATATCATTTTGATCGTATTAACACCACATCCTGCAGCCCAACTGGATAGGTTTAGGGGTTATAGTGGTAGGCAGCGGGCAAAAATAACCAAAAGTTATTTATAAAAACCGATTACGAAGCGAAAAAAGATGTCACAAGCGGGATTCGAACCCGCGTCCGTTTGCATGTCCTACAATAGTTCACGGTGGTGTAGTGGTAGCACGATTGGGCCGGAATCCCAATAGGCGCGGGTTCGAATCCCGCTTGTGACATCATTTTTCGCTTCGTAATCGGGTTTTATAAATAATTAAGCATATTAAATGCTAAATTTCAGTAATTTGAATAACCAGAAGTTGTTTTTTTTAATATGATGATGATATATCCAAGAAGATCCCTTTAACAGTGTGTCCATGGCACTGTTGAAGGCGACGATTTGACTTACTGACGGACGGTGATTTTAAATGAAGTTAACTTATAAACAAATGTTTGGCTTAAAGGTCTTAGTAACCAAGGCATAAATAAAAAAAAAATTGTGATTACGAGTGAAAAATTATTGTAGGATACGAACCCACACCTATTGAAAATCCGTTCCAATCGTGCTGCCACTTGCACCTCAGTGAACTATTGTAGGAAATTCAATTCTCGCATCATATTATATTTTCGTCTTTTTAAGGAGACGTGTGCCATCTACCTGATATCATTTTTCGCCCGTAATCGGGCTTTTATAAATAATCAAGCTAATTAAATACTAAATTTCAGTAATTTGAAAAAAAGAATTGGTTTTATAGTTAATAAAAAAAAAGGATTACGATTTTTCGCTACTCCAAAATTTTTACCGGAGGGTCGTGGGCGCTAAAGATCTTTTTCTCACACCCTTACTTAAATAAAAAGGATAAGGTAGAAAATTTCAATAGCCTCTAATGATAAAATTGTCCCGTGTAGCGACGGGATAAGAATACCATTGTCGCCACCCCTTGCTTGCCCGTGGGAGTCGTAAAAATCGGCTAAGGTTCACTAGGAGAGTGGGCAGTAGCTCTCTCCTGGGAAACGTATAACATCGCACTGCGATCGCCAACCCGCCTGCCAAGCGTGGCGATTACGGTATTATCCCCTTATGACGAACATGAGGGAGGCCTACGTCCAGCGGTGGACGGCGATAGGCTGAAATGATGAATGAAATGAATGATAAAATTAGCTTAAAAATATACTGGTTGAGAGCCCTCAGCGCTCACCCACAGTCCGGGTAAAGTTGTCATAGCCATCTCAGGCTAACAACTAAGACACACACAAAAAAAAAAAGCTTAAAAATACGACAATACATGTAGAATATCTAGGTCTTAACAATAAACAATATCATTGCTGAAGTATATGACCTACATTAAGAGACACAGGTCTATTAGTATTCTACACAGGTCTACAGAAGGTCGACTCATAGCTGTCCATATATGCCAATCAATTGGACGATAGTTAAGTAATGATAAACTGTATTATTATTTTTTTAACGGCAGCTCCTTAGCATAGGGAATAATTCGACTGCACAAGTGGCGTAATGGTTAAGTTAACGACCTTCCGTGCCAGTGCCGTGCATTGTTTTGAGTCTGGGTGTAATTTGTCTGAATTAATTGCATGTTTGTAAACTCCCCCGCAATACAAGGATTATTTCCTTAGTGCATGGGTGATAAAAAATCTTTGTATTGCGGGGGATTTTTATCATCGTCATCACAGCCCATATACTTCCCACTGTGGGCTCGGGCCTCCTTCGTAATGGGAAGGAAATTTACCTACTATACCGCGTATAGGCGTGTTGGTATAGGGTTTTGTTTCGAGTTTTCTTTGGTGGTGAATTGTATTATTACTCCGTCACCACACAGACAGTAGGGGACTTCGCGAACATGCAATTTTTTAGTAATGTTTAAAGTTAAACTTTAAACATTACTAAAAAATAATGGGTTATTTACGAAGCTATTTTTACTAATACAGTATTACTTCTTATCAAATTAAATAAATTAGATACGTGGTATATTTAATGTACATTAAAATTCCTCTGTATAAGTATATCATTAAAATGAATACTCTAGAAGTTATTAGGGATTTAACATGCGGGGACCAGAGCGATCGAATATCTAAATGAAGGCGGGTTTTATTTTACTCGTACTTCTTATTTCTTTTTAATATTGAATGTGAAAGTTTGTGAAGATGGATATTTGTTACTCAATCATGAGTAAACCGATGAATACATTTGGAAGAAAATTGACGTGTAAATAGACTATTTCCTGGATAACACACAGGATATTTTTTATCCCAGTATGTTCCATTCTCCGTGTGGTGGATTATGTATTTGATTCACCAACCCCTATCTTAACCGTGGGTGATCCTAAGAGACGGCTAAGGGATACAAGCGTGACTAGCGTGGTATAATAGGTTTTTTTTTTGTGTGACTTAGTTGTTAGCCTCAGATGGCTATGACAACTTTACCCGGACTATGGGTGAGCGCTGAGGGCTCTCAACTCGATAGTATAGTAGGTTAATTTCCCTCCCATTATAAGGAAGACTCGAGCACAACAGTGGGACATAGCTGAGATGATATGAAATATGTTTCTTTGGAAGAATAGTTAAACTTTTGCGTAATTTACTTTTGACGCGGGCAGAAACTACTTAATATTAAATTATTATTTTGTTACTTGTTAGTAATCGAATAGTTAATTGTCTTAAACTTTATCGAACTCTTCAATAGGCCACACGTTCAGGGCTAAACATAAACCGCACCCACAAATACTGTACTGGTTATTCGTGAACCTCGTGTCTATTCATAATATTCGAGGTCAAACATAACGGAAGGTAAAACGCATTGAGAACAAGTCAGCGCTACTGGTTCTATGGATCACGTTGAACTTATTTAGTTTTGTCGGTCAACTGCATTCTTATCAATCTTCGTATATTATTATCATTACGTTACTATCTTTGTAGCCGATGTTAGCACGTTGAAATTATCGGCCACGAGTGAGGCTGTTAATGCAATGTTTTTGAAGTGAAAAACTTCTTTAGCGGCGTTGTGCACTTTTTTTCGGATGCGCACCTGGGCCAGCTCCATCCGTTCCCGTTTGGTCAACAATTACATTCCCAAGGATGGTTGACGTCTGGCAGGCGGCCGGTCATAAAACTATTGCCAATAACTTTTACAATATGTACTATGAAAGAACAGTACATATTGTATCGACCCCAAGTAATTGGGATAAGAGTAGGAGAATGATGATGACGGAAGGTCAAATTTTATTTACATATTTTTATTGTGTTATAAGTTTATATTAAAACATGTCTATTATTAGAATATGATGCAATCATTAGTCATAATTATATTTATTATACCTAATGCGGGTTAGGCTTAAGCACAATTGGCACAAACGTTGGTAATTCGGACAGTGTGTTAATGTTTCGCCGCTCTTCTCCTGCCTTTAAAGGTTGTACGGATTGCGATTAGATCGTTGCCTATGCAAAAAAAAAAGAAAACGCACACAGATTTTGAAAAAAAAAAAAATTTAAATTACTGAAATTTAGCATTTAATATGCTTAATTATTTATAAAATCCGATTACGAAATGAAAAATGATGTCGCAAGCGGGATTCGAACCCGCGCCTATTGGGATTCCGGCCCAATCGTGCTGCCACTACACCATCGGGACTTTCATCTTTTTCGACTCATTTTTCATTTCGTAATCGGATTTTATAAATAATTAAGCATATTAAATGCTAAATTTCAGTAATTTAAATAACAAGGTTGTGTCATCGTTTAATACAATTCTAACTGTAAAGTTTGAAGTATTAAGCCTATAACAATGTGTAAACATTGTCGGGTAGATAGCATACCGTCACCTTAAGACGTAAATATAAATACGAAGTGAAATTTGCATGTTCTACAATTAGTCGCGGTGGTGTAGTGGCAGCACGATTGGGCCGGAATCCCAATAGGCGCGGGTTCGAATCCCGCTTGCGACATCATTTTTCATTTCGTAATCGGATTTAAAAAAAAAAATTGTTTATGGTGGCAAAGGAACAAACAGTACACCTGATGGTAAGTGTTTCTGCCGCTCATGGAGGTTTACAATACCAGGTTATAGTTAAGCCGCCTGGCTAACAATGAATAACCCAAACACATCCAGAAAGATGGGCTGCCGGCTCCCGAGCTCATCCAACGTATCACAGCACAGCACATTGCCACTGGTCATACGTCGATTATCTGTGAGAGTGTGGTACTACCCCGCAGGGACCGACCCGCGGCTGTAGACACGAGATGTGGAGTGTCCTATCTATCTATCTAATCTCTTAATCTATATCTTTAAATCTTTAAACGAGCTATTTTTGTATATATATTATATATACTAGCTTTTGCCCGCGACTTCGTCCACGCAGAACTCATCTCTGACAGAGTTAAATAGAAAAAGTAATGTAAGGTGTTGAAGGTTTGTCGCTAGGACGATAATCAACAGCGTCATAAACTGGGATGCGGTCGCCGCCTTCTGCGAGTTAGTTGTCTAACGGAATTAGGCAATAGGGTCGGTCCGAGAGAAAATACTCTACGTTGATACGCTCTACCGTTCGGTGCTTTGGGCGGTGCAAGCGTGAGTACCTGTAATGAGGTTCACTGCATGAGAGCTTCGACTCGAGACGATACCCGGTTGCGGTGGCCCACCCGCATAACGTAGAAATACGTGTACGGCGCGCGTGTCTATATACCATAGCCGGCGGTCACTAAAGAAAAAGATGGTTCAAAGTTCTATTCATTCTACAAATTATATTGCCATTAATATACTATTTACGGTATGACCATGGGATAAAAATATAATTATCGCCACCCTTTATTTCACTGTTTTGTTTCACCAGCAGAGTTGCGACCTCGTTAGATATGATTTATTATTTCAGTTATAGAGTGAACATTTTTGAAGCTAAACTTAACCTGTATCTTAAACCATTAGGCAAGATCCTATTGCCGTCTACTATGTGTATCGTATGAGCTCTCACACCGGCACTGGTCGCCACAACGGCACTGGTACGGGGTTGATGGAGAGGGAGAGAGAAACACGTGTTTATTTATTTTTACCGAAGAATATTTGTACGTAATTTGAAAAGAATTGATAAAGAAATTTTCTCCCCATACACACTTTGCCGCTTTGTTACATCCCCTTAGGGGCGGAATTCATAAAATCCTTTCATATTGAATCTCTTTGTCATAAATAAAAACGTGCTTCAAAATTTAATGTTTCTAGCTTTAATAGTTTCGGCTTGACGGTATTGAGTCGTTCAACCCGTTTCACAGGCCTAATTTACACAACCAGAGGGTGAAAATTGACAAATGCCGAATATTACCCTAGAATATTTGATTCGACTCGTAATTTGAAAAGAATCTATTCAAACTTTGCCACTCTGCTCCACCCCCTTAGGGGTATAACTTCGTAAAATCCTTTCTTAGTAAATTTCTACGCCATATAAAGAAACCACTGTCAACATTTCAAGTTGCCAGCTTCAATAATATCGGCTTGGCGCTAATGATTTAATGAGTCGTCCAACCCGCGTTGCAGGCCTAATTTATACCCACAGAGGGTGAAAATCATCAAATGCTGAAACACGTGTTTATTTATTTTTATTGAAGATAATTTGTACGTAATTTGAAAAGTATCGATAAAGATTTTTTTCTCCGAACATTTTTTAAATTGACATAACTTTTTTATTTATAAACCAATTGACATAAAATGAAGCCTAAATGTTAAGTGAAGCTTACCACAACATATTAGTGAAAACCGCGTCTAAATCGGATAAGCCGTTTCTGAGATTAGCGTGCACAAACGCACAGACAAACAGATAAACAGACAAAAAATTTAAAAATCATTGTTTTGGGTTCTATTAGTTTTGATAAAGGTCCCAGTATTATTTTTTCTCATATATCTTCCATGTACAGACAGCGACCCGTTACATTTTTATTATATGTATCTATAGATGTAATCTGAATTTCGGCAACGGCTCCAACGATTTTCTTGAAATTTAGCATACAAGGGGTTCCGGGGGCGATTGATCGATCTAGCTAGGTTTCATTTATAGAAAATATTGTTTTAACAATATTTTTAGGCAATGAAAAAATATAATTTTGCGTTGGCTGACAACTATTAAAATATGAAGGCAAATTTTGACGCTGTCATTAAGACACCTCAATTGGATAATCGAGCAGTCTAATCGAAGGCGGTGCGGATCCTGTTTATCTTTTTTATTACTTTTGACTTTTTTTATTATTATTATTTCATTCATTATTTTTATTATATTTAAATATATATTCAAAACACACTAAAAAGAAAATACCGAGTGAAAGCTCGTTCATCTAGATATTTAATATTAAATTGCATCCTCCTCAGCTGTAGGAAGGTAAATGACCTACGCTGATCAAATGGGTTGTTATGAGTTTTATATCGAGTTTTCCTACTCTTGCATAGATGTTATATGCATATTATTTCTCATTAAAATTCTTAAAATGCTTCTGCCACCAACAGCCGTAAAAAAAAGACTAGAGCTCGAAGAAGGGGTGAGGATTTGTATT
Source organism: Lymantria monacha (assembly GCA_905163515.2). Classification (NCBI taxonomy): domain Eukaryota; kingdom Metazoa; phylum Arthropoda; class Insecta; order Lepidoptera; family Erebidae; genus Lymantria; species Lymantria monacha. The sequence goes on along the minus strand of LR991104.1, from coordinate 20,874,798 downwards.
CCATTATGACATTAAAAAATAATGCCTAAAAAATCTTAAAGTTTACATATTCAAAGCCGTACCCTCGTAATTTGCAGCCGCATACTCATGCTATTGAACTGGCGAGGACATTAATAAATATTGTTCGTCTCTTTCATACAATATATCCTTATAATTGATGTTGTCGGTATTATGTCATGGCTTCCAATTAACTTGTCCTTTGATATTCATTGTAATAGTGATATATGTATAGTCGAGATGATATGAAGTTTGTTTGATTTTATTTTGTACTGTGACCGCTTGTTGTTCGTATGTCATCATTCGCCTGCGCTTATCACAATTAATTGTGGTTGACGTGTGTACTCGTACATATTGCAAAAATTATTGCTAATAGTTTTATTACCAGCCGTCTGCCTAATTTCAAACCTCTATGGCAATGTAATTGTAGACCAAATGGCATCAGATTCGGTACCAGTGGCCGGCCCGATGGCAATAGGAATAAAATACGGTGGGTTATGGGGCCACGCGTTGCCCCGGACGGACGAACGGACTACGTGTGTCCAGGCCATAGCCTGTCAAAAAAAAATCAGAAAGACAAAAGATCAGATAGTGTTGCCCCAAGTCTATATAAAGCTCTTAGTCGTCTATTATGACATTCATGAACAAAGTGAGAGTTGGTCCCGGAACCCGGTCTTTGTCTTCGGTGGCCCGCACGGCGGTTTACCCTCGCGGGTATCCTCTCGAGTCGACGCCTCGGCAGCTTTCGCCGTCGGGGCGTCATCCTCACGCGGTGGCGTCACTTCGAGGCGACCAGACTAATCCCCGGTCGGGTCACCCGTTGCCTCGGCTAGGGCGGCATCAGGCGGAGGTACTAGTGCCTGCGCCGCTCTAGACGATAGCGGTGGTGCGTGTTGCCGTAGAAGACATCCTCACGAGCACGCCCCGCCGCCTCCAGACATTCATCTCACAGAAGGCGGCGAAATACGTGTAACATCAGAAATGATTAATAAAAAAAATAATAATAAACACTTATTTCGAATTACGAGACCTTTATATTAAATTTAATTACAGTTTATACATAACAAAACTTTAGAAATAAAGAAATACTAGAAGGTAACTAAACATATCATTAAAATATTATTACATTATGAAATTAAAGCTGTCCTATGAATAACGCTGTAATGGCGTCAACGCATGTAAACAGCATGTCCTCTTCGACTCACAAATGATTAGTTATCCAGTGCTTGTTCTGAATTCAAAAATATCGGTCGCGAGTCACGTGCTTTTAATTGTTTTTGTAACGGTTTTTATTTGATGACGTCATAATACAGTATAGTAAACTATTCGGGAGTCAAAATGGTATGTATATAATATATATTTTTAGTGACGCCATAGTGCAGTAATGTATTTGGAATTGTAGAAAATGGTATTGTGATATGTTTTTCTGACTTCGTATAGGTGTTGTTATAATTAGATATAATTTATCGTCATCCCTTACTTTCCCGAGGAGTCCGGCTGACTATATTATAGTTTTATGACGCAGAACATTCAAAATTGAATAATAAATCTATTATCCATGTTATTTATTTTGTTCTTATAAGTACAATCTCATAAAAGTATGGTTTATGAACGCAGACTGCGTTCAAATTTATCACGGGCATACGTAATAAAATTTGATTAATATCGTCGCAGTAATTTTGACAAACAAACTAGAATTACATTTGCGTATTATAATAATTGTCCTTTTCAAGGAGGGAATCTAGTAGACGCCTTTAGAATACAGTGCGGTCATATACCGTCGAAGAACACATCTATTAAGAAATAAGTCTTAGAAATAAGTCTTAACTGTAATGAATGCGGTGTGATAGCGTCGGGTTGAGAGCCCTCAGCGCTCACCCATAGTCCGCGTAAAGCTGTCAAAGTCATCTGCGAACTAACAGCTAAAAACACACAAAAAAAGCGGTGTGATAGAACAGTTTCAACATATTTTGATGGAGTGCGTCCGGTACTCCGCTCTGAGAGCCTACTTTGATTTGAATCTTAGGGACTTAGGTAATATTATTATTTGCCTTGCTTCTATCTAATAGTGAAAGAAAATTGTTTAAGATAATAGAACACGGACTTAAAAACAAAAAGATGTATTTTGCTCTATGGGGTGACATTATCTTTGCATGACAAAGGTTATTATAGTCATAATGTGTTTATTACCTTTATATTCATCACATTCAATAGAACATAAGGCAGGCTAGTTATAACGATGGTATTGGATTCTCTGTTCTCTCCTGGTGCTGCCTCAGCCGGGTCCGTGACACATAGTTTTGCTAACCCGTTGCCACATGTAGGCACTTAATATTATTTTGTTTTAAATAATGATTTTGATGTTGTCTGGTGATAGTTATAAATACTGACAACCTTTATATTGCCCGTGGGTGTTGTAAAAGACGATTAAGAGCTGGGCCAACTTCATCAACAGTACATTTGCTATGAGAGTTGAAGTCAGGCAGGCAACTGGTCATAAAACTAACGCCAAAACTTTTACAATGGAAAAAACAAATACATATTGCGTTGACAAGTATTTGGGATAAGAGCAAGACGATGGTGATGTTGATAAAATAGTGATAGTCATGTCAAGAGAGAAATATGCCTACCTTTTTTTGTGACGTCATAATGCAGTAATATATTGGGAGTTGTAGAAAATGCCATTTGAAGGGTATTGTTTTTTTTTTGTCTGTCTTTTAGCTGTTAGCCGCAGATGGCTGTCACAAATGGTTGATATGGTATTGTGACATGTTTTAGCTTATATATGTCCCACCGTTGGGCTCGAGCCTCCTCCATAATACTAGAGAAATGGACCTACTATACCTGCTCAGACGTGTTGGTATAGGGTTTTATTATGAGTTTTTTATTTTTTTATTTTTATTGTTCTAAGTCATCATGAACTTAGTCTAAATTACCCCTGACTTGATCAGGGACCTAAATTAGTTGTAATAATTTATTATAGTTACAATAAAAGGTAGAAAACAAATTGAAAGAATACGTAGTAACATTATAAGAATTAAAATAAATTTAACAAGGAAATATGAAAAATAATTATGCTAAGAGAGAAGTAATAAAGTAGTTAAAATTAACAGCACTTAATAGGATAATGAAACTATTTAGATATAGAAAAAACAAGTAGTACTTGTTGATACTTATTATCAGGAATATTAGTTAGTTGAGGAAATGAATTAACAATATATGTACATTTGGTTTTAGAAAAGGATAGTGCTAGTGACATAAGAAAGGTATGAGAAGTTAGAGAGAATACATAGTGACATTATAGGGATGGGGTAACAAAAGTAAAAACTATAAGTTTAATCATGAAAGAGAGAGGAGTTTTATGGTGGGTCTATGGGGTCACGCGCCGCCTTTCCGTCACCGCGGACCGATTCGGCGGGGCGAGACGCATACATAGTCCACCAAAAAAAAAAAAAAGGCAAGACGGGGCCGTTGATTTGTATTCGTATTCCGACACCATATGCAAGATAAATTTTCTTTTAAAAATTATTGTAATAAACTTCAAATGGCTTTGATAAATGAAATGTTGTTTTCGATAAAATAGATTCTAGATTAAAGCACCTACGCGTCGATGTGTGAACCCATTGACAACACCATATTTACATCGACTCTGTGGGAGTATCTGGCATTCAGCCAATTGCTGAGTCCCGATGATACGTTTATTAGTGTTTGAAATAATTTTTATTTATTTTCATATTGACTATTAGTGCAGTTTATAAAAATATTTGTTAGTACATTAATGCATAGACGCCGTAGTCGAATAAACAAGTAGCAATCACACGTGTTGTGGTTAATATTTCTCTTCATTGCTGCTCAATATGTTCCGTAAACGATTGTTCTGAGTTTGTGTGTGATTACATAGTTGAGTCCATTAATTGCTTATTTGTAAAATTTCGCAAATAGAATTGCTTTTTGCTTTATTGCTTATGGTGGCAAATGAGCAAGCAGCACACCCGATGGTAAGTGTCATTGCTGCCTATAGACCTTTGCTATACCAAGGGTTCCAAGGGTATAGCTAGGCTGCTGCTTTCTATTTCAAACCCCGAACCCATCCAGTTGGGCTTCCGGTTCTCTCGCTCACCGAACGAAGCGCAATAGCACATTATCATTATTCAGACGTCGATCTTTTGCGAGAGTGTGGAACTACCCCGGACGGACCGGCTGTAGATAGAACTGTTAACAGCGTGGTCCTACCACTATTAATGATTTATTTCTTAGTGGTCATCATCATCATTCTCCTGCTTTTATCCCAATTACTTGGGATCGACGCAATATGTACGAGTACATATTGCAAAAGTTATTGGCAATAGTTTTATGACCGGCCGCCTGCCTGACATTAACCCTCCTTGGAAATGTAATTATTGACCAAACGGTAACAGGCGGAGTTGGCCCAAGTCGATATAAAGCTCTTAGTCTCCTTTTACAACATCCACGAGCTAAGGGTTAGTAAAGTTATTACATTTTCTTAGTAGTTGTAGTTTTTAAATAAAAATTGATGTGCCTTTATGGATTGTGCATTATAAAGAGAGTAGCCTCACAACTGTATTCTGTGAGGAGTAAACAGAGGTCCGCCAGGCAGGTCAGCGAAGTCAAGGAATCAATACCGGTGGTGCCCTCAATTTATGGGAATCACTGTTATTCAGTTCCTTATTACCCAATTAGTTGGTTTTAGCAATCCTAGGAAAAATTAAGTAATGGTAGTAATTTTAAGCCGGCTATTAACAGTGGTATATAAGGACAATTTCTCTCTTTTACATAGAAGTACCGTACCATATTATATACGTCTTCGTACATGGTTATTTATATATTTATTGTATATTTATATATTTATTCGTTATTTGTATATTTGTGTTGTATGGAAGAAGCGATAAAGCTGTAATGCTTATATCTCTTTTGTTTATATCGTATCCAAATCTAGATAAAATTGCGCTTTCTTCTAAAACAATTTTTAGTTTAGTCATTATCTGTGTAAAGGCGGAGTAAGAACATAATTCATCATCATCTTACCCATAAGACACCCTCTTAAGGATAACTAAGAAATATAATTACTGAAATTTAGCATTTAACATGCTTCATTATTTATAAACACTTAATTACGAGCGAAAAATGGGATCCCATGTGTGACAATCATTTTTCGCTCGTAATCAAGTTTTTATAAGAAATAGAATATACATACACCTTGAAATAAAATCCTATGCCGATAAGTCTGATCAGCATGGTCTATTAAATCAATTGTACTGTGGTGGTAAAATGTTTATCAATTCTTGTTGTAACTCTTCCATAACTAGATACGTAGTCTTGGATGATGGATACTTGGATGTCATTACTTTCTTCAGCATATGAAGGTTCATATAAAAACAACAAATGACCTCATCTTTAACCACAATATAATACTGCTTTAATAAATCAAATAGTTCTAAACTATAATAAAATAAGACACATTTTACTGTAATAACCGTTTTTGATATCCGCAAATGTTAAGTTGGTCGAGTGTTGGCAAAGGTGACAAGGTGTTGTCATTGAAGGTTAAAATAAATATGGCGTGAATGCTTAATGAGCGCCGAAGATCAAAACATTTATTTTGCAACAGTTTCTTCTGTTATAATATATTGTTTTGATGCTCATATATGTCCCACTGCTGGGTGCGAGCCTCCTTCGCAGTGGGAGGAAACATTGACCTACTATACCGCGCTGGTCAGACGATTTGCTATAGAGTTTTATGTTGGATTTTTCTTCTATTGTATAGATGTAGTATGCATTTTATGTCCCTTATTCGTTTTTTACGGCACCCACGGCCAAGATAAGGGAATAGCAAGATGTATTCTGTTGTTATGTACTTATTCTGGCACCATCAGAAAAATGAATGACGAATGATATTATGTTAATGGGACGCTCGTGGAAATCGTAAAAACTGGTTGAGGAATCAACACTAGAAAGGTTTGCAGCCTCTTCTGAGTAATTTATAGTTTAGAATTAGAGAGATCATTTTATATTTGAGGTACCTACATCCCTATCCCTACTAATATATAAATGTGAATGTAAGTTTGTTTGTTACGCTTTCACGCTAAAACTACTCAACCGATCATCATGAAACATTGTACACATATTCTTGGAGGTATTAAAAGTAACTTAGGATACTTTTTATTAAAAAAAAATCAATATTTTTATATGAAAAATAAAAAAATTGTTTGTAAAAAAATCTCAAAATCTAGCTTCTTCAACGCCATCTAGCAGTCCAGTAATGAAGTTCCAACCCTGAGTATTGTAATACCGTTGCACTGTATTACCGACGGTCAAAAATAAAAATAGGGGATCAAAAACTTTAGGAAAGTAACCTTTTACGCGGGCGAAGCCGCGGGCAGAAGCTAGTATTATATATGTTGATGGTCATAGATCGAGTATAGGTCGAGGTCCACTGTTGGACTTAGGTCTCTACACATGCAAGGTTAATAATACCTTAATCGTCAAACATGGCAGTTTTTAGACAGTTGGTTTTGTCTGGACCCTAGCCGACCCAAATATAATAGCTAATTGTAATTAATAAGTATCTAGGGTTTATATAATATAATTCTATTGCGTTCGTATTTTCGTAAATCATAAACCTTTGACTTTACTCGTATTTCATTAATTAGGCTATGGACATTCGCTGTTGGATTTAGGTCTCTCCAAAATAGTACAGTGTCATTATCTATACCTAACAGGCATTTTGACGGTCCTTTGTTTTATAAACTACCCAAGGGAGTGCTAATGCCCATTCAGATGATCCTCAAGTCAGGTTTTACGACTCCACATCTTGTATTTAGAATATGAAAAATAGTAAATACAGATGCATTTATTGGAATTGTTCCCACTACACATTCTCATCATTCTATCTGTTATAAGCCAGAATCCACAATCGGTGTAATCTATGGAAGATGACACCGAAGCATCACCCACATACAGTCCCGTAAAATTTTAATTGTATTTGGACCCACAACTAATTGAATAATTGAATTACATTTTACGCAACATAGAGGCATCTCAAACAACCCCCGCATATGTCTATCTTTAAATATGAATACTGTAAAGTGACGTCATATTTTAAAAGATTGCACTCACAGCTATTACGATCGTCATTTTTAATATAGACTTTCAGTATCCCTCATAACGCGCTCAGGTGCAGACTATGAATTCGGCAAAAAATATCGCGCGATTATATTGTTTTTGTGAATTATATTCTACAACGTGCGATTAAAGTTTATATTTGAGTGCGTTGCGAAGTGTTTAGCAATAATTTTTTAATTTATTTTTTTAATTATTTGTTGTTTTTAGTGTTTATAAATATTGGCTGTATGTAATAAGTGTAGTAATTTTAGTCGCTAAAAGTATGTCTTTGAATATTGGCTTGACTATTTCAGCTTGTACGGCCCAGTACTGGGCTCGAGCCTTTTCTGCAATAGGGAGGGAAATTTACCTATTACACCACGCTGGTCACACGTGTTGGTATAGATTTTTATTGGAATATTCCCTCTCTTGCATAGATGTTATATGCATATAATATCCCTTAGTCGTGTTTTACAACTCCCACGGGTAAGATGAAAGACGAAAGAAGAATTGATTGTATTTTTACTCCGTCATCACACGGAAAAATTTGGCTTAAATAGTAATTTAAATGCTAAAAAACAACTGCTTCATTTGTCCAATTGTGTAAATATACGATTTTCAATTGTTAGATTTTGGGTTCGAATCCTGGATCAAGTAAAAATATTTAGAGTTTTCCTGCCGATTTCCTCGAATTTCCAAATTAATTCGGAACAGAAGGAATTAAAGTTTATAATTTTGCTGGGTGATGGCGGCTAGGAATACTACCAGCCCTTATATTGCTCGTGGTTAGGGATATTCGATATACATCGATGCATCGAAAACATCGATGTTTACCATGCGATACATCGAATCGATCAAATGTTTTGAAGAGCTATCGAAATACTCGATGTATCGATGTTTTTTCATAAAACATCGAAACGATGATAACCCGTAAATGCCACAAAAAAGGCCTTTTTTTTTTTTTAGAAAACTGTTTGATAAGGGACTGTGGAATAGGTATAAATGCCACAAAAAGGACCTTTTTTTAGAAGTCAATTTTATAAGGGATTGGTATAGGTATAAATGCCACAAAAAAGACCTTTTTTTTTCTTTAGAAGTAACACTTTTGATATGACTTTAGAAAAAGTACTCGATGTTTAAAAACATCGATGTTTTTTTCATCCGATACATCGAAAGACATCGATGTACAGTTTCGATTTATCGAATCGAAAAAAACATCGATGTTTTTCAAAGTGGACACCCCTACTCGTGGTTATCTTAAAAGGCGACTAAGAGCTATATATCGACTTGGGCCAACTCCATCTGATGCTGTCTACTCAACAATTACATTCCCAAGGAGGTTTTGTATAGTTGTAGGACCACGCCGTGGACAGTTTTCTGTCTTACAGCCGCGGGCCGGTCCGTCCGGGGTAGTACCACACTGAGCAGAAGATGGACGCCTGTATAATGCCAATGTTCTATTGCGCTTCGTTCGGTGAGCGAGAGAGCCGGAAGCCCAAGGGGTGGATTTTGAGTTTGTATTGGTAGGCAGCGGGCTAGCTATACCCTTGGTATTGCAAAGGTCCATGGGCGGCAGTGACACTTACCATCAGGTGTACTGTCTGCTCGTTTGCCATCATAAGCAATAAAAAAAAAGGTTTGATGTTAGACAGGCGGCCGCTCATAAAACTATTGACAATAACTTTTGCAAAATGTACGATGGCTGACCGACCGCGTTCGTAAAGACGACGTAAGAGAGCGAGTAGGTATGAAAGAGAGTATTGGTGTAAAGATGCGAAAGGGAATGCTCCGATGGTTCGGACATGTGGAAAGAATGCCGAACGAACGTCTGGTTAAGAAGATATACAATGCAAAAGTGGAAGGATGTAGGTACCGGGGAGACCGAGACTCACCTACCTAGACCAGATCGGTCACGTACTGAAGGAAGGTGGAGTCAAGAGTCTCCGAAATCGGCGAGCGTGTATAAAAAGAATTATGAATGTTGAGGAAGCGAGTGAAGTATGCAAGGATAGAGTTCTCTGGCACTCTGTTCTCTCTGCCTACCCTGCTAGAAATATGGCGTGGTGATATGTATGTACGATGGAAGAACGTTATATATTTTATCGACCACAAGTAATTGGGATAAGAGCAAGATGATGAAGTGTCCTATAACGACAATGTCATCGCCCCAATTACCTGTATCTAAAAATTACGATGCGTAGTACGTTTGTATTATAAACTCTGACTCACCACTTCGGGGATAAAATCTTATGATTATAAATAAATATGATGCTTTTATCAAAGACAAGGCCGGTGGTCTGCCCAAATGGTGATAGAGATACAGCGTCACAGGTTATGGGGTTACACGCCACCCCTTCCGCTACCCCGTACGGTTTAACATCTATTTTTTTTAAACTCCACCCTGCACTACGGAGATAATCCTTCTTCTACGGGAGACTTTACAAACATATAATTAACGCAGACGAATTACACCCAGACTGAGAAGAACAGTTTGTGAATTGCACAAAGCATTGTTTTGCGTAGGAATCGAACCCCACGACACTACGACGATACATCAATCATCTTTTTTGTCATCTCATCCGTTGTTATGACCACAGATACTGATTAATTTCACAAATAGCTAATATTTATAAACACTACTCTAATCGTTGTATATAATCCCATTCTCAATAAATAAACTTATATATTTATAAAAACCCGATTACGAAGCGAAAAATGATGTCACAAGTGGGATTCGAACCCACACCTATTGGGAGTCCGGCCCAATCGTGCTGCCACTCACCACCGTGAACTATTGTAGGATAATTCAAATCTCCCTTCGTATTATATTTACGTCTTTAAGGTGACATATGCCATCTACCCGACAATAGTTACACATTGTACAAGCTTAATACTTCAAACTTTACAGTTAGAATTGTATTAAACGATGACACAACCTTGTTATTAAAATTATAAAAAATACATTTTTCGCTTCGTAATCGGGTTTTTATAAATAATTAAGCATATTAAATGCTAAATTTGATTTTGATTTGAAGTTTATATATAACAAATTTATATGATTCTTTTTTAATTCAATTAGTAGTTACTGAGGTTAGCGCCAACAAACAAATAAACACGTGGGTTTTATAAAAATAATATATAATTAGACTTTATAATTGTTTGATTTGAAGTATGGTATATAAAACGCCATAATGGATACAATAAAAGTGATGGGTGATTTTGTTAGAGAGAGATCACCGTTTTCGGTAAGTAATAATTATACTACTAGTTTCTGCCTACTTTTTACGCGAGCTTAACACTCGCGTAAAAAGTAGCCTATCCAAAGTTGAACTATTATCCCCAAAGGAACACATCCCTGGGATAAAAAGTATCCTAAATGTTTCTCCGGGCTGGCCGCGGATGTCAAGGTAGCTGATAGAGCTGCTGATATATCTATATATAAGAGATTTCCACCTATGTATTGATGATGACTCATCACGATATCTCTAGAACCGTAAGGCCTACAGACTTTAAATTTGGCAGGAATATTCCTTTTGCCGAGTAAAGGTCAGCTAAGAACGGGTTTGACAAAATTCCACCTGCAAGGGGCGTTTGCTGGGGTGTAAAAATCACATTTTTGAAATATAGCTCCTACAGATTTGAATCTCGGTAGGCATGTTTGTGTTACGATACAGAGGTAAACTAAGAACGGTTTTTTAAAAATTCCACCCCTAAAGGGGGAAAAATCCACATTTTCCATTACTGCCCCTGCAGACTGGGAATTTGGTGTGAGCTTTTTTTCCGTCCTGTAAAGGTCAGATGAAACAGGATTTCAAGAAATTCATCTTCCGAAAGGAATTCTATGACGCGAAAGTGAACTACACAACTGAACTTACGTAACCGAAGCGAAGCGAGGGCGGGTCGCTAGTATTATATAAAATTAATTAATATCTCAATTATCAATCAAATAACAAAACATCTTCAAATAAAGAAGTATGAATAATAAAATTGATAAATTATTTCTTTTTATTAAAATAAAATAGTAGAATTTTTATATTTAACTTTATTTGGCTTGGCCGAATAGTTGGCCGACTAGTTTTACTATTGACTACTCTTTACAATTTTTACTATTATTAATTTGTAAAACTATTTTTACGACAAGTGCTCCTGTGACGATGAATGCTGTAAAGTACCTATTGGAAATGTTAGGAAATTAAAAATCAAATACAAACGCGATAGAATCCGTAAAAATAATTTTATTTTTAATGTGTAACACTCGCATAAACATCAGAAATCATTACTATTTACTACAGCAACATAATAGTCGGCACATCTCTAGTTATGACTATGTGCCGACTATTACGTTGCTGAAATAAAACCCAAAAATCATAATGTTAAGATTTTATTTCGGGCATTAATTCTTTTCGATTTGTTCTTTAGGTAATGCTTGTTAATCATCGCTAGATATTTACTTACGAATTTATAATGACTCATTAATTATTTCAACAATTATGCAATTAAGATGCAATTACATACATACATATCATCACGCCATATCCCTTGCAGGGTAGGCAGAGTGCCAGAGAACTCTATCTCTGCATACTTCACTCGCTTCCTCAACATTCATAATTCTCTTCATACACGCTCGCCGGTTTCGGAGACTCTTGACTCCACTTTCCTTCAGTACATGACCGATCTGGTCTAGGTAGGTTAGTCTCGGTCTCCCTCGGTACCTACATCCTTCCACTTTCGCATTGTATATCTTCTTAACCAGACGTTCGTTCGGCATTCTTTCCACATGTCCGAACCATCGGAGCATTCCCTTTCGTATCTTTACACCAATACTCTCTTTCATACCTACTCGCTCTCTTACGTCGTCGTTACGATGGAATTTCTTTTTGTATTTATATATTTATGAAATAAACAAATATTGTTAAAATTTTCTTACGAAATATAAATAGTATATTAAAGCTGTTGGCAGTGAGCAAATTATTGCCAATAACTTATACAATATGTAATTAAAAAAATTACGAGCCCGCTGAGTTTCTTGTCGGTTCTTCATATGTAAGTGTCTTTAAGTTTTCCGTGTGGTGACGGAGTAAGAATACTATTCACCACCCCATATCTTACCCGTGGGTGATCGTACGAGACGACTAAGGGATATAAAACGCATATAACATCTATGCGAGAGAAGGCAAAACTCGAAACAAAACCCTATACCAACACGTCTGACCAGCGCGGTATAGTAGGTTAACTTCCCTCCTGTTACGGAGGAGGCCCGAGCCCAACAGTGGGACATTTATGGGCTGTGATAATGATGATGGTGATGGAGTGTCCTTATGGAGCTTATGCATAATCTATGATTTGATTTGATTTGCTATAGACGAGGGGTTCAAATTGCGTCAATTACCAGGTAATTGAGATAAGAGCTATTACGATTTTTCTTCACAAATTATCAGATTCTTCACATTTTTAGTTTCTTCAAATTAGTCTACTGCCCTATGGTAGAACAAGTCGTCGCTTTCAACAGTGAGGTTATTACACTATTATTGTTGAGTATCCAGAAAGTGAAAACGTATAAAGTCATTTTTAAAGACTAAACTTGTGGTAAAGCATTGTTATATCATAGTCTCTAAACGCCAGCAGTTTCTCCGCATCACATTATATAAAATTCTATAAAAAAATATTTAATATAACACGTTAAAATACTGTGATATTTTTAAATACTACAAGATTACCATATGACGCTTTCACGTTCCCTCAAGAAAATCCAGACAATGACAATTTAAATGAAGTGATCATCATCATCTCAGCTCATATATGTGTCCCTGTTGAACTCTAGCCACTTTCAAAAATGGGAGAAAATTGCCCTACTATACCACGCACGTCAGACGGGTTTGTATTAAGTTTTAATTTTTCGCATAGATGTTATATGCATTTTATATCCCTTAGTCGTTTCATACGAACATCCTCGGAGAAGACAGGCGGTGATAAATCGTATTCTTAGTTCGTCACCACACGGATAATGATAATTTATGTTAATAAATATACTTGCCATATAAAAACTCGATACTAGCAACAATGGGTATGTATTGTTAGTGATTGTCATTACAAGAAAAAAAAAACTAAAAAGATACCACAAGTTTAGTCTTTAAAAACAGCTGTATCTACTTAATATTCATGTTAACGCTATGACACACAAAATGTATTTGTATGATGTCACAAAGTGTGCATTACGACGTACTTGTCTGACCTTGAGCGACTTGTTTCTTATATAAACAAGAGATACAAATAAATCAAATGGTCCTTCGATCTCTTCTGTCTTGATTTTTTCTAGTGTAACTTTTAAAATTGATCGCATAGATGGCGTAGTGGTAGATATCGACCTACCATGCCTAATGTCACGGGTTCTATTTTCACATACGTTCTGTTATATCTTTAGATTATAAACCCTGGTTCTTAATCATCACCTCCAATCATTAGTTGTCCTAGACGCTCTCAGACGTTTCGATCGCCGTCAGTTCGGATCAAGTCTTCAAGCGGAAAGTCTTCACCTAATTTCTCTATAATTATCTAATCTATATTTCATTTTAAGACATTAATAAAATCCTATAAAAATATATTATATCTTTGATTTATAACAGATCCACAAATTATTCTTCCGAGTCTGGATGTAATTATAGTTGTTAATTATATGTTTGTAAAGTCTGCCGCAATACAAGTATCATTTCTTAAGTGTAGATTGATATATGCGTGGTGTCTTTAAAAAAAAATACAATTTGGTTATCCATCCGCACACACTCGCATTGTTTTATCTAGTGAAACAGTTGGAACGGATTCCCATTAGATTTGGATTAAATCCTACGTTGTATTAATATTGTTTCTATACAATGCTTCAATTTTTAGATTTCACGGGTAGCTTGACAATTCACGCGGATGTTCATTACTTGTTGGAACCCTTAGATATGTACTTATTAGGTCAAAAAGTAAAATTTTACATTAGTATAATATATGTACTAGTTTTATTTAGTCTTACGCGTTTTACTTTCCGTGTGATGACGGAGTAAGAATACAATTCTCCACCCATAATCTTACCCGTGGATGATCGTAAGAGACGACAAAGGGATATAAAACGCATATAACACCTATGCAAGAGAAGGAAAACTCATAACAAAACCCTATACCAACATGTCTGACTAGCGCGGTATAGAAGGTTAATTGCCCTCCCATTACGGAGGAGGCCCGAGCCCAACAGTGGGACATTTATGGGTTGTGGTGATGATGAATCGGGTTTTGGAACGAAGTTCCTTATCGCGCGTTGTGAAAGGGGGCTAGACGGAAAAATTCTTACGAAAAGTTGTCACGACACTTTTTGCCATAGTAAGCTATTGTAAGCTGTGCGGCGTCGCTCGTCGGTTCTCTTATAGAAAGCAAGCCAGATATTTTCATTTCTATTTCGCATTGAACAGTGTGGTGTCGCGACGATTTTTTTTATAGATAGAGTGATTCAAGAGGAAGGTTTATATGTATAATATATGCATAATGTACTAGAGAAACACTGATAATTTTAGAGGTTTCTAATGTGATGTCGTAAATAAACACATTATTTTGCGCTTACATTGCAAACGCTGGCTGAACCCTACGAAATAGATCAAAATAAAGTACTACAGTATTATACAGCTTAAAAAGGCCTACAAAAAAGTCCGCGATGGTATATATCTATCTCTTAAGGATAACATACTATATCCATTTTAATACTTTAAAAAATGTTCTATTATAAAACGATAATTGAAAAGCTATTTACACAAATACTGTATTAATCCTTATCATTTTAAATACATTAGTTGGCTTGAGCATTTCATGAAGATATTTTTTTTCCTTCAGACCATGCAAATTAAATCAATACCTTAAGAGATATAGCAAAATCAAAATAATGCGCAACGAAATTATTTTCGCCCGTGACCGGGCCGCGTGGCCGGCTCGCGTTCGAGCTCGGGGCCGAAAAGTTTTGGTAGTCTAGTGGAATTGTATATCCTATTAATATTATAAACGTGAAAGTTTGTAATAATGTATGGATGTGAACATGTTTGTTGCTCTTTCACGTAAAAACTACTGAATGGATTTTGATGAAATTTATGGTAATATAGCTTGCACATCAGAATAACACATAGGCTATAATTTATAAAGATATTTTGCAAATTGGCTAAAATATAACGATAAAAATCGCTTAAGGCAGAAAAAAATTATATAATTAAAATAGAACTTCGTTCCATCCGGGTGTCCCTTGACACCTCCGGTTTTTTTATAAATATCATTTGATATACTGGCTTATGGTTTCATCATGCTTACTGAGGGGTTTCTTTTTCAATCAGCTATTAATACAAGACTATTCTCGAGTTAGGCTTTATTTATAAATTATCAGTGTTAAAATTTCATCATCCATTAGTAAATCAATAGCCGCCTTTCATGGCAACAGTTCCATGGCCATACTAATTTTCTAGCAATTTTGATGTCAAAGAAAGACATGAAAAGCATTGTTATATCATACTCACTATCGCTTACAGTTTCTCCTCATTACATTACATAAAATGCCATCAAAATTATTTAAATATAACACGTTAAAATATTAAGATATTGAATATAAGAACACGCGGAAATACCTCCCCGGTCTTTTGTCTTCAATGGCCCCGCCTATGATAAAGTAGTACGGCACTATGCCGTCCGATGTCACGAATAATAAGCTGGCTAGACATACAATGTTAGCCAACAAAAAAATACATACATACATATATGTTATATGCGTTTTATATCCCTTAGTCGTCTCGTACGATCACCCACGGGTAAGATATGGGGTGGTGAATAGTATTCTTAGTCCGTCACCACACGGAGAAAAAAAAAACCCGATTACGAGCGAAAAATGATTGTCACAAGTGGGATTTGAACCGACACCTATTGGAAATCCGTTCCAATTGTGCTGCCACTTACACCACCGTGAACTATTGTAGGACATTCAATTCTCGCATCGTATTATATTTTCGTCTTTAAGGAGACGTGTGCCATTTACCCGACATTGTTTACACATTGTACAGACTTAATACTGCAAACTTTGCAGTTAGAATTGTATTAAACGATGACACAACTAATCAAAAAATAATCAAGCATATTAAATGCTAAATTTCAGTAATTGAAATGATATTCTCCTGCTCTTATCCCAATTACGTATGGTCGATGCAATATGTACTCATACATATTGCAATATTGACTGTCTGTCTGACGTCAACACTCCTTGGGAATGTAATTGTTGACCAAACAGCATCAAATACATGATTGTGGCAGGACTACGCTGTTGACAGTTTTCTGTCTACAGCCGCGGGCCGGTCCGTCCGGGGTAGCACCGCACTCTCGCAGAAGATCGACGTCTATTGCGCTTCGTTCGGTGAGCGAGAGAGCCGGAAGCCCAACTGGGTGGGTTTGGGGATTCTAATGGTAGGCAGCGGCTGAAATATACCCTTGGTATAGCAATGGCCCATGGCAGCAGTGACACTTACCATCAGGTGTGCTGCTTGCTCGTTTGCCACCATAAGCAATAAAAAAAAAATACAGTTGGCCCAGATCGATATAAAGCTGTTAGTCATCTTTTACGACATACACGAGCAAAGTAAAGGTTGGTAGTATTCGTAGCCGCTACCACACAGCACGAGTCAGTACATCAAATGACGTATTTTTTTATTGTAATGCCATTTGTCAATGGTGGCATTGTATTACGTTTAAGGGCGGTCATGCCTTTAAGTTTTGTAACTAAAGAGTTTTGAAATCCATTTTTGGTAAGCGATGGTTAGTATTTGGTTGTCGTTATGCGAATCGTGTTGCGAACTTGTTGTGCTAAGGTTTTTAATATTTTTTATTTTTTTAGTGAAGAAAATATGTGTTGTTCTTGAAATGTTTTTCTAGGGAGGGATTTGGTATTTTGATATGACATTTTTTTTTGTTTAATGAAAAGTGTTGGCGGTAAGCACTGTTTATGGTAGTGTAGGAACATTTTCACATTTGTCTAAGTGGTGGGACAATTGGATTTACAATAAGTGTAGGTTCGAGCCCTATGATAATCATTTTTCACTCGTAAACAAGTTTTAAATGCTGAGGCTCAGGAATCTGCACCAGTTTTCCAAAAAAAACAAAACACGTCAAAATCGATTCACATAGAAGAAAGTCTTGAAGTAACCAATAATAAAAAAAAACAGACGAATAGAGAAATCTTCTTTTTCTGAAGTCATTTAAAAATATCACGACTACGATACAGTCATAATAATTTTATGCATTTTTTTTTGTGATAAGCAAAGTAACAACAATGTACGTCTTTTTTATTGCTCGTCGTTGCTTTTTTTTACGAGTTTTCATGGCATGTATACTCATCGGTTTTAGTTAATACTTAATTATGAATCATTGGTTCGTTTGGTACTAGTCATTCCCCGTGTGGTGACGGCATAACAATACAATGTACCCCCACCTCTTTATGCGCCTGCAGGAATAGGGAAAACCACCTAATAAATTATCTGGATTATGGTCAGCAACTCGGAACTGAACTACTCGGCAACTTGTAATGCATTCTATAGCTCAAAGGGCGATGTATACCTACCATACAATTTTATTTAAAATGTGTAACCTAAAAAATGATGAACTGAGTTTACTGTCGTATCTTCTCTATTTGTAACCGCGTTTAGATCTGGTTGTAGATTATTTAGAATTGATTTCTAATGAAATGTAATATTGACAATATGTAAAGTGTTCTTATGGTTTATTTCATTTGATTTATCATCCCTAATCTGTTATTTTTTGTATAAACAACACCCAGAATTAAGGAAGTAATCCTTATATTGCCCTGCATTACAAACATATAATTTGGTTACATCCAGCCTCAGGACAACTATTTTTGGATTGTACAAATTGTTGTCATACGTGGGTGTCGAACTTGCGATACTGGCACCGTGGAATCGGTACTCAATACACCATCTGTGCGATCAGTTATTTTAAAGACAGCGTTAAGTAAAAATGCCTCCGATAGAAAAACCTGTAAATCTGAAAACTCCCATAGAAAAATACACTAACGAATACAATCTTTGTTTTGTGGAGAGTTTCATTTATACACAAAATAAATTAGATGTTGGGAAAACGATATGAAATAGATAGCTCGTCCAAATAAAACACGCACCGCAAAAGACGAGATGAAATGAAAAGCTCTGAAGGAGGCCTTTGTCGAAAGACAAGCTGTGAAATAAATATTGGTTGCCGATAAAATAAGGAAAAAAAACTTTAATATTATATACCATAGTATGTAATCAAGTTACAGCAATAATGACATATTTTATTTTGTTTTTATTTCTTTTATATAAACATACAGTGAACAGACACAAATAATATCCAGACTAAGTGCAATCATATCATCCAAGACTAGAACTCGGTAACAGTTCCACTTTAATGGCGATTGCCATGCTGTTTACAGTTTTGTGCACGCTATATTTTCCGCTAGGCCGGGCGGTGTGGATGGACTGTCACTGGACTAGCATGCTCCAAAAATACTGCATATAAATCCATTGTTTTACGTAGATATCGATCTCATGACGTGATATTTATTGCCACTCTGTAATAACGATCTTTTTTATTTGTCAACAGCTCGATACATGGTTCGGGCGGCCAAAGAAGGGCGGGGGGCAGATCGAGCGGGGCTACGACACCGTGCCCCGCGCGGAGCCCCGCACCGAAGACGACGAACCATCCGCCACAGCCGAGTATACCAGCAAGATAGACGCCCTGGATGATGCACAACTGCACAGGCGATTCGAAGAGATGTTGGTTAGTAATCGAAATTGCATATGTATAATAAATAAATATAAGCCATCGATTCTTTGAAAGAGGCAAAAATAAATTGCTTATGGTATCAAACGAGCAAACAGCACACATGATGTTAAAGTCTTACTGCCGCTCATGGACCTTTGCAAAATACCAATGGTATCGCAAGGCAGGCTGCCTACGAACAAAAACCCATCAACCACCAAGTTGAGTTTCCGGCTCACTTGCTCAACGAACAAAGCGCAATAGCACATTGCCATTTGAAATAAAACTACTTTTGAAGATTCCATCGCGTTTCTATTTGATTTTTAATTTGCCGACGTTTCGAACACTTTACAGTGATCATGGTCACGGGAGGACTAAGATGTCTTACGTCCAAAAGTCATCGTTATTACAGAAATTTATATCTACCCGCTACAGTATCAGTTATTAAAAGATCGACCCACATTTTAATACAAATTCATTGCCAGTACAAAAAGAAAATGAAAGAAGATTCTATATGTAAAAACAATTATATTGTTTATGATACATACATACCATCACGCCATGTCCTTTGCAAGGTAGGCAGAGAGAACAGAGTGCTAGAGAACTCTATCCTTGCATACTTCACTCGCTTCCTCAACATTCATAATTCTTTCCTTCTTTTTCATAATTCATTGTTTATGATTGGGTATATTAAACATTTAATTTATAATAATTACTATATTGTGGCAATTTACTAGTTTAAAATTCTAACAAACACTATTAAGCTACCACCGGATCGGAACGCGGCCACTCTGAGAAAGATCCGGTGAGAAAACTCAGAAGGCATAACACTAATTTTATTATAAATTTTTAGAGGCGGCTTACTTTATAAAAATTGATTAATTTATATTTAGCTATTATTGTGGGTCAAATCTATACAATAAGTGCTCACAGTGTCCTTAGTTCATTTGCTGCAAGAGTGTGCACCCCGGACGAACCCGCCTGCGGCTGTAGACAGAGAAATGTCAAGTGTGGCTCTGCTACTCCTTTTTTTCGTATCAAAACTGTTTGATAAAATGATTATTTTATTTGGATATTACAGGCGGATATGA
Source organism: Lymantria monacha (assembly GCA_905163515.2). Taxonomy (NCBI): domain Eukaryota; kingdom Metazoa; phylum Arthropoda; class Insecta; order Lepidoptera; family Erebidae; genus Lymantria; species Lymantria monacha. Next base: position 20,854,777 of record LR991104.1, on the reverse strand, counting down.
ATCTCAACGAGGAAAAGAAGGAGCCATTGAGAAAATATCCTAGAGATCAGAAGAAGAAGATGCTTGTTGCTTATAAGTTCGTCAATACACAGGTTGGTAATAATTTTTTTTTTTTATCTACTTTCTGGTAGCTACGAATACTACCAACGTTTATTTTGCTCGTGGGTATCGTAAAACGTCGACTAAGGAGTTTACGCCGGTTTTAATGGCCGGCAATAATTGATGTCGTCTCTTTTTCTTTTGGCTGGCTATGGTTTGGAGACATGCTCTCCTTTCCGTCTGGGGTGACGAAAGGGCGGCGCGTGGCCCCATAACTCACCTTATTCCTTCCACATTCCTATTGGACAGGCTACTGGTAACGAATCCTTGACGTCTGTTGCAAGTCCGTTGGTTTATCCTTTCGGGTACCCACCTCCGCCGATGCCCTTACGTGGCCAGTCTGTGCGGTTGACGGACGACTCTCCGGTCCAGTCACCCGAATTTGATGTCGTCTGGTCAATAATTAATTTTCCAAGGTTAATGTCAGGCAGGCGGCCGGTCATAAAACTATACTAGACCAACTACACTGTTGGCGTAGTTGATATGCCGACCGTGCCAGAGGATACGGGTTCAATTCTCACGCAGGACAATATTTTGTGTAATCCTCAATTTTTTGTTCTAAATCTGCCTCTTCGTGAAACTTAGGTGCTGCAATAATTTTTTTGTTGAATTAATTTTAATTATATGGTCATATAGATTGACTTAAGTCGAAGTCATCATTCCTCTACTCTTATCCCAATTACTTGGTGTCGGTACAATATGTATACTTCTTTCATAGTACATATTGTAGAAGTTATTGGCAATAGTTTTATGACCAGTCGCCTGCCAGACGTCGACCCTCCTTAGGAATGTAATTGTTGACCAAACAGCATCAGATAGAGTTGGACCAGGTCGTTATAAGGCTGTTAGTCGTCTTTTACGACATCCACGAGCAAAGTAAGGGTTGGTGGTATTCGTAGCCGCTACAACATAGCTCGTTTAGATCGCCTTAAGTATTGTCGTTATATTTTATATACCGGTATTTACCGGGACCGTTTATGAAAGTGGATATAATTCCTAATATTATTAATAAAAACGTTCATTATTTTTTCAGGAAGGTCGCTCAAAGTTCGAGAAGCCTTCGGATTACGTGGCGTACCTGAACCAACCCGAGTTATCTGTGGGTAAAATGCACGGTTGCTTAGAGAATCTCAGGATATCGTTGACGAACAATCCACTCTCGTGGATTGAGGAGTTCGGAACTAAGGGTATCGAAAGCCTGCTCACATCGCTCAATCAATGCTACACTAAGTAAGTATATTTCAATTCAGATACGTCCCACTGTTGAGCTCGAGCCACCTCCACTGTAGAAGGGAAATTAACCAAATTTAGGACGTTACCTTTAAAAAAAATGATAAAAAAAGAAACAGTTTCAAATAATATCTCCTATATGTCCTACGTTGGGCTCGAGCCTGCTCTATAATGGGAAGGAAATTGATCTACTATACCACTCTAGTCAGACGTGTTGGTATAGGGTTTTCTTTCGAGTTCTCCTTCTCATACATAGATGTTATATGCGTTTTATATCCCTTAGTCGACTCTTACGATCACCCACGGGTAATTATGGTGGTGAATTGTATTCTTAATCCATCATCACACTAAAAGTGTATGGTAATATGGGAATGGGGAATCGTGTTCGTTCCCCGTTGTTATATATGTTAAGTAAAAAAAAAAAAACTATTTCATGTGCCATAGACAATTTTTTTTAAACTTTTTTTTGTATTTTCGCTGCCAGTGGAAGTGGGTTTTATCGGTAAGTATGACGTCACATTTTTGTGTTGCCATATTCTTAATTCGCAAAAACCAATTAAATTGCAATTTAACCGACAAATTTGTTTGTTAATTATATTAAAAACATTTATAATTGAAGGATATGTGAAGCAATGTGTAGTATGGATGAGTGGTTTTCTAGGTGTATCTGTATTTTGTATGTTTAAGTGTTTTGACTGCACCGCATAAGTTGACTGTTGGTATAAGGGGACGTCCATTAATCACGTGGTCTTTTTTAGCATTTTTTAACCCCTACCTTGGGGATACGTGGTGAGGTTTAAGACTATGAAACAAAAAACATCACGTGGCTTTTTAGTACCTACAAAGAATTAGCCCACAGTTCATTATATTCTCGGATTTTTTGCTTTTTTATACTTCGTAAAAGGTCTTTATACAGATCACCTACTTTAAACTTCGTTCGTCGCCTGGCAACGGCAAGTCAAAGTCACTACACGCCGCTTTTCAGTTTAGAATTCCCAGCGTTTGACGAAAAGATAAGTACACGTGATATCTTACTACACAACCTTGTGATATTTCGTGATTTTTGTCAAACACCTCCCCCCCTTTCAAACCTCACGTGTTTAATGGACGGCCATTAGGTTAAGATAACCTACCGTGCCAAGTGTCATGGATTCTATACTTGCACTACTATCAAATGTCAAAATGCATGAAAAATGCATGCATGAAGTATAAAAAGACATCATCACAAACAATAAACTAATAACGCAGAATCTCTTTAAAATACATATAAACCATCATAAATGTATAATATCAAAGCCACTTCAAGAAAAATTGAATTATATAACTTCAACTTCAACATAATGACTAAAATATACAACATAAAAAGGCACGGACAAAAGTCTGTGTACCAACAATTTATCTAAAAAAAAAAAAGGCCAAATGCTATTATTTTTTAGGTTTATTTACAAAGAGTCTCCGAAACCGGCGAGCGTGTATGAAGAGTATTATGAATGTTGAGGAAGCGAGTGAAGTATGCAAAGATAGAGTTCTCTGGCACTCTGTTCTCTCTGCCTACCCTGCAAGGGATATGGCGTGATGATATGTATGTTTATTTATAAAAAACCCGATTGCGAGCGAAAAATGATTGTCACAAGTGGGATAGAGGTATAGGATAGTGATAAAGCTATAAAAACCCGATTACAATCATTTTTCGCTCGTGATCAGGTTTTTATAAATAATCAAGCATATTAAATGCTAAATAATATCAGTAATTTGATTTTTAGATTTTTTTTTTTATAACATCTATTTTTATACTGCCAATGAATGTTATATTAAAAATGTGGATCAAAATTTAATAACTAATATTGTAGCGGGCAGATTTGCCGTGTGGTAATGGCTATGAATATAACCAAGCCTTATTTTGTTCGAGGTTAAAAGGAATAAGACTTGAGAACGAAATCTGCTACCATCTGGTCAACAATTACATTCCCAAGCAGACCGGCTGGTCATAAAAACTATTGCCAATAACTTTTGTAATAAGCAATGTGAGAGTACATACAGCATAAACTATAAGTAATTAGTATAAGAGTAGGATATTGATGAATGTAGGGTTGCCAGGCTATGGTCTGGACGCATGCCATCCATTCCGTCCGGGGTGACGGAAGGGTGGCACATGGCTCTATATCCCACCGTTTTGCCTCAGCATCGCCATAGGGCTAGCCACTGGTACCGCTTCCTTAACATCCGTTGTCAGTCCGGAGGTTTACCCTTTCGGGTATCATCCCCTGTCGACGTCCCGACCTGCTGCCGGAGTGTCGCCCTCACGCTTGAATCTAGGGTGTAGATATAATTCTTTGAAATAATACATACATAGCTTCACGCCTGTTTCCCAGAGGGGTAGACAGAGACTACGGATTGCCACAAACCACGATCCTGGCATACTTCCATCGCTTCGTTCACAATCATAATAGTCTTCATGCATGCTCTACGATTACGCATACTCTTAATATGACCTCTCGTCAATACATCGCCAATTTGATCCAGAAAATTATGACGAGGTCTTCTCCTTGTATTCCCATTCACGTTTGCTTTATATATTTTCTTCGTCAACCTCTCCTCACTCATTGTTTCTAAGTATGAAATAATAATGGTATTTTATTTATTTTCCAGCGATTCTCGTTACGATCGTGTCCAATACGAGTGCATACGATGCGTTTCAGCGGTTCTGAACAACACAGTCGGTATTCGCACCATGTTCGAGTGCCGTGAGGCGCTACCGGTCCTAGCACGAAGTCTCGATGCAAGGAAACCTCACTGCGCACTGGAAGCTGCAAAGGTATTTGTAAACCTATATATTTATCATCATTTTTAACCCCCAACGCGAAAATTGGAGTGTAAAATTTTGACGTATCAGTGCGTCTGTGGCATTTTAGTTCTTAAACGAATGGATGTGTTTTTTTATTTATTTGAAAGCTGACGTAATCGAAATGGTGCTTAGCTCCAGTTGATATCTGCTCAGGTGTATCGAGCTCATCAGCTTCGGGCTTAGAGCCCACAGTCCGGGTAAAGTTGTCATAACCATCTGCGGCTAACAACTAAGTAATACCAAGAAAAAAGGGTCATCAGCTCATAACGGCAGTAGTGATTTTAAAATCTCTAAAACCATAATGGCTATTTTCTTTACTTTTAAATATATATGGGACTTAACTTTTGTAACACCAATGTGTGGTGCTACCACTGAGCTATTCTGATGATGATATTTGAAAATAGGAGCGGAAATACCGGATTGCCTATTAGTGAACCCAGACTCATTGGATTTGGCCACCGAAGACACAGATCGGGTACCGGTGGCCCGCTCGCACGGCGAAGAGAGGAGTTTTGCATGGTGGGTCTATGGGGTCACGCGCTGCCTCTGCCGTCACCCCGGACCGATTTGGCGGGGCGAGACTACATCCATAGTACATTGCAAAAAAAAAAAGACTCATTAGATTTATCTTAACTAGCTCTGTTAATTTTCTTTATATTGGGGGTTTATTTAATTTTTTTTTTATATTCTATCTATTCAATTTCTGTAGATGTTTTCAAGGAAATCATTATTTGAAATGAACGATTGATGTTCCAATAAAAAAAATGTTGATACTTAAAAACACACTTAAAATCTATACTAATAAATGTAGAGCCGGTTTTTTTGTTCGGTTATACAGCGAAAACTACTGATTCGATCGGAATAATACTTATATCATAAGATGCAGCGTGTTTCGGAGAAGTTTTTAGTATATGATATGTTGGTGATTACTTATACGGAATGGAGGGAAGTGGGCGGAGGCCAACTAGTACTTTTATATATGTTATTTCAGATTTAAAATATATATTTCAGGTGCTAGCAGCAATATGTTTGATCCCCAATGGTCACGAGAAGGTTCTGGAAGCTATCACCATGGCCGGAGAGTCAAGTCGGAAGCCCAGGTTGCTGCCAATCATTGAGGGATTGGAGCATAGGACCCCTGAGAGTTTAAAGGTAATTTTTATATTCCATGCATGTATAGAAGGTTCATGATGTCATTAATTATAGACGAGACGGAAGCATAGGACTCCTGAAAGTTTAAACATCACAATTTCATACTATCCAAGCATGATAGGATCCAAAGGATGCTATGAATTCCTTAGGACATTTGGACAAAAAACTTTTTCTCTTTGTGTTATTGAGGCAAGGTAATTGTCCACACCGAGGAGATTGTCAGGGGGATCGCTGGGGTTAAGGGTGGCCCTGGATAAGACGGAGGCCTATATAGGCTATTGTTCCATGGGCCCCGTACCAGCCCACCGTCAATTCTGTTCCCATTAGCATCTGGGCTAATATGAAGTATTTGGGCCAACGGTACTGAGCCCTTGCAGTCAAGCCAGACAATTTGATATACGATTTTATTTTGAGTATTTCTATCATAATATATGAATTGTTAAATAAAATTAGACTATTTTGTAATTAATAAAGATTGAATTTATTACAGACAGGCTGCATGCAATTAATAAATGCAATAATTACGGAGCCAGAAGAATTGGAGTTCAGGATGCATTTGCGCAGCGAGTTTATGAGAACTGGACTTTATGATTTAATAGGTAAGGTGCATATTGTATATTTAAAATTCTTGTTTGATTTTAGTGGTCCACTCAATAAGTCAAAAAATAAAGTCTAAAAGGGCTAATAAGTCCAAATTATGGGGCATCACGCCGCCCGTCTGTCGCCCCAGATGTATTTGGCGAGGATTAAACATGTCTGTCAATAATATTCTGTTAAATAATTTTCCGTGTGTTGACGGAGTAAGGATACTATTCACCAACCCTTATCTTACCCGTGGGCGATCGTACGTGACGACTAAGGGATATAAAACGCATATAACATCTATGCGAGAGAAGGAAAACTCGAAACAAAACCCTATACCAACACGTCTGACCAGATGATGATGATGAAACAATTTATACTCATAAAAACAAAAAAAAAACAAGTAAGGAAAGGAAAATATTTAATACTTTTAAGGCGTTTTTTTTAAATATATACAAAGAAGTTATAATGACTTTTCCACTGGTTAAAAAGTGGTGCAAAGAAAGAAAAAAAGGAATACAATATTCTTACTTCGACACCGCACTGAAAAAATTCGTTTATTTTATACATTTATATTCCTATATCGCTGATCCGGTACTATGGTGACACAACTCTAAAAATTACAATTTTCATTCATCATCATCTCAGCTGATATATGTCCCACTGTTGGAGTCGAGCCTCCTTCTTAAATAGGAGGGAAATTGACCTACTATACCCACGCTGGTCAGACGTGTTGGTATAGGGTTTTGTTTCCAGTTTCCCTTCACTCGCATAGATGTTATATACGTTTTATATCTCTTGGTCGTCTCGTACGATCACCCACGGGTAAGATAAGGGGTGGTGAATTGTAATCTTGCTCCGTCACCACACGGAAGAATTTTCATTATGTCTCAATTATTGATGCTGGAGGGGTGGTTAATATTATAAATTCTCCCTATCAACTCTTCGTCGCCATTCTTAAAGAAATTGTGCAGACGTTCGTGCATTTAGAATCCTATTTTCAGGAAACTGAAAAAAAAAAGGAATATTTAGTTTGACCTCACTAATTTTTTTTTAAAAATTTAAAGAAAAAATTACCTATTTTTTTAATTGTGTCACTATTCTTCCGGATGAGGGATATATTCTTTCCAATATGAAGTTATATTATTTATATTCAAGCTGGTTAATACATTGTCACCGACAGATGAGCTGCGCATGGGTGCCGAGGGTGCTAGACAGATACAAATGAATGTATTCGACACACACGCCGCGGCAGATCAAGATGAATTCCTAGCTAAATTCGATGATGTTAGGTAATTATTATTTAATTCTTAATCTCCAATCCATATAATTATTGTATCAGATTGATTAGTTTGGTAAATATAGTTTTATTAAGAGTTTTCTTTCTCTTTTGATATAAAAAATATTTCTATTGTATTGGGTAGTTTTAAATTTCTGTAATAAGGATGACTTGTTGGACGTGAGCCACCTTAGTACTCCCGTGAGAATTAACGCTGTAAGAAAACGTTTGGTTAATTAAAAATCAAATACAGATGCGATAGTATCCGAGCGAAATCGCCTTACAAGCATACTGGTCGCTTTATCATTTCATGGGTCATCCCATGAAATGATAAATGTTGGGATGTTGGGCTTACAGAAAATGGATGTTGATAGGATGAATTGAAGGATAGATAGACTGCATAGATGGCGTAATCGTTAAGATACTGACCTGACTCCGGGTTCAATTCCCATGCAGGACAATACTTTGTGCGAACCACAAACTGTTGTTCCGATTCTGGGTGCAATATGTCTACGTTAATTGTATGTCTGTAAAGTCCCCCGCAATATAAGGATTATTTCCTAAGTACAGGTGGCGTCTTAAAAAAAAAAAAAAAAATAGTGCGATTTCTTAATGTTAATAATCTCATCACCTCAGCTCATGTGGTGAATCGTATTCGTACTCCATCACCACATGGCTAATTAATAATGTCATTGTAATAATGTTTGTTTAATGTGTTTCAGAGTGGACTTCCACGACGTGAACGAATGTTTCGAGCTGGTTAAGAATTTGGTGATGGACACGCCGGCCGAGCCATATTTATTATCGATACTGCAACACTTGTTATTCATCAGAGATGATGAACTTATAAGGTGAGAAATGAAATTCTTATTCATCATTATTACAGCTATTATACTGAATTATATAGTCACAGAGAGAAGGAAAACTCGAAACAAAACCCTATACCAACACGTCTGACCAGCGCGGTATAGTAGGTTAATTTCCCTCCCATTAAGGAGGATGCTCGAGCCCAATAATAGGACATTTATGGGCTGTGATGATGATATAGTCACAATCCATATCATCATCATCGGCATTTTGCCTTTAAAACTATTGTGGTCAACGCAATATGTGCTCCTCTTCCATCGTATATATCGCAAAAATCTTGGGCCTTAGTTTTGTGATCGGCCGCTTGCCTGACGTCAATCCTCCTTTGCAATGTAATTATCAAACGTAGTGTTACGTGTGGCGACGCAGTAAAATTATTATCCATCACCCTCTGCCTTGCTATGGATGATGTAAAGGATGGTTAAGATATATAACATGTTATACATGTGTGCCAGGGAAGGAAATCTTGAAATAAAACTATATCACCTCTGATCGCCATGGTATAGTAGATTAATTTCTCTCATTTTGTAGAGTAGGCTCGAGCTCAGCAGTAGAACTTATATGAGTTGAATTGAGGCTTGGGAATATCCAGAAGATAAAACCGTAATCACCACGCTTGGCATGCATACCCGATTTCGAATCGAAAAGTGATGTCACAAGCGGGGTTCGAACCCGCACCTATTGGGAATCCGGCCCAACCGTGCTGCCACTTACACCATCGTGAACTATTTTAGGACATGCAAACTTCGATTCATATTATATCTTACGTCTTCAAGGTGACGTATGCCATCTATCGGACAATGTTTACACATTGTATAGACTTAATACTTCAAACTTTACAGTTAGAATTGTATTAAACGATGACACAACCTTGTTATTCAAATTACTGAAATTTTTAGCATTTAATATGCTTAATTATTTATAAATACCCGATTACAAATTGATTAGTGTTATGAGTTACCCAAGGGGTGGTGCCTTTTTGGTAGGTTTAACCCACGGTATTTCCTCCCCATCACCATTGGGCCGGCCACTGGTACCGAAAGGGGTGGTGCTGTCCATTGAACTATATTTGGATATAAAGGCATTAAATTCTTCTTTAATCTTCTTTCCAGGCCAGCATACTATAAGTTAATTGAAGAATGTATAACGCAAATTGTTCTACACAAGAATGGTTATGATCCAGACTTCAGACTGACGCAGCGTTTCAACATCGATGTACAACCATTAATAGACGGACTTATAGGTAACGTCTATATTCTTGAAGTTAAATATCATTAAGCGCGCCGTAATAGCGGCAAAAATTTTAACGTTACGATTTTTGTAACGGCTATTCAGTTACGCTGGACTGTAACGTTACAATAATATAGTACGATTCCAATTTTTTCTTCTTTTAGTTTATGTAAACTCTAGTTATCTCTTTGTCCATATGATGAATATAATATACACTACCGTCCAAAAGTTTGGAAGCAGCAAGGTAAAATCGAATAAAACCAAACTAAGTCATTTAAATTTAAATGTATTGATAAAAAAATAAAGAACAAACAGAAACTAACTTAAACAAAATAAAAAAATAATATACAATGGTAAATTAGATTAAATTTTAGCTTCATCAAAGTGTCCACCTTTCTCCTTTATAATCTTCTCACATATTCTGGGCATTCTATTAATCAATTTTTTAAAATAATCTTTATCTAATTTGTTCCATTCGTTCTCTAATAGCTGCCACAAATGTTCTGAGCTCGTAGGACAACGACTTTTCACCCTCCTGTCAAGTTCATCCCAAACAAGTTCAATGGGAGAAAGATCAGAGGATTGAGATGGCCATTGCATGATGTTTAAAATGTTTTCAGCTTTTTTCTTGTTTAAAAAGTTCTGGCACAATTTAGACGAATGCTTAGGATCATTATCCTGTTGAAAAATGAATCCAGAACCAATGAGACTTAGTCCACTGGGTATGGCAGAATCTTGGAGAATTTTTAAATAGCCTTCCTTGTTTAATTTTCCGGTTATCCTCACAAGATTGCCGGGTTTACTGTTGCCAAAACACCCCCAAACCATGACATTACCACCACCATGTTTGATGGTAGGTACTGTACATGCCTCTGAAGCCCTCTCTTCTTTTGACCGGCGTACAAAGACACGTCTATTGGATCCGAAAATCTGAAATTTTGATTCGTCACTCCAAAGGACATTTTCCCATTGTTCTATAGTCCAGTTTTTATGCGCTTTTGCCCATTCTAGTCTATTTTTCTTATGTCGATTTGTTAGTTTGGGTTTTTTAGCAGCAACACATCCTCTTAATCCCGCAGACAGTAAGCGTCTTTTAACAGTAGTTGTTGAAATGGGTGTTTCTCGCGTATCATTCAGAGCTGCAGTGATCTGTGGTGCAGTTAAGCGTCGATTCCGTTTAGAAAGAACTCTAATGAAGTTGTCCTCTTGATTTGTTGTGGATTTGGGCCTACCAGATCTCTTTCTATCTTCATTTTTCCCCGTTTCTTGTTTTCTAGCAAGGGTATAGTGGACACCTTTACAAGAAATTCCGAGCCTTTCTGCGATTTGACGTTCACTGTATCCTTCCTCGCGTAGAGTGCAAATAGCGCTTCGCTGTTCAAGCGTGATTTGCTTGCGTTTTGCCATTTTCAGAAGAAAAAATACGGTCAAAGTAGTAGCCGATATCTTTCGAATACAGACAATGTTAATATCACAACTTTCACGTGCCAATGCTCAAGTGCGACTGAATAAGGTCTAAAAAAGTTAAAACCAGCAAACATTATCAATAAAACTACACCATTGCATAGGATAAAGTAGCCGACGGATTAAGTCATAAAACACGTGTTTCGTCAATATTAAGGAATTCCATAAAACTTGATGAATGTAGGATAATAATCCTTTTGTGTTTGTGTAGACAGTCGTAAAAGGTTGTAAAACTTAAGATTATTGCTAATTTTTACCGCTATTAGTCGGCATTTATTTGTTTTGTTTGAAAACAGGTGTGCTTCCAAACTTTTGGACGGTAGTGTATATAATATACCCAAGGGTTGTAAGAAAATAACATCATTGCACGATAAGGGGGCGTTCAAGTATTACGTAACGCATTTTTTGAAGATTTTTGATCCTCCCTCCCCCACATGTAACGCACCGTAACGTATGTATGTACCTCCCTTCCCCCTGCCTGAACGTTACGTAACACCCAAGTGACCGGTTTTAAACGTGTTTGAGGCAATAATAAATAAAAAAAGAGATGCCAAACTCACAATACTTCCAAACTCGTATGTGTACATATGTTGTTTATTCATCATCTGAAAAATAAAAATTTGCTTGCCAACTTAGGAAATTTAAATTCCCTAGTTTTTTATTTAATAAAAAATCAATGCTACGTAACGCATTGTTTGAACCCCCCTCCCGGCTATGTAACGCATTGTAACACTTAACATGACCTCCCCCTCCCCCAAATTGTGTTACGTAATACTTGAACGGACCCTAAGGTAATCTTTCAACTTGTCCGATCAGCGTGGTACAGTATAATAATCATAGTTATCCTGCTCATTGTGAATGATTTCAATAGTGGTAGGACCACGCTGTTGACAGAATTCTGTCTACAGCCGCGAGCCGGTCCGTCCGGGTAGTACCACACTCCTGCAGAAGATCGATGTGTGAGCAATGGCAATGTGCTATTGCGCTTCGTTCGGTGAGCGAGAGAGCCGGAAGCCCAACTTGTTTGGGGTTTATATTGGTAGGCAGAGGCCCAGCTATACTTCTGGTATAGCAAAGGTCCATGGGCGGCAGTGACACTTACCATCAGGTGTGCTGCTTGCTCGTTTGCCACCAAAGGCAATAAAAAAAATGAGGCTGAGAAAGAAAACATGTCTCAAGTCAAACCCATGATTAAGGACAGGTTTTAAGCTCAATGTAATCTTACATTTATGACAATCCAGGTGGCGTTGTAGTTAATATACTGACCTCTAATCTACCATATCAGTGTAGTGGGTTCGATTCCCACTCCTCTAGAAAATATTTTGCTGCGAATTTAAAGTCCGTCGCAATACAATGATTGTTTGCTTTAGTGCAAGGTGTTATTTAAAAAAAATTGAGAAAATGGAAGTTCCATTAGAATAACTTATATGGGGGTAATCGCTACACTTAGCGGGTAGCAAAAACGAGTTGGCGATCGCGATTGGCGTTACAAGTGCGCAGAAGAGCGTTGCTGTCTCATAAATTGTTCATCACATTTACTATATTACGAGAAAAATTTACATCACATTTACTACGATTTACATCACATTTACTATGAAAGGAATATTCCTTATTGCAGAAAAATCACGTGCAGAAGAAGAAAAGAAATTGGAAGATCTAAAGAGTAAATTGGAAGCTGCAATATCTGCGCGCCAGGAGGCTGAAGCACGAGCCGCTCATTTAGAAGAGAGATTGAAGAGTGGGTCAGCGCAGAATACACCTGCCGGCCTCACGCACGGCAGTATAGCTGCTATTGCAAAGGTAAATATGGCTCTGAATTCACCCATCAGGTTTTCAAAGTCCATTGCTGCATATAGTATCATCAAAGGAATAACTTTTACTCTCTTATAGGTGTCGTAATTGGTGACGAGCAGATAAAATCCGTGAGGTGACGGAGTAAGAATACAATTCACCACCACATATCTTACTTATGGATGATCGTAAGAGACGACTAAGAGATATAAAATGCATATAACATCTATGCAAGAAAAGGAATACTTGAAACAAAACCTTATACCAACACGCCTGACCAGCGTGGTTTATTACGTCAATTATCCTCCCATTACGTAGGAGGCTCGAGCCCAACAGTGGGACATATATGAGCTGATATGATGATGATGAGATAAAATCACTGCAGGATGAGGAAATCTTGAAAAATAAAACTTATGTCAAATGACACAATTATTTTGAAACTATCATAATCCGTGTGGTTCACCGTCCATCACGATTCTCCTGCTCTTATCCCAATTACTTGTAGTTGACGTAATATGTACTCCACTTTCATCGTACATATTACAGAATGTAATTGGCAATAGTTATATGACCGGCCACCTATATCACGTCAACCCTCCTTGAGAATGTAATTGTTGACCAAACCTTATCAGATTATGGGTCAAAAATACTAATCCAAAGCAATCGATAAGGTCAATTGTATTTTTAGTGTATGCATATCTTATATAATATATCTTAGTGTAAATGTGGGTCCACTAAATAATTTTACATTGCTTGTGGATGTCGTAAAAGACGACTAAGAGTTTTATATCGACCTAGTCCAACTCCATCTGATGCCGTTTGGTCAATAATTACATTCACATGAGGGTTGAGGCAGGCGGCTGATCATAAAACTATTGCCAATAAGTTTAGGAATATTCATGATGGAAGTGGAGTACATATTGTGTCGACCACAATTGTGATAAGAGCAGGATGATGATGATAATGATGTCACATGGAACTGTGATGGAAAACATATATTCCAATTTCCAGCCCCGATAGCTTCAGTGAAAGTGGGTAAAGTATTGTTTGCAAAATTCCAGGACATACATATAAGTGAAGGTTGTAATATAATATATATCTTTTTATAGGCGATAGGCAGTCCAGGGGGACCAGCACCACCTCCACCCCCACCAATGCCCGGAGGTAAGTCTAAATACAGAAATATCAATTTTTAAAATCTAACTTAGATTACTTACGTTAATATTGCTATATAGCTCGGCATTTTTTTAACTACTTTATATTATTACTAACATAAAAACTATTCTTTTATTATATTTTTATCTATATACACAGAAGATATGTTATACGAAAAAAAGAAAACAAAATATTTATCCTGTAATACAATCTGTAGTTATAAAAAACAAAGATATTTTAAAACATCATTGTCCGTTAGATGGCGCACATATTCCATAAAGGCGACATCCTAATACGAGCCGCAAATTGATTGTCATAGGACAACTCACACTTGTCTAAGTTTGGAGTGGAGTGAATTTCTAATAGGTGTGGTTAAACCCACACGGTCCCAAGTGTGACAATCATTTTTCACTAATAAATATAAGTTTTTATTAATAATCTAGCGTGTTAAATCTCAGTAATTTAATCAGAACCAAATAAAATGGCGTAGTTTAGACTTCAGATCTTCTACCGATGACATAAGCATGTTAATTTAATTTCAGTAACTTAGTTGTTATTTATGGTAATCGATCACAAGTATTATCCACTTTTATTCACGCATCGCGTAACGCAATATCGTTATTGTAACGTCCGTTACGTTACAATTTCTTTTAAAGTGCTGAGATTTAGCATTTCATATGCATAAGTTATTTATAGAAAACTTATTTGTGAATTAAAAAGTGATTGAAATAGATGTGGATTCAAATCCCACATATGATATTCATTATTAGCTCGCAAAAATAACATTTTGCATTATTTCGTTACAAAAATCGTAACGCTATTTTAATCTCTCTCAAAACTCGCCTAATGGAAAATCACTATCAAAAAGCTATGAATATTTGATTAAAAATATATTATATATACATATATTTTAACACATTAATACAACGATCGTATCATCTCTGTCACTCATCGCATGATAAATATATCTGTCTCTTTCTGGTATAGGGGCAGGTCCGCCACCTCCACCGCCGCCGCCAATGCCTGGCCAAGGTTTGTACCAATTACTAACACATATTTAGCTATATTTTGCCAATGTTTGCTATGTAATATTTTGCATGATATATTCCCATATATTTTCTTTATGGTGATAAGGTAGTGACATTTTACCTTCCATCTATTTCGGTAAATTTCGATATTGGCATAGACCTATCCAAGTTAAGAAGGTATTGACATAATCGGATTGCACAGATGGCATAGTGGTCAAGAGAACACATACAGTGCCAGTATTTTAAGTTCGATTCCTGCACAGAACAATATAATACTTTTTGTGTGATCCAAAAATGGTATTTTTGAGTTTGGGGTGTAATTTGAAAATCCCCCACAATACAAGAGTCATTTCCTTAGTCCAGGGAGTTAAATTTAAAAAAAAATTGCCACGTATGGTTGGTGATTCTTGGAGCTGGTGTTCATAGTAGGTGTTATAAGCATCTCAGTGGAATGCTACAGTCCATACTTCTGGTTATCGTTCAACCGACTTTTACTACTTCCACGGGCAACTAAAGGCCCTTATATTATATTGACTTATTTTGTTACAACTTTTTACCAGCTCTCCCTTGGTCACCAACCGTAATATACGGCAAGTTTTTAGCAGTTCATTAATATGGTTTAGAAGCATTTTTTTTCCAAATGGGATGTAAAAAAAAAGAAATTAATTTGTCTTAAAATCATCATCATCATCACAGCCCATATATGTCCCTCTGTTGGGCTCAAGCCTCCTCCGTTATGGGAGGGAAATTAACCTACTATACCATGCTGGTTAGACGTGTTGGTTGGTTTGTTTCGAATTCTCCTTCTCTTGCGTATATAAGATCTACATCTTATATACGTTTTATATCCTTTAGTTGTCTCTTACGACCACCCACAGGTAAGATAAGGGGTGGTGAATTGTATTCTTACTCCGTCATCACACGGATAACATATATGTAATATCCCTTAGAGAAGGGCAACTCGAAATAAAATCCTGTACCAACTTGTTTAATCAGCTTGGTATGTCAATTTCTTATTATGTAGGAGGCCCAAGCCCAAGAGTGGGACATATATGAGCTAAGATGATGTGAAATTATAGATATGTATTTTCATGCATGCGTATATATATATATGCATGTGTTTGCGTGCATGAAATCTGCATGATAATTTTTGTATAAAGCTTGACAAATTAATTTCGCGTTACTTAATAATTTATTTATTATTATGTCTCACTCACTCGCATGTAAGCAAACACTATATCTATCTCTTTCTGCATGTGTACTTCTAGGTGCAAGTTCTGCCCCTCCGCCACCCCCTATGCCCTCAGGTAAGCTGTGTTGTTTATTTACAATTGAATTTCCAAATTAATGACAATTACTCTCGCTTGGCAGGCGAGTGGTGGTCGCAATTGAGTTTTCCAGAAGAAGAATGCTCATTGCCTTGTATGCTTCTTTAGTCGCTTTTTATACGTCTAAATGGAAATAATACTCGGGAAGATCTAATGCCTGTGTTGGTTTTAATTAAATTCTTATATACATATGATAATCGTTCAGGAAATATTTCTAAAATACACGTATTTTCAACTTTCTTCAATAAGTTAATCATTGAAGTATCATTATATAAAAAAAATACATAACTTTTGTTTTTAAACACCACCCAGCATTAAGGAAATAAATAATAATCATTGTATTGCGGTTGACTTTACAAACATTTAATTAACGGACACAAATTACACTCTGACTCAGTACAACAGTTTGTAGATAGCACAAAGTATTGTCCTGCGTGGGAATCAAACCCGCGATACTGGTACGGAAGGTCGGTATTTTAACCACTATGCCATCTGTGCTGTGAAATCTATAAATAATTAGTTGATTGCATATATAGTGTAGTTGTTAAGTTAACGAACTGCCGTGCCACTGTCGCGGGTTCGATTCCCACGCAGTTATAATACTTTGTGCGAACTACAAATTGTTGTTTTTAAGTTTGGATTTAATTGGTCAGTTAATTATATGTTTATAAAATGCCCTCGTAATACAAGGATTATATTCTATAAAAAATATATATAAAAATAAACATGTGATTATTTATAAATACCCAATTACGAAACGAAAAATGATGTCACGGGTTCGAACCCGCACCTATTGGGAATCCGGCCCAATCGTGCTGCCACTTACACCATCGTGAACTATTTTAGGACATGCAAATTTCGCTTCATATTATATCTTACGTCTTAAAATAAAATAAAATAAAAAAAAAAATCAGTAATTTAAACATGTGATCTTTTTGGACTTTATATTATGATATCCATAGAAATGGCCAATGGTGGTGATATATCTATATTCATTACAACATAGGTTTGTAATTCTTAATTATTGTTATGACAGCAGGTGGAGGTCCCCCACCTCCACCGCCCCCGCCGATGCCAGGTGGACCCCGAGGTCCCCCACCGCCTCCAATGCCCGGTGGTGCTGGTCCACCGCCACCACCGCCTATGATGGGAGGACCAAGACCTCCGCCACCGCCTGGAGGATTCGCGCCTAGAATGGTAAGTGTATAGTGTTTTGCTTCTGCTTTTTATAAAAGACAATAGGAAAAAAAAGAAATAAATTTTATTTTGTATATAAAATTTAAAATAAAAAATATTTCAAACTAAAAAATATAGTGAGCGTTGGCAAGAACATATAAAAAGAATGGTGGGCTTCAGTATAAGCTGTATTTCTATAAGGATTGCAACATTGGTTTTCAGCAACAACTGTATAGGCCTTGTTAACGATGGGGCTTTATATTAGCCCGATTAGGTCATCGTGAAAGAAAAGAATTGCATAGCTCAACTTTTAACAACTTTATTCAGTGGGGTAGAATAAGAGAGTGAGTGACATTCACAATTATAGGGCTCATAGGCCCTATTTTATAATAAACGCTTGATATAAAAATTATAGCAATACAATTTACTATGTGTGGCAAGATTATTAAGCTTAGATTACTAAGCTTCAACAAAAATAAATAATAAATTTAAAATACAATTAGTATTGTTACGAAGCTTGAACGGGCCTCATAAAAAGGCTCAGTTTCTTATGATACGAAAAGGGTCATGCTCGGCATTTCTCTACGTGACAAAATCTGGCATAAGAAATTTGTAGAAGAACAGTTGTAACCGACATAGCCCGAAGAATTAGTATTGTGGTAATGGGTAGGCAGGGCACAACCATTGGAGATAAAAGGTTCTCTAGTGGCGACCACCGAAACAAACGGATGATGCAGCTTCGGACAACCAATTAGGTGAACTAACGACATCTCAAAAGTCGTTGGACGTAGGTGGCACGGGGTGGTTCTGAACGTTGCTTTGTGGTAGCAACTACGAATACTACCAATCCTTACTTTGCTTGTGGATGTCGTAAGAGACGACTAAGAGCATTATATCAACTTGGGCTAATGCCGCCTGAAGCCATCTAGTATACAATCACATTCCCAAGGAGGGTTGACATCAGACAAGTGATCTATCATAAAACTTTGCAATATATATGATGGAAGTGGGAGTACATATTGCGTCGAAGCAAATAATTGGGATAAGAGCAGGCGAATGATAGATGTTAATTATTTTCTTTTGTTTCAGCCTCAACCAGACATATTGCCCCACGGTCTGAAGCCTAAAAAGAAATGGGAAGTTGAAGGACCACTGAAACGTGCTAACTGGAAGACCATCGTGCCACAGAAAATGACTGAGAAGGCATTCTGGGTGAAGGTGATTATCACAGACCACTAAAATATATCCCTTAACTATTTTCAGTATTCTGTGGTGATAAATATTACATTATAATCATATTGTCTTTTGGTGAAAACGTGAAAATATTTGCGGTTTTACATTATATTTAATATTTTAGTGTTTTAAAGTTTTATATTAAATAATTTTGAAGGGTATTTTATGTAAAGCAGGAAAAGTGCTAAAATGTAGTGAGCATTATATAATAATGCTTTACTTATATTTTCGTGTGCCACCAAAGTTCGCAAAAGATACCATTAAGATGGTCACTGTTGAAGGCTATGATTTGATTAATGGACCCACTATAAATAAAGTCATAATTCATAATTTGTTTATGCCTCGCCATTAAGGTCAAAGGAATTCACATCCATTGATTCCAAATCTACTCCAACCATCTTACTGATAAGGCGAGAGTGAGCGTTACGCAAGATAACCAAATTCACGCTCGCATTGTCGTCTTTTATAGAAAACTTTCCACACACCATCTATCGGCAAAAACATTATTAGAGTTGTATTAAACGATAAAACCACCCAATTATCTAAATTACTGAGATTTAACAAGTATTTTTTGCGAGCAAAAATGATTGATTGATTTTGTTACCAAGGTTCAAGAGGACAAGCTGGCTTCACCGGATATATTAACAGGCTTAGCGGCGAAGTTCTCCAGCAAGCCCGTCGCGAAGAAGAATGAAGATGCTGTTGATAAGTAAGTTTACAAATTCAAATCATTTATTATATACATAAACCCTGCTTGCCCACTTAGATATTGTCACTTTTTAATACTACCACCAGATTATAAACCCTGCGGGAACACTTACATATTACCAAAAACCCTGCGGCGACACTTACATATTGTTACAAATCCTGCGGGGTCACATATTGTCACCTTTTAATACTACCATCAGAACATAAACTCTGCGGGGACACTTACATATTGTCATAAACCCTGCGGGGACACTTACACATTGTCACTTTTTAATATTACCATCAGATCGGAACACGAACGCTCTGAGAAGATCCGGGCAGAAACTCAGTGATTTTGTCTATATTTTAATTTCTTTTACATAATAATTGCATATAACATATTTAGTGATAATTATCCAATATGATGTACTACGAACCGCATTCTCAATTGTTTTATCCCATATATTATCTATGTGGTGACGGAGTAAGAATACGATTCACCACCCCTTTACCCGTAAGTGATCGTAAGAGACGACTATGGTATATCAACGCATATAATATCTATGCAAGAGATGCAATACTCGAAACAAAACCCTATATTAACACGTTTGACCAGTCAATTTCCCTCCCATTGTGGAGGACGCTCGAGCCCAACAGTGGGACATATATGAGCTGAGATGATGATGAAGTTACTGCAATCTATCGCCCTTAGGATATTTAACAGTGGGTATGTCGCATCCTATTTTTCTCAAATATAACGCGGAACATTTTGGCTGGACCAGATCTTATAAACACAATAAAACTACCATTGCCATTAAATCTACTATGAAGTAATATTTCTTCGTCAGTGATTTTATTTTCTTCAAGCAGAGCTGTTACAAACAGGCATCTAGTTATAAATCTTTTGCAAAACCGATAGCACAAATGGTATAATGATTAAAATATCGACATACCATCCCATATGTCGTTGGTTCTATACCTATGCAATTCATACTTTAACTACATAAATATATAGCCTCACGCCTGTTTCCCAGAGGGGTAGGCAGAGACTACGGATTGCCACAAACCACGATCCTGACATACCTCCATCGCTTCATTCACGCTCATCACAGTCTTCATGCATGCTCTACGATTACGCGTACTCTTAATCTGACCTTTCTCTAATACATCTTCAATTGGATCCAGGAAAGTACGACGTGGTCTTCCCCTTGTAATCGTCTCACTCACACTCGCTTTGTATACTTGTTTCGTCAACCTTTCTTCACTCATTCTTTCCACGTGTCCAAACCACCTCAGCATACCCTTTTTTATCTTTGTCACTACTTCTTCATTCACACCACAGCGCTCTCTTATAACACTATACCTAATTTTATCTTTCATACTTACACCACACATACTACGAAGAGCTCTCATCTCTACAGCATTTATTCTACTTTCATGTCTGATCTGAGATGGGCGACTCAGTGGTCACTGCTCTGCTTTATGCAGATGATGCAGTCCTGCTGGCACAGTCAGCGACTGACCTGCAGAACCTAGTCGACATAATGACAGAAGATTGTAAGAAAAGGGGTCTACGCGTGAATGTGAACAAAACCAAAATAATGGTCTTTGAAAGAGATGAAGCCAGAACAGATGTAAGAGTAACAATAGGTAATGATGTACTAGAGCAAGTGGATGAATTTGTATATCTTGGATGTGGATTTAGCCGAGATGGAAGGTACAACACTGATATAGAGCGAAGAGTGAATGCGGGAAATAGAGTGAACAACGTTGGGGCAACTTCTCGGTAGCCACCACCTCAGCCAGAAGGCACGTGTAGCAATACATAAC
This sequence comes from Lymantria monacha, assembly GCA_905163515.2. NCBI lineage: Eukaryota > Metazoa > Arthropoda > Insecta > Lepidoptera > Erebidae > Lymantria > Lymantria monacha. The sequence goes on along the minus strand of LR991104.1, from coordinate 20,833,801 downwards.
GCAGTGCTTGTCCCAACATTACTGTGTGGAAGCGAGAGTTGGGTATGCAGAAAAGAGTATGAAAGTAAATATAATGCGGTCGAAATGCGATCTCTGCGGAAAATCTGTGGAGTAAGGCTGACCGACCGCATTCGTAACGACGACGTAAGAGAGCGAGTAGGTATGAAGTGGTAAGATGCGAAAGGGAATGCTCCGATGGTTGGGATATGTGGAAAGAATGCCGAACGAACGTCTGGTTAAGAAGATATACAATGCGAAAGTGGAAGGATGTAGTTACCGGGGGAGACCGAGACTAACCTACCTAGACCAGATCGGTCATGTACTGAAGGAAGGTGGAGTCAGGAGTCTCCGAAACCGGCGAGCGTGTATGGAGAGAATTATGAATGTTGAGGAAGCGAGTGAAGTATGCAAAGATAGAGTTCTCTGGCACACTGTTCTCTTTGCCTACCCTGCAAGGGATATGGCGTGATGATATGTATGTATGTATGTACATGAGAGTGGGAACTAATACTCCCTTATGTACAGCAAGGCGTGCCTTTTTAGATACATTCCTACTCTTCATAAAAGTGTACAGTGCCCCCATTCATTTTATTACCAGCATTAACTCGTCTTTCAATATCATCATCATTTTAACTGATCGACAAATGTACTTTTGAATTTGAGTGAAATTTCTTTTCCTAAGTGAGAGGTGCTATCTTAAATTAAACTCTATGCATAATGTTGTGCTCTTTCACTCGTCCACCTCTCTGCAGCATACAGAAGAAATGCTATGCGGATCTATATAAATTGAAATAATTATAACACTAATATTTTGTAAATAAAAATCTATTCTCAGGGTCCACACTTTGAAGAAAGTTAAAGATTTGAAAGTATTAGACAGCAAAGCAGCACAGAATCTGTCCATCCTTCTGGGTGGTTCGTTGAAGCATATGTCGTATGAACACATCAGAACATGCATCCTCAGATGTGATACCACCGTTCTTAATGCCAACGTACTCGATTTGCTCATACAGGTAAAATATTTTTTTTTGGGATGTTTCTTTGTGTGTTCACCACCAAGATATGGCTCTTATATCCGTGGGTGTCGTAAAGGGTAAATCATCTATACAAGAGAAGGAAAACTCGAAACAATCCAACAAATCGCATATATTTCATTCGAATTACTTTAATACTATATTTTTTAATGGTCAATAAAAGAAAATGATATCTGAACAGCGTGGTATAGTAGGTCAATTTCTTTTCTAGGAATAGACAAGAGCTCAGCAGTGGGATGTATATGGGCTTAGATGATGTAGTTAGACATACGTTCTACTGCTTGGTGAATCTAGTCGATAAAGGAAGATAATTTGACGTACTATATACGCTGCTCAAATGGATTAATGTAGAATTTTATCTCGAGTTTTCGAAGAAAAGAGAGATTTCACTAGTAGGGTCATTTTGTTGACAGTTTTTAGTCTATAGCTATAGTATAGTCTATAGTAATTCTATGCTATAGCTGGCCGGTCCGTACGGGTTAGTGACATACTCTCGCGAAAAACTCGACGTCTGAGCAATGGCAATGTGCGGTTGCGCTTCGGTCCGTCAACGAGAGAACCGGTAGCCCAACTTTCTGGATTGGTTTGGAGTTTTCATTAGTAGGCAGCGATCTAGCTGTTCCCTTGGTATTGCAAAGGTTCATGGGCGGCAGTGACACTTACCATCAGGTGTGCTGCCTGCTCGTTTGTTACTTAAAGCAATAAAATAAAAGAAAAGATAGTTTTGTTATAATAAGTACATAATACGATTTACAAATGCGACTTTAGGCAGCATACATATATTTTTTTTCAAGTTAATACTTACTGCTTATAACTGTGCAGTTGTACTAATCTACCGTACCAGTCTTGGGGGGTTGATTCTCACAAAATTATAGTTTGATTGTAATTTATGTCCGTTAATTGTAGTCTTCCGCAATACAAGGATTAATTTTTAGTACAGAATTTAAAACAAAAATGCTTTTTTTTTCAGTACCTTCCACCAGCAGACCAGCTCAAGAAATTGGCTGATCTAAAGGTGAACAGCGAAGAATTGACGGAGGCGGAACAATTTAGTGCCACGGTAGCTGATATTAAGCGTTTAGTGCCAAGATTGAGGAGTTTAGCCTTCAGAGAGCATTACGCGGAAATTATTTCTGAAGTTAAACCGGTAAGTCTTCATCATCATCATCATTATCATAATCACCTTGATTTTATCACAACTACCTGTGAACGTATATCCGTATAGTGACGGAGTAAGAACACAATTCACTGCCCCCTATCTTACCCGTGGGTGATCTTACAAGACGGCTAAGGGGTCATTCATAAATTATGTAAGGCGTTTAGTGCCGGGAGGGGTTTGACTGCATATTATAACTTCTTACTATAGGCATTAGTGAAACTGACGTTACGTAAGATATTAAATTGAAAATTACTGATTTTGGTTAAAACTGTGATAGATTAATAATATTAATGTTATTGCAGTGATTTAATGATACCTACTTTTAGTAAGAAGATATCATTTATTACATATATGATATTTTCAGAATAAGCCTATATTTGATCAATAGGGCCTTTTCTTACAAAAATTCTTATTAAGTGTGGGGATTTTAGTTGCAATCTTATGATGTCTTACGGTAGGGGCGGAGGCGATCAAATCATTCTTCAAAAATCGCTTACGTAATTTATGAACGGCCCTATGGGATATAATATGCAAATAACATCTATGCAAGAGAAGGAAATCTCGAGATAAAATTCCTATACCAACACGTCTGACCAGCGTGGTGTAGTAGGTTAATTTCCCTCCCATTACGGAGGATGCTCGAACCCAACAATGGGACTTGTGGACTACGCAATATATACTCTTCTACCATAGTACATATTGCAAAAGTTATTGGCAATAGTTTTATGACCGATCGCTTGTCTGACGTCAATACTACTTCTGAATATAAATGGTGATCAGACGGTATCAGATGGAGTTGACTGAAGTCAATGAAAAGCTCTTAGTCGTCTTTTACTACAATCACGAGCAATGTAAGTGTTGGTAGTATTCGTAGCCGCTACCATACAGCGAACTAAACCAGTGAAGTTAAACCAGCAAATATGTTATGTATATCATTAGACTAGCTACTTCCATGGTCATATACGTTCCCAATAGTGGACAATGTTATAAGCCCCATGATCGATAGGTGGTTTGTCGATGGTAATTGATGTTATATTACCCTAAGATAAGTTTCTATAATTTTCTGTGTGGTAACGGAGTAAGAATACTATTCACCACCCTATATCTTACCCGTGGGTGATCGTACGAGACGACTAACGGATATAAAACGCATGTAACATCTATGCGAGAGAGGGAAAACTCGAAACAAAACCCTATACCAACACGTCTGACCAGCGCGGTATATTATGTTAATTTCCCTCCCATTACGGAAGAGGCCAAAGCCCAACAATGGGATATTTATGGGCTGTGATGATGATGATGATGAACTATTGTAGGACATTCAATTCTCGTATCTTATTATATTTACGTCTTTAAGGAGACGTGTGCCATCATAAATATGATACGATACGAGAATTGAATGTCCTACAATAGTTCACGGTGGTGTAAGCGGCAGCACGATTGGAACGGATTTCCAATAGGTGTGGGTTCGAATCCCACTTGTGACATTTTTCGCTCGTATTCGGTTTTTTATAAATAATTCAAGTATATTAAATGCTAAATTTCAGTAATTTGAAGATGCGATAAGATTTAGTAATAAAAAACAATCAAACGCACTGTGCAATCGCCTTTGTCATAATAACTGATGGCATAATAAAATATGATGGAGATTTTAACGTTAATATCCCAAGCAAAATTACTAGGATATAGGCCATGTCGTAGTAGACCTTGTTTAGAAAATCAATATGGTATCTCTTAACTTTATTCCATAGGATATAGTGTCCGGTACAGCGGCGTGTGAAGAAGTTAAATCCAGTGACAAGTTCGCCAAAATATTGGAGCTGCTGTTATTATTGGGTAACTATATGAATACGGGATCAAATAATGCTGGTGCTTACGGGTTTGAGATCAGCTTCTTGACTAAGGTGAGTCTAGATTTTTTTTTTCTAATCAAAATTTAATATTTTTGACTGCACAGATGGTGTAGTAGTTAAGATACCGATCTATAATGCCAGTGCCGTGGGTTCGATTCTCACGCAGGACAACACTTCTTGCGATTTACAATTGACATGGGTCTGGGTGTATTTTGTATCCCTGAATTATGGGTATCAGTAAAATAAGACTAAGGTTGACAACATTTCTGCAAAAGAAGGATAACTCGTAAAAAAACCATAAAGTTATTAATATTAGCAGTGGTAGGACGACACTGTTGACAGTTTTGTGTCTGCAGCCGACTGATCCGTCATGGTTAATACCACACTCTCGCAGAAAATCGACGTCTGAGCAGTGGCAATATGCTGTTGCGCCGTGTTCGATGAACGAGAGCTGAAAGCCTAACTTCTGGTTAGTAGGCAGTAGACATATGTAAGTAATGCGACTGATGTATCACATATAATATTACCCGACCGCGTACTGTCATATTACACATTACGCGACTAAACATAACATCACATTAAACATGACGCGAACACCCGTGTACTGTTCTGCATTTCTTCAATGTTCGGTGTTTGGCAATTCAATATTTATTTTGAGCTTTATTTTCAGAACGTTAAGGCTTATATTTCTTATGTCATGTGTGATGTTTGAAGTGATGGTTAAATGTAATATTACTCGGCACGAAATGTAAAGATGCGAAAGGGAATGCTCCGATGGTTCGGACATGTGGAAAGAATGCCGAACGAACGTCTGGTTAAGAAGATATACAATGCGAAAGTGGAAGGATGTAGGTACCGAGGGAGACCGAGACTAACCTACCTAGACCAGATCGGTCATGTACTGAAGGAAGGTGGAGTCAAGAGTCTCCGAAACCGGCGAGCGTGTATGAAGAGAATTATGAATGTTGAGGAAGCGAGTGAAGTATGCAGAGATAGAGTTCTCTGGCACTCTGTTCTCTCTGCCTACACTGCAAGGGATATGGCGTGATGATATGTATGTATGTATGTACGAAATATAATGCCGTATCACATCACTTCGCGAAGTACTGTTTCGCGCATGTCTAGCAGCCAGCGGCCTAGCTGTAACTCAGGTATTGCAAAGGTTCATGAGTGACAGTAACACTTACCATCACGTATGCTGATTGCTCGTTTGTCACACCATAAGCACTAAAAATATTAAAAAACAAAAAATGTCTTAAAAATAAAATTATGTCCACCAACACGAATGGCCAGATTGGGGTAGTAGGTCAATTTCCCTCCCATTATGGAGGAGACTCGAGCCCAACAGTGGGACATATATGTGCTGAGACGATGATGAATTAATTATTATGTCTTGTTGAAAATATAAAATATTAAAAATGTTTTACTATTCTTGTCCACAGTTAACAGCGACAAAAGATTTGGAAAACAAACAAACTTTATTACATTATCTGGTTGAAACTATTGAGACCAAGTTCCCTGAAGTGTTGACCTTCGCCGAAGAAATGCCACATATAGACAGGTAATAAACACCACATAATGCAATCCTCCTTTCCGTGTAGTGACGAAATAAAAATACAATTCACCACCCTCTCTCTTAACCGTAGCTGTCGAAAAATAATGTATGTATATATGCGTAATATTATTGATACAAGAGAAGGAAATCTTGTTCTCATCCTTCAGGGGTGTAAAAGAGGGGATTAAATTGCCGTGATGCTTTTACTTATTTTTTTATTGAATTAAAAATTAGCACGAATAAGTGCCGCGTCTTACTTTTGAGATATAGACTTACTGAAAAGGAATGTTCTAGAAAACAACTCCTCAGCGGATATATTGATCCCCAAAGGTATAAAAGTGGAGATGAATTTTGTAATATAAACGATAAAAATCATATTTAAATGCGATATCACATAACATCGCATTTGCTATGCGGATGAAGTTTTGGATAAAAGCTATTATAACAAATTTGTATTCCCAACAGGGCTGCTCGTGTTTCAATGGAGAATCTCCAAAAGGCGTTGAAGAAAATGGAGAACGATATAAAATCATTAGAAATGGATCTGAACAACTCGCGCGTGCAGCAGTGCCCTGATGATCTATTCAATGAGTCTATGAGCGTATCCTTTAAAAATAACATTTTTTAAGTAACACTTACGTTTTCCTGTCTCCCGCTTCGCCTAGTGGAATAATTCTTTCCACCTTCTACTCTATACGGATCCCAAGACAATTAAATTCATATCCCAGGACTGCCTGAGAGTCAAACCTCGGTATCATTTATGGAGACCATTGTGGATCGTGGCTTACGGGAGTTACAATGGTGGGAATGTGTGATGGGATTACTCCCAAAAAAAGTAACAATTACCATTTGGTATAACGAAAAGTTCGCGAGAAAAAAGCTTAAGTGACAACTATGTTACGCACTTGCGCTTATTCTATATATATTTTTAATCAGTTTTAGAGTTTTAAATTCTCGCTTGCCTTCGAGTATATGATAAGAATATGGTAATACGCTTTTCTTGCTTGATTTAATGTAAAGGATTTATTTTCCTTGTGATGAGAGGAAGAATACGTTTCACCGTTCCCTGTTTTGCCCGTGGGTGATGGTAAAAATCTGTAAAGGTAATATGTATACAACATTTATGCAAGAGAAACTCAAAATAAAACCGGATTGGGTTTTATTTTGAGTTTCTCTTGCATAAATGCCTGACCAGCGTAGTATAGTAGGTCAATTTCCCTCTAATTGTGGACGAGGTTCAAAGCCCAACAGTGGGACGTATATGAGATTATAATGCAGAACTTATTAATAAATTTATATTTGCATTTTGCATTTTATTATATTTGCATGATCTTCAAACCCATTTATTTAAATTTTTGTCCATGATTGAAGTAAATATAAATTTTTCTCCATGATAAAATTGAATATACATTTTTCGCCATGATAGAATTGAATATACATTTTTCTCCATGATAAAATTGAATATACATTTTCTCCATGATAAAATTGAATATACATTTTTCTCCATGATAGAATTGAATACACATTTTTCTCCATGATAAAATTAAATATACATTTTTCTCCATGACAAAATTGAATATACATTTTTCTTCATGATCATTTCCATGGATACATTTTTCTCCATGACTGAATTGAATATACATTTTTCTCCATGATAGAATTGAATATACATTTTTCTTCATGATCATTTCCATGGATACATTTTTCTCCATGACTGAATTGAATATACATTTTTCTCCATGATAGAATTGAATATACATTTTTCTCCATGATAGAATTGAATATACATTTTTCTCCATGATAGAATTGAATATACATTTTTCTCCATGGTAGAATTGAATATACATTTTCTCCATGATAAAATTGAATATACATTTTTCTCCATGACAGAATTGAATATACATTTTTCTCCATGATAGAATTGAATATACATTTTTCTCCATGATAAAATTGAATATACATTTTTCTCCATGATCATTTCCATGGATACATTTTTCTCCATGATAGAATTGAATATACATTTTTCTCCATGATAGAATTGAATATACATTTTTCTCCATGATAGAATTGAATATACATTTTTCTCCATGATAGAATTGAATATATATTTTTCTCCATAATAGAATTGAATATACATTTTTCTCCATGATAGAATTGAATATACATTTTTCTCCATGATAGAATTGAATATACATTTTTCTCCATGATAGAATTGAATATACATTTTTTTTCATGATAGAATTGAATATACATTTTTCTCCATGATAGAATTGAACATACATTTTTCTCCATGATAGAATTGAATATTCATTTTTTCCATGATAGAATTGAATATACATTTTTCTCCATGATAGAATTGAATACACATTTTTCTCAATGATAAAATTGAATATACATTTTCTCCATGATATTTTCTTAACGTATAACAGTCATTCGCAGTAGAAGCCCGCGAACAATGCGACCTTTTACACTCAATGTTCAAGAAGATGGAAGCGTTGTATACTGAGCTAGCCGAGTATTACGTGTTCGATGCTCAGAAATACACACTTGAGGAGTTCTTCTCGGACATTAAGACTTTCAAGGATTCATTTATTGTAAGTACAAGTCTGTTTATAAACCCTGACCAATGCAAAGGGTTATTATAACTTAAGCCTCTATATCTATCATCTGGAAACTTCTTATTGGAGCACTTTGAAATACAGATTCAATTCTGCCTTTTTGTTTGATGTAAATTGTGCTAGAAAAGTCTGACATATGCCTTTCTTACTTTTATAATGTATACGAGTATATAGGGTGCCGATTTTATTACTAGAATAACTTAAACTAGGTGTAGGAATGACGTCATAAAAAAACATTAAAGTTAGTTGCAGACTCCTAGCTCTGCCCAATCCCGAGATAAAATAATTTGTTTCTTATCAAAACAGTAGATTTGTCACCGTACATTGACCTGTAGGTACATTTCGACCAGCTGTGCGGCGATGAGCGTAGCGAATGCGGGACTATTTGCCTACTAGTTCAATGTTATAAAACGGGACCCTATTACTGAGACTCCGTTATCCGTCCGCCCGTCCGTCTGTCTATCACCAGGATGTATCATGGACCAAATGACCAATTTCACAGATGATTTATTTCTGTTGCCGTATAACAACAAATAATAAAAAACACAATACAACAAACGTAATTTTTTTTGCCGTTTTTATAGATAAATGGTACGGAATGCTTTGTGCGCGAGTCCGACTCACACTTGGCCGGTTTTTATTATCTTTATTTTTAAAAAGACTCGACCTTGCACTAAGGAAATAGTCCTTGTATTGCGGTGGGACTTAACTTACATGCAATTAATCTAGACAAATTACACTCAGACTCAGAACAACGCTTTGTGTATCGCACAAATTGTTGTCCCGCGTGGGAATCGAACCCACAGAAAGGAAGGTCGGTATATTAACCACTACGCCATCTGTGCAGTCTTATTATCTAAGTTTTAAATTTGAAATATCACAAATCGGTATTTGTATAATCGCTATGTATTTCTATCAGGCGGCGCATACAGAAGTTGCCGCGGCTCGCGAGGCCAGCGAGAGGGCAGCACGTGCGAAGAGCGCCCGCGCAGCCGCCGAGCGAGAGCGCCGCGACCGAACACATCGGTACCAGCAGCTATTGGACATACATCAAGCCCAGGATGGTGTTATGGACAGGTATGTTATATTATCATACTAGCAGACCCGGCCACGCGTTGCTGTGGCTAAGGTAGCCTCAGTAACACGTGGTGGTTATGCTAGTGAATAGTAGCTTATATGAAACGTTTGTACGTTTAACATAGCGCCATCTATTAAATACTTACCCAATCCAGTCAACAAATACCGCCATCTGTTAGAATCCTTTGGAGATAATAGATAATTGTGACTGTCAAATAATAGACAAATAATTTGCAATAAAATGATATTGCAATTTATAGTCATAAATCTTTTAAGTTGGATCAAACGACACATGCTGTTAAAATTTGATTAAAATCGGTGAAGTACTTTAGGAGTCCATCGCTGACAAACAACGTGACGCGTAATTTATATATATTAAGATAATATCGTCATCTCAGCTGATATATATCCTACTGTTGGGATCAAACCTCCTCAATAACGGGAGGGAAATTGATCTACTATATCACGCTGGTTACACGCGTTGATATACGGTATTGTTTCGAGTTTTCCTTCTCTTGATGTTATATGCGTTTTATATCTCTTAGTCGTCTTTTACCGATCACCCACGGGTAAAACAGGGGGTGGTGAATTTTATTCTTACTCCGTCACCACACGGAAAATGTCATGTATAATATTAATTGTAACGACGTTGATTACATAATATATTGTCTATGGCATTGTGTATTATCATCTCAGCTCGTATACATCCCACTGCTGGGCTTGTGTCTCCTATATATTAAAAGAAAATTTAATCTATTGTACCACGTTGGTTTAACGGCTTGATATACAGGTTTCTTTCCAGTTTTGCTCTTCCTGTATAGATGTTCATTATCATTCACCTACACTTATCCCAATTACTTGGGGTCGATACAATATGTACTCTTCTTTCATAGTACATATTGTAAAAGTTATTGGCAATAGTTTTATGACCGGCCGCCTGCCAGACGTCAACCCTCCTTGTGAATGCAATTGTTGACCAAACAGCATCAGATAGAGTTGGCCCAGGTCGTTATAAGGCTCTTAGTCGTCTTTTACGACATCCATGAGCTAAGTAAGGGTTGGTAGTATTCGTAACCGCTACCACACAGCCATTCCTGTATATATGTTATATGCGTTTTATATCCCTTAGTCGTCTTTTACTACAGCCACGGGTAAGATAGGGGGTTGGTGAATAGTATACTTATTCTGTCACCACAAGGAAGTTATCGATTACCGAAATTAGTGATAATTAATTTTGTAATATTCGTTTACAGTTTAATGGAGGCTCTGCAAAGCGGTTCGGCGTTCAGCAGAGAACGGCCCAGGAAGAAAGCCAATCCAAGAGTGGCAGGAGGTAATATCTATTTAATTATTTTTAAAAACGATATCGTGGGTTTTTGTATATTTAAGGGAAAACTTGCGGCTTGTGTGGAATATGGGTTTAATATACAAATCTTGTAATGAAATTAAAACAATCTATAAAAATTTAGGGCAATAGTTTCGTGATTAGTTAAACTATAGAATAGATTGAAGATTGTAGCCAAAAATATTTCATTTATTTCAATTTAAAATTGGTAGAATGAAAAAGCAACCCACCTTTAACTCTCGATTAATTAATAAATAAATTTATTACGTCTAATATGGATAGCCTCGTATGGGTTTATATATTCCGGTGGCCCACTCGCACAACGTGGATAGGAACATTGTGGTAATTAAAATAGGTTTATACATGTATTTATTATTACGGTTTTATGCGAATTCGAGATATTAGTTTCTTGAAAAATTATTCTGCCTATGGTATACGTATGGGTTCCATAAAAAGACATGTTTTATCGTTATCATAGTTTTAGATTTTGCTAAAATCTGTTGATATGTTTCATTATAGAATTGCATTAATTCACTAAAATGTCGTATGCATCTTTATGTATTTAGAGAAGTTACTAGGTAGACTGCGGTGGTCAGAACTGTTGGTATAGGCCAGAGATCGGCAACCTCGCGAGCTACATGCGGCTCTTTGGATGTAAAGTTGCGGCTCTTTAGTTCTATACCCAAAAAAATATTTATTAAAAACACATTTAAAAATGGTTCTGAATTGAATAATGAGGATTAGACACAAATTATTGTTGGCAAAAACAAAAATGTGGCTCTTTAAAAACTTTAAACCTATATAAATTCTAATGTTTGGCTCTTCCGACTCAAAAGGTTGCAAACCCCTGGTACAGGGTTTTATTTGGAATTTTTCGATGTTCTCCAAATATTTTTATATAAGCAATAGTTTGTTTATTGTCTGAGATGTGTGATGGCAAACTTCGAGTTGCTACAAGAATTACAAATCAATAGTGGCAACTTTACTAAGATTCTATAAAACGATCATTTTTTAAAAATATTATTATTACTAGTTCTATTTATTGACTAAATAAATTAAAAACAAAATAAGTTTTAAATTTTGATTTAACGAATCTATAATAAAAAAATGTTATCAAAGATAATATCCACAAACAATTATTTGCTAAACCAAAAAAAACGTAATCGCATAAAAAAGATAGCAATTGAATACTTCTTCTTCTTCTTTTTATGTATTGGCAATCAGCTACTTATACGAGCCATTGTTGCCAGTGTCGAGTTATAATTATCTTCACGTTCTTATTCTCTTCAGGTTAGTCATTGTCTGTCAGTAAGTCAAACTGTCGCCATCAACACTGCTATGGCCACATTGTTAATGGTATCTTGTGGGAATTTTGATGGAAAACGAAAACGTTGTAAAGCACTTTTATATGATATTCACTACATCCCAGTAGTTCTGTCACATCACATTACATAAAATGCCATCAAAATTATCTAATATGACACGTTAAAACACTAAGATATCGAATATAATACAAGAGCACCACATGACGCTTTAGATTCCCGCCAAAAGTTCCTAATTGAATACTTCTCAGCTGATGCTATCTTGAGAACAAAGTCTCATAGACAACGCTAGTTTTTAGAATACTCCAAAAATATTATTACACACCATAACGAAACGCTATTAATAGCTGTCTTTCAAAATATAAAAAAAGTTGAATTTTTCTTTCATTAATTTCATATGCATTGCACATATTTCTTGTTTTTGTAATCAAACTGCACAAATTTAATTAGTGTTGCGTATGTTTTGAGTTCGAATCTCGCATTCATCATCATCATCATATCACTGTTGAGCTCGAGCCTCCTCCATAATGAGAGGGAAATTGACTTACTATACCACGCTGGTCAGACGTGTTGGTATAGGGTTTGATTTCGAGTTTTCCTTCTCTTGAATCTCGCATTAACCAAATATTTATAATATAATAAGGTTATAAGTTGAATCAACACACACATAACCTTCAAATCGATCTTAACGCCAACTGCTTAATCTCATCGTTAATATTAATCAACCTGAACATACACAAATTCATCAAAATCGATCCAATTGTTTAGTAGAATATCTCTACATACACACGAATATGTAAAATGTTTCAATTACGTTTGTAAAATCCTATACGGCAAAGGGATAAGTTTCCTATTGTAGTTTTGTATTGTCCACCTTTGATGTCATCATCATCGTCACAGAGCATAAATGTCCCACTGTTGGGCTCGGGCCTCCTCCATAATGGGCGGGAAGTTAACCTACTATACCGCGCTGGTCAGACGTATTGGTATAGGGTTTTGTTTCGAGTTTTCCATCTCTCGCATAGATGTTATATGCGTTTTATATCCCTTAGTCGTCTCGTACGATCACCCACGGGTAAGATATGGGGTAGTGAATAGTATTCTTACTCCGTCACCACACGTTTGATGTAAAACTATGTAATATATTCGCACGCATGCTCAGAGGACGTTATCGAGGAAGAGGAACTAGTACACGCAATACTGCACAGATTACAAGGTATGTTTGTAACACAAGTAGATACGCAAATGTAGACATCCGTAATGATAGATTTGTAGTGGCTAAATATCCTATTCATTACAACTCATATGCCCACTGCTAGCCACGCGAACAATGGCAGGGAAATTGACCTAATATACCACTTTAGACTTGTTAGTATAGGATTTTATTTCGAGATTACCAGATACAATAGAAAGTGTATCAATGTTTTTCGTATATTGTATCGTTTAGTCGTTTACAATACTCACGGGTAGAATATGGGGTCGTAAATTGTATTCTTACTTGCGTCTTCACGTGAAAAAACCATGCAATAAAAATAAATCTGGATTAAAACAGTAAAATAAAACAATATTTGTAATGCTACTGAAACCGGCACTTCACGAAAGGATATCTTTAAAGATCTTGTGTATCAGAAATGAAAATATATAGCGTTAGATGTGAAAATCTAGGTATTAAAAACTAACTAGGTTTATAAATGAAACTAAAACAAGTTCGAAATTAAACTCGCGCGCATGAAATAAAATTCTTAATGTTAAAAATGAAACTAAATTTTTAAATAAAAAGTGTGTGTGTACTTATACATGCGTTAGAAGCTATACTTCTTTGGCGTAACAAGATAAAAATCTTTTCAAAAATTTTATCTTTTGCCTTATTCTATGTTTGTTAAAAAAACGACACTAACAATTAGAAGAAAGGTATTTAATACATTGAAAGTTTTATTATAACGCATTATCTAGTTAAATAAAGTTTAATTAAATATCACAAAAAAAACTACAATGTTGACTATAGCTAACTTCAGGGTGTCGGTTTTTCGTGACGGTGTGCGCGCGCGCATCATAAAAATTTACTCTCATCATTTTTCCCTAACGCGCCAAAAGAAGTATAACTTCAAAAAAAAGTTACATAATCTATGTTCTTAGCGTTAATGTCTTATGGAGTGAACTTTAGTATGCAAAATTATCTAGTTTTGTTTTTTATGTGTATTATTTAGTAAGTGAAGGTGTGCTTCATCTTTAAATATACTCGTTGTATGTATAAACACCAATGAATTTATAATACGATATAGAGGTGCCATGCGGCCGTGTGTTGCAGCGAAGAGCGCGCGTTGGAGACGATACAGACTATGGATGTTTGCTACGAAACTACAGACAAGTCATAAATACAATACCATAGAGTTTCGATGTACTAATATACAAACTGACTATAGAAATTTTCTATTCAGCCTATGCCAACTTAACGCCTTAGCACACACGTTACTTTATCATCGACAATAATCGATATTAAGAATCAAAATTTTATAATTACGCGCGCCGTAATTACGCGCGCGCAAGAACTAATTCTTGTCAAATTAAATTAATTAAGCATGATTTTGTTTTGATAAAATAGAATAAATGATTATAAATCTTTTGTTTATCTGTTGAGCTTATTATGTTATAATAGGGCAATGGTTACGGTAGTTGAACTGTTATGGAATTTATCGAAAGTAGTTTAATCTAGTTTTCAAATACATAAAAGCAAAGATAAAGATGTATTTTATTTAACTACAATTTAGCGCTTTCGCTGCATTACATTACATAAAATCCCACAAAAAGTATTCAAAACATTGGAATGTGGAAATAATACTCATATTTTAAACAGGCAAAGTGTGTAAGTCAGCATCTGGCAGTAAATTGAAACTATTGAATCTCATATGGCACTATGTCGTCAAAACTCTGACTTTAACAATGTTTATATAATGAATCGTACGTTAGTGATATCGAATATTAAAAATATTGATTGATATTTCTGAAAATAACGTGTGTTCTAAGGCTTAAGGAAATAATTTTAATATCAGCCACTATATTCTAAATCTTTCATCTCACATCAACAAAATCTTTTACGCCAGTTTTTTATCTTTGCATATCTTTAATTCTATTAATAATTTTGCAGTTATCTGTTGTCATTTATTAATCTGTGTTACTGACATTAAAAAATTAAAGGACGCTGACATTTTTTTTATATTAGGCGGTTATATTAAATTATATTTTTGTTTAGCTTTAAAATCTAAGGCATATGTTTTCTCTTGTAAACTGTTTATAGTTGTTACGTTATTATGATTTAGGGATATTATCGTTTTTCTTAAAAATATTTCCGTAATATGCAATTTATATCAAATCTAAAGTATCATTATCATTCTCCTACTCTTATCCCAATTACTTGGGGTCGATACAATATGTACTCTTCTTTCATAGTACATATCCTAAAAGTGATTGACAATAATTTTATGACCGGCCGCCTTCCAGACGTCAACCCTCCTTGGGAATGTTATTGTTGATCAAACGGCATCAGGTGGAGTTGGCCCAGGTCGATATAAAGCTCTTAGTTGTACTTTACGACATCCACGAGCAAAGTAAGGGTTGGTAGTATTCGTAGCGGCTACCACACAGCAGGTAGATGGTTAGACTTTAAACTTACTTGGATAAAAAATAACTTGATAAATAGGAGACGGCTTTATGTCATATATATATATATATATATATATATATATATATATATATATATCAGCTTAAAGAAAGCTACCATTGGACGAACACCTTACAAAGTGAGATGAGGCTATAATCGCCACGTAGACCCAGAGAATTTGTATTACGAGTTAGCCAGGAGATTGATAATAATCACTCCATTGTGATTCAGATATATTTTACTATTCCTACGACAACGTAAGGGTCAAGCGACAAAAACCTTAACTACTTACGACACTACTTACGACGGGGTCTAAGATTTTAAACAGAAACTATGAATATTTCTTTATGTCAGCGATTTATCTGTAATCATAGATAGCTTTTTGGCAACGCAAGTAAAACGCTTTTGATATCGTGAAATGTTTTAATAATGCTTTTAAAATAGTTTTAATTTAGTTTAACTTAATGATTTTTAATATTAACGCGAGTATTATTTATTTGAAATAAAACTATTTTTACGGGTTCTATCACGTTTGTATTGGTCAGTGAGTCGGTCTTCTCGTGACCATGAATGTTGTAAAATGTTCGAAACGTTATGAAATTCAGAATCAAATATAAACGTGATAGAATCAGTAATAATAGTTTTATTTAAATTTAAAGTAATAGTTTTAAATGCCCTATGAATGGTAAAGCAATTTATTTAGTTGTTATTTAATTCTAGAGCTGAGATTTGTGTGGATATTTTTCACCAAGACAAATATGTTTTTATCAGATTGATGTTTTAGAATATCAGAATAGTAATTGTTTAATTCAATGTGTGAAATATAATTATGAATATATGAATAACATAGTGGCTTAAACATTGACCTGTCATCATGTTCGATACACATGTAAGGGTGTGCCATTAATTACGTAAGATATTCTTGGGGAGCAGTCGAACCGAATCTTACTAAATCACACTAGGGCGGGGGGATCTTGGCAAATATCACGTAATTTTTTTAACAGAAAATGGTGTAAAACTGCGTGAAAGTTAAGTTAAAGTTAAATGAATATAAAACCTTTTTACCCAAGTACAAGTTTCGAAAAATCTCACGTGAGATTAGGAAAGGAGGAGGGGATCGAGAAAAATCTTAAGGCATCTCACCAAAGAGTGAGAGGAGGTCAAAAATCCTTAAAAATGCCTCACGTAATTAATGGACGCCCCCTAAGGGAATAACTTTGTCTGTGGCGCTTATAAACTTTTACAATGTCAGAGTCGCAGCAAGGTATCCACCATAAGGTGTAATTTATGCCTTCGTCTCACCGAATTATAAATAAAATTATAAAGCAAATTGCTATTAAGATAATATTACCCTATATATAGTTTCAGACAGGATATTAGCAACAACGTGGCTCCACAACTAATATATATATTTTATTTTGCAGCTGAAAGAAGGGCACAGTTGAGTCGATCGCGGTCCCGGTCTGGTTTAACGGGACCGCTCACTTCAAGAGAATTAACTAAGTGAGTATTATGTTATTATCTACTAGCAACCCGCTCTCGTATCGCTTCGGTCTAGGTACCCTTAGGTGGGTCTAGGCCTAGTAGAACTCTTTTTTTATCTATTGGCAACCACCTACTATTATAAGCCCAACAATGGTCTAGTGTCGAGTTACAATTATGTGGTGAATTGTATTCTTGCTCCGTGCCTCCCTAATAACTGACGCCGATATCTGGTAAATCCATCGTATTTGATAATGAGTGATATCTACCGCTTATGGACCTCTGCAATACCAGAGGTTACAAGCAGGTCTAAGCGCACAGTTTTTTTTTTTTTTTTTTTTTTGTGTCTTAGTTGTTAGCCTCAGATGGCTATGACAACTTTACCCGGACTGTGGGTGAGCGCTGAGGGCTCTCAACCCGTAAAGCGCACAGTAAAATTTCTTTCCTTTTATTGCTAGTGGTGGCAAACGAGTAAGCAACACACCTGCTGGTAAATGTCACTGCCATGGACCTTTACAATACTAGAGTTACAGCTAGACCGCTGCCTACCAATATAAACCCCAAACCCACCCAATTGGGCTGCCGGCTCTCTCGCTCACCGAACGAAGCGCAATAGCAAATTGCCACTACTCAGACGTCGATCTTCTGCTCAGTGTGGTACTACCCCGGACGGACCGGCCCGCGGCTGTAGACAGAGAACTGTCAACAGCGTGGTCCTAACATAATTAAAAGTGAGGGTAGACACTCCAGCTCTCGCCAATATTCCCAATTCAGATCATTCAAAAATGAACATAATTTACGTGTGATGATGGAGTAAAAATACAACCTTATGTCAATCTCTATTACGAGCGTGGTATAGCAAGTCAATTTTCTTGCCCAGCAGTGGGATGTATATAAGTTGAGATGATGAAGAGACCTAATATTTTTCTTTAATTTTTTGTTCACAGTGAATTGCTAGGCAACGCGTGATAAAAGGATGCCTCGAAGTGATATTAGCGATCTAATAGAGCATTGTCTATGGTATGCCAAGCGCTTTAGTGGTTTCAGTGTAAATTAGTCAAATGTATAACCCAGATGCATATTAATTGCAAATATAACGCAGGGAACCTCAGCGAGGACTAAGTTATATTTGAAAAAAAAAAAAAACAATTCAATATAATCGTTTCTGAAGTCGACACAGATAGGAAACATGGGGGTCATGACTCCATGACCGCCTTGGAGTCATGACCCCCTTGTACTTAATTCAAAAAGTATTTTTTATTGTACAGTATCAATTCTTCATCAAATATTGAATACAAGCATTGGTTATGTATTTCTGGAGTGATTGAGTCAAAGGTGGTCATGCTCCACCGGAATTAAATCAAAATTTTACTACTTAATTTACCAGTTAACCAGACAGCTGCTACCTACAGGCATCATGAATTATTCAAATATAAATTTGTCTACTTAATTTTACAGTTTTAATCTGTCAATGGCGATGGCTTCACAGATGACCTAATGACAAAGATTTTTAATTTACCCACTTTCCAGTGTAGTGTTCGATTTTCATGCAGGACAATACTTTGTGCGTTTGACAAATTATTATTATGTGTCTGAGTATTATTTATGTCTGTGACAAACATATAATATATTTTTCAAGTTCTTCGCAATACAAGAATTATTTGTTTAGAGCCGGGTGTTGTCCTTGCAAAAAAAAAAGAGAAAAATTTACATGAGCCCCAGTGATACATAGGCTGGTTATCTATGACCCCTACTAAGACGAATTCTAGATCTGTCCTCGTTCTGAAGGTAAATAATTTAAATTTATATTCATTTAACTTGCTATTAGCAAACGAAGACGAACTTCCTTTTTTTACTCGGACTTCAGTACAATCCTTTTCACTTGCTATTTTAAAATTTTTGTCCCCCTAGGCAATAATTATTTTTTTGACATCAACTATACGGGGTCGACCCCTGAACAAGTGCTTCCGCTGTAAGTAAAAATACCACACATAAGTTACTTAAAATATTATTATATAAAAAAATACACTAATTATACGCTTCATCCATTAAAGTTTCAATTTTATTAAAAAAATATGTATATATGAATAAAAATTGCAAATTTTATGAATATTTTGGCCTTAGTATGAATAAATTCGGTCCAATAACGGTGTAAACAATTTTGATAATAAAATTCGATTTAAAAATTTTTTTGGCCTTAATTAGTGGCCTATATATCTTATTTGATTAAATTAATATGAAATTAATTTATTCAAATGAGATCTTTATGATGATTTTAACAAATTTGATTTTATTATTAAAAAAAAATAGACTAAAGCCTAAATAAACTCACATTTGTATAGAGAATATTAATTTTTATTTAGTATTTAAACATGCATTTGTTTCTGTCACACAAGCGAAATGATGTAAATTTAATTAATTTTTGATATTTTAATTATAATTTTTTTTTTAATATTTAATTTAGAGATAGGATACATTCAGCGTTCATGTTTTATTGTGTCACAATTTGTATGTATTGCTACCGTCCATGTGATTTATTATAATTGTTTTGGATATATCTAATGGTCAATATTAAATAATTAGATGGATGAATTTGGTTTAAAATAGTTTCAGTTATAGATTATGATCATATCATATGAAGAGGTAATCAGTTCTAGCATATACTAGCCTTTTATTCACCCGGTACTAGTTGTCTATTGCTGCCTTCATTTTTGTGTCGGCTGTTATCCAGTCTCATATTTTGGAAAATTCTACGCCACTTAAGAATCTTCGCCTTATATCTGGGCACAGCAGACACCGCCCTATTTACGTCATCAGTTTCTAATCTTTATAATATAAACTAAATCTCATCCTTAAATATAGGCATATAAATAAAATTATAATCTGGCAGAATAAAAAAAGTAAAACAATTAACTATTTTATTAATTAAAATATAAATTAGTTTTGTGTTAATCTATTTCTTTTTAATGTAATTACTGAAAGATCGACTTTAAATCGATACTTAATGTAAGAAATCGATGAATAAAGAGTCAACAAAATACAATTAAAGATAATGTATATTTTATGAATCAACTGTATAATTTATGGGATTTTTATATATAATATATACGTGAAACTTTATTTAAAATTAAATTGGCCATATTAAATATATATAATAATAATTTAGAAATATCTTCATACACAGGATGTAACAGAGAATGGAACAGCTGGTCGGAAGGTTGGTAGGTAATGTTGGTAGGAACCCATAACAATAATTTGAAGGGAAAATGTCAAGGTCATTTACTCGTCAGCTGTTTGTAAAGGCGACGTTTGTCATACTGTAGCAAACTGTAATCATTGTTTTTTTTAGATTGTAATGAATATTTAAGAAAGTATGAGTATATAGCAGATTATGTATCATTTACTTGGTACATTTTATTCAATTTCAAAGAAAAAGTGGTGACAAAATTGACAATTTTAAATGCTTCTAATTCATTAACGAATCGATATTTACCGTTACCAGCTGCTCCATTCTCTGTTACATCCTGTATATACACAGGGTATAAGGGGACCGCCCCCGAAAACAAAGACAGGTAATCTTACTAGTCCTACTTGTAATGATAGGCTAGAAAAAAAATCGATTCGGATGAAAAAAAAATTTTTTTTCACCACGTGAGGTCGTTGAACTCTTGAACATATGATCGTGAGTTTTGAATAGATTGCGTCTTTTCTCATCTGAGTATAGTTACGTATTTTTTATCGAGTTATCGTTACATGGCACTGTCCTAATACGATGGAATGTGAAAAAAACTTAAAATATTTGTGGAAAAAAAAAAATTTCTCCTGATAGATTTTTTTCTAGCCTATCATTACAAGTAGGACTAGTAGGGTCACCTGTCTTAGTTTTCGGGAGCGGTCCACTTCCACTTTGTATAGTAATGTTCTTCACTATCCAAAATTATATAATCGTTTTCATAAGTTAAGACATAGTTGCCATTTGGTTTTGTATAATATAAAAGAAAATATAAAATAATTTATAATAAAAATCAGATAGTTTATTAGGTGTCCATCCATTTATAAATTATTATAAATAATTGTTTTTCTATCCAATATAATAGTTGTCGTATACGACAAAAATCCCCAAATTGTATTTTAAGACAAGCTCAAATATTTGCTAATATTAACAAAGATAACCCCAGTGTTATTATTCATCACGCTTATTTAGTTTAATGTTTGAAATTATCAAGTATTTTGATATATATTGAATATATTGCATATTTATTTGCAATTGAAAAAAAATTTAGTACACGCGGGATTGAACCCCCATATCTATAGAAAATTAAAAAAAAAAGACTTACAGCATTTGATTTTGTTAATTTATTTAGTATTTAGTAAATACATAATAACTAGCTGACAGCTGTTCTGTATAAATCTAAATAAAATAAATATGGAATTCAGTCCAGTGCTTAATCTAAATTGTTCTTGATTCTACCTGAACATATGCAAAATTTCATTAAAATCAGTTTAGCCGTTTAGGAGAAGTTCAGTCACATACACACATATACAGAAGAATTATTATATAAAGATGAGCTAAAAAGACAGTTCTGTCCGATCCCAAAGGGTATGTCAATAGACCAATAGGTATACCAAGGTCAATAAAATCATTTCAACCCGGGTTATGTAGTTGGTCTGGGTAGCAAACGCCTATTCTGAGTGTATTGGTTTCGAATTCCATACGGTAAAATTCTTTGTGCCATCAAAATCATTCGGTATATGGATTTTATTTGTGTGGGTTAATTGCATATTTGTAAAGACCTCACTCACATATGGATTTATTTCATATAAAGGGATGAAGTCTTTAAAAAAAATGCGATTTGAAATTTAAATTGTCCGTTATTATTTTTACTCACAGCCGCTCCTTTTTTTAGCTCTTTACCCCTTTTAAATTTTTTTTTATAATCTATAAACGGTTATATACACTGGATTATGAAGAACCTTTTAATATTTTAAGTTTAAGATACATTTTGCAAGCTGCTTGGTTATAATCTATCGAGCGGTTCCTATCCCTCTTCTGAGCTGATCATTACGTGTGTTGTTCTTAAGATATATATATATATATATATATATATATATATATATATATATATATATATATATATATATATATATATATATATCAATATATATGGAATTAATTATAAGGCTTCACTTATAGGTTCCTATGCTTATTTTCACCAACAGCTCCTAAGATTTAAATAACGCCTTTTTATGGTGTCGACCCCGTAGACCCGCGCAACAACGTACCTATCGACGCCGCGCGAGTGGGTCATCGGAACCCGGTCTTAGTCTTCGGTGGTCTACCTTCGCGGGTATCCTTTCGAGTCGACGCCCAGGCAGCTGTCGCGTCGTCCTCACGCGGTGACATCACTCCGGGTGACCAGACTTATCCCCGGTCCGGTCACCCGATAGGCTCGGTTAGGGCGACATCAGGCGCAAATAATGCCTAAGGCAATATAAAAGCTACTTAACATCAATATTCTGTATAATTTATATTGCGTTAGATCCCACATCCGTGGTGTTGTACTGCTGCGTTTATCGCAGCTCCTGTTATTTATTAGCTGAGTAGTCAATATGGCTGTCCTCCCACTTTGCATAAGAGGGAAATGCAATCTATCCAATACTGTTTGTTTTTTATTCAATTAAATTTATTGCCACTCTCAAGAAGATTAGTTTCCCAGTACTGCCTGAGGGTCAAACTTTTGTTGTTTTTCATGGTGACCGTTGTGGATCTTGGTTGGAAGTTACGGTGGTGGGATGACAAGTAACATCCAGGGATCGGACATAATAATTATTTTTAACCTTTGTATATTACGCTGAACGTACTTAGATATTATATTAATGTATACATTGTAAATAATATTTTTGTAAAATGTTACATTTTTACTTAATTATAATGTTTTTTTAAAACTATTTTGTTGTTTTTTTAATTTCATTAATCAACCTATCCTAGTATTGCTGTGTGATAGCAGCTAAGAACACTTCCAAGCCTTACTTTGCTCGTGGATGTTGTGAAAGACGACTAAAAGCTTTATATCGACCTGGGCCAACTACACCTGATGCCGTTTGGTCAATAATTACATTCATAAGCAGGGTTGCTATCAGGCAGGTGGCCGTTTAAACTATTGCCAATAGCTTTTGTAATATGTAATACTATATATTGTGTCGACCACAAGTAATTGGGATAAGAGCAGGAGAATAATGATGATGAATCAGCCTATCGTAGCCAGCCTTTTCAACGGCTATAATGTCAGTCTCCACGCTTGGCGCATTGTGTTATGGAGTGAGCTATGCTTGGGATTTGTCTATGTAATTATCAGCGCATATATGTCCCACTGTTGGGCTCGAGCCTCCTCCACACTAGAAGGGAAATTGACCTACTAGGACAACGTTGCATTTTTTTCCTTATGTTGGTAAACAAGTAAGTAGCACACCTGATGGGGAGTTCTGGCGCGAATGTGGAAATGTCATGTCACGCTCTTGTATTATATTCATTTCTTTAGTGTTTTGTGGTGTTATATTGAATAATTTTGCTGGTATTTTATGAAATATGGTACAGTTAAAGTGCTGAAGACTAGTGAATATGGTATAATAGTGGTTTACGTGTATTTTCATATTTGTCCAAAATTCCCAAAGAAAATCATGGATTAGGTTATCAGCGCCCGATTAATGGTAACGACTTGACTTACTGACAGACAATGACTATTAAGGCTACATAATATGAAGAAATGATGAACAATGTATGAAAAATAATTAAATAAGACTTGGCTGTATGGGCTTTGATCCCTTTGCCTGTCCGAATGGACGAACAGAACCAAAAAAAAAACACACCTGATGGTAAGTATTAATGCCACTCATGGATCTTTACAATACCAGGTGTATAGCTAAGCCGCTGCCTAGCAACCGACACCCATCTAGAAAGTTGGGTTGCTGGCTCTCTCGCTAACCAAACGAAGCGCAAACAGCACAGTGCCACTGCTCAGACGTCGATTTTTTACGAGAGTGTGGTACTACCCCGGACGGACCGGCCCGTGGAGACAGAATCGTCAACAGTGTAGCCCTCTTTACTAGATAGGTTGATATAGAGGTGTATTTCGAGATTTCCTTTTCTTGCATAAATGATATATGCTTTCGTCGTCTTTTACAACAACGCGTACGGTACGGTTACAAAAACGGGTGAGACAGAGGGTGGTAAACTGTTTTTACTCCATCGTCATCTCAGCTCATATATATCCCACTGTTGGGCACGAGTCTCCTCCATAATTGGGGGAAATTAACCTACTATACGTGTGAGTATAGGATTTTGTTTCGAGTTTTCTTTCTCATGCATAGTTGTTATATGTGTTTTATATCTCTTAGTCGTCTCATACGATCACCCATGGGTAAGATAGGGGGTGGGAATTGTATTCTTACTCCGTCACCACACGGAAATTTACTCTATTACCTTACGAGAATCTCTACGTTAATAAAATAATGAAATCCGTAGATAAACAGGTATACCCAAAATAGCCCAAAGAATTAGCAAGCTGAAGTCGCTATGGATAGGCCACATTGCTCTTCAAACTAACAACAAGAACGAAGAAAAATTCTGGAATCTGACCACGGAGCGGTAGACGCAGCTTAGCCCAACCTCATACCGTACAAGTAGCAGGATACTGCTGAACTAATGTTGCCCAAATGCAAGACCAAGACTCGCTGCAAGAATCTAGCAGTGCTCCTTAAACAGCTTATATCAGTACACGGGGAAATAATTTGATATTATTTTGAACAGTCTTATGATAGATAGGTGTGATTATAGCCCCACTCCCGTTAAGTAGTATGTACCTAATTATTGATAGTTGTACAGTTAGTGCCAATAGATGAATGGAATTTCATTAATTTAGTTGAATTTTTCATTTCTATGTAGATTTTTCATTTCTATCAAAACAAGTGACTCTGTGTTATTCTAACAGCGAGAGTTGCAACACTTGATGATTTGAACAAAGTAGATGGCGCAACGGTTAATGGAGGACATATTTTATAATCTTGTATTAATAATTAAAGTTTTAATATATATTTAATATTTTCTTGTATTAATAATTAAAGTTTTAATATAGTTTTATATAATATATAGTGATAAAGTTTTCATATGTGTTAATATAAATTCACTTGTCTTTGGACTGTCTGGTGAAGTGTTCGTGAGCAGATCTGATCACTGTAAGGTTCTGAACTAGTGTACAGTGTAAGCTGCAGTATGCTAACAAAACTCGCTTTGGCGTTAAAACCACTTTGAAATTTAACAATATATTTGCACACTACAACTACACAAGCATATTACTTTAAAAATAATAGTGTAGGTAATCCATTTTGTGAGAAAGTAATTATAAATCTAATACTAAAATTGATAAGTAAATAAAACAGTTTCGAGGGTTGGGCAAATGGGCACGTTGATTATTTACTAATTACCTACAATCAGCTGTTGAACCAGCTGTTTGTATTAGGAAGACACATTGTTAATATTAGTGACATCTACCGCACTATAATATAAAGATAAACTGGTTCTATTATATCGACTGTGAAATATGAGTAATGGAGGCCATACACGCTAGGTTTTGCATGATGGTTTTAACTGTGCATGCATAACCGACAGGCATAACCGAGTTTCATATTACACATACACGTTAGGGTTTGCATGCACAGTTTTGCCATTAAATCTCAGTTGAGCTACGGGACGGTATATGTAGGATGCCTACTTCACAGTTGAACTACGTAGTACGACAATTAAAAACAGAGAACTGTGTCAGGCAAGCTCGCCGGACCGCCACACACGCTCGGTTATGCTCGCGCGCAAACATAACGGAGCGGCAAAAATATCAATTTTGATATTTACTCGGTTGCATGTACAACTTTACCCGGACTGTGGGTGAGCGCTGAGGGCTCTCAACCCGTAAATATTTTTTGTGTCGTTTTATATCCAGTTTTATTTATTTTTTATCCTTTAATTTTTTTTCAAATTTTATTTTACAGAAAAAAAAAAGAATAGTTCTTTTTTACATTTAATATTTAAAAACGATTTTGTATACTTATTCAATTTTATGTATCGAATATGTTCTAGTGAAACGTAAATGTGAGCGTTAGCCGTTGCCCATCTTAGGTTACAGCTGAAAATGAGCGCTGTATTTATATGCAGCAAATGCTGAGCTGTGACCTTTACGGTGTATGATGCCACACTAGGTTTGCTTCTAATGTTATACTACCTTTATAGGTTATATTTTTTCCTATATATGCATAATTTATATATTTTTTTTTATAAATATACAACTATGACTAGCGTCCTAGTATCTAGTCGTTGAATGTATTTGGTATTTATAATTATTATTGCTCATGTAAGTATAGTCATGTAAATTTTGTTGTGTGGCGCATTGCCAAATAAAGTATGTTTCTTCTTCTTTCACTTGCGAGAGCACTCGCAAGAGCCTTGCATTTGGACAACACTATGCTGAACACTGATAGCACAGATAGAACCGTTTCAAGTGGAATTCTACTGGGTTATGGCCATTGATTTACTGAAGCCTACAGGCTGAACAATTAATAGGTACCTATATTCGTTCACCAGCCTACCGACGTTCACTGTACGACATAACCACAACATAATATCATTTTTTAAAGACAGTTCTCTGTACTAAGGAAATAATCCTTGTATTGCGGGGGACTTTACAAACATACAATTAACGGACATAAATTACATCCAGACTCAACAAAAATTTGGTCCTGCGTGGAATTCGAACTCACGACATTTGGCACGGTAGGACAGTATCGTAATCATTACACCATTTGACTGCACATGGCGCAATGATTTAGATGCTGACCGTGCCAAATGTTCGATACCTAAATAGGAAGATAATACTTTGTCCTATACATAAATTGTTGTACCGAATCTGTGTACCTAATTTGCGATTTGTATTTTTGTAAAATTGTATAGATCAAATACACTACAAGGAGTATATCCTAAGTGCTAAGGGTTCTAGGATTATGACTTTAAAAATAAAATAAACCCGCCAAGCAGGAGAATTGGTGTTATGAATTTAATTAAAAGCGAGCTCCTGCTCATTCTCTAATGCTTATTCCGTATTTAAGACTTCTACGGCACGCTAAAAAGTAATAAAATATTGTTATTATTTCTTTGTCAATAGTCCTGGGAAAAATAATAATAGCCTTATTCTTCAAAACACACATTCTATATTTTTAGTTGTTTTACTACTACTCGTTCATAGATGGCGGTATTATATATTTAAAGTTTTTATTTCTTTTCTAGTATAAATTTGTTACGACCAGACCACAGGCAGATTCTATATGAGCATTACAAGAGGTTATGGTAATTTAACTTTCCATTTGCTCTCTAAAGTGTTTCAGGGGGGTGATAGCTGCTTTAGTAGTTAATCGCGTTTTTGTAGGATCTGATTCAGACATAATTTTACAAATATATCGTGGTTCGAAATGGACAACACTACTTACTGAAAATTATTAACTATATTAAAAAAAGTAATTTTTTAATTACCTACTTTATTTTAAACAAATCCGTTGAGTTTCTTGAGGGATCTTCACAGCGTCGGTCGCGTTCCAAACCAGTGGTACTCGTAGTATATACCTACTGTATTATTTCAGTTAAAATGTTAAAATTGACAATATATAGTGCTTCCGCAGGGTTTATACATTATAAATTAACTTGAACTATCTAAACGTCAACGTAAAAAATACATACATACATACTATCACGCCATATCCCTTGCAGGGTAGGCAGAGGGAACAGAGTGCCAGAGAACTCTATCCTTGCATACTTCACTCGCTTCCTCAACATTCATTATTCTCTTCATGCACGTTCGCCGGTTTCAGAGACTCTTGACTCCACCATCCTTCAGTACGTGACCAATCTGGTCTAGGTAGGTTAGTCTCGGTCTCCCCCGGTATCTACATCCTTCCACTTTCGCATTGTATATCGTGTACGTATAAAATAACTTTCCCAAAGTTGATTTATTATTCTAGGGAAACATACTACCTACTGGGATAAAAACTGTACCACATAATTAATCCAGAAAATGGTTTATCTATGTTCCAATTTTCATCAAAATCTGTTCAATAGTGTACGTGTGATTGAGTAACAAACATTGAAACATCTTCACAAATTTTCACATTTATAATATTAGTAAAATAATAAAGCTGAAGAATTTGTTTATTTATTTCAACACTTTTAATCTCAGGCACTATGAGTTATGATTTGAAATTTTTGAGATATTTAATGCGTTGCTATATAAACATTATTGTCACAACAACCAAAGTAATAACAAATTATGAAATAAAAACGTAGATATTTAAAATAAATTAGTTTAAACTACACCGCGCACTTAGGTATGCGTCATTGACTAAGAATACAGATACACGTAAAACCTTCTTAATAATAAGATTTTCCGACGGATTTCAAACAGATACCTCATCTCATCTCAGCCCATACATGTCCCACTGTTGAGCTCGGGCCTCCTCCATAATGGAAGGGTAATTGACCTACTATACCACGCTGGTCAGACATGTTGATATAGGGTTCTGTTTCGAGTTTTCCTTCTCTCGCACAGATGTTATATGCGTTTTATATCCTTTAGTCGTCTCTTACGATCACCCACGGGTAAGATAGGGGGTGGTGAATTGTATTCTTACTCCATCACCACACGGAAACAAATACCTACTTTGAACTAATTCAATCTACCGCTGGAGCGAAACGCCACTACAAGCAGAAAGATCCCTTAAAAAAACTAAGATGGTGAATGATACTATTCTAAGCTATTGTTTTGTTATGCTATTTTTACACTTTCGCTATTAATTACTTCTTCTTTGACCTGGCAATCCGCAACTAATACAAGCAGCAACAATTGCCAGTGTCGACTTTTTAGCATTTATTAAGAAATCACCTCTTAAAATCATTTTTTCCGTCAGTAAGTCAAATCGTCAACTTTAACAGTAACTGTTAATGATATACTTTTAGAATTTTAGTGGTTAACGAAAACATATGTTAAGCCCTGTTATATAATATTTATTACATCCCAGCACTTCCTATGCATCACATTACATAAAATAGCAACGAAATTAATTAATATAACATGTTTAAACGTTAATATTGAATATAACAGAAGACCACATTACGCTTTCTCGTTCCCGTCAAAAACGCCTATTATTAGTTTATAATTAATTACACTTACGTTAATTACGAACACGTCCTACCTGCTTCAGCGCTCGCAATAAACTATCGCATCTGTTTAGTTTTTTGATATTAGTAGATGTATATATATTATATTGTTTATAACGACCTGGGCCAAATCCACATGATGCCGTTTGGTCAACAATTACACTCCCAAGGAGGGTTGACGTCTCCGGTGGTCCGCTCGCACGGCGAAGAGAGAGGAGTTTTACGGGGGGTCTATGGGGTCACGCGCCGCCTTTCCGTCACCCCGGACCGATTTGGCGGGGCGAGACGCATCCATAGTCCATCAATAAAAAAAAAAAAAAGGAGGGTTGGCGTCTGGCAGGCGGCCGGTCATAAACTATTGCTAATATTATATAATTTCTGCATAGTGGTTAAGATGACCGACCTTCCGTGCTAGTGTCGTGGGTTCGATTCCCACGCAAGACAATACTTTGTGCGATCCACAAAGTGTTGTTCTGAGTCTGGGTGTAATTTGTCTGCGTTCATTGCGTGTTTGTAAAGTGCCCCGCAATACAAGGATTATTTCCTTAGTACAAGGTCTTAAGAGGACTAAAAAAAAAATAACTTTTACAATATTTACTAAGAAAGAAGAGTACATATTGTATGGACACCAAACAATTGGGATAAGAGTAGGAGAATGATGATGATCTGTTTGGTTTTTTTGAGTATAGATGGTAGCAGCAGATGGCTTGACAACTTGGCTCCGATCGTGGGTGAATGCTGAGAGTTCTCAATTCGATGATACTAAGCTAGGCGACCAAGGGTAGCCCCTGTGGGTTACGGATCTCGACTTCGAGCGTCGCTGGAGGCAAAGTGAATGTGGCCATATTTGGATTACCTACTGATATTTTAATAGCGCGATTTCGGACCTCGATGACGTGGATGGAAACGTGAACGTTACTGAAATTTAGCATTTGAAATGCTTGATTATTTACCAAAACTTGATTACGAGCACAAAATGATTGTGAATAATAATTACGAGCGAAAAATGATCGTGACTAATGATGAGTAAATCATTGAATCCCATGTGTGATATATTTCGCTCGTAATCAAGTTTTTGTAAACGTGAATGTGTTATGATCGCTATTAAATATATAGCTCGTCGAAGCTGTTGAGGCAGTCGCCGTAAAGAATTATAATTAATTAATAATAAAAACAATTTGTTCGATTAGAACCATGTATGTTAGTAATGTTTATCTTATCTTGAATTACGTGATACGTTGTTTGTCCGCGATGGACTCCTAAAGTACTTAACCGATTTTAATCAAATTTGCACAGCATGTTTAGTTTGATCCAATTTAAAAGACAGGATAGCTTCCATTTCAATTTATAGTCGCAATATTATTTTATTTCAAATTATTTTTCTATTATTTAACAGTCACAATTATCTGTTATCTCCAAACGATTCTAACAGATGGCGGTATCTGTTGACTGGATTAAGTTAGTATATAATAGATGGCGCTATGTTAAATGTACAAACGTTTCATATAAGCTACAATTTATTAGCATAACCACCAAGTGTTACTGAGGCTACCTTAGCCACAGCAACGCGTGGCCGGGTCTGCTAGTAAATTATATAATCCAATCTCATTGTAGGTTAATCATTAACAATATTTTGTTTATTATTTATAAGCGGAGCGGAGCGATACTCTTGCTGTTATAGATACAAAATAGAAAGTGGCTGAGCGCTAGACATGCGCGAAACAGTACTTCGCGAAGTGATGTGATATGGCATTACATTTCGTTTCGTTCGAGTACTATTACATTTAACCATCACTTCAAACATCACACATGACTTTTCATGTAATGTTTGATGCGTAATGCGATAGCGCTCCATATATACGGCGGGCGGCATCATGAAATATAAGCCTTAACGTTCTGAAAATATAGCTCAAAATAAATATTGAATTGCCAGACACCGAACATTGCAGAAATGCAGAACAGTACACGGGTGTTCGCGTCATGTTTAATGTGATGTTATGTTTAGTCACGTAATGTGTAATATGACAGTACGCGGTCGGGTAATATTATATGTGATACATCACTCGCATTACTTACACATGTCTACTGAGCGCTACAGACGTAAGAAAGAGATGCACTAATTCGTCATCATTTCAGCCCACTTATGACCCACTGTTGGGCTCGGGCCTTCTCCATAATTGGGGAAACTGACCCACTATACCGCGCTGGTCAGACGTGTTGGTATAGGGTTTAATTTCGAGTTTTCTTTCTCTTGCACAGATGATATATGCATATTATATCCCTTAATCGCCTTTTACGATCGCCCACGGGTAAGAGAGAAGGTGGTGTACTGTATTCGTACTCCGTCACCACACGGATAATGCAGTAATTACTATGACATTATTAAACATAATATATCGAATACTAAACAGTCGCAAGGGTGGAAGCTCTAGCCGAGGCTTCGGGTGATCGGACCGGGGAATAGACCGGTCACCTGACGTGAGGCCACTGCGTGGGAACGACACCCCGACGGCGAATGCTGTCGGGGCGTCGACTCGAGAGGAACCTGCGAGGGTAAACCGCCGGGCGGGCCACCGAAGACAAAGATCTTGTACCGGTGGCCCGCTCGCACGGCGAAGGGAGGAGTCCTCGCACGGTGGGTCTGTGAGGTTGCCTACCGTCTCTTCCGTCGCCCCGGACCGATTTGGCGGAGCGTGACCTCATCCATAGCCGCAAGGGAAAAAGGGCTATAAGCTCTCCAAAAGCGTAAGTTTTCAATTTCACTTTTACAATTCCATCAAAATTCAATTTATATACCGAAACTATCAGTTAATCCGATATAATATCATATTCTTAACTGTATTTGAAACCGGTATAATGTTATTCTAATATCCATATCCAGATCAGAAATTCCATATCCTCAACATCCTTCAATTCTGTTATTCAAATAAAAGTTTGTATAGAAAGGTATGCGGAGTAAAACCATGCAAGTCTTATCCCTAAATAATACTGGCTATAATTTAATTTTTAATGCATATAATTTATATTTAATATTAGTCTCGCACAGAGCATGTGTTTTAAATTAACCATATGAAAATAGTCAAAATTATTGTTCAAAATGGCGATAAATGTGAAAACTAGATAAATATAAACACTTCTAATTTAAAATCAAACAATCTACATAAATATCTAAAAATAAAAAGTGTTTGTATATAGTTTTAAGGTTTCAATTTGATTAAAATATGTAATTTAAAAATGACGAGTCCGCCCAGTTTATTGCCGAATCTTCTCAGATTGTGGCCGCTTTTTGATCTGGTCGTAACTTAATTTAAAATGATTAAAATAAAGTTGTAAAATTGATAATATGCAAGTGCCCTTATGAGGCTTATGCATAATAAATTATTCGATTTGATTCACTTCTGCTCGCAATCCTTATGACTATTATTTTTCTGTTTTTTTATACAATACTAAAAGACCAAGACGTCACTTAAGAAACTAACTGTTAAAATTGACACGCACCAATATCTTAGAAAGTATTTATAGTAATGAAATATATATTTATATATGCAGACACGCATAGTAGAGGGCGGGGTTCCGTTCGTGCCAAGACACGCCCCAATGCGCGGGCGCATACCCTCACACACATTTGTGAAGCTTTCCAAATAATATACAATTTATTATATATGCATGAAGAAACATTTATCAAGAAATATCTTCTTGGCGTTGGCGTTAAGAGTTCATAGATGCACCTATACCTAAATGGGTTTAATTTGTATATTTGTGAAATAGCACGTGATACAAGGTTCGATTTCTTTGGAATATTAATTCATATTATTAAGTCCTCATGGAGTTAATAATATGAATTAATATTCCGACTTTGTTAGTGGTAGGACCACGCTGTACACAGTTCTCTGTCTACAGCCACCAGTCGGTTCGTCCGGGGTAGCACCACATGAGTAAATAAACGTACAGAGACAAACCTTCAAACAACTGCGCCACGATAGGTACATCACTACAAATATGATGCGCGTGAGCACTGGCGGCTCGTCACGTACGGAACGAAACCTGTTTAGGCTGGTTCGGCCAGTGCTCAAACAAAGGGGTCACTCACCGCTCGCTATGCATAGCGTCGTGCGTGTTTGTTTAAATTTGAAATTTCAATTAATTAGAGAGAGTGTAAATATGGTTTATTGTACCGTGTGCATGAACAACAATCGAAAAAATAAAAACATATCGTTTTTTGAAAATGACATTGTATGTTAATAGATCTGAACAACCTATAAATGTGGGGAAAGACTCTTTTTTCAGCCATTACAAAGACTTTAACGAAAGCAGTATTCAATTGATTTTTTTAATAATACCTCCTGACAACTTCATCGCATTTGTTGAATTGCTTGAGAAGAAATTTCGAGAATATTTATATCTATCTATAAAACGTATACAAGATTGTAAATTTGATATGTCATGCAAGTGCTTACCCATTGATTATTTAAAAAACTTTATATTACATTTAGAATTTATCATTCGATTAAGAGAAATTATTAAAAATCAAAAATTACAAGGAGGAGGTTTCAGGAGTGGAAGGGGATGCATGGATCAAGTGTTCTCTCTGCGCAACATTGTGGAGAAGCATCTGGCCCTAGGTCAGAGGGTTTTCTGCAGTTTTGTGGATCTGGAGAGAGCATTTGATACGGTTGTACGAAAGGAACTTTGGGACATTTTACCGGAGTATGGTATTAACGGTAAACTGCTGCAGGCTGTGCAATCCAGTTACATGGGCTGTAGAGCCTGTGTGCGGCTGGATGATGGAATGTCGCCTTGGTTTGGCGTCAATATCGGCGTTAAGCAAGGCTGCGTTCTATCAGCCAGGCTGTTCATCATATATCTGGATAAATGTCTCCAAAGGTTGAACGATATGAATGTGGGAATCCAGATGGGTGACTCAGTGGTCTCTGCTCTGCTTTATGCAGATGATGCAGTCCTGCTGGCACAGTCAGCGACTGACCTGCAGACCCTAGTCGATACAATGACAGAAGATTGTAAGAAAAGGGGTCTACGCGTGAATGTGAGCAAAACCAAAATAATGGTCTTTGAAAGAGATGAAGCCAGAAGAGATGTAAGAGTAACAATAGGTAATGATGTACTAGAGCAAGTGGATGAATTTGTATATCTTGGATGTGGATTTAGCCGAGATGGAAGGTACACACTGATATAGAGCGAAGAGTGAATGTGGATAATAGAGTGAACAGAGCGTTGGGACAACTCGGTAGCCACCACCTCAGCCAGATGGCACGTGTAGCAATACATAACGCAGTGCTTGTCCCAACATTACTGTATGGAAGCGAGAGTTGGGTATGCAGAAAAGAGTATGAAAGTAAAATTAATGCGGTCGAAATGCGATCTCTTCGGAAAATCTGTGGAGTTAGGCTGACCGACCGCATTCGTAACGACGACGTAAGAGAGCGAGTAGGTATGAAAGAGAGTATTGGTGTAAAGATGCGAAAGGGAATGCTCCGATGGTTCGGACATGTGGAAAGAATGCCGAATGAACGTCTGGTTAAGAAGATATACAATGCGAAAGTGGAAGGATGTAGGTACCGAGGGAGACCGAGACTAACCTACCTAAACCAGATCGGTCAGGTACTGAAGGAAGGTGGAGTCAAGAGTCTCTGAAACCGGCGAGCGTGTATGAAGAGAATTATGAATGTTGAGGAAGCGAGTGAAGTATGCAGAGATAGAGTTCTCTGGCACTCTGTTCTCTCTGCCTACCCTGCAAGGGATATGGCGTGATGATATGTATGTATGTATGTGTAAAAATTACAAAAAAAAACCTATTTAGAGTAAGCAATTTGTAAAAAATAAATCCATACATAAAAAAGCTGACAAACGTTTTGTGTATTTATTTTCATCCTCATGTGCCAACCCTATCAGAATAGGTAACACTTTTGCTCTGTCCTTAGAAGCTTGGTCTCTGTACGTTTATTTACTCATGTGGTAGTACCACACTCTCGCAGAAAATCAACGTCTGAGCAATGGCAATGTGCTATTGCTCTTCGTTCGGTGAGCGAGAAAGATGGAAGCCCAACTGAGTGGATTTGGGGTTTGTAATGGTAGGCAGTGACCTAGCTGTACCTTTAGTATTACAAAGGTCCATGGGCGGCAGTGACCCTTACCATCAGGTGTGCTGTTTGCTCGTTTGCCACCAAGAGCAATAAAAAAAAATACAGTACGAACTTGACTGCGATCAACAAATTGGTATTCTGAGTCTGTGTGTAATTTTTGTTCGTTAATTATGGTCGTATAGTGCTGGGTGTTGTTTTTTAAAAACATAAATAATCTAAAGGAATCATTTAACTAGAACAAGTGTTATTTATTATTTTTGCATACTCTCGACCCCTTAACGAGTTATAGTACATTAATGCAGCGGCCAGCAAAAGAGGCATTGATGGACGAACACGTAAATGTGGGCCGAAGCGTAGCCGAGGTACCTACATATACGTAAGTCCAGCAATACCTAGTAGGGGTCAAGGCTTGTGTAGTGTTTCGACGCCTCGACGGCGACAGCTGTCGGGGCGTCGACGAGAGAGGAACCCGAGAGGGTATATCGCTGGGCGGGCCACCGAAGACAAAGATCGGGTACCGGTGGTCCGCTCGCACGGCGAAGAGAGGTGTTTGCAGGGTGGGTCCATGGGGTTGCGCGCCGCCTCTTCCGTCGCCCCGGGCCGATTTGCCGGGGCGCGACCACATCCATGGTCCCATCTTGCGAAAAAAAAAAAAAAAAAAAAAAAAGGCTTGTGTAGTGCTTTTCTCAAATAATGCGCGGAAATTAAAATTAAGTAGTACTAAGTAGAACTGTATACATGACGAACAACTAACAACATTTTTCACGTGCTGAAGGGTTCATTTGTTTTTTTTTCTTCATTATCTAACAGGTTTCTTTTTTAAGCCAGTTCGAAATTTAAATAAAACTCTGATAAGTTGCCTATTTGGTTGCCATGCCATCAGAAGTAACAAATCGTTCCATTTTTAAAATACACGACAGATATGGATTTTCATACATTTTTTGCCGGCCGCTGCTTGCATGTATTTGGTCAGTACAGCAATTTCGATTTATCTCGAAGAAGGTTGTCAAAATAATGCTTAAATTTCCAAGCATATTTGAGAAAATAAATTTTATTGTTCTAAAATCGTAAAAAAGCAACATTAGTTTGATTATTTATATTTTAGAAATAGATCTAGTACTTATAAACTATCATCATTATTCAGTTTGTCTGCTGGATGTAAGACTCAATTAAAAATTAAAAGAACACTCATTTTGTCATTTAAAAGTATGCCAGTAATTTTAATGAAAAATTTCTTTAAATAAACATATCTTACTTAAGAATATTAGTAATAAAAAAGACATTCTTTTTCAGTGAATTAATTGAAGCCTATAATAAAATATTGAAATATTAGGTAAATAATACTTCAAAGGAATCGATCCCTATGACTCATTCAATTGGGGAACTTGGAACAAATTAATGAACAAAACGCCACCCATAACCCGCTGCGGTCAGTTAAGACGAAGTATAATTAAACTATAGGCTGTTAAGATATACATAAAACACAAAATAAGTTGTAATAATTATAGAATATTTATATATAATTGATAGAAACAAGTACACTTACCAGCGGCGGCTTTACCTATAGTGCAGCGAGTCCATAAACACTCGCTGCGTACGATACCATTTATAAACGTAACGGGTGCGTTATTTGACAGGTTTGGATAGGTTGCTTTGTTGTCATGCTCACTGTAACTTCATATTCCGATCGCGTTTATCTGGTTTCGTTACAAAACAACGAGACAAACATTGATGTATTAAAAAACCCAAGGGTTTTTTTGGAGACAAAGCATGCGACAACGCATTCCAGCGAGATTCGGAGTTTAGTCGAACGTGTTGTAACTATCAACCTATTCCATTTTGTTCACGCATTTAGATACAAGAGGGCGCCAGGTTATTGCTTGCACCCAGGCGCTACATGTGCTAGAGCCGCCTCTGACACTTACCATTGCTCAATAGTCACGTAAACACTAAACCTTCGTAAATTTTGCGACACTTGCTATATATTAAAACACAAGCTACATCCAACTGTAATGACAGCATGTAGCACTCTGATGCAACAAAAGAGGAAGGTACTGTGAAGCAGAAGGCGCGGCAACAATGCCAACATTATTTTTTCCAGGAATTGTCATTTTGCCGTCGTAACTTGTACGATTCATTCACTCACATGAATTTGTATATCTTGGATGTGGATTTAGCCGAGATGGAAGGTACACCACTGATATAGAGCGAAGAGTGAATGCGGGAAATAGAGTGAACGGAGCGTTGGGGCAACTTTTCGGCAGCCACCACCTCAGCCAGAAGGCACGTGTAGCAATACATAACGCAGTGCTTGTCCCAACATTACTGTATGGAAGCGAGAGTTGGGTATGCAGAAAAGAGTATGATAGTAAAATTAATGCGGTCGAAATGCGATCTCTGCGGAAAATCTGTGGAGTTAGGCTGACCGACCGCATTCGTAACGACGACGTAAGAGAGCGAGTAGGTATGAAAGAGAGTATTGGTGTAAAGATGCGAAAGGGAATGCTCCGATGGTTCGGACATGTGGAAAGAATGCCGAACGAACGCCTGGTTAAGAAGATATACAATGCGAAAGTGGAAGGATGTAGGTACCGAGGGAGACCGAGACTAACCTACCTAGACCAGATCGGTCATGTACTGAAGGAAGGTGGAGTCAAGAGTCTCCGAAACCGGCGAGCGTGTATGAAGAGAATTATGAATATTGAGGAAGCGAGTGAAGTATGCAGAGATAGAGTTCTCTGGCACTCTGTTCTCTCTGCCTACCCTGCAAGGGATATGGCGTGATGATATGTATGTGTGTATGTATGTAACTTGTACGATAGATTAGTATTCTAGGGTTAAATAAGGCCAAATAAAACTTCATATAATATACGTAATATTTGAAAATATTTATTTATTATACTTATTGAGCATTCTTATTTAATATAATTAGTTAAAATAAATAATAATTCCTATTCACTGTGGTATTTTGTCTTCTTATATCTCAATAGTTTTCATATCTGGATATTTAGGTGAGTATTACACATATAAAATTATTTTATCGCGTTTGTATTAAGATTTTTATTTTATAGATGTAGTTATCACTTAGGCGTCTCGTACGATCACCCACGGGTAAGATATGGGGTGGTGAATATTATTCTTACTCCGTCACCACACGGAAAAGGAAAAAAGCGTCTAAAAGTTAAAAATTAAATACAAACGCGACAAAATCCGTAATAATTTTATTTAAAATATTAGTGATCTTAATTTTGCTGTGTGGTAGCTAGGCTACTAATGTTACCAACACTTAAATTCTTCGTGGGTAAAATACGTCTAAGACCTTTTAACCTGAGCCAATTACATGCAGTTTGTGCAACGATTACATTCCCAAAGCGAGTTGACATTGGCTGGTCACAAAAATATTTTCAAAACGTTCGCAATATGTACAATGGTAGAAAAGTACATATTATATCAATGATAATTAATTGGGATAAGAACAGAATAATTATGATGATGATATCAGTGATTTTAAAAAACTTTTTTTTTTTTTTAACTTATTCCATTGTATACATAATCGATATGTCTTCTTCCTCAGCCATATGAGAAAAAGAAGAAGGAGGTTTGTCTAAATTTGACCAGCGGCCCGCTTGACGTTAATCTTCCTTGGGAACACAATCGTTGAATATATAGTATTAAGTGGAAGTAGTATAATAATATAGTTCTGAGGCGGCTCTGACAACACCGTCGAACAATATAAGAGCTGGTAGCATTTGTGATCGCTACCACGCTGCATATTAATCTCAAAAGCGGTCGGATTGGCCTGGAAAGGTTCTGACTCCCAACAAGTCCGGGGCCCATTAAATCAATTAAAATTCTATTTAAAGTGAAATTTTTAACGGGAGTGCTTTAAAATTCAGATCGATAATCTTTATATGACTAAAAATTCTCGATAAAAATGGTTTAAGCAGCTGCTATATCGCGTATATTCGTCAGACACTAAGAACTGAAAAGTGATTAAGCGCTTTGTGGCTTAAAGAAGAGTGAGACGTACGCTGATCTAGCTTATATAATTTTATTTAAGTAAATGTATGATAAACAACAGATCTATGGCTAATAGTGTTGCCCGAATGCAAGACCAAAACTTGTTGCAAGAGTCTGGCAGAGCTCACTTAGATAATATTTTACGACTCTTGCCAAAGGAAGGGTTGTCAACACTTTGTATTCTTAATACCAGTACACGGGGGTATAATTTGATGTTATTTGAAACAATCTCATAATATATATGTACCTAATTATAGATGAATGGAATTTCATTAATTTATTTGAATTTTTCATTTCTATAGCATGTGCTCAAAACAAATGAATCTGTTTTATTTTAATAGATATAGTTGTATGACTTGCGAGACTCTTGCTGCAAGTTTTGGTCTTTTGGACAAGTATTGGTTCTACAAAAGTGTTTGATGTGTTCATATTTTACAGCAGGAACGTCTTACGATAATATAATTAAAATAATATTATTGTTTATAAATACAGTAATACATGGCAATTACTGTCTCCTATTATATATAGTAATAAAATGTGTCGCAGAAGCTAGAATGCACTTATACACTTGATTTTTTATTACTTAATGTCATTTCAAATAAACAAAACAGTTTTATTTTAAATTTAAGTCGCAATTTTTAATAGATAATATATATTTTTTTTAAATAAATATCTTGCACTTCAGTTTTTAGGATTCTTTTAAGGAATCTCAACCTGATTTTATAATATAATTAAAGCATCAAAATTTCTTTAATTGTTGGATATCTGTGGGAGACGTATTGCCTGAGTGTGGCTTCAGTGAGCTGACGAACGAATAGGAGGCGTGTCTTTACCAGCTAAAGCTTGCACGATACAGCGCAGCCGAGCTAAACTATTCACACCACACGACGAATTATCACCTGTAAAAGAAATATTACTTTAGAGTCTTTAACACGTCCATCGATCCTTTAGCCTATTAATATCCAATATTGCATATAGGTCTGTGTGATAACGGAATAAGAATAC
Organism: Lymantria monacha; assembly: GCA_905163515.2. Lineage (NCBI taxonomy): Eukaryota > Metazoa > Arthropoda > Insecta > Lepidoptera > Erebidae > Lymantria > Lymantria monacha. Next base: position 20,793,322 of record LR991104.1, on the reverse strand, counting down.
AATTCATCACTTCTTTTTTTGCCAGTAAATGTCTTAAAAGACGTGTAAGAGATATATTATGCATATAACAAGCAGCCTCGAAATAAAACCATACTATCCATGATTACCATGGTATACTTGGTCAATTTCCTCTATATATGAAGAAGGTTAAGTAGTGGGAGGTATATAAGCTCACATAATAGCATATAGAACTCATGAAAATTGGACAGCCTACGTGAATAATGGATTCAAGATTGCAGTTCGAGTTATGAATTCTTTAAAAGAGCGCTATTACCCAATCCGTTTCAAACTTCCGTGTGGTGACGGAGTAAGAATACAATTCACCACCCCCTATCTTACCTGTGGGTGATCGTGTGAGACGACTAAGAGATACAAAACGCATATAAAATCTATGCGAAAGAAGTAAAACTCGTCCCTATTTTTGTTTTAGTTACACACTACACGTTTGACCAGCGTGGTATAGTAGGTCAATTACCCTCCCATTATGGAGGAGATATGAGCCCAACAGTGGGACATATATGAGCTGTGATGATCCAATCCGCTGGGACTACTTCAGTCAATTTATAAAACTTTGGCGGGCAAATAATAATTCACTACAAGTTATAATCTTGCAGGCCGGTCACAAATGCGGCTACGTGCGGCAGCTTAGTGCTGAGCTGCGAGTGGCAAGAACACGTATACTAAAATGCCATTAAAAGCCGCTAGCATTGCCGTCTAGTGTAAAGATTCGTAGTGTCACTGAACGTTTTAGTACATGTGTTCTTACCGCTTGCCGCCCTGCATTAAATTGCTGCATATAGTGTCGTATTCGTGACAGGGCCACTATCTGAGAGTAAGCGGGAACTTTTTTAAAAACATACACTCTGTATTAAGATACTAATCCTTAGATTGTGGGTAAAATCCACAAACATAATTCATTACCATCATCATTTTAGCTCATGCATATCCCACTCCACACTTTAATGGTGGTAGGACCACGCTGTGGACAGCTCTATGTCTAGAGCCGTGGGCCGGTCCGTCCGGGGTAGTACCACACTCTCGCAGAAGATCGACGTCTGAGTAATGGCAATGTGCTATTGCACTTCGTTCGGTGAGCGAGAGAGCCGGAAGCCCAACTGGTTGGGTTTGGGGATTATAATGGTAGGCAGCTGCCTAGTTGTACCTCAGCGGCAGTAACACCATCAGATGTGCTGTTTGCTTGTTTGCCACCATAGGCAATAAAAGAAAAGCTCCTGAGCTCGAACCCTCCTCTGCAATAGGAGGGAATTTCACCTATCATACTTCGCTTGTAAGATGTATTGGTACAGGATTTTATTTGAGTTTTCCTTCTCTTGCATAGATGTTATATGCATATTATGTCATCTTTTAGGATACACGCGTGCAACATACGGGGTGGTGAATTGTATTCTTATTCCATCACCACAAGGATAACACATAATTGACAGACAAAGATATATATCGCGCAAATAACTGTCATGCATGGGAATCAAACCCACTGCACTTGGCACGGTAGAGCGGTATCTTAAATGCCATTTGTGCAGCCAAATTAAATAACAACTTTTTTGAACAATTTATTTCTTTCGTTGTAAAAGATCCGCCCAAGACCCATATTCTGTACCGGTGATCTATCTTAATGGTGTTAAAAGTACGCAACTACTTCCACCACCCCAACGGGGTTGACTGTGAACGGATCCTAGCTTGTTCCAAAACAAATTAGATGTTGCCAAAGATGATTACGAAAAGGCAAATTCTTAAAAGTAAAACCCTAACGAACGCAGTATATTCAAATTATTGAAATTTAGCATTTAATATGTTAGATTATTTACAAAAATCTTGTTTACGAACGCAAAATGAATGTCACACGTGGGATTCGAATCTACACCTATCAGAAATCCGTACCAATTGTCCTACCAGTTAGACAAATGTGAGCTATCGTATTATATTCAATTCGCGGCGCGCATTTTTTTTTTTTTTTTTTAATTCCTAACACAGTATAATAAGTCAATTGTCCTAATATTGTATATCCTGACTAATATTCACTTAAAAACAGGATTAAATATTCACTGAAAAAAAAAAAGTTTGTATTTTTATAATTGTGTATCAATCGACTTACTACTTAAAAATGGTTTCTCTTTCTCTGTCTTGTTCTCTCTGGTGTCGTACTGCCGCTGTGACGTCACTGGCGATTCTATATAACTCTTACAGCTTTCAGACTCCAACTATAAAAGAATTATTATTTTATTTAGGTTACTATCAACCCTTACAATTTGAAATAAAACTACTTTTACGGATTCTATCGCGTTTGTATTTGATTTATAATTTCCCGACGTTTCGAACACTTTACAGTGATCATGGTCACGGGAGGACCTCCTGAGTCCTCCCGTGACCATGATCACTGTAAAGTGTTCGAAACGTCGGGCAATTATAAATCAAATACAAACGCGATAGAATCCGTAAAAGTAGTTTTATTTCAAATGTGTAATACTCGCGTAAACATTAGAAGTCAACCCTTACAATGTTCGTGGATGTTCTAAAAGATGACTAAGAGTTTCACAATTTAGGCTTAGCTAAATCTATTTGATGCTGTTTGGTCAACAATTACATTCCTGAAGTGGGTTGACGTCAGGCAAGCAGCTGGTCAGAAAACTATTACCAATAACTTTTGCAATATGTCTAACGGAAGAGGACTACGTATTCTGCTGACCACAAGTAAATGTTATTTTTTACCCTATTTTTATTTTACCTCTTAAGGGTAATTTTTTTAAAAAATTTTAGTGACATATTTATTTATATCTAATCAATAGCCTAAAATAAGTTTCAAGTTTTTGGCTTTAAATATACTTATACTTCCTTACAACTTTTCATCCTCTAGGCTCTAAACTATCTGTGTACCAAATTTCATTTAGATGGGTTCAGTAGTTTTGGCGTGAAAGAACGACAGACAGACAGAGTTACTTTTGCATTTATAATATTAGTAAGGATTATTCATCAAATGAAATTCAGTTTAGAAACAAGTTGTTTTTTTTTTGCAAATAAATTTATTTTTATAGATTTTTTTATTACATTAACATATTCAATTATTTCTTGTAAGTTCTTAAATAAATTATTTTACAATAATATGTACATTTAAAAGCTAAGTTTTAAATTAAAATATTTACAGAAACATAGAATAGGGAATAAAAAATAAAAAACGCAATCAGGAATCGAAAAATTCCTCCGCATCATTGTCCACCGGTAATGCGCCCAGAAGGCTGGCAGCATTGCCACGTTGAATGCCAATGCTAACCTTTTGTGCAAAATCGAGGCCAGCCCTCTGATCACGTGAAGCAACGATTATTTTATAGATTTTGTCAAGTCTTATTATTTTTAATTTATTTTAATTCAGCCATTTGCCAGCCCTTTTAAATATTCACGAGAGACATTTTTTATGAACTGTAATATGTAATAGCGTATTAAAAACCCAAGGCCCAAAACGTCCGGAGGGGCGATAGGGACCACAAAAATATTAATTACTTATATATTAATATTTCTATGATTAGGACAGAGCGGCGTGCCATATTATAGCATGCTGTGTCTATTGCAATCCTACCTCCATACGTACTGTTGCAATCACTGTTAAGGCTCACATATAGGCCCCATAAGCGTTGCCATATCCGTGGTGCTGTACTGCTGCGCTTCATGTATCAGTACATCCTCTTATCTATTGGCCTATTAGCCAACTTTTGCTTCATGTCTCCCGCTTTGCATAGCAGGGAAGTGAATTTTTTTCAGCTCCTCCTGTTTTTCTTTTCTAACTAAATTTGTTGCGGGTTCAGTTGTTGACAGTTAAAAGCATTTCCCGGGACTTCCCGAGGGTACAAACCTCGGTGTCTTATACGGAGACCATTGTGGATCCTGGCGTACAGGAGTTACAGTGGTGGAAATGTGTGGTGGGATTAGTCCCAAGAAAAAAAAATGCTGTGTCTATTATCTTTCTCTTTTATCTTTTTTGCGGATTACCAGTATAAAGTCCTTGATTTTAGTGGCCCATACGTCGAGTAACGATTTCGAGTAGCATCTTATATTGCCACATTAGATGAAAATGTTTTGCTACAAGAGGTATAAGGTATTTCACCTTCAACATATCATCCTCATTAGAGAGTTTTTAAAAAAATAACGATGCGATAAATTCCGTAAGAAAAGGCTTTTTAGGGCCTGATCGTCAGTCTAGGGGGTCCTATGCTAATACTTAGGGCCCACCTAATTACTCAAAATATAGGAAAAAAAATAAGACAAAATATTTGATTTATATTAAAATATAGTATGGCTTAGTGTTTGTTAAATATAACAGAAAATAAATTGACAAATTATTGAAACCACCTTTCGGTACTTTCCTTTGGCAAATTCTTTAAATTATTATCGTCTATTTTTGACTTTGACTTGGATGGGGTACCCTTGAATGCACAGGGCCCTTGTCTGAAGCGTTGGGTAAAAGCCATATGGTAAATCCGGCTCTGGGCTTTTTTCAATATGTATACAGCGTGGTATAGTATGTCAATTTTGCTCCTATTAAGAAGGAGTCTCGAGCCCAGCAGTGGGACGTCTATGCGCTGAGATAGTCATGATGATGATCATGCCCAAAGACCTCCCGAGTTAGATGTTATACCAGTATTTTCTTTGCAAACGCATCGAAATTTCGACATATCAATAGTCGATTTGGCATCGCTAAAGGAGTTGCAGCGTCGCCCAAATTTCGACTTCCAGTAGGTGCGTGGGTTTTGGAAGTGCGCCCAGTCGATTGTGATACGTTCGGATATTAGGTGGTTCTTAACGTTAACCTATTATGTGTAACGCCCTTGTCTAATACTTTTGAAAATAGCAGCGTAAAATTAAAGTGTAAAATAGTGTATGTATCAATACGTAATCACACAAGATGTTAAACTTTTACGGGTTATACGGGCATATCAGCTCATATATGTCCCACTGTTGGGTTTGAGTCTCCCCCGTATTGGGAGGTAAATTGAGCTATTACCATGTTGGTCAGACGCGTTGGTACAGGATTTCGTTTCGGTGCTGACCTGACGCTGCCGACCATCCCTAGGGCGATGCTCGACAGCGTCAGGAACTGGGACGCGGTCGCAGCCTTCTGCGAGACAGTAGTCTCGCGGAAGGGGGCAGCGGAGCACGTGCGCGAGGAGCGTCTCCTCGACGACGCGAGCCACCGCCGGCGACTGGGGCGGCGTAGGCACAATTACCTGCGCTTGATGCCGCCCTAGCTGAGGCCGCGGGTGACTGGACCGGGGAATTAGTCCATCACTCGCCGAGAGGCTGACCGCGCGTGGAGGGACCGACGTCCTCCCGGTGGGGGACACGTCGTCCAAGGAGAGGCCCCAGAGGTACCCCTCAGGGGGTATTCCGTCGGGCCGGCCACTGACTACAAGTTCACGCTGCTCCGGTGACGGGTGTGCGTGCTTACGCCCCTCTGTCACCCCGGATGGAGTGGTGCGAGGAGTGCGCCGACCGTAACCCAAACAAAAAAAATAAAAATCAGGATTTCGTTTAGAATTTTCCTTCTCTTGCATAGATGTTCTAGATGTTCTATGCGTTTTATATCCCCTAGCCGTTTCCTACGATCACCCAAGGGCAAGATGTGGTGAATTCTATTTTTACTTCCTCACCACACGGACAAAGTTCTACATGTTATGATTGCTTTAAAAAAATAAGATAGATGTTATAAAAAAAAAAAAGAAAAATAATGAAGTTATGAAAAGGAAAGAAAAATATAAAAAAAAAATATATAAACTCATACATTCTTCGTGTAACTTTATATGAAAGCATCAATGGCGGAGTACTTAAGATACCGATCTATCGTACCTGTGCCATGGGTTCGATTCCCGCGCAGAATAATATTTTGTGTGATACACAAATTGTTGTTCCGAGTCTGGGTGTAATTTGTGTCCATTAAATTATATATTAATAAAGTCCCCCGCAATACAAGGATTATTTCCTTAATGCAGGGTGTTGTCTTTAAGAAAAAAATATTACAGCGTAACGATTCAGCGTAACCATTTATGTTACAAAAATTGCAACGCTAATCGCAATACATACATTTTTCGTGTTAAAGAATAGTATTATTGTAACGCCCAATGTAACCGTTTATATTATAAAAAAAAACTTAATGATCACAGTTGCCTTTACCCTCGTGGCGTGCTTAAACAAGCATAACATTAAACACTTATCAAAAGTCCTCACGTGACCAAGAACGCTGTAAAGTCTTTGAAACTTCGGGTAATAAAAAAACGCTATAGAATCCGTAAAATTAGTGTAGTTTCAAATGTAATATACGCGTAAATATCAGAAATCATTAAACTTGTCTGGTTACGCCAGATTAGCATGTCTTTATTATGTATGTTTTGGTGCTTATCCATATATCCTATTAACCTACCCTACATACTTACACTTGCCCACGATGTGAATATACGCCGGATAATGCCGAACGAACGACAGTGAGTCGAGGCGGATGTGCTCCGTGTTTGGTGTTCGCTTTAATACATTGTGTATTACATAAACTCTAATATATTCACCGGATTCATTGTGGATAACGTGTGAACTATTCTACATAACATATGATCGCGCCAAAAAACATTAATCGGGTGTGTGCATTGTGCTTGTCGCGGTCGTTATACGAATTTATGTTGCCGACTGCCTACGAACAGGAAGAAATCGTCAAAGGTTGTAAGTAATCCCTTTAATTTCCTATCCTGTTATATTTGTCGCACCAGGTTAATTTTAAAATTAATATATACAGTCCACTCATCGATCTTGGGGCTTTTTCGTCCCACATAAAAATCTGGCGCCATCAGAATCAAATTTATATATTCTTTTAAAATCTACCAAAGGCTCTAGGTCTTTAGTAGAAATTTAAAAACTTACTTAGTATCTTACTGAGGGTGTAACAAAAAGCAAGAAAGGAACGAGAAAAACGTTACAGATTATCGTAAAAGACAACTAAGAGTGTTATATCAACTATATTTGTTGTTGTCTGGTCATCAATTACATTCCCAAGAAGGATGGAAGTCTGACAGATAGCTAAACTTTTACAATATGTGCGATGAAAGAAAATTATATATTTCGACGACCCCAAGTAACTGAGAGAAGAACAGAAAAAAAAACAACAACTTCCTGGTCGTCGCCGCCGCTGGAGCGAGTCAGCAGACGCAAACGCCTCGCGCCCCCGCTTGTTGAAGGCCCCCCGGCTTATTGAAGGCACTATATTAAGGAATAAATCCTTGTATTACTTCATAAGCTATTAACGGACATAAATTAATATCAGACGCAGAAAAATCAGATCGAATACACGACGTCGCGAGAGGTCGGATGTTGGAACTACATTAATTAGGAGTCAGTGGAATTAATTTTCAATAAGTCTTTGACAACCCTATGTTTAGCGAAGTCTAAAACGTTTCTTTTTATTAGCAAAGACAAACTATTTTAAGGTTAATCAAGCACTGTGTGGTCTTATTGATCGAACTTTAAGAATAGTTTATATTATTTATACCCGTGTGGTGACGGAGTAAGAATGCTATTCATCACCCCATATCTTACCTGTGGGTGATCGTACGAGACGACTAAGGGATATAAAACGCATATAATATCTATGCGAGAGAAGTAAAACTCGGAACAAAACCCTATACCAACACGTCTGACCAGCGCGGTATAGTAGGTTAATTTCCCTCCCATTACGGAGGAGGCCCGAGCCCAACAGTGGGACATTTATGGGCTCTGATGATGATGTGATGATGATGAAGAATAGTTTTGTTTAACTTTTATTTAATTTTATATAAACTATTTTTGAAGTGAAGACTTCTTTGCGCGCATGAGAATAATTTTTTACAGATGAAACGCAATAAAATGACATGAAAATGTGGGATATTTTTGTCCAAGAAGAGGGAAAGAGCGACTGAGACTTATTGAGAGAGATTGAGAAAGGGCGAACGTAGCATGAAGCACAGAGCCATGGAGCGAGAGTAGGGAGCAAGCGAGTGTGAAAGATCGAGAGAGGAGAGAGAGAGGGGGAGATGGAGAAAAATACACGCTATTGGTTGATATATGTAAACCAGATTTAAAAATTAGTTTGCTAAAGTTTCACTTCTGATATAGTGTACTTTGTACGCATGCATTCTTTTTTATTATTGCTTATGGTGGCAGAGAAACAAGCAGCACACCCGATGGTAAGTGTTATTGCCGCCCATAGATCTTTGCTACACCATGGAGTACAGCTACGCCGCTGTATATTAATGAAAACCTCAACCCCATCTAGAAAGTTAGGCCCCCGGCTCTCTCGCTCACCGAACAAAGCGTAACAGCATATTTCCACTACTCAAACGTTGACTATTTCATAGTATTAAAATTGCGTTACTCTTTGTTCGTATCAAAGCTTTTTGTATGTGTACTACTGTATGTTTGTATATTAATAATACAATTTAATTAAGTCATTGTTAGTGGTAGGACCACGTTGTTGACATTATTCTGTCTACAGCCGCGGGCCGGTCCGTCCGGGGTAGTGCCCTGGGGGGGCACAGTTAAAACATTACTTATTTTTACTGATCGTCGCGCCGCCTACAAATTGTTTGTACAAACATAGCTGCCATTTTGTTGTAATTGTCAAAAGTTTGACAACTGAGAATTATTATTTTTTGTTCCTAGCGTATGTACTTATTGTCAATAATCTATTTTCGGTTATTAATGTTCTTTCTGGAAATTATCTCAATTTTCATTATTAAGTTTATACTATTGCCGTTTCGTTAACGGCTCATATGTTATTTTTATATTTCAGGGTAGGTTTCACAGTAAAGAAAAAGCCTATATAATTACATACACACAATATGTAGATACGTAGGTATATATGTATATTACTTCAACTTTAGTTCACCGCCTTAGCTCTAGGTCATAGGCATATTTTACCATCGAGTTGCCACTCTTTTTCAGTTAATATAATTTTACTCTTTGGTAGTGCCACACTGATCAGAAGATCGACGTCTGAGTAAAGCCGGATTTACATTACGAAATTAGTGGCATAAAATTAGTTTCAAGACACTAGTTTCATAAATAATTTCACGTGTAAACATCAAGTTTCACAGTGCATGCATTAATTTCATGACACTAATTAGTTTCGCGTCCCGCGCGATTTTTTGGTAAAACTAATGTCGTGCAACTAATTTCATGCAAACTTGACGTGAAATTAGTGTCGCGAAAGTGTCTGCGTGGAGTGGACGTATGTTTTTTTAGCTTATACGCGTCAAAAATGGCGCATCCACGTTGGGCGGCCGATAAAAACATACAATTCATAAATGAATATCAATATAGCCAATATTTTTTTAATTTTATATATTATCATCTGTACGACAACGCTTTGCACTGCGAAATAAAGCTTCGATGTTGACGGAGCCATGATAACAGCAATACTGTTAATTTCACGACATTAATATTTTAACGAAACAAGTTTCACGAGTACTACAACCAGTTTCATGAAAGTAATTTCAAAATGCATGCCACTAATTTCGTAATGTAAATCCGGCTCAATGGCAATGTGCTATTGCGCTTTGTTCGGTGAGCGAGAGAGCCGGAAGCTCGACTGGGTGGGTTTGGGATTTGTATTGGTAGGGGGTACATCTGTAAAACTAGGTTGCACCTAGTTATACCCTTGGTATTACAGATGTCCATGGGCGGCAGTAACACTTCCCATGATGTGTGCTCTGCTTGCTCGTTTGCCACCATTATCCATAAAAAAGTCAGTAGTTTATTTATATATTACGAAAAAATTATGTCGTAGAAAACGACTGAGGAATATAGATGACTGATGGGCTGAGATGATAATGATGAATTAAAATTGTCAATATGTAAGTACCTCTGTGGGGTTTCAAAACAAATAATTTATTATGCATATATCTTATGAGAGCATTGCATGTATGGATCTGAATGTTGGGCATTGAAAAAGATGGATGATAGACGATTGCATGCTACTGAGATGCTTATGTTAAGATGGATGTGTGGGGTGACAAGACTAGATAAGATACGAAATGAGTATATTAGGGGAAGTTTGAAAGTAGCACCAATGATAGAGAAGTTTAGGAGCGCGAGATTGTCTTGGTATGGACATGTGATGAGGAGGGATGAAAGACATGTTACAAGAAGGGTTATCAATATGCTTGTGAATGGGCGTAAGAATCGTGGCAGACCCAAAAAGAGATGGATGGATTGTCTAAACGAGGATATGTGCATGAAAGTTGTAAGTGCAGATATGACGACTGATAGAAGATTGTTGAAGGCAAGAAAATGTTGTGCCGACCCCACTTAGCGTGGGATGAAGGCAGGCAAATGATGATGATCTTATGTGAGCATTTAAATATTGTCAATATTACATATTCTGTCTGAAACCAATCCAACAATCTATTAACGGTTCGAAACGCGGCCACAAGCTGAAAAGATCCGGCAAGAAACTCAGCGTGCTTGACATTTTTTAAATTACTTTTTTTTTTAATAAAATTGTAACAAGAATTAGTTCCAATTCCAAGCCAGTTTAGAACCAGGTAAATTATAATTCAGAAATAGCATATATGACTGGATCAGGTACTACAAGCGGTAACCGATCACGAGTAAAATGATTTTATATTTATTCTGTATGAGTATCGAATACAAAATGAGGACGGGAAGACACTAATTTTATAATTACGCCTACTATGCAATCAATTTCAGCGAACGGACGATCAAAATAGCCGCACTCAGTAATATATTAGCCGGCTTTAACTGAAAACATATCCGTAGCAATTAAAATAATTGCAAGCCGCGCTATTATAGGTATGCTACATCACTGTATATTTATTTGCTTGGATTGGATTTGTTTTCTGTGTATTGACAGAATAAGAAAAAAAATATCAACCCTCTTTCTTGTCTGTGAGTGTAAAATGAATTAGTAATATTATATATAAATAAGATTGATGAAAGCAACTTATAATTCTACATAAAACCCTACAATTATTTTTAATGTTTATGCGAATATTAAACATACATACATATCATCACGCCATATCACTTGCAGGGTAGGCAGAGAGAATAGAGTGCCAGAGAACTCTATCCTTGCATACTTCACTCGCTTCCTCAACATTCATAATTCTCTTTATACATTCATAATACTCTTGACTCCACCTTCCTTCAGTACGTGACCAATCTGGTCTAAGTAGGTGAGTCTCGGTCTCCCTACTCGCTCTCTTACGTCGTTGTTGCGAATGCGGTCGGTCAGCCGAATATTAAACATTTGAAATAAAACTAATCTGCAGCGTTTATGTGAGTAGATGTCTGGATACTTCATAATACTCCCGTAACGTCGACATTGAAAAATGTTTGAAATATACAGAAAATAAAAATCATCCGTAGTACCTAATAGTTTTATTTTATAGTAGGTCCATATTGTAGACAGTTTTCGTCACGCCCCGCTAATCTGTCCGGGGCGACAGGAAAAGCGGCGCACGATCACGTAGACCCGCCCTACAATGTACGTCTCGATGCTGTGCTCTCCACACTCTTGCAGAAATCGACGTCTGTGGCAATGTGCTATTGCGCTTCGTTCGGGCAGCGAAAGAGCCGGATGCCTAGCTTTCTGGGTAGGTTTGGTTTGGTAGACAACGGCCTAGCTGTACGTCTGATATTGCAAAGGTCCATGAGCGGTTATAACACTTACTATCACATGTGTTGCTTGTTTGTTTGCCACTATAAGCAATTAAAAAAGTCAAACCCTATAACAAACCGTCTGATCTGGTATAGTAGGTCAATTTTCCTCTGATTGTGAAGGAGGTCCTGTTTACTACTGAATTATTAGACAGTTATTGATTTAAACTAGTTCAGCGAATAGGAAATGTATTGAATTTAAACCCCTGTATTCTAATTATTTTATGATCAAAGTTTAGCGAATGTAAGCGGGCTGATTTCGATCATAATTTATTAAAAAATATTAGGTATATATTTTGGTTGCTATAATTAAACCGTATCGCAATCTAACTCAAGTAACCTATATGTGGAAAGTGTATAGACTCGAATGGTACTTCCACTTGGTGTGTACTTAGTGGTACTTACACTTTTAATCAATTTTACACGTGTATATATTTTATGCAGTAAAAGAAAGACGTTTACCAAAGCAATTGTTAAATAATTAATGCTTAGAAAGTTTATTGTATTGGACTAAACACAGGTAAAAATCTATTATTTCTGAACGTTTTTATTGGTACATGTGTAATTTGTTACTATGTCCCAAGGGACAAAATTGCCCAATTCCAATCTTAAGGGTCAATTTTTCTTGAAGCTTTCTTCTTTTAATTTAAAGTACGCCTCGTTTATTTCATACGTCATATATAAGTCCCATTGTACTATGAATAAAGAGTACATATTGTATCGACCCCAAGTAATTGGGATAAGAGTAGGAGAATGATGATATATGTCCCACTGCTGAGTTCGAGCCTTCCGCAATAGGACAGAAGACCTATTATACAACATTGATCAGACTGCTTGCTACAGGATTTTAAATCCTTTTCTTATTTAGACATTATATACATATTACGACGACGTAAGAGAGCGAGTAGGTATGAAAGAGAGTATTGGTGTAAAGATGCGAAAGGGCATGCTCCGATGGTTCGGACATGTGGAAAGAATGCCGAACGAACGTCTGGTTAAGAAGATATACAATGCGAAAGTGGAAGGATGTAGGTACCGAGGGAGACCGAGACTAACCTACCTAGACCAGATTGGTCATGTAGGTACTGAAGGAAGGTGGAGTCAAGAGTCTCCGAAACCGGCGAGCGTGTATGAAGAGAATTATGAATGTTGAGGAAGCGAGGGAAGTATGCAGAGATAGAGTTCTCTGGCACTCTGTTCTCTCTGCCTACCCTGCAAGGGATATGGCGTGATGATATGTATGTATGTATATATATATATTAATTCTTTAATCGTCTTTTACAACACACATCCATCTATCCATCCATCAGCCCATAAACGTCCACTGTTTAATATATGCCTCCCCACGAGAATGCCATTGGCAACGGTCCTGTGCCACCTGCATCCAACGGTTTCCTGCGACCTTGACAATGTCATCAGTCCACCGAGTGGGGAGTCGTCCTACGCTGCGTCGTCCGATTCGTGGTCGCCACTCGAGAATATTTCTTCCCCAACGGTTCTCGGTTCGTCGAGCATTGTGGCCTGCCACTTCACCGTGCTAATTCTTCGGGCTATGTCGGTTACACCCGTCCTTCTACGAATTTCCGTATTCCGGATTTTATCACGTAGTGCATAGCCCCTTTCATTGCACGCTGAGTGACTTTAAGCCTTTTTATGAGGCCGACATTAAGAGACCACGTTTCAGTGCCGTAAGTCATCGCTGGTAACAACACACACGGGTAAAAAAAGGGGTTGGTAAATTGTACTCAGTCAGCACACAAAAGTGTTAATTTCAAAATGTTATAATGTAATTATTTTGTGTTGTGTGTTATAAATTTTGTATTTGTGTGTGTATAAGTTTGCACACGAGTGTATTATTATTCTATTTGTATTAAATGCGCACGTGTAGATATAAATAATGCGCGGACGCATATTAATGACGATTTAACATCTTGATGGCTTGTATTCGTATGTTAGTCCACATATAAACCACGGTAGGGTTGATACGCTATATTAAATTCTATAATCTTTTGAATTTTTATTGTATACTAATTTATGTCCGTGACTTCGTCCGCATAGAAGTGGAAAATGGTTCTATAGGATTTTTAATTGGTTTTTCACCTCATTCATTTTGTTATAACATATAAATCACCATGGCTTCGAACTTTATTGGATTTAAGACGCGCCTTAGGCGTTGGCTGGTCGAGCAAACTTTCTACACTTATAACGAATTTTTGAACTAGGCTAAATAATAATTAAATAATGTACATAAACAATAAGATTGACATGTAAATTGGTTTTACGAAATAAATGAGTATGAGTATAAATTATTATGTTTAAATGTTTGAATAGTTACAAAATATAACGATCTTTATTATACAAATTATTGAAATTTAGAATTTAATATGCTTGATTATTGATAAAAACGTTTTTATAAATAATCTTTATTATAGTTTAGGGATTTAAAGGTTAAATAAATTTGAAAATAAAATTTGGTTTTATTTTGTGAACACGAAACTCGGCCTTTGTTCTGGTGAAAGTTACACGGGGATATTATCTTTTTACAACAAAATCGAAGCATTACATACATACATACATATCATCACGCCATATCCCTTGCAGGGTAGGCAAAGAGAACAGAGTGCCAGAGAACTCTATCCTTGCATACTTCACTCGCTTCCTCAACATTCATAAGTCTCTTCATAGACGCTTGCCGGTTTCGGAGACTCTTGACCACCACACCACCTTCCTTCAGTACGTGACCAATCTGGTCTAGGTAGGTGAGTCTCGGTCTCCCCGGTACCTGCATCCTTCCACTTTCGCATTGTATATCTTCTTAACCAGACGTTCGTTCGGCATTCTTTCCACATGTCCGAACCATCGGAGCATTCCCTTTCGCATCTTTACACCAATACTCTCTTTCATACCTACTCGCTCTCTTACGTCGTCGTTACGAATGCGGTCGGTCAGCCTAACTCCACAGATTTTCCGAAGATATCGCATTTCGACCGCATTAATTTTACTTTCATACTCTTTTCTGCATACCCAACTCTCGCTTCCATATAGTAATGTTGGGACAAGCACTGCGTTATGTATTGCTACACGTACCTTCTGGCTGAGGTGGTGGCTGCCGAGAAGTTGCCCCAACGCTCCGTTCACTCTATTTCCCGCATTCACTCTTCGCTCTATATCAGTGGTGTACCTTCCATCTCGGCTAAATCCACATCCAAGATATACAAATTCATCCACTTGCTCTAGTACATCATTACCTATTGTTACTCTTACATCTGTTCTGGCTTCATCTCTTTTAAAGACCATTATTTTGGTTTTGCTCACATTCACGCGTAGACCCCTTTTCTTACAATCTTCTGTCATTGTGTCGACTAGGGTCTGCAGGTCAGTCGCTGACTGTGCCAGCAGGACTGCATCATCTGCATAAAGCAGAGCAGAGACCATTGAGTCACCCATCTGGACTCCAACATTCATATCGTTCAATCTTTGGAGACATTTATCCAGATATATGATAAACAGCCTGGCTGACAGAACGCACCCCTGCTTAACGCCGATATTGACGTCAAACCAAGGCGACATTCCATCATCCAGCCGCACACAGGCTCTACAGCCCATGTAACTGGACTGCACAGCCTGCAGCAGTTTACCGTTAATACCATACTCCGGTAAAATGTTTCAAAGTTCCTTTCGTACAACCGTGTCAAATGCTCTCTCCAGATCCACAAAACTGCAGAAAACCCTCTGACCTAGGGCCAGATGCTTCCCCACAATGTTGCGCAGAGAGAATACTTGATCCATGCATCCCCTTCCACTCCTGAAACCTCCTTGTGTCTCACACAGTAAACCATCGGACACCATCCTCATTCTCCTTTCAATAATTTTACCATACACTTTTGCTGCCAAACTGGTCAAGCTTATGGCTCTATAATTTGCGCAGTCATAACGTGAACCCTTGTTTTTAAACAAAGGCACGATGACTGCGCTATTCCAGTCACTGGAAACCATTCCCGAGCTCCAACATAAATTGAGGAGCAATAGGAACGGCTCCCGGACACAGGAGCCACCAAGCTTGATCATCTCGGCAGACACCATATCAATGCCCGCTGCCTTACCATTTTTCAAACTTCTTATCGCCCATTCAACTTCATCCATACTGATGCCATTGGAGGACGCCGTTGTCGAATGTTGATCTAATAAACCACATGCCACACCGGCGCCAACCGTAGCATCCGCATACATATCGCCAAAATATTCACTCCATCGGCTTAACACGTCTTGTGTTTGTGTAAGAATGTCTCCACCTTTAGACCTTATTTTATTCATTCTGAAGGCTGACCAACCACCCCGAGACTTCTTCACCTCCCTCCAAAAGAGTTTGGTGTTACCCTCGAAGTTTTTAGTCAGCCTATCTTCTGCACTCATACTTACTCTATCACGATTCTCTTTCACTAAGGCCTTGGTGTCATTCTTACATTGCCGATATATTTCTTGAAGCAAAAGCAAATCACCCCCAATATAACTTTCTACCCTTTTTTTAACCCCATTAGGGAATGAATTTCATTAAATTACGAAACATGACTTCTATCAATTCGGTTAAAACTCGATGTCAAGCTGTTTGTCCGGTGCACAATATGAAAAATACTTAAAAACAATCACATCCTTTTTTTGTTTTTTTATTTCTCTTTAATATTAGTAAATGGTTTCAAATACACAAGTAAAAGTCTTGCACATCAAATGCGCTTAGATTCATAGATATGATTTTTTTCATAAAATCTATAGCAATAAAAAAAACTATAGAAATAACTTTACTTCAAAAGATGTTTAATATTGATTAAAACTATAAACTGTCATATTTTAAAATTATATAAATTTCCTTTATTATGCAGTAAATAATATAATTTTCATCATATCTGCTCATATATGTCCCACTGTTGGGCTCGAGCCTCCTCCATGATGGAAGGGAAATTGACATACTACACTACGCTGGTCAGACGTGTTGGTATAGGGTTTTGTTTCGAGTTTTTCCTTCTTTTGCATAGATGTTATATGCATTTTATATCCCTTAGTCGTCTCGTACGATCACCCACGGGCAAAATATGGGATGGTGAATAGTATTCCTACTACGTCACCACACTGAAAATTAATTGGGATTTAAAAAATTACCTTAGGGTTGCTATCTAAAAAATGTTGTATGTTTATCACAATTTATCAAGTAACTGTTAAAATAAATTCGGTTGATCTGTTAATAATTATATTCTGTTATTAATATCATAGAAAAGTATAGATGTCTATATTTTTTATGTTATGTTATAGTACTATATTAATTTTTATTCTTTTAAATTTTGTTCTGTTTTACTAACACTAATTAGAATTACCCAAATAATTTCTTTTCTTTTTCTACTACTAATATGGTCTGAAATAAAATTATTTTTATTATTCACGACATTATTTGTAATTTTATATGCAAATATAGCAATATTTTTTTTTTTTAATCATTTGAATAAATCGATAAAAAGCTATAAAGTATTGGAAAGAGGTGTATTTAAGCCTTAGGAGGATAGACCCTCATCGATGACAAAGATCGGGTACCAGTGGCCCGCTCGCACGGCGAAGAGAGGTGTTTGCAGGGTGGGTCCATGGGGTTGCGCGCCGTCTCTTCCGTCGCCCCGGGCTGATTTGCCGGGGCGTGACCACATCCATGGTCCCACCTTGCGAAAAACAAAAAAAAAAAAAAGGAGGATAGACGCGAGGGTAAGCCGCCGGGCGGGCCACCGAAGACAAAGATCGGGTACCGGTGACCCGCTCGCTCGGTAAAGACAGGTTAATTGCGGGGCGAGTCTATGGGGTCGAGCGCCGCTTCTTCTATCACCCCGAAATTATTTAGCTGGCTGTATCCACTTCATAGCCCGTTGCAAAAAAACAATATCTACCCTTGTAAGGCTTAAGTATCGAGCACTATCTTATGTTAGATAGTCTGCAAGTTACTTTTGGAGTAGTATGCTTAGCCTACCTTATAGACTCTGGAAAAAAACTGCGCGGAGATGTTTGACCTTGAGACAAAGGTACTACTAGGTACTATTGCAATCAATCTTAAAGTAAAGTTAGGTACATACATATCATCACGCCATATCCCTTGCAGGGTAGGCAGAGAGGACAGAGTGCCAGAGAACTCTATCCTTGCATACTTCACTCGCTTCCTCAACATTCATAATTCTCTTCATACACGCTCGCCGGTTTCGGAGACTCTTGACTCCACCTTCCTTCAGTACAAGACCGATCTGGTCTAGATAGGTTAGGCTCGGTCTCCCCCGATACCTACATCCTTCCACTTTCGCATTGTATATCTTCTTAACCAGACGTTCGTTCGGCATTCTTTCCACATGCCCGAACCATCGGAGCATTCCCTTTCGCATCTTTACACCAATACTCTCTTTCATACCTACTCGCTCTCTTACGTCGTCGTTACGAATGCGGTCGGTCAGCAACTCCACAGATTTTCCGCAATAACTTTATGACCAACCGCCTGCGTTACGTCAATCTGTTTTAGGATTATAATTTTTAAACAAATGGCATCAGGTGCAGTTGGCCCAGATCGATATAAAACTCTTAGACGTCTTTTATGCAATCCACTAAAAATGTAAGGACTGGCAGGATTTGTAGCCGCTACCACACAGCAAACTTAAGCCTCACATACAGTCCCCATCAAGCTCTCTTGTATTCGTACTGCTGCCGTTTATCAGATCTATACAATGTACATTCTCCTATTTATTGACTAGTCAACTTTGTTTCATATCTCCCAAATTGTATCAGAGGAAAGTAGAATCAATTTTAGCAAACTTCTCCTGTTATTTTTTTTAATTTGTTGCCAGTCCCAATGTAATTATATTTAGTACTAGCTTCTGCCCGCGGCTTCGCCCGCGTAAAAGGTTACTTTCCTAAAGTTTTTCATTCCCTATTTTTATTTTACCTTTTAAGGGTAAATTTTTTACAAAATTTTAATGTCATATTTATTTATATCTAATCAATAGCCTAAAAATAAATTTCAAGGTTCTGGCTTTAAAAATTACCTTAGAACTTTTCATCTCCCTTTACCTTTTTTTTTGCTTTAAGAAGTATCCTATGTCCTTTATCAGGCTCTAGACTATCTGTGTACCAAATTTAATTTAGATCGGTTCAGTAGTTTTGGCGTTCGCTTCACGCCTTACATACGTACTTTCGCATTTATAATATTAGTAAGGATAGCATATAATAATTGTATAAAAACGTTTCCCCGCTGCACTGTTTTATTGTTTATGGTGGCAATCGATGATATGATGGTAAGTATTACTACCGCTATGAACATTTTGGAATACTAAAGGTACAACTAGGTCGCTGACTATCAATGAAAACCCCAAAACGTTGAGTTGCCTGCTCTCTCGCTCACCAAACGAAGTGCAACAGCACATCGCCACTACTCAGGCGTCGGTTTTCTGTGAGAATGTGATACTATCCCGGACGGACTGATCCGCGGCTGTATATAAAAAACTGTCAAAAGTGTGCCTCTACCACTGACTAAGAATCAAACCTCGATCATCATCATCTCAGCCCATATATGTCCCACTGTTAGGCTCGAGCCTCCTCCATAATGGAGGGTAATTGACCTACTATACCGCACTGGTCAGACGTGTTGGTTGGTTTCGTTTCGAGTTTTCTATCTCTCGCATAGATGTTATATACGTTTTATATCCCTTATGGAAGCCATACACGCTAGGTTTTGCATGATGGTTTTAACTGTGCATGCATAACCGACAGGCATAACCGAGTTTCATATTACACATACACGTTAGTGTTTGCATGCACAGTTTTGACATTAAATCTCAGTTGAGCTACGTGACGGTATGTGTAGGACGCCTACTTCACAGTTGAACTACGTAGTACGACAATTAAAAACAGAGAACTGTGTCAGGCAAGCTCGCCGGACGCCACACACGCTCGGTTATGCTCGCGCGCAAACATAACCGAGCGGCAAAAATATCAATTTTGATATTTGCTCGGTTGCCTGTCGGTTATGCATGCACAGTTAAAACCATCATGCATAACCTAGCATATTTGGCCTCCATTAGTCGTCTTGTACGATCACCCAAGGGTAAGAGAGGGGGTGGTGAATTGTATTCTTACTCCGTCACCACACGATCATCTATGGACATTATTTGTTGATCCTGGCTCGTAGGAGTTATTATAGTGAATATCTATTATAGAGGAATTTTTAAAACAACTAGCTTAGACTTCAAAGAAATAAAACTTGCTATTTCAAATCTCCAACTAACACTGAATATGAACCAAGAAATATTAATTCCGAGAGAACCGCAGCTTTCTATTTCAGTTCATCGCGCCTCGACGCACTTGTCAAATTCAATTTTGATTAGTTCAACACTTGCATTGAATTAAATTTACGTCCTCAAATTGTAATATTGACTTTTAGAAAACAGTAATAGATATTTCCAAATACGTTTTGTTTCAATATTATAATAATATTACTCAGTACCGTATCATAATTTGAAATAAAACTACTTTTATGGATTCTATCGCGTTTGTATTTAATTTTTATTTTCCCGACGTTTCTAATACTTTACAGCGTTCATTGTCACAGGAGGATTAAGGTATCTCACGTCCAAAAAGTAATCGTTATTACAAATGACATTTACGCCTGGCTCAAAGGACCAATGAGCTATTCTGATGAAGGAACTCAAAGGTAGGAGGCGAAATCTGGATTGCCTATTAGTAAACTCATATGGTTTGGGCTCATTAAATCATCTTCTTAACTAATGGTGTTCATATGAAATATTTTTTTTCGACAGTTACTAATTTTTTTAATTTTATATTTATTTTTCTTTCTCTATTTATAAAACAACGTTTCTTTGGTCAAAAAATATTTAATACATTTTAAATGAAGTTACTACATATAGCTAGTGATCTATTTTCTGATCAAATTCTCGTTGTGTGTGTCCCGTAGCGGCTACGAATACTACCAAGCCTTACTTTTCAAGTGGATGTCGTAAAAGATGACTAAGAGTCTTATATAGACCTGTGCCAACTTCAAATTATACTATCAGGTCATTGCATTTTTAACAAGAATAAGCAGGAGGCTGATTATAAAAATATTTTCTCAAACATGCTTGGAAATTTGAACATTATTTTGATAACCTTCTTCGAGATAAATCGATATTGCCGTACTGACCAAATACATGCGAGCAGCGGCCGGCAAAAAATGTATGAAAATCCATATCTGTCGTGTTTTAGCGGCCAAATAAATATATATGTAAATTCATATCTATCGTGTCTTTTAAAAATGGAACGATTTGTTACTTTAAAATATTGCAACTAACGAGGCAACTTATCAGAGTTTTATTTAAATTTCGAACTGGCTTGAAAAAGAAACCTGTTTAATAATAAAAAAAAAGCAAATGAACCCTTCAGCACGTGAAAAATTTTGTTCTTTGTTCGTCATGTATACAATTCTACTTACATACATACATACATACATATCATCACGCCATATCCCTTGCAGGGTAGGCAGAGAGAACAGAGTGCCAGAGAACTCTATCTCTGCATACTTCACTCGCTTCCTCAACATTCATAATTCTCTTCATACACGCTCGCCGGTTTCGGAGACTCTTGACTCCACCTTCCTTCAGTACATGACCGATCTGGTCTAGGTAGGTTAGTCTCGGTCTCCCTCGGTACCTACATCCTTCCACTTTCGCAATGTATATCTTCTTAACCAGGCGTTCGTTCGGCATTCTTTCCACATGTCCGAACCATCGGAGCATTCCCTTTCGCATCTTTACACCAATACTCTCTTTCATACCTACTCGCTCTCTTACGTCGTCGTTACGAATGCGGTCGGTCAGCCTAACTCCACAGATTTTCCGCAGAGATCGCATTTCGACCGCATTAATTTTACTATCATACTCTTTTCTGCATACCCAACTCTCGCTTCCATACAGTAATGTTGGGACAAGCACTGCGTTATGTATTGCTACACGTGCCTTCTGGCTGAGGTGGTGGCTGCCGAGAAGTTGCCCCAACGCTCCGTTCACTCTATTTCCCGCATTCACTCTTCGCTCTATATCAGTGGTGTACCTTCCATCTCGGCTAAATCCACATCCAAGATATACAAATTCATCCACTTGCTCTAGTACATCATTACCTATTGTTACTCTTACATCTGTTCTGGTTTTATCTCTTTCAAAGACCATTATTTTGGTTTTGCTCACATTCACGCGTAGACCCCAATTCAATTCTACTTAGTACTACTTAGTTTTGATTTCCGCGCATTATTTGAGAAAAGCACTATACAAGCCTTGACCACAACTAGAAATTGATGGACTTACGTATGTGTGCCTCAGCTACGCCTCGGGCTTTACACGTTCGTCCGTCAATGTCTCTTTTGCTGGCCGCTGCAGTAATGTACTATATCTTTATTACAATAATACGATGGAACAAGGGTAGATATAGCGTCGACCACAAGCAATCGTCTCTGCAGTGGCAATGCGCTACTCTTTTTCTTTTAGTGAGCGAAAGAACCGAAAGCCCAACTTTTTGGGTGGGTTTGGGCTTTTCCTTGGCAGACAGTAGCCTATCTGTACTCTTGGTATTGCAAAACACACAAACAAACACTTACCATCAGGTGTGCAGGCCCGTTTGCAATCTAGACCGTCAAAAAAATTATGATAACAACATGATAATAATGATTCTCGTCTTTAATGAACATCTGAAGCTGTAGCTTACCGCTGCTGCCGCCCTAAGCGCTGCCTGTAATCTCTCTATGTGTTGTATAGCAGCTCTTAATATCTCTAGTTTCGGCAAACGACCGCTCCCAGCTCTGGCACGTATTCGTAGTTCCTCAAAAGCAGCGTTTACCTGCCAATAAATATAATATCTATATTATCGTAATAAAACATTTATTTGGTGTAAATATGAGATACTAGTATTTGAATTGAGTAAAACTCTAGTAGTTTGTTTACCAAAAAGGTTTTAGGTGTTAAAATAACGCTTGGCCATTGAAGACCGCGTTCCAGTGACCCACCCGCACGGCGTCGAGAGGTAGGTATATTGTAGGGCGGGTCTACGGGGTTTGAAGTACCATAGCTCGCCGCCAAAAAAAAAGAAAAAAGTTTTAAAATAACGCTACAACTTATAGATTCTGTTTTTGAAATAAAACTATTTTTAGGGATTCTATCACGTTTGTAATTGATTTTTAATTTCCCAATATTTCGAACACTTTGCAGCATTAATTGTCACGGGAAGGCTAGATAGAATCCGTAAAAAAATATTTTTAAACATGTAATGTTTCCCTAAAATTTCTATTTTAGAAAAAAGATTCTATTTTATTTAAATTGTAATTTTGTACATCTATTCAGTTTGTAAAAATACTTTGAAGCGTAATGGCTACGTACCTATCTGTGTTTCATTGAAAAAAGATAATAAAATAATAACTGATTCTTGGTATTCTAGACAGCTAGCTGTGTGGTAGCGGTTACGAATACTGCCGACCCTTATTTTGCTAGTGGATGTCGCAAAAATCCACTAAGAGCTTTATAACGACCTAGGTCGTGATAAAGCAACAATTACATTCCCAAGAAGGGTTAACGTCGGTCATAAAACTATTGCCAATAACTTTTACGATATGTACTATGAAAGAAGAGTACATATTGTATCGACCCCAAGTAATTGGGAAAAGAGTAGGAGAATGATGATGTTGATATTCTAGACAAATAATAATTGCAGACTCAGAAGAGTAGGTATCTACAAAAATCGGCACTACTTAGACAACTTTGCCGTAATGCAGACTTTTTCTTTTTTACTTTGACATTTATTTAAAAAAAATATAAGATTAGCATTGGCGCCATTCGTAAAATATAAGTTTTCAGTAATGTTACTAAAGTGTCATTTTTATTTTGCTCTTCCTTGTTGCTTTGAACTTTTAAAATATGATATTTGCGTGTATTCTCAAAATATTTTATTATAACGAGCAATTAAACCCATCCGTCAACTAAAATCAAAATAACTGCCATTATCATTAGTTGTTTCGAACAGATTTCAATTTAGAACGTCCGCCATCTTACTATTTTGTTCTTTTTTTTTTCAAAGATGCGGGTCGATTGTCTTCAATGGCTCGTGCCTAATAAGCTACAGTTTCAGAACGGAACGTTATTTTCGTTGTTTTATCATTGATTTATGTAGACAGTTCTGCATTTTATATATTTTAGTTGTTTTTTTTTTTCAATGTTATTTCTGAACGACGTGTCATCCTAGTGAAAAGTTGGTTGTTGAATAATTAAATTAATGATTTATTTTGAAGAGAAATACGTTATACGCCTATTTTAAATATAATTATTCGTATTATGACCAATTAAAAATGCAATATGTAACCACAAAAGGACTATTGCATTCCTTGTCCTTGCTGTTATCATGTCATGATCATTTGTGGAGCGCACATACAAGTATTTGTCCACTCCGTGTGGCCGAACGGCCCGGCCGATTTGGGTGATCAAGGGTCATAAACGTTCAGATGTGCCTGGAGTTGGATCTCAGCCACTTCCGATTCCGGTGAGTTAAACGGTGGATGTGTGTCAAAATAACCTAAAAGCACATTTTTTAAACAAACAACGTATTTCAAAATGTTCTTAATAAAAATATAATTATATGAATAGATACTTATTATATCAAAGGTACGTGAAATTTTCAAAAAGTCTAAGTATAGAGGTATATATATTTATATATAGCTCCATAATTATTTTGTACGTAGGTATGTATTTGAGTGAACTCTTAAACGGGCAAATGAATTTTGATAAATAATTTTGTGTGTTAAAATGGGTCTCTGGATGACTACTACGATTCACAATTAAACATTGTAGGCGGCGCTGTGATCGTTTTGTATTAATTTTATTTTTTAGATTGTAGATTGGTACCTACATAATAACCTCTGCTGAATCAACTAGAAGAAGTATAGATGAGTAACGCTATATGACATTTTCACTTTCCCGCCAAATTTAAAAGACTCATAAATGCCATAAATACTAATCTTTGTTTATAATTTATACATTTGTGATGGCATTTTTGCGTAGGTTTATTTTTATGATAAAAAGACATCGCCCACAGTGGTAATCATTTACAATCAAGCGATCATAATGTCAATTAACATTTAAAAAAAATATGAAAGTGTTAGATTAATAATAGAAGAAATGTATAGGTATATAACATTTAAAAAGGTAATAAGATTCTATTTTACGTCGATTTAAAAAATAATGATGAATTACGATATGATTTGTGTTATTAGGGTGAAAAGTGGATTAAAATGAAATAATAGTCGCTGATTTGATATCAAAGTTGTGGGTTGTCGGTTGTTTGTGCAGTTTGTGGGTATTTAAGGAGCGACAGCGCGGTGAAACAGTTAGTTGCTGTTGGCTTTCGTACTGTTAACATCTAAGGTTGTATTTTTGTATCATTATGTAGTTGTGCATTTCATGGTAATACTTTTGCTTATTTTCATTGAATAGTATTATGATAAATTGATATGTAAATTAAATGTATTGTAATAAGGTTGTTTGCTTTACTATCTTATTTATCTGATATGATAATAACCTGATACCTATTACAGATAATATTGAGTATTAATAATACATATATCTAAATATAATACCTATATATATACAAAAAATATAATATATACAAAATTAATTTAACAAAAGCATAATAATTTATTTTAAAATTCATATTTAGTCATATTCAAACAATCATATTTAGTCTATATAATAAATTTAAAAAAGAATGACAGTGTGTCCCATAGATACAATATACAAGTGAATCGCTTGATATTACAGGTACGTACGACTTTTGACGGGGAATTTTGACGGGAATTTGAAAACGTCATGTGGTGCTCTTGTATTATATTCGATATCTTAGTGTTTTAACGTGTTATATTAGATAATTTTGATGGCATTTTATGTAATGTGATGTGCGGAAATACTGGGATGTAGTGAATATCATATAAAAGTGCTTTACAACGTTTTCGTTTTCCATCAAAATTCCCACAAGATACCATTAACAGTGTGGCCATTGCACTGTTAATGGTGACAATTTGACTTAGACAACGACTGACTTGAAAGACTAAAAACGTGAAAATATTTATAACTCGACACTGGCACCAATAGCTCTTATATGTAGCTGATTGCCAATACATAAGAAGAAGAAGAAGACTTTTGACGGGAGTTGGACGGACGACAATGAACTGACATGACTGACGACTAAAATATAAATCTATTATAATTTTTTAAATTTATTTTACTTGACATTGGCGACGTTGTGGTTAATCACTCACAGAGGCCATTCATTAAGAAGAAGAAGACGACTTTTGACGGGAATTTGAAAACGTCATGTGGTGCTCTTGTATTATATTCGATATCTTAGTGTTTTAACGTGTTATATTAGATAATTTTGATGGCATTTTATGTAATGTGATGCGGCGAAACTACTGAGATGTAGTGAATATCATATAAAAGTGCTTTACAACGTTTTCGTTTTCCATCAAAATTCCCACAAGATACCATTAACAGTGTGACCATTGCACTGTTGATGGCGACAATTTGACTTAGACAATGACTAACGTGAAAGACTAAAAACGTGAAAATATTTATAACTTGACAGTGGCACCAATAGCTCGTATAAATAGCTGATTGCCAATATATAAGAAGGAGAAGAAAAAGAAGATATTACAAGTAAACATTTTTAAGTAATACATTTTTTTTTGCCCGGCTATGATCTGGGCACGTGTCTGTCCGTTTCGTCCAGGGCGACGAGAGGACTGCACGTGGTGCCATAATCCACAGTATTCCCTCTCCATCACCAATGGGATGGTCACTGATACCGCTTCCTTGACCTCCGTGTCCAACTCGAAAATTACATATTAGGTAAAATTTATATATTTTCCGTTTTTTAGTTCAACCGTAAAGTTAGTTACAATTAGTTAAATGTTTTCATTGAGACTTACCTAAAACTTATAAGAGGTAAGCATGGGCAACTCAAAGGAATGTATAAATTTTTTTGGTAATCGACTTCGATTTTTTTGTGTATCGATTATTTGAATGACCATTCGAGCCGGTTCATTAATCAATCTTTTTCGAAAAGATTCACCACGAGTCCGAATAGTATAGGCTTTTTTATAGTATTCATGGACACAATAATGAACCCGGATCTTAGTACTCTTTTCTGCCACTGGCTGCGCTAGGTTTAGGGTGTACCGATACTATTATTATTATTACACGTAAACACGCGTTAGCTCGCGAACGTTGAATTTAATTAATTTAAATATAAAATTCCAGAGCTGTCAATAGCAACAAAACATTCCAGAGCTGTCAATAGCAACAAAACATTCCAGAGCTGTCAATAACAAAACATTCCAGTCAATAGCAGCAAAACTCCCCGCGTAAGGATTTAAACGAGTATTTCTTGAAAAGTGGCGCGCTCTACCGGCAAAAATTCTGTCCCCTAAATTGAGACTATACGTTCAGCATTACGTTCAGACTCCTTGTATCTATACTTTATGAGAATCACCATCCCTAGTTCGAACGAACGAAAAAACGTTACCTTTATAACCTGAATATAAATTCATTCAATTGAATGAGTTTTTATTGAAAAATAAAATAAATTAAGAAGAATGAATTTATTATAATTCTCTATAATATAAACCAACATAATAAGTCAGCGTAGTTAAATGTGAGTTTACCAAAATGACACACAGACAGATTTATGTATAACAATCATAATATTTAATCTTTGTAACAAAACGGTATAACACTTAGGACATAAAAATAAATCGTGAACAGTTTTGACGGACGCCATAAATTTGTTTTTTTATTTGAAATTAAGATGTCTACCGTATATTGTGATGTTTATTGAAATGTCTCCGATTTATTTTTAATGTTTGCTTGTAGTTTAAAACTTACTATGAAACTTGTGGTATTACCATCAGGGATTGTGTGAATATTCTGAACTCTTTTGAAGTGAAACTTCTAATGCGACTTCTAATAAGGTTGCGTTAAACGTTTAACGCAATGGCACTCGAACGCATGCGCGTAGTATACCTGTTACAGGCCAGCGCGAGCGTTAGCAACGAGTAGTGTCCAATATACCAACGCAAGAGGGAGAGAGAAAGAAAGATGCACAAAAGTAGAAAGTAAGAGAGAGAGAAAGAGAGTGAGTCGGTAGATCCCAAGCACATGCGCGTGGTATTCTTGCTATGCAGCGAAGTAAACAGTGTGAGTGTCGTGCAATTAGCTGATACACGTACTTGTCGTTCTATTTTACTTATAATAGTCATTATTTTCATAGATTTAAGTTTTTACTTCTGTCAGCAGTCCTCATGACTTTGTGTTTTTTTAGCAACGAGTAGTGTCCAATATACCAACGCAAGAGGGAGAGAGAAAGAAAGATGCACAAAAGTAGAAAGTAAGAGAGAGAGAAAGAGAGTGAGTCGGTAGATCCCAAGCACATGCGCGTGGTATTCTTGCTATGCAGCGAAGTAAACAGTGTGAGTGTCGTGCAATTAGCTGATACACGTACTTGTCGTTCTATTTTACTTATAATAGTCATTATTTTCATAGATTTAAGTTTTTACTTCTGTCAGCAGTCCTCATGACTTTGTGTTTTTTTTTGTGGTGTGTAGGTACAATAAACATTATGACATATTTTTAAAGACTCTTCTATAATAGTGATGTATGTATGTCCGTCCACTATGTCTGAAAATAATTTTATTTCAGGGAATAAATTAAGTTTTAACGCATATTAATGCCTTTTATTCTACTCTTATTTTATACCTTTATATCTAACTATATATGATTTAAGAAGAGCATTTTCTTTAAGCTAGGCACTGGCCCTGGTATTGCAAAGGTCCATAAGCGGCAGTATTACTTACCATCAGCTGTGCTATTTGCTCGTCTGCCACATTCAACAAAAAAAAAACTTTTACGCGCCAAAACTATCACGGTATCATGGCGTCTGCAGTGACCTCATACCTTTGTAATTGTAATATTGTTAGTGAACATTGCAGTTTATTAAAACCAAGAAGCGAATCGACCCAATGTAGTTATGAATAACATCAGACGCTCAATTTGTTGTATTTTCTTTTTTTGCGTTTTTTTTTTTTGGTCAATTGTTGTATTACATACTTTGAATTTGTTGAAAATCTTATTAATCTCAACATTTATAATGAAATACTTACAATGTATTCCCAAGAAAGGTTGATGTCAGATAGGCGGCTGGTCATAAAACTATTATCAATCATGATCATCATCATCTCAGCCCATACATGTCCCACTGTTGGGCTCGAGCCTCCTCCATAATGGAAGGGTAATTGACCTACTATACCACGCTGGTCAGACGTGTGGATATAGGGTTTTGTTTCAAGTTTTTCCCCACGTGTTACCCACGTGTTTACCCACGGGTAAGATAGGGGGTGGTGAATTGTATTCTTACTCCGTCACCACACGGAAGATTACATATTCCGTCGACCACAAGTAATTGTGATAAGAGCAGGCGAATGATAATGATGGTGATTTATAATGAAACTGTTTTTTATTTAATAATCATTTTAGCATAATTTATTCTAATACATCATTTAGTTATTCTTTAATACAGTCACCGTGCATTTCTATTTCCTGTCATGTCATATGGCTACGAATACTCCCAAACCTTGCATTGTTCGTGGGTGTCGTTCAAAGTTTAATATAAACCTGAACCAAATTCATCTGATGCCTTCTGATCAACATTTTAATTTACAAGCTTAATCTTAGGCACACTGTTGGCAATAAAACTATTGCTGAAATTATTCGTAAGAAAGAATATAAGAGAAGGGAAAATCTCAAATAAAATTTTACACCAACATGTGTAATCAGGGTGGAATTGTAGGTGAATTTTCCTTCTATCGTGGAGGAAGCGCGAGCCTAGTGGTGGAACGCTATGAGCTGAGAGGATGAAAACTATTTACAATATGTAGGTACAATAGCAGAAGAGTATTGCGTCGACCACAACTAAATGAGATGAGAGTAGAAGCTTGACTGCACAGACGGCGTAGTGGTGGCCGTGGGTTCGATACCTACGCAGGACAATACTTTGTGTGATTCATAAACTGTTGTTCTGAGTCTGGGTGTAATTTGTCTGCGTTAAATGCATGTTTGTAATGTAATCTCCCGCAATACAAGGATTATTCAAATTACTGAAATTTTAGCACTTTTTTAATTTTTTTTTAATATGCTTAATTATTTATAAAAACCCGATTACGAAGTGAAAAATGATGTCACAAGCGGGATTCGAACCCGCACCTATTGGGAGTCCGGCCCAATCGTGCTGCCACTACACCACTGTGAACTATTGTAGGACGTTCAAATCTCGCTTCGTATCATATTTACGTCTTTTTTAAAGCGCCATCTACCCTATAATGTTTACACATTGTAGGCTTAATACTTCAAACTTTGCAGTTAGAATTGTATTAATTAAACGATGACAACAACCTTGTTGTTGTTATTCAAATTACTGAAATTTTAGCATTTTTTTTAATATGCTTAATTATTTATAAGAACCCGATTACGAAGCGAAAAATGATGTCACAAGTGCGATTCGAATCACGTCGCCTTAAAAAGACGTAAATATGATACGAAACGAGATTTGAACATCCTACAATAGTTCATGGTGGTGTAGTGGCAGCACGATTGGACAAGGATTATTTCCTAAGATGAGGTGGTGTGTCAAAAAAAGAAATCAGAATGATTATAATGGTGGATGGCAATAAGTAACGAGCAATATGCCTGTGGAGTATCGTAAAAAACTATTAGGTAAATTTGCATCTAAGCAAGACACGGAGAACTGGAAATAGAACCCCATATCCGATCACCTATGGTTTAGGAGAACAATTTGACACCTATTATGAAGGGGGCTTGACGAATCCACCGAAGACAAAGATAGAATAATGGTGGCTCGCTCGCACGGCGAAGAGAAGAGTTGCACAGTGGGTCTATGGGGTCACGCGCCGCCTCTGCCGTCACCCCGGACCAATTTGGCGGGGCGAGACGCATCCATAGTCTACGGCAAAAAAAAAAAAGAAAAGCGGGCTCGACGAAATATTAGCCATTACTTATGTTTATACCAATATCTGTCCATAAAATATTTATAGTTTTTTGGCGGGAATGTTTTAATTTAATATGACACTATATAATTAAAATATTGAATATAATATAAGAACCACCTCATGATATTTTCAAATGCCCGCAAAAACTCCAATAATATGTAGACATTTAAAATTCTTACTGAATGTATTTCCATCGCTATCATCATCATCATCAACATCATCATTTCAGCCCATCGCCCTCCACTGCTGGACGTAGGCCTCCCCATGGTACGCCACAGAGGGCGGTCCTGTGCCGTCTGCATCCATCGACGCCCAGCAACTTTCACTAGGTCGTCTGTCCACCTAGTGAGGGGGGAGTCCTACACTGCGTCGTCCGGTACGCGGTCGCCACTCTAGAACCTTTTTTTTAGTGAGTAGTTTTACTTTTTGTAGACGCTATATTAGTAAGTAATAAAAAAAAATTAAGAAAGTCTCAGTAATTATCATCTCAGCTAACATACGTCTCCACCATAAAAGAAGAGAAATTCACCTACCACACTAATCAAACAGGTTGGTACGGGTTTTATTGCGATGTTCTTTAAAGATCCCAGACTGCACTAAGGAAATAATCCTTGTATTGCAAGTGATTTAACAAGCATACAATTAACGCAGACAAATCACACCCAGACTCAAAACAACAGTTTGTTGATCGCACAAAGTATTGTCTCTATAGTGGCAGGAAAACACAGTTGACAGTTCTCTGTCTACAGCCGCGGGCCGGTCCGTCCGGGGTAGTACCACACTGAGCAGAAGATCGACGTCTGAGTAATGGCAATGTGCTTCGTTCGGTAAGCGAGAGAGCCGGAAGCCCAACTGGGGTGCGTTTGATGTATGTATTGGTAGGCAACAGCCTAGCTATACCCTTGGTATTGTAAAGATCCATGGGTTGTAGTGACATTTACCATCAGGTGTGCTGCCTGTTCGTTTACCACCATAAGCAATAAAAAAAACGCACGCATCACAGCACTAGGTCGGAAGACGGAACGGAAGGTCGGTATCTGAACCACTATGCCATATATCTTTCTTTCGGATAGATATTATCTGCATATTTTTCTGCCGTCTTCTACAAAACCCAAAGGCGAGAGGGATGCTCAATTGTATTCTTATTCCATCACCATACAGAGAATTTATTATATTAAAATACTAGCGACCCGCCCTTGCTTCGCTTCAGTTACGTCAGTTCAGTTGTGAGAATTATTTTCGGAGGAGGAATTTCTTAAAATCCTACTTCATCTGTCCTTTACAGGGCAGAAAGAAAGTCCACACCAAATTCCAAGTTTGTAGGGACAGTAATGGAAAATGTGGATTTTTTTGGGTTAACACCTACGCAATCCCCGTTAGTGGTGGCATTTTTAAAAAGCCGTTCTTGGTTTACCTCTGTATCGTAATACAAATATGCCTACCGAAATACAATACAAAATACAGACTTGAGTCTGTAGGAACTATGTTTAAAAAATGTGGTTTTTACATCCCAGCACATCCTTGCAGGTGGAACTTCGTAAAATCCGTTCTTAGCTGATCTGTACTCGGCGAAAGGAATATTCCTACCAAATTTAAAGTCTGTAGGCCTTATGGTTCCAAAGATATCATGATGAGTCAATACATGCGTGGAAATTTCATATATATATATAATATATATATATATATGTGTGTACAGGGTGGAAGGTGGAGTCAAGAGTCTCCGAAACCGGCGAGCGTGTATGAAGAGAATTATGAATGTTGAGGAAGCCAGTGAAGTATGCAGGGATAGAGTTCTCTGGCACTCTGTTCTCTCTGCCTACCCTGCAAGGGATATGGCGTGATGATATGTATGTATGTATGTATGTACAGGGTGTAAGAGGACCGCTCCCGAAAACAAAGACAGGTGACCCTACTAGTCCTACTTGTAATGATAGGCTAGGAAAAAAATCGATTCACTAAAAAAAAAAATTTTTTCGCCATGAATTTGTAAGTTTTTTTTACATTCCATCGTATTAGGACAGTACCATGTAACGATAATTTCATAAAAAATACGTAACTTTACTCAGATGAGAAAGACGCAATCTATTCAAAACTTACGATCATACGTTCAAGAGTTCAACGACATCGCGTTGAGAAAAAAAAATTTTTTTTTATCTGTATCGATTTTTTTTCTAGCTTATCATTACAAGTAGGACTAGTAGGATTACCTGTCTTTGTTTTCGGGAGCGGGCCACTTCCACCCTGTATATGTATATACATACATACATACATAGCCTCACGCCTGTTTCTCAGAGGGGTAGGCAGTAACTACGGATTGCCATAAACCACGATCCTGGCATACTTCCATCGCTTCATTCACACTCATAATAGTCTTCATGCATGCTCTACGATTACGCATACTCTTAATAAGACCTCTCGTCAACACAACTCCAACTTGGTGCAGAAAAGTATGACATGGTCTTCCCCTTGTATTCGTCCCATTCACGCTTGCTTTATATATTTGCTTCGTCAACCTCTCGTCACTCATTCTTTCTAAATGTCCAAACCACCTCAGCATACCCTTTTTTATCTTTGTCACTACGTCTTCATTCACACCACAGCGCTCTCTTATAACATTATTCCTAATTTTATCTTTCAGACTTACACCACACATACTACGAAGAGCTCTCATCTCTACAGCATTTATTCTACTTTCATGTCTTCCCTGCCAAATCCAACTACATATATATATATATATAACAACTATATATATGACTGCACAGATGGCGTAGTGGTTAAGATACCGACCTTCCGTGCCAGTGCCGTGGGTTCGATTCCCACGCAGGACATTACTTTGTGCGATCCACAAAGTGTTGTTCTGAGTCTGGGTGTAATTTGTCTGCGTTAATTGCATGTTTGTAAAGTCCCCCGCTATACAAGGTTTATTTACTTAGTGCAGGGTGGTGTTTTAAAAAAAAAAAAAAAAAAAAAAATATATATATAGATTAAAATAAAAATATTGTGTCTTAAGTCAATATAAATGACTACTACTATAGTCTGTCTAATCTAAGAAGTGCACTTTGACGGCTGTCTGAGTAAGTTGTCTAGGTATGTGAACCAAATTATTAATATAGGTTAATTAAAAACAAAAACTGGATTTGAAAATAGCTATTTATTAAGAATTACTACTATTACTTGAATTATCAGCGTCGCGAACATTAATAATTATTTCCTCAACAATCAAAGTGTCGAAATGTACATCTCTGTCAAAATCTCTATTCGATTAATTGTATTTTTCTAATATTTTTACCGATTCTTTGGATATTCGTGAATTGGAAGTTGACAAGCACTACTGTATAGAACGTGATGACGTGACATTGTTAGGTCGTCACTAACAATTACTATTTACCATGTTATTTCTATTTTAAATTAGTTATACGAGTTTCAACATTAGATTATTGTACAAGAAAGTCACCCTCAATGTTAATTATGTAAATAACTTAATAGTCGTTTAAAATTTCAGATTTAGTGTTTACAATCATATGTATACGTTTGACCGAGGTTATTGTGTATTAAAAAATGCAAAACGTCAAAATTCACTTCTTAGATTAGATGAACTATAATTGGCTTCAACGAAGGCTGTCCTGTCGAAATTAAAAAGAAATGAAACTTTAGTAAAATCGATCGTAGCACCACTTACCGAATTTAGAGATTAGATTGCTTTTTTTTTAATGGTTATGGTGATAAACGAGCAAACAGCACATCTGATGTTAAGTGCTACTGCCGTGAATGGATCTTTGTTATACCAATGGTACAGCTAAGCCATTGCCTAACAACCCAAACCCACCCACATGCTGGGATTTGAACATTCTTTCTTTTTTTTATTGCTTATCATAGCAAACGAGCAAGCAGCACACCTGATGGTAAGTGTCACTGCCGCCCATGGACCTTTGAAATATCAAGGGTATAGCTAAGCCGCTGCCTACCAATAAAATCCTCAAACCCACCCAGTTGGGCTACCGACTCTCTCGCTCACCGAACGAAGCGCAATAGCATATTGCCATTACTCAGACGTCGATCTTCTGCGAGAGTGTGGTACTACCTCTGTACTCCCTACCTGAAAACTCTCACTGTTATCATCATCTCAACTGATATATATCCCACAGCGGAATTGTTTCACAATAGAAAGGAAATTGACTTGCTATACCTACTTGCTATGTTAGTCAGACATATTCTATAGGGCAGATGTGTCAAACTCAATTTTGCAGAGGGCCATATATTAAATTTTAAATTCGTAGGCGGGCCCACATTGAAAATAAATAAAAATGAACTGAATTATTATAACATTTTATTTATTAAATTATATAGTATATAATATACGGTTCAAATTACTGAAATTTTTAGCATTTAATATGCTTAATTATTTATAAATACTCGATTACGAAACGAAAAATGATGTCACAAGCGGGGTTCGAACCAAAATAATTAAGCATATTAGATGCGAAAAATTTCAGTAATTTGAATAACAAGGTTGTGTCATCGTTTAATACAATTCTAACTGTAAAGTTTGAAGTATTAAGCCTATACAATGTGTAAACATTGTCCGCTAGATGGCATACGTCACCTTGAAGACGTAAGATATAATATGAAGCGAAATTTGCATGTCCTAAAATAGTTCACGATGGTGTAAGTGGCAGCACGATTGGGCCGGATGCCCAATAGGCGCGGGTTCGAACCCCGCTTGTGACATCATTTTTCGTTTCGTAATCGGGTATTTATAAATAATATACGGTTGTTAAAAATCGATGCGATTGCGGCCCTTATTGATACGACCCAGGGGCCGGATGAGGCCCGCGGACCGTATCTTTGACATGACTGGTATAGGGTTTGATTTCGTATTTTCTTGCATAGGTCTATCTAGATTATATCTTTTAGTCATATTGTAGGATACCGACAGCCAATATAGGTGCTGAATTGTATTCTTCTGTCTTACTTCATCACCACGAGCCCGAATTTGGAACATGTATAACATGGAATGGAGTATATAGATATAATTTTAAAGGGAGACCGGGTCTGCCACGGAAGTCTAGGCTTTATTACCAGTAGTCGACCCAGTGGCGATGGACGTATACGGTGGGTTATGGGACCGTCCACCCTTTCCTCATACCGGACAGAATGGACGGTGTGCATCTAGACCATAGCCTTTTTGGAGTTTACTCCTTAAGAATCAATTTTCATATAAGGCGCCCGGTATGAGAAAAATTTGAGAAGTAAAATCTAGTGATCGAATGACCTCGTTACGTTTTTGGTGCGCAACCTATTCTGCGCACCTTTCACTTTCTGACGTGAGATAATACTTCACTGAACAGTTTTAATAAATGTATATATATATATATATATATATATTATTTTTATAATTGATTGAATTAGGCGATACATGGCGGAAATCCATTATTATTATAAAATAGTAATACGGGATAAATACATTTGAAGCCGAACCGTCCTGAGGATGCCTCGTTTAGAGGCGAAACACGTGTCGAATCTTTATTCGAAGTTCTGCGGAAAATTGCAAGTAGAAGTTCTGGAGGCGGTGCTCATCACAGGAGTAAGATTTCCTTATATCCTATTCCATCTTGAACCCATCCCGTATTCCTTCCTTTCTTGAGGTGTACGGTATATTGATTAACCGTGGGAAAGTGGTGGGTTTTACTTCCTCTACTCCATTTTATAATATTATTTTTAGTCAAATGAGCTTTTTTTGCGCCTGTTTTGATAATCGTACTTAAGGAGTAAACTCCAGTCGTGCGTCGGAGCTGACATACACACTTTTTTTTTTAAAGACAAAAGAAACGGCTCGCATCCCCGTAGCACCCTACATGTACATATCGCCAAAAAAAGGGGTAGATATGTGTCAACTTATAAAATAATCGCCGGGAAATGAGGAACTATATTTTAAATTATTGCACAGGTGACGGTTAAGATACCGACCATTCGTGCCAGTGCGTGGTTGCGATTCCTACGCAGGAAAAATGCTTTACGTGATCCTACAAACTGTTGTCCTGAGTTATACAAGGATTATTTCCTTAGTGCAGAGTGGTGTTTATTAAAAAAAAAAAGTGAAAATAAATGAAACACTAAACAAGATATTTATATCGGTAAATACAAGGATGCAATGAAAACACAACGAAATCACTTCTGACACATCCAAGTGTTAGTTTAAAAGCTTTGGGCTGTCACATTATTTAATTGTATTTAAAGTGTGCCTCGGTCTCATGGGAGGGGATGTCGTTGGTACTTTGGAAGGGACCGTGACGATTGCACGTGTCAAAATACTCCTTTTACATTTACGATTTTAATGAGTTAATTTGGTTTTTATTATTTTATTTTCTTAAAATATCTTTCAGTGATTTAGCTTCGATGGCGGCCTAGGCTTAAGTTAATATCAAAGAGTAAAGTTATATTATCTGAAAAAGAGTGGTAAGTCGATGGTAAAATATGTATGTGTAGAAAGTGCTGCTACCTGTAGCTTAGGTGATGAACTAAAGTTGAAGTAATCTTTACTAATATTATAAATGCGAAAGTTAACTCTGTCTGTCGCTCTTTCACGCCAAAACTAATGAATCGATCCAAATGAAATTTGGTACACAGATAGTCTGGAGCCTTATAAAGGACAAGCCTATGTCCTTACTTTTTAATGCAAAAAAGGGTTGTAAAGGGGGATGAAAAGTTGTAAGGAAGTATCGTCAATTTTAAAGCCAGAAACTTGAAACTTATTTTAAGGCTATTGATTAGATATAAATAAATATGACATTAACATGTAAAAATTTACCCTTAAGGGGTAAATAAAATTAGGGTATGAAAAGCTTTAGGAAAGTAACCTTTTACGCGGGCGACTGTACACTATAGTCTATCTAATCTAAGAAGTGCACTTTGACAGCTGTCAGAGTAAGTTGTCTAGGTATGTGAACCAAATAATCGCTATCGAAAATATCCGATTTTGATGAGAAATCGATATTAATTCTTTGTAATTAATAATCGGTTTATTTTTTATTTTTCAAAAAGGAGATGAAATATTAAGTGCTAAGTTAACACTAAACAAATTTAATTATTTCATCGTAAAATCTATTCATCATATTTAGTAGGATTAGGTTAAGTAAAAACAAAAATTGGATTTGAAAATAGCTATTTGCTCAGAATCATTAGTATTACTTGAATTATCACCGTCGCAAACATTAATAATTATATCCTTATCAATAAAATTGTCGAAATGTACATCTCTGTCAAAATCTATATTCGATTAAATATATTAATCTAATATTTTTACCGATTATTTAGATATTCGTGAATTGGAAGTTGTCATGCACTACTGTTTAGAACGTTATGACGTGATATTGTAAGATCGTCCATAATAATTACTATTTACAAAGTTATTTTAATTTTAAATTAGTTTTACGAGTTTCAACATTACATTATTGTACAAGAAACTCATCCGCAACGTTAATTATGTAAATAACTTAATATTTCTTTAAAATTTCAGATTTATTGTTTGCAATCATGTGTATACGTTTGACCAAGGTTATTGTGTATTAAAACATGCGAAACGTCAAAATGCACTTCTTATATTAGATGAACTATAGTACATATAACCTTACGTACCTATCTACATGTATAAGAGGAAGTTTGAAAGTTGCGCCAGTGACGGAAAAGTTAAGGAGTGAAAGATTGACATGGTATGGACATGTGATGAGACGGGATGAAAGTAATGTTGTGAGGAAAGTTTTAAATATGAATCTTGAAGGCTTTAGGGGTAAAGGAAGACTAAAGAAAAGATGGATGGACTGCGTGATGTATGACATGGATAGACAGGGAGTGACTGCAGAGATGACTGTATGGAGGAAGATGACATATTGCGTCGACCCCAAATAATTGGGATAAGAGCAAGATGATGATGATGATGATGTACCTATCTACATGTGTGTATGTAATTATATAGATTTTTTTTACTATGAGATCTACACTGAAATATAAAAAAAAAACATATCAGCCGTTAACGAAACGGTAATAATATAAACTTAACAATGAGATTTGAGATAATTTCCAGAAAGAACATCAATAACCGACAATAGATTGTTGACAATACCTAAGTACGCTGCATACTTTTTTTTTTTTTTTTTTTTATTGGTGGGCTATGGGTGCGTCTCGCCCCGCTGAATCGGTCCGGGGTGACGGAAAGGCGGCGCGTGACCCCATAGACCCACCGTAAAACCTTCTCTCTTCGCCGTGCGAGCGGACCACCGGTACTCGATTTTAACTTCGGTGGCCAAGTACGCTGCATACCTACGGTAGGAGCAAAACTTCTCTGTGGTAGCGGCTACGAATACTACCAACCCTTACTTTGCTCGTGGATGTAAAAGACGACTAAGAGCCTTATAACGACCTTTTTTTTTCACGCTGTGTAAATGCATTTACGCACTAGCCCTCGCCGGTGACAGACGAGGGTGTGTGTGGGACTCGCCGGTCAGCTGGTTCGACCGAAATACACACTAAAACCACAGCGGTCCCTTCCGCACTTTTACGGGATGCCGGAGAGATCGCCTATTGACATTCTATCCCCGACACCCCAACGCTAGGCCATCTGGCCACGTCCAGTCGAGCGTTATAACGACCTGGGCCAACTCCATCTGATGCCGTTTCGTCAACAACTACAATCCCAAGGAGGGTTGACGTCTGGCAGGCGGCCGGTCATAAAACTATTGCCTATAACTTTTACAATATGTACTATGAAACAAGAGTACATATTGTATCGACCCCAAGTAATTGGGATAAGACTAGGCGAACGATGATACGCTAGGAACAAAAGATAACAATTCTTAATTATCAAACTTTTGACAATCAGAACAAAATGGCAGCTATGTTTGTACAAACAATCTGTAGACGGCGTGACGATCAGTAAAAATAAGTAATGTTTTAACTGTGCAAGGTTAATATTAAGCCTTATCCCTACTAATATTATAAATTTGAATGTAAATTTGTTTATTACGCTTTCAAGCCAAAACTACTTAACCGATTATCATGAAACTTTGTACACATAGTCTTCGAGGTATTAGAAAGGACATAGGATACTTATTATTAAAAAAAACAATACGGTGGGTAACTTCATTATATGTTGTATTTTTAAATACTAAATCACATTGATTCAGTTCTATTGGAATGTATGATTCTTGATATTTATTTAAAGACTTCAACGCGAGCAAAGCCGCGAATAAAAACTAGTATATAATAATACCTTAACGAAAATATCTTTAGTACCAATTCTGTTAGATATTTTAAATTTTAGTACCAACATGATTATCATATTAAGAATTTTACCTTTTAAAATTAATATTTTAAGATTGTAATAGGTAAAAAGAAGCAAAAGAATTTGGTCTTACAGTATATAAAAAAAA
The DNA here is from genome assembly GCA_905163515.2 of Lymantria monacha. Lineage (NCBI taxonomy): Eukaryota > Metazoa > Arthropoda > Insecta > Lepidoptera > Erebidae > Lymantria > Lymantria monacha. Next base: position 20,753,041 of record LR991104.1, on the reverse strand, counting down.
AAATCGATTTAATATTTACGCCACTTCCAAAATTTTCTAAGACTAAATATAAATGCGTTACTAGCCCCGTTATATTATAGAAATCCTAATATTATTAAATCCGAATGTGTTGTTACGTTTTCATGCCTAAATCACTGAATCCATTTTAAAAATTATTTCATCAATGGATAAACTACATTACGAGCTAAGTAACACAGGCTAAATGTATCCCTATATTACCAAGGGAATGGATAACACGCGGATGAATTTGCAGCAATTTGTTAATATTTATATAAAAATTTATTAAATTTTTATGAAAAAGATAACTTTTTAATTTGTTTTTTATTCTAAGACTGGAGTAGTCTGTCATAAAATACGGAATATGAAAATCCGTAGAAGAACAGGTATAACGATCATAGGCCAAAATATTAGCAAGTTAAAGTGACTGTAAGTAGACCATATCGCTCATCAAATGACAAATGGGGGCAATTAAATGACAAAAAACGTTGGGAAAGAAAGGTTCTCGAGTGCCGACCACGAATCGGGCAACGCAGAGTAGGACGACTCCATATATAGCATCATTAGCATATTGCTTAGACGTTGATTTTCTGGGAGAGAGTGTTACCCCGGACTGACCGACCTGATCTGCAGATATTAAACTGTCAAAAATTTGCCTCTATTACTACTAAATTTATATTCCTAACTAAATAAACCACTTCTAAGTAGTAAGCCACTACAAAATTTATAGTCCTTTCATACTTCCTCATCACTTGTCCTTACCAAGATAATCTTTTCCATCGGTGATGCCACTTTCAAACCTTTTGTTGGGCAATATTAGGCTTGAAAATTAAATAATTCTTTACGGCAATATAAAAATGATGTATTTCGGCCAATGACTGATTACTGAGAGGCTGAAGGTACTTAAAATTAATATTGTTTTATAATGTTGAACCAATCTTGTGGGTACTTCATAAATGTATAATAAAATGTAATGGCGCCCTATTTGAATTAATGTCTTGTAGCATCGCGTAGATGGCAAATAAACACCTTTTTTTACCCGACTGCAAAGAAGTGGTATTGTGTTTAACAGTCTATGTATGTATGTATGTATGTATGTATGTATGTATGTATGTATGTATGTATGTTTGTATGTTCCTTTGAAGCACTATATATACCAAACGCCTGGGCCGATTTTTATGATTCGCACGGCAATCGATTCCTCTTAATCCGGCGAGTGTCACTAGAGATATGACGTTATTAAAAATTCAATATGGCGACTACTGGACGCCATAATATGAAAATAAAAAAAAATAAAGTCAACAAACTATATCGAGTGGGATATCGTTAAATAGGTATTTAAAAATAATTATTAGTTTTCTTTCAATATTTTTCGATTTGACTGACCGTTTAGGATCTATATCGATTTAAAGTTTCGTAACAACCTTTCTCACATATAGGTTTTTTAGACAGTAGAAATTTACGATGAAAAGATGAAAAATTCATATAACTGGATGTGGATGGACATATATTGAAGTATCTAGTAGGTATATTGTCCAATATACCATAGGTAGTCCTACCTAAAGTATCTAATGTCTGACGCGGTCGCCCATCTCCAATTTCTAACGATATTGTACTTCAGTCGAAAAACTATATATATTTAGGTACTTACCTACTTATTAATAAATAAGATAACTATAGCTACCTAGGTATTTATAACTAAAAAGTATAAAATAAAAAAAATGATTAAAAAAATCAAAAAACCCGACTGCGTAAAAAGTCACCAAAACTACGTACATAATAAAAAAAACTGAAAAGAAAAAAACAAGCACTTAGATGTCCGGTGGTCTAGAATTCCATAATATATTATTGAATAAATACTGTTGCAGAAAATGAAATATATTTTAATAATAGAACATGACAACTGAACAGTCGGGATCCATTGAAAAATTAGATTTGCTGTCGAATAAAGGATATATTATGGAATTCTAGACCACCGGACATCTAAGTGCTTGTTTTTTTCTTTTCAGTTTTTTTTTATTATGTACGTAGTTTTGGTGATTTTTTACGCAGTCGGGTTTTTTGATTTTTTTAATTATATCATTTAATTCGTTTTTGCAACAACTCATCATCATCATTCTCCCAGTCTTATCCCAATTACTTGGGGTCGATACAATATATTTTCTTCTTTCATAGTACATATTGTAAAAGTTATTGGCGATAGTACTACGACCGGCCGCTTGCCAAGCATCAACCCTCCTTGGGAATGTAATTGTTGACCAAACGGCATCAGATGGAGTTGGCCCAGGTCGTTATAAGGTTCTTAGTCGTATTTTACGACATCCACGAGCAAAATAAGTGTTGGTAGTATTCGAATCCGCTATCACACAGCTTGCAACAGCTGGGTATGTGAAAGAAAATGATTGTTAAACGTATTCTTCTTTCGTATTTATTCTCTTTATGTATTTTTTCTCTTTATGTATTTTTTGAAGTAAGAATCTTGCCCATGGCTGTCATAAAAGACGACTAAGGAATATAATATGCGAATATCTAAGCAAGAAACTAAAATATCTAAATAAAACTTTATAACAAAACAACTAAATAATGTGGTACCTTAGATTAATTTCCTTCCTATTAAGGTAGAATCAAGCCCAGCTGTGGGACGTGTAAGCAAATAATAATAAAAATAAAATACGGTCAATAACCTATAGATACTATTCCGTTACTATTCTTAACAAAAACACATTAGTACAATATATATAACCACTTTTAAAATGTTCATATGTTAACATCTTAATCCACTAATCCACGCTACGTGACTATTCGTTGATGTCATCTTATTTATTGAATCTACAGATTTAAATACAGTTTAAATTTAACTAATACTTTCGTATGTGAACTAAAAGTAAAGAGGTTGAAATTTACGAGTATTACACATTTGTAATTAAAACTATTTTTACGCATTCTATCTCGTTTGTATTTGATTTTTAATTTACCGACATTTCGAAAAGTTAACAGCGTTCATTTCGTTAGTTCGTTGTTCTACCCTGACTATGAACGCTGTAAAATATTCGAAATTTCGAGATATTAAAAATCAAATACAAACGCGATAGTATCCGTAAAAATAGTTTTATTTCAAATGTGTAGTACTAACTTCAAAATCATACAACACAGGTAGACTGTTACCTACCAACCAAAAAGCCAGAAAGATGGACATCGAGCTCTCTCGCTCACTGAACGAAGTGCACAGCATATTGCCACTGCTTGGACATCAATTTGAATTGGCCTGCGCCTGTAGACAGAAAACTGTCAACAGTGTGGTCCAGACATAATAATAAAGCTAAATACTCCATGTACACAATTTCTTAGAAGTCAGTAAAAAGAAAATATACGCCGGGTTTTTTGTTGGATCTTCTTATTGGCGGTCGAGTTCCGACACAATGGTATTTTATTGAAGTAATTTAAAATAAAAATTGTTAAAATTGACAATATACAAGCTGAGTTTATGCATAGTAATTTTAAATTTGTTGTTTTTTTTTATTATTGCTTATGGTGGCAAACGAGCGGAGAGCACACCTGATTGTAAGTGTCAGCCATTACTCAGACGTTGATTTATTACGGGTTGAGAGCCCTCAGCGCTCACCCACAGTCCGGGTAAAGTTGTCATAGCCATCTGAGGCTAACAACTAAGTTACACAAGAAAAAAAAAATAAAAAAAAAAAAAAACAGACGTTAATCTTCTGCAAAGTGTGGTACTACCCCGAACGGACCTGACCCGCGACTGTAGACCGAAAACTGTCAACAGCGTGGTCCTACCACTATTGAATAATCATAATACCCATATAATATTATATGGGTATTATGAGATAGGGCGGCATCAATCTTAGCGGGAAGTCAGCCTTTTTTTTTTGGTAGGCTATGGTCTGGACACACGCCGTCCGTTACGTCCGGGGCGACGGAAGGGCAGCACATTGGTCCATGAGCGGGAAGTCAGCTTAGACTAATGTGACCAGACGTCTCGTATTAAACAGGACTGCCCCTTTTTACAATAATGAGTTCCGGTGTCCCCGAAATAAACTCGGCGATGTAAAATTGTCCCGTTTTCGGCAATTGCGCAAAAATTTGAGAAGTCGAGCCGGCCGACCGTTCGCGAGGGGTGTACGAGAGCTTCGTCGATCGACGCGAAGATAGGTGAGAGTGCCCAAGTCTTCCCCCGCGCTTTGTTGACTATTTGTGTGACAGATTTTCGTTGTCTCATTTCTCGCTATTTGTTTTGTTAAGAGTATTTTCTATGAGGAACAAATTGTGGACATACGAGAAAACCCACTTACAAATTTCAGTTCTCAAGGCCATGTTAATAATTGAGGTGAATATAAAATTCTTACTTAAAATCTTCACTATCTACTTTAAAGCAAATTTGTTTATCTGATAAATAGAAGTACAGCTAAATATTTCGGGTATATTTTTAAAATGTCCCGTTTTGAGTCAAAAAATAAATGGTCACGTTAGCTTAGACGAATTTATTGTTTTCTTAGCCAGCCATCTTGCGTGATGGCAAAGCATTATAGTCTCATAACACGCTGTAAGACCGCCCTTAGTTTGTGTGGGTATCATTAGCATGGTAGCACATTGGACATTTGCAGATCAATGGGACGAAACTATGAGGTAAAGTTTCAATCGTGGACTATTCTGGGTCCGCTTAAGATGAAATATAATATTACTATTATTCAGCCAGGCGCCTAAAAGATTTCAACCCACATATAGTAATTTTTTTCTTGCCTATAGTGGCAAAGGAGCAAGCAAAACATCATATTAAGTGATACTATCGCTTCTGGATATCTAAAAGACCATGGATAAGTCACTACTGTGAAAACAACTCTTCTCAAACCTCGTTTAAAGAACATGTCATAGCGCTCCGGGTAACACTTCACTTGCAAGTAAGTTACTGCTTGTCCATAAACAATAAGAAAAACCTCTACAAATTTTAGTAGTACATAAAAACACACGTAGAGCACTGTTATTTCTTATTTACTACACTTTAAGCACTTCACCTGCATTATATTAAATAAAATATGTACATGAAAATTACTTAGGGTAATATTTATTTATATATTAACGTTAAAACACTAAAATGAGGAAACACTAAATCTATGAGGTCCCAATGTTTAAGTATCATCAGTCTCTCTCTTTGCATAATAATCATGACGCATCAATAAATGTTGAAAATTCATAATTTAGTTACATACATTTCCACGTGCCCGTCAAAACTCTTTTAAAAAGTTTTAGTAATTTAGTAAAAATAATGCAAAGGAAAAAACATATGTAAAAAGATATTATATACAACCTACTTTTCTGAGTCGCCGTCGTTCTCTCAACGTGGCCGCCTTCCGTCGGTCGACCGCTGCAGTTTTCCTTTTACAAGCCTTACAGGCCCACGCCAAACATCTCCTGCTCGGTCCCAATACATGCTGAATATGATTCTCTTCTTTATCATCATTATTCTCCATGCTTTTGTGTTCATTTTTAACTTGGCAACATTGTTCATTTAAAATTTTCTTTTCATCTTTTTGATAATCGAATTCTTTGTAACTGTTATTATTATAGTTATTATCATATATAGCGTTATAACTCATCTTTTAAATAGTTTTATTTTCATTAGAGTAACAATTTATATGTACTTGAAATTAGTTCTTTATAATTTCAAGAATTTTCTTTTATCATTTCTTTAACCGGGACCTACTTTGTTCATGTTTCTTTTATGGTTCATAAAACATTCTTTCTTTGATCTATGACTAATGTCGGTCGATATAATATTAGTGAAATAGATCGTTTCAAATTTTAAATTATAAATTTTATATAATAAGGCATTTTAATTATTTTCTTTTCGAGTTTACCATTCACAATATAATAAGAAATTAATAACTAGTATATCAATAACATCACTAAAATTCCCTTTTTCACAACACGATACCTACGCCATAGATTTAGTTTTTAAAAGCGCGCGCGCGGGAAGTGACAGTTGACGTTTCGTTTTTTTTTTCGGGTGACGCGGCTCGCGACTCACGCGACACTGAATTCAGCCGAGGGTTGATCACAGTCTGAGATTTACAAAATATGTTAGCTATTAATAAACTGTCTAGCTGTGTAGCTTCATGTCGTTGAGAGATGCCAATTTATTAGTGTTTGGATTGAAATTGATGCCGGCAATATATTCCCTTTAAATTTGCTGCGACGAAAGCTCCCGGACATTTTTATACCTCTCGTTTCTGTATTTTGAATCGATTTTTAATGTGGTCACTTCTTATACTTTTTTTATTTTATTTTATTGCTACGATATTTTTTAGTGTGTGATTATATATAAAAGTATAATGATAAATCTTTCTTTATCAATCGAGAATGAAAGGTATATCGTGAACGTTAGTTTGTCTTTTAACACATAGCACTTTTTTTCACAGTCGGAATCAGTTAACGTTAGATTTTATATGATTTTAATGTTTAATACTGGATTTATTAACTAGAATAGGTGTGTATAAATTTATTAACAATTCTCTTTTATTTCTGATGAGTTGTTTCCTGTTATTTAAATAAATTTTAATCTTTTTTAAAGTTACAAATATGTCAATAATTTCAGTGTTAAATACTAACTATAATAGAAGGCTCGTCTGAATATTCCGGGAGAATTTATGACGTATATAACTATAGCCTAATACGGCATGTTTATTCCCTTTAATAAATATACGTACTCAAATGTTGAAGCACGCGAGAGAATATAGTAATGAATGAATGATGAGTTAGGAACTGAAAAGTTAGAGTACTAGACCGTAACAATGTGTAAACGTTATCCGATAGATGGCGCATGCCATAAAGAAGACAATAAGTGTGATAATTTGATTGTCCATACATCAGTTCACACTAGTGTAGTTAGTAGGATGATTTGAACGGATTTCTAATAGGTGTAGGTTCGTGTCCCACTTGTGACAATCGTTTTTAATTAGTCAAACTAGTTACTAGTTAGATATGATAATGTTAAATCTCAATAATTTTGCTACATCTCGATTATTAATGCAGAATTAAAGCAGATGATTTTCGCTGTGTGGTAGCGACTACGAATACTATCAACCCTTACTTTGCTCGTGGATGTCGTAAAAAACGACTTTATATCGACCTGAGTTAACACCACCTGATGCCGTTTGGTCAACAATTACATTCCCAAGGAGGGTTGACGTCTGACAGGCGGCCGGTCATAAAACTATTGCCAATAACTTTTACAATATCGTCGTTGCGCCTGCCAAATTCCATATGTGCATTTTTTTATTTTTCGTTATTTTGCACTAAACAAATCTCCATTTTATTCTTTATGTGTTGGTAAAATCCATTTCGTAATATTTGAACTAGAAACATTTTATCAAATTCCATATGTGTTTTGTCCACTAGTAAAAAATCGTATGAACAGAAATACACATAAAGGATTTGTGTTCCATTGTCATTCGCGCGCGAAACACGTAAGCGAGATGTATGATATTATCTAAGACTTCTTTGGGTTCGTATAAAACTAGGTGTCACCAAGGTATTCATGGTTGTAGCATATGCTCCTGTAGGATCCTCGGTGGCATCAGACTGTAGGTGTTTTGAGATAATGTTAGGGAAGTTCTGGATATGGCAGAAACCAGTGAACGCGTGATTGTATGCGAAGATTTGAACGGATGGGTGGGGCCCAAGCGTCCCGACTGTGAGGACGTACTTGGTCCATTTGGTGATAAGAGAGTGAACGACGCAGGTAGGCTCATTGCGGATGTATGCATGGAGAGAAACCTTATTGTGTCAAACACATTTTTCCAACATAAGGACATTCATATGTATACATGGAGAAGGAATGAACAGAAAAGTATAATAGTTTTAATTTTGGTAGACAGCTGCCTCCGAAGCAAAATATCGGACGCAAGAGTCTACAGGGGCCCCACAGTCGATACGGACCACTATCTCGTTATTGCGAGATTTAGTGGTCTGTTCAGAAAGTGGAGGCACTGGCGTGAGCGTGTCCACTTCGGAGGGCTTGAAAGAATAAAGATTGAAAGTTTGTAAGAAGAGTGTGTAAGAGAAAAGTATGCAGAGCGTGTCCGAGAACGGCTGACGATGGCAAGCCAGCCGCAATCGGGCATAGAAGAATGCTAAGGAATATTGGAAGAGAGTATGGTAGATTTTCCGTGTGGTGACGGAGTAAGAATACTCTATTCACCACCCCATATCTTGCCCGTGGGTGATCGTACGAGACGACTAAGGGATATAAAACGCGTATGACGTCTGTGCGAGAGAGGGAAAACTCGAAACAAAACCCTATAACAACACGTCTGACCAGCGCGGTATAGTAGGTTAATTTCCCTTCCATTACGAAGGAGGCCCAAGCCCAACAGTGGGACATCTATAGGCTGTGATGATGATGGTAGATACAACGAAAGAAGTATGTGGAAGCTCAAAGAAGCATAGAAAAACAACCGGTGATACATGATAGGATGCGAAAGTGGCAGTTTCTGTAGAGCAAAAGAAGAGAGCGTGGCTGGACTATGTCACTTCTTTGAATCTGAATGACAGTATGACTGAACAGAAGAGAGAAATTTATCGGCAATGTAAGGATGACACCAAGACTTTAGTGAAAGAGAAACGTGATAGAGCAAATATGAGTGCAGAAGATAGGCTGACGAAAAACTTCGAGAGTAACACCAAACTCTTTTGGAGGGAGGTGAAAAAGTCTCGGGGTGGTTGGTCAGCCTTCAGAATGAATAAAATAAGGTCTAAAAGTGGAGACATTCTTACCCAAACACAAGACGTGTTAAGCCGATGGAGTGAATATTTTGGCGATATGTATGCGGATGCTAGGGTTGACGCCAGTGTCGCATGTGGTTTAGTAGAACAACATTCAGCACCGGTATCCTCCGATGGCATCAGTATGGATGAAGTTGAATGGGCGATAAGAAGTTTGAAAAATGGTAAGGCAGCGGGCATTAATATGGTGTCTGTCGAGATGATCAAGCTTGGCGGCTCCTGTGTCTGGGAAGCGTTCCTGTTGCTCCTCAATTTATGTTGGAGCTCGGGAATGGTTCCCAGGGACTGGAATAGCGCAGTCATCGTGCCTTTATTTAAAAACAAGGGTTCACGTTATGGCTGCGCAAATTACAGAGCTATAAGCTTGACCAGTTTAGTAGCAAAATTGTACGGTAAAATTATTGAAAGGAGAATGAGGATGGGGTCCGATAGTTTACTATGTGAGGCACAAGGAAGTTTCAGAAGTGGAAGGGGATGCATGGATCAAGTGTTCTCTCTGGGCAACATTGTGGAGAAGCATCTGGCTCTAAGTCAGAAGGTTTTCTGCAGTTTTGTGGATCTGGAGAGAGCATTTGACAAGGTTGTGCGAAAGTAACTTTGGGATATTTTACCGGTATTAACGGCATACTGTGCAGTCCAGTTACATGGGCTATAGAGCTTGTGTGCGGCTGGACGATGGAATGTCGCCTTGGTTTGATGTCAATATCGGCGTTAAGCAGGGGTATGTTCTATCAGCCAGGCTGTTTATCATATATCTGGATAAATATCTCCAACGGTTGGGCGACTCAGTGGTCAGTGCTCTCTCTATGCAGATGATGCAGTCTTGCTGGCGCAGTCAGCGACTGACACTCAGACCCTAGTCGACACAAAGACAGAAGATTGTAATAAAAGGGGTCTACGTGTGAATGTGAGCAAAACCAAAATAATGGTCTTCGAAAAAGATGAAGCCAGAACAGATGTAAGAGTTACAATAGGTAATGATCTACTAGAGCAAGTGGCTAAATTTGTATATCTTGGATGTGGATTTAGCCGAGATGGAAGGTACACCACTGATATAGAGCGAAGAGTGAATGCGGGAAATAGAGTAAAGGAGCGTTGGGACAACTTCTCGGTAGCCACCACCTCAGCCAGAAGGCACGTGTAGCAATACATAACGCAGTGCTTGTCCCAACATTACTGTATGGAAGCGAGAGTTGGATATGCAGAATAGAGCATGAAAGTAAAATTAATGCGGTTGAAATACGATCTCTACGGAAAATCTGTGGAGTTAGGCTGACCGATCACATTCGTAACGACGACATAAGAGCGTGAATAGGTATGGAAGAGAGGATTGGTGTAAAGATGTGATAGGGAATGCTCCGATGGTTCGGACATGTGGAAAGAATGCTGAATGAACGTCTGGTTAAGAAGATATACACTACGAAAGTGGAAGGATGTAGGTACCGGGGGAGATCGAGACTAATCTATCTAGATCAGATTGGTCACGTACTAAAGGAAGGTGGAGTCAAGAGTCTCCGAAACCGGCGAGCGTGTATGAAGAGAATTATGAATGTTGAGGAAGCGAGTGAAGTATGCAAGAATAGAGTTCCCTGGCACTCTGTCCTTTCTGCCTTCCCTGCAAGGGATATAGCGTGATGATATGTATGTATGTATGTATGTATATTAGTTAAAAGGTTAAGGTTGATTAATGTTACTCTGTATGACAAACTCAGCTATACTAGGTATCTATAAGTACAGATCAACAAATCATAGATCTTATTATCTTTTTATTTAATTTATTGTTAAGGGTGACTGATTATATACCTATGACATATTATTTTATTATATTTTGTAATTTAAGAAAACCTAAAGTTCACATAAAGTAGCCTTAAGATTTTAAAAGTGTAACTTTGCCAAATCCCTCATGTGTCATAATGCACTTACGTCATTATTTATAAAGGTCCCAAACTAGTTATGTGCAATTATTGGTCAAAAAAAAATCTAGCTCGTTAAATAAGTGATGTTTGCTATACATTTTGTAATCCTAATATGTCTTTAATAAATGTTAGTAAGACTGCATTCAAAGTTTTCGAATATATCTGTCCCTTTATTTAATAACATGTTTTTTGTTGTTTCCCAAAACCTTGTGAAGATCACATAAGGGATCTGTCAGGCGCAACGACGATATGTACTATAGATGAAGATTACATAATGTATCGACCCCAAGTAATTGGGATAAGAGTAGGAGAATGATGATGAAACTTACTTTTACTTATTCTTCATCTAACGTATTGTTTTTGTATAGATTATAGATAATTGGAACAGTTACAGTTTTTTTTATATAATTGTATAAAAATATATACATTTGTATATTGAATTGAATCACATACTATTTTCGTAGGTATAGATTATATATATTTATATACAGTTCTATATAATTGTATACAAATATATACATTTATATATAATCATATACTGATTTCGTATATATAAATATTTTATATAATTATGCGTCACTTCTATCCAATTGTATATAGTCCATTTATACAGTTATATAAAATCTTTTTTTATCGGGTTCGTAAAAGTTTTGGCAGTATTTTTATGACAGTCTGCATGCCTCACGTGAACGCACCATATTTATGTAATTGTCGATCAGACGGCGTCAAATGGAGTTGGCTCTTAGCCGCCTATTACGACACCCATAAACAATATAAGAGTTGGTATTCGTGGGGGCCACCAGATAAGCTATATTATAAGCCCACCATAATAACTAATAAATTATGTTGGGCTTTAAATAATCTTGCCCAAATGCAAGACTCTCGTAAGTCTCTCGCTGTTAGAATAACACAGAGTCATTTTGATAGAAATGAAAAATCACCTAAATTAATGAAATTCCATTCATCTAGTGGCACTAACTGTGCAATTATTAATAATTAGGTACATACTACTTAACAGAAAGGGGCTATAATCACATCTATCTATCATGATTGTTTAAAATAACATCAAATTATTTCCCCGTGTATTAAGAATACAAAATATTGACAATACTTTCTTTGCCAAAGGAATCGGAAAATGCTGCCTAAGGGAGCACTGCGAGGCTTGCAGCGAGTCTTGGTCTTGCATTATATATATTTATAGGAAACATATTACCTACTACCAAAATGTGAACAATGATATCTCTGATATCGATAACACAAAGAGTTTTCCCCACGCAGGATAATTCTAATTAGTTATTGGCAATAGTTTTATGATCGGCCGCCTGCCTGACATCAACCTTCCTTGGGAATGGAATTGTTAACCAAACGGCATCAGGTGTAGTTGCCCCAGGTCATTATAAGGCTCTTAATCGTATTTTATGACATCCACGAACAAAGTAAGGGTTGGTAGTATTCGTAACCGCTACCATGCACCTTTACGCGGTCTGTATGCTTTTAATTAATAATTGAACACTACATCCCAGCAGTTCCTTTGCATCACATTACATACAATGCTATCAAAATTATTTAATAAAACACGTTAAAATACTAAGATATAGAATATAGTACAAGACAACTATATGACGCTTTGAGATTCCCGCCAAAATTAAAATATTACTCTGTAACACAAAAGTTTCACTTCTATCTTGTGTCTATGATACACTTCGTATATTTTTTTTTAAATCTAACATAGATATTTCATAGATGTACTGCATAGATATGATTTGATAAGGGTGCGACATTTGGGCGGGAATTTGATTATATCTATAACTGAATAACAATAATATGATGTGTTCGTGAATATTATCATAGTATTTGTTTGTGAGTAACGCATAACTACCAAATGTGGTTGATGTGTTAAGAATATAAGTGTGAAGTTTTGGCGGGAATCTGAAAATGTCATGTCATGTCACACTTAAATTTTATTCAATAATTTAATGTTTTAGAGTGTTATATCATATTTTACGTGTGGTGACGGAGTAAGAATACAATTCACCACCCCCTATCTTGCCCGTAAGTGATCGTAAGAGACGACTAAGGAATGTAAAACGCATGTAACATCTATGCAAGAGAAGGAAAATTCGAAATAAAACCCTATACCAACACGTCTGACCTACTACACGTAGATCAATTTCCCTCCCATTACGGAGGAGGCTCGAGCCCAACAGTGGGACATTTATGAGCTGAGATGATGATGACATACATTTTAATTAATTGTCATCATCATTCCAGCTCCTCTCTATCCCACAGCTGGGCTTGACACTCCTCCACAAGGAATAAAAATTGACCTAGGATACCACATTAGTCAGACGGATTCGTACTGTTCTATTTCAAGGATTCCTTTTCTTACAGATTATTCGTCTTTTACTACGTCCACGGACAAGATAGCATGTTCTTTTTCTCCTTTTTTTATTGCTTATGGTGGCAAACGAGCAAGCAGCACATCTGACTGAACTGAGTGTCACTACTGCCCATGGAACTTTGCTGTTACTAAGGTTATAGCTAGACCGCAGCCTACCGTTACAAACCTTAAACTCACCCAATTGGGTTCCCGGCTCTTTCGCTCACCGAACAAAGCGCGATAGCACATTGCCATTACTCAGACGTTGATCTTCTGCGAGAGTGTGGTACTACTCTGGACGGACCGGCTCGCGGCTGTAGACACAGAATTGTCAACAGCGTGGTCCTACCACTAGTTCATTTTGTATCAGCCATGTATCATAAGTACCACCGAACTATTCTGATAATGAAACGCATAAGTAAGAGATCAAAATCGTGGATAACTATTAGAGAATCCATCGAATTTAGACTCATTAGATTCGCCTTAACTAGGTATTCATTAGATTATTTTTATGTCGTAATTATTTACAATTTTTAATTTTATTTTGTTATTTTAATACAATTAGTTAATAGTTACACGAAGTTACCGTCTCTAGTGGTAATTAGAGGTATTAAACTTTTATTAAAGCGCCACACAGATTGTAATCAAAATAGGAACTAAATTTAACGCATGCGCGGTACAACAGTAAGGGAAGCTGATCACAGTGGAATATGTGGAGACAATGTTTGTATTAAATATTTTTGATAATAAATATTTTTTATTTTCTTTCTAATAATTGTGTATTGGTTGAGAGTGTTTAAAATACATTTTAATAAATGAGGTTTTTCTATATGGTGAATGAGTCAAGTCAATGAGTCAAGTACAAATCACCATCTCTTGCCCCTGGATATTGTAAAAGAACTACTAAATATTGTAATATGCAGAAAAGAATTCAAAATAAAACCTTATACCAACACGTCTGAACAGCGCGGTTACAGTATGTCATTTGCCCTCCCATTGAGGAGGAAGCTAGATCCTATCAGTGGGCTATATATGAACTGAAATGATGATGATGATGAATTACCTCAATTCATGTCGTATTATGTTTTTTAATTAAACCTACTGCACAATTGAAGACTTAGTAAATTATCTGAGTGTATATACATTTTCTACTAACTGAAAATACTAAGCGAATTCGGATAAAACTGGAAATAAGTTATTTTAACGTTACTGGAAATTACAGTAAGTTACCCTATTTAACAACTCTACAACCCTTAAGCAATTAATTCTGGTATTATGAGCAACATTTCACTGTGATCATGGAGTAAGAACACAATTCACCATCCCCTTGAATACATCCCATTGTTGGGGCGACAATAAGAGAAGATCTACTACGCCACGGTGGTTAAATGTCAGGAGTTTATTCGAGATTTCTTCATTTGCAGTACTGTTGTTTGCTTGTCTTAATAATCTTTTAGGCATCCATGTTGAATTGTGTTCTTATTCTTAATACGTCACTTGCGATATTATGTTTGGCTTTGTTAAAATGGTCTATTTACCGCCTGTATTAGCTGATATGGTACAACAATAAATATAATACAATTTCAAACTCTAAACTGAAATAGAAAATATAACTGTACAATAAAATTATTAATAAGACCATTTGGTCTTTCTGGTATTTTCGAATAATCATCATCATATCAACTCATAAAGCCCACTTCTAAGCTCGGACATCCTTTAAAATAGAAGGGAAATTGGTCTAATATACCGTATAGGCCAAAAGTTTTTGTATAAGATTTAATTTTGACATTTCTTTCTTATGCAGTGATGTTATCTTCTTACGTTCTTCTCTTTCTTCTTCTAAATACACACTACAGTCAAAGAAACAAAAAAGTTATTTTAAAGATAAAAGGCCTGAAATGTTGTTAAAAAAACAATATCACACAATCATAAATAAAAAGGACAACAGCAAATTTATATATATCATAAAAAACAAATAAATTCAACATTAAAAATGAACCTTTTTACCCAAATCAACATCGCATCTCGTTCTTAGACAAGTCATACATATTATAAGATAAAGTTACCTTACGTAAACTATAAAAAGGCGAATTCTTTACATCACAATGATGACGCCATACATTTCTTATTCAAAGAGATCAACATCCCTCACGATTGGGGTGTGATCCGTTCGTAAGGACACTTTAAACATTAAAATTAACAAAATAACACAATATTGTACATAAATAACGTAAAAAATATATAATAAATGAATAAATAAACATATTTACAGTGTATTTGATGAATTACATGTGTGTTTTGTGTTAAAAAAGTATGATTCAATCTTAATGGAAAAATGTCGATTGTAAGTAAAGATTTTTTGCTGTAATATTACTTCTAAGAGTTTCAATTTTAAATAATGATATTCATAGTATACATTTATTAATATTCATTTGTAAATAGATATAGATTTCTATATTCTATTGGAGAAAACCATTCGTAGAGACATTATTGTGTCCTAATTTCGATAATAATTACGGAAACCTATTTAATTGGGGTTAAACATTTCAAAAAACCTTTCCTTTATATTTTATTATGTTCAAAATTTTATAATAATTATAATATGTAGTTAAACATTTTATAAAAATACAGAAATTTCGAAACTAATATTTATATATAGTTTATTATTTAAACTCTTAATCATTTGGGAGTTCTTCTTTTATTAATATTACAGAACATATTGCCACTGTTTTAATACTGATTTAAAAAAAAAACAAAACTAATTTCTTCACTTATATTATTTAATTTTAAAAAATGACGCGAATTCTTTATTGGAAATAATCTAATTACATATAAAATAGAAAATTATTTTAAATTCATCTCAAATTATAATATCTCAATGTTGAGCTTGAGTCTACTTCACAATAGGAGGGAAACTGATCTTATTATAGCTGATCAGACATTTGTTTCGAGTAAGAGAACGTAAACTTCTCATTCAAAATCGTTTAGTCACTTTTAATAATCATACACGGAAATGCCAGCCTTTTCTAACACAGTTTTTAACTAACACAAATAGACAGTCTTTTAACTAATATTTTTTTATCTATTGTTTTTTTCTTTTTACAATAAAGATTTGTATTTATATATGGAAAGATAGGGCAGTTAATATTATGCTTTATATTTAAAATATAATTTACGTACATTTTTATTAATTTATAGAATAGTAAACCAAAGATTTCATCATCATCTCAGCTCATATATGTCCCACTGTTGGGCTCGAGCCTCCTCCACAATGGCAGAGCAATTGACCTACTATACCACGCTGGTCAGACGTGTTTGTATAGCGGTTTGTTTCGAGTTTTCCTTCTCTTGCATAGATGTTATATGCGTTTCATATTCTTTAGTCGTCTCGTACGATCACCCACGGGTAAGATATGGGGTGGTGAATTGTATTCTTACTCCGTCACCACACGAACAGAGATTTAAATAATATAATTTATTATCGTCATCTTGCTTTTATCCCAATTACTTGTGGTCGATACAATATATACGTCTTTACAATCGTACATATTGCAAAAGTTATTGGCAATAGTTTTATTATCAGCCGCTTGCTTGTTGTATATCGACTTTAGGAATGTAATTGTTGATCAGACGGCATTAGATGGAGTTGGTCCTGATGAATCAAAAGCTCTTAGTCTTATTTTACGTCAGCCACAAGTAATATAAGTGTTGGTAGTTAATAAGAATTCACCATACAGAATTTTAAAATTAAATACAAAACTAAAAATATGACAGTGAAAATCGAATCGCTTGTGACCTAAATACTTAGATGGCATTTACGGAGTCGTGACCTAGATCAGGCACGTAGGACAGGCATCTAGGTAACATACAAATACTGAAATTACAAGACGCGCGCTTTATAACCAAATATAATTTAGGCAAAATATATTGTTTATATTAAATAGTGTAGTGGTGACGGAGTAAGAATAGAATTCACCACTCTCTATCTTACCCGTGGGTGTCGTACAAGACGGCTAAGGGATATAATGTGTATATAACATTTATGCAAGAGAAAGAAAACTCGAATTAAAACCCAAAAACTAACTCGTTTGAGTTGCGTGATTAGGTCAATTGTCTTGCTATTTTGGAGGAGGCCTAAGGTCAGCAGATAGGGATATTACTGAGCTGACATGATGACGGTGTGGTTATTGAGTAAGAATAATATTCACCACTGCTTTTCCCGTGGGTTTCGTAGAGGGTTACGAAAAGGAACAAGTGAGATCATTGCAAGAAAAGGTCTCGAAATTAAATCAATCAACACGCCTTACAAGCGGTATAGTAGGTCAAATTCCCACTCCATTGTGGAGGAGACTAGTACCCAATAATCGAACGTAAATGTTCTAAAGAAGAAAGGTAAATTGGACGATATTAAGAATGATAAATTGATATTTTTGTATAAATAAAAAGAGTTCATTATCATCTGGGGTGGGATTTAGAATGGGATGGAATTGGTTGATTTCCACAGAGAAATTTGCACGTTCATTGCAAAGAAGAAACCATTTATCACGGCACCTCAGTTCCAAGGATTAATGTTCCGAGAGTATTGAGATTCTCAGCATCAAACTATCGAACAAATTACAGTCTGGAAACCATTTAGAGAACAAAACCAAATTGATGAGCAGAAAGTTTAGTGTCTTGAACAAAGCTAGGCGGTCTTTCACACCGAGACACCGAGCAACGTCTTATGCTGTACAAAGCACAAGTTTTTTCCATGTTGAGTACTGCTAACATCTCTGGGCAAGTGCGCCAAAATACTAGCTAAAACCTTGACTTCCTGCACAGATGATTCAATTTATCGGTGATTTCAATCTTATGGATGGTTTAAAGTCACTGGAGCAGTGCTGACACTTCGGATCACTGTGATACTCTTCCGGCTCTTGCCGTACCTTTTGATACCGTAGCAGGTTTCATCTATTTTGCCTGGAAATATTACACAGTCACAGCTAGGCATTTTCAGCGGTCTAGTTGTACCCCTGGTATTGCAAGAGTCCATAAGCGGTAAAATCACTTACCGTCAATTGTGCTGCTTGTTCCTTTGCCACAAGGATGGAAAGTTTGTAATTATGGATGTAAGGGGTAATCGCCGAAACTACTGATACCATTACCCTGCTCTTTGCCCAATTATATTTGGGGTCGATGGAATATGTTCTCTCCTTCCATAGAACTCTATCAGATGCAATTTAATTGTAGTAGGACCACGCTGTGGGCAGTTCTTTGATCATAGCTGCGGGCCGGCCCGTCCAGAGTGGTACCACACTCTCGCAGAACATCGATGTCTGAGTAATGGAAATGTGCTATTGCGCTTCGTTCGGTGAGCGAGAGAGCCGGCAACCCAACTGGGATGGGTTTGGGGTTTGTATTGGTAGGAAGCGGCTTAATTATACCCTTGGTATTGCAAAGGTCCATGGGCGGCAGTGACACTTACCATCAGGCGTGCTGTCTGCTCGTTTGCCACCATAAACAATAAAAAAGACGTAATCTCTGTGATGACTCCTTGTTTATTCCTGTCATACCTGACGCAGTCCATCCATCTTTTCTCAGGTCTTCCCTTACCCCTAAACCTTTCAACATTCATACTTTCCTCACAACATTACTTTGATTCCGCCTCATCACATATCCATACCACGTCAGGCGTTAGCTTATCCGTCACTGGCGCAGCTTTTAAACTTGAAACTACTTATGCAATTTTGAAAATTGTTTCAATAATAAAAAGCTTATTATCCCCAAGTGCATTTTTTTTTTACTTTGATGGCGACTCAACAGGCGAAAACTTCAATATCATATAGATATCATCTCATCATCTCAGCTCATATATGTCCCACTGCTGGGCTCGAGCCTCCTCCGCACTAGGAGGGAAATTGACCTACTATACCAAGCTGGTCAGACGTGGAGGTATAGGGTTTTATTTCGAGTTTTCCTTCTCTTGCATAGATGTTATATGGATATTTTATCCCTTAGTCGTCTCTTACGATCACCCACGGGTAAGATTGGGAGTGGTGAATTCTATTCTTACTCCGTCACCACACGGAAGGATCATGTAGATATACCAATATCATATTTTTTTATTACCTATTTGTTAGATATATAATATTTTGTACCTTCACAATTAATCTAAATTAAACTGTAACTTCTTTTCAATGTTGTCGTTTTAAATTTCTAAAAGTAATGAACAAGTTTCAAAATTGTACCACTTTGGACAATTTTAGCGTACCTAAAATTTGTCGCCTTAAACCCAGACCTCGCAGACCTAAGCCTATTTGTCACGAAGTAAGGGGGGCAACAATTGCTTTCTTATCTCGTCACCAGACGGCGATAAAAAGTAACGACGTTAATCTTAAAACAATGAGTTTTATTTTTATTGGTACAGATATTTCTTTTAAAATTTTACGAGCGGATACATCTTAAATTAAACTTTAAACTTTAGCTCCTACGCCCGAACTATACCTATTTAGATTAACCATATAAATTCTTTTTATATTATTATTTGAAAACAGACTGCACGGATGGTGTAATGGTTGAAATGCGATTTTGAACGTTTTTTTTACAATTTTCTCGGATTTGAAACAGCTTATGACTTAAGCACCCTTAAAATTAGTATTCACGAGATCAAAGTACATGAAAATTGAGCTAGTGTTAGATACTCAATTTCTTTTACCAATACATCCAATTTCCGCTATTTTTCACGGTTTTTCGCAATTTACTCGAAAGTGAAGGGTGGACGGCTAAAACTGACATGAAATTCGTATTCCGCAGGTCGAAAAACATGCCCGTAGATAGGTGGAGTCTAATGTACAGACCACTTTGATTTTTTTATGTGCTGGTGTAATTTGTGTAACGACCTGATACCATCACGACCCTGGCATGGTAGACCGGTATGTCAACCATTACACCATCTGTGCAGACAGTTCTCAAATAATAATATAAAAAGAATTTATATGGTTAATCTAAATAAGTATAGTTCGGGCATCCAAAATATATAATATACTGCCTGTTTATTCATTCCATTCGTGTCGTAAACTTTTGGTATATGTGAAAGGGGTATTTTATTTATAGATTGGATCGACGCTAACGTTATTATTGTTATACATAAGATATAGAATTTTTGTCGTGAAGGGTGTTTTGCGTCAATAAAAATATACGAAAGACGTCAACCTTTGATGTTAGATATGTAACCAGATATGATATTTATTCATGTGTTGAAGAAATAAGAAAGTAATATCTGGTATAATAATAAAAGTTTCACTTCAATAAAATGAAACTTATTTATCGACATATAGAAGAAGAAAAATTGTAACTTTTTTTTACGCGCCAACTTTATTTCTAAGTCACTTTTGTCCGTTACGCGCCATATTTATTTTGAATTGAAACTTCTTTGCGCACATGATGGTAATTTTTTTTTTACTGAAGAAACGTTACACTAGAAACGCGGCACAAAAAAGAGAGAGAGAGAGAGAATACTCGCTATTGGTTGATGTATGTAAACGAGATTTAAAAATTAATTTGCCAAAGTTTCACTTCTGATATGTGTACTTTGTAAAGTTTTTTGTGTTTCATCTTATAAGATGACCAAGGCATGTAAGGAAAAATAAGAAGCAAAGTAAAAAAAAAAAAAAAAAAGCAACCACAAGCCAACCTCTGACAATTCCTTGCGTGATTGAAAAACAGAGTCGTTTTTTTTATATGAAGATTAAAAAAATCACGAAAAAAGAATAGATAGAGCGTAGTAATGAGTGCGATCTTATGTTAGACAGTTTACAAGTCACGTCTGGAGTAATATTCTATATGGACCTTGTAGAATTTTGAGAAAATCACCCTACGTTCAGGCGTTTTTGCCATATCTACTGTAATCAATCTTAAGGCTCACATATAGGCCTCGTTAAGCTCTTTCGTATCCGTGGTGTCGTACTGCCGCGCTTACCGTAACTGTACACACCTCTTTAATAATTGGCTGACTAGTCAATTTTGTTTCCTGTCTCTAGGCAATGCATCTAAAAGGAAAGTGGAATCAGTCTTTGATTTTTCCAACCCCCTCCTCTATAATCTTTTCTAATTGAATTTGTTGCGGGCCCCAAAACAATTAAAAGCTTGTCCCGGGACTGCCTGAGGGCCAAACGTCGGAGTCATTTTGGAAACCCTTACAAGAGTTACAATGGTGGGCATGTGAAATGGAATTAGTCCCAAAAAAAATTGTATATACATTTGTTTTGAAAGATACAAAAATAAAATTACAAGTTTTGTACCGTTGACTGTTTCTGCGTCTGTCTGCTATTACAACTGATATCATCACACATCATGATCTCAGCTCATATATGTCCCACTGTTGGGCTCGAGCCTCATCCATAATGGGAGGGAAATTGACCTACTATACCACGCTGGGCAGACGTGTTGGTATAAGATTTTGTTTCGAGTTTTCTTTCTCTTGCATATATGTTATACTAGCTTCTGCCCGCGGCTTCGCCCGCGTAAAAGGTTACTTTCCTAAAGTTTTTGATCTCCTATTTTTATTTTTGACCGTCGGTAATACAGTGCAACGGTATTACAATACTCAGGGTTGGAACTTCATTACTGGACTCCTAGATGGCGTTGAAGAAGCTATATTTTGAGATTTTTTGACAAACATTTTTTTTATTTTTCATATAAAAATTTTGATTTTTTTTTAATAAAAAGTATACTCTGTTACTTTTAATACCTCCAAGAATATGTGTATAATGTTTCATGATGATCGGGTGAGTAGTTTTAGCGTGAAAGCGTAACAAACAAACTTACATTCACATTTATATATTAGTAGGGATGCGTTATATATCCCTTAGTCATCTCTTATGATCACCCACGGGTAAGATAGGAAGTGGTGAGTTGTATTCTTACTCCGTCACCACACGGAAAATCGTATATTAAAGATAATTTTATATAATGGTTATCTATAACAACGTGATATTTTAGTTACTTTTAACCACGAGTATTTTTTTATTTTACACTTACGGTAATATGGGCTACGAATACTACCAATCCTTACTTTGCTCGTGGATGTCGTAAAAGACGATTAAGAGCTTTATATCTACCTGGGCCAACTACATCTGGTACTGCTTAGGGGTGTCCACTTTGAAAAAACATCGATGTTTTTTTCGATTCGATAAATCGAAACTGTACATCGATGTCTTTCGATGTATCGGATGAAAACATCGATGTTTTTAAACATCGAGTACTTTTTCTAAAGTCATATCAAAAGTGTTACTTCTAAAAAAAAAAAAAAGTCTTTTTTGTGGCATTTATACCTATTCCAATCCCTTATAAAACTGACTTCTAAAAAAAAGGTCCTTTTTGTGGCATTTATACCTATTCCACAGTCGCTTATGTTAGATGTTAAGAACAGTTATGTTATTCGACCACATGCTAGTAGAAAATCATTTAGTATTTTATGTTATAAGAGGTTTTATTTATTTTACTTATTTAGAGACTACGTAAAATGATTAAAAACGGAAAGCAATACTGGCATGTTGGTCGGACGAATAAAAAAGAACGGTTGGCGGGATAGTTTTTTATTTTTTATGTCATTCTTGAAAAAATATATGTCGATATATGAATCCTTGAGGTGCGTTTCATTGTTATCCTGAGCTTGTGAATCTTTCACTTATAAAACAGATTTCTAAAAAAAAAAAAAAGGTCTTTTTTGTGGCATTTACTGGTTATCATCGTTTCGATGTTTTATGAAAAAACATCGATACATCGAGTATTTCGATAGCTCTTCAAAACATCGGATCGATTCGATGTATCGCATTGTAAACATCGATGTTTTCAATGCATCGATGTATATCGAATATCCCTAGTACTGCTCAACAATTACATTTCCAAAAGGTTGAGGTCAAGCAGGTGTCTGATCATAAAACCATTGCCGATAACTTTTGCAATATGTACGAATACATATTGCGTCAACCTCAAGTAATTGGGATAAAAGTAGGGGAATGATGATGACTTACTGTATCTTCTTTAAAATATGTTTGATAAAAGTAATTTAGATAAATATAATACATATGAAAATTGCAAGCTTTGACTTTTGCAATTATCTTCTATTTAAAACATTTTTTATTTTTAATGGCGTCTACAAGATTTCGCCAATAACTAGTTATAAATATCTTCACGTTTTTAGTCTTTCAGGTTAGTCATTGTCAAAGTCAAATTGTCACCATCAACAGTGCTATGGCCACACTGTTAATGGTATCTTGTTGGAATTTTGATGGAAAATGAAAACGTTGTAAAACACTTTTATATGATATTCATGACATCCCAGTAGTTCCGCGCATCACATTACATAAAATGCCATCAAAATTATCTAATATAACACGTTAAAACACAAATATATCGAATATAATACAAGAGCACCACATGACGTTTTCAAATTCCCGTCAAAAGTCCATTTAAGACATTCTTTTTCGTTACTAAATTTAAAAAGTTTAGAGATTTTTTTTTGGAGTTTATTGCTTGGTTACTAAGACCTTTAAGCCAAATCTTGATTTATAATTAACTTCATTTACATATTAAAGTCATCGTCGCTCAACAATGCCATGGCCGCACTGTTATAGGTATCTATTGAGAATTTTAGTGGAAAACGAAAACGTATGTAAAGCACTGTTATATCATATTCACTACACCTCAGTACTTGTTGCACATTACATTACATAAAATGTCATCAAAATTACTTAATATAACACATTAAAACACTAAGATATTGAATATTATGCAAGAGCACTACATGACACTTTTTCTTTCCCTCTAAAACTTCCAATTTAGATATAGAAACAGATAGAATGTAGGTTAATCTGCCGGTTCATCCAATAATCGGATTTCGGTTCATCATTTATTGATTAGTCTGCAACGATACGGTTTATAATTGTGTGCGGTTTAACGATCATCGAAAGATGAAAATTTTTAAAGCGAATAATTGGTATTTTGAATACTTGATTTTACATCATTCTAATAATATAAATGCTAATATGTTGTTGTTCATTAAGCTTTCACGCCTTTTTTTATGCTGTGGTCTATGGAGGTGGTCGCGCCCCGCCAAATCGGTCCAGGGCGACGAAGAGGCGGCGCGCAACCCCATAGACCCACCATGCAAACAGCTCTCTTCGCCGTGCGAGCGGGCCACCGGTACCCGATCTTTGTCTACGGTGGCAAGCTTTCACCCCTAACCCATTAATTAGTTTTAAAAATTCTTCTTCTTTTTTTTTAGGTATTGGCAATTAGCTATTTATGCGAGCCATTGTTACCAGTGTCGAGTTATAATTTTCTTGACGTTTTTAGTGTCTTCAAGTTAGTCATTATCCGTCAGAAGGTGAAATCGTCGCCACAGGCACTGTTAATTAACTTAAAAATTCTCTCACCAATCGAAAGCTACGTTATTAGTAAGTAACATAGGCTTTTTAACCCCGTATGACAAGACAAAACTCATAGTCGTCTTTTACGACACCCGCAAACAATGTTGGTAATATTCGTAGCCACAACAAGCCAGTAATTTTAAAATATATCTATAAGGAATCTATAATAGTCCTTAAGTTGTAATAAATATTTCAAGTCACGAAGGTTTAATAACTCATAAGCTTACCTCTAAACATAAACGGTTGACTGTACAAATAAATAGGGGAGTTAATTACTTTCTGAGTGTTTGCTAAGCGTTATATAGTTACATTAAATATTCGTATCTTATAACTAGTTAAAGGCACTGCTTTGTATGTTTGATATCTCTTCATATAAATTCTGCTGTAGGGCTCGAGCTACTCCCATGGTGAAAGCGTGACGACGTCAGGCGTGTTGGTGATGTGGTTTTTGGTTTTCTTGTCTTGAAGTGATGTTATCTGCTTATATCCTTTAATCGTCTTCTACGATGATCACCCACGGGAAAAAAAATAAGTGATAAATGGTATTTTTACTCAATAACCACACAAATCGCATATAAGAATTAATTTTATGTGATATTTTTTATAATATACTTAATTTAAAATCATCATTCTCCTACTCTTATCCCAATTACTTGGGGTCGATACAATATGTACTCTTCTTTCATAGTACACATTGTAAAAGTTATTGGCAATAGTTTTATGACCGGCCGCCTGCCAGACGTCAACCCTCCTTGGGAATGTTATTGTTGACCAAACGGTATCACATGGAATTGGCCCAGGTCGTTATAAGGCTCTTAGTCGTCTTTTACGACATCCACGAGCAAAGTGAAGGTTGGTAATATTCGTAACCGCTACCACAATTAATTTAAAATGTTTTAATTTAAAAAAAAAGTCTTTTAAAACGGCATTAATTACTGAGATTTAGCATTTAACATGCTGGGTAAAATAAAAAGTTGTTTTGCGAGCGAGAGACTATCGAGATGAGCGCATGAAAACCAAATTTTTGCTTACACTGACGTTTATGTGAGACTTTTTACACGCCATCTATGGAAAACGTTTATACATTGTGTACCGATTTAATAGTCTAACTTTTCAGTTATAATTGTATTAAATAATGACATGACCCTATTATCCATATTACTGATTTTTAGTATTTAATAGTTGAGTATTTGGATGTAATTTTTTTTTTAACCTAGCAAAGGTAGGTTAAAAAAATGATAAACAAAATGTGTATTACAAGACACGTTCTACGCCATCTATTGGAAAACACACATTGTTCCGATTTTGTATAACATGGTATAGTTTCATTTTGTATCTATTTATCACTTTATTAAAGACCAATATTGAATATAGGCTTCCCCATGGACAGAATAAACACCGAGTCGAAGATTGCTAGTTGATCACCGCAGTTGATATAAAATTTTCTCAGAATGATTACTCCTGATAATCCTTCAAGTGATTTTTAATACACAGGTATAAAAACATGGTTAAATATTAATCACTTTTAACATGCTTTTATAAGAGAAATAAAAGTGCCAAGAAACACGTTTCTGGTTTAATTTATGGAAATAGAAATGATTTCTGTAAAAAAAATGGTGTCAGCTGTGAAATCACCAGATGAAATGCAGTGACGTCAATTATCTGCGAGAATATAGTACTACCCTAAATGGACCGGCCCATGGTAGTAGACAGAAAATTGTTAGCAGTGTGGCCCTACAAATTACTGATTAGATTAAAATCTAATCAGTAATTGTACTGCTGACACGAATAAATATTAAAATTATTTAAAACATTTTTTGGTTATATTTTCTTAAACCCCTTATCGATATCAAAAGCTACGTCAGTGTTACAGTACATTATTTTTATTTATTTATTTATTATTAAGAGACCACCACAGGAAGCCACATGCCTAGGTACAGGGCCGGCTTTACCTATAGTGCAGAGGGTGCGGTGCACCCGGGCGCCGGGTGTTAGGGGGCGCCGCATTGGATGCCTAACCATCTATAGACGTAGTGGGTGTGTTATTTGACAGGTTTGGGTAGGTTGCTTGGTCGCCATGCTCACTGTTACTTCATAATGCGATCGCGTTTACCTTATTTTGTGTCAAAAACTTTCAACCTATTCCATTTTTTTCACGAATTTTGATACAAGAGGGCGCCAGGTAATTGATTGCACCCGGGCGCTGCATGTGCTAGAGCCGCCCCTGCCTAGGTACGTACTCCACAGCGGGTGCCCTTGAGCCTCATTGCTAAAATGTTTTAGGTTGAGAGCCCTCTGCACTCCCCAGTACCAGTGTACATAAGGATATAACAACTATCTGAGGCTAACATCACTAGGCCAATAAAAAAAAGAGACAGCCCGACTTTTGGCGGGAATTTGAAAACGTCATTTGGTGTTTTTGTATTATATTCGATATTTTAGTATTTTAACGTGTTATATTAAATAATTTTGATGGCATTTTATGTAATGTAATGCGGAGGAACTACTGTGATGTAGTGAATGTGATATAAAAGTGCTTTACAACAACCATAGCACTGTTGATGGCTACGATTTGACTTACTGACGAACAATGATGAACACGAAGATATTAAACGCGTGAAGAAACTTATACGACACTGGCAAAAATGGCTTGTAAAGTAGCTGATTGCCAATACGAAAAAAGATGAAGAAGAAAGAGACCATCATCCAAATTAGATTTTTTTCTAGCCTATCATTACAAGTAGGACTAGTAGGGTCACCTGTCTTTGTTTTCGGGAGCAGTGCACTTCCACCCTGTATATTTTACTTTGTCCCCACTTCACTAAGAGGTATTTATAACATTGCGAACTACTCACTCAACTTAATTCAATTTGTAGCAACAACTTTCTTTATTTACTTCTAAGTTTTTGTAGTGAAGATTTATTTAGACGGTTGCATTTTATTTTGTGGTTATTTAATGAAAATGAAAGGTAACAATCGATATATCACCGTATAATAAATAAATCAATATGTAAACCGTAAAAATAAATCAATATGTAAACCGTCTTCGAGTAAAGTCAGCTCTCGTCGACTATGAGCGCATTATTAGCTTAAAAATACCTTTTTTCTTTCAAATTACTGTAATTTAGCATTTAATATGCTTAATTATTTATAAAAATCCGATTACGAAACGAAAAAAAGTCACAAGTGGGATTCGAACGCGCAACTATTGGAAATCCGTCCCAATCGTGCTGCCACTTACTATTATAATATATATTAGAACTATTTTAGGACATTCAAATCTCGCTTCGTATTATATTTACGTCTTTAAGGAGACGATAAAGAGATTATATATACCTTTTTTTTTTGGGAAGGCTATAGTCCGCACACAAGCCACTTATTCCGCCCGGGGCGACGGAAGGGCAGCGTGTGGCCCCAGCGTATAAATACCCAATGATCAGTTAGAGCAAATTTTATCAGAGTAATTTATACAAAATCATAATTTTATATATTGTAATTATTTTATTAATATACAATGAATATATTCTTCATTCTCTTCTCTTTTCTAATATTCTTCATTCTCTTGCTCTTGTCCCAATTACTTGTGGTCGACGCAATATGTACGAGTACATATTATAAAAGTTATTGGCAATAGTTTCATGAACGTCCACCTACCTGACGTCAACTTTTTTTGCGTATGTAATTATTGAATAAACGGCATCAGGTGGAGTTGGCCCAGATCTATTTAAAGCTCTTAGTCCTCTTTTACAACATCCACGAGCAAAGTAATGGTTGGTAGTATTCGTAGCCTCTACTACGCAGAAAAATATATTTCGTAATTAATAATATGAAATACATCTATTTTCTACCTCGCCTTGATGAAGTTTTCGTTTTTGTAGTATGCTCATATAAATTTCGTTTTTGTAGTATGCTCACATAAATTTTCCTTTTTTTTTTAAACATCACTGAAAATTAACTTACAAATGATTGCGTCTGCATATTTATTAACTTAATAAATAATATATCGGTACGGTAACGCCATAAGAATTTAGTTTACTGCTACTCCATCATCATTCTCCTACGCTTATCCCAATTAGTTGGGGTCGATGCAATATGTACTCTTCTTTCATAGTACATATTGTAAAAGTTATTGGCAATAGTTTTATGACCGGCCGCCTGCCAGACGTCAACCCTCTTTGGAATGTAATTGTTGACCAAACGGCATCAGATGGAGTTAGCTCAAGTCGTTATAAGGCTCTTAGTCGTCTTTTACGACATCCACGAACAAAGTAAAGGATGGTAGTATTCGTAGCCGCTACCACACAGTTTATTGCTACTCCATTACCACAAATAGAACTGTCATTGCATAAATTTTTATATCCTCTTAAAATTTTCTATCTTCTTTACAGAATAAACATTATGTTGCTTGTAAGAAGTAGAGCAGCAATGGATGTCAAATCTTCTACGAATTGTCATTTTAATTAAAGCAGGTAAGCGTGTATATTTGAAATGCTATATAATATTTCATTCATTCATCACTCTTTTCATTTCATACATGTCCCACTATTGGGCTTGAGCCTCCTCCATAATGGGAGGGTAATTGACCTACTATACCACGCTGGTCAGACGTGTTGGTATAGGGTTTTGTTTCGAATTTACCATCTCTTGCATATATATTATATGTGTTTTATTATCCTTAGTCCTCTCTAACGATTACCCACGGTTAAGATAGAGGGTGGATAATTGTATTCTTACTCCGTTACCACACGGATAATATAAAATGGATAATGAATTAAATTTGCTACTATAAATTAAATAAGAGATAGGTCGGCTTTATTTTTTTTTTTAATAATGGTTTCTGATGTTTATGCGTGTACTACACATTCGAAATAAAACTATTTTTACGGATTCTATCGCGTTTATATTTGATTTTTAATTACTCAACGTTTCGAACACTTTACAGTAATTACGGTTACGGAAGAACTTATTTAATTTTAAATAAAAAAAACAAATATTACCCAAGGTCACAATAATTTGTGAAAGATATTTTTACAAATTTAATCGCGTGTGTATTTATTTCTTTATTACGCGACATTTCGAACACTTTACAGTGTCCATCTATAACCATGAACACGGTCATGAAATCCGTAAAGATATTTCAAATTTATAATACTCGCGTTAAAATCAGAATTCGTAACTACGGTGTGCTAAATGCCCTATGCATTGAATGAGTAATCATTATACCCTCAGCGCCGTTGTCTTTGAGATACCAGCAGAAATTCAATTTTCTTTTTTAAGTGTGACTATGGATGGTAGCCAGATATGCCTATCACAACCCTATACCGAGAAATGGTGAATACTGTGAGTTATGGCGGCTATAAGTCACCAAACTCGGCCTGGGCCGTGGGAAGACAAAACAGATGTTTCCCACGTTTTTAGCTTTATTGATTTTTACGCGACATAACTTTTAAATTCTTCGATGTGGTCAGTACCATGGATTAATTTATGTAGATTTCGTGAGCTATGTATATTCTTACTACTATTATAAATGCGAAAGTAACTCTGTCTATCTGTCTGTTTGTCTCTCTATCACGACTACTGAACCGATCTAAATTAAATATGGTACACAGATAGTCTAGAGCCTGATAAAGGACAAGCTACTTTTTAATGCAAAAAAGGGTTGTAAAGGGGGATGAAAAGTTGTAAGGAATTATCGCCATTTTTAAAGCCCGAAGCTTGAAACTTATTTTGAGGCTATTGATTAGATATAAATAAATATGACATTAAAATTTCGTAAAAAAATTAACCTTAAGGGGTAAAATATAAATAGGAGATGAAAAAATTTAGGAAAGCAACCTTTTACGCGGGCGAAGCCGCGGGCAGAAGCTAGTTTTTCATAAAACAAAATATTTATAAAATATATTTTAAATAGAGTTCTTCTTAATTAAGAATATTTGTTTTACATGCTTGTTATTGAAATAAAAATCAGTCCTCATGTGATCGTGAACGCTGTAAAGTTTTCGATACGTTAAGAAATTAAAAAATCAAATACATACGCTATAGAATCCGCAAAAATAGTTTTATTTCAAATGTGTAATACTCGTGCACGTAATATTTTAAATGTGTAATACTCGTGCACGTAATATTTTAAATGTGTAATACTCGTGCACGTAATATTTTAAATGTGTAATACTCGTGCACGTAATATTTTAAATGTGTAATACTCGTGCACGTAATATTTTAAATGTGTAATACTCGTGCACGTAATATTTCAAATGTGTAAACATCAGTTATCGTTATATTTGTTATCTTTCTCTTACACAGCGGAGTAGAGAGGTGTCGAAGCGAGAGGGCGCGATGCACCCAACCGCCAGGTGACGTTGTCGCCTACACCCGCGGAACATGTCATGGGACTCTATAGAGTCACGCGACTTCCTCGGGTAAGATAAGGATTTTAAAATAATTGTTTTTCTTTGTCTTCGTCATCATCATCTTAGCTCATATGCAACGCTAGTCTCGAGCCTTCTCCACAATAGGAGGGAAATAACCTACTATACTAATAGACAGACTGGTAAAGTAAGATAGTAAGTATAGTACATTACTGCAGCGGCCAGCAATACAGAGATTTATGGACGAACGTGTAAATGTGGGCCGAGGCGTAGCTGAGGCACACATACGTAAGTCCATCAATTCCTAGTTGTTGCAAAGGCTTGTATAGTACTTTTCTCAAATAATGCGCGGAAATTAAAACTAAGTAGTACTAAGTAGAACTGTATACATGACGAACAACGAACAACATTTTTCACGTGCTAAAGGGTTCATTTGTTTTTTTTTTGTTTTTTTTCATTATCAAACAGGTTTCTTTTTCAAGCCAGTTCGAAATTTAAATAAAACTCTGATAAGTTGCCTGTTTAGTTCCCATATTTCGAAGTAACAGATCGTCCATTTTTAAAATACACGATAGATGTGCATTTACATATATATTTATTTGGCCGCTAAAACACGATAGATTTTCATACATTTTTGCCGGTCGCTGCTCGCATGTATTTGGTCAGTACAGCAATTCCGATTTATCTCGAAGAAGGTTGTCAAAATAATGCTCAAATTTCCAAGCATGTTTGAAAAAAAAATATTTATTCGGGAGCCGTTTTATAATTTAACAATTTGTAGTTATAAAAAACTAAATTAAAACAAACTTAACAAAATAACTGCTGATATAATCTTATTTTAACGACAGACAAAAAAATGTTTTTTTCCAGTTTTCCATCTCTGGTTCAGATGTTTTATGCATATTATATTTAGTTCTTTGCTATGACGCTCAAGGGCAAGAAAATGGAGCTGTGAATTGTATTCTTCCTCGTCACCAAATGAAATTTTTTTTTTTCATATTTCCATGGAAGAAGAGTATGTTGGCCACAAGTATTGTCATGAGATGACGCTAATGATGCTATTTTTATTGATGGTAGAGAATCAAGTAGCCTGATGCTAAGAGGTACCGCGAATAAACTTCAGCAGGCCAAGTCCCTATCTACAATTACAGGGAAAGTTGAAAAATGGTATGAATACAGGAAGAATGGGGTAACATTTGGGCCTCTAACTGTCTTGCTAACTGAATGAAATAGCAGCAAATTGATAGTCAGGCAATGATTTTATTGATTTTTATTTTTATAACAACATCCTGCACTAAAGAAATGATATTTGAATTATGGTTTGACTATAGTCCTCTAAACATCCAAACTCAGAAGAACAATTAGCGGATCGTACAAAGTATTGTCCTGAATCGGAATCTAACCCCTGACAGTTGGCACCCATGTTTAATTTCAGTTCATTTATTTCAGTCAACAATTTTCTCTAAGAGTGTAAATACTACTACCTCAGATGAGTTGGATGTACTTGGTCATGGATGGGCTACGTAAACGTTCACTCCCTTCGCTCTCCCTTCCTCCATATTACATTATGATAGCAGAGCAAGGTTGCATGGAAGAAGAGAATATATTGCGTAGTCCTCAAGTAATTGAGTTAAGAGCAGGATAATGATAGTTATGCTTGTAGCGGGGTGCCGGCGCATCAGCTGTCGGCAACACGACTACTCAGCTCGCCTGACCCATCCAGACATCATCTCGATGAGCAACAAGGTAAGCTAAATTATAATTCAACCACGGTATAACGGTTCCACCACGGTTATTGGCGGCTACGAATACTACCAACACTTTCATTGCTCGTGGCTGTCGTAAAAGACAACTAAAAGTTTTTAGACCTGTGCCATCTCCAGCTGATGCCATTTGGTCAACAATTACATTCTCAAGGAGGGTTGACGTTAGGCAAACTTTCGCAATATATACAATGAATGCGAAATATATATTTGGATGACCAAGTCACGGCAAGTAATTGGGATAATAGTTGGTTGATAATGACAGGCTAACCCCAAGCTGGATATCGAAGAACTTAGTACCGGAAGTCAGACTAGGCTACACGGGTTTCATTCCATTGCCACAAATAAAAAAAAGGTTTTAAAATTACTGAAATTTAGCATGCTTGATTATTTATAAAAACTTGATTACGAGCGAAAAATTAATGTCACATGTGGGACTCGAACCCACACCTATTGGAAATCCCTTCCAATCGTGCCACCACTTACACCAGCGTGAGCTGCCGTATGACATTAAATTTTCGGCTCGTATTATATTTTCGTCTTTAAATGGGACGTGTACTATCTATCCGACAATATTTACACATTATATGTACATACGATTTTCCCTCGTAATCAAGATTTTATAAAAAAAATGGTTTTAGTTTTATTATACCTAGCTTGATCGATAACAGTTCCGCTAATGGATCAACAACCAGCTGAGCCATCCATCAGCCTTCCGGGGATTAGAATTTGATGGGTAAGCAACCACTACTAGCTCTGGCTGAGCTTTACAATTAACTCACATACGTTTCGGCCCTGCCGGGCTAGAGATTCCTCCACAATAGGAGGGTAATTGACCTACTGTATGATCAGATAGCTTGGTATAAGATTTTATTTTGAGTTTTCCTTCTTATTTGAATAATATATACGACGGGCAAAATAGTGATTGGTGAATAGTATTCTTAATCACACGGCAATAACGTTGTAATGAACTACATAATTTCCCTTTTATTTTGATATACAGAAGTGTACCCTTTCTCCGAGGAGTTCCGCGGCGGGGAGGCCCGGAATGGCGCTTTGCGGTGGGGGGCTAGGTTCGGACCTGCGCACCGCCCCCCGGCCGGCGGTCTCCTCGACTGCTTCCGTGCTTGCCGATCCAGGCTCGATCAGTATCTCGCCAGGAGAAAGGTAAGAAGTTTTAACATTTTTCTTCATCTTTCTAGCTCATAATATATATTCCATTGCCTCGGACTTCCTCCAAAATATAAGGCAAATTGATCCACCTAAATTACACTGTTAGATGGGTATTTTTATGTCGAATTTTCCTTTTCTTAGGGGAAATATTTTTATATGGCTACGAACTTTACAAATATGCAAAAAACGAGCACAAATTAGACCCAGATTCAGAATAACAATACGTGAATCGTATCAAAATATTGTCTTGCGTGGGAATCGAAGCCACGCTCTCTGTGCAGTCTAGTAACTATAGCATATATCCCTTAGTCATCTTTTAAGATATCTATGACCGAGTTGGTGAGTTGAATTTTTATTAGACCTTCTTTAAGTTTTTGCTCAAGCATAAAATTATATAGATTTTATTTCATCTGATGATGATCATTCATCATCATCATCATCTCAGCTCATATAAGTCCCACTGTTCGGCTCGAGCCTCCTCCATAATGGGAGGGAAATTTACCTACTATATCACGGTGTTCATACGTGGTGGTTTTGTTTCCAATTTTCCTTCTCTTGCATAGTTATATCCGTAAGGATAAAAACCTAAGCGTAGTCGTCTCTTACGATGATCCACAGGCAAGGTAGGAGGTGGTAAATTGTATTCTTACTCCGTCACCACATAGAAAGATTTTATAACCTTAATCACGTCTTTTATTAATTTTAACAATATCCACTTGATGACGATGATGGTGAGAGCAATAAATTTATGATAAAAGACTTGCCTTTTGTATCATTGTCTTTGTATCTAGATCGAGAGAGGTGTTCGCCTGTACAGCCAAAATGAACAGCGATTAGCAGTGAAGGTCTGGTTATCAGCATTAAGAAGTGTAAGACACAGAAGCGACAAGTTTGCATTACTTGGACATCTTTACCAGGCGTATATGGACTTTGGGAAGTATAGGTAAGAAGGAAATTTATGAATATGTAGAGGCCATGGACGTAAGATGATCCCTCACCAGATTTGAGAGAGCCGAAACCCCAAGTATCTGGGTTTAGGGTATGTTTTGGTATGCAGCGGCCTAGCTATACCCTTGGTATTGCAAAGGCTCATGGCATAAACACTTATCATCAGGTGTGTTGCTTACTCGTTTGCCTCCATAAGCAATAAAAAAAGAGATTAACTGACGACATCTTAAAATTCACTGGAAAAACTGTGTGGTATCGGCTACGAATACTACCAACCCTTACTTTGCTCATGGATGTCGTAAAAAATGACTAAGAAGACTTATAACGACCTGGGCCAACACCATCTGATGCCGTTTGGTCAACAATTACATTCCCAACGAGGGTTGATGTCTGGCAGGCGGCCGGTCAGAAAACTATTGCCAATAACTTTTACAATGTGTACTATGAAAAAGGAGTACCTACATATTGTATCGACCCCAAATAATTGGTATAAGAGTAAGAGAATGATCTTAAAAGTCACTGGAAGCCTTTTGGTTGAAAGTGCCAAAGGACCGTTCTGATTGGCGGTATCATGGGAAGGTATATGTCCAACAATGGACATCTTCAGGCTAATGGATGGATGGATATGCTCAGAATTCAAGCCACTACTTACTTTTATAAGGAAATTGTAAAAGTCCAGTTGAGGGTGCACCAACAAATCTGGAGCATTAATCTCCTGTGAAACTTATGCCCATTACCACCAATAACTCCTACATTTTAGGTAGCCTCTAAGCTAATAAATGACACACAAAATGTAGTTTAATTCATCATCATCATCACAGCCCATAAACGTCCAACTGTTGGGCTCGGGCCCCCTCCGTAATGGGAGGGAAATTAACCTACTGTACCACGCTGGTCAGACGTGTTGGTATAGAGTTTTGTTACGAGTTTTCCTTCTCTCGCATGTTATATGCATTTTATATCCCTTAGTCGTCTCGTACGATCACCCACGGGTAAGATATAGGGTGGTGAATAGTAATATTCCGTCATCACACGGAAAATTTGTTTGTTGTTTTGTGAGTTTAATTAATTAATTTGATATTCATCATCATTTTGCTTGCCGCCCATTTATTTTTGGTCGACCTAATATTGTATATACTTCACTTCCGTCCTACATATTGCAAAAGTTATTAGCAATAGTTTTATGACTGGCCGCCTGTCGGACGTCAACCCTCCTTGAGAATGTAATAGTTGAGCAGATGGCATCAAATGTAACTAGCCCAAATCAATATAAAACTCTTAGTTGTCTCTTATGACATCGACGAGCAAAGGGCAATAGTAGTAGTAAGGGTTGATAATATTCGGGCCACCGAAGACAAAGATCGGGTACCGGTGGCCCGCTCGCATGGCGGAGAGAGGAGTCCTTGCACGGTGGGTCTATTTGGTTGCGCATCGTCTCTTCCGTCACCTCGGAGCGATTTGGCGGAGCGTGACCACATTCATAGTCCACCACAAGGGGAAAAAAAGGGTTGATAGTATTCGTAGCGGCTACCACAGCAAATTCATATCAAGAATAATTGAGGACCTTGCAGCAAAAGGGAGGCAGCTCCAAAATTCAAAATTTTTGGATATGCAAATAAAACGTGTCTAAAAATCAATTGTTACACTTACGTCTTATAGTTAAATTTTATAATATAAAATATGCATATTAACATATTTTAATAATGATTTTAAGGTAAATAAATAAGTTTTAGAATAACTACGATTTTTTTAAAGTTCGGATCTGCCTCCGTTATGCACCAAAATTCAAGAAAAGTATAACCTTATTTTGTATTGTAGGTAATAAAATAAACAAATATAAGTATGTCTTTATTTCAAGAATACTAATCAGCACATGGATGGTTAAACGATCAAAAAAAAAAAACAAAACGAACGAATGTTTAAAACAAATAACGTTATGCCACTTTTTTGCGCCAAACAAAATAGGGTAGGCAGATCCAAATTTTGATATAGGGCGCTTATTTATTATCGGATCTATCTCCTTCTTGCACCAAACGATAGCCCTAATTTTTATTCAAAATGTAGGTGAAAAAAAGAAAAACGGCTAAAATGTGGATCTGCCCCATTTTTGCTGCAAGGTCCTCAATTCTAGAAATATAAATTTTCTTTTTTTTTATATTATAGCTATAGGCTTTGTAGCTTAGCGACCATATCGCCTTGTAATACATTTACATTTGTCTTACTAATACTATTACTAAAAGATTACTTTGGACTTTTGACGGGCATCTGAGAACATCATGTGGTGCTCTTGTATTATATATCATATTTTAGTGTTTTAACGT
This sequence comes from Lymantria monacha, assembly GCA_905163515.2. Taxonomy (NCBI): domain Eukaryota; kingdom Metazoa; phylum Arthropoda; class Insecta; order Lepidoptera; family Erebidae; genus Lymantria; species Lymantria monacha. The sequence continues at coordinate 20,715,965 of LR991104.1, read as the reverse complement.
GTTATATTAGATAATTTTGATAACATTTTATGTAATGTGATGCGGCGGAACTACTGGGATGTAGTGAATATCATATAAAAGTGCTTTACAACGTTTTTATATTTCATCAAAATTCCCATAAGATACCATTAACGGTGTGGCCATAGCACTGTTGATGACGACGATTTGACTAACATGAAGAGACTAAAAACGTGAAGACAATTATAAATCGACACTAATATATAGCTAATTGCTAATATATGTATAAAAAAATAGAAGAAGATTACTTTAAAAACTCAGAAGTTGCACCGCAATATCCACGCGTGGGCAGTCAGTGTATAGTGAAAATAACCCATCCAAACATGTCATTTACATTATTAAACAAACATAAAGCGTACAACTTCCGCGTCTCTTATAATGTAAATATAACATTATAATAAATTTAAATTCACTATAGTTAATACTTTGGCATAGTTTCAAAATATAATTTCAGACAGACTACATTAGGCAAATAATTTGCTGCACACTCTTTGTTTAAAGTCCGAATGAAATAGGAAATACCGCGGGCTGGACCGTCCGCAGTAGTACAATATTCTCGCAGAAATATGACGTCGTAAATGGCATTACTGTTGCGCTTCATTTCGGGAGGGTGCTGCCCAATTTTTAGATACATTTTGGTTAGTAGGCAGTGGCTTAGCAGTACCTACCTCTAGTATTGCAAAGATCAATGATCGGCAGTAACACTTAGCATCAGGTGTGCCATCATTTGCCAATATAAGTTGTTATTGTAAGATTTTAATAATGATTTCATTGATTCAGCCACCACCTCAGCCAGAAGGCACGTGTAGCAATACATAACGCAGTGCTTCTCCCAACATTACTGTATAGAAGCGAGAGTTGGGTATGCAGAAAAGAGTATGAAAGTAAAATTAATGCGGTCGAAATGCGATCTCTGCGGAAAATCTGTGGAGTTAGGCTGACCGACCGCATTCGTAACGACGACGTAAGAGAGCGAATAGGTATGAAAGAGGGTATTGGTGTAAAGATGCGAAAGGGAATGACATGTGGAAAGAATGCCGAACGAACGTCTGGTTAAGAAGATATACAATGCGAAAGTGGAAGGATGTAGGTACCGAGGGAGACCGAGACTAACCTACCTAGACCAGATCGGTCATGTACTGAAGGAAGGTGGTGTCAAGAGTCTCCGAAACCGGCGAGCGTGTATGAAGAGAATTATGAATGTTGAGGAAGCGAGTGAAGTATGCAGAGATAGAGTTCTCTGGCACTCTATTCTCTCTGCCTACCCTGCAAGGGATATGGCGTGATGATATGTATGTTGTAAGATTGTGTTAAAACTTTGTATTTATTTCTGTGACTCAAAATATGTACAACGAAAATAAATGAATTTTGATGATGGACATAAATTAATTCAAACCGAATGCATAGATTGCATAGTAATTAAGATACATGTCATAACGCACCAAGTGTTACAATTTCAATTCCCACACAGTATAATATTTTGTGCGATCCGCAAATTGGTTGGTATTTGTCTGTATGCAATTTAAGTCCCTTAATATTATAAAATTAGTGAAGGGTCTTAAAAAAAAGTGCTTTTTTTTATTGCTTATAGTGGCAAACGAGCAAGCAGTACACCTGATGGTAAGTGTCACTGCCGCCTATGAACCTTTGCAATACCAACGGTACAGCTCAGACCGCTGCCTACCAATAAAATCCCCAAACCCACCCAGTTGGGCTTCCAGCTCTCTCGCTCACCGAACGAAGCGCAATAGCACATTGCCACTACTTAGACGTCGATCTTCTACGAGAGTGTGGTACTACCCCGGATGGACCGGCCCGCAGCTGTAGACAGAAAACTGTCAACAGCGTGGTCCTACCACAATTAAAGGCTTTAGACTACACATTTTTTTATATTTATGTATATGTCTATATATGTATTATATTAATTAAAATAATATATAATTAAAATAATTATTATTAAAGAGAGAAAGAAAATGTGTGCTTGCACCTCTCTCTCTTGCCCCTATAGTAATATACGAAACGTAAATTTCTCTCTTTCTATCTTCACTAACTTATATATCGCTCTCAACTTCCGTTCGCTTCGCCAGATCACACTTTTCGTAATTCTCCCGTCATGCATTCACCAGTTTACTCCCCAAGTCAAGCATGCCGAAGGTAAAAAATCGGGTACCGGTGGCCCGTTCGCACGGCGAAGAGAGAGGATTTTACGGTGGGTCTATGGGGTCACGCGCCGCCTTTCCGTCACCCCGGACCGATTCGGCGGGGCGAGACGCATCCATAGCCCACCAATAAAAAAAATAAAAAAAGTCAAGCATGCGCAAATGCCACTTTTGTATAGACATAGGTTTAGCTGGGGAAAAGCGAGAAGGACGTATGTGTCACTCTTCTTAAGTTCAGTAGAAAAAGATCTTAAGCGACCTTATATATTGTATTATTACACGTATTCGTTTACACACTTTTTAATTCAGAATTCGTGTTGAGTACCTACATAATATAGGAATCATGGTTTTTCTCACAAACTTTTCGTCATACTAAAAAGTCGATTAAAATTAACATTATCAAATTCCAAGCCATGAGAAATTTCTGTTCAAAAATCTCATTCAATAAGTTCTATTTGGGGATCGTACAACATATTACTCTACATTGAACCAACGACATTTAATACCTAAAGTTTAACGGATTTGATTAACGGCTTTTGACAGTGAAACAGTTGCAAATTATTTGCTCCATACGAGTACAACCTTATAACGCGATTAAAATATTTTATCTAATCTGGAACATAAAATTCACGCGGTAGATCGTGACTTTCTTTCTATTAACTTGATAACTTGCTAGTGTCACCTTGCTCCTGTCACCTTGCTCCTGAGTCGAGTGTGCAAGCGAGAGCGCGGTACAAGCGATAAAGAGGCACAATCGGCCTAAACGATCGGCTAGGTAATTAATTTTTGTATTTTAAGATTTAACTGTATATAAATTGAAGTGAAAAATTAATGTGGTTTCCATTGTTTATGTTTGTTCAATTCATAAAAGTAGGCAATATTTCATCACCGTTTTCTTATAACTTTATCACGTAAAATCGTAAACGGACTTTGCAGTCAAGCATCTGTTTTTTTTTACGGAAAGGACGGTGCATGGCTCTAGATGACTAGCCGTAGAATCTCTTACGTATGTGGAGTACTGGTACCTGGTCATTTTCATCGTTGAGGTCGAACTAAACTGCTGTTAGTTTTCTGTTTGCAGATATAAGTGATTTACTTCTGCACTTCGTTTGATGAGTGCGAGAGCCGTAGACTTAAATCATTATGGCCAGCCTAGTTGTGCCCCTATTATTTCATAAGTCTACGTGTATCACTACCATAAGGCTGCTTCATTTATAACTAAAAGCAATAGAAAAAAACTTAACTGCTAACTAAATTTTAATAATTATTATCATTCTTAAAAGATACGTTTATATATATATATATATATATATATATATATATATATATATATATATATATATATATATATATATATATATATATATATATTAAATATACTTAACTGCACAAATGGGGTAGTGGTTAAGATTTCGACCCTCCGTGCTAGTGATATGGGTTCGATTCCCACGCAGGACAATACTTTATCAGTACAACAATCTGTAGTTCGCCACAGATTGTCGTTTTGAGCCAGACTCAAAGCAACAATCTGTGCAAATACAATGTAATTTGTCTGCGTTAATTGCACATTTGTAAAGTCCCCCGCAGTACAAGGACTATTTCCTTAGTGCCGGGTGGTCTTAAAAAAATATATAATGACTAATAAATTCGACTTTGAATCATCATCTTGCTTTTATCTCAATTACTTGGTGGACACAATTTTTTTTCTTTTATCGTCGTACATATCGCGAAAGTTTTGATAATAGTTTTATGACCCGCCGCTTGTCTAACGTCAACTCTTATTGAGAATATAATTATTGACTAGACGACATCAAAATGTAGTTGGCCCAGATCGATATAAAACTTTTAATAATCTTTCATGACAGCCCCGAGCAATGTAGTAGTTCGTAGTAGTAGTAGTATTCGTAGCCGCCACCACACAGCACCAGGCAGACTTGGTATACCAAATACATGAAAATTCACAGCACAAATTAGATTTCAACTCACTTAAGAGTCAAAATGTCTAGAGTCTAGACCATTAATGCTATGACTTAATTCTAATGCATCTCGAAATGTATACGTATTGAAATCAGTGACATCTATCGTCCGATAGCAGAACTAAATTGCTATCATGGTGGCTAGGTTTATACTTTATAATTAATAGCCACTCATTTTAGCTTCGCACGATTAAATATTTGTTTCAGACATATCACACCCACTATTTGCTTCGAATATCCTCATCAATAGTAGGGAAATTAGTTTATTACACTACGTTGCTCAAACATGTTGGCATATGGTTATTGCGAGTTAATTTTTTCTTGTATGTATAGATTTTATTTGCATATATATATGTGAGTTATGTCGGCATCGCATATGTTATAAGGTAAAAATATAAGAACGCCCGGTAATTTTAATGATACCAGTCTTCTTACGTCGTGTGAACAATTACATTCCCAAGGAGATTTAATGCCAAGCAGGCGGCCGGTCATAAAACAATTGCTAATAACTTTTCAATATGTACAAGTACATAATGTGTTGACCCCAAGTAATGGGGATAAGAGAATGAGTTCCCTTACGTCGTGTGATGCTAAGTTAGGAGCCGTCCATTAATCACGTGATCTGTTTTTTAGCATTTTTAAATTTAAATTTACATCTCATCACTCTTCTTTCATAGTACATATTGTAAAAGTTATTGGTAAGTTTTATGACCGGTCGTCTGCCAGACGTCAACACTCCTTGGGAAAAAAAAGCGGCAATAAAATGGCAATAGATATACGAGCGGGCCAAGCTTCGGTTTGGTACGAAAAACGAATTTGAAAAACGATGAAACAGTTTTTTTTTGTCGTGTGTTTTAGCTGTTAACCGCAAATGGCTTTCAACAACTTAGCCTGGACTATGGTGGGAATTGAGGTCACAAACTCGGCATGTAATCTCTATAACTATATGGGCTTGCCACCAGTTTCGAGGCCTTGTCTTCGGTGACCAGTCCGATGCGATATATCGCCCAACTTTCTAAGCCTCTAGTAATGAAATAAATAAAACAAATACACCCTTTTATTTCTTTTGGACGTAGTAAAAGGTATAATATTTCTGTAAGCGAAGGAAAACTGGTTCTATAACTATGCTAACACGTCTTTACAGTGCCTTATATTAGATTTATTGCCGTCTTATTGTGGAGGAGGCTGACCCAGTAGTGAAGACATATAAAAGCTGTGATGATGATGATAATTAATTACTTATAAAAATGTTTATTATTCTTATAGAGAATCATTGGAGTTCGCTAACCGTCAGCTGGGTATATCTGAAGAGTTAGATTCGGCACCAATGCGAGCTGAAGCCTACTTGAATTTGGCGCGAGCTCACCAGACTTTAGGTGGACTCGATAGGTAAAAATTAGACTAATGTTCTATACCATCTAAGACTCCCTAAACTTAGTTATTATTTACTAGCTTTTGCCCGCGGCTTCGCCCGCATAAGAGGTTACTTTCCTAAAGTATTTCATCCTCTATTTTATTTTACCCCTTAAGGGTAAATTTTTACAACATGTTAATGTCTTATTTAATTTTATCTAATCAATAGCCTAAAAATAAGATTCAAACTTCTGGCTTTAAAAATGACGATACTTCCTTACAACTTTTCATCCCGCTTTAGAACCCATTTTTTGCATTAAAAAGTAGCCTATGTCCTTTATCAGGATCTAGACTATCTGTGTACCAAATTTCATTTAGATAGGTTCAGTAGTTTTGGCGTGAAAGAGCGACAGACAGACAGAGTTACTTTCGCATTTATAATATTAGCAAGGATTACATATTTAGTGGCATTGAGGAATGTTACCTTTGGCAACCATTTTCTTAAAGGTTTAGGTATTTGTTTGAGTATATATGAACGAATGACTATATGTGATAAATAAATATTTTCACTATTATTATTTTACATAGCATAGCTGCGTCTAATAACATTATGCGCCACAAGTTCCGCGGACATATTTGCTACAGCAAAATGAATCGACCCTTTGCTCAGATTCGAGTAGGCGGCATCGCTATCCTGCATACTCGAATCCGTGTGCGTGGCGCTGAATGGGTTAAAATTACATCCAGAAGGTAGCATTGCGATCAATTGCAAAGAATTTAAAGTCTTTTTTTTTTTTAATTTTCATAAAACAGTAGCAACAAAGCAGGAATGCATAAATAATTAAAGAATAAAATTTATATTTAACGTCCGACTTTTAATTTTCCAGAGCTCTATCGTATGCCCGTCAAGCTCTGTATAATGACTGCGGAGGTGGTTCAACAGCTGGCTGCGTCCATCTAACTGTAGCCGCAGTCAGCTTAGAATTGGGCGCTTTCTCTAAAGCGATGGATGGCTTTCAAAAGGCTTTGGCTGTGGCACAAGCTCAGAACGATAATACTCTACTATTACAGGTTGGCATTTTCTTGTGGTGACGGAGTAAAAGTATATTTCATCATCCCCTTTTATGCCCACTTCGACTCTAGAAAGCATAAATCCACAAAATTAAAACTTGTACACTAGACTAGAAAAACCTTGGATTTATTTAATTTTTTTAATTCAAAAATTATTACATTTGTGTTTGTGCATCTAAAGTTATCATTTTTGGATATTATAAATCCAAAAAATACAACTTTAGATTCATTCATTTCACATTATTTTTGTCATTTTTTTGCGGGTACTTCGTTTATGTTTTCTAGAGTTGTTAAAACTGAAAAATTATAAAAAAGCTTATAGAAAAGTAATATTTCAATGGGTATATTTTATAATAGAAATTCATAATTATTTTAACAGCTCCTAATATATACCAGACTGCTAATACTTTGTATAAAGTCAAACAAGTAGTGTGCGACAAGGATAGCGCGATAAAGCCGAAATTAGTCGACTGTCTCTTTCCAAGGGTCAATGTGCATTATTTATTATCGAGTACTATGTATACGTGATGCAATAACCTTTTATTTGTTCTTTTCAGGTTTACGTAGGACTATCGGAACTGTGGCGCCGTTTACGTGATGCTGAGCGCGCCGTAGCTTGCGCGGCGAGAGCATGCGACCTTGGCAGAGGACCTCGTTCAACTGATCTGAACACCAGACATCATCGGATCGCATTATTACAAATGGCTGCCGCACTCAGGGCTAGAGGAGAACTTGGAGATGCTCATGATTATTGTAATGTAAGAGATTCTTTATCTGTTCGAAGCGAAAGCGTCCTACGCTTTTTCGAAGTGAATTTCTTTACAGGGGCGGCTTTAGCACATGTGGCGCCCGGGTGCAATCAATCACCTGACGCCCTCTTGTATCAAAATGCGTTAACAAAATGAGATAGGTTGATAGTTACAACACATTCGACTACGGAACCTCGGAACCTCGCTGGAACGCGTTGCCGCATGCTTAGTCTCGTTGTTTTGACACGAAACCAGGTAAACGCGATCTGCTTATGAAGTTACAGTGAGCATGACGACAATGCAACCTACCCAAACCTGTCAAATAACGCACCCACTATGTTTAACAATAACGCACCCACTATGTTTAACCGGAGGTCAGCTAGGAACGCATTTTACGAAATTCCACCCGCATGGGGGGTTGCTGGGGTGTAAAAATCTCATTTTTTAAATATAGCTCCTACAGACTTGTAATTTGGTGTGGACTTTCTTTCTGCCCTGTGAAGGTCAAACTGAACTGAGGTAACCGAAGCGAAGCGAGAGCGAGTCGCTAGTATATTATAATAGGATAGAAAATACTTTTCTTTTTTTTTAAAGATACCACCGTGCACTAAGGAAAATCATCCTTGTATTGCAGGGGACTTTACAAACATCAGAACAACGGTTTGTGGATCGCACAAAGTAATGTTCTAGGTGGGAATCCAACCCACAGCACTGGCACGGAAGGCCGATATCTTAGCCTCTACGCCATCTGTGCAGTTACATATCAGGTTATATGTCGAATTTGTCTCTTCTTAAATATATAATCTACATATTATATTCCTTGGTCATCGACACGACATCTCTTTATACGCATACATATAGGAACTTAGAATATGTAAGTTTAAGAAAAAAAAAACTAATAAAAACAAAATTATGCTTTTAAATTCGTCACCCTTTGCTGTTTCAGGAAGCACTGCGACTAGCGGCGGTGGTAGGAGACCAGGGTAGTTATGCGCGTGCGGTACGTATCGCTGGTGACGTGTACCGAAGAAAATGTGATATTGGGAAAGCTCTCAGGTAAAGATACTAGAACTCAGAGGCAAAACTAAATAATCTAGCACTATCACACAACTTCAGCATGTTTGTGGTACATTTTACTGGAAAACTAGCATGCCTATAGATGTGTGCTATAATATGGTAATATAACTTCATATCCAGATGTGTTATCTGTTGAAAAAAAAAAAATTATAACCACTAAAAAAATGAAAATTTTCATTAACAACATTAACAATTTTGTATTCATTGGCTAGAGGGTTATTGTACTAACAATGTTTGTACTACTATCTGTTAGAAAACGAAAGAGTTAATATCGCTGCAACAGAACTAAACTATAGTTCATCTAATCTAAGAAGTGCATTTTGACGTTTCGCATTTTTTAATACACAATAACCTTGGTCAAACGTATACACATGATTGCAAACAATAAATCTAAAATTTTAAAGAAATATTAAGTTATTTACATAATTAACGTTGCGGGTGAGTTTCTAGTACAATAATGTAATATTGAAACTCGTAAAACTAATTTATAATTAAAATAACATTGTAAATAGTAATTATTATGGACGACCTTACAATATCACGTCATAACGTTCTAAACAGTAGTGCTTGACAACTTCCAATTCACGAATATCTAAATAATCGGTAAAAATATTAGATTAATATATTTAATCGAATATAGATTTTGACAGAGATGTACGTTTCGACAATTTTATTGATAAGGATATAATTATTAATGTTCGCGACGGTGATAATTCAAGTAATAGATACTAATGATTCTGAACAAATAGCTATTTTAAAATCCAGTTTTTGTTTTTACTTAACCTAATCCTACTAAATATGATGAATAGATTTTATGATGAAATAATTAAATTTGTTTAGTGTTAATTTAGCACTTAATATTTCATCTCCTTTTTGAAAAATAAAAAATAAACCGATTATTAATTACAAAGAATTAATATCGATTTCTCATCAAAATCGGATATTTTCGATAGCGATTATTTGGTTCACATACCTTAGACAACCTACTCTGACATCTGTCAAAGTGCACTTCTTAGATTAGATAGACTATAAACACTCGCATACATCATATCACAGAATTAATATAAGTAACCAATGTTTAATAAATAAAAAAAATGTTTGAAAGTCGAATGAATTATTTATCGAAGGCCATATCAATAATCCTATGTAGAAAATAATAATTTAAAAAAACTGTCTTAAAATGATAACCCGTTAGAAAAACTACGCGAGCTCTCACAAAGCTCGCGTAGTTAGCTAGCTTAGCGTTTTGCTAGTTTAGTTTCATAATTGCAAAAGAATTTGGAATATCCAAAAGTGCACGCCTCATAATTTTTATATTATTTATCATTTACTATTAGTCAACGCCATAAATGAGAATGAAAGAATAAAAAAATACTTTTGAAATTTCGTGCCATTCTCGACGTAGTGCTAAGCATGGCTGTACGTGCGGGTGACTGGACCGGGGAATTAGTCCGTCACCCGCCGAGAGGCTGACCGCGCGAGGAGGGAACGACGTCCGCCCCCGGGGGGGGGGGACCTCGCTCAAGGGGAGGGTACCTCTCAGAGGGTATTCCATCGGGCCGGCCACTGACGACAAGTTCACGCTGCTCCAGTGGCCGGTCCAACGACGTAGGCGAGGTTCGTGGGTGGGTTACGGGTATGCGTGCTTACGCCCCTCTGTCGCCCCGGACGGAGTGGTGCGAGAGGAGCGCCGACCATAACCCACTCCAAAAAAAAAAAAAAAAAAGCATGGCTGTACGTTTACCCATAATCCATGGCTGCGTGGGATTTGTTTCCTTTGCCTGTCCGAATGGATGAACAAAAAATGTAAACGAACCCAATTTTCATAAGGTATACATACATTAAAGACATATATATATGACGTATACATACATTATGAATTTAATAAAAGAAAAACTTCGATACATTAATATTTACGATCGTGACAGTGCCAGATCCTTACGGAAACATCCGGCAGTCCTCGAATATTTTTTTTATCAACTTTTTTCTTACTTTAAACAAAATAATTGCTTTTTAAAAATATCAAATACGTTTACACGAATGTTTTTCTTGATATATGTATGTTAATATTATCCTATAAGTGCAGTGTGAGAAAAATACAGTTATTTTTAGTTTTGAAAAGTCCTTGATTTTCATATATCGAGAGTAGAGCATCACCTCAAGGCTTCGCTTAACTTGATATCCAAATATATTTAATAATGGTAAGATCAATTTGCTGATTAATTTCTATCTAAACGCTTTATATACATTTTATTTTATAAACATTTATAGACATTACGAAGTAGCGATGGGTGCTGGTCAAGCGTTGGGTGATCGCCTCGCCCAGATGGAAGCTATGGATGGCGCAGCACGGTGCTTGGAAGCGCTGCGGTTACAAGGCAGGATTTGTAACTGCAGACCACTGGAATTTAACACCAGGCTACTGGAAGTTGCCACATCTGTTGGAGCAAAGGTACGAATGCCTAATAGGATTGAGTATTGTCGGTCTTTAAGTCGTATTCTCGCAGATGCACGGAGGTAACCTATTATATCATGCTGGTCAGAAGGGTTGGTATAGACCAGTGACTTTGATTCCGGTTATATCCAAGATCAGGTTTGTGCAGTCTGTGCAGTATTGTATTTAAAATTTTACTGTACAGTAACAAACAATAGACTAAAAGTACCTTTTTTTGCGGTGGACTATGGAGGTGTTCGCGCCCCGCTAAATCGGTCCGAGGTGACGGAAGAGGCGGCGCGCAACCCCATAGACCCACCCTGCAAACACCTCTCTTCCCCGTGCGAGCGGGCCACCGGTACTTGATCTTTGTCTTCGGTGGCCCGCCCGGCGATTTACACTCGCGGGTTCCTCTCATATCGACGCCCCGACAGCTTTCGCCGTCGGAGCGTCGTCCTCACGCAGTGGACTGAAGGTCCCTGGAAATGTATATTATATTAATGTTGCGTGGCTAGAACCTCTTTAAAATTTAATAGAAGTGCTTAGAAATTATTCTTGGAATACCGCAGATGTTGGTCCGCCGAGTTCGTCTTCGTTTGGCTGAGATCTACACGGGTCTTGGTGATAACGAAGCAGCTGCAAGACAGAAGAGGGCAGCGGCTGCCTGGGCAGCTCCTGCCTGCGCTAGATGTAGAGAACCTCTAGCAGAAAGGCCGGAGCCGTTAGCATCTCTACCGTGTGCCCACATAGTTCATCACGCGTAAGTATCAAATATATGCGATAGATGGCGTGGCGTGTTTGACTATGTATTCTTAAATCTGCAGGTTTCCTTCTTTCTAAAATTTGTCTGAAGATTTGTGTGCCTAACGAATGTCTTAACTCCTAACAAAGTCCAGCTCAACGTTTGTAAGATCCCTGGGGCCGATTCTCGGCCCTGCTATGAACTACGAATGTGAAAACCAATGCGTTTATTAAGGTTTTATTATTTATTTTTCATTTTTTTGGTGGCAAACCAGCAAACAGCACACCTGATGGTAAGTGGCACTGCCGCCCATCGACCTTTGCAGTGCCAAGGGTATAGCTAGTCCGCTGCCTACCAATACAAAGCCCAAACCTACCCAGTTGGGCTTCCGGCTCTCTCGCTCACCGAACGAAGCGCAATAATACATTGCCATTACTTAGACATCGATCTTCTGCGAGAGTGTGGTACTACCCCGGGCGGACCGGCCCGCGGCTGTAGGCAGAGAAGTGTCAACAACGTGGTCCTACCACTATTAAAAAAATATAATATTTACCACAAATAGGACTTAGAAGCCATACTTATTGGAAATTAGTTTCAGCCGCTTTACCGTTTGGGTTTATCCCTATTATATAGGGTTTATGGGTAAACATGTGATTACCTTTGGCTGTGTATGTACACACACACACATACACGCGCGCAGACACACACACACACACATACACACACACAAAAACACACACACACACACACACACACACACACACACATACACACACACACACACACACACACACATACACACACAGACACGCGCACACACACAGACACACTCACACACACATACGCGCACACATACTTACGCTGTCAATACTCATATAGTACGCAAACATACACACTCGTAATCACTGTCATATTCATTAATTCGTTCATATCCATATCCTGGCATGCCATACCGCTCTCACATGATCAACAATAAATCTCACAGTCTGTTACTCTTGAATACCATGAAACATTAATTACACGTATATTATCATTAAGTTTTACATGGGGGCAGGTGCTCTGATACTTATAGTACAGGCTATGGCCTAGTTTAAGATCAGACCACCTAATCTTATGAGAATACATTAATTGATTAGTAATTGGTTTCAACAAATTTGTTCATAACAACAGGTTTTGATTCATATTATGACGGTAGCCATAAGTATATTGTAATCAAAATACCTCCTAATATTCATCACTTATGAAAAGTGAAATTGATATCATGTATTTTAATCGCATACAAAAAACTAAAATTTAATTTCTAAAATTATGATTAACACTTTCAATCATTGTATTCCAATGTTTTAATTATTGATAAAACTCATACAGACGCGATGAAATCCATGAGATTAGTTTAATTTGATATGATAAGTTTGATATTCGAAATATATTAAAAATCTATGTATTTTAGATCTCATGTGAATGAAAATGTTAATTATTATTTGTATATTATTTTAAATTGATATCTTAGAATCATTTAATGTATAATCTAAAATCTTATTTGTAAGCAGAAATAAATTATTATTAAATTATTATTTCAAGTAAGGGGACATTCATTAACATTCATTCATTATCAACCCACGTCGACGTGGTCGTCCTCTGCAGTTGAGGCCTACAGTATTATTTATATCTACGCTCATGCTTACTAGGTGCATGCCAGAATCGTGGTCTCGTCGTTCTACTCGCAGCATGGGTGGAGCCGAATGTGCTGAGTGTGCGTCGCCTAGGGCACCTCGAGCTCCTCCACCTGCTCCACCAGCACCTAGGACTCTGCCCTCGCAGGTACGTTCTGAAGCATAATTGATATCCATAAACAAACCCGTAAAGATAACCTATCGAGGAGCAGTGGAATCAAGGAATTAGTGTCGTTAGCCTATTAAAAAGGTAGATATGGTAAATATATAATTTTGAAAATATCTTATTTTTAAAATTCTTCTTCTCTTCGTTCCACCTAACAGTTAATGAATGAGATGAGCTAATTTCGATCAATTCAAAATTATTAAGTTATTTTTTATATTATGATAATAAATATGTATCATAAATAAATTCAAAATATCAAGTATTTTAATAACGTGCTAGCAAGACGAAGATAGACAATGATCTTTTTTGTTTATTAATATCATATTTTAATATCCTATTCCCCACGAAGACAAACTCAAAAATATAAAAATTGGTCCAGCCGTTCTCGAGAGAGTGTTGTAACTAACACAACTTTCTTTTATATATACCTATATATAAAGCATGCTAAAAATTTCAGTAATTTGACCTTGTGCTTTTTTTACAATAAAATACAATTCGTTTATTAAATTCTAGTCTTAATTTATTAAAACTTATTGAAATTTATATTCATTATCTGCAAAAGCTTATTATTTAACTTTTTTAAACTTTTATTTATTTTAGCAAGTGACATCTTAATTTTATATTTAGTTCTAACTGACACAAACTGTCAAAATATAATAAAATTTAAATAGATAGTAACATTTTAAATATGTTTTTTTATTTAATTTCAGGACTTTCCATTCGGAACCCCACCGACATTACGCGAATCAGATCTGAACTCCATATTATCAGATCACAGCAGCCAACAGGCAACATCCAGTGTTTAATATCTTTTTTTTATTATTTATTAGTTTAATTTTCAAATATGGCGGCATTATAAGTTTGATCAGTCAAATCAAACCCTATTATGCTGCTCCAAGATTTCTTTTACGTTTTTTAAATATTTGGCTTTAGCCAAATTTTTGCAAGTAAATTCTATATTATATTTTAAAGAAAATATACATATATAAGTAATCTATAAAAAAAAAAAATCTAATCGCTCGCTATGCGAAGCGGCATAAGTAGGATATTGTCGTTTTTGGTGCAATAAAAAAAAATATTGATGTCTAAAGATTACTGTTACTGTATTTACTTTTATTAGTATATAATATAATTATGTGATCGGATGGTAATCATCATGAATTTAGAAGCATATATTGAAATTAACAAGAGCGTGATGTGTTTCAATTAAAAATATAAATGTGATCACAATATAATAAAAAGAATAACAATCGAAAGTCCATATCTTATAAATAAAATATGAATAATTATAATAATTGGTGACATGTTTGCACAAGAAACATATTCTATATCATTTTGCCTATTCACGCTCATCATTTTGATATAGCCCCGCTGACAAGATGAATTAACAATTTTATCTAAATTAACACTGTAAATAAAATAAAAAAAGAATATTAAGATTTAGTATGTTTACGCGAGTATTACACATTTGAAATAAAACTATTTTTACGGATTCTATTGCGTTTGGAAGAAGGATAGTCCGCCCGCGACCATCAACATTATAAAGTGTTCAAAATGGCGAGAAATTAAAAATCAAATACAAACGCGATTGAATCCGTAAAAACAGTTAAAAAAAATATTTTACTTTTGATAATCTAGATTACTCAGACCTCAATAAAGCTTAATAAGGATCTCAATCAAACGAGTAGAAGTTAATACCTCCTCATTTTGAAGCAATAAATTAATTATTGACTGGAAGATTGCATTGTTAAGAAAAATTTAACTGGACAGGGATTAAGGAAAGTGACTAGTAATAATATTTACGCTTATTATATATTGCACAAGCATATAAGCAATATCAAAGCTTAGTATTATGAAATTATTATAACAATTTTATTTCGAGTTTCATGTATATTTGTATGTTTAAATTTTATGGTATTCGCTATTTTTGGTTAGAATGTATATGTGTAATACGGTTAAACGCTAAAATTGAGTATCTTTTGTGATTAGTGTTAGACGAATTATGAAGATTTCAAACCAAAAAAAGTGAATTATATATTATATATCAACAATGAAAGAAAAAAAAATAGCTATTTTTTTTGTTCTGAACATAATTGTTAATTTATGTATCAATTTTTAAATCAAGTCTGAAAATCCTTAAATCTAAAATGTTAATATCTTATAATGTTTATTCAATAATAAGATAATAGATAATAAGATGACAATCAAACATTTTGATTTTCCAGTTTAACTTAGTATTTCGAAGGTTTTTGTCGCATAGGTACATGAAATCTGTCATCAAAATACAAATATTAAGTAAGTAGTATTTCGAAGTGAAACCTGTTAATTTGCAAATCTTTTTTCTATAATGTTTCTATTAAATAAAACAAAGTTATTGTATAAATAAAAAAGCTAGTTATATTAATTGTATGTGTATTTAGGATATGGAATCCTTTTAAAATACGCTTTATTAAGAAACATGTTTCGTTTTATACGAATTATAAATTATTAAATGTTTAAATATTGGGTATTTATTGGTATATTGTAATGATAATTATTATTTGCTTGTCTGTATGTGACTTTCTCTTTTGCCACTGTTAATCATATCCGCATATTGTTCCATAAATCTAACTATTTTTTTGCTTTTTCTTCAATAAGTTGATTGATTGAATTACTAAACGTAATACATAGCTACCTTTCTAAACTTCAGTCAATACGTTACTTATTAATATTTAAAATAAACATTTATATATAATAAAAAGCTAATTAAAATCTACAAAGTCTCAAGTTATTTAAACAAATACGAAAAACTAAAATACTATTTCTGGAAATGAATTAAAATTAAATAAAAATGACTATATCTCAGTATTTTATCACTTGTATTATTTAATCTGCATAAATGTCATAAATAAACGTGATTTTTTTAGGCAGACTTTGGAAATATTACATACAGACAGGTTTAATTGTGAAATAACTTTTTTGGATGGAATATATACGCTTGTATAGGATATTGCTGTGTTGCTGTTTTATAATAATTGTTTTATAGCATCTAGTTGGTACTTCTAAACATACCAAATTAATATTATAATAAATAAATTATTTAATATTTAAAACACATTCCTGATCTCAAATGTTCAAATGACTGTACAGCAAATCTAATATCTTATCTTATTTAATAATACAATTAGATTATTGTGTATTTATATTATAATAACTTGTGTACACATAGTTTTATTTAAAGTTTTTATAATACAATAACTTTATCGATGAATATCGGTCATTAAACTTTGATTAGAATCATAATATAATTATTTTTTGGAGTTTATGACTTGGTTGCTTATACCTTTAAGCCAGAATGATCATATACTTTAGTATTTACCATAGATAAATAACGCAATGAACTTCAACGATTTGGACACCACAGGGAATAAAATCATATGATCTATTTCAAATGAAAGCATTCAAATAGATTATTAAGTAAATCCGAATATATATTGTACCTGTATATCATATATTTATATTAATATAATATTTTTGAAGTAAAAACTTCTTTTAGCACACCGCACACAGATTTTTTCTTAGGCTGTAAATGAAACTGATCCGGCATCCTCTGAGATGAAAGGCTCAATCGGGTGGACACAGGATTGCCGAGTGTACCCGACCAATAAAGATACAGTCAGCTTGATAATTTTAAATTTTGACTTCTGTCGGCAGTCCTCATGACTGCTTTTGTTTTTTTTTTTATAGTGTACGTACCTACGGCACGAAAACAGGAGATTATAGAAAAGCGACGAGTAGCTTGGAAATAAGCTCGGTCTCCGTTATGCGAGACTAAAAATGAAATGAATCTCTTACCTATGCTCATACATCGGTATTCAAAAGCATCTGACTTTAATATCATTATTTTATTATTTAATACAAACGTAAATATATTACCTAATTTTACTTCTATATTTTGTTACTAAACTTATACACTACTAGAGCGTGTAACCAATTTTTACACTTCTATCTGCCTTATTTAAACCTGAAATTATAATAAACATATTTTTAAAACTATTAAGGAGCGTCCTTCTCAAAAAGCAAATCTCTAAGTTGTGATACTTTGCAAATATGCTGATTAATGAATACAAAATACACTAATTTTGACTCAGAGTCACGAAATATAGATACAAGGAGCCGAACGTAATGTTAAACGAATGGTCTCAATTTAAGGGACAGAACTTTTGCCGGTAGAGCTCGCCACTTTTCAATAATAATAGTATCGGTAGGTACTCCTAAGCTCTAGCGCAGCCAGTGGCAGAAAAGAGAACTAAGATCTGGGTTCATTATGGTGTCCAAGAATACTATGGAAAAGCCTATACCGTTTGGACTCCTTGTATCTATATTTCGTACTCAGAGTAATCATTTATAATAACTCAAAGAATAATCGTGAATGGCAAACTTAGATCAGTCACTTGATACGTCATTAGTTGATCATGTAGTTTATTATGGTGACTGACTTATTGAATGCTTTCATTTCAAATAAACTGTAAATTCAAATTGTTATAAATTATCAACGTAATTTTTTTATAATCAAATAATAATACCACATTAAATAAAAGTAATAATAGAAATATTTATAGATACACTGGTTTATTGGGCACATGTATACGGAAGTAGTGAAAAGGTCTAGTTTTATTAAAATATATGGTTATATAAAACCTTTTTGAACAGGTATTAATAAAAAAACCGCAGGCTCTATTAAAGCAATCATTACTGATGACAAATAAGCGCTTCTTTTCATTTTATGGCGTAGTAGAAAGCGAAATACAAAAGCATCTTTGTGTTATAAATTAATTAGTATACTATGTCAATTCTAAATATTATCACTCGTGTCTGTTTTTAATCTGCTTAGATACATATAGTCTACTAAAGACAACCTAGAATCAACTGCAATACTCTGTACAGAACAAAAATGATAAATAACATTGAAAAATAAATAAATGTGTTACAAATTTAGATTTTTTCACTACTTCCCAAAGATTATGCACTGTTGAATTATAAGCATGCGCTTATAAGTAATTATAGATTATGTATATTCATTAATAGTCCAAAGTTTATTGTCGTTGCATAATATAACAAATATAAGAGATATATTGTTAATTTTCGGATATTTAATAATGCGAGAAGTATTGGGAAGATATTGTTTATTTCAATTCCGTTAAGACTTATTCATAATCTTTATTATTCTAATCCTTACTTCGTTTTTCTTTCATTTGGGTGGACATGAAATCTTTATCCTTATTAAATAGTAAACTATAATGCTATACAATTTGTTTTTTTTTTTAATGCTACAATAAATTAGACATCCCAGTACTTCTTCAAATAATTTTACACTGAAATAGTTATTTAAATCCCACTTCGTCCGACACAGATAGATGTAAATTTAGCTAGACATACTGATTTAGACTAAACCCAATATAGAATTATTGAAATTTAGATTATACACTACTCTATTACAAAGAACATCTGAAGGCCCATAGTTAATAGATATATATTAACGAAATATATTTATAATATTACATGACATTCGGAAACTATGTAAAATAATTTTAAATAGTCTTCAATATTCTTTTGTATAACGTCTTCAAGGTGCAATAAATTAAAAAAAAAATCATAATATATTTAAAATAGTTTGAAGATTAATAAATTATAATGCACTTGTTTATACTCAGACTATGAAATATGAAAATAAAAGCTAATAGTGGTTTTTTTTTACTAAAGCATTTAATTTGGGCTTTCCGTACCCGTAACGACGACGTAAGAGAGCGAGTAGGTATGAAAGAGAGTATTGGTGTAAAGATGCGAAAGGGAATGCTCCGATGGTTCGGACATGTGGAAAGAATGCCGAACGAACGCCTGGTTAAGAAGATATACAATGCGAAAGTGGAAGGATGTAGGTACCGAGGGAAACCGAGACTAACCTACCTAGACCAGATCGGTCATGTACTGAAAGAAGGTGGAGTCAAGAGTCTCCGAAACCGGCGAGCGTGTATGAAGAGAATTATGAATGTTGAGGAAGCGAGTGAAGTATGCAGAGATAGAGTTCTCTGGCACTCTGTTCTCTCTGCCTACCCTGCAAGGGATATGGCGTGATGATATGTATGTATGTATATTCCGTACTCTTTATGATTAGGAAACTAAATTTGCATTAACACAGATAGCCAACGTATTCCATATCTAATATTTAATATGTTAGATAGAAATCAATTTTAGTTAGGCGTTATTAAAGGAAATATGTCTAAATAAGTCAGTATAGCTAGCAGAAATTTTAGATTTCGTATCAAAAATATTATGGATGTTAAGCATATCTTAATTTTATTTATTCATTTCAATTCAAAACAGTCATTATAATTCTCTTCAAGGAGTAAGAAAACACTTAACCATCAATAACTTATAATTTTTGAAGTTATACTTCTTTTGGCGCGTTAGGGAAAAATGATGAGAGTAAATTTTTACGATGCGCGCGCACACCGTCACGAAAAACCGACACCCTGAAATTAGCTATAGTCAACATTACTTTTTTAACTAGATAATGCGTTATAATAAACCTTTCAATCTGTTAAATTACTTTTTTCCATTGTTAGTGTCTTTTTTTTACAAACGTAGAATAAGGAGAAAGATAAAATTTTTGAAAAGATTTTATCTTGTTACGCCAAAGAAGTAGAACTTCTAACGCATGTATAAGTACACACACACTTTTTTTATGTTATAATATAATAATATGTGTACTTATTTACCTCCAATAATAATGATATATTTCAATTAGAAACATTGTCATATGGAATTTTATATAGATCATATGAAAATTAGAAAATGATTATATGGTATTCAATTGAAATAGTTAACTATTAATTAAAAAAAGGCCATCTCATTTTCTTTAATTTTTTAATTCACTAATTGGAATTATCGTGGCTAAAGAATATATAACATACTTTCTTCTACGCAAAACACACATTTTATTACGTGTATTTTCGAAACAAATATGTTATGTACATTTACATTTTTTATCCACTCATATTAAGCAACCCTCGCAACCTTGAAACCACCGTGGAATAGAATAGAATATAATAGAATTCTTTATTTGCTTTAAATGAGGTACATTTATGCGTGTAGGTGATTACAAATATAAGATTAGGTACATGCCCATCTAGTCATTACAAATGACATGCAAATATAAAACATTTACTTACAAACTACTTATCAAATTAAAATTATTCAACGATTATATAAAATGAATGCAATAATTTAAATAAACACATTAGGTATCTACAAACAATTATTAATTAATTCTATAGATCAAGTTATTAAATAATTACAATATATACCTTAAGATTTTATTATTATCTAATAATTGTTACTTTTATTCTCAAAAAATTCTTTGAGGTCATAAAAGTTTTTTTGCGTCAGCCAACAGCGCAATGTTGCTATAAATTTATTCAGTGGAAATATTTTAAATTCGTTAGGTATATGATTATAAATTTTTACACACATAGCGTATGAATTATTTTGCATGCAACTACTTTTTGGTACCACATTAAGTACAAGTCTGTCAGGATTTCTTATATTTTCCCGCCTAGTAACAACTATGGAAACACCGTGGAAACACTGTGTTTGTGGAAACACCGTGTAATCTGTGCAGTTTCCACGGTATTTCCACGGTGGATTTGTTCCATTTTTCCACTGTGTTTCCACAGTAATTTTTCGCTGCACCCACGGCGTTTACATCAAAAATTAATTTGCATCAAATAGTCACCAATTTCGTATTCTTACTTCATTTTCTTGTGGCGTTGGGGTAGAAGAATCTAATTCTAATCACCCGTAAAATGAACGATCGTGGTTTCGAATTCTGGCTCTCTCAACGTAATTAAGTTCCATTTTTCCACCGTGTTTCCACAGTACAACACCGTACCGTAGCGGAAACACTGTGGATCCATCGTGTACAAATGGAACAAATCCACGGTGTTTCCACAGTGCATTTACGGTGAGTCTGTAGAGTTTCCACGGTGATTCCACGGAGGTCTCGAGGTTGCAAGGGAATGCAGTTTGCATTTTAAGAGTCAACACAAAAGCAAACAATACCCACTTTTAATTTAAATTGCATAGCTACGACAGAAAAGACACAAGGTATTTAATAAATAAATACTCTAAAACTCAGTTCAACTACTCATTTTACTGATACATATATTGCTACGAAATCTAAAAGAAGCGATGGGCTATTTTAAATATAGTAAAATGACACTAGTTTTCAAAACGCAACCGTCATAACAAGTATTGATTGGTGTCTAAAGATATATTTAAAATAGTTCAAGTCTAAATTATAAAGTTATTATATGTACCTGCACATAAATACTTACATGTTACCTGCCTCTATAAAAAAAAAATACATAATAATAAACTTATTTTATATTTGGGGTCCATAAAATCAGTGGACTTGCCTATATAAATACATATAGAAATTTAAAATATAATGAAGCTCAGTATCTCATTTATTAATATTTACTTGGTGCTTGCAGTAAATATTAATAAATTTAAACTGATAATAAATACCTATTGTTTATATCAAATGTTTCAATGTGTAAATTTAGGTATTGCAGATGAACGCTGAAATCGTTTTGTTAAAAATTGTACTTGTACGCTTTTCTCACTAAGAAGCCGTTTAGTTATTTTTTTTTATAATTTTGGCCACGGACCCATCAGTTGAAAGTCAAATCAGAAAATTCACAAGTCTTGTACAAATATTTTGTTCATAACTTTTAGGACAGTATTATACTTCCTTATATTGAGTGTCTAATTCATAGTCACTATCCGTTAGTAAGCCCAGTCGTTACCATTATTTGGACGCTGACAACCAAATTAACAATTTTATCGGCATTTTGGCAGATCATGAAAATGCATGTAAAAACCAGTATTATATGGGATTCACTACACTTAAACGTATTCTTTCTCTGTATTATAAATTGTATTGCATAAAATACCACTAAAACTATACAATAAACCGCTAAAACAATTAATATAATTTAGGAGCGCGTCATGGCATTTTCATATTCCTGTCAAAACTCAACTATTCTATTCTGACTGCTATAGACTAAAATAAATATTTTTACTGTTTGTTTCATTTACTATTTTATATGATGTAAAGAAAAATAACTAGGATGGCCTTTATTTACCTTTTTCAATCATATTATGCCAAAGGCGTAAATAATTTACAGTTTAAGATTATTAATAATCGACCCTGCTATGCTTTACACTACAGATGATGTCTTTAGACAGCCTCATGGAGTAAATAATTGGTTTGGTTTAGGTAAAATCAAGGGAAAATCAATTAAAAAAAATGATATACCAATCCCGAAATTGCACAGCTGTATTTTAGACTTGATTTATAGCAACACATGTAAATAGTTATTGTATTGCTAGCATGTTATTCATCCTGCAAGTTGCAAAAATATCGCTACCTATCAAGTATCATCATCCAAACAGATTAGTAGTTCGCGGTAATTCTACTAGAGAATTTTCTTCAAAGCGTTATTTTTTTTTCACGCTTATTAGAATACAGAACTGGATAACGAGTTAATGAATAAAATATAACCAAATCAATACATTTTTATTAAAATGAGCCTGTCTAAATTCTAATGTTCCAAGAACTCTTACACTAATATAGCTAAAAGTAGATAGATTGCACTCTATTTAATAGAATTTACAGTTTTATTTATTTCATAAGTAGCGATAAGTATGTTTGTCTTGTGAAATAATATTAAACTAAATTATTTCTAACCTTTCCACATTGTTTTTAATTTAAAAAAAAAAATAGGTCGTAGATATAATAAGATTTTCATAGCTTTTTTTTAAATCACAATATTGGTGCTCGTAGGTACTAATTTTATTTTTACTGATTTTGTGTGTTTCTTATGCTAGGGCCGCACCTGCGTGTATCGTCATGAAGCTTCGTGCAATGAGACAATACACGCAGATGTAACCGGTCATTATCGGCTATCGTCGCGAACGTTCGGGCTTCGTATGTGTTATCGCTTGGTTGGCGATAAATTAAAGGATTTTAGCGCGCTAATATATCGCGCTTTGTGGTCAGACTAGCGTTGTTCATTTCGGCGCAAATTTTCGATGCGTTTAGACGCGTTCGAGAATCTCCAGTTAATCAATAAATATGGAGTAGAGCGATGAAATGGTGTTAGAATTTTTGCACCATTATGAAGCTGAACCCATGAAGGGATCCAAACAAAATCATTATGTAATTATTAGCAAAATATTAGCTATATAAGTAAAGCAATTCGTCATCCATAGTTAATCGTATGATTTCGGCCATTTTTTATTATTGCACGATACTTCGTGTAAAATATCGAAGTCGCTAATGTGACCACAGTATTATCGCGATAATATTCTAATGTACAAAACGTACGAAGCTTCGCCACACATTACTTCGGGACGATACACGCGGCCCTAGCATTACACGTCTTACATCTCTTCTTGCGTTTCTGTATTTTTTCAGGTTATTAATAATAATTTGAAATACTTTTTTATTGTGCATTTTATGGTACTATAGAATTAAGTGGAGTAATAATTTTTATTATACACTATTCTGTAATTGTCTAAATAGTTTATTACAACATACTATTTTTAGTTACTTTCTGTACCTAACTAGAAAAGTGACATTTGTCAGTTGTTACCTTGTTACTCTAATCCACGAAGTACCTATATGTATCTATACTTCGTGCTCTAATCGTAAAGATTTAACGCTATGAAAAGATAAGACACCTATGTTGAGAATTTAATGTTATTTAATCATTGTTAAAATTCTACGACCTTTTTTAATTTTATCAAGCTCATACGTACACATCAATGCAATACTTAATAATTTTGTTTTCCAGTACTAGATACTAGTAAGGATACGCCATTGTAGATTGCTCGAATATTATAATTATTTGCTTGTTTAATTAATAGCCAAATACTGAAACGCCACTCAAATATTTGAAATCTTGTCAAATAATTGAGCAGCGCCTAAATTTAAAATTCGTATTCAATAAATTTAAATTTTATGCATTTTTTTTAATGGCCACAATGATAAAAGGAAAATTTATCTCGTGTTATTGTTTGGCAAAAAAAAACACTTTAAAATGCTTTTTGTTGCAGGGATATTATCTGACGTCGCTTAGTTTTTCTGTTATCAGTAGTTCTCCTGATTCCGCCCTGTCCGAATCCATATATAACAAGCTCTATTGCATAGAGGTAAGGTTTCGAAATCCGACCGGACATGGGTCATCACATCTTAACGTAAATAATTCAGTACCACACCTTTATCGCCGCCTTATTTTTCGTCTGTAACAAATTTTTATTCTAAATAATTTAAAAAAAAATTATATATATGTTACCTACTGAATTAAATGGCGTCAAACATAAGTCTAGTGTTAAATTAATTAGCGCACAACTAACATCTGTCACTGCGGCTTCCAAGTCTGTTGCGCATTATTCTAAACTGCTGACACTATATCTCGTAAAATAGTAAACTGAAAGGATGAAATATTGGAATTTGTAAGATTTCCTTTATGCACGGCACAAGGCCTAGATATCTGTTATGTAAATATGTATTTTTTTATACCTTTTTATCATTGAATACCTATTAAAACTATGCAAAGGTGTGTGCGTACAGCCTTGTCTGTGAAACTGTATATTACATACATAATTGTGATTGCAAATAATTACTGTTATAATATTGTAAAATAAATATTTAAAAAAAAAATGTAGTTGTGAAATCGGCGTTGTGTTATCGAACATTTTTAGAATAAAGTTGAGAGTTGAGTATAAATGATTGTTCGTTATATATTTTAAAATTTTAATTGAAATATATATATTAATTTGAATGTTCGTTTTAATTTGTAATATTTTTATATGAATCCTGCAAGTTATTTGATCGTATGGCTTTATTTGATACATACATACATATCATCACGCCATATCCCTTGCAGGGTAGGCAGAGAGAACAGAGTGCCAGAGAACTCTATATCTGCATACTTCACTCGCTTCCTCAACATTCATAATTCTCTTCATACACGCTCGCCGGTTTCGGAGACTCTTGACTCCACCTTCCTTCAGTACATGACCGATCTGGTCTAGGTAGGTTAGTCTCGGTCTCCCTCGGTACCTACATCCTTCCACTTTCGCATTGTATATCTTCTTAACCAGGCGTTCGTTCGGCATTCTTTCCACATGTCCGAACCATCGGAGCATTCCCTTTCGCATCTTTACACCAATACTCTCTTTCATACCTACTCGCTCTCTTACGTCGTCGTTACGAATGCGGTCGGTCAGCCTAACTCCACAGATTTTCCGCAGAGATCGCATTTCGACCGCATTAATTTTACTATCATACTCTTTTCTGCATACCCAACTCTCGCTTCCATACAGTAATGTTTGGACAAGCATTGCGTTATGTATTGCTACACGTGCCTTCTGGCTGAGGTGGTGGCTGCCGAAAAGTTGCCCCAACGCTCCGTTCACTCTATTTCCCGCATTCACTCTTCGCTCTATATCAGTGGTGTACCTTCCATCTCGGCTAAATCCACATCCAAGATATACAAATTCATCCACTTGCTCTAGTACATCATTACCTATTGTTACTCTTACATCTGTTCTGGTTTTATCTCTTTCAAAGACCATTATTTTGGTTTTGCTCACATTCACGCGTAGACCCCTTTTCTTACAATCTTCTGTCATTGTGTCGACTAGGGTCTGCAGGTCAGTCGCTGACTGTGCCAGCAGGACTGCATCATCTGCATAAAGCAGAGCAGTGACCACTGAGTCGCCCATCTGGACTCCCACATTCATATCGTTCAACCTTTGGAGACATTTATCCAGATATATGATAAACAGCCTGGCTGACAGAACGCACCCCTGCTTAACGCCGATATTGACGTCAAACCAAGGCGACATTCCATCATCCAGCCGCACACAGGCTCTACAGCCCATGTAACTGGACTGCACAGCCTGTAGCAGTTTACCGTTAATACCATACTCCGGTAAAATGTCCCAAAGTTCCTTTCGTACAACCGTGTCAAATGCTCTCTCCAGATCCACAAAACTGCAGAAAACCCTCTGACATAGAGCCAGATGCTTCTCCACAATGTTGCGCAGAGAGAACACTTGATCCATGCATCCCCTTCCACTCCTGAAACCTCCTTGTGTCTCACAGAGTAAACCATCGGACACCATCCTCATTCTCCTTTCAATAATTTTTCCATACACTTTTGCTGCCAAACTGGTCAAGCTTATGGCTCTGTAATTTGCGCAGTCATAACGTGAACCCTTGTTTTTAAACAAAGGCACGATGACTGCGCTATTCCAGTCCCTGGGAACCATTCCCGAGCTCCAACATAAATTGAGGAGCAAAGGAACGCCTCCCAGACACAAGAGCCACCGACCTTGATCATCTCGGCAGACACCATATCAATGCCCGCTGCCTTACCATTTTTCAAACTTCTTATCGCCCATTCAACTTCATCCATACTGATGCCATCGGAGGACGCCGTTGTCGAATGTTGATCTACTAAACCACATCCAACACCGGCGCCAACCGTAGCATCCGCATACATATCGCCAAAATATTCACTCCATCGGCTTAACACGTCTTGTGTTTGTGTAAGAATGTCTCCACCTTTAGACCTTATTTTATTCATTCTGAAGGCTGACCAACCACCCCGAGACTTCTTCACCTCCCTCCAAAAGAGTTTGGTGTTACCCTCGAAGTTTTTAGTCAGCCTATCTTCTGCACTCATACTTGCTCTATCACGTTTCTCTTTCACTAAGGCCTTGGTGTCATTCTTACATTACCGATATATTTCTTTCTTCTGTTCAGTCATACTGTCATTCAGATTCAAAGAAGAGACATAGTCCAGCCACGCTTTCTTCTTTTGCTCTACGGAAGCTGCCACTTCCGCATCCCACCATGCATCACCATTTGTTTTTCTATGCTTCTTTGAACTTCCACATACTTCTTTCGCTGTATCTACCATACTCTCTTTCAATACTCTCCAGCATTCTTCAATGTCCGATTGCGGCTGGCTTGCCATCGTCAGCCGTTCTCGGACACCCTCTGCATACTTTTCTCTTACACACTCTTCTTGCAACCTTTCAACCTTTATTCTTTCAAGCCCTCCGAAGTGGACACGCTCTCGCCAGTGCCTCCACTTTCTGAACAGACCACTAAATCTGGCAATAACGAGATAGTGGTCCGTGTCGACTGTGGGGCCCCTGTAGGCTCTTGCGTCCAATATTTTGCTTCGGAGGCGACTGTCTACCAAAATTAAATCTATTATGCTTTTCTGTTCATTCCTTCTCCATGTATACATATGGATGTCCTTATGTTGGAAAAATGTGTTTGACACAATAAGGTTTCTCTCCATGCATACATCCGCTATGAGCCTACCTGCGTCGTTCACTCTCTTATCACTAAATGGACCAAGTACGTCCTCATAGTCGGGACGCTTGGTCCATTTAGTGATCCCCATCCGTTCAAATCTCCGCATACAATCACGCGTTCACTGGTTTCTGCCATATCCAGAACTTCCCTAACATTATCCCAAAACTTCTCTAGGTCTGATGCCACCGAGGATCCTACGGGAGCATATGCTACAACCATGAATACCTTGGTGACACCTAGTTTTATACGGACCCACAGAAGTCTGGGATCATACATTCCGTAATCCTTCACACCTGAGGCCAAGCGAGAGGACAACAGCACTCCTACCCCCATGCTGGCTCGATCGCTCTGTGGTACACCAGACCACAGAGCCATCCCGCCACCAGGAAGATCGTAGGCGTCGCTGCCCCTTCGCTTGGTCTCTGTTACACAGAGCACGTCTAGCTGTTTGTCCGCCATGACGGATATCAGCTCGTGCAACTTACCTTCCACACAACCTCTTACATTCCACGTGCCCACCCGGCACTCCGTTCTCCTCGACTCGCCTAACTGGGCAAGGCGTGATGGGTGGCGGCCCCCATCGCCGCAATTTCACCCGCTTTATTTGATGCACAGATAAAACGCAGCCGAGACCTCTCCAGCTTTATGTAAACGAAAGTAATAACATTTCTTTGGACAACGAACGCGGTAGAAAGAAATTATCTAAATAATTGTTAAATATTATGTATGTCGTACTCTAAGACACAGAGTTCAATAAAAATATTAGTTTCAGACCTAGTCTACTTTTATCATTTCTCATTATCATTCCCATTTTCCAAGGATAAAATTAAGATTGATGATGCGATTTTTATACCCTTAATAATACTATTCCAAAAATTTTTAGTTAAATGTCTACACTGTGAATAAAAGTTTCACTTTTACCGTGGTTTCATAAAACCACACAATCTTTTTTCTTTAATTAAAATGTCATTGAAATTAATAAATGACATTTAAATTAGCATCAATTTATAAAATTTACATAAAAAAAGCAATCTGTGTGTTACCGCCAAAGAGCTAATGATCTAATTCATATTGTAGCGCCATTAATCATAAATCATTTTGCATTTATAATAACAAATTAATGTGTAGTAAGTGTGACAATAGAGCTTGCGAAAAAAATCATTGGATATGAAATTTCACATGTGATATCACTGTGAGAAAAAAAGATAATTTCACGAAATGAAAATGAAATGAAAGTAGCAATCATTTGCATGTCTATAATAGTGTACATGTTTCGTCTCGTTTTCCTAGCGAGACTTAACGAGACCCTTTGACTCGGGCGCAAAAAACGACAGGAGACCGAGACTAAGCGAGGCGAGAACGAGAGCGCGAGACGTGACGAGAGCACCATGTACATACTCACTCTCGGCCTCTCTCGGGGTGTCTCGTCGAGTGTGTACAGCCGCTAACAAGTAGACTTGGGTAGCTCCTGAATGAGAGATACAAATGAACTAGCTCTTTGATTTCAATCTAGCTCACATTAGCTCAGTAGCTCAGTTAATAGTTCAACGGCTCAATCGGCTCTTTTACTCGCGTCGTCATGTCGTGCGAGTCGTCGCCCGATATATGCCGAGCACCGCCGAACAGTAAAAGTATTGAGCAGGTTCCGATATGCATTGTGACTATTGCGAACACTAAACGTACAAGTTATATGTTCAACAAAGAAAAAATGTTTGAAAAATAAAAAGTTATATTTTATAATTTAATATTGATCTTTGAATAATAATATTCAATAATAATAATAGTTATCAGTGCAAGCTGTCACTGGACCCAGTCGATTCTGCCAGCCCATACGCATTTAGTGAAAAGCTGTTTTTAACCATTTAAATTACAAGCAGACCTTTCCATTTTATATATATATATATATATATATATATATATATATATATATATATATATATATATATATATATATATATATATATATATATATATATTATAGCTCATCCTGCGATCACCAATCAAAATTTACATGCTCATGCATATCAAGCTTATCGCTTAATGATCGCGTAGTTCAGAGTTTGAACTATTCAAAAGAGTTAGAGCCGTGAACGAATTGAAATAAAATGAGCTAACTCAATAAGTGAGCTAGCTCTCTTGATGAGCTAAATGAACTCAGGATATATATGAGCTAAATGAACTAAAGAGCAGATGATATAGCTCTTTTGATCAAAAGAGCTATATCTCTCTTTTCTTTTCAGTGAGCCGTTTCTCGCATCTCTACTAACAAGTGACCAAGACTAAGCGAAACGAGAATGAGAGCGCGAGACGAGACGAGAGTACCATGTAAACACTCGCTCTCGGCCTGTCTCGGGGTGTCTCGTCGAGCGTGTACAGCCGCTATAATAAAAAGTTAAACGGCTTTTATTCCTAACAACCAATAAATTAATTACTTTAAATCTTTGAATAAATTTATTAGTTTAAATAGTAGATTAACTCTTCAACTTTTCAAACTATTGCCGCCATTTCCTATGACAGTTCTAGCGACAATTGCTTCGTTTAGAAACAAATTAAAATGTCGGAAATTTAAATTTTTCTTAATCGTTTAATTTGTGAGTAATTTAATTTTATTTTATTAAATTAATAGTAATTTATTTTAAACTGGTGGGTAAAACAGTTTTATCAACTTCAATAACATTATTAAGTTAACATCGATGTCAAAACGCTGGCTGTTTCATGTGTGTTAGTGCCCGGTCAAAAAAGTACAAAACGTTGTTTATAAAAAAAAAAACTCGCATTTGTATTGATTTTCGCAAGTCTATGAAGTTCTAGTCTCAATTTTCGTGCGAATAAATCTAAGCCTAGAAAATTAGCAATTCAATTTTAATTTCATTCTTAGTATTTGTAATCTAATGTACCATTTATATCTGCGTGTAAAATCGTATAAACCTACTTTTTACACTGTGTAGCCACCCGTAACGATATTCTGAATATACTTTACATTCTTGTGTGTTTTGCGGCTAAGTATAGTGTTCTTATTAAAAATGAGTGCAACAGCGCAACAAAAATCCCTCGTTAGGGATAGTTTATTTCATTTTATATCTAAACACGCGCCACACGCTAATTTAAATGTAATTGACGATGTAATATTAGTGTATGTAATTTCAATTCTTCAAGAGGCTTCCAAGGATCCCTGCTTCGATGTGGAAGGTAAGAAATCTTTGAAACTCCTTATAAGTTATTTAGAATGTACCATATACTCAGATAAAACCCATTCTTATATAAAAAAAATATTTTTATGTTAATATTGTCAACCAAGGTGCCTCATTATGTAAAATATTCATTGTTTTTCTTCACTGCAGTGTATCTTTGAATAAAGGAACGTCCCTGTGAAACAAAAGACGTTTATCTTTGCAAGTTGTATATAATACAAAAGGATTCCTATCATATTAAGTAGGATGATGTAATTTTTTTTTAATATTTATTTATGCGATACTGAAACATTAAACACTACTTATATGACCTGTATTTGTTGATACTGAGGTATGAAATTACCATAACTACAACTCCAACTCACACACTAGCCGCACATATTTTAGTTAAGTATCTTTTATTGTATTCTTCTACTCTTATCCCAATTACTTGGGGTCGATACGATATATACCCTTCTTTCATAGTACATATTGTAGAAGTTATTGGCAATAGTTTTATGACCGGCCACCTGCCAGATGTCAACCCTCCTTGGAAATATAATTATTGACCAAACGGCATCAGATGGAGTTGGGCAAGGTCATTATAATGCTTTTAGTCGTTTTTTACGAAATCCATGAGCAAAGTAAGGGTTGGTAGTATTCGAAGCTGCTGCCACACAGCTCAGATAAGTATCTTTTATTTAAAAAATAAATATTCCAATCGAAGGAAGAAATCCAGCCAGTCCTGCTAGCATGGTATGCGTAGGGCAGTGATGGCTGGTCTACTAGGTAAATTTGTTATTTGATGGCGAACATGTGATTGTCAAACATAAGTTACACCCAGATTCTGAACAATAATTCACAGTACATAAAGAATTGTCCTGCATAGGGATTGGACGCACAATACTCAATACAAGAGGTCTGTATAACCCATATCACACACACATCTCAGCTATGAATAATATTCTAAGAAAAATTTGTAATTAGGTTAAAAATGCAGTAAGACATGTGATATATTTTTTTTATTGTTAAAAATGTGACTACGAGGTTGGGCTCATGTTTCGAGAGCCGATGATTCAGTAAATGCTTCATATATCATGTCTATAAATGATCTTCAATTATAATAGTACTTTTGGCAAATACCAGTTGATTTACCAAATTATATACAGGGTGCCGATTTTATTACTAGAATAACTTAAACTAGGTGTAGGAATGACGTCATAAAAAACATTAAAGTTAGTTGCAGACTCCTAGCCTCCTGCCCAATCCCGAGATAAAGTGATTTGTTTCTTATCGAAGCAGTAGGTTTGTCACCATTCATTGACCTGTAGGTACATTTCGACCTAGCTGTGCCGCGGCGAGCGCAGCGCGAGTGGGGCTATTTGCCTACTAGTTCAGTGTCACACGCATGAGTATATGCCTACACCGAATTTTTATAGTACAAGTGTATTGACCGCTTATCAGTATGGCATTTTAATCAAAACTTAGGTACTGTTTTTTTTTACTGATTTGAATAGTGTATCATGGTCTGATACACCCCCTTCAAGGATTCTACTCATTAAATCGGCAACCTGTATATATTTTCCGTGTGGTGATGGAGTAAAAATACAATTTAGTACGCCCCCTATCTTACCCATGGGTGATCATAAGAGACAACTCATCATCATAAACCTGCTCTTATTCCAATTTATTTGGGGTCGACGCATTATGTCTTCTCCTTCCATACAACTCTATCAGGCGTCATCTCTGTGGTCACTCCTTGTCTATCCATATCATGTTTCACGCAGTTCATCCATCTTTTCTTCGGTCTTCCCTTGCCCCTTAAGCCTTCAACATTCATGCTTAAAGCTTTCCTCACAACATTACTTTCATCCCTTCTCATCACATGTCCATACCATGTCAATCTATCACTCCTTAATTTACCCGTCACTGGTGCAACTTTCAAACTTCCTCTTATATGTTCATTCCTTATTTTGTCCATTCTTGTCACACCACACATCCATCTCAACATTCGCATCTCCGCTACATGCAGTCGTCTCTCATCCGTCGCTTTTGTCGTCCAACATGCTGATCCATATAGTACAGCAGGTCTTATTAGGCTTTTATGTATTTGGCCCTTTAATTTAAGGGGTACTTTGGGGTCGCATGTTGTACCCGTGACCTGCCGCCATTTCACCCGTCCCACATCAATTCTGTGCTCCACCACACGATCCAGGTCGCCATCGCTTTGGATAAAAGAACCGAGGTATCGAAAGTTCGAGCATACTGGGATAGGTACTCCATCTAGAGTTATGGGTGTAAAATTGGAGAGACCGCCGAAATCGCAGAACATGTATTCTGTTTTTGGTCATAAGAGACAACTAAGGTATATAAAAGGCATATAACATCTATGCATGCGAACCTCCTCTAAAGACTCTTAAATACGCTTTATATTGAATCGGTGAATGTCGCTTTGATCTTTTTCTTGTCCTTTCTCTTATCTATGAGTTTGAGTCTGGTCAGAATTCTCTTTTGTTCTAATTACGCGACAGACCTCGTTCCGACATACCGAGTTCGAAATTAAACTACCCTACGCTGATGAAATGGTTTAACACAGGGATCTTATTTCAAGTTCTCCTTTGTTCTCTTTCAGTCTTCTACAATAACTGTGGAAATGGCAAATGTGATGTATTGTTACTCTTTCAGTTTATGGATACGAAGATGCTAGGCCCGTGGCTTTCTTTGGATTAATGAAGATGTTGTCAATCATGTTTTTATCATAATTACTGAGATTTAGCATTTGGTAAGCTAAGCAATTTATAAATCTACTGGGGTCAAGGAATCAGCACCATTGGCCAGTTCAACGGTGATAACAAGGGAATACGGTAGCGTATCTGGTCGCAAGCCGCTCTTTCGTCACTCCGGACGGAACGGGTGGGTTGTATTCAGCCTGCCACGAAAAAAACATCATTTTTAAAAAGTATACTTTTGATTTAGATATGCTATTGGTAATTCATTCCAGCGTCCAAACGAAACATCGTGAAGATAATAACGCGAACCATAATTTGGTTATCATACGTAACTATCCACACTGGCCTAACTGGCTAGGCGTTTGAAATTTTTTTTTCAAAAGATGTATAATGAACTGCTATATGTGGTAATCTTATTTTCGCTTGCAAAGTAATGTTTTCTATCCTAAAGAAATATTTTTTCTACTAAAATTCTAAATTCTAAGCCTTATGGAAATCTGACGATGTGTATGTAGAATTTCAAGACGAGTGGTTGAGCTGATGTGAAGAAAATAGTGGTAGGACCACGCTGTTTACAGTTCTCTGTCTACAGCCGCGAGCCGGTCCGTCCGGGGTTGTACCACACTCTCGCAGAAAATCGACGTCTAAGCGTTTCGCGACGTCGAGGTTTTCAATGGTAGGTAGCGGCCCATCTTTACCATCTGGTATTGCAAAGGTCCATGGACGGCAGTAACATTTACCATTTGGTGGGCTACTTGCTCGTTTGCGATTATCAACAATAGAAAAAAGATGTAACAAACAAATATTCTTTTCAAATTACTGAAATTTTGCATTTAATATGCTTAATTATTTATAAAAAACCCGATTACGAGCGAAAAATTATTGTCACAAAGGAGATTCGAACTCACACCTATTGGAAATCCGTTCCGATCGTGCTGCCACTTACACCACCGTGAACTATTGTAGGACATTCAATTCTATAACCAGGGTTGTGTTATCTTTTAATACAATTCTAACTGCAAAGTTTGAGTATTAAGCCTGTACAATGTGTAAACAATGTCGGGTAGACGGCACACATCCCCTTAAAAACGAATTATATAACGATGCGAGAATTGTATGTCCTACAATAGCTCACGGTGGCTTAAGTGACAGCACGGTTGGAACGGATTTGCAATAGGTGTGGGTTCGAATCTCACTTGTGACAATCATTTTTCGCTCGTAATCGGTTTTTTATAAATATTCTTTTTTGATTTTTTTTTAAATACAACGCTGCAGAATCACCTAAGAAATTGTATGTTTATTTGTATGCTGAAGAATTCTATTAATATGCATAATTTCCAGATAGTACAAAAATATATCTTGCATGAGAATTGAATCCATGTCACTTGGCCCGGAAGCATCAGTTTTTATTTTTAGACCACCATATCGACACAGCTAAATTGCTTGGGAAAATAGGATGGCGAATCTTTTGTGTCCTTAGTCCAATCTTAGAG
This sequence comes from Lymantria monacha, assembly GCA_905163515.2. NCBI lineage: Eukaryota > Metazoa > Arthropoda > Insecta > Lepidoptera > Erebidae > Lymantria > Lymantria monacha. Next base: position 20,680,709 of record LR991104.1, on the reverse strand, counting down.
CGACAAAAAAAAATAAACAGGCTATGTGCACCTAAGTAGTCTGTGCAAACGGATATGTCAATTATAAAGAATTTGAACGACCCTACTGGTCCCAAATGAGGTCATGAACACTAGAAACAAATTTCAATTTATCATATCATCCTTCGTTATATAATATAAATTTGTGGGTTCCGTTTGTACATTCATATTTTTGACATTAAGCATAAACAAGGTCATAAGGTCTCCTCATAAAAAGGCGGAAAAATAATACACCCATGATTAAAGGCTTTCTTTGTGGTGATGTAGTACAAATACGAAGGTCACTTTACCTTTTAGTACATACATACATATCATCACGCCATATCCCTTGCAGGGTAGGCAGAGAGAACAGAGTGCCAGAGAACTCTATCTTTGCACACTTCACTCGCTTCCTCAACATTCATAATTCTCTTCATACACGCTCGCCGGTTTCGGAGACTCTTGACTCCACCTTCCTTCAGTACATGACCGATCTGGTCTAGGTAGGTTAGTCTCGGTCTCCCCCGGTAACTACATCCTTCCACTTTCGCATTGTATATCTTCTTAACCAGACGTTCGTTCGGCATTCTTTCCACATGTCCGAACCATCGGAGCATTCCCTTTCGCATCTTTACACCAATACTCTCTTTCATACCTACTCGCTCTCTTACGTCGTCGTTACTATGCGGTCGGTCAGCCTTACTCCACAGATTTTCCGCAGAGATCGCATTTCGACCGCATTAATTTTACTTTCATACTCTTTTCTGCACACCCAACTCTCACTTCCATAGTAATGTTGGGACAAGCACTGCGTTATGTATTGCTACACGTGCCTTCTGGCTGAGGTGGTGGCTACCGAGAAGTTGCCCCAACGCTTCGTTCACTCTATTGCCCGCATTCACTCTTCGCTCTATATCAGTGGTGTACCTTCCATCTCGGCTAAATCCACATCCAAGATATACAAATTCATCCACTTGCTCTAGTACATCATTACCTATTGTTACTCTTACATCCGTTCTGGCTTCATCTCTTTCAAAGACCATTATTTTGGTTTTGTTCACATTCACGCGTAGACCCCTTTTCTTACAATCTTCTGTTATTGTGTCGACTAGGGTCTGCAGGTCAGTCGCTGACTGTGCCAGCAGGACTGCATCATCTGCATAAAGCAGAGCAGTGACCACTGAGTCGTCCATCTGGACTCCCACATTCATATCGTTCAACCTTTGGAGACATTTATCCAGATATATGATAATCAGCCTTTTTTTTTTGCGGTGGGCTATGGACGCGCCCCGCCAAATCGGTCCGGGGTGACGGAAGAGGCGGCGCGCAACCCCATTGACCCACTCTGCAAGCACTTCTTCATCGCCATGCGAGCGGGCCACCGGTACCCGATCTTTGTCTTCGGTGGCCCGCTCGGCGGTATGCCCTCTCGGGCTCCTCTCCTGTCGACGCCCCGACAGCTTTCGCCGTCGAGGCGTCGTTCTATATGATAATCAGCCTGGCTGACAGAACGCACCCCTGCGTAACGCCGATATTGACGTCAAACCAAGGCGACATTCCATCATCCAGCCGCACACAGGCTCTACAGCCCATGAAACTGGACTGCACAGCCTGTAGCAGTTTACCGTTAATACCATACTCCGGTAAAATGTCCCAAAGTTCCTTTCGTACAACCGTGTCAAATGCTCTCTCCAGATCCACAAAACTGCAGAAAACCCCCTGACCTAGAGCCAGACGCTTCTCCACAATGTTGCGCAGAGAGAACACTTGATCCATGCATCCCCTTTTACTCTTGAAACCTCCTTGTGTCTCACACAGTAAACCATCGGACACCATCTTCATTCTCCTTTCAATAATTTTACCGTACACTTTTGCTGCCAAACTGGCCAAGCTTATGGCTTTGTAATTTGCGCAGTCATAACGTGAACCCTTGTTTTTAAACAAAGGCACGATGACTGCGCCATTCTAGTCCCCGGAAACCATTCCCAAGCCCCAACATAAACTGAGGAGCAACAGGAACGCCTCCCAGACACAGGAGCCACCAAGCTTGATCATCTCGGCAGACACCATATCAATGCCCGCTGCCTTACCATTTTTCAAACTTCTTATCGCCCATTCAACTTCATCCATACTGATGTCATCGGAGGACGTTGCTGTCGAATGTTGTTCTACTAAACCACATGCGACACCGGCGTCAACCGTAGCATCCGCATACATATCGCCAAAATATTCACTCCATCGGCTTAACACGTCATGTGTTTGTGTAAGAATGTCTCCATATATTGTGGTAGGACCACGCTGTGGACAGTTCTCTGTCTACAGCCGCGGGCCGGTCCGTCCGGGGTAGTACCACACTCTCGCAGAAGATCGACGTCTGAGTAATAGCAATGTGCTATTGCGCTTCGTTCGGTGAGCGAGAGAGCCGGAAGCCTAACTGGGGTGGGTTCAGGGTTGTATTGGTAGGCAGCGGCCTAGCTATACCATTGGCAAAGGTCCATGGGCGGTAGTGACACTTACCATCAGGTGTGCTGTCTGCTCGTTTGCCGCCATAAGCAATAAAAAAAAAAAAAAAAAAAAAAAAAAAAAACCTTTAGCCCTATTTTTATTCATTCTGAAGGCTGACCAACCACACCGAGACTTCTTCACCTCCCTCCAAAAGAGTTTGGTGTTACCCTCGAAGTTTTTAGTCAGCCTATCTTCTGCACTCATACTTGCTCTATCACGTTTCTCTTTCACTAAGGCCTTGGTGTCATTCTTACATTGCCGATATATTTCTTTCTTCTGTTCAGCCATACTGTCATTCAGATTCAAAGAAGAGACATAGTCCAGCCACGCTTTCTTCTTTTGCTCTACGGAAGCTGCCACTTCCGCATCCCACCATGCATCACCATTTGTTTTTCTATGCTTCTTTAAACTTCCACATACTTCTTTCGCTGTATCTAACATACTCTCTTTCAATACTCTCCAGCATTCTTCAATGTCCGTTTGCGGCTGGCTTGCCATCGTCAGCTGTTCTCGGACATCCTCTGCATACTTTTCTCTTACACACTCTTCTTGAAACCTTTCAACCTTTATTATTTTCTTTATTCTTTTACCTTTTAGTAATCGTAAAAATTTATTAAAGAATTTTTGGCAGGCTATGATCTAGACACGCCCCGCTTAATCTATCCGGGGTCTATATATGGTGCGACGCGACCCTAAAACTTATCGTATGCCTTCCCCTTTGCTATTAGACTGATCACTGGTACTGATTCCTTGACATCGGAGATCAACCCAGCGGATTATTCCTTTTGGAACTCATCTTGCTTGTTGTGATATGCTAATCTCCTTCGTCTGCAAGAAGCCCGTTCGTAGCAATGGAACAGATCTGTGAGGAAGACTCGCTAATCCAAATTTTACCTCTTTTTGCTACCTCTTTTTACAACTCTAGAACGTGAAGCTTAGAAAACGCTTGTCCTTCCATCTATCAGCTTCAAGACGTCTATATACGACAATCAGAATGGTCCCAAGTCATTTGCATTTGACGATTCTTGTAACTTTCGATGTCGTCAGTCCATCTAGTGGAGATCCACGCTGCATCGTCCAATTCTTAAGCGCTACTCGAGAACCTTTCTCTTCCTATTTACAACGGTGTCACCTATTCATTTCCAATTCAGTGTGCTAATTCTTTAGACTCACTTCACTCATTCATCATCATTCTCCTACTCTTATCCCAATTACTTGAGGTCAATACAATATGTACTCTTCTTTCATAATATATATTGTAAAAGTTATTGGCAATAGTTTTATGACCGGCCTGCCAGACGTCAACCCTCTTTGGGAATGTAATCGTTGACCAAACTGCATCAGATGGAGTTGGCCCAGGTCGTTATAATGCTCTTAATAGTCTCGACATCCACGAACAAATTAAGGGTTGGTAGTATACGTAGCCGCTACCACACAGCAATTCTAATTCTTCAGGATATGTCGATTATATATCCTTTCTTCTACGATATAAAGGTTTTTATCACGAAGAGATATATCGATTACAGCCCTCTTGAATATAGTCAAAGTGACCGAGTTTAATTATGAGGCCGACATTTAGAGACCACGTTTTATTCTAAGGTCATTAGAATAAAATTAATTTCTTGACCTTTATTGCCGTTGCTGGGCTCGAGCCTCCTCCACAATATGAATAAAATCGACGTATATACCAGACTGATCAGATATTTTGGCATAGGAAAACAAAATTTCGAGCGGAGTTGCGACTCTTGTGAAAATAGTCCCATGACTTGGTCGTAACAGGGAGGTAGGAAAAGCGTGTGATTTTTAGCGGTTAGTAGCGCTGAGCCCGACAGCACATCCCTCCTGAGAGGTTGGCACGCGTAATGAATGCATTTTCAAATAAAAAAAGAGTCAAATTTCTAGAACTGATATTATGAAAGATTTGAACTTATATCTATTGATAATCCAAATGCTTTACTAATTAAGCTAATGTGGCAGCTATGCGCTTGCCGTAATAGTCCTACTGTATCTCTTCCATAATGGAAAAGAAATTCAACGACGATCACGCTGGTCAAACGCGTTGTCATGAGGTTTTATAATAATAATTTAATTCAGACAAAAATATCCATAGTTGTTTACATTAATTCATTTATTTATTAGTATGTTAGTATATCAAATAATAATTATGCTTATATTACTTATGTTAGTATTTATGTCAAGTTCTCCTTCTCTTGCAAAGATGTTATCATCTCAGCTCATATATGTCCCACTGTTGGGCTCCTCCGTAATGGGTGGGAAATGAACTATTATACCACGCTGATCAGACGTGTTGGTATGGGGTTTGGTTTCGAGTTTAATTTCTCTTGCATATATGTTTTAAGCATTTTATATCTCTTAGTTGTCTTTTACGATCACCCACGGGTAAGATAGGGGTGGTGAATTGTATTCTTACTCTGTTACTACGTGGAAAAATTATGTTATCCCTTAGTCATCTGTTACGACAACCATGAACAAGATAGGAGATAGTGAATTGTACTCCTATTCGCATGTCAAACAAATAATCTTCGTTGTGTTTTGTCGGAGACGGATAACATGTTTTCTTTTCCAGGATTTATAGAAATGATGGCAGCTTACGTGCCTGAGTTCGCGAGAATCGACGCTGCACTTGTTTGTTCTTGGGTACTGGACCTGGAAGCTGAGCTCCGCGTTTGCAGTGACGAAACTAAGTCCCTATCCAGCAATGGTGAGATGCTTTCTTAGAAAAAGATAGTACTTGTAGCTTTCTCTGTGAGAGTCGAATCTGAATGGTGACAATACTGATTTCCTAGGAAACTCATTACACAGATTTCTATCGCCAATCCATCTGTGAATTTGGCAGTTATGGAATTATCTTACCTCTAGTTGGAACGCTTATATAATAGATAAGATAATGTTACCAAAATACGTGAACAGTTCAGGGAGTAGGGGTTTCTTAGTTCCGGGCCGCCATGGATGTCAAGGAAGCGTCTTCTTCAGGGAAGACGGTGGGTTATAGGGCCACACGCCGCTCTTCCGTTTCGCCCCGGACGGAATCGGCGGGGTGTGTTGAGACCATAGTCTACCAAATAAAAAAGGGGTTTCTTCAAAATGTCGCGATAGGCTACAGTGGCGGTGAAGGTTGGATGGATGGATACCTCCCCTTCTACTGGTAGAGGGATTTGGATTAATCTTGCCGTCGAACTCGAATTTAGATGATGGAAAAATTAATACAAACCTTTGAACGAAGACAAAGCTCTAGTATAAGTGAAAAAAAAAAAATCTGATAATGTTGCAGATGATTCTGTTGATGACAAGATTAGCCTGACCCTTCAAAGTCTGAGTGAGATGTTGCCATCGGCAAATTCTACCAAGCACAATCGGTAAGCGTTTCCTCTTTTTTCTGTAATGAAATTCAACAACCTGCACTAAGGAGAAAACCTTGAATCGCTGAAGGGGCTCTTCACAAATATACAATTAATCTTACGTTTAATGGTTACACTTCAAAAAACCACACCTAAATTTTAGGTAACACCTAAAGCTATCCATATGACACGTATTACTCCTCTTATAAAGTTATGTCAAAATTTATGAAAATTTGTAATAATAGTCTAAAAATCCCCAAACTTTTACTGCTTTTAGAAATGTTAATGGAATAAACATACGTATTTCCGTGTGGTGACGGAGAATACAATTCACTGCTCCCTATCTTGCCTAAAAGACGACTTAAGAATATTATATGCAGATAACATCTATGCAAGAGAAGGAAAACTGGAAATAAAACCCTATAAAATACATCTGATCAGCGTGGTATAATAAGTCAATTTCCCTCCTATCGCGGAGGAGGCTTGAGCTCAATAATGCTGTGTATGATCGGAGATGATAATCATGATGAATTCCACACCATTAGCAAATTTGTGGCAAGGGTTGCCATTAAATTTTAAAAAAAATATTTGAAGTTATTTAAATTCGTTTAGGTGTCATTGATGAAAACGGACTCAAAGGACAATGGGCATTGCGGCCCATGAGCGGCCATCAATGAAACTAGTGTCATTTGAAAGGGGAGATCTTTGACAACAAATATTGTTCAAGGAGTACTATGAAATACCGTTTGGGAAAAAAAATATAGTTAAAATACTATTATTAAAATACTATTTTTTTTTCATTATTATTTATGTATCCTAATATTCAATACTTTTTCTATTAGAGGTCTAAGAACCTTTGTTAAAATCGGTCTCGCCATGTTTCATGCGTCAACCAATCAGCGACGAGCGCCGCTCGCACTCGGCGACTCGGCGATTACCTTTATGCTCGAGCGCACAGCGCAGTCCATCGTTGACATTTGTTTCGTTGAGTACTGTGCGATTATTATTGTTTGACAATTTCTTTTGACTCTGGCTTGCATATCGGACTTGTTAATATCTAACTTGGTGACTTGTGCTCGTTTTTTTGGACTTTTTTTAAGCAGATTCCTATAACAATGGCAGATAATCGCCAAGTGTGTATTTTATGTAATCAATCCGTGATAAACAGAAGAAGATACGAAATAACCCGTGCTCGGTTTGAAGAACATCCCGCTGTAGGCCAATATATCTTTGAAGCTCTTACCTCTGAACATCAGGTAAGTACATCAAACGAAATCATTATTTCTTAGTTGTCACGTCAACAATATAGTACTGTTTAACTTGAGGTGGTCACAGTGTTTTAACTCTCGCGCATTGAGATTACATTTCGCTGTAAGTAGTAAGTAAACTGTTACCGACGCGGCGACGTTGTCGTTCCGTTTGATCCACGGGGCGAGAACGGGATAGAAGTATCGGTATTTACGTATGAGTAAGCGAGATAATTAATACTGCTTAGGCAATCGAGTAAAATATTTTTCTTTATATTTCGCTTTGTTTGAACAGCGTTCAATGAAAAGAACTAAGCGTTTTGACTAATTGTAATACTCTCATTTTCAGATACAATACAATGGTCAGGAGTACATTTGTCGACCATGCTGGCAACGGGCAGAAAGAGCTGCGCAGCCAAGAGAAGACCGTCCACACGAATGTGTATTACATATTGAAGAATATTCAAGACTCTCTAATACAGCAACGCGTTGTATGTATGAAAACTGCAGACGAACGGATCTCCGAAGGATTCCGGATAACATTAAAGTGACATTCTTGATTCATTTTAATTTTTATATTCCAAATAGTGCAAGAGTTTGCGATTATCATTTGGTATCCAATGATTGGGATCAAATAATTGACAGCCCTAACTTGCTCCACGACTTCAATGCCACACATTTTGTGCATATCATGAGCCTCATGAAAATCGCGGTGCTTCGAGGATCTATACTAGATTTTGATAATATAGATGACATGGACCCAAATGAAGTATACATCCGATTAGGCGTTAGTCGAGACCAATTTATGAATATTTTGGAACAAACTCCTTCATTGTCGAACGTATCAACACGCCCGAAAACATCTTTGGCATGCTACTTAATGAAACTGCGAAGCGGTGAAGCAAATGAAAGGCTGGCGACGCTTTTTAATATGAGCCGTAGAACCCTAGAACGACATTTAACGTTCGCCAGAGACTCTCTTTTACTGGACTTCGTTCCCCGGCATCTTGGTTATGATCATCTCAATAGAATTGATGTAGCTAACCGAAACCTACAAGTTCCAAATGCAATTTTTGGAAATGCAAATGCCTTAAACAGAAAGGCAATTGTGATAGCAGACGCCACTTATATATATATACAAAAGTCCGCAAACTATTTATTCCAAAAGCGATCATATAGTCTACACAAATACACGAATTTGTTGAAACCGTTTTTAATAGTGTGCTGCGATGGCCACATTTTAGATGCCTTTGGGCCATATTCAGCCATAGAATCAGATGCACAAATAATGAAAAATATGATTGACGACGAAGGAAATCCTTTCCATTGGTTTTTTGAACATGGAGATGTGTTCATCTTAGACCGTGGGTTTCGCGACGTAATCGACGACTTACATGCCTATGGTTATGAAGCTCACTTACCGAAAACAAAAAATCGAGACGAAGATGAATTGACGACAGAACAAGCGAATAAGTCTAGGTTGGTTACTATGTGCCGCTGGGTTGTTGAAGTTATAAATGGTTGGTTCAAACGCGATTTTAAACTATTCCGACAAGACTTTTTCAATCGTGCTTTGCCTCATATGATGACAGATTTTAGAATAGGTGCTGCATTATTGAATGCTTGCAGAGAACCATTGTCAGATAACGTTCACGCTGAAACATTTATAGAAGTTATAAACCAAAGAGTGAACCAACCAAATAACCTAGCAGAGTATGTCCTAGCCAACAACCTTAATCGTAGACGGGCTAGTTTCGATAGCATTACAGGAAACCAACCTAACATAAGTGATTTTCCTTTGCTGACTGAGGACGATTTAACCATTTTTGCACTTGGTACATACCAAGTGAAGCTAGCCCGCAGCTATTATGCGGAGCATGTGCAACAAGGTCTCTATAATATAGAAACGTATAGGGACCCCGATGTTACAGGCCTAGGCAGGTACGGCATCACAGCAACAAATGTTTGGCTGCTAAGATGTCGAATACAATCTAGACATACTAGGTCAAAAATATATCATTCGTACATTATAGTAGATAGAGAGAAAAGCAGCAGAGAAGCCATAGAAAACTACTATTGCAGTTGTCTAAGCGGTAAGCGCACTCTTGGTTGCTGTGCCCACATTATGTGTGTAGTGTGGTATTTAGGGTGGGCGAGAAACCAAGAGGAAGATACCGTTTACCAGCTCATTTTTTAAACGATATTATTGTAGACGACAATTGAATCCCATCATTTTCTTTTTTTAAAGGAATACTAGCATTATATACGAGCATTGTATATGTGTCTGTCAATAAATCGATGTATATAATAACCAATTAACCTTTAGTTTTATTTAATCCATCATTATCTTATACTTAGACATGCATTACGTTTTATCATTTACGTACTTTCGGTTTAATTAATTCGATTTTTTTATATGATCAACGCTTTATAACTTTTTATCTAAACAAGTTGCCGAAATAATTTTTTGCAGTCTTAATATATACATAATTGTCGACTAAAAAATATATAGGACAGATGTGGCCGCCGATGGGACAAGCGCCATACATTTTTGCCCATTGTCCTTTATAAGACATCTTTGTCAGTGGGTAAAACGTTTAATTCTCTCCTTCCACCAGATCTCACTCAAACTCGGAGAGTTCTGAATGTGCGGAGACAACCAGGCGCCCTCTGCTGAGCGAGAGCGATGAACACGCCGACCTCTGCCGCCTTCTCCATGAGATGTTCCCCAACTCTTGTATCATGGAGGTAATATTTATTACCATCAACATCTGCATCTTTGTTATTAATGACTAGATGATATCGCTGTGGTAGCGGCTGTGAATACTACCAACCCTTACTTTGCTCGTGGATGTCGTAAAAGACGACTAAGAGACCTTATAACGACCTGGGCCAACTCCATCTGATGCCGTTTGGTCAACAATTACAATCCCAAGGAGGGTTGACGTCTGGCAGGCGGCCGGTCATAAAACTATTGCCAGTAACTTTTACAATATGTACTATGAAAGAAGAGTACATATTGTATCGACCCCAAGTAATTGGGATAAGAGTAGGTGAATGATAAAGATATTCATCAATTTATCGACATCTCTTTGATATACTGTTGCTTCATCGTGAGGTGATGATCATCTCATAATCGCCACGCTTTTCGGGCGATTTAAAGATTGGTTTTGTTGTTAGACTTTTTCTAGTAGAATGCGGCTACCTGCCTGTGGTGATTAGGGTGATGAATTATTATATTCTTAAGCCTTCTAATTATATCGTTATGAAACCATAGTAGACTGACTAACTGCACAGATGGTGTAATAGTTCAGATACCGACCTACTATGTCGCGGTTTTGATTCCCACACAGTACAATACTGCGATCTATAAATTGTTGTTCCGTGTCTGGGTGTAATTTGTGTCCGTTAACTATGTGATTATGAAATTCCTCGAGCAAGAAAAGTATTATCTTTTTATCCATGTAGTGACGGAGTAAGAATACAATTCACCCTATTTTACTCGTGGGTGATCGTAAGAGACGACTAAGGGATATATATAGCATATAACACCTATGCGAGAGAAGTAAAACTGGAAACAAAACCCTATACCAACACGTCTGACCAGCGTGGTGTAGTTGGTTAATATTCCTCTCGTTTAGAGGAGGCTCGAACCCAATATTAGGACGTGTATGAGCTGAAATGATGATGAATTGTCTTTTTAAAAATATATAAGGAAACCTACCTCCAACAGTGTGGTTTGATAATGGATTTGCATTCTGATTGTGTATAAAAAAATAACATTATTGAAGTCAAACTTCTAATGTGAATTCCAACAAGGTTGCGTTAAACGTTTAACGCAATGTCACTCGAATGCATGCGCGTAGTATACCTGTTACAGGCCAGCGCGAGCGTTAGCAAGGAGTAGCGTCCAATATTCCAACGCAAGAGGGAGAGACAATGAAGGATACTACACAAAGGTAGAAAGTAGGAGAGAGAAAGAGAGTGAGTTGGTAGATTCCAAGCACATGCGCGTGGTATTCTTGCTATGCAGCGAAGTAAACAGTGTGAGCGTCGTGAAATTAGCTGAAATACGTACTTGTTGTTCTATTTTAATTTATAATATTCATTATTTTTATAGATTTAAGTTTTCACTTCTATCGGCGGTCCTCATGACTGCTTTGTGTTTTTTATATATTCGTATTTCTACCATCTACCAGCCTATTAACGTACATTTAGGGACGTAAACCTCTAAAGAACTGCTAGCCACTCTTCTGGTACAACCTTATACCAGTTTTTGCGATCCCACGAAAAAATATAGTGAGGCCACATTTTTTATTGACTTACTGATGGTAAGTGTTAGTGCCGCCCATTTTTTTTTTTGCTATACCAAGGATACAGCTAGACCGTTGCCTAGCAATCCATATCCACCCAGAAGGCTGTATCGTTCACCAAACTAAGCGCAGCAGCATATTGCCAATTCTCAAATGACCGGCTGTGGATTATTCAGTCAACAGCGTGGCCCCACCACTATTAAATAAATTTTTAACCCGTTATCACATTTTAAACAATCCTTAAAACTATCTTTCTCAGATCAAGCATTGCGTTTCTATCGCCAATGGTGACGTGGAACGTGCCGCTGCTACCCTATTACATCGTCGCGAGCAGGGACAGTCGCTGTCGTCGGCCGCACTCCACAATGCCATTCGCACACCTCTCATTGACGACAATGAGCTGAAGACCAGGATCATTGAACGGTAAGTGATCATCTCACCTCATAAGTCCTACTACTCGTCTCGTGGCTCCTCTATAATTGAAGGGAAATTGACATATGTATACCAGGTAATTAGTTGGTGTTTTATTTCTAGTTTTCCTTCTATTCCATCGATGTTATATTCGTGTCATGCCTTTTATTCTTTATGATACCCACGGGCAAGATAGAGGATGATGAATTGTATTCGACTGCACAGATGGCATAGCGGTTATGATACCTTCCGTGAGAGTGCCGTGGATTCGATGCCCACGTAGGACAATACATTGTGCGATCCACGAAGTGTTGTTCCGAGTCTGGGTGTAATTTTACTGTGTTAATTGTATGTTTGTAAAGTCCTTCGTAATATAAGGATTATTTCCTTAGCGCAGGATGGTATCTTTAAAAAAAAATTACTTTATCACCAGAAGGTAAGTAAAGATCGTATGAACTGAATTTATCCGTAGATCACTGCAAGAAATGGATTGACGTATAATGGTCCTTCGAGCTGAAGTTCGAAGGACCATTACACGTAACATGCAGAATAGTACCGCATATACTACAAAATTATATAAGCAGTTCGCGCGTGGATAATAACTTTAAGATTAAATCAATTAAGTGGTAAGCTACCGTACAGTTATGAAAAAATATCGTGAATAGTTATATATGAATATATCTTTGTCATTTCTTTTGCCTTTCGCGGTTCACAGTGGGATGTTAAATCCTCCCCCGTAGGTTAGGGGATAGTGCTCTAATCATTACGTTTGGTAAGCTAGTCGACTATCAAGGTATAAATAAGTTTTCCAGGAAAGAGATGCTGCCCACCCTTCCGTTGAGACCCTCGGCCGATTTTACGCCTCCTACAAGTAAGAAATAATCTCGAACATTGATTTCGTTTGTCTAGATTTTTGTTTTGTCGATGAAACTGTGAAACTCTGGTAGATAGTTAATTTCACTGTTGTACGTAGTCTCTCGACGACAAAAAGCTAAGGTATTAAAATTTATGGATGTAGCTCCCTATTGATAATCGGGCTCGAAGGACCATAAATTAAAAAAATACTATTATATATAATATGTTTTCCTAGAATCTCTAAGTATACCTGTACATACACATGTGCGTGATTAGATCTATGATATAGTAGATCATTTTTTAAACAATCGCATAATCATGCCTAATTATCCTACATACATGGATTTGGGTCATATATAGAACTAAAAGTAGCTTAAAACATAGCTTGCAAGCATTGTAAACGAACCCAATTTTCATAACGTATACATACACTAAAGACTAAGCAGTTTAATTTTTTATTAATTGCAATTAAACGACAAAGAATTACCAAGCCATCAAAAGGAAACAGCGCGTTGTGATTATGACGCTTTGAAAAAATAAATACTTCGATTTAATTGCTGTGTAATAGCGGCTACGAATACTACCAACCCTTACTTTGCTCGTTGATGTCGTAAAAGACGACTAAGAGCCTTATAACGACCTGGGCCAACTTCATCTGAATCAATCAGCAGATTGGTCAACAATTACATTCCCAAGGCGGGTTGATATCTGACAGGCGGCCGGTTATAAAACTATTGCCAATAACTTTTACAATATGTACTATGAAAGAAGAGTACATATTGTATCGACCCCAAGCAATTAGGATAAGAGTAGGAGAATGATGATGATGATGGAACTAAAAAGTGAATAACTTTATATCTTTGTAATTTCAGTTACTCATATGTAGATAAGAATTCGGAGACAAAAGAACACAGACCACTCGCTCCTAAGATTGAGCCGAAGAAGATGGTCCGCTACCGGGACAATAAAATTGTCTCGTTGAAAGGCGAGAGATACACTGAGGTAAGCTTTTAATGTCCATATACTTTATAGAGTATTTTAAAATCTCTGCTATTCTTACATTAGTCTTTCTGTCAGTAGATTTTACCTCAAGAACCGCATTATAGTGGTAGGACTATGCTGTTGACAGTTTTCTATCTACAGCCGCGGGCCGGTCCGTCCGGGGTAGTACCACACTCTCGCAGAAGATCGACGTCTGAGTAATGGCAATTTGCTATTGCGCTTCGTTCGGTGAGCGAGAGAGCCCGTAGCCCAACTGGGTGGGTTTGGGAATTTCATTTTATTGGTAGGCAGCGGCCTAAGCTGTACCCTTGTTATTGCAGGGGTCCACGGGCGGTGTGACATTTACCATCAGGTGTGTTGCTTGCTCGTTTGCCATCATTGGCCATTAAAAAAATGCATGCCTATAATATAATTGGAAAGAAAATAAATATATACTAGGCTTCTTTAAATATTTATGTGGTCATATCGAATTAGGGTTCTACTTAGTTGTATTACTCATTTCGTAGGAGACTCTTTTATAATGTTAGGGCAGTGATATTAATTATCCAATCGTAATCTAAGGGCTTACAGACTTATTTAATCGACTATTACCTAAATATATTTCACTTATAGGTACCAAAATCCGGTATCGACGAGGAAAATTTGAAGAAGCCGAAGAAACAGCATTGCCCTTAACCATTAAACCCACGTCAGTACAGTGGAAGAGCGGAAGCGCGCCCCAATCTCCCCCTGTCCTCTCTCCCCGCACGCCTGCATCCGCCCCCTACTTCCCGCGTAATTACGTCATGTAACCCCGTAATTACGTCCTCTAGTCGCGTAATACCGGCATACAGTCGCGTAATATCGACATATAGTCGCGTAATTTCGACTTCAATGTGTGTTATGTGTGTAAATTTAGTCGTCTGGACTGCACTATCAAAGTGTTCTGGTTGTTTTAAAGTTTCTAGTTGTATGTGTAAAATATTAAGCGTTATATTATGCGTAAATTTGATGTGTAAACATTACGGAAAGTCTGTAAGGCTGAGGTTATATGATCGACGCGTAAATCGAGCAAAATCTCATAATATTATACGAGTACTATGTGGTAATGTTAGATTCATTAAAGGCAATGTGATTATAGTTAACAACATAATGAAATTTAAACTTTTATGCGTATATTACGTAAATTGTGATTATGATGTGAAACGCGTAAATTGGGTCGGCGTAATGAAATGTTTTAATAGTAAACGCACAACGCGTAAAAAATTAATTTTAAACGTTAATTTTAAAAATGTATTGCATAAATTTGACATGTATTTGATTAGTTTATGCGAATTGATTCTCATCAGTCACTTTCACTTGCGTCATTTAACGCGTAAAACTAGCTTATTTTACGATAGTCAATGTGATTTGTCACACTTTAGACAATTTAGTGTAACGCGTAAATTTGTATTACGTCACCTTTCGTATAAATTTTATTTGTGTCGCGTTATTGAATATGACATATGTAGCGTACCGCGTAAATTTGACTTGTGTCGCATATTTCCGACATGCGGGCGTGCGTATTTGTACTCTGTCTGTAGTTATAGTATAAGAATAGAAGCGCGTGATTCGTATATTAATTTATTTATTCCGCTTTGTTCCAGTACTGATTTTGTAAATTTGTTTAATTTAAGTGTCTCACAACTTAATATAACAGACTATAGTTTAAATAATTTAATTTTAAATATATTTATTTTTAATTGTAAGCATATTAGGCAGCTACGCAGTATTAAAATATCGGGATGTGTTCAATATAATTATGAAAAACCATCCTATAGTATGTACGCCATATACGCGGGTGTTTTAAAATGGTTACTAGACGATTTTGAAGGTTTAAAACGGAAGAGTTTGTGTCATCGTGAAGTGTCAAAATGGCGTCCGTTGCCGAAACGATTTCCAATAGTTTTAAGCGTGTACTTTTTCACTGTGATTTCATTGTATTATAATTTTATTGTTATCATAAAAAATGTGATTCCTATAGTTAAGTTTATAACAACTGTGATTGATATGCCATTTTATTTGATAATTTACCCTGTAAGCGGTTTTTATATTAGTTTTAACGTCAATAGTGTCATTATTAGCAATCAATGTTTTTACTATTTGTGATGAAGTTTTTAATTAGTTTTTTTATTGGTGATGTAATGATTCATTTTACATCGCCGTTAATTGTAATAGATAAATTAAATCGCATTAGACGTTATCCAAAGTTAAGTTAGTAGAAACCGGCGTAAAATTTTAATATTCAATCAGGACAATGTTCTGTGCGAGGTCGAACCCACTATGCTGGGTTGATTTGGATTAATATTTAGACTGTTACGCCGTTTATGCCATCGAAAATAATATTATTATATCAAATGGATATACATTTTATTTTTTCATGTAAACTTAAAATCTCATAATAACCTTTTCGGCAATTGTCAGAATAAAGTGTTATACCTTTTTACCCCCTTTCGGGCTAAATACATGAAGCTGTAATAGAAATACAGAGGAATCTAGATAACTTGAATGTCAAGGGAAATGCAACAAAAGATTAAGTTAATGTGTTTTGAACTTAATAAGTAATTTGAGATGGAGAGAAATTTATTCTTAAAATTTCTATTGAGAAAAGTGCTATTTTCAATTTACTTACATATTATATATGTGTAGTAAGCAAAAACAATAGATTAGAAACAGTAAACATTACTTTTAGATTTTATTGCCGGAGTTTTGGGATTTCCAGGAAATATATTTTACAATGTATGACTTATAAACTGCATTTTGAAATTCAAGTTATAGACTAGAGATACATTTGTACTATCAGTACCTTGCAGGGAAGTCTAAACAATTTGATATATGACCTGTTTAGGGTCTCGGAGAAATGGTTTGGCAGTTGTACGACTTATGAGGATTATGACTGACTGAGGTTCAAGTTATAAAGATTACACTTTATATTAAATAAAAAAAAATCAAATGTGAAATGAATCATTATTTATCATAACATATTTAATGAATTATTTTATTTAATAATTAATTTTATTTGGACTGATTTAAATATTTTATAGGGCTCATTCGATGAGATGTTTTTTTTTTTAATATAGCTAGGCTATAATATTTTTATCAATTTTATTTTATTCATTTATTGACGTATACTGTGTGTATAAATTATTTGATATTTTCTATATAAAATATGTTTTATAAATTTATTTTGAAGATTACCTTCTGTTAGTAAATATGAAGTCTTGTACTGTATTTCATTTTATGAATTTTCTGCAGAATTTTTCGTAACTTTGAGAATTTTATCAGGCCATTGTCTGTAGACATGATGTTCAAAACTCAGAGATGACGACAATATATTTCTGTTACTTGGGGCACTCAATTCAATTTCAGAAGAACACATAATCACCCAAATTTTAAATTTAATCTTACACATATTTTAACAATTTGATTAAAAAAATGTTTATATTTTGTTATTATGAAGAAAATATCATATAAATTATCACAGTATTATTTGATTTATTTGTTTTTTTTTTGAAATTTAAGTAAGACAATTTATTTTATAGATATGGCTATCAAAATGGTCGACCCAATATGATCTCTTTTTTCCTATCAGATGTCATCTTTGTGTTCATTCCTTATCATGCAATCCATCTATTTCTTCTTCGGTCTTCCCCTACCCGTAAAGCCTTCGCAATTCGTCTTTAAAACATTTTCTCATCCTGTCTCATATACATAATGTCTTCAAATTTCCTGTCACTAGTCCAACTTAAAAACTTTCTCTTATGCATTATTCCTAATTTTATCCATTTTTACAAGTATAATTCATTTATTTATGTAGAATATTGAAAGCGAAAAAATCCTTTTACTCTTCTTCAATACCTGAAGGTAATTGAGAATTTAAAGCTATATTTAAGTGTGTTATGAATTTGAGTAAGGTTGGCGTATCGCAGGCGCTTAAACTCTTTTTCTCGTAAGATTTTCTTTACAGATAAAGGTTGTGGTGCAGAATTTAATGCCATAAAAAGGTTTACATCAAAAATAAATAGTATGCCTTACAATTATAAATAATAAAAAATATACATAAAACAAATCCTTGAGCAAGTAATAAAAAATGTTTTAGCTGTTCTTTAAAAAATATATTTGTGATTTTTGATAGCCCTATCTATGTTTTTTACTGAAAATTAATGACATTAACTATTCGCCAAAATTTGGTGCTAATTTGAATTAAAAATTTGCCAAAATGCAGATTAGAAAAAAGATTTTAAAACAAACTATTTCTCAAGTTTTTAAAACATAAGAAATCTCTCGCTATGTATAATTTTTATCTCCCGACAGCTAGGCTTTGTTTTTTTTTTTATTCTATAATTACATTGGAAAATTTTTTGATAAAGGTAAGTTCATATAGAATTTTGTTCGATCTTTCTTTGAATAATACACTATCTATAAAGATAAACAATCTATTACAATTTATAAGCAATCGGCGTTTGAATTGAGTACATACACTTTCTATATTTATTTATATAATTCTTATGACTAAATTCCCTCATAAACGGTGTATTACATAATTTTAGTGTTAGGACCACGCTGTTGACAGTTTTCTGTCTACAGCTGGGGCCGGTGCGTCTGGGGTAGTACCACACTCGCAGAAAATCGACGTCTGAGTAATGACAAGTGTGTGTGTGTGAGCAAGAGAGCTGGAAGCCCAAAAAGGTGGGTTTGGGGTTATTGGTAGGCAGCGACCTAGCTATACCTTTGGTATTGCAGAGGTTCATGGGCGGCAGTTACACTTACCATCAGGTGTGCTGCCTGCTCATATGACACCATAAGCAATAATAATAAAAAAAAATGGCTGGGCAGATTTTGATGAAATTTTTGTGTTCAAGAATGATTAAGATTAACTGAACCTAGCAAATGGTAATGTGATTTAAAACAATTATGTTTTACATATTTATTAGATTAATACAGAAGTGTCTGTTTGTTCTTATATCTATAGAACATTTAAACGCCTGTTTTCAGCCAATGTCCATTTGTTTGCCGCTTACAAATGGCATGTTAATACATTGAATCTTTGCCTGATATTTCTCCTGTTGAAGCTTGCGATAGTACTGTTTGAAATATTTCCAATACAAAGTCTGCCTTTATCAAAAAGTTTTCCTATTGTAATAATTGATGATTTGAATCTCTCTATAACAAATAATTATTTTAATTTGACAGTATTATATTTATTGGATATATTTTCTTTTTTAAACAAATTGCAGTTTGTTAAGGCAGAATATAATTCATATTTTTTAACGCTATTTATATTTTAATTTTTTTATAAATTAAGAGGGTAGATTACCAATATTAATATGTGTTTATTTGTATGATGACGGTATAAGAACAGAATTGCCCCTTACTTGAGAGTGAGCAGCAGCTATCTCCTTAAAAACACACAACCAACTCGACTGCCATGTGTGCTGATTATGGCGTTATTCCGTCATTAGTTATGGAGGCCTACGCTCAGCAGAGGGTAGCGAAAGGCTGAAACAATTTCTACTGCGTGAGAGATATTATTATGAGATAGGTTGTTATGACAATGGATACTAAATGATAAAACTATAATCTTAACAGAAAAGTTTCCGTGCTCCTCTCTACGAGGCCCACGTGCGAGGGAAGGCTTAGAGATTTTAGAAATCTGACTATTATCTCTCTTTTCTACCTATTAACTTCAATCTTCTTCTACTCTGTCGTCTTTTCTCTTCTGTTTGCATTAAATAATATGAATTATATTGTGCTTATTATTTATTAATTATTGTTATATTTGACTATCGAAATTGTGTTTTGATATATGTATTTTATTTTCATGTTTTACCATCCATTCTTCAATTACAACCCGTCTTTATGATTAACAATTACATTCCCAAATAAGGATGACGTCACTGAAGCGAATTTTTGCAATATATGTTTGGAACAAGAGTACATTACGTCAACCCCAAGTAATTGGGATAAGAGCAGAATGTTGTTTATTTTGAAATGGAGTTTGGGAGTGACGATCTATCATTTCCCCACGACTAATCAGTAAACTTTGCACTTTAAAGAAGGAAGGAATACATAATGATTTTTTCTTACCCATATGTAATAAACAGCCACTAGAAACTTACGATTTTCTAGAGATATTGCTTTATAAGCTGAATATTGATACAACATGTGATTTACCTCCAAACGAGGTATCATCTGGATGGCTGGCTTCAAATCATTTGTAAGGTGTCCTCTTATCCTCCATTTTAAAACCGTTTATTTCAAATCAATTGCTAAGAATTTAAAATTACGTTAATGCAAGATACCCTTATCTAATACGTAGTTTTGGGTGTATAAAATTACACCTCGACAGTTGAATTTCGGTGTAGTGACGAAGTAAGAATAAAATTTATGCCCTCTTTCTAGTCCGTGGTTTTCGTAAAATACGACTAAGGGAATTGAATGTGAGCAAAACCTGAATTGAATTAAAAAATTGAATGTGAGCAAAACCAACATAATGGTCTTTGAAAAAGATGAAGCCAGAACAGATATAAGAGTAAAAATAGGTAATGATGTACTAGAGCAAGTGGATGAATTTGTATATCTTGGATGTGGTTTTAGCCGAGATGGAAGGTACACCACTGATATAGAGCGAAGAGTGAATGCGGGAAATAGAGTGAACGGAGCGTTGGGACAATTTCCCGGTAGCCACCACCTCAACCAGAAAGCACGTGTAGCAATACATAACGCAGTGAGTGCTTGTCCCAACATTACTATATGGAAGCGAGAGTTGGGTATGCAGAAAAGAGCATGAAAACAAAATTAATGCGGTCGAAATGCGATCTCTACGGCAAACCGACCGCATTCGCAACGACGACGTAAGAGAGCGAGTAGGTATGAAAGAGAGTATTGGTGTAAAGATGCGAAAGGGAATGCTCCGATGGTTCGGACATGTGGAAAGAATGCCGAACGAACGTCTGGTTAAGAAGATATACAATGCGAAAGTGGAAGGATGGTAGGTACCGGGGGAGACCGAGACTCGTCTACCTAGATCAGATTGGTCACGTACTGAAAGAAGGTGGAGTCAAGAGTCTCCGAAACCAGCGAGCGTGTGTGTGAAGAAAATTATGAATGTTGAAGAAGCGAGTGAAGTATGCAAGGATAGAGTTCTCTGGCACTCTGTTCTCTCTGCCTACCTTGCAAGAGATATGGCGTGATGATATGTATGTACCAAGCGAAATATGCATGTAACATTTATGCAAGATTAGATAAACTCGACATGAAACCTAATACAAAGTCTCTAACCAGTATAGTACATGAATGTGCCTTCCAATGTGGAGAAAGTACGAGACTAAGCGTAGCGGTTGTGGCCTACCTAAAAGAAGCTACGAAGCGGTAAGAAAGAAGCTTTATAGTGAAGAATCAACTATTTTACGTATTTATACTTACAGTTATTATCATAAGAAGTCAAAGGCGATTTGTTGTTAATTTTTCTTTAAAAGTAATTTCTATAAATCTTTCATCCTTATTTAACCCCTCATTTACCAAAAGGGGTCTATTATATATTTTAATAAATTAAAATTGCAATTTAACATTGAACTGAAGTTCCAGTAGAAACGGTTGTAGGTCTCATTTTACTTTAAATCTCTTGTATCCAAACTTGAACTTGTTTTATGGGCGTCAGCTCTCTCTCCCTAAAGTTACCCTGGTACGCGTCTCATCATCATCATTTGAACTCATATGCGTCCTACTACTGTTCTTGAGCCTCCACAATAAGAGGTAAATTACTTATACCATGCTGGTCTGCCGGATTGTTTTATTTCGTGTTTTTCTTTATTTTTTTTTTACAATTACATCCCTTAATATATGTATATGTATCCATATGCAACTCTCAAGTACCCTTAAAATTTAAAAGTAAAATACACAAAACCTTAATAAGGCCTGCCGTATTGTATGGGTCAGCATGTTGGGCTACAAAAGCGACGGATGGGAGACGGCTGCATGTAGCAGAGATGCGAATGTTAAGATGGATGTGTGGCCTGACGAGAATGGATAAGGTAAGAAATGAGTATATAAGAGGAAGTTTGAAAGTGGCGCCAGTGACGGAAAAGTTGAAAAGTGAACGCCTGACGTTGGTATGGACATGTGATGAGTCGTGATGAATGTAATGTTGGGAGAAGAGTTTTAAGTATGAATGTTGAAGGCTTTAGGGGTAAGGGAAGATCGAAGAAAAGATGGATGGATTGCGTGAAGCATGATATGAATAGAAAGGGAGTGAACGCAGAGATGACATCGGATAGGATTGAGTGGAAAAGTACATATTGCGTCGACCTCAAGTAATTGGGATAAGAGCAGGGTAATGATGAATTACATCCCTTAATCGTCTTTTACGACATCCACGGGCAGGATAGGAGGGTGGATGCTATTCCTACGCCCTCGCCATTAAGAAAACTATGGAAAATATGCCAATCTGGATGGATTGAAGTGGGAATCAATTCTTTCGTCAGCACAATTTCGATAGCCAATTGTGAATATATGGAATGGTGTCAATCACAGCTGTCATAAAAATATTTTATCGCTAATTTTTCTAATGCCTTTTTTTAATTTGAATGAACCTATTATATTTGTGTCTAATATTAATGTATACAGTGCCGGTTTTATATGTTATTATCGGCAAATAAGGGACTTTAAGATCTCTTAGTAAAATATTAATTTTATGTACTGGTCTCGAAAAGATGAAATCTTTATATATTCAGTTCCCATTATACCCTTTTTTGCCTACCAATTTTATACCCTTGGTTGTATAAAGCCGGCACTGGTTCCAAGGATGCGATGATCGCGCATTTAATCTCATTCATATCGAATAAGTGAATTTGAAAAATGTACTGAAAATATATTGTTAATATCCCAACTTTGTTTCTTATTTTGTAGCATTATGTTAAGGCAATAATGTTATAAACCTATAATTATGAAGACAAGCTATACTCAAACCCAGAACAATTTGTGGCAAATCCACAAATTGCCTGGGTGGGAATCGTACACATGATATTAGCACGTTAAGCCAACCACTACGTTTGTGCAAAGTATTACCTAACCTTATACATACTCATACTATATATGAGGCTACTAGAATCAGAGCGGCCTAACTACAAGAATCACATTTTACAATATGGAGGGAATTAAATTCAATTTAATCGATTTGAACATAAGCCGAAAATGTACTTGTATTGTCATCTATTGTTGTGCTTGTAAAACATTTTAGGCCGCTGTAGTATTGTAGATTAACATTTTTAGATTATGAAATTGCTATTTATAGTTTAAAAGTTGCAAAAATGAAGTTAGGCCACTCTGGTTCTAGCAGCCTCATATACCTAAACTACCATAGTAACCTAAATCCGTTTTCACAGGAACTTTACAATTTTTTATAAATTGCAAAAATAATTGATTTACAAGTGGATAGAACCCGCTTGATCATACATACTCATCATCATCGTTTAGCTTTTCGGTTGCTGGACGTAAGCTTACCTCATAGATAGCCACGAAGTGCGATCCTGTGCTGCATCCAAAGACTGAGCAACTTACACAGTCGTCAGTCGACTTGGTGATAGGCGTACTACACTGCGTCGACCGATAGTCTCCGGTTGTTGGCTCGAGCGAGATATGAACTATCCATTGTCATTCCAACATGCTAATTCTTCGGGAAATGTCGGTCACACCAGTTCTACGTATTTGGGATTTTATGACGTAGAGAAATACCGAGCACATCATGCTGGCGACTTTGACTCTTTTTGTGAGTCTATTTAGGGAAGAAAAGTTCTCGAGTGAAGACAACAGAACGCTGTGTAGGAAGGCTCCCCACTAGGTGGACCGACGACATCTTAAATGTCACAGGAAGCCGTTTAATGCAGGTGACACATAGGACCATACTTCTTTTTTTTGGGGGGTGGGCTACGGTCGGCGCACTCCTCGCACCACTCCGTCCGGGGCGACCGAGGGCGTAAGCACACACACCCGCAACCCACCCGTGAACCTCGTCTTCGTCGTTGGACCGGCCACCGGAGCAGTGTGAACTTGTCGTTAGTGGCCGACCCGACGGAATACCTCTCCTTGAGCGACGTGAACCCCCGGGGAGGACGTCGGTCCTTCCTCGCGCGGTCAGCCTCTCGGCGGGTGATGGACTAATTCCCCGGTCCATTCACCCGCGGCCTCGGCTAGGGCGGCATCAGGCGCAGTTAATCGCGCCCACGCTGCCCCAGTCGTTGGCGGCGGCTCGCGTCGTCGAAGAGACGCTCCTCACGCACGCGCTCCGCCGCCTCCTTCCGCGAGACTATTGCCTCGCAGAGGGCTGCGACCGCGTCCCAGTTCCTGACGCTGTCGAGCATCGCCCAGGCGATGGTCGACAGCGTCAGATAGGACCATGCTGAGTGGCTTCTCAACAGTGGACGTTTACGGACAGATAGATGGGTAGGAACATTATAGGAATGCAATGTGTCTTACTATCATAGTCGTTAAAACCTCTAGAATGGTGGCTAAGAGCCCTCTTCTGGTCAATTTACCAGCTACTATCGCTAACTCTCCTGCAAAGCATACAATCAGTTTTGGTAAGCAATGTGCTCGTTTACTACAGGCCGACCTTGTCTAATCCTTAAAATGTCTGTCGCATATACCCCTACGGGCACAATTACATATTGTTAATTTTACCTTAAATTATTCCAAAAATCTATTATCAGTGTGCTGAGTGCGAGTTTTGTCGTTAACATGACTCGTTCTACAGCGAGCGCGTTATCATGCCATTTGTATGAAGAAATGTACAGCGCCACTAGCGGCGCTTTGTTGAAACTACATTTCTTGTTAACGACAAAACCCACTCAGCACACAGATCGGAATGCGACCTGGCGAGAAACTGCAGGTTTGTCTATTTTTTTTCTACTTATACTTGACCTCTTATATAACATTGTATAGGTACATGTGTTGTGCTCCAGTGTGATATTAATACAAACTATGATATATTTCTCAAATAAAATGCAAATGATATCTGGACGGGATCCCAAAAACTTGGATTTATTCTTGGGCTTTGATATCGATATCTTTGAATTAAAAAAAAACACAGCATTCATGAGGACCGCCGACAGCAGTAAAAACTTAAACCTATGAAAATAATGAATATTATAAATTAAAATAAGAACAACAACGTACGTATTTCAGCTAATTTCACGACGCTCATACTGTTTACTTCGCTGCTTAGCAAGAATAACACGCGCATGTGCTTGGGATCTACCGACTCACTCTCTTTCTCTCTCCTACTTTCTACCGTTGTGTATCTTTCTTTCTCTCTCCCTCTTGCGTTGGAATTTTGGACACTACTTGTTGCTAAAGTTTGCGCTGGCCTGTAACAGGTATACTACGCGCATGCGTTCGAGTGCCATTGCGTTAAACATTTAACGCAACCTTGTTAGAAGTCGCATTAGAAGCTTCACTTCAAAAAACTGAATTTTAGACTGCTAGGTTTCTTTTAATAAAACAAAAAATAATTTATTACCAATTTATTAACAACATTAGCTACAAATAAATAAATAACAAAAAAATGTGTTTAAACAATACTTTTTGGTAACTACAAAATAATCTATGGCCAATTTTTTTTTACAAATTCTCTATGCAAAGTTGCTAATATTTACCACTGTTATTATAATGGCGCTAGTGAGACTACAGTTTTTACTTAGCGAAATGAATTATCCGTTTTAGTTCACCAGCCCTTTACATATTATTTTGTACCGTACGTTTGAAGACCCACGTACGAATTTTACGGGACATTGACTAAGTTGCAGTCAATGGCCAACAGAAGCCATTCATCATGAAGTTGAAGTTGATCCGTTATAGAAGGTATACACATTATTTCAATACGTAACATATATAATAATTGATGACAGTAATAGTCTTGGAAGGGTTTCTTCATATGTGAGTATAGAAAACTATAGAAGTAAAGGGAAACTAAAGAAGAATGAGTTGTATGAAAGATGAAATGGACAGAAAAAAGGGTATATACAGTTAAAACATCTGGCTGAATCATCGTATTTAAGGAATGCACCCATACCATGTGAACTATTTTTTAACATCCTCCCCGAGGACAAGCCCCAATTTTGACCAAGTGTTGTACACTTTAAGACTTCTCTGCCCTCCTTAAACAGGTCAAATGGTATGGATATGTTCCCTAAAAGAAAAAATTCAATGCCCCAACCATATAATTGAGATAAGGGTAGTTTTTGTACTGTCTTTAATTGTTAGTTGATGATGACTTTTACAACTTTACCCGGACTATGGCTGAAAACTTGAAGACTCTTCAGACTGGGAGATAAAAGACGGTAGAACTTGTATTTTTACATCACTTTATTAAACTTAAGACTACATACTCTACAAACTGGATTTAAATAAGTATAGAAGGCAATACAATAAATTATTGACGGGATGACTGTATTTTGATCACTGCGGTTAAAACTGACAGAGATTCTACTTCATAGCCATATAGGTATTTATAATTGTACAGTTTCTATGTCTTCTGGAACACTTAATAATTCATATTTATTTATGAAAAAAAAAAACAATATTCACACAAATAAAATTGAATCAATAATTTCGCTATTTCAAAAATATCTATTTTTATTGTCAATTTATTTAAAATTTAATTATTATTATACATATATTTGAATTAAATTCATTAAGTATAGATGGATTTTATAATGATAGTAATTTGATTTACCTTGTTGGTATTTAAATCTAGACATGATTTTAAATAAACTTGACAATACAATGAAAATAGATGCTTAGGTAACATAAAGGATCTTAAATGATTTTACATATACTAGATTTTAGTGGAGCCTAAATGAAGAGCAGGGTGTAAGAAAAAGAAACAGGAATCTGAAGAAATACTAACCGTAACTGTTCCTATTATTTTGAATTTAAAGAAATCGAAGCTGTTTTTCTTCTATCAAAGTTAACAACTTCGAAAATATTTCATTTGTTTCAAAGTTAGCGTCATTGAAATTATTACATTTATTTATAAAATTTCGAAATGGACTGAATGTGTGTAAAAAATGGAAAGAATGAAGTAATTAAATACTTCCAAAGTTAGCGACTTCAGAACAGTTCCATCTGTCTTATTGATTGCATCAATGAAATTATTTAATCTCTCCCAAAGTTAGTGATTTCGAAACTATTTAATTTGATATTAAGTTAGTATCATCGAAAATATTTAATCTATCATAAGTTTATCGACTTTCGAATTGTTTCAATTCGTCCCAATGTTAGTCATTGTATTTCTTCTACACTGAATGATATCGAAACCGTTCATATATAAATAAAATGTATATTTTTACATAATATCATTTTGTCCAAATCAACCTAATATAGGTTTGCCTTGTAAATTGAATTTTAAATTTAATCAGAACGATAACTAGAAAGAAAGAGAGATTATCAATTTAATACTGATTGAAGCCAAATTAATTATAATAAAAAAAAATTTAAAGGCAATAGGAAAAGTTTCATATTATATTTGAATAAATTGCAAATCTGATAAAATGTGTTCAATAAATAGAATCAAACACCCTGCTCGGTTCTATAAAAAATAATTTAAGATTTTAAAAGTGCAATGTTACCGATAATGGAGTCCACCACTTCTGATGAGCTGGCCGTACCACCAACATCTGGCGTTAGTACTCTGAAATGAATAGAATATGATCATCAGCAGCCCATATAAGTCCTACGGTTGGACTCGAGCCTCTACAACAATGGAAGAGTTTTTAACCTACACGCTGCTCAGACGTGTCGGTATGAGGTTTTGTTTCGAGTTTTTCCCCTCTTGCATAGATGTTATATGCGTTTTATATCCCTTAGTCGTCTCGTACGATCACCAACGGGTAAGATTTTGGGGTGATTAATGGTATAAGTTTGAAAATAAACTATTTTTACGCTTTTGTATTTTATTTTTAATTGTCCAACATTTCGAACACTTCACAGCGTTCATGGTCACGGTCGAAGGGCGGCGGAGAGTCCTACGGATAATTAAAAATCAAATACAAACACGATAGAATTCGTAAACATAGTTTTAATTCAAATGTGTAATACTCGCGTAAACATTAGATATCATTGTGTTACTCATCATTCTCCTACTCTTATCCCAATTACTTGGGGTCGATACAGTATGTACTCTACTTTCATAGTACACATTGTAAAAGTTATTGGCAATAGTTTCATTATCTGCCGCCTGCCAGACATCTACGCTGCCTGGGAATGTAATTGTTGACCAAACGGCATCAGATGAAGTTGGTCCAGGTCGTTATAAGGGTCTTAGTCGTCTTTTACGACATCCACGAGCAAAAGGGTTGGTGGCTTTCGTACACAGCTTAATACGATACTATATTGCCAGTTGAAAAAAAAAAACAATTAAAATAATACTTGCTTTTTTATCTTAAAATTGATAATACTTACCTATCAACATTGCAAGTCTTCAGCATCGCCTTGCGGATGAGGTCGGCATGACTGCGATGTCCTAGATGATCCAACATATCGATTGAAGCGTTAATCATGGCGATTGGATTCGCAATGTTCTTACCGGCGATGGCGGTACCTGAAAATATAAAAAAAAATTAAAGTCATGATCATCTTACCATGTGGTAACAGAGTAAAAATACATTTCACCACCACCATACCATGTCAAAGCAGGTGTCAAAATGGTTTTAATTGCCTTGGCAATCACAACAAATTTAATTTAAATTAAAAAGTTTGTGAGTTGGAAAATTCCACTTCTGTCCCATGCAAAGCATAAGTCATGAAGCAACGTTGATTAAAATATTTTTGCCTTTGGTGGCAAACGAACAAGCAACATAAGTGTGTTGCTTGTGTTGGTAAGTGTTTCTGCCGCCCATAAGGCTTCGCAATACCAGTGGTAGAACTAGGTCGATTCCTTTTTTTTTTTTTGCGGTGGGCTATGGACATCGCACCCCGCCAAATCGGTCCGGGGTGACGGAAGAGGCGGCGCGCAACCCCATTGACCCACCCTGCAAG
This sequence comes from Lymantria monacha, assembly GCA_905163515.2. NCBI lineage: Eukaryota > Metazoa > Arthropoda > Insecta > Lepidoptera > Erebidae > Lymantria > Lymantria monacha. The sequence goes on along the minus strand of LR991104.1, from coordinate 20,651,969 downwards.
CACCTCTTCTTCGCCGTGCGAGCGGGCCACCGGTACCCGATCTTTGTCTTCGGTGGCCCGCTCGGCGGTATGCCCTCTCGGGCTCCTCTCCTGTCGACAGCTTTCGCCGTCGAGGCGTCGTCCTCACGCGGTTGCCTCACGTCGAGTGACCCTACCAATAGAAATTCCAAATCCACCCAGAATGTTGAGCTTCCAGCTCCCTCGCTCACGGAACGAAGCACAGCAGCATATTGTCACTTCTCATACGTCAATTTTCTGCTCAGTGTGGTACTAGCCCAAACGAATCAACCCGCGACTGTAGACAGAAAACTGTCAACAGTGTGCTCCTACCACTAATAGGTAAATAAATAAGAAGATTTACAGCTACGTGAACCAAAGTAGTACATCACCACAGATATGACAAAGCTTAAGTAGTACAAACAAGATTTCCGTGTAGTGACTAGTCATGCGCAATATGTACTGCGCTGAAAAGAGTGATACATATCTTTTCACTACCAGTGACCCATCCGCACGGCGTCGAGAGGTATATTGTAGGGCGGGTCTACGGGGTCTTGCGCCGCTTTTCCTGTCACCCTGGACGGAATAGCGGGGTTTGACATACCGTAACCCGCCGCCAAAAAGAAAAAGAAGAAAATCAAGAAAAAAAAAAATCACTGTAAAGATACATATCACTCATTTAGCTCACTTAGCTCAGTAGTAAACCAAATTATTAGATCACTCCTCTAGCTCACTTTTAAATATCACTCATTTTAAATCTATCACTCATTTTTCCCATGATGGGCTTCGCTTTTTATTGAAATTACTCATTGTCGATAGTAAAACGTAATTTTTAATGTATATTAAAGTTCTACAAAAACACTTAAGCATACAGAAATATTCTATTTAGATTTCTATTATTGAAGGAAAAAGATGCCACATAAACAGCAACGCGCACAATTTAGTCTATTTACAGTTCAAATAATAATAACTAAAATCTAATAATTATTAAAATCTATATAAACACTTGCGCAAATAAATATACAGCTTTATTACTAAAAAGTCTATAAAAGTAAGTTTTATTCAACACTCGGTCACGTATTTACGAGATACCCCTGGAGCAACTAATCCTTACTAATATTATAAATGCGAAAGTAACTCTGTCTGTCTGTCGCTCTTTCACGTCAAAACTAATGAACCGATCTAAATGAAATTTGGTACACAGATAGTCTAGAATCTGACAAAGGACATAGGTCGGCTACTTTTTAATGCACAAAAAAGGGTTGTAAAGAGGGATGAAACGTTGTAAGAAATTATCGTCATTTTTAAAGCTAGAAGCTTGAAACTTTTATTTTTAGGCTATTGATTAGATATAAATAAATATGACATTAAAATTTCGTAAAAATATTACCCTTAAGGGGTAAAATAAAAATAGGGGATGAAAAACTTTAGGATAGTAACCTTTTACGCGGGCGAAGCCGCGGGCAGAAGCTAGTTACCCATAATAAAGAATTTCAAAACACTTTATCGCTCTAGTATCATAATATCAAAAAAGCATTAGCTTTATATCCCTCCATAAATAAAACAAATACAAATCTATTTTCTAATAATAAATATATTAATATTAAACTTTATTGCTAATGAAATAGAGTTTATTCTCTTTTGACAACTTAATAACATCGATCTCGCTCATTTTTCGTTAGCTTTCGAGAGCGAAACATTCTGCGATGCAAAGTGAGCGATGAGCTGGTGAGCTAGTAAGCTACTTATATATTCGGCGGTAAAGTGAGCGAGTGATAGATTGTGTCTATGTGAGTGATATAGCTCTTTTATATCACTCGCTCAGGAGCTACACAACTTTAGTAGTGACAGAATAAGAATAGAATTCAACTCCCTCCATCTTGTCTGTGGATATCGTAAAAGACGTATAAGGAAATATAATATACCTACAACAACTGCAAGAGAAGGAAAAATCAAAATAAAAACCTATACCAACACATTGGACCAGAGTATTACATGTCAATTCACTGTCCACTTTGGAGGAGGCTCGACTCTAGCAAGACGTATATGAGTTGTGATGATAAAATAGCACAGGATAAGGAAAAGAAGGAATACATACCCGTGTTCCTGGTACCGGGTTCGAATACTGCGTAATGATCACCGTAGTTCCTACCAGCGAAGAGACCGGCACCTCCCAGCATACCGCAGATCAAATTTGACACGATCGAGCCATATAAATTGGTTGTGATCATAACGTCGAACTGCTGAGGGCTACAAACATATCATATTTTATATCATACATACATACATATCATCACGCCATATCCCTTGCAGGGTAGGCAGAGTGAACAGAGCGCCAGAGAACTCTATCCTTGCATACTTCACTCGCTTCCTCAACATTCATAATTCTCTTCATACACGCTCGCCGGTTTCGGAGAATCTCGACTCTTCAGTACGTGACCAATCTGGTCTAGGTAGGTTAGTCTCGGTGGGTTTTTTTGTTTCAAATATATAATACTCGAATAAACCACCATATTTGAAGAAGTTAGAAAGTTGAACCAGTGACAGAAAAGCTAAGGAGTGAACGGTTGATATGGTATGGACATGTGATGAAACGGGATGAAAGTAATGTTGTGAGGAAAATTTTAAGTATGAATGTTTATTTATTTATTTTTATTTATTTATTTTTAGGATTACCAACAAAAAATACACAAACATACAATATAGTAAAAAAAGAATCACATGGATCATGTTTTGTGCTCTTTCATTTACAGGTAACCACAACTAACTAAATGTTACTTAAACTCTTAAAACAAAATATTCATTTCCTACTTTTTTAAAAAGGAAAACATAAAATAATAAAAAAATCAATATACAGTTGGCAAACTATATATACCTACATACATATATAATTATATTTAAACACAGACATACATATATATATATATATCATTTGTACATATAATATTCATAGATTTTAGTCTTGAAATGACGAAAATGATCACCATAAATGTCTAAATTCAAAGAAGTGGAAAGGTCGTTGTACAATTTGCACATTCTGTTCAGAGGCGAATTGAGTCCTATATTCGTTTTAAATGAACGTAAACTGAATAGTTTGTAGACTCTCGAGCGAGGAATGTTGAAGGCTTTAGAGATAAAAGAAGAACCCAATTCTTCTAATTTTATTAATTTGTATATATATACTATTGTATATAAGAAAATAATACTAATACTTACTTAGCAACTAGCTGCATGCAACAATTGTCAATGATGAGATCATTATGCTCTAAGCTGGGATAATCCTTGGCAATGCGTTTAGACACTTCCAAGAAAAGACCATCCGACAACTTCATTATGTTCGCTTTGTGAACAGTTGTTACCTGTAGCATAAGAAATATTTGAACTTAAGAACTTCAAGAATATTTTCAAATGTAGGAATGCAATGGAAACCCATTACTTTATCGCGATTAATCAATATGCCAGCTAGGCCAAGAAAGAAAGGAATACGAGATAGGATTTAGGTGGCATTGGATACAAGGCAATTTTCTAATTATATTGGTTACAGGTCCCAAGACATTAAAAGCATCTCCCGGGACTGCCTCAGGGCCGAACTTTGGTTTCATTCATGGAGACCATTTTGTATCCTGGGTTATAGGAGTTAAAATGATAGGATTAGTCTCAAAAAAATATATGAGGAAATCTTCCCATCACGATTGGACTGATCACTATTACCGATTACTTAAAGAATCGAGTTGCTATTAGAGTTCTATTTTACGTTTTCTTCTCTTGCATGGATGTTATATACATATTATATTCTTTAATCACCATTTACGACACCCACGGGTAAAAAAGGGAGGTGGGCAACTATATTCTGACCTTATCAACACATGAACTTAAACTAAGTTGCTGTTATAAAAACTAATAATAGACCACACACCTTCCTCCTACCATTCTTCATGGCGTATTCGAAAGCGAAGCGCGATACCCTCTCTGCATTGGTGACAGATACCACTTTCATTGATTCGACCACTCCTTTGACGGATTCGTGTTCCAACATGGCGTACTCGCCTTCCGTATTTTGTCTGTCAATATAAATATAATAAATAGTTTATGTCCCACAATATTCCTTTTCGATGAGTCTTTACATCACAAGAATATGTTGTATAATAATCATTGCTGCGGATTTTTAAATCAATAAGAAATCAAGTAAAAGTATTATCGAAAAATTTACTTCCCCATTTTACTCCTTTAGAGGATGAAAATTGATAGATGTTAAAATTAGACATGTGCCGACTAAAATTTTGGCCGACTAGTCGGCTGTAAAGAGGTCGAAAAATCGGCGGAGCTGGTTCACTGACTCATCAATGCAGAGACAAATCTACTGAAGCTAGAAAGGAGGTATTATATATTTCCCAGCATGGAGCCGCTGTCCACTCTGTTAGTGAAACCTTTGACTTTACCAACTAGTCGGCACATCTTTAGTTGAAATGTATTTATTTTTATTGAGGAGTATTTGTGTTTAATTGAAGTCAATGGATAGTTTGTTCCTTTCATAAAATGCCAAATTTATAGTTTCAGTAGTGGGATTATTGTATGTATTTGCCTTGTGCTCTACTAGCTCCTTAATAGTGATCATTTGTGTGTACTCACGTAATTCACTAGTTATAATACAATCACGAATTTATATTTGAAAGGAATTAACTGAAGGACTGGACCTAGCATGCTTCCCTGGGCAATACTTAAGTCTACTAGCTGTGACTAAGCCATTATCCATTTCAACCTTAATATTAAACATTATTACAAACCTGACAATAACAACATCAAATGGCTGTTGCCTGCTTGGTACGCCCGGGAAGGTCTTGCAATGCATCACATATGCATACATGTCCAATTCATTACGCAGTGCTATGTTACGGGAAGTCACATATGCGGCTTCACTCTTTGTTTCTATGTTTCCCTGAAAAAAAACCATAATCTATATTATGAAGACATATCTATTAGAGTTGTTAGTTTCTACTTGATTTAATGGTAAGGGGAAATATTGCATGGTTTATTGTAAAAACACAAAATTATCTATAAGGATGTTGGAAACGGATGCATGACGAAAAAAATCACAACTCTTTGTGGTGTGCAAGTTTAAGTGTAAAAATAACAATAAGATATAAATATTATACACAAATATATATAAGATACAAATAGAATATAAATACAGTACAATTCATAACATAAAAATTTAATACATGTTAATGAAAGAATGTGGTGGCAGGATAAAGAATCAATTGTGGCCGCCTCTTACTTAACCATAGGAGTCGTAAAAAATCGGCTAACATTCTTAGCATAGAGTGGACAGCAGCTCAACCCACAACACCTCAATGAGATTGGCAAACCACTTGCTAAGCGTGGTGCTTACAGAACTACCCTTATCCTACTTTAATTGTGGGGTGGACTATGTCTAATAGTGGATGGCGAAAGGTTGAATGATGAATAAATAGTTAAAAACTTGACTGCACATAATGATTAAGATACTGACCTAACATGCTATTGTCGATTCCCAGATAAGAAAATATTATGTGACCACAAATTGTTGTTCCGAATCTGGGTGTAATTTAGCGCCATTAATTATGTTCGCAAAGTGCCCCAGAACACAAGGATTTCCTTAGAGCCGGTTATTGTCATTCAGAGAATAAAAATACTACAATAATATTTGTCCATTAATTTTGTCAAAATATCTGCTGGATAAATATCCCTATATTAGTGCTTAGTATATAGAACATCATTTAAAAATTACATTATGGTATTTTTAGTTATTATTTATTTATTATTTTATATATCTCACTATGGAAAGAATGCCGAACGAATTTCTGGTTAAAAAGATATACAATGCGAAAGTAGAAGGATGTAGGTACTGGGGGAGACCAAGACTAACCTACCTAGACCAAATTGCTCATGTACTGAAGGAAGGTGGAGTCAAGAGTCACCAAAACCGGTGAGCGTGTATGAAGACAATTATAAATGTTTAGGAAGCGAGTTAAGTATGCAAGGATAGAGTTCACTGGCATTCTGTTCTCTCTGCCTGCTACCCTGCAAGGGATATGGTGTGATGATATGTATGTATGTATTCACTTGCAACAAAACCCATATATTCCTTAATCAAGTAATTAATTTTGTTGAGTGAAAGTAGTTACGGATGATTCATGGATGTCGTAATAGATGACTAAGAGCTTTACATCAACCTAGGCCAAGTTCACCTGATGCCCTCTGGTCAATAACTACAATAACAACGGTTGACATTGGGCAGACGGCTGATCACAAAACTGTTGCCAGTATCAAGAAGAGAATAAATATTCTTTAATCAATTGTTATTATACCCCAGGCAACTGACGACCCCTGTATTTATTATTATTACAATATGGATACAATGTAACAGCAGTATTACCTTAATGCATACTCCGTTCCTCTTGATTGTGGTAATAGCATACTGTACATCGTGGTCATTATCCACATTCGGATCAATATCCACTATTTCAAAATCAACTGGAGCACCTATGTACCTAATAAATTAAAAACTTATTTAGAAATTTATAATCAATGAAAATAAAACTTGGCAAATTTATGTGGAGCAGTATTATTAACTCGACCACCGAAGACAAAGATCGGGTACCGGTGGTCCGCTCGCACGGCGAAGAGAGAGGATTTTACGGTGGGTCTATGGGGTCACGCGCCGCCTTCTCCGTCACCCCGGACCGATTTGGCGGGGCGAGACGCACCCATAGCCCACCAATAAAAAAAAAATAAAAAAAAGTATTACTAACTCGTCTACTGGTATATTCTTACTAGACATAAGGTGCATATAGGTACTATATGCACTTTTTATGAAAATGTTTCAATATACCCTGTATTCCTAACCTGGGGGTAATTACACCTCCCGGGGTAAAACTTGTATTTCACAGGTTTGACAATGAGCTAGTTGCAGTCTCTCTGTTTGCCTTAAACTTTTATCATATCATTTCTAAATTATTTTACTTTTTGTTATTATATATTGAGTTACACTTAGCTTATAAATTTAATTTAGAGTAAAAATATCTCATTTTTCATGTGCAATTGTTTTTATGTCTAATAAAGTCTACGTATTTGTATTAACACATATTGTTTGAGATCATCGTTGGGATGAGGGGTAAAATCAGTGACCCTAATTAAGTTATAGGGGTAACGGACTTAAAAAGGTTAAGAGCCACTGCACTATACACTCTCTATCTAGTTTTTCTTAAGCGTCAAGATGTACTGGCAAAGTGGGTAAAATATTTTGCTGTTGTAACTATAAAACAGCTGACTTCAGATAATTTAAGAAGTGATTTTCGTAAATTACTTTAACAAGGTTATGAAAGTAGAACCTTACTTGAATATCTCCCTGACGTATCCCATACACTCTGGACCAATACCTCCACCAGGAAGCATCGTAACTGCGTGACGACCCCCATACTGAGCCTTAGGAATGAGCTTCTGTTGCCTTATAACTGGTGTTTTATGCTGTACATCAAAATCCGAAAGGGTGGCTGCTACTGCAGCTGAACTTGCGTTTGCGACACATCGCACCTCCGGTAAAACCTTTAACTTTGACAATAATCTCACAGCCATCGCGTAATTTCAATAAAAACTTATCGCGATTGTTAAATAACCACAGGAAAAGGAAGATGGAAAATGACACAACACTAACGATGAATTTTCTCACCAGATGGCGCAGGTTTTGACTGAAAATATAACGGTTAATTTTTCAGTTTTAGTATATCGATCAAATGTTTTTATTGAAAAGGAAATATTAAAAATACATAATTCCAGACATTTTATCCACTTTCATTATAAAAGATGAAACTTGTAAATAATTATAGACATACAGCTAAATTTATAAACTGTATCATTTCTAATTAACTAAAGTAGCACAATCTAACAATTTATTTTAAACTAAGTCTGCATCTATATTTATCTGTGTAATAAATATCAGCAATATACATCTTATTATTTTGTTTAAAAAATAGATTCAATAACATCGTGACTATAGCTTAAGCAAATTCTAGGGATAGATACCATAAAAATACGTGTAAAAGTATTTCACATATGAATGGTATATATAATAGACATGTGTAAGTATAATATAGTATAATATAGTAATGCGCTTGATATCAAAACGTAATATTACTCGGGCGGGTAATATCACATTAAACATTACGCGACACATCGAGGCATTACACATCACATCACGTAATACATTACTCGATCGCTATGCTATGCACTCTTGGCTCTAGCCCGAATTTCGCGTAATGCAATGCTTGCTTGCTTGAGTTGCTAGCTAATTCCTCAACGGATTATTGTATTGTACGAAATAAGAGATCTTAAATCTACCTCTCTCACTCACTATTGGAGAATGACTAGGTATGTATATGTACCTATACCATGATCGCGCTTATGCCCGTTAATATTATTGTATAACCTTGAACCTACAATTTATCAAAACAAAGAAAAAATAAAAAGTATAAAGTAAGTAGTATATGAAGATTGTCAATTCTAAGCCTGAAAAAGTATGAAGGGAAATCAATCGACTTTTTTACACATTAATCATATTACGCAAATCGGGTATAAACTTATAAAGTTAATATTTAACAGATGTAGGTAACATGTGATAAATATCACAAAATAATAAATATTAATTTACAAAATTCGGATCACAATATTATGCGAACCGAACTCGAACGTAATATTACTTTATGATATTACAAATGTGATATGTATCACATTTGTAATATCATAAAATAATATTACATTCTGCGTAATGTAATATGGTGTGATATGACATTTCAAAGTAATGTTTTGCGCATGTTTAATATATAAATATGAATGCTATATATAGTTCATCTAATCTAAGAAGTGCATTTTGACGTTTTGCATTTTTTAATACACAATAACCTTGGTCAAACGTATACACATGATTGCAAACACTAAGTCTGAAATTTTAAACAACTATTAAGTTATTTACATAATTAACATTGCGGGTGACTTTCTTGTACAATAATCTAATGTTGAAACTCGTAAAACTAATTTATAATAAAAATAACATGGTAAATAGTAATTGTTATTGACGACCTAACAATGTTACGTTATCACGTTCTATACAGTAGTGCTTGACAACTTCCAATTCACGAATATCCAAATAATCGGTAAAAATATTAGAATAATACAATTAATCGAATAGAGATTTTGACAGAGATGTACATTTCGACACTTTGTTTGATGAGGAAATAATTATTAATGTTCGCGACGCTGATAATTCAAGTAATAGTAGTAATTCTTAATAAATAGCAATTTTCAAAGCCAGTTTTTGTTTTTAATTAACCTAATTCTACTAAATATGATGAATAGATTCTATGCTGAAATAATTAAATTTGTTTAGTACTAATTTAGCACTTAATTTATTCATCACCTTTTTGAAAAATAAAAAATAAACCGATTATTAATTATAAAGAACCAATATCGATTTCTCAGTAAAATCGGATATTTTCGATAGCGATTATTTGGTTCACATACCTAGACAACTTACTCAGACAGCTGTCAAAGTGCACTTCTTAGATTAGACAGACTATAATCATCAATAGAAAAAACCACTTTCTAGTAATGACTAGAAAATACCACTTTCTAGTAATGACTAGAAAATACCACTTTCTAGTAATGACTAGAATAAGTGGTCTCATAAAAACGTGGCGAAACCGGATACATAACCCGACAAGTGTACTAGAAAGGATAAAAGTAGAGAATTTGCAAGATGAGATTGTTAGAGAGAAGTATAAAAGTAAACTGACAGAAAAGTTGTATGGTTCTGTTAATATTATTATTATTGATATGGAAGAATTATGGAAGACTTTTAAAGAAAATGTGGTAAATGTTGCTACAGAAACATGTGGCGTGACCAGAAGAAGGAAAGTAAATAAGATGAAGAATATATGGTGGGATAAAGATGTGCAGAGTGCAGTTTGTGAGAAGAAGAAAGCCTGGATAGATTGGCTTGCTATCAGAGCCAGTGAAAGAATAGAGAAAGCAACGATTCATGATATAGACATAGCCAAAGAAGAGTACAAGAGAAGAAAAAGAGAAGTGAAAGAAATTGTCAGAAAAAAGAAAGAGGATCAGAAAGACGAGTATGATAGAAGATTATCGCAGGATTACCAATCTAACTTAAAGGTTTTCTGGAAATCCATAAGATCAGCTCGAGGTAAAGTTCAAAGTACAGGGCTTGCCTCGATCAGGGATAAGTATGGAAGGATAGTGAATAGAGAAGAATGTGTACTAGAGAGATGGAAGGAGTATTTTGAAAGCTTATTTGAAAGAGAAGAGCCACAAGATCTATCATTTGAGAGTGAAAGAGATCTTGAGGATGGAGAATGTATTACTATGGTGGAAATTATGAACGCACTGAAAGGTATGAAAGCGGGTAAATCTGCAGGATACGACAGGATTACAGTTGAGATGCTGACCGCTGGACAGGATATCATAGCTAACATGCTATACCAGCTCTTCAATCTCTGCTGGACTAATGGCCAAGTACCTGACGACTGGTGTAAGGCTGTAATTGTACCTTTGTACAAAGGGAAAGGTTCGCAGCAAGATTGTAGGAACTACAGGGGCATAAGCCTCCTTAGCATAGTCGGCAAACTGTATGCGAAAGTATTGATTGAAAGAGTAGTGAAAGTAACCGACAAGAAAATATGGGATGCACAAGCAGGTTTCCGAAAAGGTATGGGTTGTACGGATCAAGTTTTCTCCTTATGATGCATGACGCAGAAATTTTTGGCTAAAGGTCAGAAAATCTTTTGTGCATTCATTGATTTGGAGAAAGCTTATGACAAAGTGAGGAGGAATGAACTGTGGTCGGTACTGTCTATGTATGGGGTGGACAGCCATCTTATTCACGCGTTGAAATCCATCTATAAGGATTCCAGGGCGTGCGTAAGAATAAACGGAGCCTACACGGAGTGGTTTAATATCGATAAAGGTGTTAGACAGGGATGTGTAGCGTCCCCGTGGCTGTTTAACCTATTCATGGATAGCTGTTTGAAAGATCTGAAAAATAATGATTGTGGTTTACGAATGAATGAGTTACTTATCAAATGTCTTCTTTATGCCGATGATCAGGTATTACTTGCATCATCGGCAGAAGATTTGCAGGCGATGGTAACTACTATGCATGAAGCTTTTGAAAGAAAAGGTATGAAAGTAAATGTAAGTAAGACGAAAATTATGGTTTTTGAAAAGGATAAATGTATGACGGAATGTAAAATTTTTATAAATGGTGAGGAACTGGAACAGGTGAAAGAATTTTTATATTTGGGTGTTTTGTTTACTAGAGATGGTAAAAATGATGATAATGTTGAAAGAAGAGTAAATGCTGGTAATAGAGTGAATGGGGCACTATACACCTTTATGAAAAGCAGAAACGTGTCCAAAAAGGCACGTTTAGCTGTACATAAGGGAGTATTAGTACCTACTCTCATGTATGGTAGTGAAAGTTGGATTTGGCAGGGAAGACATGAAAGTAGAATAAATGCTGTTGAAATGAGAGCTCTTCGTAGTATGTGTGATGTAAGTATGAAAGATAAAATTAGGAATAGTGTTATAAGAGAGCGCTGTGGTGTGAATGAAGAAGTAGTGACAAAGATCAAAAAGAGTATGCTGAGGTGGTTTGGACATTTAGAAAGAATGAGTAACGAGAGGTTGACGAAGCAAATATATAAAGCAAGCGTGAATGGGACGAATACAAGCGGAAGACCACGTCATACTTTTCTGCACCAAGTTGGAGATGTGTTGACGAGAGGTCTTATTAAGAGTATGCGTAATCGTAGAGCATGCATGAAGACTATTATGAGTGTGAATGAAGCGATGGAAGTATGCCAGGATCGTGGTTTGTGGCAATCCGTAGTCTCTGCCTACCCCTCTGGGAAACAGGCGTGAGGCTATGTATGTATGTATGTATAATCATCAATAGAACATGTACTAATTCATAATGCCTTTTGATGTTTACGTGAGTGTTATACATCTGATATAAAACTATTTTTCTGCATTCTAGGCCGTTTATATTTGATTTTTATTGTCCGGCCGTTTCAAACACTACAGCGTTCATAGTCTCGGAAGGACTCTCGTGACAATAAAAGCTGTAAAGTGATCGAAACGTCAGGATATCAAAAACAAATATGATAGAATCCGTAAAAATAGTTATAATTTAGTGTGATGCATTTTCGAGAGTATATAGATAATATTTATACCAATGAATTAAATGAACATATAAATAGTTATTTGCGAAATTGATTTTTGAGACAATTAGCATCTAAAAAAAACTATAAATAACACGTACAATGTACATTATATTACTACGTTATTCCTAATAATTTTCCGTGTGGTGCCGGAGTAAGAATATAATTCACCAACTATCTTACCAGTGGGTGATCGTAAGGGACGATTAAGGGATATAAAACACATATATAACATCTATGCAAGAGAAGGGAAACTCGAAACAAAACCCTATACCAACACGCCTCACCAGCGTGGTATAGTAGGTCAATTTTCCTCCCATCGTGGAGGAGGCTCGAGCCCAACATTGGGACGTATATGAGCTGATATGATGATTCCCAATATATTAAATGTAATCTATTATATCACTAACGTATTTAGTAACGGTTTTAATACCTCAGATACATTTTATCCCACTTAACTACTGCCGTATTAAGTGCTGCAACCTTTAGTGTTGGTGAAGTCGCTAATATATTAGCTACTGCCCTCTATAATTTCGGCTAGGTAAATAAATAAACGAATCCTTAATTAGTCTGGCAACATTTGAGTCTGTTGATTTTTTACCTATGACATTGTTCTTTGCTTTTCTTTCGTGAAGTTCTCGAACGCGAACGGGCGGCGAGCAGGCGTCCATTTTGCTTCGCCATATTGAATTTGGTCGGACATCTTTGGACGCCATGTTTAGTCGGACATATTTTATAAACATTTTCGCGTAAATTTCAAATATTTTGGAGCCTAAATATCCAACTTTTTTTCACTGAAAACTGTGGCAGTAGTTACGATAAAGATTGCGTTGGAAAATTCCGTGCCAACGCATCGGTCCATATTTGTCTTCTGGGGGCCGTCGGTGCTTTTGTTACAGGATAAATACAGGTAAATTATTTCCATCGAAAACATAGTACTTTTTGACGTATTGTAACAAGTGTTTTATATTTTCTATGAATTTACGCATATGTTGGCTAGCTAAATGGTGATAGAATGAAGGTCATTTTATAAGGTATCGTTATATGTTGAGTTTGGCGTGGTCGTTTTATAATTATCTAAAATATCTCCGGGTCGCGAGCCCGGCCGGCTGTGTTGAACGTCATTATACTTGCACCTGCTCTATTAGATAGTTGTTTATTTCTAATACACTCTAGATATTACATAAAACATACAAAAATATTATCTCAGTAGGAGATAATTAATTACGACAGTTAAAAACCAGTATAGCCACTATGACTGGATTTGTAACTTTATTTTGTTCATATATTTATTTACATAACACAAACAATCTTCTAATAAATTATGTCACAGAGTAAATAACTGACCAAAGAAAGAATTTATGAAAAAAATATCCTTTTGATTACAATGTTTTATTTACATGTGTAATCAGATGTCAGTAATCAATAGGAATTTTTAAATAAATTTGACATCCCAAGCAAAGGTGTTTGTAGCATACAGCCGTATTACGTTTCGCTGAAGATTTTAATGAGTAGATATTTAACCAGTGGGCTTGCTAATTGGTAATTTAAATAAAATAATTAAGAATTGAGGTTAATTAAGGCATCCTCTGATAACTTAATACTTAATGCGAAAATAAACATGTTTTAAAACATTGGCGTATTTTAGTTCAAAAGTTTATTTATATAGTCATTTGAATATATTTTCTGGCTTTCTGCTATTTCTTCTATTTTATTATCACATACAAAGTACTGGATGGACTGAATGGTGTTTTTAGCATATGTTATTCTTATTTATCTTTCTTTTCACAGCATATATCTTATTTATGTCTCACTGTTGGGTGCAAGCCTCCTCCATACTGCCAGAATATTTTTGAAAATCCTTTACTGATTGTGGTCTGACTCTACTACGCCCAAGCTGTCTGCGGCGACGGAAAGACGGCTAGCGAGTAACCCGCTGTATATACATCTGCCAATTAAACGACTATCTGAACCGATTCAAATTAGATTCTTCAGGTTACAAATACTTACAGGGTAATTTGTTTTACTATACCATATTAAGAAGATTGGTTTCTAGTTTAGGTTTTCTCTCTCTTACTTCAAATTATTTCTGTCGGTTCTGCAAAAGATAACTAAAGTGATATTATATACAATTACATACTAGCCCATTTAACCAGCGTGGTATAGTCAACTTTCCTCATCATCATCTTTTCTCCTAATGTGGAGGAGGTGGCACTGAGACATTTATGAGCCGATATATAGATTAATAGAATAATATTTCTCATTCAAACTAAGAATAGATTATATCTTGACATAATAAAATTATAGAGATGACTGCACAGATGGCATAGTGGTTGAGATAGCAACCTTCCGTGCCAGTGCCATAGGTTCGATCCCATGCAGGACAACACTTTGTGGGATCTAAAAAGTGTTGTTTCGAGTCTGGGTGTAATTTGTCTGCTTTAATTGCATGTTTGTAAAATTCCCTGCAATACAAGGATTATTTCCTTAGTGCAAGGTTAGAGATACCAACTTACCATGCTAGTTTTGTGTTCTTTTAAGTCGGGAAATAATTTATATCCATTAAATTAAGTGCTTGTTAATTCCACCGCAATACAAGGACTACTTCCTTAATGCCAGGTGTTACCTTAAAAAAAAACAACCAATCCAAACACAATCCAATTTATTATGGATTCTCATAATTCTTATCCAATCTCTATTACTCGAGGCCAACTCAATATGTAAACATCTTCCATTGTACACATTGAAAACTTTTTTGCAATATTTTCATAACCGGCCTGCCTTAATGGTAACACGTATATAGATTTCTTTTAGAGGAATTTGTTTCCCTGTTCGGAAGTTTGTTTTCTCTCTCACGGAAGTTGGTCTTCTCTCTCACGGAAGTTGGTCTTCTCTCTCACTGAACTTTGTTAATTAAGCAGCTATGCTATATATAACTGATAAGTTATTTAATTATCTTTGTTGTTCTTTTAAAACATCATGTATGTACTTATTAAAGTGCGACATATATTATGACTGCATAGATGGCGTAGTGGTTAAGATGCCGACCTTCCGTGGCAGTGCCGTGGGGCTCGATTCCCACGCAGGATAATATTTTGTGCGATCCACAAAATGTTGTTATAAGCCTGAGTGTAATGTGTCTGTATTGATTACATGTTTGTAAAGTCCCATACAGTACAAGGTTTATTTCCATAGTAAATATCTTTTTTTATAAAAAAAAATATTACTCAAACATGATATGTGAAATTTTAATAAAACTAGTTTACTTAGTTAATTTAAATTAGTAATTGGTATAAGAGTAGGAGAATAATGACTTAGTTAATTTAAATCATCATTCTCCTACTCTTATCTTATATTACTTGGCGTTGATACAATATGTACTCTTCTTTCATAGTACATAATGTAAAAGTTATTGGCAATAGTTTTATAACCGGCCGCCGCTCTGACGTCTACCCTCCTTGGGAATGCAATTGTTAACCAAACGAGATCAGATGGAGTTAGTCCAGGTCGTTATAAGTCTTTTAGTCGTCTTTTACGACATCCACGAGCAAAAGTAAGGGTTGGTAGTATTCGTAGCCACTACCACACAGCGAACTTAGTTAATTTAAATATAATAGATTATTTTCCTTATATATTTTAATACTGAGCAATGTTTTGTACATATATATTACAAGCTAAATATAGTAGGAGTTACTTATATGGAAATCAATCAAAATGTCTATCTTATAAAATTATTTGCCATATTGGTTCCCCATTTCCCTTGGAGAATGATATTTACCTAAAATAAAAGGTGACCTTTTAAAGTTATAAATAATATAGGTGCCTAATATATAGGTTTTTTTAAACAGTGTCATTAGTTCCAGATTTTACCCAATAAAATTTTACAATTTTTTTTTGACATGTGTGCGATTTATTTTGGATTACACAAATTTTATTTTTTATTTGCTAATGGTGGCAATTGAGTTTGCAGCACACCTGATGGTATTGCCGACACTCGTGGAGCTTTAGTACAGCTAAGCTGTTGCCAACCAACCAAACCCCACCAAGAAAGGGCGTCCGGTTCTATAGCTCACCAAACAAAGCCATTTTTTTTGTGGCAGCGGACTATGGAGTGTTTACGCCCCGCTAAGTCCGTCCGAGGCGACATGTGAAGCGGCGCGCGACCCCATAGACCCGTCCTACATGTACCTCTCTACGCCGAGCGACTGGAACTCGGTCTTTGTCTTCGGTGGCCCGCCCGACGGTTTAACCTCGCGGGTATCTCAAGTTGATGCACCTGCAGCTTTTGCCGTCGGGGCATTGTCCTCACGTGGTGACCCGCTGCCTCCCTAAGGGCGCCATCAGGATACAGAATACCTCCGATTCGCGCCTGCGCCGCCCAAGGACCAAACAAAACCTAACAACAGCACATTGCGACTCCACAGGCGTAATTCTTTTGCGAGTGTGGTACCCTGGACAAATCGGTCTGCGCTTATAAACAGAAAACTTGCAACTGTGTGGCCATACCACTATGAAACAATCCTTACTAATATTATAAATGCGAAAGTAACTCTGTCTGTCGCTCTTTCACGCCAAAACTACTGAACCGATCTAAATTAAATTTGCTACACAGATAGTCTAGAGCCTGATAAAGGACATAGGCTACTTTTTAATGCAAAAAAGGGTTGTAAAGGTGAATGAAAATTTGTAAGAAAGTATCGTCATTTTTGTCTGAAAGCCCGAACGCTTGAAATTTATTTTCAGACTATTGATTAGATATAAATAAATATGATATTAACATTTTGTAAAAAAATTACCCTTAAGGGGTAAAATAAAAATAGGGTATGAAAAACTTTAGGCACGTAACCTTTCATGCGGGCGAAGCCGCGGGCAGAAGCTAGTTATTAATATAGATGATATGTTAATAAATACTACAGATTTGAAAATGTTTCGAGTTGATAGCCCTCAGCCCTCATCAACAGTCCGGGTAAAGTTGTCTTAGCCATCTGCGGCTAACAAACAAGTCGCATACAAAAAAAGCACTGAAAACGTTACATAAAAAAGCACATGATATAAATAAACATTGATCGTCCTCTCAATATTTATAATTCTCAAAAACATCGAGGTCGCATTTCAAGTAAACTAGATTCGATGGAATATCGAAATTTCCACGAAACTATTGCATAAACAATTATGTATATCATAAACAAATTTTGAAGATCATTCGAAAACAGTGTCAGTAATTTTATTTTTATTTATATTAACTTTTCCGTGTGGTGACGGAGTAAGAATACAATTCACCCCCTATGTTACCCGTTGACGATCGTAAGAGACAACTATGTGATATAAAACGCATATAACATCTATGCAAGAGAAGAAAAACTCGAAATAAAGCCCTATATCAACACGTCTGATCAACGTGGGTAGGTCAATTTCTCCTCCCGTTATGGACGAGGCTCGAGCCCAACTGTGGGATATAATATGAGCTGAGATGATAATGGTAACTAGCGATATTATGGGGTTCCGTAACCGTAGTCGAAATTATCGGTTATCTAAAATACAAATATAAAACAGGAAACTGATATAATAGTTTTGTATAATTTCGAATATTGTCTTTATGAAACACGTTATGAGAGGTTTTCTTTTCAACCAGCCGAAATGATAGCCTTCCATTTTCCATTTCTTACTTAGCATTTCCATTTTACAATTGCCTAGAAATCCAATATGCGTAACTGATATTATCTGAAACTATCGGATAATCCGAAATAATTTAAAATCTAGTATAATGATATTCTAATTTTCGTATCCAGATTCGAAACTACATATCCTCAACATTCCTAGTACATACATACATATCATCACGCCATATCCCTTGCAGGGTAGGCAGAGAGAACAGAGTGCCAGAGAACTCTATCTCTGCATACTTCACTCGCTTCCTCATCATTCATAATTCTCTTCATACACGCTCGCCGGTTTCGGAGACTCTTGACTCCACCTTCCTTCAGTACGTGACCTATCTCTGGTCTGGGTAGGTGAGTCTCGGTCTCCCCCGGTACCTACATCCTTCCACTTTTGCATTGTATATCTTAACCAGACGTTCGTTCGGCATTCTTTCCACATGTCCGAACCATCGGAGCATTCCCTTTCGCATCTTTACACCAGTACTCTCTTTCATACCTACTCGCTCTCTTACGTCGTCCGCGTCGTTACGAATGCGGTCGGTCAGCCTAACTCCACAGATTTTCCGCAGAGATCGCATTTCGACCGCACTCATTTTACTTTCATACTCTTTTCTACATACCCAACTCTCGCTTCCATACAGTAATGTTGGGACAAGCACTGCGTTATGTATTGCTACACGTGCCTTCTGGCTGAGGTGGTGGCTACCGAGAAGTTGTCCCAACGCTCCGTTCGCTCCATTTCCCGCATTCACTCTTCGCTCTATATCAGTGGTGTACCTTCCATCTCGACTAAATCCACATCCAAGATATAAAAATTCATCCACTTGTTCTAGTAAATCATTACCTATTGTTACTCTTACATCTGTTCTGGCTTCATCTCTTTCAAAGACCATTATTTTGGTTTTGCTCACATTCACGCGTAGACCCCTTTTCTTATAATCTTCTGTCATTGTGTCGACTAGGCTCTGCAGGTCAGTCGCTGAGTGCGCCAGCAGGACTGCATCATCTGCATAGATTGCAACATTCCTAGTAACTAATTAATATTGTTGTTACAAAGTATTGTTCTGAGTCTGGGTGTAATTTGTCTGCGTTAATTGAATGTTAAGTCACGCAATACAAGGATTATTTCCTTAGTCTTTAAAAAAAATGTTTTCAACATCATCTTTTAAATGTGCAGGATTCCATCTAAAACCTTTATGGTTTAAATCTCAATTTTTTTACAAAATTAAGAACAAAATTGCCTCGTCGTTGATGATTTAAAAATACAATCTATTTACAACCCCTACTTGCTCAAGAGAGTTTAATATTAGCTTAGGAGATACCAAGGTCGTGCGAAACAGCGCTATCATGGAAAAGTCATAACACTAACTGGCGATCGCCAAATCGTCTGCCAATCACGGCTCTAATCTCTCCTATATATTTATTATGTTGTGTGATGGCGTTTACGAGTACTACCAACCTTACATTGATTATCGGTTTCGGAAAGGAAGGACTAAGAGCGTTTCATCGACTTGGGCCAATTCCATCTGATATCATCTGATCAACAATTACATTCTCAAACAGTGTTAACACCAACCAGGCGAACGTTTATAAAACTATTGTCAAAAACTTTTTGCAATATGTGCGATGAAAAAACAGTACATATAGCTTCGATTTCAAGTACCTAATTGAAATAAGAGTAAGAAGATGACCAACTTTTTACAATTTACCATCGCTGCGTGAGCACTCGTAATATAGAAAAATGTCCAATTTTATCGGAATATAGTATTTTTGAACCCAATGAAGCCTTATTATTATAACTATACTAATCATGCTTTCTCTGTCTAATTATTAAAATTGAAACAATTGTAATTAGCGCAATACAAAAATAAATTTAATTTTCACAAAACAAAATAGTTTTAGTCTAATATTTTTATTGCTTATGATGGCAAACGAGCAAGCAGCACATCTGATGGTAAGTGTTACAGCCGCACATGGATCTTTGCAATACCAGAGGTTCAGCTAGATTGCTGCCTGCCACCCGAAACCCACCCACAAAGTTGGGTTTCAGGCTGTCTCGCTCAACAAATGAAGCGCCACTGCTCAGACGTCGGTTTTCTGCGAGAGTGTGGTATTACTCCAGGCGGATTGTATCACGACTGTAGACAGAAAACAGTGTGGCCCTACTAGTACAATTATTATAATTTATACATCTATACTAAATTTTGTTTGATTGTACGCGCTAATCTCCGTAACTACTGGTTCAATATGAAAAAATATTTTAGTGTTGTATAGCCCATTTATGGAGCAAGGTTATAAGCCGTCATAAGCCAAGGTTATAAGTAAATAACATCTTGCTTGGACAATTAGAACTGGACTATAAATTAAAAATGTTGCAAAAACGGGGCTTTGAGTCCTCTCTCAGACCTTCTCTTTCTCTTATGTGACAGAGACGAACTTGCGTGTGTCAGCTAGTGTACCATAAAAATGGTAGTCAAGATCCGAATTGTATAATTAAGGTCTGCTATCTCTTTCGTTTCGATATGAATAATTTTTTTAAATAAAAAAATTGCAGGTGAAGTTTATTCAAGATGATGAACCAGGAGATAATGTGTGAAGTGGAGATAGGAACGCATGGCTCTATGGTGGAAATAGATGGCGATGATCAAGTTGGAGTCAAGGTATATATATACTTGTTTGTTAAAATTAAATTCTGCAAAGTAATATTTGTGTTAGAATGAACTATACAAAAATGATCCGTCCTGATCGTCCACAACAAGGCTCTCTTGTGAATACCACAGAGAACCATGGCGGTCAAAGGCATGGTACTGTACAGTGTGGACTGAAAACACATACATTTTGATGGCATTGCCTTGAAACCGGCTTAAATGGTAGAAAACAATAAAATTAATAACATCACACTAAATCGAATATGGCCGCGGTTCTAAGATGGCGGAATACATTTTTCTTTTCAAACTCTTTAGCATGGGTATTAAATAAAAGGGCATAAAGAGTAGAAAAAAATTAGAACTGAAAATATTTTTTTGTAATAGATTATTTTTCAATTTTTAGATAATTTTAACTAAATTAAAGCTTCCTTTTTTATACACATATTTAATTGAAATTGGCACCACACAGCGTGTGATGAGCTCTTTAAGAATAATGGAGTAATATTTTTTTTATATTAATCCACAGTATGAAGAGATAGAAGCGGCACAATACGAGGAGTACATAACGGATGATCAGTATGAGGAGGCTGAAGAACAAGTCATTGGGATGCAGCATCTTGAAGAAGGTCAGTATTGAATAAATATAGGTTCTATATATAATACTGATCATAAACAATATAAAATTTTATATATAAAATCATTTTTCATTTCTACTGGTAATGAATTTGTATTAAAAATGTGGTTTAAAATTTAATAACTGATACTGAAGTGGGTAGATATAAATCTCTGTAATAACGATGACTTGTTGTACGTGAGGCACCTTAGTTCTCCCGTGACCATGAACGCTGTAACAAAGTGTTTGAAACGTCGGGTAATTAAAAATCAAATACAAACGCGATAGAATCAGTAAAATAATTTTTAATTTCAAATGTGTAATATTCGCGTAAACATCAGACAGAAATTATCATGGTAGTATATAAGTAATAATAATACATTTTATATAAAAAATAATAATATACAGGGTGCCGATTTTATTAGTAGAATAACTTAAACTAGGTGTAGGAATGACGCCATAAAAAAATTAAAGTTAGTTGCAGACTTCTAGCTCTGTCCAATCCCGAGATAAAGTGATTTGTTTCTTATCAAAACAGTAGGCTTGTCACCGTACATTGACCTGTAGGTACATTTCGACCAGCTGTGCGACGGTGAGCGCAGCGCGAGCGGGTCTATTTGCCTACTAGTTCAATGTCACACGCATGAGTATATGCCTACATTAAATTTTTATAATACAAGTGTATTGACCGCTTATCAGGCAAATGGCAAATTATATGGCAATTTAATCAAAACTTAGGTACTATTTTTTTTTACTGCTTTGGATAGTGTATCATGGTCTGATACACCCCCTTCAAGGATTCTACTAATTAAATGGGCACCCTGTATATACGGATTCTATCGCATCGGTATATAATTTTTACTTACCCGAAGAATATTTTTTAGCGTTTATAGACACATGGTTGCTATATGTGTGACACAGGAGGAATACAATTCACCACCCTTTTTATCTTTACCATGGATGTCGTAAAAGACAGTGGGACGTATATGAGCTGAGATGATGATAATGATTACAAGGACCCAAGGTGTTCACGTCCAACTAGTCATAAATAGTTACCGCAGAGGCTTTTTTATCTAACAGCTATAGTTTTAGTTATTAAATTTTAACCCATCCATTCTCCTACTTTTATCCCAATTACTTGTGGTCGACGTAATATACACGGTGACATTTATGTCGTCTTACAAAAGCAGTTCAGTTAACGTATCCAGTATCTAGTATTCATTCGTACAATTAAAAGGTTAAAAAAAAATATTTACTAGAATATTTTTTACTATAAATAATTACTAATTAAAATAGTAAGAGAACAGCATGTAGCGAGCGGTAGGCTACCTACTCGACATAACCTACGTACTGTGTAGGTACTACCAGGCCTACGTCACTTCATGTACTTTCGCGCTATAATTACCTACCGGCCGCTATAATTACTACGGCCAAGCGGTCGCGGGCCGTCTGCGGACCAAATTCAGTGCGGTTTTCGCAAGCGAAGAGCATGGACGGTGTTCAATTTTATTCGTACCATTCGTTTAGGTATACACGTACCTACGATGCCGTCTGGTGCCTTATGTGCAGTAGATGGGTGCAAATCAAGTAAAAGAAGAAGTATAATAATTTACTAGGTACATATTTGATGTCCCACATTTAATTAAATGTATCAGGAATAACTTACTGACGAATTCGCGCTAAAAATCAATATTTTTTTCGATGTTTTAAATTTAAATACTGTCCAATCTACCAATAAATTTCAAAAGGCATTCTCATTGCAAAAATACCAACTCGATGTGTTAGAAGACGCAATGATAATGTTCAAGAATTTGAAGGCCATTCATTCGATGAAAGGCTTGACGCCTTTAACACAAATAAAATCAGGACATTTAAAAACATACAAATTACAATTGAAACTATAATCGAGCTATGCAAGGATTTAAAGAAAGAAGGCATTATTTTTTTGTTTACGAGACGCTTAAATCAAGATTGCCTAGAAATTTTTTTGGCACCACCCTTAACAGATTGGTAATTGTCGAGACCCTACACCGATACAGTTCATGAAGGCATTCTCAAAATTATTCCTTTGCAATATGCTGAAGAACTCACGAATTAGAGGCAGCCTTGCGATTGCTGTGGGATCGTGCGGTGCGAAGCAATCACAATTGTACGCTTGAGCATTTAGGCACATTTAAGCACGCAGCGGTTGCTGACGCTACAGAGTAGGCTATTATAGCACTAGGTATTGGTAATTTTCTACCGAGTGAAGTATCTGTTATTTAGTAATCTGTGGTACTACCTAGGCGTAGGTGCGTTTTGGAATAGCAGTCCACGTGGACTTCGTAGCTGTGAATTGCTAACGTAATTACGTTAGCCAATCATTATCATGTAGAATGCCGTATGATTTCATTTGTTTAAAATGTAAACATTATAACCAGGTTGTTACAAAATATTAACTTTAATTTATTTTATTTTGTTATTTTTTTATCACAACCACTATTGAACAATTAAATATGTTAGATATGTTTCTTTGGTCGGATACTTTTATGGCGCTTCTTTTGTAAGACGATATACTCGTATATACTGTAAAAGTTATAGGCAATAGTTTTATGACCATCCATCTGGTTGACCTCAACCCGCTTTGGGAATGTATATATTGACCAAACGGCATCATTGCTGGCCTAGGTCGATATAATGCTATTAGTCGTGTTTTACAACATCCACGAGCGATGTATGATTTGGTAGTATTCATAGCCGCCACTACACAGCATCAATATACGACAAATCAGCCAGCACCAAATATATTACACTAAACAGTGTGATTTTTTTTTCTGTGTGGTTGCGGCTACGAATACTACCAACCCTTACTTTGCTCGTGGATGTAGTAAAAGACGACTAAGAGCCTTTTTATTGTGGTAGGACCACGCTGTGGACAGTTCTCTGTCTACAGCCGCGGGCCGGTCCGTCCGGGGTAGTACCACACTCTCGCAGAAGATCGACGTCTGAGTAATAGCAATGTGCTATTGCGCTTCGTTCGGTGAGTGAGAGAGCGGGAAGCCTAACTGGGGTGGGTTCAGGGTTGTATTGGTAGGCAGCGGCCTAGCTATACCATTGGCAAAGGTCCATGGGCGGCAGTGACACTTACCATCAGGTGTGCTGTCTGCTCGTTTGCCGCCATAAGCAATAAAAAAAAAAAAAAAAAAAAAAAGCCTTACAACGACCTGGGCCAACATCATCTGATGCCGTTTGGTCAACAATTACATTCGCAAGGAGACGTCTGGCGGGCGACCGGTCGTGGAACTGTTGCCAGTAACTTTTGCAATGTGTGCTGTGAAAGAGGAGTGCATATTGTATCGACCCTAAGTAATTAGGATAAGAGTAGGAGAATGATGAGTGTGATTTTTTTTTAATTTATGTCTATTACGCGTGAATAACTATTTCAAATTTTGTTCCTTTGCGACAAGGATTTATTCCTTAGCGTGAGTTTTTTTTAATATATCGTTGTAACCTTTTAAAAAGACGCTACAAAAGGGGAGGGGGATTTTATTATTCTTATGATTGAAGAACTGACTTAAACCCTACATGTTGGCCATATGCTGACAGATTATAAAATTGCAGTCGGCAGCGAAGAGGTCATCCTGCCGGGTATGTCTGGTGAAGAGGTGATGAATCCGAGCTCCGATGCGCACTACGACTCCTTGTATATCACTCCACCATCTACCAGCAGGTAAAATACTTTGAAATTGAGATTATATTTTAAGTCACCTCTTAGCAGAATCTTAGCGGAAGTGTAGTATAATATGTATTTTTGAGATCTGATCCAGTCATATATATATGTTTTTCATTATTTCTTTGAAAAAATATCCTGATTTGTATTGGAGCTAACACTTACTAAACATGTTTTATACTATCTATCTATAAAATTGGATATCTGTATGACATTGCTAATCTCAGAAACTATTTGACGGATTATTATGAAAATTGGGTATGTATATGTATTTTTCACGAAGGAGGTTTATATGCTATCCCTATTGATGTAACTCGCAACCAGGCGGCGCTGTGATATAACGACTTCTACAAACAAACCAACGGGCTGGGTTTGATAGTATTATATAAAATAAGTAATTTGAAATATGACTATAGTCTATCTAATCTAAAAAGTGCATTATGACAGCTGTCGGAGTTAGTTGTCTAGGTATGTGAACCAAATAATCGCTATCGAAATAATCCGATTTTAGTGAGAAATCGATATTGATTCTTTTTAATTAATAATCGGTTAATTTTTTTTTTTTTTCAAAAAGGACATGAGTAAATTAAGCGCTAAATTAATACTAAACAAATTTATATCTTTCAGCATAAAATTTATTTATCATATTTAGTAGAATTAGATTAAGCAAAAACAAAACCTGGATTTGAAAAATAGCTATTTATTCAGAATCCCCACTATTACTTGAATTATCATCGTCTAGAACATTAATAATTATTTCCTTATCAATAAAATTGTCGAAACGTACATCTCTGTCAACATCTCTATTCGATTAATTGTATTATTCTGATATTTTTACTGATTATTTAGATATTCGTGAATTGCAAGTCGTCAAGCACTACTATACGTATAGAACGTGTTGACGTGACATTGTAAGATTGTCAATAACAATTATTATTTACCATGTTATTTTTATTTTATATTAGTTTTACGAGTTTCAACATTAGATTATTGTACAAGAAAGTCACCCACCTTAATACATACATACATACATATCATCACGCCATATCCCTTGCAGGGTAGGCAGAGAGAACAGAGTGCCAGAGAACTCTATCTCTGCATACTTCACTCGCTTCCTCAACATTCATAATTCTCATCATACACGCTCGCCGGTTTCGGAGACTCTTGATTCCACCTTCCTTCAGTACATGACCGATCTGGTCTAGGTAGGTTAGTCTCGGTCTCCCTCGGTACCTACATCCTTCCACTTTCGCATTGTATATCTTCTTAACCAGACGTTCGTTCGGCATTCTTTCCACATGTCCGAACCATCGGAGCATTCCCTTTCGCATCTTTACTCCAATACTCTCTTTCATACCTACTCGCTCTCTTACGTCGTCGTTACGAATGCGGTCGGTCAGCCTAACTCCACAGATTTTCCGAAGAGATCGCATTTCGACCGCATTAATTTTACTTTCATACTCTTTTCTGCATACCCAACTCTTGCTTTCATACAGTAATGTTGGGACAAGCACTGCGTTATGTATTGCTACACGTGCCTTCTGGCTGAGGTGGTGGCTGCCGAGAAGTTGCCCCAACGCTCCGTTCACTCTATTTCCCGCATTCACTCTTCGCTCTATATCAGTGGTGTACCTTCCATCTCGGTCCATCTCCCCACCTTAATAGTTCTTTAAAATTTCAGATTTATTGTTTACAATCATGTGTATACGTTTGACCGAGGTTATTGTGTATTAAAATATGCGAAACGTCAAAATGCACTTCTTAGATTAGATGAACTATAGTTTGCTGAATTTCTTACCGGGACTTCTCGGCTTGCGGTTACATTCTGATCTACTGTTAGATTTGGTCCACCACCAGACTTTGCAGCTGTCTGCCATATTCTAAATTATTGTTACTTGGTTAAATGGTAAGAAACAAACAAGAATTTTTATTCAGCCATCAATTTTATTAAAATCAATGTTATGTGTCATCTATATTTGCCTAAGTGTTATGTAAGATTTAAGAATCATTGTATCATCATCATCATCGGGTCCAATTGCGAATCTAAACCATTCTCGAATCCACTTCAACACACACAAAAAATTTAAAAAAAATCCATCCAGCTGTTTAGGGAGTTCATTGACTACACACGTACGTAAGAATTATATACTATATAAAGATACGCTCTTCTAAAATCTGTGCGTCGGAGAACACTAATCTGTTTCTTTCTGCTGTCATGAACCATCTATGATGCTCAATAAGTGGAGTGGAAATAAAATAGAATGACAAATGTCAGAAATTAACATGTGTATTTGTTTCAGAAGAGTTCGCGGCAGACCCCGTTCAGCCGTTAATAATACAAACACGAACATACAACACTTAATGCCCATAGGTGAGTGCAATGATTAATTAATTCAACGAAAGCCTAGTGGAAGATTGAGATTTTTTTTAAAGACAAACACCCTGCAAATAACTAATCCTTATATTACGGGGCACTTTACAAACATATAATTCGTCATCTTCATCATCACAGCCCATATATGTTCCACTGTTGGGCTCGGGCCTCCTCCGTACCTAATAGGAGGGAAATTAACCTACTATGCCACGTAACTCGAAACAAAACCCTGTACCACACCAGACGTGTTGGTATAGGGTTTTATTTCGGGTTTTCCATCTCTTGCATAGGTGTTATATGCATTTTATATCCCTTAGTCACCCACGGGTAAGGTAAGAGGTGGTGAATTGTATTCTTTCTCCGTCACCACACGGATAAAACATATAATTAACGGATACAAATTACACCCAAACTTAGAACAACACTTTATGGATCGCACAAAATATTGTGATGCGTGGGAATCAAACCAACGAAACTGCCACGAGAGATGGTTGTCTTAACCACATTATCTTTGTAGTCGGGATTACCATTAGATTTCGTGAAACATGGTGTTCATACTTCCATCTTCGAGAGAGTCGATCAGCTCATGGATTGACTCATTACGAATGTGTAGAGGAGGCCATAATGATAAAGAAAGACCATAGAACGAACGAATGAAATGTGTGAATAATTATTTGAACGGAAAATTAAACAAGTAAAATCTTCAAATTACTGAAATTTTTAGCATTTAATATGCTTAATTATTTATAAATACCCGATACGAAACGAAAAATGATGTCATAAGCGGGGTCATCATTTTTCGTTTCGTATCGGGTATTTATAAATAATTAAGCATATTAAATGCTAAAAATTTCAGTAATTTGAATGGCAAGGTTGTGTCATCGTTTAATACAATTCTAACTGTAAAGTTTGAAATATTAAGTCTATACAATGTGTAAACATTGTCCGATAGATGGCATACGTCACCTTGAATACGTAAGATATAATATGAATCTAAATTTGCATGTCCTAAAATAGTTCACGATGGTGTAAGTGGCAGCACGGTTGGGCCGGATTCCCAATAGGTTCGGGTTCGTATCCCGCTTATGACATGATTTTTCGTTTCGTATCGGGTATTTATAAGTAAAATCTTTTTTTTTACTAATCTATAGATATAAATCTATCTATAGATATAAAATCCTCTGTGTGGTGACGGAGTAAGAATACAAATCACCATATTTTGCCCGTGGGTGATCTTAAGAGACGACTAACGGTTATAAAAGGCATATAACATCTATACAAGAGAAGAAAATCTCTAAACAAAACCCTATACCAATACGTCTGACCAGCGTGGTATAGTAAGTCAATTTCCCTCCCATTACGGAGGAGGCTCGAGCCCAACAGTGGGATATATACTAGACGTATACAGCTGAGATGATGATGATAGACATTAAAAGCTTTATTAGCTTTTAAAAATTTATAAATTGCGACATAAAATTTTCTTATTTTATCTAAAGCTTTAACTTGTGCTACTTCATTCTAGTGAAATAGCACTAACATTCTGATAAAAATAAGCATAGAAATTATATCTGAGAAGTATATGAAAGAGATGTCCAATATTTATAAGCCAATTAAATTCAATATACACTACCGTCCAAAAGTTTGGAAGCACACCTGTTTTCAAACAAAACAAATAAATGCCGACTAATAGCGGTAAAAATTAGCAATAATCTTAAGTTTTACAACCTTTTACGACTGTCTACACAAACACAAAAGGATTATTATCCTACATTCATCAAGTTTTATGGAATTCCTTAATATTGACGAAACACGTGTTTTATGACTTAATCCGTCGGCTACTTTATCCTATGCAATGGTGTAGTTTTATTGATAATGTTTGCTGGTTTTAACTTTTTTAGACCTTATTCAGTCGCACTTGAGCATTGGCACGTGAAAGTTGTGATATTAACATTGTCTGTATTCGAAAGATATCGGCTACTACTTTGACCGTATTTTTTCTTCTGAAAATGGCAAAACGCAAGCAAATCACGCTTGAACAGCGAAGCGCTATTTGCACTCTACGCGAGGAAGGATACAGTGAACGTCAAATCGCAGAAAGGCTCGGAATTTCTTGTAAAGGTGTCCACTATACCCTTGCTAGAAAACAAGAAACGGGGAAAAATGAAGATAGAAAGAGATCTGGTAGGCCCAAATCCACAACAAATCAAGAGGACAACTTCATTAGAGTTCTTTCTAAACGGAATCGACGCTTAACTGCACCACAGATCACTGCAGCTCTGAATGATACGCGAGAAACACCCATTTCAACAACTACTGTTAAAAGACGCTTACTGTCTGCGGGATTAAGAGGATGTGTTGCTGCTAAAAAACCCAAACTAACAAATCGACATAAGAAAAATAGACTAGAATGGGCAAAAGCGCATAAAAACTGGACTATAGAACAATGGGAAAATGTCCTTTGGAGTGACGAATCAAAATTTCAGATTTTCGGATCCAATAGACGTGTCTTTGTACGCCGGTCAAAAGAAGAGAGGGCTTCAGAGGCATGTACAGTGCCTACCATCAAACATGGTGGTGGTAATGTCATGGTTTGGGGGTGTTTTGGCAACAGTAAACCCGGCAATCTTGTGAGGATAACCGGAAAATTAAACAAGGAAGGCTATTTAAAAATTCTCCAAGATTCTGCCATACCCAGTGGACTAAGTCTCATTGGTTCTGGATTCATTTTTCAACAGGATAATGATCCTAAGCATTCGTCTAAATTGTGCCAGAACTTTTTAAACAAGAAAAAAGCTGAAAACATTTTAAACATCATGCAATGGCCATCTCAATCCCCTGATCTTTCTCCCATTGAACTTGTTTGGGATGAACTTGACAGGAGGGTGAAAAGTCGTTGTCCTACGAGCTCAGAACATTTGTGGCAGCTATTAGAGAACGAATGGAACAAATTAGATAAAGATTATTTTAAAAAATTGATTAATAGAATGCCCAGAATATGTGAGAAGATTATAAAGGAGAAAGGTGGACACTTTGATGAAGCTAAAATTTAATCTAATTTACCATTGTATATTATTTTTTTATTTTGTTTAAGTTAGTTTCTGTTTGTTCTTTATTTTTTTATCAATACATTTAAATTTAAATGACTTAGTTTGGTTTTATTCGATTTTACCTTGCTGCTTCCAAACTTTTGGACGGTAGTGTATATCTCACAAATTTGATACATCATCATTCTCCTACTCTTATCCCAATTACTTGGGGTCGATACAATATGTACTCTTCTTTCATAGTTCATATTGTAAAAGTTATTGGCAATAGTTTTATGACCGGCCGCCTGCCAGACATCAACCCTCCTTGGGATTGTAATTGTTGACCAAACGGCATCAGATGGAGTTGGCCCAGGTCGTTATAAGGCTCTTAGTCGTCTTTTACGACATCCACGAGCAAAGTAAGGGTTGGTAGTATTCATAGCCGCTACCACACAGCATATTATATGATATACAAATTTGATAGTCTATAATAGTCTCTGTGCGTTCCAGGTGAAGTTCCAGGCGGTATAATGGAAGGTGTGACGGGGCGTGGACCTGCACGTCGCTGGGAACAGAAGCAAGTACAAATCAAAACAATGGAGGGCGAGTTCTCAGTCACCATGTGGGCTACTGGTGAAGATGAAGGTAGAAAATATCTTCTCAACTCATATATTATGTCCCACTGTTAGGTTTGGCCTTCCTTCATATCATCATTAACCTGCTTTTATGGGGCCGTCCATTAATCACGTAAGGTTTGAAAGCGGGGAGGGGTTTGACTAAAATCACGAAATATCACAAGGGGCAGGGGGGTGTAGTAAGATATAAAGTGTATTTATTTTTTCATCTAACGCTGCGATTTTTAAACTGAAAAGCAGCGTGTAGTGTGACTTTAACTTGCCGTTGGCAGGCAAAGAACGAAGTTTGAAGTAAATGATCTGTATAAAGACCTTTAAGCAAAGTATAAAAAAGCAATAAACCGAGAATATAATGAGCTGTGGGCTACTTCTTTGTAGGTACTAAAATTCACGTGATGTTGGTGGGGGAGTCTTAACCTTCACCACGTATCACCAAGGTGGAGGAGGGTATATAATGCAACAAAAAAAAGATAACGTGATTAAAGGACGTCCCCTATCCTAATTATTGGAGGTCGAACCAATAATTATTATAGTGCAAGAGTTTTATGACCAGCTGGATGATAATTATTATAGTGGAAAAGTTTTATGACCAGCTACATTCTCAAGGAGTTCCTTGGGAATGTAATTATTGACCAGATGGAATTGTCGCAGGTCTTTGTGAGACTATTAGTGGTGTTTTACGACACCCATAAGTAAGGTAAGGATTGGTAGTCTTCGTATCCGCCACTTACACAGCGAAGAGTTAGAACTTCCTTCACTATAGAAGAGAATTTCACCTACCACACTCTGCTGGAGAGATGGGTTGGTATTAGTCTTTCTTCTACTGCAGTGAATGCTATCTGCTTGCATCTTTTAGTGGTATTTTGTGACACCAACACAAAAGCATGGGGTGGTGAATTGAATTTAGTCCATTACTATACTGAAAAAAAAAACAAAACAAACAAACGTCTGGTTAAGAATATATACAATGCGAAAGTGGAAGGATGTAGGTACCGAGGGAGACCGAGACTAACCTACCTAGACCAGATCGGTCATGTACTGAAGGAAGGTGGAGTCAAGAGTGTCCGAAACCGGCGAGCGTGTATGTAGAGAATTATGAATGTTGAGGAAGCGAGTGAAGTATGCAGAGATAGAGTTCTCTGGCACTCTGTTCTCTCTGCCTACCTTGCAAGGGATATGGCGTGATGATATGTATGTATGTACTATACTGAAAGTTCAGTTCATCAATCAATAGTAAGAGAATGATGATCATTCTCTTACTATTATCCCAATTATTTGGTGTTGATACAATATGTATTCTTATGTCATAGTATATACTGTAAAAGTTATTGGGAATATTTTTATGACCGGTCACCTGTCTGACGTCAAACCTCCTTGGGAATGTAATTGTTGACCAAACGGCATGAGATGGAGTTGGCCCAGGTCGTTATTAGACTGAACTGAAATTCAGTTATTAATTTTAAAAAAATGGAGATTTACTCTTTCATCATCATTACCATCTCAGCTCATATATCGACCTCATCATTTATCATTCTCCTACTATTATCCCAATTACTTGGGGTTAATACAATATGTACTCTTTTTTATAGTACATATTGTAGAAGTTATTGGCAATAGTTTTATGACCGGCCGCCTGCCAGACGTCAACCACCCTTGGAAATGTAATTGTTGACCAAACGGCATCAGATGGAGTTGGCCCAGGTCGTTATAAGACCGAACTGCAAGTTCAGTTATTGAAGAGAAAATGTAGTTTTATTCTTTCATCATCATTACCATTTCAGCTCATACATATATCAACCTATCCATAGAATAAAGTTACATCTGCATAATCATTACTTTAGAGAAGACCTATTTAAAATTGATTCATTACTTAATATAAGTACCTCTTATATATAGATCAGTTTAGCTTTATAACTACAATAAAATAATCTGGTATCATATACATATGTAACTTTGTACTTCGTATAGGTCAATATGTCTGCTGGCTCGAGCCTCCTCTATAATAGCAGGGAAATTGAAATATAGTGCCACACTGGTCAGATATGTTGGTATATAGTTTTATTTCGAGTTTTCCTTCTTTTGCATAGATGTTATAACCCTTAGTTGTCTTTTACAACATCTACAGGCAAGATAAGGGATGATGAATTGTACTTGAATAGTGAATTCTCATGTTTCCAGATGATGGTTCTAATCCAGAGCCTGATCCTGACTATACAGAATATATGACAGGCAAGAAGAATATATTAGGAACTGAAACTATGCCTGGTATGTATAGATGCATAGAATCTTTTTGTTTTTTAAATAAAAAGTATGGTCAAGTGCGGATTGAACCCATCCACCGAGGGTTTACATATATGTATATATTTCATTTCTTTTTTTTTATCATACGCAGAACCTACGCTCGTCTTACCAATTAGATAAGTGGATTGGAACGTATTTCGAATAGATGTGGGTTCGAATCGTGTGGCAATCATTTTTTGCTCGCAAAACAAGTTTTTATGGCGATATTTGGCATTTTTTTGTAACAAAGTTTTAAGTTTTTTTTTTGGATAGTTTTCCTTCACTTGTGCCTTTGACCTTTCTTGATGCCAAAAGAAATGTACCTATGTTAAGAGATTATGCTCTAGGTTATTTATAAAAACTTGATTACGAGCGAAATAGGAATTCTACATGTGGGTCTGGACTCCACACCTATTGTAATACCGTTCCAATCGTCCTACCACTTAGATATGTGTGAGCCGTCGTATGACAATCAATTTTCGGCTCGTATTATATTTTATATGCTCTAGATTTTGAATGACAAAAAAATAATCACAATTCTACTCTTATCCTAATTACGTGTGGTCAACTCAATATGTCCGCGTGGCAAATTAGCAATAAGTTAGTGACCATGCGCCTGTCTCACAACACGCACGAGTAATGTAAGGGTTGGTACTATTCGTAGCCGCCATCGCACAGCAAAAAAAGAAGGGCCAATGCAAAAAAAAGAAACTAATTTTGGCTTTCATTGACTTTAATTTGGTTTTCTTTTAATGCTTTTTTTTAAAGATTTGAGATGTTATCTATATATAAAATTTTATGTGTTTACAGGTTTAGACTTATCGGATCCTAAACAGTTGGCGGAGTTCGCGAGACCAGGACATAAAATACGTTTAAAGAAACCTATGCCAGAATCATCAGATAGAACTATAGGTATATAATAACTTCATAATTTTTATGAGACACCACTTTTTCTTGGGAACAAGCTATAGTATGTTCACTTCGAGCTGATCACAGGACTACACTTGTTTTTTGTTGGGACTAATCCCACCACACATTCCCACCATTGTAACTCCTGTAAGCCAGGATCCACAATGGTCACCATAAATGACACCGAGGTTTGACCTTCAGGCAGTCCCGGGATATGATTTTAATTGTCTTGGGACCCGCAACAAATTTAATTAGAAAAGGTTAAAGAGGAGGAGTTGGAAAGAGTGGTTCCACTTCCCTCCTAGGCAAAGCGGGAGACAGGAAAACAAAATGACTAGTCAGCCAATAATTAAAGAGGTGTACGGCTACGATAAGCGCAGCCGTACGGCACCACGGATACGGAAGAGCTTAACGGGGACTACACTTTGCGACGAAATATGAGGAAGGCCTACGTCCAGTAGTGGATGACGAAAGGCTGAATGATGATGATGATTGTCCTGCACGGACATAACACCCACAATACTTGCCACAGTATATTGGTGTTATAACCACGACATCATCTGTGCGGTCAATAATGATAACAAACAGTATTTTTGTTCATGTTTCAGCTTGTCCACACAAGGGTTGCACGAAGATGTTCAGAGACAACTCAGCAATGAGGAAACATTTGCATACTCACGGGCCCAGAGTTCATGTTTGTGCCGAATGTGGTGAGTATACTGTTCTTTTTTCTTGCTTATGGTGGCAATCGAGAAAGCAGCGTGCCTAATGGTGTTACTTCTGTTCATGGAACTTTGTAATACCAGGGGTACAGATTGGCTACTGCTTACTAACAAAACACACCCAGTAAGTTTGCCTTCTGGCTCTTTCGCTCACTGAATCAGAGGCAACAGGACATTGCCGTGCCGTATCCAGGACACTTGGCTCGAGAAGTCGTTACTTTTACCATACTGCCTTCTGTGCAGTCTCAAATCACTTATATAGTGCTCCATGACCAGCAGTTATGACTTGCCATTACACTATCATTAACACTTTAACTGTCAAGTAAAAAAAATGATGACGAAAAATTTTCCAATCTGATTTTCCGGTAAAATCCACTTAAATGGCATCAAATATTGATTTAGTAATTATTTACGTATTTGTTTCTTTAAAATATCTAAAAATAAAATTATGTCAGGCATAATTAGGCACACATACAATTTGCGGGCCAATCTGCAAGTAGTTAGCTAAGGTCCATGTCAGTCATTTTGTATAGAAAAACACTCGCAAATCGTGACGGACGGCTCGCTGAGGCCATTTGAACTTGGTGCTGTGGTGTCAGTCACCAATGACTGACATGGCCTAAACAGGTACTACGCCTGTCAGGCACGTGTGACTGACACGGCAGCTAACGAGTTAAAGGCAAAACAAATATCTATTCGTCTCCTCTTTAATCGCGAGAGAAATCATGATAATAAAGATATATAAATAAAAATACAAAATACGACTGCAAAAAAAGATAATGTAAAAAAATAAACCACTAAAACAATCGAAAAATGTTTGAGAATATAAAAAAATATTAAACTATAAAGGGTTTGACTTAACAGACTAAATATGGTGAAATACTTGATTAAATATCTACTTCATTAAGTTTAGTTGCCCTTCAATTATATTTTGTTGTTTTGCTATTATGTCCCACCTGCTACCCTTCCTTGGCAGTCGTTTAAAAATATAGGTATAATACCCAACTTCTTTTCCTTGTGGTGACGAAATAAGGATACTATTCACCACCCCATATCTTACCCGTGGGTGATCGTACGAGACGACTAAGGGATATAAAATGCATATAAGTGAGAGAAGGAAAACTCGAAACAAAACCCTATACCAACACGTCTGACCACTA
Organism: Lymantria monacha; assembly: GCA_905163515.2. Lineage (NCBI taxonomy): Eukaryota > Metazoa > Arthropoda > Insecta > Lepidoptera > Erebidae > Lymantria > Lymantria monacha. Next base: position 20,615,964 of record LR991104.1, on the reverse strand, counting down.
TACCAACACGTCTGACCAGCGCGGTATAGTAAGTTAATTTCCCTCCCCTTACGGAGGAGGACCGAACCCAACAGTGGGACATTATGGGCTCCAACTATGATGATGATCCAACTTATTAATATCAATTTCAGTTAATTTATTTCATCATCATCATTCTTCTGCTCTTATCCCAATTACTTGTGGTCGACGCAATATATGTATTCCTTTTCCTACATATTGCAAAAGTTATTGGCAATAGTTTTACGACCCGCCGCCTGTCTGACGTCAACCCTCCTTGGGAATGTAATTGTTGACCAATCAGCATCAGGTGGTGTTGGCCCAGGTCGATATGAAGCTCTTAGTCATCTTTTATGACATCCACGAGCAAAGTAAGGGTTAGTAGTATTCGTAGCCGCTACGCCACACAGCGAATTTAATTAATCTATTCGAATCTGATTATTTTTATAATTTGTACATCTTTTTATTCCAGGTAAAGCATTTGTGGAAAGTTCAAAATTAAAACGACATCAGTTAGTTCATACGGGCGAAAAACCATTTCAATGTACATTTGAAGGCTGTGGAAAAAGATTCTCTTTAGATTTTAATTTAAGGTAAGCGCCAAAATAAAAATACTATACCAACTTGTTTAACTAGCGTGATATGTACATTACTGCAGCGACCAGCAAACGAGGCATTGATGGACGATTGTGTAAATGTGGGTCGAGCCGAAGTCGAGGCACACATACGCATTTCCATCAATCCCTAGTTGTGGCCAAGGCTTGTATAGTGCTTTTCTCAAATAATGCACGGAAATTAAAACTAAGTAGAACTGTATACAAGACCAACAACGAATAACATTTTTTTTTTCACATGCTAAAGGGTTCATTGGTTTTTTTTTTCATTATCAAACAGGTTTCTTTTTCAAGTCAGTTTGAAATTTAAATAAATCTTTGATAAGTTGCCTATTCGGTTACCATATTTTGGAGTAAGAAAGCATAGATATGAATTTACATATATATTTATTTGGCCAATACGACAGATATGGATTTTCATACATTTTTGCCGGCCGCTGCTCGCATGTATTTGGTCAGTACAGCAATTTCGATTTATCTCAAAGAATGTTGTCAAAATAATGCACAAATTTCCAAAATAATGCAATAAAATGCAAATTTCCTACTATGTTTGAAAAATAGTAGATTAATTACCTGTGGTGTATTGAATAGTTTAGTAAATTAGACACATGAATAGTTCTAGACAGGCAGCTCTCGATTTAAATTTATGTTTGTACCTCTGGATAATTTTTGCTAATTGCTGTGTGGTAGCTAGGCTACGAATACTATCAACCCTTACTTTGCTCGTGGATGTCGTAAAAGACGACTAAGAGCCTTATAACGACCTGGGCCAACTCCATCTGATGCCGTTTGGTCAATAATTACATTCCCAAGGAGGGTTGACGTCTGGCAGGTGGTCGGTCATAAAACTATTGCCAATAACTTTTACAATATGTACTATGCAAGAAGAGTACATATTGTATCGACCCCAAGTAATTGGGATAACAGTAGGAGAATGATGATGATCTCTGGATTTTTTTTAAAAGATATGCATATGTAAAACTAGACTGGGACTTTCACAACATAAAATTTTTCACAAATTATCCTAAAAGTACATATTATCACGATAAAAAGTATCCTACGTATTAAACAGGCGGCCGGTCATAAAACTATTGCCAATAACTTTTACAATATGTACTATGAAAGAAGAGTACATATTGTTTCGACCCCAAGTAATTGGGATAAGAGTAGGAGAATGATGATGATAATCTCTGGCTTTTTTTTAAATCACAACATTAAATTTTTCACTAAATTATCCCAAAAGTACATATTATCGGGATAAAAAGTAGCCTACGTATTAATCCAGAAAATGGTCTATCTGTTTACCAATTTTTCGTCCAAATCTGTTTAACGGTTTATGCATGGTTGACTAACAAATATCTAAACATCTTTACAAACTTTCACATTTATTATATTTGTAGGATAGTATTTAATTATATAGGTACTTATTACATGTTATATGCTTATTACTAAGATTTTACAATGAGCATGACAGTGCTGGCAAGTGATTCATACTACATACCCTCCTACTGTGGAAGGGACTTCGAATCTAGCAATGCAATACATATATAGCAGCACATACATGCAATACATACATATACAGCTAGCAATACATATATGTGAACTGAGTGGTCCATCCATCCGTGTGGTGACGGAGTAAGAATACAATTCACCACCCTATATCTTACCCATGGGTGATCATACGAGACGGCTAAGGGATATAAAACGTATATAACATCTATGCAAGAGAAGGAAAACTCGGAACAAAACCCTATACCAACACATCTGACCAGCGTGGTGTAGTAGGTTAATTTCCCTCCCATTACGGAGGAGGCCCAAGCCCAACAGTGGGACGTATATGAGCTGTGATGATGATGATGATGAACTGAGTAGTTCAAGCTTTGAGTGGGCTATTAACATCTATAGATAGAACAGAATCTATAGCCGACTATGAGAATTCACTTGTTCCTTTTAGTGATGGCTTTAGAAAACTGTATGTCAACGCACTTACTTTCTTGTGGGTAATTAAGGAAGCACCTGGAGAATGGTAAGCAGCAATCCCCTTGATAACATATAACACTTGTGATTGCAGAAACATCTATTATCTTTCTTTATTAGATATTTGGGCAGCATTAGATCTCGATAGACTAAAATAAATACATGAACGATAATGTTATGAATAAGAATATATAAGAGACTAATTTTTTGTTTTTTTTTCGCTTTACAGAACCCATGTCCGCATACACACTGGCGACCGTCCCTATGTCTGTCCATTTGATGGCTGCAACAAAAAATTCGCACAAAGCACTAATTTAAAATCTCACATACTAACACACGCGAAAGCCAAGTAAGTTATTATCATTATATACATACAATAGTACACCTGTTTAGTGTTAAAATTAAGATAGATAGATTACAATCTCTCATACAGTTATTAGACTTGAGTAATTAACCCGTAAAATTATTACATATAAACAAACTGTTATGTACTTACTATAGTTCATCTAATCTAAGAAGTGCATTTTGACGTTTTACATTTTTTAATACACAATAACCTCGGTCAAACGTATACACATGATTGTAAACACTAAATCTGAAATTTTAAACAACTATTAAGTTATTTACATAATTAACATTGCGGGTGACTTTCTTGTACAATAATCTAATGTTGAAACTCTTACCTTATTTTATTATTTTACCTCTACGTCCTGGAAGACCGTTAAAATTTGAAAAAAATCGCCCTGGAGCCTTTGAACCAAAATGCCAGACCTATTACGTACGAAAAATATAAAGACATGAAGCAGCTACTACCCTATATACCTCCGGTGCATCATGCATATTTTGAAACACTACCACATGAAGAGAATAAGTAAATTCTTGTAATCAGTATCTTGTAATGACAATGTAATTGCCGTCTAAAATAAAAATTTATGTGTTATGCGTATTTGTAAACAAAATTATATTAAAATGAAGTATATTTTAAGCGATATTTGATTTTTCAAAATTGAAATTAAGCGATTTTTACAATTGCCTAATTTTGAAAGTGGTGTAAGTCCATTTACAGCATATAAATATGTATTATCGTAGTCTAATTAGCCATAAACAAATTTATATAAACAAATTAAATGTTGATAAAACAATAGAAACAATGCCAGACCTCATATGATTTGCCTGTATTTTTAAATCAACAAATATAGTAAGTAACCTTTAATTTTCTCGAAACAAAAGAAAATGGACTTACACCACTTTCAAAATAAACGGTCCATATATGTAATTGATAATAGTATTGGCTTGGCAATACCTCTACCCCATACCAAAGGAGACATACAGATCAGTAATGCAGCAAAATATAGCATTATTTTTCTTAATTTTCAGATCACGAAACTCATTATCACGCAACGGCGGCAATTCTTACGAGTCCGCGAGAACTACGCCCCAATTTGTCCAATTAGAAGTATCACCAGACGACTCGAACCCTCAACTCATATTTTACACGCACGAGTGAAGCAAGACGTCACAGCTGGTGATATAAGACTGATAAGTGTCAGAAGTGAGTGGTGTAACAATGACACTAATTGTGCAAAGTAACTGAACAAGCAAGACAGTTTGTAAAATTTATGCAAGACAGTCATTAATGAAACTAGTGATGCAAGGAGTTGCAATAAAAATTTGTAACAAGACAGTTGGTAATAGGGTGGGAAGACTGCAAGATCCTAAATGTGTATAGTGAAATAAGTGAATGACACGAGACAGTTGCAGTAGTTTGAGTTAAGCAAGACAGCAAGAGATAAGCAAAGTGATCAAGTGTACAGATATGATTTTAGTTTTACAGCGCTTTGGATTACACCAAAGTTTTAGTTTTAAAATTGTAATTTTAAGTTGGCAATATTTTGCTTTGATAATGTTGCATACTAACAATATTGTTTAAAATGGCACTTCTTTAATTTCCGCACAATTTGCTTTTCTTAATTCTTTTTTGTAGTAATTTTTTTCTTTTGCACATCAGCTTAGTACACTGTTACAGATTTTGAAAAACATTTAAGTGGCTCTGTCATAATAAAAAAAGATCCGTCAAGTGCGAGTAACTCGCGCGTGAAGGGTTCCGTACCATAATATATAAAAGAAAAATATGTGATGTAACTTAAAATTTAAGGTTTTCGGCATTTTTCCTTTATATGTGCTAAAAATTATTGCTTCATGCCGAATTTCATGATTCTAGGTCGGCTAGAAGTACCCTGTAGGTTTTGATTCCCTTGCAAGTGTCGAAACGCCTGTATCTTTTGATTGCATTGGCTTAGAAGTTCAATTTTTTCACAGCTTTAAGGGACAGTAGACTTGAGTATTTGATATAAATTTCAGCTTGATACCTCCCACACGTTCCTGAGAAAAGTGTCTTGACAGACAGACAGACGGACGGACAGATAACAAAGTGATCCTATAAGGGCTCCGTGTTTTCCTTTTGAAGTACGGAACCCTAAAAAATGTATGTAATGGTTTAATATTTTCTTTTATCATTATACCAATACGAATAAGAATTTGTTGAAATATCTGTGGTATACTAAGCTGTTATTTACATTATCAAAGTAAAAGAATCTTTTATCTTACATATAATAAGTTTTCCATAAATAAATAATAATTTTAGGAACAATCTCTTTTAAGAACGCTAATCTAAACCTGAAACTAATTGTTACGCCAATGAAGATATCTTTAATGCTGAATATTATAGAGAAATAGATCAAAATATCATAGGAAACATTGATTTGTAGTAAATATTGTTATCGGGCATTGAGTATTAGTCATAGCTTATAAGAGCCCCCTATAATATGCGGTACCATTGTCACTTTATGAACAAAAAATTATCATTTAGCATCAGCAGAACAAACCAACATATCACAAAGAAAATTGAATTAGGTGATGAAGTATAGAAATTCACTGACCCTATATGAAACATACCTTTTTTCTGTATCACTGCCAAAGTATATGCATGATTAGGCATACATACAATGTATAATGCTTTAATATAATCACAAGATTAGGATAATTGATTGAATTAGGCAATACTGTGGAAATCATTACTAATATTATAAATGCGAAAGTAACTCTGTCTGTCGCTCTTTCACGATAAAACTACTGAACCGATCTAAATGAAATTTGATACACAGATAGTCTAGAGCTTGATAAAGGACATAGGTTTGTAAAAGGGGGATGAAAAGTTGTAAGGAAGTATCGTCATTTTTAAAGCCAGAGAAGCTTGAAAACTTATTTTTAGACTATTGATTAGGTGTAAATAAATATGAAGTAAAATTTTGTAAAAAAAATTACTCTAAAAATAGGCAATGAAAAACTTTAGGAAAGTAACCGTATACGCGGGCGAAGCCGCGGGCAGAAGCTAGTTCGTTATAATTTTGAAATGAATGAAAGGAAGGGAGACCTACCGCTATCCCATGTTTAAATGAGTATACTACATTTATGGTATGGCAGCAGGTATATGTGATAAGATTAAGTGCAATAAGATGTAGGGAGTGGGTCTTCAGACTTTTCCACAGACCTTCAAATAATATATTTGACATGTGTTCCGCCTCTGAACAAGTGAGGCATCTTCAGGACAGTATGGTTTTGAATATGCACCAATCGATTGTGCGGTTTTGTCTTTAAATACCCCTTTCACTATTAAATATTAGTTCATATCCTAATATTTAATACTACCTCATAATTTTCTTCCGATTCCAATCACTTAAAAATGGATTTATTTGATTGAAGTATTTAATTGTTAAATTCATGTCTTCTTTACAATCTCTGTTCCTTGTGTTCACTTACTGTCCTTTCTTCTCACATCTAAATTGATCTCATTTTAATCATGAATTATAGAAATTTTTGTTATTAATATTTCAGATATATTTGATGGCTACGAAACCTTACTTTGCTCGTGGATGTCGTAAAAGACGACTAAGAGCCTTATAACGACCTGGGCCAACTCCATCTGATGCTCTTTGGTTTCAGATATATGTGATGGCTACGAACCCTTACTTTGCTTGTGGATGTCGTAAAAGACGACTAAGAGCCTTATAACGACCTGGGTCAACTCCATCTGATGCTGTTTGGTCAACAATTTACACCCCAGGGCGGGTTGACGTCTGATAGGCGACCAGTCATAAAACTATTGTTGATAACTTTTACAATGTGTACTATGAAAGAAGAGTACGTATTGTATGAACTAACTAAAATAGTTTATTAGAGTCTTCCTCTGTTTGCCAAGCTTTAACTCTGTTGTTAAACAATCTTTATCTAATATGAAGTACAGTTTGTAGATATATTTTTAATTTATCGTAATTGATTAACAATGAATAATATAAATATAGTAAATTATATTTCATCATCACAGCCCATAAATGGCCTCCTCCGTAATGGGAGGTAAATTAACCTAATACACCGCGCTGGTCATACGTGTTAGTATAGGGTTTCGTTTCGAGTTTTCCTTCTCTCGCATAGATGTTATATGCGTTTTATATCCCTTAGTCGTCTCCTACGATCACCCATGGGTAAGATATTGGGTGGTGAATAGTATTCTTACTCCGTCACCACAAGGAAAGTTAAAAAAAATATATTTACAAATAATTTGCGTATAACCATATTAAACTTGACTTATTCTGTCATATTCTTAAAAAATTGTGAAGTTGGATTAATAGTTAACATTATTGTTATTTTAATTTAACACACGCAAAAGTGTCATGTTTCGCCTGAGCCGAGCGTGCAAACGAGAGCGCGAGGGAGGGCTTTATAAATGTTAATAAAGTGAAGTGAAAAGTTAATATGGTTCCCATTGTTTGTTTGTTAAATTCATAATAGTATGCAATTATTATCAATGTTTTCCTATGACGTTATCGAGTAAAATGATTGTCCGAAAACTGACTTTATAGACAACCATTGCGCTGAAGGGTTTTAAAGAATTGTCATCTGTTTGTTCAGATAGATTACTTACAAAGAGATTGTCTTAGGATAAAATTTTGTAAATTTTTGTACCATATAAATGCCAAATATTGTAATATATATACAGGAGAGCTCACCTGTCAATTATTTTGTTTTGTATTTTTTTTTTTTTGAGTGATTATAGTTGTGTACATGTGAGCTCTCCTAAGATGTATGCATACGTGTATATGGAAATTACATTTGATATATCATTTTTGTACTGGTTTTATTAGTGTTTTCGAATTGGCCGAGTTAAATTTTGCAAGTACAGTATAGATTTATTTTATCCGGATCACTGATAAGGTTTGTTTAATATATATTTATTTTTCTGCTCATGAATCTCTGTAATACCAAGTCCCTACTCTATCTCTCACAAAAAGAAGTCCTATAGCAAATTGCTACTAAAATGGTTATACAGAATTATAACTAATTATTCAAAATTTTCAATTAATAATTAATTTTTTTTAATTAATTATATATTTCAGCCCATTAATGTCCCACTGTTGGGCTCGGGCCTCCTCCGTAATGGGAGGGCAATTTATACCGCGCTGGTCAGACGTGTTGGTATAGGGTTTTGTTTCGAGTTTTCCTTCTCTCGCATAGATGTTATATGCGTTTTATATCCCTTAGTCGTTTCGTACGATAATACGGGTAGGATACGGGGTGGTGAATAGTATTCTTACTCCGTCACCACACGGATTTTTTTTTAAATTAATTATTCAAAATGTTTAATTAATCGATTACCTTATGATTGGTCCGATTTAGTCTTCACTGTAAATTATACATGTATAGAAATTAATTTTTCTATTTATAAGAACAAAATTATCAATCTTTTTTACAATAATTGCCAATATTTTCTTTAAAAATTAAGACAAGGAAAAGGCAGGTCTATGTTATAATATATTAATTTTGGCTTATTTATAAATCAAATAAGATTATTTATTTAAAAAAAATATTAAAATTTGTTATCAAACGAAAGATCGGTTATTGAATGTAAAAATATTAGTTTACAAATTGTAGTTCATTTTGGATTACCCATCATTTGGTCATATACTCCCCCTACGCGTGCGGGTCGAAAAAAGGTAACTTGCGGCCCCCATACTTGCCATGTTATTCTCTTAAAGCTAATTGAACAGGCCTTTGCACCGATTATTTTTGGATTTATCTTAAACTTTTATCAGCTTATTACAAAATCGTCATTAGGTAATTGTATGAAAAATGATTGCGTCCAAAAAATATTAGCTATTTTCATCATTCATTTAGATATTTCCATATTATTATGTGCATATAATTATGATTAATTCTTTAGGTTTTTTTGTTTGTAGAATAATTCTAAATAAAAATTCTTTATTCAATTGATTAGATATCAAGAAGTGGAACAACAGAATTATAATTTCATCATCATTCTCCTGCTCTTATCCCAATGACTTGGTGTTGACGCAATACATACTCTTTTTCCATAGTATATATTGCATTTTTTTTTAGTTTTATGACCGGCCACCTGTCTGATGGTCTTCCTTGGGAATATAATTGTATACCAGGTGACATCAGATGCAGTTGGCCGAGGTTTATGTAAAGCTCTTAGTCGTCTTTTACGACATCCACGAGCAATATGGGATATTATCATTTTATCATGGTTAAACCAACTGGTGTTAAATTTTTAGTCTTTACAAGTCTGTGGTTAGTATTGTTTTTCTACACAATAAGCGAGCAATCGATTCCACAGATGGCGTAGTAGTTAAGCTACGGATCTACCGTCCCCAGTATCTTGGGTTTGAGATCTCCATCTGCCCACGTAGACTAATACTTTGTGTGTTCAACATATTTGTGTCCATTAAATTGTATGTTTATAAAGTCCACCCCAATACAGGGATCATTTTATCAAACCTAGACGTTCTTTAAAAATATAAATCAGTAATTATGGTTATTTTTTTATGGCAGTCATATCTTATGGTGATATAGGATTATATTCAAGTTTTCTATCTTCTGATTACTTCTCTTAATAATTTCTTACAACAATCCCGGGGAAAGAGAATGTTCCATGACAATTTTAAAAATTCTTCGCCTGTACGTACATCTTTGTAGCCACGTGTCATACGCTATCTATTGGAGTAACGTTACAACATTGTACCGATTTAGTACTCTCGCTCTTCAGTTTAAAATTGTAATTAACAATGACACGACGACAAATACTGGAGCACGATAAGATAATTGATGACTTATTTATACATAAAAGAAACCCTTTGCTCTGAGATGTGGTAGAAGACCACTTTGAAAGAAAGCTTTATATCCACCTGGGCCGACTCCATCTGATGCCGTTTGGTCAACGATTACATTTCTAAGGAGGTTTGGCGTCAGGCAGACGGTCCGTCCTAAAACTATTGACAATAACTTCTACAATATATGTATATTAGTAAAATATTGCGATGAGCTACAAGTGATTGGTATAAGCAGGCGAATGATGGTAGAAATTTCATCTTGTATCTAACTTATCTCGTCGTTTATTATAAGATTATGCAAATGGAACGACTGATATAACTTGTATATACATTTTAATTAAGTTAATAATGGTACATTGCTGTATTTGACTCTTTAAAACGATTCTAAATTAATTATATTATGAAAGGGAAATAAAATTCGATTTAAACGCTTATAAAAGAGAATGTTTATATATGTTATATGACATTGATAAACTCAGAAACTATTTGACCGTTAATTATGAAAATTGGTATGTATGTATGTATATTGTATATGCTATCTCCATTGATGTAACTCGCCACCAGGTGGCGCTGCGATATATCGACTTCTACAAACAAACCAGCCAGCTGAGTTGGCTATTAATATAAATAAAATTCTCCTATGCAAATGAGGGATTTGAAATTCTGAATTGCAATATTTTTTGTGACCTATAAGCAATAAGTGAATGGAATGTAGAGGTTATTCGTATTCCTGAAACATTGAAGTGAAAATTATACATATAACGAATACGCGTATACTTGACATAGAAGCTTAGGTATTTTTTTTATATATAAATAAATAAATGATAAATACTCTATGCTATACAAAAGTGATTGATGTACACTTTTCAATATTAGTTTTATTATACGCATACGAGAAAGTATGTTGCATATTAGTGTTTATTTATCGGGTTGAGAGCCCTCAGCGCTCACCCATAGTCCGCGTAAAGCTGTCAAAGGCATCTGCGGCTAACAGCTAAACACACAAAAAAAAAGGTGTTTTAAAATAAATTTCTTTAAAATCTATTTTAATATGTCTTATGTTTATGTCAATCAGACTAGTCTATTTTTTATATATACTACATGCAAAAAAATTGTAACAGGCCGATGTCTTTACTATTGTAAGAGTAAATAATAACAAAATTTTAGATATTTTTCTGCCTGTCACAATCATACAGTCTGTATAAGCATCACGCCAAGCTAATGAATTAAATTGAATGCAGTTCGCATTGATGTATGGCTAAAGTTCTATCTAACTTAAAACATGGTGTCATTTAGGAAAAAAAAAACATTAAATATCTAAGTAATTAAAGCAAGCAAAGCAGCGGATACAACTAGTGTTTCAATATTTTTAAAACGTTTTTCCCATAATATCGTACCTGATAGTTGGTTTATATAGTAGAATCTCGATAACTCGAAAGGTCAAGGTAAATAGAAATGTTCGAGTGAATGAGAAATTTAACAATAAGCTCGAGATACAGAGGACTTATTTGCTAAATATTTGACTTAAAAATTTCAATGAATGTATATTTTGATCGAGTTACCAAGTCTAAATGATTCGTGACGCCGTGCTTTTATTCGACTTACTAAGGATGACGACTTACAAGATTCGAGTTATAGAGATTCCACTGTTTCGGATACATCTAATATTGGATACACCACTTTGGACCAAACACTTATCTAATTGTTTAAAAGTATATTTAAAGTTTAGTTAAATTTGTTATTAGCTTCAATTTATGACATTTTTTCTATTCACCATTTTCTTAATAAGATCAGTACCATGATTAGATTTAATACGCCTGATATGTGAGTTGCTACTGCTTTTTTGCTTTTTGGGTCGAATGGCAAGTGCCTATTGCCTTTTTGTGTCAACCATTATCCATACTCGTTTGTTAGTTAGCTATCCATACTCGTTTGTCAGCTAGTTTGAGCATTTGTTTGTCCCTCCAGATCTGCGATGAGTAGGTACTAGGCATCCACCTATTTAGGGCTTTGAGAAGTTTTCATATTATTCTGTATCTAGCAAAGAGTAAATCTTGGCCAAAAATCTTATCATTTCATTTTTGCCTTTCTATCATCTTTGTTAGAAGACCAAGACCTCCTGTTTTAACACGATATAGACCAAAAAGACATCAGGAGGATGAAAATATTGATTATAATATTTTAGACGGAGAAAAGATGTGCATATAAAAATTGACATTAGTGTACGTTATAGTTTTTTTTTTTAAGTATTTAATTATTGTATATGAGTTAAAATATAGCAATTCCATTATAAGAGTTTGAAGGAGACAAACGAAATAAATTGTAAATATTTATATATAAATGTGTTTTATTTACTTATGTCTAATCTGTGCTGTATGATGACGGCTACGAATACTAAAACAACCCTTACATTACTTGTGTATGTCGTAAAAGATGACTAAGAGACCCTACTATAGACCTGGATCATCTAATGCCATTTGGTCAACAATTACATTCCCAAGGAGCGTTGACAGACAGACTGTTGGTCATAAAATTACTAGCAAAACTTGCAATTTGTACAATGAAAGAGTAGATATTGCGTCGACGTAAAGCAATTGTGGTAGGATGCTGATTTGCAACTGTTATTAGTACTATAATTTTTTACTATAAAAATTAACTGACAGTTTAAGATGATTTTTTTCGTCTATTGATATCTACTGTTGAACTTAAAACTTCCCAAAATGTAGTTTGATATGTCACCGAAGTAGAGTAATCGGTGATCAAGTACAATAACGATTGAGATGTGATACAGTACATTATGGCGCAGCACGCCTTTGCCCCGAACAGGTGTGTCTGAAGTTCCAAATCATAGCGTCATAAAAATAGAAAGGGCGTTAAACTGGCCAGCGCGAATATAATCATTAAAATCCTTAATCCTGATTTACTAGGAGACACAAGGAGGTTTCAGGAGTGGAAGGGGATGCATGGATCAAGTGTTCTCTCTGCGCAACATTGTAGCGAAGCGAAGATCTGGCTCTAGGTCAGAGGGTTTTCTGCAGTTTTGTGGATCTGGAGAGAGCATTTGACACGGTTGTACGAAAGGAACTTTGGGACATTTTACCGGAATATGGTATTAACGGTAAACTGCTACAGGCTGTGCAGTCCAGTTACATGGGCTGTAGAGCCTGTGTGTGGCTGGATGATGGAATGTCGCCTTGGTTTGACGTCAATATCGGCGTTAAGCAGGAGTGCGTTCTGTCAGCCAGGCTGTTTATCATATATCTAGATAAATGTCTCCAAAGGTTGAACGATATGAATGTGGGAGTCCAGATGGGCGACTCAGTGGTCACTGCTCTGCTCTATGCAGATGATGCAGTACTGCTGGCACAGTCAGCGACTGACCTGCAGACCCTAGTCGACACAATGACAGAAGATTGTCAGAAAAGGAGTCTACGCGTGAATGTGAGCAAAACCAAAATAATGGTCTTTGAAAGAGATGAAGCCAGAACAGATGTAAGAGTAACAATAGGTAATGATGTACTAGAGCAAGTGGATGAATTTGTATATCTTGGATGTGGATTTAGCCGAGATGGAAGGTACACCACTGATATAGAGCGAAGAGTGAATGCGGGAAATAGAGTGAACAGAGCGTTGGGACAACTTCTCGGTAGCCACCACCTCAGCCAGAAGGCACATGTAGCAATACATAACGCAGTGCTTGTTCTCAACATTACTGTATGGAAGCGAGAGTTGAGTATGCAGAAAAGAGTATGAAAGTAAAATTAATGCGATCTCTACGGAAAATCTGTGCAGTTAGGCTGACCGACCGCATTCGTAACTTAACGACGTAAGAGAGCGAGTAGGTATGAAAGAGAGTATTGGTGTAAAGATGCGAAAGGTAATGCTCCAATGGTTCGGACATGTGGAAAGAATGCTGAACGAACGTCTGGTTAAAAAGATATACAATGTGAAAGTGGAAAGATGTATGTATCGGGGAGACCGAGACTCACCTACCTAGACCAGATCGGTCATGTTCTGAAAGAAGGTGGAGTCAAGAGTCTCCGAAACCGGCGAGCGTGTATGAAGAGAATTATGAATGCCCTGGCGGTTTTGTGGTCACGGTGAAAAAACCATGAAATGTCGGTAGTTCCCTTTATGATCAACAGTGACAACTTAGTATTACAACAGTGTTTTCACGGTGTATCATTCGTGCTTTTGTTTCATTTCACAACTGTCAAAATATGGTATATATTAAAATATTAGACCTAGGTAAAATGGTTAAAACGACACTTTTATAGGGCAGCTATAGAGTGAAACCATGGTAAACAGTTGATAAATGTATAGTTAATTGACAGTCAAAGCACTATTGTGACAGTAAAATAGGAATGAATCCAAAGTTGTTTCACCGTCGTTTCATGGTCGTTTCACCGTCGTTTTGCGTTTAACTGTCATTTCATTGTCGTGTCACTGTCGTTTCATGTTCCTTTCACAGTCGAATAACTGTCTTTTTTTTTATCGAGCGAAAAAAAAAAAATTAAATGAAATTTTTTTTAAGGGCTTATTTAAAAAAAAAAAACCGGAGGTGTCAAGGGACACCCGGATGGAACGAAGTTCTATTTTAATTATATAATTTTTTTCTGCCTTAAGCGATTTTTATCGTTATATTTTAGCCAATTTGCAAAATATCTTTATAAATTATAGCCTATGTGTTATTCTGATGTGCAAGCTATATTACTATAAATTTCATCAAAATCCATTCAGTAGTTTTTACGTGAAAGAGCAACAAACATGTTCACATCCATACATTATTACAAACTTTCACGTTTATAATATTAATAATAGGATATACAATTCCACTAGACTACCAAAACTTTTCGGCCCCAAGCTCGAACGCGAGCCGGCCACGCGGCCCGGTCACGGGCGAAAATAATTTCGTTGCGCATTATTTTGATTTTGCTATATCTCTTAAGGTATTGATTTAATTTGCATGGTCTGAAGGAAAAAAAATATCTTCATGAAATGCTCAAGCCAACTAATGTATTTAAAATGATATGGATTAATACAGTATTTGTGTAAATAGCTTTTCAATTACCGTTTTATAATAGAACATTTTTTAAAGTATTAAAATGGATATAGTATGTTATCCTTAACACGTGCACTGCGGCCAAACACAATTGTCGCGTTCCTGCAGACAACGCGTGATGCGTCAAATCACCATTGTCGTGTTTTCATTGCATCGCGCGGCAAATCAAACACCGTGCGTACTTATTTTACGCTAAACTAGTGCGGCGCGCAGGGTGTGCTTACGTAACTTAATATTTTTTAGTTAAGTATTTTATTGCTATTAATTTATTATTAATACATGTCATTTAATTCGTAATGATAGTTAAATAAAGACTATCTACCGATCTTAAGTTTAAATAAGATACGGCTTACCTTATTTAAATAGAAATTGATGTTATTGTAACGAAATATACAATTATATTATTTCTAAAAAATATTTGCAATAATCGTTTGTGTTTAATTTTTTCAGATAATTAGTAGGTACATCTAAAAAGGTGTAACTAAAAAATGCGGTGTGCTTTATAGTGTTTTTATTGTAGAATCTTATTGTATATATTGAAAAATGTTCCATGTTTCATATGGTCAATTGTTACAAAAAAATATTATGGCTGCAGCTGTTACACAAAACGCCGGAGTCGCCGGTATCTTTCTATGACGGTACCACAATTAAAACAAAGGACTATGAATTTCCAGATGTGCGTATTATGCATTTTTGTTTTCAAACAAAGGCTTTTCTATAATAATAGGTATTTCTGTTTACTCAAAAACCGCCGCGCGGCCGCGCACTATTGTCGTGTAGCGATCCGCCCGCTATGATATTCGTAGGTGATATTTGGCCGCAGTAAACGTGTTAAGAGATAGATATATACCATCGCGGACTTTTTTGTAGGCCTTTTTAAGCTGTATAATACTGTAGTACTTTATTTTGATCTATTTCGTAGGGTTCAGCCAGCGTTTGCAATGTAAGCGCAAAATAATGTGTTTATTTACGACATCACATTAGAAACCTCTAAAATTATCAGTGTTTCTCTAGTACATTATGCATATATTATACCTATAAACCTTCCTCTTGAATCACTCTATCTATAAAAAAAATCGTCGCGACACCACACTGTTCAATGCGAAATAGAAATGAAAATATCTGGCTTGCTTTCTATAAGAGAGCCGACGAGCGACGCCGCACAGCTTACAATAGCAAAAAGTGTCGTGACAACTTTTCGTAAGAATTTTTTCCGTCTAGCCCCCTTCACAACGCGCGATAAGGAACTTCGTTCCAATATCCTGAAAATTGAATTCAAATTACTAAATTTAATGTGAAATGTCAATACAGTTCAGAACTAGAGTTCTGAACTGTATTGGCATTTCACATTAGATTTAGTAATTTGAATTCAATTTTAGAGTGTAAACACTAAGCTTATAAAATGATAATTAAACAGTATTTAAATAATTACATCATTTGTTTTGAAAAAAAAAAACTACCGAATATATACGGTGAAAAGATAGTGATTTTATGGTGAGTTGATGGTGAGTTGACGGTGAGTTGACGGTGAGTTGACGGTCGAACCACAGTAGGTCCACAGTAATATCACTATAAATTTATGAGGTGTTCACTTTGAAAAAAATATTTTTCCACAGTGTAAATATGACATATCGACGATAGAAATACTAAGCTTCCACAAATTAGAAACGGTCTTTTCACCATAGAACTGCCGATAAGTTAACTTTTATTTACCATCCGTAGTTAGTGACGCAACGGAACGAATATACTGTTTTTCGACAGTTATTTCACTGTACGACCACCCTAACTAGAGAGTGAAATAGCCGTGACATGAAACTACCATGAATCGTCCATCTTTTCACTATGGAGTCACCGCGAATTCACCGTAAGCATGAAACCGCCAGGGTGTTGAGGAAGCTAGTGAAGCATGCAAGGATAGAGTTCTCTGGCACTCTGTTCTCTCTGCATACCCTGCAAGGGATATGGCGTGATGATATGTATGTATGTATGCATATATGTCCTCGTATAGTGACAGGATAAGTATATAATTGTTGTCACTCCTTAGTTTCCCGTGGGAGTCTAAAAAATTAGCTAAGGTTCACCGGACTGCAGCTCTTGGTAGACTTACAACACCTCACTGAGCATCACGATTTGTGACATTCTATACATCCAGGAGTAGTCTAGATTCAAATGCTACACAGATGACAGAGTAATCTAAAGTTATGTGGTTTCGAGCCCTATCTAGGACAATTCTTTGTGCAATATACAAATGAATGTTCTGAGTATACATATACTACTACTAAATTTGTGTGTTAATTACATCCCTGTTGAAAATATCCAATAGATTCCAATAAAAAAAATGGTATAATGGAATCTATTGTGCTTTTATCGCAGTAATTCCTTTTACAAACCAATTCCGATTATAATGTGGAATAATCCAATCCATCCATCCATCAGCCCATAAACGTCTACTGTTGGACATAGGCCTCCCCACGAAAATGCCATTCAACACGATCCCGCGCCACCTGCATCCAGCGGTTTCCTGCGACCTTAATAATGTCGTCAGTCCACCTAGTGGGGGGTCGTCCTACGCGGCGATTGCCGATTCGTGGTCTCCACTCGACAACTTTTCTTCCCCAACGGTTGTCGATTCGTCGAGCGATGTGGCCTGCCCATTGCCACTTCAACGTGCTAATTCTTCGGGCTATATCAGTTACACCCGTTTTTCTACGGATTTCCGTATTTCGGATTCTATCACGTAGAGAAATACCGAGCATAGCCCTTTCCATAGCACGCTGAGCAACTTTGAGCCTTTTGATTAGACCAACATTTAGAGACCACGTTTCAGTTCCGTAAGTCATCGCTGGTAACACACACTGGTTGTAACCTTTGTTTTCAAACACTGCGGAATATTAGACGAGAAGATCTTCCTAAGTTTCCCGAACGCTGCCCAGCTGAGTTGGATTCGTTGGCTGATCTCTTTCTCGAAATTGGATCTACCTAATAGAAGTGTATAATTCTATTGGTCAATTATTGATCCTATGTGGATATCCAGTTATATCAGAAGAATCCTTTATCAGGATTTCTACAATTAGATGTCATTTTTTTTCTATCGGTACCTATTTGTCAACACTTACTTAAATTTTACAAGTATGCTTGGATTGCCAGATTGGGCGTAGTTTACAATCTAATGAATTAAATGGGGTGATCCATTTAGAATTTACAATTCAGACGACTGGTTTCTATTAGGATTTCCACAATTAAATGTCATTTTTTTCTATCGTACCGATACTATTTGTCATCACATACCTAAATATTTTTTACAAGAAAATATATACGAATAAGGGTTAAGGAATTTTCGACTAATCTAAAATATATTAAGGGAACGCAGCTTACACATTCATTAATCTTGACGTAACAGTTGACAGTGACATTTGCTATCAAGTGACGTGTAAGCTGTATTCGTCGGCACTTCACAATTTTTTAATAGTCCCAAAAAAGCTCAAAATGAGCTTCAAGCGAGATAAAAAGGAGGAAGAAGATAGTGGAGGCAATCCTTACCAGAATTTGGACAAAACAATTGTCTTACAAGAAGCTCGATACTTTAACCAAACGCCTGTGAATCCACGAAAATGTTCGCTTATTTTGACGAAAATCCTCTATCAACTGAATCAAGGGGAGAAGTTTACGACTCAAGAGGCAACAGAAGCATTTTTTGCCACTACCAAGCTGTTCCAGTCGAAGGATGTAATGCTAAGAAGGATGGTTTATCTTTGCATCAAGGAGCTGAGTACTTTAGCTCAAGATGTCATCATTGTAACTTCTTCTTTGACCAAGGATATGACTGGAAAGGAAGATTTGTACCGTGCTGCAGCTATTCGAGCGTTATGTAGTATTACAGATAGTACTATGTTGCAAGCTATCGAGAGATATATGAAACAAGCTATTGTTGATAAAAATCCGGCTGTCAGCTCTGCTGCGTTGGTATCTGCTCTGCATTTGTCTTCGACTGCTCCAGATTTGGTCCGTAGATGGGCTAACGAAGCTCAGGTTGGTATTTTTTCTGTTTTATATTTTTCTTATTTGTAATGTGTCTATTATTATCTTGATTTTGATAAGTAACTAACATGTACCTACTAAACTTGATATCACAGCCATTTAAATACATCTTTAAAAAGGTCGATTTTCTAGTTATAATAACAATCTCTCATTATTTTGCCCTAGTTAAGAGATTTTCTTTTAACACCTTCGGCACCAAGAACGATTTCCGAAATCATAGATATTTTTTTTTTTTTTTTTATTAATTTTATGGTACCCCAAACCTAAATAGACCAAAAGATTCGCCCAGGCCAAAGCTTTTTTTATCTTTAAAGAAATGTATGAAAATGGTGAGCAGTTGTACACATGGTGTATTATTTTTGATACACTGGCGCCGAAGGTGTTAAATAGCAATAACACCACATACTGAGGCAATTATCTTTGTGTAGTAGGAGAGTTTACAACACAATTTACACCCAGACTCAGTTTACAGTTATTTAGCAGACTTGGTCTTCTATGCTCATTATTGTCATTATCCTGCTCTTATCCCAATTACTTGTGGTTGATGCAATATATATTTTTCCTTTGTACATATTGCAAAAGTTAGTCAATCCTTCTTGAGAATGTAACCTCGGTATTGTATGTAGGGGTAATATTTACATGTTGAAATATTAGGTACACCTGTTTGACCAATTTTTTTAAACCTTTGTAACCTTTGTTTGACCTCTGGGGTTAAAATGTGGTACTAAGATACACAGAAGAATGTATCTCGACTGATTACCATCTCTTAAAAAATATAATATTTGTATATATATTATACAATATATCTGTAAAAGCTGTGTGGCAGCTACGAATGCTACCAACCACGACTTTGCTTGCAGATGTCGTAAAATATGACTAAGAGCTTTTTATCAACCATGGCCAACTCTACCTAAGTTAGTCAATAATTACATTCCCAAGAAGGGTTTTTATTGGATAGGCGACTGGTTATAAAACTTGTTATTCCTTACAATTTTTATC
Source organism: Lymantria monacha (assembly GCA_905163515.2). Lineage (NCBI taxonomy): Eukaryota > Metazoa > Arthropoda > Insecta > Lepidoptera > Erebidae > Lymantria > Lymantria monacha. Next base: position 20,596,090 of record LR991104.1, on the reverse strand, counting down.
CTATAGTAGTCATCAAAGTTCAGAACACAATATAACATGTAATCATACAAGAGTGACTAGCAATTTATTGCCTTGTGGGTAATTGAATTCAAAATATATAGAGAGTCTTGACTAGCCAGAAACGTAATATGATTATCACACACCATTTAGCTTATGGTTGCAATGCCTTTTAGATCTTTTATTGTTTTTTGCAGTTGTATTAAGTTTTAACAATTAGAAAACAGTTATTAAAATATATATACAACTTTTAAATAAAGAAAATCATTGAAATAAAACTATATTTAAGGATTTTATTACGATTCAATAAAATGTTTACTTGCTTTATTTGAAACACTTTTTAGTGTTTATGGTCACGCAAAGGCTATTTATTAAATAGTGTTATATATAATAAAAAAATAATTATATACAAGTCATTTTTTTATCTAATCATCTTTTTCTGTTGTAAATGATTATAATGAAAAATATGGGTCATAATTAAGTAACTAACACTGCAGCAGACATATAAAAACTTCTGTAATAAGGATGACTTGTTGGATGTGAAATACGTAAATAGTTCTGATATGTGTAAAACTTACGTAAATATCAAAAATCATTAAGAAATTCTATATTTTCTTTCAGGAAGCCATCAGCTCTGATAATGCCATGGTGTCATACCATGCTTTAGGAGTCGTTGCAAGTTCCAGAAAGAATGACAAGTTATCCACAGTGAAACTAGTAACTCGCCTTGCTGGATCTCCTCTTAAATCTCCTTATGCACTCTGCTATCTAATCCGTCTAGCTGCTCAATTGGTGGAAGATGATGATTCTGATGCTGCAAGACCATACATTGAGTTTATTGAGTGTTGTCTTAGACATAAATCTGAGATGGTCATTTATGAAGCAGCTCGTGCTATAGTAAACTTGAGGAAAACAACTCGGGACTTAGCACCAGCTGTGTCAGTGCTGCAATTGTTCTGCGGCTCATCAAAAGCTTCTTTGAGGCTAGCAGGAGCTAGAACTTTAGCTAGACTGACGGCCAAACATCCTACTGCCGTTGCAGCCTGTGCAGTTGATTTGGAGAATCTGATATCAGACCCAAATAGGTCTGTTGCCACTCTAGCAGTCACTACTTTATTAGCGACGGGAGCTGAAAGTTCCGTTGATAGGCTTATGAAGCAAATTTCCAGCTTTGTATCCGAAATTTCTGATGAGTTTAAAATCGTTGTCGTTCGGGCTATCAGGCGACTTTGCACAAAGTTCCCGAGGAAGCATCAGTCGTTAGCAGCCTTTTTGGCTGGTATGTTGCGTGATGAAGGTGGTTTGGAATATAAAGCAGCAATAGCTGATGCAATCATTGCGTTAGTGGAGGAAAATCCTGACGCTAAAGAGACAGGGCTCGCTCATCTATGCGAGTTTATTGAAGATTGTGAGCACACAACTTTAGCTGTTCGAATACTACATTTATTGGGACGGGAGGGTCCAAAATCGCGTCAACCTTCGCGATACATTCGGTTTATTTATAACAGAGTGATTTTGGAATCTGGGCCAGTTCGGGCAGCGGCCGTAGCTGCCGTCGCACAATTCGGTGCTCAAAGACCTGAACTCTTACCAAACATCAGAGTACTTCTTGCTCGTTGTCAGCTTGATGAGGAGGACGAAGTTCGAGACAGAGCTATTTATTACAGTGCGATTTTAGATACTGGTGATCCACAACTTATCAACGATTACATAGTAAATATAGCGAAACCAAATCCCGTTTTGCTCGAAAAAGCACTAAGAGACCACTTGGCCACTACACCAGATGATCCATTCAACATTCTCACTATCCCTGCTGAGGAAGAAGCAAGGGAAACCAAGGAAGCTATTGTCGAAATTGAAGTACGCAAACCAGTGCAAACGTCTATTGAGGAATTATATGCAGAGCAGTTATCCAAGATTCCTGGCATCGAAAGACTGGGACCCGTTTTCAAAACGAACTTACCAATTGATTTGACCGAAGCTGAAACAGAATATAGAGTGAGGCTTCTGAAACATGTGTATGCAAGACATGTCATATTGCAATTCGAATGCGTTAATACCCTCAGCGACCAGCTTCTAGAACAAGTCACTGTCAGATTGAACGTTCCTCCAGAATATGAAGTCAAAACTGTCATACCTTGCCAGAAACTTGCATACGATAAACCTGGATCAGTATTCGCAATAGTGGAATACCCTTGCGCTTTCTTAGACAGTTTAGGTACTTTTGTACCGAGTCTGGAATTCTACGTTCGTGATTGTGACCCTACTACTGGTAATCCGGACCCTGGAGAAGGTTATGCGGACTCTTATCCGTTGGAAGATTTTGAAATGAGTTGTTCAGATCAGATCAGAGCTAGAGCGGGTTCTGATGATTGGGAGCAAACTTGGGAAAGAGCTTCTAATGCGCCAGAGGCAAGCGATACTTTCGTTTTATCTCAGAATGATATAAATGAGGCTGCGAAAGCTGTTTGCGAGCATCTTGGAATGCCCAAAGGTGCTATTGTAGGAGAAGCTGTTAAAGAGATAAGAGGTGGTGGTATATTCAGAGGTGGAGCCCCAGTTTTGGTTCGAGCACGGCTAGCAGCAACTGGTGGAGGGGTCACTATGAAACTGGCTGCACGTTCTCCCAGGGAAGATGTGGCTCATCTTTTGTTGGCTGCAGTTGGATAAAGTTTTAACTATAAAACAATATTTAATATAAATCTTTATGTATAATCTTTATGAATGATGATAATTAAACGCCATTTATAAGAAAAATAATACCCGAAGTATTTGAATTAGACCATTAACAATATCTTGCTGGTAATTGAAATGAATATATTGTCTTAACAGACTAGTGTTTAGTAATTAAATACTATGCACATATTTTATGATAAAACAAAATGGTGCATTGAATAAATATATTTCTGTATTTTTAGAAATTGATTATTTTATTAGAGTATGGTAGATACAGCGAAAGAAGTATGTGGAAGTTCAAAGAAGAATAGAAAAACAAATGGTGATGCATGGTGGGATGCGGCAGTGGCAGTTTCCGTAGAGCAAAAGAAGAAAGCGTGGCTGAACTATGTCTCTTCTTTGAATCTGAATGACAGTATGACGGAACAGAAGAAAGAAATATATCGGCAATGTAAGAATGACACCAAGGCCTTAGTGAAAGAGAAACGTGATAGAGCAAATATGAGTGCAAAAGATAGGCTGACTAAAAACTTCGAGGGTAACACCAAACTCTTTTGGAGGGAGGTGAAGAAGTCTCGGTGTGGTTAGTCAGCCTTCAGAATGAATAAATATAAGGTCTAAAGGTGGAGACATTCTTACACAAACACAAGCCGTGTTAAGCCGATGGAGTGAATATTTTGGCGATATGTATGCGGATACTCGAGTTGGCGCCGGTGTCGCGTGTGGTTTAGTGGATCGACATTCGGCACCGACGTCCTCCGATGGTACAGTATGGATGAAGTTGAATGGGCGATAAGAAATTTGAAAAATGGTAAGGCAGCGGGCATTGATATGGTGTCTGCCGAGATGATCAAGCTTGGTGGCTCCTGTGTCTGGGAGGCGTTCTTGTTGCTCCTCAATTTATGTTGGAGCTCGGGAATGGTTCCCAGGGACTGGAATAGCGCAGTCATCGTGCCTTTGTTTAAAAACGTGAACCCTTGTTCACGTTATGACTGCGTAAATTACAAAGCCATAAGCTTGACCAGTTTGGCAGCAAAAGTGTATGGTAAAATTATTGAAATGAGAATGAGGATGGTATCCGATGGTTTACTGTGTGAAGTATTCTCTTTGCGCAACATTGTGGAGAAACATCTGGCTCTAGGTCAGAGGGTTTTCCGCAGTTTTGTGGATCTGGAGAGAGCATTTGACACGGTTGTACGAAAGGAACTTTGAGACATTTTACCGGAGTATGGTATTAGCGGTAAACTGCTACGGGCTGTGCAGTCCAGTTACATGGGCTGTAGAGCCTGTTGCGGCTGGATGATGGAATGTCGCCTTGGTTTGACGTCAATATCGGCGTTAAGCAGGGGTGCGTTCTGTCAGCCAGGCTGTTTATCATATATCTGAATAAATGTCTCCAAAGGTTGAACGATATGAATGTGGGAGTCCAGATGGGCGACTCAGTGGTCACTGCTCTGCTCTATGCAGATGATGCAGTCCTGCTGGCACAGTCAGCGACTGACCTGCAGACCCTAGTCGACACAATAACAGAAGATTGTAAGAAAAGAGGTCTACGCGTGAATGTGAGCAAAACCAAAATAATGGTCTTTGAAAGAGATGAAGCCAGAACAGATGTAAGAGTAACAATAGGTAATGATGTACTAGAGCAAGTGGATGAATTTGTATATCTTGGATGTGGATTTAGCCGAGATGGAAGGTACACTACTGATATAGAGCGAAGAGAGAATGCGAGAAATAAAGTGAACGGAGCGTTGGGACAACTTCTCGGTAGCCACCACCTCAGCCAGAAGGCACGTGTAGCAATACATAACGCAGTGCTTGTCCCAACATTACTGTATGGAAGCGAGAGTTGGGTATGTAGAAAAGAGTATGAAAGTAAAATTAATACGGTCGAAATGCGATCTCTATGGAAAATCTGTGGAGTTAGGCTGACCGACCGCATTCGCAACGATGACGTAAGAGAGCGAGTAGGTATGAAAGAGAGTATTGGTGTAAAAATGCGAAAGGGAATGCTCCGATGGTTCGGACATGTGGAAAGAATGCCGAACGAACGTCTGGTTAAGAAGATATACAATGCGAAAGTGGAAGGATATAGGTACCGGGGGAGACCAAACCTACCTAGACCAGATCGGTCACGTACTGAAGGAAGGTGGAGTCGAAGAGTCTCCGAAACCGGCGAGCGTGTATGAAGAGAATGAAATGAATGTTGAGGAAGCGAGTGAAGTATGCAAGGATGGAGTTCTCTGGCACTCTGTTCTCTCTGCCTACCCTGCAAGGGATATGGCATGATGGTATGTATGATTATTTTTTTAGATAATCTTCGATGATAAAACATGTTAAAAGATTTAGAAGGACTACTTCAGCTGATATAAGTCCTCATTGTTGGGCTCTGGTCTCCTCCACAATGGCAGAGTAATTGACATACTGTTATCTGGTTGCATTGCTTAGTCGTGGTTTTATGACACCCTCGACCGAAGAAGGGGTGATGAATTATATTCTTACTTCATCCCCACAAGTATAAAATATTTAGTGGAAGCCCTTGGGTGACTGACTCAGTCAGTATAGTACATAAATATTCTCGCATAGCATAGATGAAGATTATTAGAGCTCAGTACTGGTATATACCAGTGCTGGGCTCGTATCTCTCATAAGAGGGAAATTAACCTGTTGTACCACGCTGACACGTGTTGGTAAAAAAGGTTTATAATGAGTTTTTCCTCTTGCATCGATGTTATATGCATACCCCTTAGTCGTCTTTTACGATAACCCCGTGCAAGAAAAGGGATTAACTGTCCTTCACCGCCACATAGAAAAATATAAACAATAGATATTTGAACACGCTCAACGTGTCATCAATCAATTAATTATTTGGTGTCATATAGAATGCCTTAGGTGGTATCTAAAACTTAGGTGTCAGTGAACATCCGGTGGCCCGCTCGCACGACGAAGAGAGGTGTTTGCAGGGTGGGTCCATGGGGTTGCGTGCTGCCTCTTCTGTCGGCTCGGACGATTTGTCGGGGCGCGTCCATGGTCCACCGTGCGGGAAAAAGAGGTGTCAGTGAACATGGATAAAAGTGCATTCCCACAAAGACATGTATGATCTTACCGATTACCAAGATCTAAAGGATTTAATTTGTTAAGGAAAACTATAATTCTAAAGACTTCTTCGAGGCGCCTTAACTTGGACATTGGCGAAATTGCTCCCACTGTGCAGCAGAAGCCAAAGATAAAAAAAAAGACATGTATGATCAACGATTGTGTTTTCAAAGAGGATTTAAGGCTAAGTAAAATCTTTATTGGTCTTTTGCTTTGAAAACTTTTTTTTTGCCTTTGGTGGTGACGACCGCTTGATGGTAAGTAATTCTGCCGTTCCTTAACAATAGCAAGGGCATAGTCAGGCCACTGCTAATCGTAAAGAAGAGATTCACAAATCTGGTTTAAAGGACAAAATTAAAGTGTAAGGAAAAAATAATAAAAATCCATACACAAAAAAATAAATATAAAATCAACATGACTAAAATAAATAAAAAACAAACAGTATTTATTGGATATTTTTTTATTAATCAACATTGTTATAGCATTAATAACGAAAACTCTAAACTTGAAATCAACAATATGAGAAACATTTTCACTTATAAATACAATATTAATTACTTTAACCTTTCGAATGTCACGAGAGCGCTAAAAAAATTAAGTTATCTGTCGCAGCGACGAAGGAATTAAAAGTGGTTAAAAAGAAACGGGCACAGATCTGTGACAAGACTGTTTAAGAGGGGTGCGCAGAACTGTGTCAAAACGTTCGAAAGGTTAAGGCACAAAATTATTAATTTTTAAGGTTGAAATCAACTAACTATATAAGAAATATTTTCACTATAATTTTCACTTATAAATACAATATTAATTACTTTAAAGTACAGAATTATAACATGAACTATTAAACTTGATATCAACAATATAAGAAACATTTTCACTTATAAATACAATAAACTTTAAGTCAAAAGTTTTTTTTTTAAAATAAACTGTGCTGTGAAATAATTAATGTCAGAACTTAATAAACGAATAACAAAATTATCTATACTAGAATCGAAACCATAACACTTTAAACTTAAGATAAAAAAGAATCAACGTTCATTATTTCAGCCCCTATAAGTCCCACTGTTGGGCTTGGGCCTCCTTCACAATGGGAGGGACATTGATACAAAATTGAAAAATAAGAAAAGATATTGCAAAGCAGAGCATATTCGGCCTTAAGCTGAATACGAATATTCGGCCAGAATTGCGATCAAACATTAGAATATTCGGCCAACAACTATCAATGTTTTAGAGTTAGCAAACCCAAACCATTTTAATTAATAATCATGACATTATGACTCCTGGTTCATTTTTGGTATACGTCCGAACACAAATACTCACTAACCAAATATGTATTGATAGAGTATACAATATATTTTAAAATGAAATTTAATAACAAGCTTAGGTGATAAATTTATAGAGAAATTATTAATTTTAATATTTTTTTACAAAGATTTTAATTTATAACAATAATCTAAATATAAAGTTAAATCTAAATATAAGTCTCAAAGGTGACTGACTGACTGACATAGTGATCTATCAACGCACAGCCCAAACCACAGGACGGATCGAGCTGAAATTTGGCATGCAGGTAGATGATAAGACGTAGGCATCCGCTAAGAAAGGATTTTGATTAATTCTACCCCCAAGGGGATAAAATAGGGGATGAAAGTTTGTATGAAACTTTGTCAATTTTAAACCGATCGGGCTGAGACTTTGCATGTATAAAGCTAGTATGACGTAGGCATCCCCTGAGAAAGGATTTTGAAATGCAGGCTATATAAGATTAGTAACTTTTCAGTTTAAAATATACAAATTTCTGTATGCTAGCGCCATCTACATTGAGTTATTTTGCAGAGAATTTTGAATTAACCATTTTTGTGCATAGTACATAGAGAATATATCCAGCGCATTTTTATTGACGACTAGCTTTTGCCCGCGGTTTCGCTCGCGTTAAGGAGTTTTATTATTTAATTAGGTATAGTTTTTGCGGCTTTACTTTTGTTTAGCGTGTGTAAAAAATAAGGATTATTTTTTTAATTTTTGGGCTGTGCGTTGATAGATCGCTATGTCAGTCATACTGTCATATGTCAGATAAGTTTTCGTTTGGTTTAAGTATAGGTTTTGTCGATTGGATAAAGGAAATCTGAATGTTAATGGAGAAGTTGAAGAATGTACTGTCGTCCCTATTGTTGGTGACGGTGCATGTTTGTTTCGTGCTCTATCTTATTTAATGTACGGAAAAAAATATACTAAACTTTAGGAAAGTAACTCTTTACGCGCGCGAAGCCGCGGGTAAAAGCTAGTAATAATATATATTAGAAGTAGAAACACTTAAGGAAAAAAGAAATACAAACTATGGTGTCAGATGTAAACACTATTATCAAAACTATATATAGCAATATATATGATGGTAGAAGAGAGATATATTGTATTGACTTAAAATGATATTAATTAACAGTTTATATAACTATAAAATAGAATATGATAATGTTTAAAAAATAAAAATATACACTTAAAGATATTACAAATAAAAATGTCAACTGAAATATTTTACTGAAAGAAACTCGGTGGACTTGTTTTACTTTTTCGTAAGATATAAAAATCATATAAATATATCATAAGGCAATTAAACATTTATTTTGTCCACGTGTCTGCTACACGTTTAATTTAATTTGCAAATGTTTTAAATATAATTATAGAGTTTTATACAAATTCCAATCTCTTTTTAAAGCTGTTTTACTTAGGAGTACTCAGTCTTTAAACTTGGTTTCACCTCGAAGTACTCAGTCTTTCTTAGAATCTAACTTAGAAGTACTGTGTCTAAACTTGGTTTAACTTAGGCGTATTCAGTTGTTAAACTTGATTTAACTTAGGAGTATGTACTCAGTTTTAAACTTGGTTTAACTTAGAAGTACTTAGTCTTTAAACTTGGTTTAACTAAGGAGTACTTAATGTTTAAAGTTGGTGTAACTTAGGAGTACTGAGTCTTAAAATTTAATTTACAAATGTTTTAAGTTCAAAATATAACATTTACTTTTATAATTATTTTAAAAATCACAAATTGTATTTCTACAGCTATATATATATTTTTTTAAATCTTTACCATGGCTATAGCTCAGTAATTAAATGTAGTAACCGAGTTTAAACTAGTTTAACTTGGGAATACTCTGCCTTTCAACTTAAGTTACCAAACTTTTTTATTAATAATATGTGTTTAGACAACTGTTAAAATAGATATTTGAAATCTATTGTCATTAAAATTGGTTTAAACTAGGGTTTAAGCTTAGTATAAACTAGTTTAAATTACTTAGTAGTACTCAGTCTTTAATTTTGAACTTATTACTCAGTCTTTAAACTTGGTCTACGATTTTTTAAATTAAAAATATATAATAAAGTTGTTATAATATATTAACAACAAAAATCAGTAATGACTAATACTTGTATCATTCAAATATATTTATATAACTATTACTTATGTCAGAGTTATAATTTATTGCTTTCAAATCGCCACTGGAGATACACACAATGATTCTTAAGGCACTCTCCAATATTTGTGCTTGCTCCAAGCATTTCTCGACGATTTGTCTGAAAATAAATGTTATAAATTCAAAATCTATACGAAAATACTTTCAATAGTTAACTAAAATTATGAAAAATGTTTACGGTGTGCTATGTGGTGTCGGCTATGGATTCTACCAACTTATACATTGCTTGTGGGTCTCGTAATAGAAGACTAAAAGTTTTTACATCGACCTGGCTGTATAATATTTATATAAAAAAAAGTGTGTGTGTCAGCTCCGACGCACGACTGGAGTTTACTCCTTAAGTACGATTATCAAAACAGGCGCAAAAAAAGCTCATTTGACTAAAAGTAATATATATATATTTTTTTACATTTATTAAAACTGTTCAGTGAAGTATTATCTCACGTCAGAAAGTGAAAGGTGCGCAGAATAGGTTGCGCACCAAAAACGTAACGAGGTCATTCGATCACTAGATTTTACTCCTCAATTTTTTCTCATACCGGGCGCCTTATATGAAAATCGATTCTTAAGGAGTAAACTCCAAAAAGGACACTCGAAATAAAATCGTATACCAATGTGTCACTAGGTTGCGGTACCAGTGGCCGGCCCAATGTCGATGGGGACAGAATACGGTGGGTTATGGGGCCACGTGCTTCCCCTCCGTCGCCCCGGACGGAACGAGCGGCGTGTGTCCGGACCATAGCAGACTAAAAAAAAAGTTGATTACCCTCATATTGAAAAAAAGGTTCGAGCCCAATAGTGGAATCTACATGAGTTGAGACGATGATGATAAAAATACTATATTTTTTTTAATACAGTATATTTTTGGGGCTTAGTAGGTTTGAAGTTGAGCTTGATTAAAGCAAGTTCGGCATATACAAAAATATTTTTTTCTCAAACATGCTTGGAAATTGGAGCATTATTTGTCAAAAACCTTCTTCGAGATAAATCGATATTGCTGTACTGACCAAATACATGCGAGCAGCGGCCGGCAAAAAATTTATGAAAATCCATATCTGTCGTGTTTTAGCAGCCAAATAAGTATATATGTAAATTCATATCTATCGTGTATTTTAAAAATGGAACGATTTGTTACTTCAAAATATTACAACTAAATAGGTAACTTATCAGTTTTATTTAAATTTCGATCTGGCTTGAAAAAGAAACCTGTTTGATGATGAAAAAAAAAAAAATGAACCCTTTAGCACGTGAAAAATGTTGTTCGGGCGGGAATCTAAAACGTCATGTGGTATTCTTGTATTATATTCGATATCTTAGTGTTTTAACGTGTTATATTAGATAATTTTGATAGCATTTTATGTAATGTGATGTGACGGAACTGCTGGGATGTAGTGAATATCATATAAAAGTGCTTTACAACGTTTTCGTTTTTCATCAAAATTCTCACAAGATACCATTAACAGAGTGGCCATAACACTGTTGATGGCGACAATTTGACTTACTGACGGACAATGACTAATCTGAATACACTAAAAACTTGAAGATAATTATAACTCGACATTGGCAACAATGGCTCATTTAAGTAGCTGACATTTCTTCTTCATCTTATTTTTATGTATTGGCATACATAAAAATAAGATGAAGAAGAAATGTTCGTCATATATACAGTTCTACTTAATACTACTTAGTTTTAATTTCCGCGCATTATTTGAGAAAAGCACTATACAAGCATTGGCCACAACTAGAAATTGATGGACTTACGTATGTGTGCCTCGGCTACGTCTCGGTCCACATTTATACGTTCGTCCATCAATCCCTGATTTGCTGGCCGCTGCAGTAATGTACTATTACCAAACAATTTGACCATCCCCACGGCACAGTACTATTTGCCTGGATAAAAGATAGGTGGATTAATATACCTGTATCTAGTAATCCTTTTATCATTAATAGCCTCCGTTCCAGCACTAAGCAAAAGACTTCTCAATGTAGTATCTTCTTTTGATTCTCTATGAATTATACTAAAAATAAAAAACAATAAAAAGTTTCATTTGCGCATATGGTGTGTTGGTTAAGATATAAATTTATCGTGGGTTCGATTGCCGTGCGGGATAATAGTTTATGCGATCCACAAATCGTTGCTACGAGTCTCGGTGTAATTTGTATGTTGTACTTGTAAAGTCCCCTTTCAATACAAGTATCAATTTTTTATTCTAGAATATTGTTTTTAAATAAAAATTAAAGCACCTATTTGGTGATGGGTTAAGAACCCTTTTTTGTGATTAGCTGAGGGAATACAAAGAGAATATGTAACATTTTTGTGGGATATATAACATTAACCGCTATCGCCAAACCAACTGCTGAGCGTGGCGATTTTTTTAAAATTCCATCTTTATTATTATTCCTTTCCCCCATATGCACCGGTGCTAGAGACGAGTCTTCTCCAAATTGGTAGCGAAATTGATCTGCAATAGCACACTAGTCTGATAAGTTGATATAGGTCTTTTATTTCGTGTTTTCCTGCTCTTGTAGTTTTTTATGACACTCACGGGAAGAGAAGAAGAAAGGGAATAGTTAATTGTATTCCTCCTCCATTACCGCAAGTAAATTGCTGAATATGGCTGCAGCTGCTACTTTCAAGGTTTGTTGCTTGCTCGATTGCCATCAAGGGCATCAAAGAAATATCACGATAGATAAGGAAAACTTGAAACAAAATCTTGTGTCATTTCATATGACTAGCAGAGGATAGTAGATCTCTTTCAACCTCACGGTGAAGGAGGTTCTTACTTAATATTGCGATTTAGGAAACGAAGGAACAGAAGGTGGACATACCTTTTCAACTGTTGTATGATCGCATCCATTTCTGTCAGATATCTATTTGCTTTAATGTGATGAATATTTTTTCTATCTTGACACATAGCTTCTACACGAATTTCTGAAGTAAAGTTGCCACTGTAAATTGAAAGATAATTTTCTAAGTAGTTGCAACATGCTGTTGCACTTCGTTCGGTGAACAAGAGAGTTAGTAGACACCACTGCTCGCTGCCCCAAAGCTTATTCCAACTCCAACTAAAACTCATCCAAATTGGGCTCTCTTGCAAAAATAAGGACAAAAGTCTTCAGGAAATAACATTTCATCATCATTTCATATTAGCTCATATACGTCCTACTGCTAGGCTCAAGCCTCTTCGGGTGACTGGACCGGGGAATTAGCCCGTCACCCGCCGAGAGGCTGACCGCGCGAGGAGGGACCGACGTCCGCCCCTTAACGTCGCTCAAGAGGGTACCCCTCATGGGGTATTCCGTCGGGCCGGCCACTGACGACAAGTTCACGCTGCTCCAGTGGCCGGTCCAACGACGTAGGCGAGGTTCATGGGTGAGTTGCGGGTATGCGTGCGTACGCCCCTCTGTCGCGGACGGAGTGGTGCGAGAAGAGCGCCGACCATAACCCACCCGTAAAAAAAAAAGGCTCAAGCCTCTTCCGAAATAGGAACGAAATTGACCTACTACCAAACGCTGGTCAGATGTGTTGGTATAAAGTTATGTTTCGAGTTTCCTTTCCCTCTCTTACATAGATGTTATATGCATTTTATATCCCTTAGTCGTTTCTTACGATCATCCACGGGTAAGAAAGGAGTGTTGAATAGTATTGTTACTCTGTCATTACACAAATATTACTAATATTTAACTAGATAATACTTACATAAAATTATAAATAACTTTAAATGCACAACTAAATTCATTGAGAAATGTTTTCACCAATGAATGGGCTTGAGTACTTTCATTTTCAAACCCTGAATCAACTGTGGAGTCATCTCTATGTATCAATTGCATTGTACTATTGCCATCGTTATTATTATTCCTTTCACAACTATTTTCTCTATCATTATTCTCATAATAATCTTTGGAATTATTTTCTTCACCACCATTATTACTTAAATCGCCAGTTTTAGCATTACTTTTAAGATCACCACAAACCTTATTTACGTTTATGCTAATATTTGATATGTTTTTATTAGTTTTATCATAAAAGTTATTATTATAAGATATTTTATTATGTGATATTATAACGCTTTTATTTGAATCATCATCATCATTAACATAATTTTCATTTGTTGAGATATTGTTCGTATTAGAATTAATATCTAAATTATTTGCGTTTAGAGGCTCTTTAATTTTAATTTTCCCTTCGTATTTATCTATTAGTTTGATATTTCTAATCATTTTTGGACTTGTTGTATCATCTCTTTCAGTGAAAGTGTTACCATACTTTGAAAGTTGTACATTATCAATATTTTGTATTATTTTTATTGCAGATTCAGAGCTTTTTGTAGCGGAATTAAATTTATAATTTCCAATTGAGGAACTATTTTCGTAATTTGGATCATTAGAAATTAAAACCGTTTCTGCTAAATCGTCATCATCTAATTGCTTGGTTGCTTGAATATAAGACACAGATTTGTCTTTGTCAATTTTTACCCATTTCAGATCTTTACCATTCGTTCTAACCACTTTTAAGTTCTGTAAAAATAAAATTCTAATTTATTGCCAACATGCTTACAAATTTTCTTTAGTACATTTATTTATGATAAAGAAATCTCGAGGTTCGATAATAAATGAGTGATCGGATCGGGGAATTGTCCGGTCACCTGAAGTGAGGCCACTGCGTGAGGACGACGCCCCGCACGGCGAAAGCTGTCGGGGTGTCGATTCGAGAGGAACCCGCAAGGGTAAACCGACGGGCGGGCCACTGAAGACAAAGATTGGTTACCGGTGGCCCGCTCGCACGGCGAAGAGAGGAGCTTTGAATGGTGGGTCTATCTCTCCACCTCTTCCGTCGCCCCGGACCGATTTGGCGGGGTGGAGACCACATCCATAGTCCACCGCAAAAAAAAAGTTCGATAATATATAGTTATTAATATATATATATATATATATATATATATATATATATATATAGTTATTAATATTTGCTGGTGAGGATTTTTTGATAACAACTAACTCTTGTTTAATTGTCCAGCCCTCTTATTGTATGGAACTAAATTTTTTTATTGCCCAAAATCTATTCAAAATTTAGATGCCTGTTTTGATTCTATACAACTCATTATCATCATCATCTCAGCCCACATATATCCTTATGCTGGCCTCAGGCCTCCTCCACAATGGAAGGGAAATTGGTCTACTACCACGCTGGTCAGATGTGTTGGTATAGGGTTTTATTTCGAAATTCCCTTCTCTTGCACAGATGCCATGTGCATATTCTATTCCTTAATCGTATTTTACGATACGGGTAAGATATGGTTGGTGGTGAATTGTATTCTTACTCCGTCACCACACGGATAATACGACTCATATATAAGAAAATATACTTACATTATGTGAAATATATGCAGAGATATCGGACTCAGCCCATTCCTTGTAATGTTTCTTCAAATATTCTATTATGTATGATCTGTCTTTAGTATCTGAAATCATCATTATTATTCAGCCTGTAATTTTTTTAATTGAGGTAACCACGTAAATAAACCAAGTACCATAACCTCTGCTGCTTGGTTCACGCAGCAGAGATTCATGGTGAGAATGGCGAGTAAATTTTATCAGATGAGAGACTGCTGACCACTCTCAAGGGTAACTTATAAGTTACCTGGGAGATTAGCCAGGGTCATTATAATAACAATGGATATAATTACTGATTTATACATTTGAAATAAAACAATTTTCATAATAAGTGAACTGTGAAGTTTGTATGAGACAAATTACTGAAATTTAGCATTTAATATGATTGATTATTATAAAAACCCGATTACGAGCGAAAAATAATCCGTCCCAATCGTGCTGCTACTTACACCACCGTGAACTATTGTAGGACATTCAATTCTCTCATCGTATTATATTGGGTTCGAATCCCACTTGTGACATCATTTTTCGCTCGTAATCGGGTTTTTGTATGAGACATTAAACTCTTTAAACATAAAATACTTACAGTTATGTCTAGTTTCTTTATTACTGACCACTTCACTTCGACAAACGACCTCCGGACGAAGTAATTCTAACTCCAAGTCGACATCCTGAGCCTCTATGTTCTCCAGCAAGGTATTCAAGTATGATTCACAATCCCACAACACACCATATTCGGGCAGGATGTCCTGGCAAATATCCATCAGAATTAATAAGTATTACTGTTACGATTTAGGATATCTATGAGTGTTTTCAGCAGAGATCCCTAAATTTTAACACTTTAATTTTTTTTATGTTAAGTAATATTAAAACTTAGGTAATACCTAAAATGATAGAATTGATATATACCAACAAAGTTATGTATATGCGAAAGGGAATGCTCCGATAGTTCGGATATGTGGAAAGAATGCCGAACGAATGTCTGGCTAAGAAGATATGCAATGCGAATGTGGAAGGATGTAGGTACCGGGTGAGACCTAGACTAACCTGCCTAGGCCAGTTTGGTCATGTACTGAAGGAAGGTGGAGTCAAGAGTCTCCGAAACCGGCGAGTGTGTATGAAGAGAATTATGAATGTTGAGGAAGCGAGTGAAGTATGCAAGGATAGAGTTCTCTAGCACTCTGCTCTCCCTGGCTACCCTGCAAGGGATATGGCGTGATGATATGTATGTATGTAAGTTATGTGTTGTTTATATTAAGTGATAGCTAAACTTTAAATGTCATTGGCGAAAACTTGCAATAGTTATAATAATTTAATAATATTTTAAAAACTAAAAACCTACAGACAATATATTATAACAAAATAAAAATTAAAAGGTACCATAAAAGGAAATTAGCTTATATTTTGCTTTTTATTAAACCCTTTATTTGCCCCCTTTTTTTTCGGTAGGCTATGGCCCAGACACACGTCGCCCGTTCTGTCCGGGGCGACGGAAGGGCAGCGCGTGGCTCCATAACGCACCGTATTCCCTCCCCATAACCATTGGGCTGCCGCACATGCGGGACAGTGGGGTGCGGCAGCACCCGATACCGTCATGTGTCCGGTGCATTTGAGGAGACGTGTGCCATCTACCCGACAATGTTTACACATTGTATAGGCTTAACACTTCAAACTTTGTAGTTAGAATTGTATTAAACGATGGCAAAACCTTATTATTCAAATTACTGAAATTTTAGCATTTAATATGCTTTATTATTTATAAAAACCCGATTACGAAGCGAAAAATGATACGAAGCGATATATGAATGTACTACAATAGTTCACGGTGATGTAAGTGCTAGCACGATTGGGCTGGATTCCCAATAGGTGTGGGTTTCAAACCCACTTGTGATATCATATTTCGCAGCATATTAAATGCTAAAATTTCAGTAATTTGAGTAGTCTACTGCAGTCAAAGCAGTTGGTGCACGTTGGCCGGGTATGCCCGACCGCCATGCACCTAAAACACCTTGCAGGTCGGGACTCCGGCAGGGTTACCCCCGCCGAGTTCCAGCCCACGAGGAGCTTCATTTGCCCCTGCAAGGTGAAATAAAGAAAACGAATATTGGTAGTTTTTCATAAATAACCAATGTTTTTTTTGGCCCTTATTCGCAAACAAGCAATCCACCAACCAGTTTTGACCACAGTTGGCATTGTTATATTCTTAACTAACTTTCATCCGCGTAATTTTCTGATAAAAAGGTAGCCTATATCTTTCCCCAGACTTCAGTCGGGCACTCGTTGTCACTCGGCGTCTCTCAATGTTTTTTAATTTTGTTTTTGCGGAACTCTATTTTTTTATCTAAAATAAAAGTAGTTTCAGTTACTCCTTATAACATCAGTTACCTGCCAGTGAAAGATCTGTTAAAATCGGTCCAGACGTTTCAGAGATAAGACAAACTAAACAAACAGACAGAAAAAAAATGTTGTTTTTTTTTTATTCAAATACCCAATATACATTTATATACAGTAGTCATGTGCAAATCATGTCCTGGAGCGGATCGGACATGGAACGATTCCTTTTTCTGTCGGAACTATATCCAGGAAACATGTTCGTGGACCTATCTAGTTCCGCTGACCGATAGTACATGAGTCCTATCCTATCGGTTCTAATGACATGATTATGCAATCCAATCCAACGTAACATGTGCGGACATAATTTTAATCGGCTCCAGCCATTCAAGATCCATAATTCTTAGTTTATAACTCCTTCAAATTTAGTATTTTGAAGGAGCTATAAACTACGAAATACAAGTTATTTTTAGGTTCCGTTTATTTGTCAGTAATTGTCGGTATATCAGTTGATTTACCCTCATACTTGACATGACGGGGTTAGGACTGACAACCAAGATATATATAGACGACGACGATATATAGAAGAATATTTCGGCGCATGCATGACGCACACTTTATTACTCGGTCGTCGGAACGATTCGGTCGTCGGAACGACTCGGTCGTCGGAACGACTCGGACATGGAACTATCTCAGCCGTGTGGTTGGATTGGAACTAGATCGTTCCGGCAAAAGACATAGTTCTCGGAACTATTACGCTCCGGAACTACTCATCTCTAATATACAGTATATGCATTTACTTAAATTTTATTTACATGTACAGATCTACTTATAAGTCATTATCATTCTCTTACTCTTATCCCAATTACTTGGTGTCGATACAATTTGTACTCTACTTTCATAGTACATATTGTAAAAGTTATTGGCAATAGTTTTATGACAGGCCGCCTGCCAGACGGCAACCCTTCTCGGGAAAGTAATTGTTAATCAAACGGCATCAGATGGTGTTGGCCCAGGTCGTTATAAAACTTTTAGTCGTCTTTTACGACATCCACAAGCAAAGTAAGGGTTGGTAGTATTCGTAGCCGCTACCACACAGAACCTATAAGTATACTATTAAAAGTATTACTCACTTTTAAGCATTCCACAAGCAGTACACCGCATCCTATAATTTTCATCAAAACCAGTGGATCCGTGTCCAGTTTAATTTTACCTGAAAAATTGTATAATTCAGCATAAGTCATCATCTTTGTCCACGCAGGATCCACTGCTGGGCTCGAACCTCTTCCGAAACGGGAGGGAAATTGACCTACTATACTACGCTCATAAGATGTATTGGTATAGGGTTTTGTTTCGAGTTTTCCTTCTCTTGCATAGATGTTATATACGTTTTATATCCCTTAGTCGTCTCTTACGATCACCCACGGATAAGATAGGGGAGTGGTGAATTGTATTTTTACTGTGTCACCACACGGATAATTGACATCAGTGGTCATCAAGTATGTCCTAACCAAGGTCAGACCGGGAATTAATCTGCTATCTGCAGGTAATCCGACTGTGAACTATCCCTTTAAAGGCAAAGTAATGTTTCTATTGGCTCGCTAAATTAGCAAAAAGTGAACACTGCCTAGAGCAAGAGTGCTCTAGGCAGTGTTGTCCATTGCCTCGAACAATTTGGTTGTAAGACACATCAACAATCACCCACTCTTACCTCAATTACTTGGGGTTGACGCATTATGTACTGATACATACTGCAAAGATTATTAGCAATAGTTTTATGACCGGCCACTTGCCTGTCGTCAAACCTCCTTGAGAATGTAGTTGTTGATCAAATGACATCAGATGGTATTTGCCCCAATATAACGCTTTTAGTCGTATTCTCCGACATTCACGAGCAAGGTAAGCACTCAGTACAATTCTATAAGACACATTTACATACATACATACATATTATCACGCCATATCCCTTGCAGGGTGAGCAGAGAGAACAGAGTGCCAGAGAACTCTATCCTTGGATACTTCACTCGCTTCCTCAACATTCATAAGACACATATACTTAAGTTAAAAGCATAAAA
This sequence comes from Lymantria monacha, assembly GCA_905163515.2. NCBI lineage: Eukaryota > Metazoa > Arthropoda > Insecta > Lepidoptera > Erebidae > Lymantria > Lymantria monacha. The sequence goes on along the minus strand of LR991104.1, from coordinate 20,577,057 downwards.
ATACATTCTTACCTTTGTAACAAGTGCACTGTGATAATAACTTAATAAGTAATTCAATAATATCCCTCAGACAACAATCATTGTATAACATTTTAACACAAATCAATGAATCTTGCAGTTTTGTTGTCGATATATTCATCTTACTCATATAAACTGATTTTTCCTGAAAGTATTAGTAGTTTGGATTATTGGATGGTATTAGTGCTGTGTGGTTGCGGCTACGAATACTACCAACCCTTACTTTGCTCGTGGATGTCGTAAAAGACGACTAAGAGCCTTATAACGACCTGGGCCAACACCATCTGATGCCGTTTGGTCAACAATGACATTCACAAGGAGGGTTGACATCTGGCAGGCGGCCGTTCATAAAACTATTGCCAATAACTGTTACAATATGTGCTATGAACAAAGAGCACATATTGTATCGACCCCAAGCAATTGGGATAAGAGTAGGATAATAATAATAAAAAAATAATATTAGTAGTTCGGAATGTGGTAGGACCACGCTGTTGACAGTTCTCTGTCTACAGCCGCGGGCCGGTCCGTCCGGGGTAGTACCACACTGAGCAGAAGATCGACGTATGAGTAATGGCAATGTGATATTGCGCTTTGTTCGGTGAGCGAGAGAGCGGGAAGCTCAACTAAGTTGGTTTGGGGATTTTATTGGTAGGCAGCGGCCTAAGCTATACTCTTGGTATTGCAAACGTCCATGGGCGGCAGTGACACTTATCATCAGGTGTATTGCTTGCTCGTTTACCACCATAAACGATAAAAAAAATATATATATATCGTCTCATCTCAGCTCATAACGTGTCCCACTGTTGGGCTCGAGCCTCCTCCGTAATGGGAGGGAAATTGACCTACTATGCTGCGCTGGTCAGACGTGTTGATATAGAATTTTATTTCGAGTTTTCCTTCTCTTACATAGATGTTATATACATACATATGTACCCTCAGTGGTCTTTTAAGATCACCCATGGGTAAGATAGGGGTGGTGAATTGTATTCTTACACCGTCACCGCATGTATGGTAGCTAATATTGATGTTTAAATTGTTCTATAACAAGTTATAGTACGATAATAAATGGTTCCCTGGCGATGATAAAGGCTATCTTTCTTGAAGCGAGGAAGAAGGTATGTTGAAATTATATTTATCCTCTATGACGCGAGCGAAGTTGCGATCTGATCTAGTATCTGTTCTTGCCTTTTATACAAGGTATAGATGACAATGCGACAGTAAATTGAAACACCGGCAATACTAGTGTATAGGAGTATTTTGAAACTATCTAAAAAGTTCTCAGTTTAAAATTAAGAGAAAATATTTTCAAACAAACTTTTTATCATAAATATTGAAACAAAATAGAACACCGTTTGTAAATATTAGTTCACTGACTTGTAATACGACCGAGTAGATACTTTCATTATGCCGCATGCATTAGGTACTTTTAATTGTCTTATCTAAGTCTGATGACACAGTTTATATGGTTCTTATTGGTCAGGAATAAGGTATAATATGAATTAATTTGTATTGCGTTTGACGAATACTTTAAGTGGTAAACTGATATGTAGGTATCTTCATATTAGTTTATACTGATGCGTCACAGGAGGTCTTTGATCTCTTAGTGATAGCCTAATAATTTTTATTTTTAATACAGAGTGTAGAAAATGTTAATAATACAAAATAAGGTGCTGTGGCTAAACTATACGACAATTATATTCAAAGTTTGTATACAGACTGGGCAAGTCATCAGATACACTAAATTAAAATTATTGTCGTATGGTCGTCTCCACCCTGTATATTTGCTAAGAAATAAATATTACCTGTAAAATATTACTCAGCAATTCTTCCATAATTTGAGTATAAGTACATATCCATTCGTCCATCCTTTTTCTAATCGTATGATTCAAATCTTTGGCAATAACACAATACTTTTTCAAGCTACAATCAACATTCATTTGTGCATTTTTAAAAATAGAACGATTGTGGTCAGTTGCATCGGAGACGTTCTTTAAGTCGGTTTTTACATTATTATTTTGGCTTAGTTTAGGTATTTTGAATTTCGTTAATTTATTTTGAGTATCGTTTTTTGTAAAATTTAAATAATTTCTATTGTCTATCTGGACAATATTTTCTTTGGAAGCATCGGTTTTATTTTGATAGCGTTTTGGAATATGATGAAAATAATTATTTTCGTTAGATGAGGAATCATTTTCTTTACTGGTAATTGAATCAGAAAGTCTTGCATCTTCACTTGGAAAAAAAATTGATTTTATTGTTTTCGTCTTTTGAGTGTTAGAAAAAGCAACATTTTCGTGATTTAGAATAGTTTTATCAGAAATTTGTTCATTTTGTTCCTTAATTGGCTGTGATATATTTTGAGTAATTGTATCTGTAGATGTACTTGAGTGTTGCCCAGATTCTTTATTATTCGATTTCTCTATTATATTAATTGTTTCTGTAGAAAGTAAATTGAAATCATCATGAGATTTATTTTGACTCATTTTAGGTTTTGGTTTGGTTATATTACATAAAATATCAAAATCTTTATTTGAATCTTTAGTGTTAGTATTATTTTTTATAGGAAACAAATTGGATAGTTTATTGCCTTTATACGAATTACTTTCATGCGTTTTCTCATTATCTATGGTAAATTTTATTTTTTTAAACGCCGAGAATAGTTTAGGGCGGATGGCGCCATTTTTAACATCTTGTGTTGTGTAGCAACGTATTTTCAGTGCATTCGCTCTAGTTTTAAGATGTCCATCGTTAGTTATTAAAACCTGAGAAAATAAAGAAATATTGGTTAAAAAATACTTGTAGAAACGAATCATTAGGATGGGTGTGCTTGAGTGTAGAAATTATTCAATTTCCGTAGCAATTCCTTTAATCGTAGCTGTATGAGTTTAGTGCAAAGATAGAAACACATACCACATAAAAATTATTCTTTATGGCGTTCACACAGGACTTCAGAATATGATCTGTGGTGTTCATTGAGATAATATCATCACTCTGTGGAGGTTCCACTGAAAAAAAAAACCAAAATTAAAATAATACTCCAAAGAGAAAAACCACTGAAATTTTGAATTTTCATTAGGGATAATCTTTTTTTGACAAGCCATTTCGGACATATCGCCTAGGACCATGGCCCTACGACCCTATAATCTGTCTTATTACGCTTCACCATCCACTGAGGGCTGGAACACTGAGCTATAGGTACCGATTCTCTAACTTGGCGTCCCAGTCAGCCAGTACCAACACCTGTGAACTTTCCAGCAACAAAGGTTTAGAACGTCGCCTTCTTGTGGTCGTTTTAACTGCGATTGATAGATTTCCTTATATCCTATTCCACCTTGATCCCACCCCGTGGTCCTTCCTTTCTTGAGGTGTACGGTATATTAATTAACTGTGGGAAAGTAGTGGGTCTTACTTCCTTTTCTCCATTTTCTAATAATTATGGATTTTCACCATGTATCGCCTAATTTCAATTTTTTCTTTCTATATATAATGGTACGGAACCCTTCGCACGCGAGTACAATTCACACTTGACCGATTTTTATTTTACACCACCCTGCACTAAGGAAATAATACTTGTATTTTGCGGGGGACTTTACAAACATATAATTAACGCAGACATAGTACACCCAGACTCAGAGCAGCACTTTGTGGATCACACAAAGTGTTGTCCTGGATAGGAATCTAACCCACGGCACTGGCACAGAAGGTCGGTATCTTAACTACTGCGCCAATTGTGCATCTTAACTACTACGCATCTATATACAGGGTGCCGATTTTATTACTAGAATAACTTAAACTAGGTGTAGGAATGACGTCACATAAAACATTAAAGTTAGTTGCAGACTCCTAGCTCTGCCCAATCCCGAAATAAAGTGATTTGTTTCTTATCAAAACAGTATGTTTGTCAGCGTACATTGACCTGTAGGTACATTTAGACCAGCTGTGCGGCGGTGAACGCAGCGAGAGCGGGACTATTAGCCTACTAGTTCAATGTCACACTCATGAGTATATGCCTACATCGAACTTTTATAGTACAAGTGTATTGACCGCTTATTAGTAGGGCACTTTAATCAAAAGTTAGGTTTTTTTTACTGATTTGGGTAGTGTATCATGGTCTGATACACCCCCTTCAAGGATTCTACTAATTAAATCAGCAACCTGTATTTATAATCATTTAATCATACCAATAATTTGTTTATGCAAAGCGGCAATACTTCTACTCAATTGCCTAGCGACCAGCACTCGTTGTTGCCCTCCACAGTCTCCAATACAAAGCAGTTCTAATGCATTATGCAATGCATCAGGTATTAGTAGCCGACATTTTTCATCTGGAACATAAAATTTCCTTTAAAGACTATCGATTAACTGTGTGGTAGCGGCTACGAATACTACCAATCCTTACTTTGATCGTGGATGTCGTAAGAGCCTTATAACGACCTGGACCAACTCCATGTGATGTAGTTTGGTCAACAATTACATTCCCAAGGAAGGTTGACGTCTGGAAGGCGGCCGGTCATATAACTATTGCCAATAACTTTTACAATATGTACTAAGAAAGTAGAGTACATATTGTATCGACCCCAAGTAATTGTGATAAGAGTATAATGATGATGACTATCGATTAATCTTTATTTTAAAAAATAGTTTAAAGGTTCCAGACCAGTGTGGTCAGAACATACAAAAAAGGTACCTATGTGTACTTTCAAATTATGTCATTTCTATTGACTTAGGTGTTACTTAGAATTTAAAAGTCATTGGTGACAGCGAGATTTAGAATATTAAGCACATAATCAGCATTACAGTAGCAATAGTCTATATCAACATCTAGAGAAGAAAATCTCAAAAAAAAAACTATGTCAGTAGAGCATAGTATATTGGATGGCCAGTACCACAGAAATTTCACTCTAAACTATTACTATGAGTTAAGAAGAAGACTTATGCCTATCGGATTAGGCAATAGCCTATCACACCAGGTAGTACAATAACAAAAAATTACCTGCTTGCATTAGTTTGTCAACAAGCATTTTATAATCCAGCAGTATATCCATATCAACTACTAAATACCATATATCTTTCTCTGAAGTATACTCTCTCTCTGATTTAGGCAGAGTTGTTTCTGTAGCATTAACTTTATTATTTTTAGCGTTATATGTAGTGTTTTCTACAGCTCCATTATTCTTTAAAATGGTCTCGTACTCATTTGCAACAGTATTAGTTTCTTTCACTTCTGTAATATTATAATTTTCTTTCTCATATAGATGTTGGTCAACTGATATTGAACTGTTATAAAAACTAACAGCAGTATGCATCGTACCAGCCTTTATATTACATGAGGCAATATTTCTTATGGGTGGAGACTGCAAAAAGAGGTAATTAATAGCTCAATGTTAACATAACAATTTAGTTTATTAGTATTCAATATGATACTACAACATTGCCGATACAAATGAGAAAATATACGGGGCCCAGAATAAAACCCTGTGACATTCTCATTAAAATCGAAAAGTAAACATCGTAATTGAGGAGTAAATATTATTGTAGTCATTATTTAAAAATATAATATATACTATATATTATTGCTTAGATAACATGTAAGTATATGTAGTGCAATATCCACGATTTTGTATTGATGAAGTTATTTACCTTGTGTTCTAAACAATAAAAGGCTTTGAACATGTATTTTATATAAATCTCTTAATAGTTCATAATTAATTCACGTAATTCAAGTGATCATTCATATTATTATAGCACATACAAAAGTAATTAGGTGATTACACACCTTTGATAATATGCATCCAATGTCTCAATTCTGACTATACTGATACAAAATAAATTATAAACAAGTCTTAAACTAACATACCTTAGGAACATATTCATAGTTATCAGAATGGACATTTTCTAGATTAAATGTAACCTTCTTCTTGGGTTCAGATGGTATCACATGCAGCTTTAGTTTTTTTTCTATAACACAAATAATATTTTTTGGTAAAAATTCTATGAGCAAACAACACCCAAACACTGATTTTGGAAGGGTAGTCTTTGATGGTGAATCACAAGTCCTTTTATGGGCCACCTTGAGGTGAAGGAAATTAGTGCAACACACTGGCCAAACAGATAAGCTTAGGATTGCCTTCTCTTATAAAACACCATTTGTTTACTTGCATGGTTAGGTGGATGTAGCAGAATGGGATATACAGCTCAACTTTAAGATTATTCTTTTTTGATAACTAATATCTTCATTAATTGGATTTGCCATCATACAGTTACCCATCCTAAAATCCAGATTGGTAGAAGAGAAGATGTGCAGCTTCATAACTTATAACTTTCTATTACCATTTGTGCAGACCACCAGTACCAAGCCCTTGTCATTAGTGGGGACTCAATTACACTAGTCTCACTATGTAATGCTACTAAAGTATGAAGCCGAAAGCCTCAAAGCTTCGTGTAAAAATATAAGTGCAAAATCAATGTAAAAAAAGCTGATGGCACAGGTAGTTATCAGTCAGTATAGTATTTCTAATGCAGAAAACAAATGTTAATTCATTTCTAGTTATATAGTATAGGCAAGCCATATTGAATTACTGTGTGCTACGATTTCCACATATAAGTGGTTCGCTACTTTGTATTTGTAAAGTCGTTTGGTTTCTCAATATTCCTTAGAGTTATTTGTAGTATCCAAAGAGAAAATTATGATATAAAGCAAGATTTTTTAAAGAAAATAGCTATGCATAACTATGAGACAGAGACAAACTGTATGTAATTGTAATACTATTAAGAAGCAGATACTCACTTTCTATGGACTCCCGTAAGTCTTCAGCCTGAAATTGCCTCCTTTTAGCTAATAATATAAGTCTCAAATCAGATTCATTAACAATTTTCTTTGCAGCGGCTTCATCAACATTAGCCTTTTCTGTATTTTCAGGCTTTCCTTTGTCAGGAGAAATTGGAATATCTGAATAAACCTCTAAGTTATCAGAGCCAGTCTGAGTTGCTATTGACCTAAAATTATCCTTAACTAATTTAGATTCCATATCAATGAAGGATTCTGGAATATATTTGTGAATTTGATTCTGAGATACTTCTATTTTGGAATTTGAATTTGTCAAAGGTTTAGATGTAACAATTTCATTGACATATTTGTTTTCTTTATTGAAATTTATAGATGTAGCTTCATAGTTAACAAATCTTTGGGATAATGGTGTTCCACTGGCATGGACTAAAATTTCTTTTTCCATCTGTAATGTTTCAGGAACTCTCTCTATAGATGGTGTCCTAGTATTACTAGCAGAAAAGTTAGGCCAAAATGGGTGCTGCATTGGTGTCCAGCCTATATTTGTCATAGGCAAGCAATTTTGGAAGTTTGGAGTTAGAACCTGTTGGCCAAATATGGGTATCTGTTGACCAAATAATGGAAAATTTTGTAAGGTTCTATTTTGAGATAGAGTACCAGTGTCTGGCCAACCATTTGAAAAGACATTGGCTGGACTATATACAGGAGGGCTACTTGGCTCTGGATAATTGTGTACCTTATTGTTAGTTCTTTGTATGCTGCATTTGTTGTCAATTTTGGGAATAGATTTCTGTAAATGAAATATTATGAGATATTTAATTAATGTTACTAAATGGAAAATCAAAGAAAGATGAAAATTGCAGTTAGTATAGTTAAGTATTAACACTGGAATGATGTCCTTTGAGTCATGATATAATAAAATTCTCAAATATAACACATAAGATTATAGCTGGCCCATATCTCACAAGCGGCAGCCGATCAGATGTTAACTAATAAGAAATTAATTGCATATAGGATGAAATGTGTATAGGTATGATGGCATTTGGAAAATGAAGAAACTTGAAGATATTAGGTAAGAGCAAAATCATATGTCATAGACATAAATACACTTTGATATATTTTCCGTGTGGTGACGGAGTAAGAATACTATTCATCACCCCATATCTTACTCGTGGGGGATCGTACGAGACGACTAAGGGATATAAAACGCAAATAACATCTATGCAAGAGAAGGAAAACTCGAAACAAAACTATACCCAACAGTGGGACATTTATGGGCTGTGATGATGATATTATAAATCTATAAGATACAGATAGTTCATTTCATCTCAAATGTCCCACTATTAGGCTCCTCCGCAATGGGAGGAAAATTCACCTACTATACCACGCTGGTCAGACGTGTTGGTATACGTGGTTGGATATTGAATTCATTTTCGCAAGCATTTCTTTAAATAAACATTACAACATAAATATCAGAAAAATTGGACGTTTTTATATCAGCTAAAGTTGAGACTAATTTTTTACTTAATATTAACATTTTCTGTTACATCTCACTCTTTCGAATGTTATAGACGCAAGTATATTTTTCGTTAACGTATTGGTACTTTTCAAATAAGCTTTCTAAGTACTGTTAACTTTATCTAAAATTACTATTTATAAAGCTCGAAAGCTTTACTTACCTCGTTACTATTTATACTCCAAACGGCTTCACCATTGTGTACATTAAAATAATAGAATTTACCCGGAAAGCTTTTGGAGTGGCACAAAATCCAACCATTGTTACCTCCAATATTATTTTTATTGACGTCCATTTTACATGTTTAATGTATGTGTAGACGTTATTACTTAAATACTCTGTCGAGTAATAATTTTTTATGATCTCATACACAGCTAAAATGATTATAATAATCGCATATAAAATAAAATATTAAAAAAATTTTGCTTACACCCGCGAAATTTTCAATAATTTTCATTTTTTTTTACTCAATTTGTCGCTTCGGTTAAGCAAAAGGAACAAAGTCCATCCGTCTTATTGCCTACAGAAAGCTTAGAGAATTTATTTTCTTATGGAAGTAACACGGAAAACAACAATTAACAATTATTCCAAATTCAACACATTTTAGTACAAAGCCTATAATGCCTCTTGCAAAGACAAAATAAATAAGAGTTCATTAGAAGGGAGTACAAATTATCAATCTATGAGAATGAATCATATCAATCATAACCGACTCAAAATAGGGAACAACAATAAGAACTCGCATCGGGTGCATGAAAGCGTACTTAAGGCTGTTCAGACACTTTAAGCGGGTAATAAGGCATTGCATTCTTATTCCTTCACCCTATGTAAAAGAAAGTGGAATGGAAAGGAAAATGGCAATTTTTAAATAAAAATCAAAAACAAAGCAATGTATAATATTTTATTTTATAAATCATTATAAAGCTAGCAGTGAGCAAATTGGATGCATTATCTTAGATTAGGAACAATGATAACTAAAGCTAACCCCGAATAAAATTAAATTACAACCTAACACCTTTTTAATCAACTTAAGGAATTACTTTCAATTTCATGGCAACTGCTTTTGAGCTAATCACATATGCGATGTTATTTATTTTGAACTTATTTTTTAATACACAACATTCAGCAATTCTTGTGTCGCCGCAGACTATGCATACATACAATTAACAAAAATTAGACCCCACACTCAAAACAATCACTTATGGTCCGCACAAACTGTCGTCAGTGTGTATTGAATCCACGACATTCGATATAAGACGGAGTGGTCTAAGTAGCGGTAATCCCTTAGGAAAAATTATAACAACAGTTGCGAGTTGCGATCGACAATCGCCTGTTCAGTCTGACGACTATGGACATATCCCCCATTGTAGACTTATGTCCAATAGTTGGATGGATGCTATCATAACTATGTAGTTTATTTAAGAAGGTAATAAAATAACCGAGCCTATTAAATCTAATATACATGGATATAGGTATATTTATAAGACCATTCTCTTGTTTTTAAACAGTTATATATACAAAAATGTACAAGCTTTGGGAATGATCACATGATTCAAATTAATATTTGATTAAACGTAGATTAAAGTAAGTACCTATTACTTACAACTTAGAATAGAATTAAAAAACAAAATACAAATTCATAATTTAACTTATTATAACAAAATGAAGTCGGTTAATAAAATTGAAGAATGGAGCAACAAAGATTCCTACACATCGCTGTGCTGAGAAAAATGGCAACATTGCGACGTTGAATAGTAGGTAATGCACGTTTATCTTAGTATAATTTTATAATATTTATAGTTTCAAATTTCAATGAAGTTTCTTTAGATTGTTGTCTTAGTAATGTATTCAACTGAAAGACTTTGTATATAGTCAGGAAAAAAAAAATGGTAATGCCATTTTTGTGTGAAATATAATTTTAAATTCAACGTTTCTCATGAAATCTTAATCATTTACATTCATCGGCCTTTTATATATTATTTTGTACCGTACAATCTCATTCGTTTGACGGCCTACGAACGAGTCATATGGGACATTGGCGAAGTTGCCGTCAACCGCCAACAGAAGCCATTCATGAAGAACCATTTTTCCTATTAGTAGACAATTTTCTAGAAGTTTCGAAGGATGCCAACTAATATACAATAAAAAAACAACCCACACACATATTATTACTAACGCCAACTTCTTAAAAAAATGTTTTATAACACTTTGGTTATGTCATGAAAATTACACGTATTCAGTCTTTATATACATTGTATACTTCATCCCTCAAAAAAAAAATAGTATATATTGTTGCCAGTCAGTATAAATAAACGCAATAACATTCGAAAATGTATTTTATAGGTCGCTGTTTTCTATTTATTTATAGTTTTAAGCCTTTATTATGGGCAACGTAAGCACGTGTAATACGTATTTCTCTGCGTAATATTATATGTCACAATTTATGTCGAATAATCATTGATGTTGCGTGATATAAACTATTCTAAGTGTTACTTAAAATTTAGATGAACATAACTTTTTTTAAAACTTCAATTTAAAGCTTTTTGCAGCTCCTTGATTTTTTTATAAGCAGTATTTTTACACTTTTGGAAACCAGGGAGTTTATTTGGATATAAGTTAGTGAGCTTGAAATGATCTGTTAATAGTACATTACTGCAGCGGCCAGCAAAACAGGGATTGATGGACGAACGTGTAAATGTGGGCCGAGGCACACATACGTAAGTCCATTAATTCCTAGTTGTGGCCGAGGCTTGTATAGTACTTTTCTCTAATAATGCGCGGCAATTAAAACTAAGTAGTACTAAGTAGAACTGTATACATGACGAACAACTAACAACATTATTTTTTTTTTTTTTTTTTGTTGTGGCTCTGTTTATACTTAAGCCAATGTCAAAGTTAAGTTGCAGCTTCTTCTTCTTCTTCTTTTTATGTATTGGCAATCAGCTACTTATACGAGCCATTTTTGCCAGTGTCGAGTTATAATTATCTTCACGTTCTTAATCTCTTCAAGTTAGTCATTGTCTGTCAGTCAGTCGAATTGTCGCCATCAACACTGCTATGGTGACATTGTTAATGGTATGTTGTAGGAATTTTGATGGAAAACGAAAACGTTGTAAAGCACTTTTATATGATATTCACTACATCCCAGCTGTTCTGTCACATCATATTACATAAAACACCATAAAAATTATCTAATATAACACGTTAAAACACTAAGATATCGAATATAATACAAGAGCACAACATGACGTTTTAGATTCCCGCCAAAAAACAACAACATTATTCACGTGCTAAAGTGTTCATTTGTTTTTTTTTCATTATTAAACAGCTTTCTTTTTCAAGCCAGTTCGAAATTTAAATAAAACTGATAAGTTGCCTATTCGGTTACTAGAATTTGAAGTAACAAATCGTTCCATTTTTAAAATACACGATAGATATGAATTTACATATACATTTGTTTGGCCGCTAAAATACGACAGATATGGATTTTCATATATTTTTTGCTGGCCGCTGCTCGCTGTACTGAACAGCAATTTCGATTTATCTCGAAGAAGGTTGACAAAATAATATTCCAATTTCCAAGCCTGTTTGAGAAAATGTATATTGCTGCTGTATTTATATTTTTCATATACAAGGGTACAATTTAACTGATTAAATGTGACTTCACCGGTAGCTTGACGGTTCACTCCGATATTTATTGCTTACATAGTAAGCCTCTTATTTTTTTTTTACTCAACTGGCAACACGTAAACTTATTCAAATAACACATTTAACTAGATTTCAAAAACGATTCTCTTTCAAAGGCAAATATTTTATTTTGAGCTACCGTTTTGCTTCTAAATAGTAATATTGATTTAAGTGTATCTTTTAATTTATTTTTAAATATATGTCTTGCTATTAAATTAAAGCCATATATTAACATTATAATAGATATCACCATTGATAATGGCGGTAAAATAACTACTGCGAAGAATACCGTTCTTCTTATTTGATCGGGCAATCCTTCTTGATGCTGCAATAAAAACATTAAAAAATATAGACTTGTTGATTAGTGTTTTCAAAGCTTGACTAAGAACTTTGACACTGAACCAGTTCTACTTGTATTCTAGTAGTATTATACTACTAGTTCTTAATACTATAGGATATATACAGAGCCGAATTAACCCAGCGCGGGGCCTGTAGCAAAATCTGTCAAGGGGCCCCAGATTTGCTTTAGGTAAGGTAATTAAATAAAACAAACTGATACAGATAATCTTTTCTAAATTTAATATGGACAAATTTAGAGCTAACACTTTCAATATTGACTTTTTTAAGCAAATCATGCTCTATATTCATCAAAGTGAGATAAAAATATTTTACACTCCTATTTAAATTGAAGTTTTTTTACGGTTGCACTCCCGCGGTTGGAGTGCGGGGCCCTCCAATTCGCGGGGCCCGTAGCATTTGCTACTCTTGCTACGTGGCTAATCCGGCGCTGGATATATAGACGATTTGTGTATAGTATAGTAGATCTAAACTGTTGACACTACAGTTTTCTGTCTCCAACCGCGGGCTGATTTGTTTTTTTTTATTGCTTATGGTGACAAACGAGCAAGCAGCACATCCGATGGTAACTATCACTGCCGCCCATGGACCTTTCCAATAACAAGGGCTTAGGCCGCTACATACTAATAAAAATCCCCAAACCAACCCAGTTGGGCTTCCGGCTCTCTCGCTCACCGAACGATGCGCAATAGCACATTGCCATTATTCAGACGTCGATCTTCTGCGAGAGAGTGGTACTACACCGGACGGACCGGCCCGCGGCTGTAGACAGAGAACTGTCAACAGCGTGGTCCTACCACAATTAGAATTCGTCCGGGATAGTACCACACTCTTGCAGAAAATCAACGTCTGAGCGGCAATATGCTGTTGCGCTTCATTCGGTATGAAAGAAAGCCGGCAAGCCCAACATTCTGGGTGGGTTTGGGTTTTCATTGCTAGGTAACGGCCTAGCTGTACCAATGGCTAAGGTCCATGGGCGGCAATAACATTTACCATCAGATGTACTACTTGCCCGTTTGTTCTCATAGGCTACATAAAAAAAAATGCAGTCACTCATCGAGTATTTCTATCACCCAAAAAAAAAAAAGAAATATGTTTTTTTTTGCAAAGAAGCTGGAAAGTGGCTATTGGAATATAATATAATAAAATGGCGGGCACGCGTATTATTTATAACTTTTAATTATAAGTGGTACTTACATATTCTGCCCAAAACAAAGGTAAAAAGAGATTAGATAGTTTGGCAAAATCTTGATTGTATGCTGAAATATCATGTATCCTTAGATTGCTCTGCATTCTCGCAATAGCTTCGAATGGTGTGCCGGTGTACTGGAAATAAAAACATTATAACAGTTTAGATTTCAATTATTGTATGTCGGATCATAAATCCTGTAAGCTCCATTTATAACAGGGAAATTCACCTGTTATACCACGCTGCTTAGAGATATATCTCTAAGCATAACAGTCTCTGAACACAGAAGCGGCTCTAGCACATGTAGCGCCCAAAAATCTGGCGCCCTCTTGTATCAGAATGCGTGAACAAAATGGAATAGGTTGATACTAATAAGACGTTCGACTAAACTCCGAACCTCGCTGGAAAGCGTTGTCACATGCTTAGTCTTGTTGTTTTGACACGAAACCAAGTAAACGCGATCGGATTATGAAGTTACAGTGAGCATGGCGACAAAGCAACCTTGGGTAGGTTGTTTTGTTTTTGAGCGTTACAGTGGAGGCTCTATATGTCCCGAGCTTCTCTCGGCGCCCCCTAACACCCTGCGTCCGGTTGCACCGCAACCTCTGCACTATAGGTAAAGCCGCCCCTTTCTAAACATAAGGCTTGTTATAACAAAACTATATCAAAAGTCAGACCAGTATGCTATATTAAGTCAAATGCCCTCATATTATGGAGAGGGACTCACACTGGAGCTAATTCTTACTAAAAATATAGTATACAATTCTAAAACTATAATAATTAGACAAGCCTGTTGAGTTTGGTGATAGATTATTGCACTAATTTCAAATAAACACCAACCAAACTTGTGTGTCAATTTTCAGCCATTATAACTGTTTTTTTTTTTAAATAAAGACACCACACCCTGCACTAAGGAAATAATTCTTGTATCGCGGAAGACTTTACAAACATGGAATCAACGCGGACAAATTACAACCCGACTCAGAACAAGACTTTGTGGAGCGCACAAAGTATTGTCCCACGTGGGAATCGAACCCCCGGCACTGGCACGGAAGATCGATATCTTAACCATTGCACCATCTGTGCATTTTAATAGAATTGGATAAAATATTATATAGTTTGCAAAATGATCAGGGACATACATACTTAAGAAGTTATAAAATCAATAAATGATTATTTTTTTGGTGTTAAGATAATAAACGGTCTTTCGTTAAATCATCTGATCCTCAATCACTCTGATTCTCAATACTTGGGGTTGATGTAATAAGTTCTCTTCCATCGTACATATTGTAAAAGTTATTGGCAATAGTCTTACAATCAGCCACCTGCTGTCAACACTCCTTGGGAATCTAATTGCTGACCAAACAGCATCAGATAGAGTTGGCTCAAGTCAATATTCAGCTCTTTGTCGTATTTTACGACACCCACAAGCAATGTAAGGGTTAATAGTTTACGTATCCGCTATCAAACAGGCTCAAATTGTTTGATTTGAATATCAAAATAGAGCCTTATGAAAGAGAACGTGAATCTAAGTTTAGAGATACTTACAGGTTCCAATTTTACCCAGGAATTGTGTTTAAATCTGTCCGGCTTCAATCCAGTCACGTACTGATCTTTAGTTACACCACCCGCATAGAAATGAGGGTAGGAGACCGCCATAGGGAAATCTGTAAAGCAAAAATCTATGTTATATTTATTTTATTGAGGTTGGCAACATTGACACATGGCAATATTCATCATCATCATCACAGCCCATAAATGTCCCACTGTTGGGCTCGGGCCTCCTCCGTAATGGCAGGGAAATTAATCTACTATACCGCGCTGGTCAGACGTATTGGTATAGGGTTTTGTTTCCAGTTTTCCCTCTCTCGCACAAATGTTATATGCGTTTTATATCCCTTAGTCGTCTCATACGATCACCCACGGGTAAGATATGGGGTGATGAATAGTATTCTTACTCCGTCACCACACGGAAAATTACATGATAATGGCAATATTACCAGCCTTAATACTTAACCAGGTATTTTTGATGCTCCTTTTCTCTTTTTCTCTATCTATATACGTCCCATGATTGAGCGTGCATTTCATTCAAAATAGAAGAGAAATTAACCTAATATATCATAGAAAATAAGAGTTGGCCAAAGATATTATGCTAAATTTTCTTTCTATTTCATACACATAGTTATTTGCATATTACATTATTTTTTTGTATTGCTTATAGCAAACGAGTAAGCAGCACACCTGATATTAAGTGCTACTGCCGACCATGGATCTTTGCAATACCAACGATACTGTTAGAAGATTGTCTACTTTTTTTAGCGGCATGCTACGGTACGTCACGACCCGCTAATCTATCCGAGGTGACAGGAAAAGCGGCGCACGACCTCGTAGACCCGCCCTACAATATACGTCTCGACGCCGAGCGGGTGGGTCACAGGCACGCGGTCTTTTTCTTCAGCGGCCTAGACCATTGCCTACTAACCCAAATCCAACCAGATATTTGAGCTTCCAAATCTCTCACTCACCGAGCAAAGCACAATATCGCATAGCCTCTGCTCAGAGGTCGATTTCCTGCGAGAGTGTACCCCGGAGTGGTCAGCCCGCGGCTCTGGACAGAAAACTGTGAACACACTGTTCACCACTACCAATATTCTATACATATTTTTACAAACATCATTTCTCATCTCCTTGGAAAATATTTAAGGGGTAGGGAGATTTGAAAAAAAAGTAGATGTTATAATATTTTTGAAGTGAAAACTTCTTTAGGCGCGTTGAGCGTTTTTGGAGGGGAAAAACTTATAGGTTCGCGTCACCGACATGCTAATGCTAATAGTATATCTATAATATCATTGTGGTTTAAAGGTTATCTTACTAGCGTGGTAAAACCGATTCCTAGATGTTCGATAATATTTATTATTTTTATATAAAAATTAGAAAATTATTATTATTTCAATTAGTCTTAAGTTAATAGTTTTCACTTCTATCGGCAGTCCCCATGACTGCCTAATGTTTTTTTTTATTTTATATACGAAACTATTCGCCCATATATCAGTTAATTGGAATGTAATCTGACATCCGAGCTATCCACAAAACATTATTTTTGGAGATTGCAAAGATATCTAACGAAGTTGCTGGATTTCGAGAGATTCGAGAATGTTTTGCGGCATCTAATTAGACAAGATAATCTAATTGAATTCATTTGAAAGTTATATAATTAGGATTCCTACTAAATAGGTGAATTAGTTTAGTTGAGGTGTAAAGAGGCAATGGATGTAGGCGGCATGTACTTTGGAGTAATTGGTATTGGTATTAGTCTCGGGCCGGGCGGCTGGCCACTGACGACAAGTTCACGCTGCTCCGGTGGCTGGTCCAATGACGAAGGCGAGGTTCACGGGTGGGTTACGGGTGTGCGCGCTTACGCCCCTCTGTCGCCCCGGACGGAGTGGTGCGAGGAGTGCGTTGACCGTAGAAAAAAAAAAGGCATTAATTAGTCAGCTTGTTCGGGGTACATAGGTTGAAAATTTATGTGTAGCAACTTACTACTGCGTTTGCCTTCCTCCTATATCCTCAGTATATGTGTGCAGTCCTTATGATAGTCGGCAACTAGGTCCCTTGGATTACTGAAGTACATGAGTGGTTATCCATTACTATGCCGTGGACTGTTTTTCTGTCCATCATAGGCAATAGAAAAAAAATTGCAAAGAAGAAAGATACCAGCAGTGTATTTTTTCCTAAATTCCTGCAGCTTTGAGCCAAAAAGGAGAGGATATTAGGTTTACATACCAAAGTAGCACTTAGAAGCATCACTTAAGCCCGCTGGTAAAGATGGATCGGTGTCGTAACAATCGGTCCCATTCTTGACTCTTTCGAACGTACTCTCTGATAAATTGTATCTATATAGAGACATATAGTCTGTGGTTAGCTCACCTGAAAAAAAAATACTAGTTAACACTGTTGTTGTTAAACATACGGTGTTGTGTATAAATGTAATCATCATCATCTCAGCTCATATATGTCCCACTGTTGGGCTCGAGCCTCCTCCGTAATGGGAGAGATATGGTTCAAAATGAGAGAAATGGTAAAAAAAAAGATCACGTGATTAATGGACGTCCCCTTTGCCATCATAAGCAATAAAAAAACACAGTCCTTCATAGTTCTCAGGTGGCCATTAAAACTAAAAAGTGTTTGAAATACTGGTAAACGCTATGAAATCCGTAACAATAGTTTTATTTTTTTTATGTGTAATATGTATCCATGTAAGTATCTAAAATCATTACACCATAGACAGTTTTTATAAATTCTGTTCAATAAAATTTGACATTAGCGAAATAATAATTCAAAAAAAGAATTACGTCCGTAAACATAGATGATAAAAAAAAAACTTATAAATCATAGAACTACCTTTAACCTCAATGTTAAATGTAAGCTTTAATTAACAATTATATCAATTCAACGTATTTCCGTCCATCCATTACGATATCCGTCAATTGAAATTAAATTAATGGGAACATAAATTGCATTTCATAATTTATATGAGCGTAAAGAAAACCAGTAATAAAGAATAAAACCCAGCATTCCAATGCAAAACGACGATGATGAAATGAATAAATGATACATTACACAATAAAAAAAAGACATTAAAATATGTGTAAAAATGTTGAATTGAAACTTTTTTTTAAGGAATTTTATGGCATGGATTCTAAGATCATACATGAAACCTTGTGTATTTTAAATATGGCATGGATTCTAAGATCACATATGAAACCTTGTGCATATTAAATTTCATAGAAATTGCTAGAGGTGTTAGAGAGATTCTGAATATACAGTGGTAGGGCCACATTTTTGACAGTTTTCTGTCTACAGCCGCGAACCGGACCATCCGGGATCGAAATTACCACGCTCTCGCAAAAAATCAACGTCCGAGCAGTGGTAATGACAGAGGCAGTCTCTTTTTTTTTTTGTTAAAAAATACTCTGTACCAAGGTAATAATAATCTTTGTATTTAGGGACTTTACTAATATAAAATTAACAGATACAAAATACACTAAGATTCAGAATAACAATTTGTGAATTGCACAAAATATTGTTATGGAATTGGAACGTTAGGGGGGTATCTTCACCAAGCAAATTAAGCTACCATGGTACTCACTATCAAAATAAAGCGGCATCAATTTGCAGACAGTCTTACGCCAGTACAAAAGTACATCATCTTTTTGTAAGCGCTGAGCGTACATCACGCCTTCGGTAGACCCGAAGATACGATCTGGACATTCCTGCAAAGAGAAAAAAAAAATATTTATCTTACTATAAAAGAGATTAACCCCGGGTGAGACTTGAACTAGGGAAAACTACTCCTTAATTATTTTGCCAATTATATAATACTAGCTTCTGCCCGCGGATTCGTCCGTGTAAAAAGTTATTTTCCTAAAGATTTTCATCCCCTATTTTAATTTTACCCCTTAAGGGGTAATGTCATATTTCTTTTTATATCTAACCAACGGCCTAAAAATAAGTTTCAAGCTTCTTTCTGACTTTAAAAATGACGATAAAACCTTACAACTTTTCATCTCCCTTTACAACCATTTTTCGCATTAAAAAGTAGCCTATGTCCTTTGTCAGGTTCTAGACTGTCTGTGTACGAAATTTCATTTAGATCGGTTCAGTAGTTTTGGCGTGAAAGTGCGACAGATAGACAGACAGAGAGAGTTACTTTCACATTTATAATATTAGTAAGGATTCATCGTTCTTTCCTCCTTTCTTGGCTGTAGCTCGTCCTAGGTCAACTTCATCTTATTCCCTCTGTTTGCAATATGTACAATGGAAGTGGAGTATATATTGCATAGACTCCAGTAATTGGTATAAGAGAAGGATGATGATTATTTTCTATGAGAAAACGATTAAATATGAAAATTAGAATCAAACCAATGATTTGTTGATATCACAGAAAATTGTCTGACATGGATTTTGAACATTACAGTCAAGAATACTACTACATACATACATATCATCACGCCATATCCCTTGCAGGGTAGGCAGAGAGAACAGAGTGCCAGAGAACTCTATCTCTGCATACTTCACTCGCTTCCTCAACATTCATAATTCTCTTCATACACGCTCGCCGGTTTCGGAGACTCTTGACACCACCTTCCTTTAGTACATGACCGATCTGGTCTAGGTAGGTTAGTCTCGGTCTCCCTCGGTACCTACATCCTTCCACTTTCGCATTGTATATCTTCTTAACCAGACGTTCGTTCGGCATTCTTTCCACATGTCCGAACCATCGGAGCATTCCCTTACGCATCTTTACACCAATACTCTCTTTCATACCTAGTCGCTCTCTTACGTCGTCGTTACGAATGCGGTCGGTCAGCCTAACTCCATAGATTTTCTGCAGAGATCGCATTTCGACCGCATTAATTTTACTTTTATACTCTTTTCTGCATACCCAACTCTCGCTTCCATACAGTAATGTTGGAATAATACAGTAAGAATACTAAGTACTAATATTATAAATGTCAAAGATTGTGAAGATGTTTGGATAATTTGTTGTTTCGATGTGTGTAACGATCACGCGTAAACCATTAAACAACTTTGAAAAGAAGGCTACGGTTGGACTTACTCAGCAATGACTATTAATATATTATAAAACTATATTATCAGTGTGGTGATGGAGTAAAAATACAATTCACCACCTTATCTTACCCGTGAATGATAATAAGAGAAAACTAAGGGATATAAAACGCATATAATATCTATGTAAATGAAAAAAAAAAACTCGAAACAAAACCCTATACTAACACGTAGGTCAATTTCTCTCCCATTACGGACGAAGCTCGAGCCCAACGGCGGAACATAATTATATGAGCTGAGATGATGATATTAATAAACTAAAGACGTGAAGAAACTGATAATTTATGAAGGAAATTGTAATACGACAGTGGCAACAATGTCTCGTATAAGTAGCTGACTGCCAATACAAAAAAAAAGACGAAGAACAAATATTAATGAAAATTGCCACACAGATAAAATATTTCCTGATTAATATCATCATCATCATTCTCCTACTCTTATACCAATTACTTGGGTTCGATACAATATGTATTCTTCTTTTATAGTACATATTGTAAAAGTTATTGGCAATAGTTTTATGACCGGCCGCCTGCCAGACATCAAACCTCCTTGCGAATGTGATTGTTGACCAAACGGTATCAGATGTAGTTTACCCAGGTCGTTATAAGGCTCTTAGTCGTCTTTTACGACATCCACGAGCAAAGTAAGGGTTGGTAGTATTCGAAGCCGCTACCACATAGTATATTAATATATAGATAGATAGATTAATATATAGGATAATTTTTATCTAGGTTATGTGTTCTCTTGAGATAATAGTTCAACTTTGGGTGGAGTTAATTTTTACGCAGGCAATTGCGAGCATAAGCTACTAGGATATATACTTACATCAGGATCGTATCCAGGCAGCTGTGGTTCCCCACGGAATCTGTCGATCTGGAAGAATTGCTTGTGACCCCAACTCGGTCCAATTTTCACTGTCATCTCGTCCGTGAAATCTGAATATACCTGAAATATACTACTATATATTACGTATCGCTCATATATCTGTGTTCTGATGGAATAAGAATACAAATTGTCACCACCCCTTCCTTTCGTCTCGACACGACAAAAGAACGCCAGCTGATAACATCAATGCAATAAAATATATAACTCAAAATAAAACCCTATAATAAAGTATTTGCAGAATCCTTCCTTCATCCCTTTCTTGATGTCTTCCTTGTTGTCCTTCTTTTATCTCTTTCTTGTTGTTTGTCGTAAAAGACAGCTGAGGGATATAATATGCATATAACATCTATGTAAGAGAAGGTAAACTCGAAACGAAACCCTATGACAATTCGTCGGACCAGCGTGGCATAGTAGGTCAAATCAGGGTTTTTTTACATTTCGGAGGAGATCTGAGCCCAGCGGTACGTATAAGAGATGATAATATTACCCGTAATTGTATACGTGATGATGGATGAAGTATAACCACCTTATCACACCATATTTCCCATTGGAGCCGTAATAACCATTTAAATAGAATGGATGGTATTCTCCTGGCAAATTCATAACACCAAATGCGATCGGCAATAAATACGTTAGAGAAGGGGTGGTGAATTGTATTCTTACTTAATCACCACAAGAAAACCAAAGCATACTTTCGTAAATATCAGATGACGCAGAATAAACTTGAAAAAAATATTAAAAATTTCACTCACCCTATCAAGAATCCCAGCATTGTTGACCGGTACGAAGCCAGGTGCTAAAGTCCTGGATGTGTCCAGCACAGGATCGGTGAAGTTCCAAAGGTATTCGTACACAGTCTTTCGTACGAACGGTGTGGATTGACGCATGCTTATGACTGAACGGAGTACCGTTCGTACGAAATAATTTGCATCATGGAGATATGATAATATGCCCTGGAATAGTAAACGTATCATCAGAATAATTTCGTTTCATCATCATTCTGCTCTTCAGAAGAAGAACTTTCTCAAATATTTTTTTTTTATTTTTACTATTTTTGTCACGCACTATCTTTGCTATATAAAGTCTTTTCATCCGTCGCTTTTATTACCCAGCATGCTAATCCATATGTTTTTTTTTGGTTGTGACTTAGTTGTTAGCCGCAGATGGCTATGACAACTTTACTCGGACTGTTAGTGAGCGCTGAAGGCTCTCAACTCGAACTGATCCTTCCAATGTACCGCAGGGTACCGGCCATGTATGTCAAGTACTCGGTAGCAATGGTCGGTCTAATAGCGACGGGGAATGATCACAGTCGGTTATGAGGCCGCACGCCGCCCTTCCGTTGCCCCGAACGGAATGGGCGGGGTGTGTTCCATGCCTGCCAAATAAGGCCTTATTAAGTTTATGTAATTTTTCTCTTTAAGGTTTCTAAAAACTTAATTCATCATCATCATTCTCCTACTCTTATTCCAATTACTTGGGGTCGATATAATATGTACTCTACTTTCATAGTACATATTGTAAAAGTTATTGGCAATAGTTTTATGACTGGCCGCCTGCCAGACGTCAACCCTCCTTGGAAATGTAATTGTTGACCAAACGGCATCAGATGGAGTTAGCCCAGGTCGTTATAAGGCTCATAATCGTCTTTTACGACATCCACGAGCAAAGTAAGGGTTGGTAGTATTCGAAGCCGCTACCACACAGCTTCTAAAAACTTAATTGCGAGCATATAATTTATTTTTACAAGTGGAACAGGCACCTACAAAAATAGATAAACTTTGCGGGTGGTACCTAGTGACTGTAATACATACTCAAAGCCTAGTTTAGGCAACAATCTTGCAAAATATGTATAAGTATTTTATTCTAATTGTGCAGATAATTATTTTTCATTTTTTAATGTTAGAAAAAATGGAAAAACATTGTGGTTAGAAAATAAATATTATTTCTTTTAATATTTCAGGAAGTAAATGTTTATGAAGTAAAAATATTTTTACTGATTCTATCGCGTTAGTTTTACATTTTATTGTATGGTTAGATAAAAATCGATGGCGATGACTTGTTGGATGTACGACACCTTAGTTCTCTCGTGACTATAGTGTGTGTAAGGGAAACACGAAACCAGTGGGATATATATAAATTATTACAGGTTAATCTCCATAATTAGAAATATATAATTATATGTAACTTATTAACAGGCTTTCTGTATCGTTTTAAATATTTTTTTTAGGGACTAATCCCACCACATATTCCCACCATTGTAACTCCTGTAAACCAGGATCCACAATGTTCTCCATAGATGACACCGAGGTTTGACCCTCAGGCAGTCCCGGGATATGATTTTAATGGTCTTGGAACCCGCAACAAATTTAATTAGAAAAGGTTAAAGAGGAGGAGTTGGAAAGAGTGATTCTACTTCGCTCCTAGGCAAAGCAGGAGACAGGAAATCAAAATGACTAGTCAGCCAATAATTAAAGAGGCCTACGGCACCACGGATACGGAAGAGCTTAACGGGGCCTATATGTGAGCGTTAAGATTGATTGCTTGCGATTGCAGTAGGTATGTCAGAAACGCATGAACGCACGGAAATTTATCAATCGTTTTAAATATACTAAACTAACATAAATAAAATATTGTATACATTTTTTTTTTCACTAGGGATGTTAGCCTCAAATGCCTGTTACATTTTTACGCCGTCTACATGCTGTGTAGTGTGTACACGTACGTGTCCGCTATTTATACTCGTTTCTCGCCATGTTTCACTCAACTGTAATAGCCAATGTTGCCAGAACATACTCTTGGAATCTCCACCTTTCCATGGGCATAATATGTATTTCATTAAGCCATGAATAATAAAATATGTTCGATAAAGTAAATATCAAATACTAGCGTTTGTATTTGATTTTTAATTGTCCGATGTTTCAAATATTTTACAGCGTTTATAATCACGAGAGGACTATGGTGTCCCACGTGCAATAAGTCATCGTTATTACAGAGATTTATATCTACACGCTACACTATTAATTATTACATTTCATCCACATTTTTAATACAAATTCCGTAAAAATAGTTTCATATCAATCTAGCGTAAAAATATTAAATATAACTAAACGCAATAAATTCATAAAAATGGTTTTTTGTTTACATATATTGTAAAGTTCCCTTATTATCAGAAGTTATTAACTAAATATATATATATTTATTTAATATTTAGAAGTTTATGTTGCTGTGCTGTATGGTAGCGGCTATAATACTACCAACCCTTACCTCGCTCGTGGATGCCGTAAAAGACGACTAAGAGCCTTATAACGACCTGGGCCAACTCCACCTGATGCCGTTTAGTCAACAATTACATTCCCAAAGAGGATTGGCGTCTGGCAGGCGGCCAGTCATAAAACAATTGCTAATAACTTTTACAATATGTATTATGAAAGAAGAGTACATATTGTATCGACCCCAAGTAATTGGGATAAGAGTAGGGGAATGAATGATGATGATTTAGAAGTTTATGTGACTTGTTAAATTATATTGAAGAAAATATACTTACCAATACAGCTATGTTAGGAACTATGAGGGTAGCATTTAAATCGACGTGATTTTCATCAGGTAGGTAGATAGGGAAACGTTTTGCTGTATAAGTCATTGTGCTGTTCTCGTTGAAATGAATGTTAAAATGTTGGAGTTTCTCTCTGAAAGAAATAGAGAAAGATATTATTATTTACAACTCCACGTTATAACTTATCAAAGTCTTTTTTTAAATAGTTATAGGGCTACAGTGTTGCAAGTCTACAACCACAGACCAGTCGGTCCGGTGTATTACTACACTCTCGTAGAAAATCGACGTCTGAGAAGTGGCAAAAAGTGCTGTTGCGTTTCGCTCGGTGAACGAGAGAAGCCGAAATTTCTAGATAAGTATATTTTGTTTGGTAGGCGGTCTATTTTTACCTCTAATATTGGTCCAAGTGGCAGTATCACTTACCATTAGCTGTGCTCCTTGCTCTTTTGATACCATAAGCAATAAAAAAATGCACTAGTAGACATAGGCAAAAGTGTAGTAGCCGGGTTGGACACGGACTTTAAGGATTCGGTACAAGTCACCGCCAAAATGACGACGGGATGGAATACGGTGGGTTATGGGTTCACGCGCCACCTTTCGTAACCCTTTTTTGGAATAAACGTCGTGTGTCCAGACCTTAGCCTGACAAAAAAGGGATAAGTCTAGTGTATGCATACTTAATATAATTTGTAAAGGGTTTTTCGAGTAATATATAGGTATAGGTATATTTTCCGTGTGGTGACGGAGTAAGAATACAATTCACCCTGCCCTATCTTATTATCTTACCCGTGGGTGATCATACAGTAAGTACGACTAAGGGATACAAAACGCATATAACATCTATGAGAGAGAAGGAAAACTCGAAACAAAACCATATACCAATACGTCTGACCAGCGTGGTATAGTAGGTCAATTATCCTCCTATTATGGAGGAGGCCCGAGCCCAACAGAGGGACATATATGGGCTGAGATGATGATGATGATGATGTAGGTATAGGAGGTAGAGACTTGTCGCAACACATATGTGCGTTGTGTGAAACACTACGACTGTAGTGAACAATCTTGTAATTCACCACCTCCATTTACTCGTGGATGTTGTCATGGCGGTACTACACTTCGTTATGCGTTATTTGTTATGCGGCTACTATTTATTTTACAAACACTTTATGACGAACATGCTACTCCACACTTCGTGCCATCATGCCATCATGCCAAATATTTGGCACGCCTTTCACTGTACATGTGGGTTCTCCCATATTATTTTTTATTTCAATCCAGGCATCGTTGATCTTTACTTTTACCTTATGGCAAGCATTTTTTGGGTCCCAGATGCAAGGTTGCATCTGATACAACTCTAGAAACTGCATAACCTTATCGTTCGTCCACTCTATTTTCTCACACTAGACTTTAGTTATGTCTCGACGTGTACTCTGTGACCAGAGTACCTACGCTGTACACGTCGAGACATGACCGCGCCGTAGCGAGTAAACATAACGAATGAATGAACGAAGTGTGGGCAGTCGACACACATATTCCGCTTATTTGTGTCCTTTGACGTGTGTGAAAAACCGACAAGTGGATGGATACGCGTATTTGCTATTCGTGCTTATGCGTTATGTGTGCGCGTAAAGCAAATATAGACGAATGAGACCTCCACACTTCGTCGCATGCGGCCAATAATGCGCATAACGAATAACACATAGCGAAGTGTGGTGCCACCATGAAAGACGGCTAATACAGCATCTATGCAAGAGAAGGAAACATCAAAAAATACTCCACCTACACGTATACCTAGCGCGATTTAGCAGATTAATTTCCCTACTACTATGGAGGAGGCTCAAACCCAACAGTAGAAGGTAGGTATACGAGTTGAGATGATAATGATGATGTATGAATTCTAGAAGATAATTCAAGTACAACATGTGGTAATTATTTTTCGCACGCAAGTATATATCGATAATTCAATTAAAAATGAATGTCACGTCACATTCCACGTAAAAAAAACTATAAATTATTTCTTTTTACGGTACCTAGTTACCTATATAAAACTAACCACAGACAATTTGTCATTATGCCTAAGATCTGTGTATGCAATAAAAAAAAACCACAACCTCGGTATCCACAGTTTATTAATAAAATTGGATTGCATAATTGCCTTCACTTGTATAAAGTCTTAATGATAAATTTGTAATCCCGCCAAGTATATAAATATAAAAATGGCGGCCAAGTTCAATATTATAATAATTATGGTAAGGTTGTTGACTTTATTGACAAAGTTTTAGCACAACATAGAGCCAATCGTGAAATTTATTTATCAAAAAAAAAAAAAACGTGTAAACATTCTTAAGTAAATTTAAAACTTAATAACTTGTAATATTTTTCTACTACAAAAATGTTTGCTAGATATAAATATAGCTTCAATTCCATTAGTCCAATTATTTACACACGGCAAATGGCTCATGATTTATTGAATTTGGTGTGGTTATATTATTTAGATTTTGAATTATAAAAGGACCAAAATGGTTTTAAATGATTCGTTTAAACTTACACACCATGCAGCTTGTACTTTCTCTTTAGATTCACTTGGCTTAGCACGCTTTTTTTTCTTTTTTGATGGCGGGCTGCGGTGTTTTTCATACCCTGCTAATCCGCTAATCCATCCGGGCGACGGAAGAAGGGGCGCGCGACCCCGTAGACCCGCCCAACAACATACTTATCAACGCCGTGCGAGTGGACCACTAGAATCCAGTCTTTGTCTTTGGCGGCCCACCCGACGCGGGTGTCTTCTAGAGTCGACGCTCCGGTAGCTTTCGCCGTCCGAGCATCTTCCTCACGCGGCGGACTCACTTGGGGCGACCAGAGGCTTAGCACGCTATCGTGTTTCTAGATTATTGTATTTAATCATAAACAATTATCCAAGTTTAAGGCAGTTTCCATATTAATCTAAGTCTGCGCTCAATATCGTTGTGCGAGAAAGGGATAGAATATTTCCCCTCAAATTACTCCGAAAGCTTGTAACTTTTTAAATTGCGTGTATTTTATATATATTATAGTATTTTTAAATATAATATATATATTTATATATAGTATTTTTATTTTTTGTATTTTTATATATTGCGTGTATTTTCATATATTATTTCTCTGGCACTCTGTTCTTTCTGCCTACCCTGCAAGTGATATGGCGTAATGATGTATGTATGTATTTTTGCACATTTTTTCATAAATTTACATGTCATTATAAAAAACATACAATACAATACAATTGCTGAACGAACATCTGGTAAAGAAGATATACAGTGCGAAAGTGGAAGGATGTAGGTACCGAGGGAGACCGAGACTCACCTACCTAGACCAGATCGGTCATGTACTGAAGGAAGGTGGAGTCAAGAGTCTCCGAAACCGGCGAGCGTGTATGAAAAGAATTATGAATGTTGAGGAAGCGAGTGAAGTATGCAACCCTGCAAGGGATATGGCGTGATGATATGTATGTATGTATTATAAAAAATATGAGTAATCTATAATAAATTGAGAGCCTGTTTATTTGTTCGGTTTTACTGCAAAAACTACTGAAACGATCGGCATAATACTTATACTGTAAGATGCAGCGTATTTCGGAGAAGGTTTTTGTATAAGATATGTTGATGATTACTTATCTGGAAAGTATGGAAGCGGGCGGGGGATATCTATCTAGTAATTTAATATTTTGATAATAGTCTTTGGGTAAGTCTGAAATTAGCGTCAGTGACGGAAAATATTAGGAGCGCTGTGTGGTAGCGGCTACGAATACTTTTTTTTTTTTTTTATTTTTTTTTTTATTTTTTTATTTTGTTTACGCTGTGGAAATGCTTTTGCGCACATCCCCCGCCAGTGACTGACGGGGGGGTGTGTGGGACTCGCCGGCCATGAGATTGACGGCCGGAATACCCACTAAAACCTAACAGCGGTCCCTTCCGCGCTTTTACGGGATGCCGGAGAGATCGTCTATTGACATTCTATCCCCGACACCCCTACGCTTAGCCATCTGGCCACGACCAGTCAGCCGTCAAGGCGGTGGGAGGAGGTGCGCGTAGCGGCGCCTCCCTCTCCCTGATCGCCGCCGGCGGAGCGAGTTCGCAGACGCGAGTGCTTCGCGTTCTCGCTCCGCGGCCTCCTTTGCAGAGATGACTTCCTCGCAAAAGGAGGCCATCGACGTCCAGTGCCTGTCGCTGTCAAGCATCTTGTTGATGACGGTCGACAACGACAGGTCCGCTCCAATGACCGCCGACAGGTCGCGGCGCTGAGGCCCCCAGGCAGGACATACCTCCAGGGTGTGACGCGCGTCATCTATTTGCGCGCCACACTCATGGCATCCAGGGGCCTCTTCACGTCCAATTCGGTGCAGGTACTTACCGAAGACCCCGTGTCCGGTAAGTACCTGCGTCAGCCTGAAGGACAGGTTGCCGTGCCTTCGTGTCGTCCAGCGGTGAAGGTGGGGCGCTACCGCCTCAACGGTCCCCCGTCCTGCTACGGGGGACTCTAGTTCCTCCCTCCACCGCTGGACTAGTGCCCTTTGAGCCGCTTCTTTCGCCCTGCTCAGTCCCCTCGTGGTGATGCGTTCACCATTTGCCCGCGCCGCAGCGCAGAACTGGTAGGCTTCCGCCTGAGCCCTAGCCTGAAGTGACCAGGGCGGATCGCCCGCCAACAATGTAGCTGCAGTCCAGGACACCGTACGGTACCCCCGTATTGTCCTCACCGCCATGGCCCTCTGCGCCTTGCGTAGTAAGGCTTTATTGGAGGCGGTGAGTGACTGCGACCAGATCGGGGCACCATACAGCGCCATAGACCGCAAGATACCGGCATAAAGCCGCCGGCAGAACGATCCGGGACCTCCAGTATTGGGCAGAAGCCTACCCAGCGCCGCGGCCGACTTTGAAAGCCTAGGGACGAGCTGGGCAAAATGCGGCCCAAAATTCCACTTACTGTCTAGGTGCAGACCCAGGTACTTCATCCGGGTCTGCACCGGCACGGCAACCCCAGACACACTGAGTTGTGCCCCTCGGGGAAGACCTTGGCTGGGACCATAAAATAGGAGGGCCTCTGTCTTCTCCAATGAGACCCTCAGGCTCAACTTGCCAATCCGGTCAACAACGAGCGCTACTCCGACTCTTGCCAGTCGGGCGGCGCTGCGGAAGTCAGCCCCCCTCACCGTGATGAGGGTGTCATCTGCGTAACAAATAATCCCCATCCCGGGGAAGGCTACGAATACTACCAACCCTTACTATGCTCGTCGATGTCATAAAAGACGACTAAGAGCCTTATAACGACCTGGGGCAACATCACCTGATGCCGTTTGGTCAACAATTACATTCCCAAAGAGGGTTGACGTCAGGCAGGCGGCCGGTCATAAAAAGATAAGTACATATTGCGTCGACCCCAAGTAATTAGGATAAGAGCAGGAGAATGGATGGACGGAAAATATTAGGAGCGCGGGATTATCTTAGCATGAATATGTGATGAAGTGAGTTGAAAGGCATGTGACAAGTATGATATTAATATTAATGTGGATGGATATACGTATTGTGGAAGAGCCCAAAAATATATGGATGGATTGTGTAATAAAGGATATGATTATGAAAGCAGTGAGTGCAGATATAATTGCTGATAGTCTGCTACTTATAGAAAATAAGGACTGCACAGATGGCGTACCTAGTGGTTAAGATACCGACCTTCCATGCCAGTGTCGTGGGTTCGATTCCCAAGCAGGATAGTACTTTGTGCGATCCATAAAGTATTGTTCTGAGTCTGGGTGTAATTTGTCTGTGTTAATTGCATGTTTGTAAAGTTTCCAGCAATACAAGGATTATTGCTTTTGTGTAAGGTCATGTTGTATCCACCCCACTCAGCACCGAATAAGGGCAGGATAATGATAATGAATGATATTTGTCAAATTATCTAAAGATATTTGAAAAAAAAAAAAACGTGCTGTGTGGTGTAGCGGCCACGAATACTACCAACACTTATTTTGGCCTTGAATGTCCTAAAAGGTGACTAAGAAGTTTATAACGAGCTGGGCCAACTCCACTTGATGCCGTTTGGTCAACTATTACATTCCCAAGGAGGGTTGACGTCTGGTAGGCGGCCGGTCATAAAACTATTGACAATAAATTTTACAATATGTACTATGAAAGTAGAGTACATATTGTATCGACTCTAAGTAATTGGAATAAGAGTAGGAGAATGATGACCGATATAAGGCTAACTTGTATTATATATTACGATAGAGCTATAAACGTGTAAAGTCGGGGCGGGACAATAGTTTAATAATAAACACGGCTACAATACAATGTCTGCTCCATTGACCTCCGTGTGATACTTCGTCCGTTATTCGTCGCTTGTATGGTTGATGACGTCATAATACATTAAAGCATTATTTACAACCTAGCACACACGGTCATTTTACAAATGGCGACTTAGTCGCTAGCTCTTATACGTACTAAAAAGAACTGTTGTAACAACTTAGCTTTATTTTTGAATTGTTTTTTTTTTAGCCACCACCCTGCATTAAGGTAATAATCTTTGTATTGTGGTGGGACTTTACAAACATATAATTTAACTGACACAAATTACACCCAGACTCAGGATAATACTATGTGGATCGTACAAAGAATTGTCTTGAGTGGGAATCGAACCTAGTGCACTGGCATGGAACCTCGATATCTTAACTACTACGCCATCTGTGCAGTCAAATTGTATATGAGTACCCGATTACGAGCGAAAAATGACTGTCACAAGTGGGATTCGAACCCACACCTATTGGAAATCCGTCCCAATCGTGCTGCCACTTACGCCACCGTGAACTAACGAGTAGTGGGACTCGTGTGACAATCATTATTCACTCGTAATCGGGGTTTTTATAAATAATCAAGCATATTAAATGCTACATACATACATACATACATATCATCACGCCATATCCCTTGCAGGGTAGGCAGAGAGAACAGAGTGCCAGAGATCTCTGCATACTTCACTCGCTTCCTCAACATTCATAATTCTCTTCATACACGCTCGCCGGTTTCGGAGACTCTTGACTCCACCTTCCTTCAGTACATGACCGATCTGGTCTAGGTAGGTTAGTCTCGGTCTCCCTCGCTACCTACATCCTTCCACTTTCGCATTGTATATCTTCTTAACCAGACGTTCGTTCGGCATTCTTTCCACATGTCCGAACCATTGGAGCATTCCCTTTCGCATCTTTACACCAATACTCTCTTTCATACCTACTCGCTCTCTTACGTCGTCGTTACGAATGCGGTCGGTCAGCCTAACTCCACAGATTTTCCGCAGAGATCGCATTTCGACCGCATTAATTTTACTTTCATACTCTTTTCTGCATACCCAACTCTCGCTTCCATACAGTAATGTTGGGACAAGCACTGCGTTATGTATTGCTACACGTGCCTTCTGGCTGAGGTGGTGGCTGCCGAGAAGTTGCCCCAACGCTCCGTTCACTCTATTTCCCGCATTCACTTTTCGCTCTATATCAGTGGTGTACCTTCCATCTCGGCTAAATCCACATCCAAGATATACAAATTCATCCACTTGCTCTAGTATATTATTACCTATTGTTACTCTTACATCTGTTCTGGCTTCGTCTCTTTCAAAGACCATTATTTTGGTTTTGCTCACATTCACGCGTAGACCCTTTTCTTACAATCTTCTGTCATTGTGTCGACTAGGGTCTGCAGGTCAGTCGCTGACTGTGCCAGCAGGACTGCATCATCTGCATATAGCAGAGCAGTGACCACTGAGTCGCCCATCTGGACTCCCACATTCATATCGTTCAACCTTTGGAGACATTTATCTAGATATATGATAAACAGCCTGGCTGACAGAACGCACTCCTGCTTAACGCCGATATTGACGTCAAACCAAGGCGACATTCCATCATCCAGCCCGCAGGCTCTACAGCCCATGTAACTGGACTGCACAGCCGTAGTAGTTTACCCTTAATACCATACTCCGGTAAAATGTCCCAAAGTTCCTTTCGTACAACTGTGTCAAATGCTCTCTCCAGATCCACAAAACTGCAGAAAACCCTCTGACCTAGAGCCAGATGCTTCTCCACAATGTTGCGCAGAGAGAACACTTGATCCATGCATCCCCTTCCACTCCTGAAACCTCCTTGTGTCTCACACAGTAAACCATCGGACACCATCCTCATTCTCCTTTCAATAATTTTACCATACACTTTTGCTGCCAAACTGGTCAAGCTTATGGCTCTGTAATTTGCGCAGTCATAACGTGAACCCTTTGTTTTTAAACAAAGGCACGATGACTGCGCTATTCCAGTCCCCGGGAACCATTCCCGAGCTCCAACATAAATTGAGGAGCAACAGGAACGCCTCCCAGACACATGAGACACCAAGCTTGATCATCTCGGCAGACACCATATCAATGCCCGCTGCTTTACCATTTTTCAAACTTCTTATCGCCCATTCAACTTCATCCATACTGATGCCATAGGAGGACGCCGTTGTCGAATGTTGATCTACTAAACCACATGCGACACCGGCGCCAACCGTAGCATCCGCATACATATCACCAAAATATTCACTCCATCGGCTTAACACGTCTTGTGTTTGTGTAAGAATGTCTCCACCTTTAGACCTTATTTTATTCATTCTGAAGGCTGACCAATCACCCCGAGACTTCTTCACCTCCCTCCAAAAGAGTTTGGTGTTACCCTCGAAGTTTTTAGTCAGCCTATCTTCTGCACTCATACTTGCTCTAGCACGTTTCTCTTTCACTAAGGCCTTGGTGTCATTCTTACATTGCCGATATATTTCTATCTTCTGTTCAGTCATACTGTCATTCAGATTCAAAGAAGAGACATAGTCCAGCCACGCTTTCTTCTTTTGCTCTACGGAAGCTGCCACTTTCGCATCCCACCATGCATCACCATTTGTTTTTCTATGCTTCTTTGAACTTCCACATACTTCTTTCGCTGTATCTACCATACTCTCTTTCAATACTCTCCAGCATTCTTCAATGTCCAATTGCGGCTGGCTTGCCATCGTCAGCCGTTCTCGGACACCCTCTGCATACTTTTCTCTTACACACTCTTCTTGCAACCTTTCAACCTTTATTCTTTCAAGCCCTCCGAAGTGGACACGCTCTCGCCAGTGCCTCCACTTTCTGAACAGAATGCTAAATTTCGGTAATTTGTATACGAGTACTTTGAAATTCCGATCGTAAAACTTTTTGGGTGATGAAACTTTTCACGTCAACATGTGTAAACGAATACGCGTAAGTATGTGAAACAGCAATCGTTTAAGCTCCTTTTTATCAAAAAGAGAAGAGTGAGACATACACCTTTCTCGCTTCCATAACTTGTATATAAATAACTGAATGATAAACACTGTCTCTATGGCTATACAAATATGTTTGATGTACATAGTTACAAATCTTTCTCTATGACACAATAGTTTAATTCTATCGTGAATCTGAACGGCCTACACTGTATAGTTTTTTAATATTCAATTTTATATTTTAACTAGCAGACTCGGCCACACGTTGCTGTGGCTAAGGTAGCCTCAGTAACAAGTGGTGGTTCTGCTAATAAATTGTAGCTTATATGAAACGTTTGTGCGTTTAACATAGCGCCATCTATTATATACTTACTCAATCCAGTCAACAGATACCGCCATCTGTTAGAATCGCTTGGAGATAACAGATAATTCTGACTATCAAATAATAGACAAATAATCTTAATATATATAAATTACGTGTCACATTGTTTGTTGGCGAAGGACTCCTAAAGTACTTAACCGATTTTAATCAAATTTGCACAGTATGTGTAGTTTGATCCAACTTAAAAGATAGGATAGCTTCCATCTCAATTTATAGTAATATTATTTTATTGTAAATTATTTGTCTAGTATTTGACAGTCACAATTATCTGTTATCTCTAAACGATTCTAACAGATGGCGGTATCTGTTGACTGGAGTGACTAAGTATTTAATAGATGGCCTTATGTTAAATGCACAAACGTTTCATATAAGCTACAATTTGTTAGCATAATCACCACGTGTTACTGAGACTACCTTAGCCACAGCAACGCGTGGCCGGACCTTCTAGTTTAATATATTTTGCGACAATAAAATAATATTGCGACTATAAATTGAGATGGAAGCTATCCTATCTTTGAAGTTGGATGAAACTACACATGCTGGGCAAATTTGATTAAAATCGGTTAAGTACCTTAAGAGCCCATCGCGGACAAACAACGTGACGCGTAATTTATATATATTAAGAAGATAAAATAGTGATTAGGGCCACACTGTTGATATAGTTCTATCTACAGCCGCGTGCCGGTCCGTCCGGGGTAGTATCACACTCTCACAAAATATCGACGTTATTCTGCCGTGCTGTTGGGATTCGTTCAGTGACCGAGAGAGCCGACAGCCCAACTTTCTGAATGGGTTTATGTTGGTAGGCAGTAGCCTAGTTGAACCTGGTATTGTAAAAGTCTATGGCCGGCAGTAAAACTTACCGTCAGATGAATTGCTTTCTCATTTGCCACTATAAGCAATAAAGAAATATATTGCAAAAGTTATTGACAATAGTTTTATGACCGGCCGCTTGCGACATCAATCCTCCTTGAGAATGTATTTGTTAACCAGAGGGCATCAGGTGATCGATCCAGCTCTATATTCTCTCTTCTCTTAGTCATCTTTTACGATATCCACAAGCAAAGTAAGGGTTCGTAGTATTCGCAGCCGCTACCACACAGCCAAACGCCATAGCCATTCGTTATCATGACATATGATTAATCACAATTTCGTGAGGAAACATCGTGAAGAGAAATCAGTTTTTTTTTAAACTAAAAATATAAAAATAGAACGCGATTAAACGCGTAATGGTAATGCATTATCGATAAAATCGCAAAATGGCCGACTATTGTTGAAAGTCGTGTGTCTACTAAGGCCTTTATTAAAGTTTACGCGTGACGCATAATATTAAGACTACACCGAGACGTACCTAATAATGCGTAATGTATGTATTATTTACTTTTAAATTAATTCAATACTATTTTTTTCTGTGTGGTGACAGAGTATGAATACAAATATTTTAATTTTTTTGCTCTTTGATTTTGTTCAAGGCGAATAATGGATATAAATTGCCTACAATATGTGCAAGAGAAGTTAAAATTCGAAGTAAAATTCTATACGAACCCGTCTGATTAGCGTGGTAAAGTAGATTATAAGTTTATGGTATGGGTTTTTTTTATTAGTCTATGGTTGTGGCGGTCTGGGCGATGAAAAGGCGGCATTCAGCCTTACTATGTTCCCTCCCTATCGTTATTAGGCTGAATATTGATAGCGATTCTTTGACATCCATCAACGGTTCGGCGGGGTTTCATTTTCAGGTGCTATCCCCAACATTGTCGTTTGTGCAGGGACGTCGCTATTATGCGGTCAGAACTTTTAGAATAAAATGTCATCCATTACTGTTCTGAGAACACCAGGAGAGCAGTTGGATTCTTTGAAAACTTATAAAACTAACTGCAATCATCACGCCGCATCAAGTATGTCATTATTCTTCTTTGAAGAAGGTGTAAAATCAAAAGTAGACGTTGATCGTATTAGCGAATAGACCATTAAACTAACGACACAAAATACAGGACATTTTAGGACCATTTTTGATGGCCTGTTAGCAAACGATATTGGCAAGGCGTCAACTGGAGATACTATCCGAAAAGGTACTCTGTAGGGCTAGATATCAAGAGAAGGACTCGGTACGACAGTGTATGAGGTTACATGCTATCTTTTCTACCATCACAGACGTATTGGGTGAAATGTGACAGACCATTGCCTATCCCAAAAAAGGAGGCTACTCTCCTGACCATTTTATTGTCTGAAACCATAAACGTGTCTTGAGATAATACAGTCTCATAGAAATTCGGCTTTTGATTTTAGAAATTTCCTACTGTGTCTCATTCTGTTAGTGAAAGGCTCGGAGACACAAAAAATCAATTGAGAGCCGAAAGCCCAACTGGGTGGGTTTGGGGTTTATATTGGTAGGCAGCGACCTAGTTATACCCTTGGTATTGCAAAGGTCCATGGGTGGCAGTAACTCTTAACATCAGGTGTGCTGCTTGCTCGTTTGCCACCATAAGCAATAAAAAAAAACTCTATCTTTAGATAGAGCAAGCTGGTGCTCCTCGTATTGCAAAGATCCATGGGCAGTAATTAGCACTTAGTATCCAATGGGTTGATTGCTCTTCTACCATCAAATACAATGAAAAAACAATACCAAGTTATTACAGGTCCTAATATTGAGCTCCAGTCTCCACCATAAAAGGAGGTAGCGGAGAGGTTTTTGGCGGGAATCTAAAACGTCATGTGGTGCTCTTGTATTATATTCGATATCTTAGTGTTATATTAGATAATTTTGATGGCATTTTATGTAATGTGATGTGACGGAACTGCTGGGATGTAGTGAATATCATATAAAAGTGCTTTACAACGTTTTCGTTTTTCATCAAAATTCTCACAAGATACCATTAACAGAGTGGCCATAGCACTGTTGATGGCGACAATTTGACTTACTGACGGACAATGACTAATTTGAAGACACTAAAAACTTGAAGATAATTATAACTCGACATTGGCAACAATGGCTCATTTAAGTAGCTGATTGCCAATACATAAAAATAAGAAGAAGAAGAAGGAGGTAGCGGCTACGAATACTACCAATCCTTACTTTGCTCGTAAAAAAAAAGAAAGAAAAGCTGAAGCTTAATATCTGGGCCAACTCCATCTGATGCTGTTTGATCAACAATTATATTTCTAAGTAGGGTTGACGCCAGACAGACGGCCGGTGTTAAAACTATTGCCAATAACTTTTACAATATGTGCTAAAAAGAATACAAATTGCGTCGACTACTAGTAATTGGGATGAGAGCAAGCGAATGATGATTATGACACGCGGATGAGGCAGATTGGTTTATTTTGAGGCTTATTTCTCTTGCATAGCAAGCAAAAAAAGTGGTGATGAATTGTATTCCCTATTCTATCATACGGAAGATGGTGAAAACCAAATTTAAGTACTTACAAATAAACAATAGGTCCGATTTCTTCCACGTTGATTTTCTCGTCCAGACCTTGGAGAAACCTTTCGTGATTGGTGACGTTGAATATGTAAGCGCGAAGTTTCACTTCATCCGGTGGGTCTGACCACCATTCATATGGGGGCATACCTGTAAGATATATATTTATGAAGCTAAATTTGACTACAGAGATAGGTGGTTTAACACATCCAATGCACAGACGTACAATCGACTGCACAGATGGCGTAGTGGATAAAACCGACCTTCCATGCCAGTGCCGTAGGTTCGACAATATTTTGTGCAATCCACAGTATTGTTCTGAGTCTGTGTGTAATTTGTGTCTGCTAATTATATGTTTGTAAATTCCCCCCGTAATACAAGGATTATTTTCTTAATGAAGGGTGGAGTGTTTAAAAAAAAATACGGAACCAGGTCTAAGTCGCTTTATCCCTGTTTTGCTTGGGGTGCGGCTAAGAAAAAACATAGAATTTTCTATGGTACGGTGGACGTAATTCTAATTTGGTTCAGTATGGAAAAGAAATTACTAAATACTTAACATGTGATACTAAACAGCTTCTTCTTAGTATAGCTATCTCAAAACGTACAATTTTTTTATGCTATAAAGGTTTTAAGCTTTTAGAAGGCAGGAAGACCTGAGTGGCATTGTACCGTCACAACAAAATTTTATAACGAGATCTAGAACGTCTAATATGACAGCAATAGACAGTACAGCTAAATCGGTATCTGTGTAAACATCTGAAATAGCTGCCTTCGGTGCCATGTATCGTTGGTTCAATTTTCTTCTTCAAGACCCAAAAAAATTTCATTTCAGCAGGTATGATATCTGAATTGGTCAAAGATGTCAAGGAATCGGTACCGGTCAGCTCAAATAGCAAAGTAATACGGCGGGTTATAGGCCTCATGACAGCTTTTCATTCGGTACGGGCGGGGTATGTCCACATATAGCCTGTCAATAAAAAACTGTAATAGTTTCGGCGGGAATATGGAAATGTCATATCGTGCTCTTGAATTATATTTATTTCTTTAGCGTTTTGTAGAGTTACAAGTAAAGTGCTGAAGTACATACATACATACATACATACATATCATCACGCCATATCCCTTGCAGGGTAGGCAGAGGGAAAGCTGAAGTGAAATGAATATTATATAATAGTGACTAAAATTATCAGATCAATTATTGATTTAATTTTCAGCGCCCAATTTAATGCTAACGACTTGGCTTAATGACGACGAAGACGTGTAATATTGTACTATACGTTATGAAGAAGTCGTTATTATTAATTGGGCGCTAACAACCAAATTTTTACTTCTAGAAATTTTGGTGGAACACGAAAATACACATAAACACTGTTATATGATATTCTTTATGTTTTATGATTTTCTCTGCATAACATTACATAAAATATCAGCAAAATTATTCAATATATATCTATAAAACATTAAAATATCGAATAGAATAAAGAGTGCCATATGCCTTTCTCACATATCCGCTAAAACTCCGTAATATTATATTCTCGGATCATTACAATAAGGGAAGCATAATATTATTAAATTATGGTGTCATGGCGTAGGTATCTAAGAAAATATTTTTTGTATAATAAATCACATAATTCTAATTACAATGATCTCATTAAGGTACGCTATGATGTCATTACAGAAGACTTGGGGCGCAGTTTAAAATAATAATTATAATAGATGTAATTATTTATATTCAAAAATAAATAGGAAGGGGTTTATCAAATGCAATCATGGCGTACTGGTTAAGAAACAAAGTGAGCATCACTATTTCATTTCCCAGAGAAAGTACTTTGTGCTATCCACAGATTGTATTTCAGTCGTGATCGAGTGCCGTTTGTGTTATCTAGTCCAGTAACTGTTTTGAATTTGTTCACCTTTAAAAGAAATATCTTTGCTTAAAAGGCATCTTATTGGAGCTAATACTTAATAAACATTAAACATTTAGTTTTATTAAAATATAACTTAAAAAATGACGAGACTGGAACACACATCCAATGGATGTGAATCCAATTTCTGCCTGAGATAATAATTTTTGCTTGCAAATAAGTTATTACAAATAGTCTAGCCTGTCAAATACTAAATCTCAGTTTATTAGCTAATATGTTTAATTATTTAGCCTTATAACGACCCTTTTTTATTTGTTTTTTTTTGTTTACGCTGTGGAAATGCTTTTACGCACTATCCCACCCCAGTGACAGACGGGGGGGTGTGTGGGACTCGCCGGCCATAGATGTTGGCGGCCGGAATACCCACTAAAACCAGCAGCGGTCCCTTCCGCGCTTTTACGGGATGCCGGAGAGATCGTCTAATGACATTCTATCCCCGACACCCCTACGGTTGGCCATCTGGCCACGACCATTCAGCCGTCAAGGCGGTGGGAGGAGGTGCGCGTAGCGGCGCCTCCCTCTCCCTGGTCGCCGCCGGCGAAGCGAGTTCGCAGACGCGAGTGCTTCGCGTTCCCGCTCCGCGGTCTCCTTTGCAGAGATGACTTCCTCGCAAAAGGAGGCCATCGACGTCCAGTGCCTGTCGCTGTCAAGCATCTTGTTGATGACGGTCGACAACGACAGGTCCGCTCCAATGACCGCCGACAGGTCGTGGCGCTGAGGCCCCCAGGCGGGACATACCTCCAGGGTGAGCCTTATAACGACCTGGGTCAACTCCATCTGATGCCGTTTGGTCAACAATTACATTCCCAAGGAGGGTTGACGTCTGGCAGGCGGCCGGTCATAAAACTATTGCCAATAACTTTGACAGTATGTACTATGAAAGAAGAGTACATATTGTATCGACCCCCAAGTAATTGGGGTAAGAGTAGGAGAATGATGATTGTTTAATTATTTAGAAAATAGATATTATCTTTCTTCAAATGCAATATTATAAATAACATATTACAGCTCGTAATAGTTGATTTATCATCATTATCACAGACCATATATGCCCACTGTTGGGCTCGGGCCTCCTCCGTAATGGAAGTGAAATTAACCTACTATACCACGCTAGTCAGACGTGTTGGTATAGGGTTTTGTTTCGAGTTTTCCTTCTCTTGCATAGATGTTATATGCGTTTTATTTCCCTTAGTTGTCTCGTACGATCACCCACAGGTAAGATAGGGGGTGGTGAATTGTATTCTTACTCCGTCACCACACGGAACAATAGTTGATTGCCATTACAAAAATAAGTAGAACCAAAATAAAATTTGGCTATCTTCAAGTTTAAGGTCATTCTCAGTGGGTCAAGGTAACATATAACAAAGACCATAAAGGTCAATGATATCTAATTACGGCTGAGAATACTCACCATTGTTTTGTTAAAGAAAACATGTCGTCGATAATACTTTGTAGACAGATTTAACACGCAAAGGTGTATTTGTGTATTTATAAGCGTGATTATTAAATACCTATTTTATATTAGATATATTTGATATTGCATATCTATATCTATAGAAGAGGATGTATATGACATCACTAAACTCAGAAACTATTTGACCGATCATTATGAGTTATACATATATATGATATCTACATACATACGCCATATCCCTTGCAGGGTAGGCAGAGAGAACAGAATGCCAGAGAACTCTATCCTTGCATACTTCACTCGCTTCCTCAACGTTCATAATTCTCGTCATACACGCTCGTCGATTTCGGAGACTCTTGACTCCACCGTCCTTCAGTACGTGACCAATCTGGTCTAGGTAGGTTAGTCTCGGTCTCCCTCGGTACCTACATCCTTCCACTTTCGCATTGTATATCTTCTTTACCAGACGTTCGTTCGGCATTCTTTCCACAGGTTCGAACCATCGGAGCATTCCCTTTCGCATTTTTTCAACCAATACTCTCTTTCATACCTACTCGCTCTCTTACATCGTCGTTACGAATGCCAGCCTAAATTCACAGATTTTCCGTAGAGATCGCATTTCGACCGCATTAATTTTACTTTCATGCTCATTTCTTCATACCCACACTCCTGCTTCCATACAGTAATGTTGGGACAAGCACTGCGTTATGTATTGCTACACGTGCCTTCTGGCTGAGGTGGTGGCTACCGAGAATTACCCCAACGCTCCGTTCACTCTATTTCCCGCATTATGAGTTATATATATATATATATACATATATATATATATATATATATATATATATATATATATATATATATATATGTATTTTTACACGGAGAAAGTTTATATGCTATCCCCGTTGATGTAACTCGCCACCAGGCGGCGCTGTGATACATTGACTTCTACAAACAAACCAACGGTCCGAATTTGCTAGTTGATATATAAACCAAGTCATATTAGTGCTGTATGATAGCGGCTGCGAATACTACCAACCCTTATTTTGTTAGTGGATGTAGAAAAATGACGACTAACAGCTTTATAATGACCTGGGCCAATTCTACCTGATGTCGTTTAGTCAACAATTACATTCTCAAGCAGGTTTAGCGTCAGATAGACGGTCGGTCTTAAATTATTGCCAATAAATTTTATATACGAGTGAGGTACATATTGCGTCAACCACTAGTAATTAGGATAAGAGAGGGCGAATGACGAATAGTCTTTAACTTTTTTTTTCTATTGCTTATGGTGGCAAACGAGCAAGCAGCACACCTGATGGTAAGTGTTACTGCCGCCCGTGGAGCTTTACAATACCAAGGGTACAGCCAGGTTGCTGTCTAGCACAGGTACTTACCGGACACGGTGGTCTTCGGTAAGTACCTGCACAGGATCGGACGGGAAGAGGCCCCTGGATGCCATGAGTGTGGCGCGCTAACTGATGATGGTTGTCACACCCTAAAGGTATGTCCCGCCTGGGGGCCTCAGCGCCACGACCTGTCGGCGGTGATAGGAATAGACCTGTCGTTGTTGACCATCATATCTAAGATGCTTGACAGCGACAGGTGCTGGTCGTCGATGGCCTCCTTCTGTGAGGAGGTCATCTCTTCGAAGGAGGCCGCGGAGCGGATACGTGAGGCATTTGCTTCTGCAGACTCACTCCGTAGGCAGCGGCCAGGAAGGTGGAGGCGCCGTTACCCGCATCTCCTCCCGCCGCCTTGACTGTCGACTGGACGTGGCCAGATGGCCTAGCGTTGGGGTGTCGGGGATAGAATGTCAATAGACGATCTCTCTGGCATCCCATAAAAGCGCCGAAGGGACCGCTGTGGTTTTAGTGAGTATTTCGGTCGAACCAGCTTACCGGCGAGTCCCACACACCCCCTCGTCTGTCACCGGCGAGGGCTAGTGCGTAAATGCATTTCCACAGCGTGAAAAAAAAAGGCTGCTGTCTAGCAACACAAACCTCAAACCCACCCAGTTGGGCTTCCGGCTCTCTCGCTCACCGAACGAAGCGCAATAGCATATTGTTATGACTCAGACGTCGATCTTCTGCTCAGT
Source organism: Lymantria monacha (assembly GCA_905163515.2). Classification (NCBI taxonomy): domain Eukaryota; kingdom Metazoa; phylum Arthropoda; class Insecta; order Lepidoptera; family Erebidae; genus Lymantria; species Lymantria monacha. The sequence continues at coordinate 20,533,910 of LR991104.1, read as the reverse complement.
GTGGTACTACCCCGGACGGACCGGCCCGCGGCTGTAGACAGAGAGCTGTCAACAGCGTGGTCCTACCACAATAACTACATTCACAGACAAAATATAGGGTCGTGAATTGTATTCTTATCCCTTTAATTAGTGTTGCCCAAATGCAAGTCTCGCTGTAAGAATCTTGCAACTCTTGCTGTAAGAATAACACAGAGTCACTTGTTTTGATAGAAATGAAAAATCCAACTAAATTAATTAAATTCCATTCATCTAGTGGCATTAACTGTACAACTATCAATAATTACTTAATTAGATACATACCACTTAACGGGAGTGGGGCTATAATCACACCTATCTATCATGAGACTTGTTTAAAATAACATAAAATTATTTCTCCGTGTACTGGTATTAAGAATATAAAATGTTGACAATCCTTTCTTTGCCAAAGGAATCGTAAAATGCTGTCTAAGGGAGCACTGCGAGACTCTTGCAGCGAGTCTTGAATCTTGCATTTGGGTAACACTATTTTTTTCTTTTTTTGGCGGCGAGCTACGGTACGTCATGCCCCGCTAAACCATCCGGGGCGACAGAAAAAGCGGCACACGACCGCGTAGACCAGCCTTACAATATACGTCTCGACGCCGTGCGGGTGGGTCAGTGCAAGGCGGTCTTTTTCCTTGGATAACACTAGTTGCAATGCAAATAATTTTAATTGTAGATTATTAGTCAGCCTACAGTACAGAGACGAATAGACAAGAAAAAAAAAGAACAAAATAATAGCAATTGGAAGTACTTAATGCAATAATTTAGTTTCCCGCTCTAATTCTATATTAGTTTTTATGAGGCGTTATTTTGGCAATAGAGATTGTAAATGAAGGCTGTTTTTATTGCGAATACATGTTGGTTTATTGTGAAATGGCTATACTATTACAGAGTTATAATGTGTCTTTCGGTGTGGAAACTTTTATATATACTTACGCCATTTTTTTATGATAAGGAAAAAGCAAGCATGTTCACACTAGCTTCTAAATTACAATAATGAAATAACGTGATCCAAATTGATGCCATCTAGTAAGAAAATTAGAATTTAAGTCACAATAATTATGGTAAATAAAAGCCCTGTTAAAATAAAATTAAAATTGAACTTTTAAATTAGGGACACATAATCGGGATTAAATATAATATATCCTATGTGTTAATAAATTCAGGAAATAGTCTATCTACGTGCCAATTTACATCCAAATCTGTTCAAAGGTTTACTCGTGACTGAGTAACAAACATACAAACATCTTTACAAACTTTCACTTTTATAATATTTCTATGATTCTTTATTTACTTAACATACCTTGTGAACGAGATAATATAAATATTCTAATTTTAAGCATAATATTTATTAATAACTATAAAAATGTAATTATTGTCTGGTAGATGGCACACGTCTCCCACAAAGACGATAAAATAATACGAGCCGGAAATTGAATGTCATACATATTGTATTATGATTGGAACGGTTTGCTATTAGGTGTCTAACAATATTTTTTTACTCATAAACAAGTTTTTTATAAAGAAACTAGCATGTTAAATGCTAAATCACAATAATTTGTATATTATATTTACAGGGTGGAAGGGGACCGCTCCCGAAAACAAAGACAGGTAACCCTACTAGTCCTACTTGTAATGATAGGCTAGAAAAAAATCGATACGGATGAAAAAAAATTTTTTTTCCATCACGCGAGGTCGTTGAACTCTTGAACACATGGTCGTGAGTTTTTGAATAGATTGCGTCTTTTTTCATCTGAGTATAGTTACGTATTTTTTATGGAATTATCGTTATATGGCACTGTCCTAATACGATGGAATATGAAAAAAAATTAAATTCGTTGTGAAAAAAAAAATTCATCCAAATCGATTTTTTTCATTACAAGTAGGACTAGTAGGGTTACCTGTCTTTGTTTTCGGGAGCGGTCCACTTCCACCCTGTATATTGAAAAAATGTGGTAGCGGCTACGAATACTACCAACCCTTACTTTGCTCGTGGATGTCGTAAAGGACGACCAAAAGCTTTATATCGACCTGAACCAATTCCACCTGATGCCGTTAGGTCAGCTATTACATTCCTAAAGGAGAGTTCACGTCTGGCAGACGGCTGGTTATAAAACTATTACCAATAACTTTTACAATATGTACGAGTACATATTGCGTCGCCCATTTTTTTATTGCTTTTGGTGGCAACCGAGCAAGCAGCACACCTTGTGGTAAGAGTTATTGCCGCCCATGGATCTTTAGGGCCGCTGCTTACCAATACAAACCCCAAACCAAAGTTGAGCTTCCGGTTCTCTCGCTCACCGAACGAAGCGCAATAGCACATTGCCATTACTCAGACGTCGATCTTCTGTGAGAATGTGGTACTACCCCGGATGGACCGGCCCGCGGCTGCAGACAGAGAACTGTCCACAGTGTGGTCCAACGACTATTAAACCATAAGTAATTGGGATAAGGGCAGGAGAATGATGAATGAATATTGTAACATTAGATGCTCTTGGTTGGTACTTAAACCACTTAGCTATTTTCGCAAACAATTGTTGACGTTTTTTTTAAGCAAAAATTATCTTCTTGGTATAGATTTTAACATATGTACTATAAAATATAACTTATTCGAACCAACACGAATTAACACCTTCGTATACTTGAAATAACACTTTTAAATTTTATAGATAGGTACTAAGTTCTAAAATCTTAAACAAATATAGATAAATCCAGTATGTGGGTAATGTTTTTAAATTACTTTGAACCTAATTTGTACTGGTGGGCACGAGCTTCCTCCACAATAACCAAGCAATGAGGCGCTATTACTGAGAGTGTGGCTGAAGTATGGGAAAGGACATAGGCTACCTTTCTATCAAAAACCATGCGAGCGACGTATCGGGCGGAAGCTAGTTCAACATCTACATTTCATCATCATTCTCCTACTCTTATCCCAATTACTTGGAGTCAATATACACTCTTCTTTCATAGTATACAGGGTGTAAGGGGACCGCTCCCGAAAACAAAGACAGGTAACCCTACAAGTCCTACTTGTAATGATAGGCTAGAAAAAAAATCGATTCGGGTGAAAAAAAAATTTTTTTCCCCACGCGAGGTCGTTGAACTCTTGAACATATGATCGTGAGTTTTGAATAGATTGCGTCTTTTCTCATCTGAGTAAAGTTACGTCTTTTTATGAAATTATCGTTACATGGCACTGTCCTAATACGATGGAATGTGAATAAAACTTAAAAATATTTGTGAAAAAAAAATTTTTTTTCATCCTGATCGATTTTTTTTCTAGCCTATCATTACAAATATTACTAGTAGCGTCACCTGTCTTTGTTTTCGGGAGCGGTCCACTTCCACCCTGTATATTGCAAAAGTTATTGGCATTAGTTTTATGATCGGCCACCTGCCTGACGTCAACTCTTCTCGGAAATATAATTGTTGACCAAACGGCATCAGGTGGAACTCCACCTGATGCCGACTAAGATCTTAAAAAAGACCTGAGCCAGTTGGCTCAGGTCTTTTTTAAGATCTTAGTCGTCTACTACGACAACCATGAGCAAAGTAAGCGTTGGTAGTATTCATAGCCGCTACTATACAGCAACTATTTCCTAGGCGGAAGCTAGTTCAATATAATTTGATAAATAAGTATTTTGTTTGTTCACTTAGTAGTTATATTATCTTGCGTCACAACAAATTCAACATTATGTCGTCTAGACGCCTTAGCGTTCCAAATTAACAAAACAAATGAAAGGACTTGATTAGCACATTTCAAATATCTGTATTTCCCAGCTGATTAGCTTGCATTTGCTCAATAATTGTTTATAATATGAGCCAAATATGGTTTCATCATTATTGTAATAGGTAGGGGATAAAGTCTTTTTGGATATAGTCTGTATAAAATTTTAATAAAATCTCTTTGGCTGTACTAGTTGCATCTGGCTGTTTTTGATATCATTAAAAAGGTTGCATTTCAAAAAAGAAATAATTTAGTAGAAAGACTTTTGGCGGGAATTTGAAAACTTCTTGTGGTGGTTTGGTATTATATTCGATATAATTTTGATGACATTTTATGTAATATGATGCGATGTAACTGCTGGGATGTGGTGAATGTGATATAAAAGTGCTTTCTTTTTGTTTTTTACAACGTTTTTGTTTTGTACCAAAATTCGCCGAAGATACCATTATCAGTAGGGCCATAGTACTGTTGATGGCGAAGATTTGACTTTCTGACGGATAATGACAAACCTGAAAGGACTAAAGACGTGAAGAAAATTATAACTCGACACTTGCAACAATGGCACTTATAGTTATCTGATTGCTAATGCGTAAAAAGAAGAAGAAGAAACAATTTAGTAAAATGTTGTTTACCGCCGTTTTTCATTTGTTTTTCTTTCTGCCAAAATGAAGAAAATTGATACCTTTTAAAATTTATCACAAAAAAGGAATAAATCCGCCGGAATCCCAATAGGCGCGGGTTCGAATCCCGCTTGTGACATAATTTTCCACTTCGTAATCGGGTTTTATAAATAATTAAGCATATTAAATGCTAAATTTCAGTAATTTAAATAACAAGGTTGTGTCATCGTTTAATACAATTCTAACTGTAAAGTTTTAAGTATTAAGCCTATAACAATGTGTAAACATTGTCGGGTAGATAGCATACCGTCACCTTAAGACGTAAATATGATACGAAGTGAAATTTGCATGTCCTAGTCACGGTGGTGTAGTGGTAGCACGATTGGGCCGGAATCCCAATAGGCGCGGGTTCGAATCCCGCTTGTGACATCATTTTTCACTTCGTAATCGGGTTTTATAAATAATTAAGCATATTAAATGCTAAATTTCAATAATTTAAATTAAAAAATATTGTAAAAGTTCCTGTGTCGTATTGACGTAACACCACGTGCTCATTGTAAAAAGCTCCTTTTAATAGTTAGTCTTGCAAGAGAGGGTGCAGTGCGTAAGCAATATCCGAATTTGGTCCGAGTTTTCTAGATCCATATTTTCACGGGTTCGGATTGGATTCGGATCGGACGTAGTGCATAACCGATCTAAAGACTTTGTAACTCGACATTAGCAACAATGGCGCGTATAAGTAGCTAATTACCAAAATACAAAAAAGAAGAAGATAAACTTATTTGCAAGTAAAACATAATTACAAAACATTTGACTTGAAGTCACATTTATTATGGATCCGTATTAATTTTAAATGCGTTGATAGGTTATATATTATAATTATAAAACGTCCTTTTGACCGTATTACGAGGTTGGTCATGTAGGTGCAGGGTGTACAAGTGCATTGCCTAGATGCATTATCTATATCAGAGGTCATCAAGTGCCGGACCACGGTCCAGATGCATGCCACCGACCTATTTAATGCAGACTTGGAAGTAAACAAGAAAAATGCTTTTATGGCAGTATAATTAATCACACTGTATATATCTAAAACTATATATATGCTCTGTTCTTTTTCTTCTTATCTTTATATATTGGCAAACAGCTACTTACTACAGCCACTGTAGCCAGTGTCGACTTATCATTTTGTTCACATCTTTAGTCCCTACGTATTAGTCACTGTCCCTCAGTAAGTCAAATCGTTACCATTAACAGTGTTATAGGACCGCACGCCGCACATCCAAGTTCCATAGCCCAAAAAAGAAATTGCTTACCAATATAAAGTTAATATTATATATTTACTTTCCGCGTGGTGACGGAGTAAGAATACAAGTCACCAGTCTCTATCTTACCCGTGGGTGATCGTAAGAGACGTCTAAGAGATATAAAAACTCATATGACATCTATGCAAGAGAAGGTAAACTCGAAACTAAATCGTAATATCAAGACGTCTACGTCGTCGTCACTAGCGAGGTATAGTAGCTCAATTTCCCTCTCATTACGGAGGAAGCTCGAGCCCAATAGCGGGACATATCTGAGCTGAGAAGAAAAAGATTACAATTATAATTATAATATTGACAGAAAATTGCTTTCAAAAGTGTATCAATTAGTTAAAGATATGGAATGCATTGATCGCGCTTGACAAAATTATAATTTGTCGTAAAATAAATTTTATATATTAACTATTTCATTATCTTCACGTTCTTCACATTTTATATATTAACTATTTCATGGTGAAGAAAGGTTGTCGAGTGGAGACCACAAATCGGACGGCGCCGCGTAGGACGACCCCCCACTAGGTGGACTGACGACATTATCAAGGTCGCAGGAAACCGCTGGATGCAGGTGGCGCGGGACCGTGTTGAATGGCATTCATGTGGGGAGGCCTATGTCCAACAGTGGACGTTTACGGGCTGATGGATGGATGGAACTATTTCATATGCATAAATGAAAAAAATAACTTATTAAATGAGGCATAATATACAGAATTAACATTAATAAATTTTATGTAATGTAATACAGATAAGGTACTAAAGTGTAAAGGTAGTAATAGATATGATATAATAGTGGTTTACGTGTATAATGTTCTGTCAAATTTCCCAGATAAATCATCAATTGGGTTTTCATTGCAATTCAATACTAACAAATTCAATTCATAAATTTACTGATGGACACTAAGTATGAATAAGCTTTTCAGAAAATAAGTGTTAAATATATTGAAAGAAATTATACAAATCTTGGATGTATGGGCTTTGTTATCTTCGCTTGTCCAAATGGACAAACAGATCCAAAGGACTTTTGGCGGGTATCTGAAAATGTCATGTGGTGCTCTTGTATTATACTCGATATCTTAGTGTTTTAACATGTTATATTAGATAATTTTGAAGGCATTTTATGTAATGTGATGCGACGGAAGTGCTGGGATGTAGTGGATTTTCGTTTTCCGTCAAAATTCCCACACGATAGCATTAACAGTGTGGCCATAGCACCGTTGATGGCGACAATTTGACTTACTGACGGACAATGACTAATCTGAAGACACTAAAAACGTGAAGATAATTATAACTCGACACTGGCAACAATGGCTCAGCTGATTGCCAATACATAAAAAGAAGAAGAGATCCAAAAAAAGTAAAATGTCTGTGGCAGGTACTGAAATGACCGCAGCAAGTCTCGTTAACTTTATTCATAAACGGTCTTTCCAAGTTTAAAGTCATAATCTTTGATCATTTATTATGTTTGTACCACATTGTAATTTGTAATACAATTTTTGATTAACCTAAAATAAAAAAAAATAAAAAGAAATTCCAGCAAAATTATTCAATACTAGCTTTTACTCGCGGCTTCGCTCGTGTAAAAAGTGATTTTCATATTTTAAAATTTGATTACTAAATTATCCCAAGCGAACATATTACAGAGATAATAAGTGTCTTATTTGTTGTTTTTCTTTTTTTTTATTATCTATGGTGGCAAACAAGCAAGCAGCACACCTGATGGTAAGTGTTACTGCCGCCCATGAACCTTTCAATACAAAGGGTATAGCTTAGGCCGCTGCCTACCAATAAAATCCCCAAACCCACCCGGTTGGGCTTGCGGCAGTCTCGCTCTCTGAACGAAGCGCAATAGCATATTAGATATTGTCATTACTCAGACGTCGATCTTCTACGAGAGTGTGGTACTACTCCGGACGGACCGGCCCGCAGCTGTAGAAGGAGAACTGTCAACATCATGATCCTACCACTATTAAATCTAGGAAACGGTTTATCTCTATGCTAATTTTCAACCAAATCTGTTCAACGGTTTACGCGTGAACATTCAAATATCTTCATAAACTCTCACATTTATAATATTAGTAGGATAGTAGCCTAAAATAACACTACAAAACCTAAAAAAATTAATATACTTATAGTCTATCTAATCTAAGAAGTGCACTTTGACAGCTGTCTGAGTAAGTTGTCTAGGTACGTGAACCAAATAATCGCTATCGAAAATAGCCGATTTTAGTGAGAAATCGATATTGATTCCTTTTAATTAATAATCGATTTATATTTTTTTTTAAAGGAGAATAATAAATTTTAAGTGCTAAATTAATACTAAACAAATTTAATTCTTTTAGCATAAAATGTATTCATCATATTTAGTAGAATTAGGTTAAGTTAAAACAAAAACTGGATTTGAAAATGGCTATTTATTCAGATTCACTACTATTACTTGAATTATCATCGTCGCGAACATTAATAATTATTTCCTTATCAATAAAATTGTCGAAACGTACATCTGAGTTAAAATCTCTATTCGATTAATTATATTATTCTAATATTTTTACCGATTATTTGGAAATTGGTGAATTGGAAGTTGTCAAGCACTACTGTATAGAACGTGATGTCGTGTCATTGTAAATTCGTCAATAACAATTACTATTTACCATGTTATTTTAATTTTAAATTAGTTTTACGAGTTTCAACATTAGATTATTGTACAAGAAAGTCACCCGCAACGTTAATTATGTAAATAACTTAATAGTTGTTTAAAATTTCAGATTTACTGTTTGCAATCATGTGTATACGTTTGACCGAGGTTATTGTGTATTAAAAAATGCGAAACGTCAAAATGCACTTCTTAGATTAGATGAACTATAATTAAAAAATGCGACATGACATTTCATATTCCCGCCAAAATTCCCTTACCATAGACGATACATATATCCTTTTCAATGTCTCTGCCTAAAGGAAGTTTATATAAAAAGTGTAAAAAAAAGAAAGTAAAAATGTCTCACCTGGTCTCATATTCAATTTCTCCCACAGCATGAAATCCAATGGGGTGAATATGAAGCTGGCTGTCGATAGTAAGATTAACAGAATACCCCACACGCATTGTATTACTGGATCTAAAACAAAAACATAAAATATCTGGTTAGATGGGTTCTTTTTTCGTCTTCTTTTTTTTGAATTAGCAATCCGCTATTAATACAAGGTCATTATTGCTATACTATTTCCATTTCTTTATTTTCTCGATTACAGCTTCTGTGGAAACTTGAACAAGCGTCTTTTTTACATTATGTATACATTATTTAATAAAAATATGACTCTTACGCGTGTACAAGGTCATAGCAGAGTCGGAGAAACTGATAGGGATGGAGCTATCGATAAACGTAACACGATAAGAGACCCGATATTTTTTTACAAAATGTAAGAAACTAAACTATTGCCGGATAATTTTATACAAATAAAATATCAACAAAAAAATGAATATTTAAAATTCTGTGATAATTTCATTATTGTTTTTAAATCCAACTCCCTGCACTAAGAAAATAATCTTTATATTGTGGGGAACTTTGCAAACAAACAAACAAAAACATATAATTTAAATAACACAAATTACACATACGGAGTTTCATATTGTGTATGCAACAAACTCACGACTTTGGCACGGTAAGTCTGTATATTAATCAGTACGCAAATGAGCAGTATGTCAGCCAAATTATCATTATTAGTTATGAACATCAAATATACTCCAAGCGCCGTAGCAAAAAAAGTGGGTTTGTAATGCAACGTACGGGACCTGCTATTTTTTTTGGGAATATGTTCAAGGTCGTCCCCTGAATGTAAATCCAAGTTGGCGCGGCGGGGGAGGTATGGTTTTTACTAAATATTTATTTAATGGTCAATGATAAATTAAAAATAATGGTAACTGAATTGTAGAACATGAAATTACCTATAAATTCTATAAGAAACTTTTTCTCGTAGCATTTATAGTTTAAGAGCTATAACGCTGTAAATGAGATTATAATGCTGTATATTCAATTATGTCCCTATAAGTTGTAGTATATATTTCGGGTCGTTCGGAATTTCTCCCTCTTAACATTCCAACAGTATTCAGGTATAAATCCCAACCATTTTACAAAATCGGAAGTCTCTGTTAACTCGCTTCGCTACAAATGCTTCGGGAAATTGGCGAGTAAGACAAGGTTGAATTTATCACTTCTATCTCCAACACAAGATACGGCACGCTACCATTCTTTCAGAGTGTACCACCAGGTTCAAACTTGGCTTGGATTTTATCACGACGCTGAAAAATGGGGTTGGAAGCGAACTGCACAAGGGCTTGAACCAATTCGAACTGCTATGGCTCCTGCACCGTCGAGTTTGTTGCAAATAATATCGTGCAAATGCACCAAAAATTGCGGAGCTGCCTGCGGATGCCGAAAAGCTGTTCTCAAATGTTCGATTATTTGCTCCAATTGCAGCGGCCAAACATGCGACAACGTGCCAGACATATTAGATGCCATCCCAACCGAAGACCCAACCTTTGATTCGTCTCCTTCGGATATGGCGGAGGCAGAAGAGATAGATCTACAAGACGATGAGTGTCTTCCCTCGACATCGAAAAAAATAAGACTCGCACCGTAAAATAATGCGCCACTTTTTGTTTGTGTAAACAAATGTTTTTTCCGTTTTTTTGAAGTAACATTCGTAAAATTCTTTTCATTTTTGTGATTTCGATAACAATTGGAGATACATAATAATAAGAATAATAACTATTACAATTCTTACGATGTAGCGGGATGTACTATTGTTTTTTGCTACATAGACAATCTTTTATGATGATACCGTTTTAAGTAACAATAAAGATCGACAAATTATTAGTTGTTCTCCACATTATTTATAATTTTAATTGATTTGCTGCACAGCTGTATTGACATTTTTTTGAACACTTTATGCCATTTTATGCGTTATGAAATGGTTTTCGTATACAGCGAGCAATATTGCCACTGATAATGTACGAGGTGCAAGTTTTACTAAGCTGCAGCTCTTAGACTATAAATGGTACGAGAAAAAGTATTTATAAAATTTATAGGTAATTTCATGCTCTACAATTCAGTCACCATTATTTTTAATTTATCATTGACCATTAAATAAATATTTAGTAAAAACCATATTGTAAAAAGTTTGATTCGCTATAATTAAAAACCTATGCGTTATACAAAAAAAAGTTTCAAATAAAAAAGATGGCAAATATTATTATCTACAATAATGGTCTCTGCAATTTTTGTCGTACGATGCGCAGTTCGCGAGATATTCAATAAAACGTGTTTTCCAAGATGGCGCCTGAAGTGAACCCTCCCCCGCCGCGCCAACTTGGATTTACATTCAGGGGACGACCTTGAACATATTCCCAAAAAAAAATACCAGGTCCCGTACGTTGCAAAAAAAAAAGACCCGGCGCTTGGCCTAATATCAAACTTTATATGTTAAATTTCAACGCAAACTATTACTAAATAAAATTTGCATTGATCACACGCATGGCTTATTAAAATTTAAAATTTTATTGTGCAATAATACTTTGCTATCGATAAAGATCGTTTGGTTTTATAATTAAATGAAACCATAAATAAAAAGTTGGGAAATTTATATCAAAATTTTATATCTGCCCTCCTGTGACCATAAACGCTTGTTTTTTTTAGCGGCAAGCTATGGTAGGTATGATATCTCCCTGCGCGATCCGTAAGGGGCGACAGAAAAAACGGCGCGCGATCCCATAACTCGCCCAGGAGTTTTGGCGCGAATATGGAAATGTCATATCGCTCTTGTATCGTATTCATTTCTTTAGTGTTTTGTAGAGTTATATTGAATAATTTTGCTGGTATTTTATGGAATATACATACATACATACATATCATCACGCCATATCCCTTGCAGGGTAGGCAGAGAGAACAGAGTGCCAGAGAACTCTATCTCTGCATACTTCACTCGCTTCCTCAACATTCATAATTCTCTTCATACACGCTCGCCGGTTTCGGAGACTCTTGACTCCACCTTCCTTCAGTACATGACCGATCTGGTCTAGGTAGGTTAGTCTCGGTCTCCCTCGGTACCTACATCCTTCCACTTTCACATTGTATATCTTCTTAACCAGACGTTCGTTCGGCATTCTTTCCACATGTCCGAACCATCGGAGCATTCCTTTTCGCATCTTTACACCAATACTCTCTTTCATACCTACTCGCTCTCTTACGTCGTCGTTACGAATGCGGTCGGTCAGCCTAACGCCACAGATTTTCCGCAGAGATCGCATTTCCGAGACGTCATTGCTCGTTGGGCAGTCCGGCTGGAGAGGCCTCGGTTCGGTGTGCGGACTGTGGAGGCCTTCTGGCCGGTGCTGATGCAATGGTTGGAACGGCGGCACGGGGTGCTCTCCTTCCGACTGGTGCAGGTTTTGACGGGGCATGGATGCTTCGCCAAATACCTGTACACGGTCGTCAGGAGGGCGAGTACACCGTCCTGCCACCACTGCGATTGCGACGAGGATACGGCGCAGCATACGCTCGAGGCGTGTGCCGCTTGGGCAGAGCAGCGCCGTGAACTCGTCGCAATCATCGGTGCCGACCTGTCAGGAACTGGGACGCGGTCGCAGCCTTCTGCGAGGCAGTAGTCTCGCGGAAGGAGGCGGCGGAGCGCGTGCGCGAGGAGCGTCTCCTCGACGACGTGAACCGCCGGCGACTGGGGCGCCGTAGGCGCGATTACCTGCGCCTGATGCCGCCCTAGCCGAGGCCGCGGGTGACTGGACCGGGGAATTAGTCCGTCACCCGCCGAGAGGCTGACCGCGCGAGGAGGGAACGACGTCCGCCCCCTGGGGGGCACGTCGCTCAAGGGGAGGGTACCTCTCAGGGGGTATTCCGTCGGGCCGGCCACTGACGACAAGTTCATGCTGCTCCAGTGGCCGGTCCAACGACGTAGGCGAGGTTCGTGGGTGGGTTACGGGTATGCGTGCTTACGCCCCTCTGTCGCCCCGGACGGAGTGGTGCGAGAAGAGCGCCGACCATAACCCACCCCAAAAAAAAAAAAAAGAGATTGCATTTCGACCGCATTAATTAGACAATAGAAAAGCTGACCCTAACCATCACATAAGTAGCTGCCGGAAATACTTGGCCGCATGTTTTTAATTTTCAAACAGGGGTCCGTAGTAAAACTGAATATCACGGAGACGAAATTGCGTATTGCGTAAAAATTAAAGTTCGGTTGTTTGTTAGGCTTTCACGCCGAAACCATTAAACATACTTAAAAATACTTTAATGAAAACTTACATTCAGCAATTAATATACGTTCGTTCCCGAGGGTATTCGGGGATGCCACCGAAGACAAAGATCGGGTACTGGTGGCCCGCTTGCACGGCGAAAAGAGGAGTCCTTGCAGGGTGGGTCTATGGGGTTGCGCGCGGCCTCTTCCATCGCCTCGGACAGATTTGGCAGAGCGCGACCACATCCATAGTCCACCGCGAGGAAAAAAAAAGTGTAGACGGGGATAAAATAATTGTCCCCGTATACCCTCAGGAACAGGAACTACACGGATGAAACCGCGGGCATTTACTAGTGTATAAAAATACATTTTTTTTATATAAATTAATCAATTCAGCTAAGTAGATGATGAATTGAAACTATTAACCGTTTTATATTTTATTTATTTATATTATTTCGATAATATATTTTTAAATAGGTTTTAATTTATTAGAAGGTCGCTTTAGAAAACTGCAAAAAGTAGTTTCCGTCCTAGAAATAATTATAATACAATGAAAAATCTATGCAGGTTACTTCAATTCGTGTCTTTTGAGCATTCAAGTCGAAAGGGGGTCAATATCTTCAAGGGTAACAGGTTCTAAGTTGCAAGTCGAACAGCGACGAAACGAACGTGAATGTCTTTATCTATGGACCGCCATTTTGAATACACTTGAACCTGCAAGGATGACCATCCTCAAGGGCGCCTGTAACAGAATACGCTGGCCTTGAAAATCAAAAATTATTAATCAAATCTGATAGATAGTTTTTCTCTGTGGTGATGAAATAAGATTACAATTCACATCTTGTCCGTGGATATCGCAAAGACGACCAATTGATATCATTTGTGCAGATTATTTCGATGGAAATGGAGGCAAACTCAAAATTAAACCATATACCAACACGTCTGACGAGCGTAAGATAGTGGTCAATTTCCCTCTCACAGTAAAGTAGGCCCGAGCTCAACAGTGGGACGTATATGAGCTGAGATGACGATGCTAATGAATCCTGCTGTTATAAATGTGAAAGTTTATAAAGATGCTTGAATGTTTGTTACTCAATTACGCGTGAACCGCTGAATAGATTTGGATGAAAATTAATACATAGATAAATCATTTCCTGGATTAACACATAGGAAACTTTTAATCCCAGTATTTTTTTGCGATAATATATAAAAATCCTGGATACAGATAGTTGAATTTTAATGTTATTTTAATAACTTAGTTCTGGAACTTTGTCAATAGATGGCACTATCTTCAATCATGAAACACTAAAATCCCGGTAATACGCCCCGGTGTGATAATTAATTAATAGATCAATTTTAATGTTATTGCCAGCGCTAATTGTATCTTAACATATATTAGGGGACGTCCATTAATCACGCGATATTTTTTTAGCATTTTTTAACCCCGCCTCCGCCTTGGTGATACGTGGTGAGGTTTAAGACTATGAAGGTTTAGGACTTCGTGATTTTTGTCAAACCCTTTCAAACCTCACGTGATTAATGGACGTCCCCTTATATAAAAGAAGAAATATAAAATTAACGCGGCGGTTTGAACAGCGGTTTGAACAGAAATATTAGGTAAGTGTTTAATATTAAGTGTTACTGTAAAGGGACGTCCATTAATCACGTAATCTTTTTTTTAGCATTTTTAACTCCCCATCCGAAATCCCATGCGAAAGGGAATGCTCCGATGGTTCGGACATGTGGAAAGAATGCCAAACGAACGCCTGGTTAAGAAGATATACAATGCGAAAGTGGAAGGATGTAGGTACCGAGGGAGACCGAGACTAACCTACCTAGACCAGATCGGTCATGTACTGAAGGAAGGTGGAGTCAAGAGTCTCCGAAACCGGCGAGCGTGTATGAAGAGAATTATGAATGTTGAGGAAGCGAGTGAAGTATGCAGAGATAGAGTTCTCTGGCACTCTGTTCTCTCTGCCTACCCTGCAAGGGATATGGCGTGATGATATGTATGTATGTATGTATCCCCCTTGGTGATACCTGGTGAGGTTTAAGACTATGACACTACTACTATGACACTACACCCTCCCTCTCCCTTGTGATATTTCGTGATTTTTGTCAAACAAATCACTTGGGATTATTATTTCGGATACTGAATGATTTACTTGATTCAATAATATGCTTTTCGATTTATGTATTATTTTCTTCGAAAGACTAGATAGCTATCTAATAATATAATGATAATCTATACTTGATAGCAATAATAAAGTATAAACTAAATTATCTGTTAAAAATAAAAAATAAAAACTTTGATTTACTTAAAACTGTAGGTTTTAGTGTAACTGATTCTTTTCTAACAACGTTTTATTATTAAGAAAATGAATCTTACATATGAAGATGGAGGAGGGGTACGCGAAATCTTATGTATCCTTACATGGTGGTAGTGAGGGGTCAAACATCGTCAAAATCATCCTTACGTAATTAATGAATGTTTTTTCCTTTATCTATTAATCTAATAAACTAATTTCTTTAAGCACCTATTCAATTTATTTTTTGATTATTTCATAAAGTTTAACTAGAAGTTAAGACAACGTTAATTAAATTAACTATTTTAAGCTATATATATATATATATATATATATATATATATATATATATATATATATATATATATATATATATATATATATATATATATATATTCATGAAAAAAACTATTTAAATCGTATAGTATCAGAATCGGGCATATGAACTTCGAATGAATTAAATAATTTTATTCATTCGAATTACATACATAACTGATACTGGACTGGTAATTTAACTGGATTTTTGACACCATTTTACAGACTTTAACATCAAAGAGAAGACACATTACAGTTATTTTAAATTTCCAATTGACCCTAATCATAATCTCATGTTAGACATATTGCCAGCTGTGATTCTAAACGACTAATTTTATACATGTTCTATAATTAATATTATAAAGCAATAAAATATCAACAAAGAGTAATACTTATTGACGCAGTAATTGAACCTTGTGACCTTGTAGCATGCAGTTAGATGTTTTCTTGTATTATCAATAGTTAGTAAACATTATGTGAGACTAAAAATTAGATAGCCTTGTGTGATTAATATGAAGAGGTCTCGGGTTCAATCTTTCAAATCAACGCCGCTAATATATGAACATAGAGACCATTCATAAATTATGTAAGGCGTTTAACGACTGAATATTATAACTTCTTACTATAGGCATTAGTGAACCTGACATTACGTAAATTGTTAAATTGAAAATTACTAATTTTGGTCAAAACTGTTATAAACTCATTTGCAAAAAAAACGGGCGGTTTTGATTTTCATTCATATTTAAAAAGATACAATACCAAAAAGGTTTCAATCGTTTGTACACGTTACTGGCCGGTTTTAAAAATGCTGTGGTATTTAAAAAAGTACGTTCTAAATTCAATTTTTCATTTGATGTTCATTTTTACAGAAAACCCCTTTTTATCCTACATTTTTGGCGCGAAGTTCCAGAAGTTAACATCGACTTTCATAACTTTTATTCAATTTTTATCGATTAATTTCATATCCTTGATTGTCAAAGCTTTATTTAATGCTGTTTGGCTGTATCAAAAATGGTAGATAAAGTGGTAAAAGCTACCAAAATTATCGCGCTGCTTGAAGAGGGTTGCAGCCAATGTTTCGTGGCTAGGAGGCTAAATGTTAGTCGCTCGACAGTCCAAAGGACCTGGCAGCGATATCAGGAGACTGGTTCCGTCGAGAGAAGGCCTGGTTCTGGAAGAAAACCATGTACCCAACCACGGGATGATCGTTTTCTTGTGAGTCGCGCATTGAGAAATCGCAAATCTTCGTATGTGGATCTTAAGAACAACCTCCAAGAAGTAAGAAATGTGCATATTAGTCTATGGACGGTCAGGAGGAGGCTTCTCGCTGCCAATATACGCAGTCACCGCCCGGCCCGCGGCCCCAAATTACTCCGTGAGCACAGAGTTCACAGGCTTAGGTTCGCTAGAAATTGTGAATCATGGACTCAAGACGATTGGAATAGGGTTTTGTTCTCTGATGAAGCCAGGATATCTCTGTTCGGTGAAGATCGACGTCGGCGAGTGCTAAGAAGACAAGGAGAACGCTTTGCAGAGGCATGTTTCGAAGAAATCACACCTTATGGTGGGGGCTCTGTTATGTTTTGGGCAGGAATAAATTCAATGGATCGTACAGAGTTAGTCTTCATTGAAAACGGCTCACTGACTGGGCATCGATACATAACGGAAGTTCTAATTTCTCATGCACAACCCGCATTGGCCGCTCTAGGTGAAGACTCGATTTTTATGGACGACAATGCTCGCGCCCACCGATCCCGCGATGTTAATGCGTATGTGCAAGAGGTCGGCATTCGTCGTTTGGATTGGCCAGCTCGAAGTCCCGACCTCAATCCCATAGAGCATGTCTGGGACGTTCTGAAACGGCGTGTGAGATCAGTACACCCGGCTCTGCAGACCATCAGAGAGCTGAAGAATGTGATTACTGCGGAGTGGGAACGTATTCCGCAAGCAAGTATCCGGGATATACTCGCTAGCATGCCCAGACGAATTCAAGCTGTGATTTTAGCTAGAGGGGGTCACACTCGATACTAAACATTTATCTGCTTTTACTTTATTAAAGAAAAACAAACAAAAAAACTTTTTTATTTTTACTTCATGAGCATATGCACTACTAGCGAATATACACTACTAGCGAGGTTTAGCATTATTTCCCATAAATTGTATCTAAATTTTATGAAATACTGATGAAAACGATTATTTTCTTATTAATTTACCAAATTGTGTGGATAAAACTACCTATAATTATCAAACAAATAAATATTAACATTTGAAATGGTTCATTGCTTAGGTGCCCGTTTTTTTTGCAAATGAGTGTAGTTATATTTGATCAATAGGGCCTTTCCTTACAAAAAATCTTATTAATGGGCAGGGGGCAGTAGTTAGTAGTCAAATCATTCTTCAAAATAAATAAATAAAATAAATAAATAAGCCTTTTATTATTTCTCATTTAACATGCAAATATTACAGTGTGATAAATTATATTATAAAGTATTTATACAATTTTTTTTTATTCTATTTTGATTTACAAATTATACATTTAAAAATATAAAATTAATTTGAATTGAATTGAATTTTAGATATAATATATTATGTCACTTTTAATGAGAATCATTCTTCAAAATACTCTCTCTCTACCAAATAGGTATACTATACCGCATTCAAACCACGCCACGCTTTGTGACTGAAGTGATCTGAACGCGCAAGCGGTTAAGCGATTTAATCCATACAGGAGACGTCGTTCACGGTTGTGTCAAATGGTATTAAATTTGTGGCCTTATTGTGTTCTGAATACAGCTTCTAATTCTTATTTCCTTTAATAATTTGATTTTATTAATTTTTCACCCTGTGTGTATATCATTAAACTTATTGTTTTTTTGTTAATTTAAGCTTGGCACCGACTTCAAATCGTGTTAGTGGATTTCTAGCATACATTGTAATTATATTTTATAAAAATTAATACATAATTAGACTTAGACAAGAATGAAATAGTTCATCTTATTTTTCGGTTTTTAGTGTTTTAAGTAAGTATGGTTTTTGGCTGATCTTATTTTGAAGTCGGATTACATTTTTTTTTTAAAGTTTAATTATTTTTTAATTTTTAGTGTAAATAATCGTAGTTAAGTAATAATTTTAACTAGTTCATATAAATTAAATTATTTATTAAATATAGCACTATGAGTAGATCGACTAAAAATGCACATGGCATGAGGAAGAATAGAAGTAGGGAATCAAAATAAAAAAATAAAGAACGTATTTCGAAAAAATGGAAATGAAATGCTGTATCTCATTGCCAATGGTTTAAATTTCACTGTTTCAATCAATTCGCGTATACACCATATATGTGCTATCGATGCGTCACGTGAGGTAGCCACTGAGGTATGAGATACTACCAACATCCAAGTGATGTAAATAATTGTGACGGTTTGATGCAATTGTTAAAACTAGACATAGGCTCCAGAGTCATGGTAAGATGCAATATCTCAGTCATTAATGGCTTGGTAAGCGGGTAATGGGGATAATATCCAAACTTGTAGGCTTCCCCTTCGTTGTGACCCAATTGAAACAGGCTAGTTACCTGATTTAGTTTTTATAAAATTTAATGACGACACTATTGGCACAAAAGTGAAAGACGGTGACGGGTTAGTTGCCATAGTGCCTGTGTCAACCATATATTAGGCAACGAAAAGTTACGGGATAATGAACGGACAATCCTTCCGCTAATCTTCTGTTGGGCGGTTACGGTATATAAACTCCAGGGTGCTTTACAAAGCCTTAAACAAAGCTGTCATGGGTTTAGGCAAAAATAAAATTGCCAATGATCAGTTTTATATTGCACTGAGTTGTGTAAAGACTCTAAGGAAACAGCTTTTTGCGACTTCAGGTCTAATAAACTACTCAAAAGACTATACCAGGAGAAAGCGTAAGCCAAAGAATAAGACGGTTCTAAATAGGTACGTATTTAAATTTAAAAAAATTGATACAATTATCCAATACGGCTGGACAGCGTTTAGGAAACTCAAGAGGGTCTTCTCACCTAACATATCTCAGTGTCTGAAGGCACAAGTCTATGACCAGTCATGATTTATGTCATGAAAATGTGGGTCTCGTAACAAAACTCAAAGCCGCTCAGCGTACTATGGAGCGGAGTATGCTCGCTCGTTTCTGTGCGAGGTAGTATTCGAAATATGCTAATCCATTGAATAACGGGTGTAATCGACATATCACGAAGAATTAGCACACTAAGCGGCAATGGGCAGGCCACATCGCTCAACGAACTGATAATTGCTGGAGAATAAAAGATTGGCAATTTGTGGCGAAATATGAGAGAAGCTTAAGTCCAGATGATGATACATATTTACAACAGTTCGACTTTGAGAAAGACGAATTGAAAAAGGTTCATCTTTCCAGCTTGGTATGTTATTTTCTACCTACGTAACAAAGATCATATATCGGCAACATAAAGAATTTACCTAACACCTAATCGTTATGGAGTAGTACCTTCAATTATTAGCTTACGTGATTAACTTGAAATAACACAGTTAAAGGTTTATGCGTGCATATGATATTGAAAGAATTGTCCTCCAACTCCTAACCGCTAAGGAGATGTACCTACCTTCCATCACTAGCTCTCCTAAATGAAATGTTCACTGCCAGATGTAAATATTTGAATAGCTTTGAAAAATACATGAGGGACATAATATATGCCTATAAAATTTAAGGGTTGGCCTCGATTTCCAAGAATTCCCATCATCAGATCATGATTTGGTGACAATGGGACAACCTCGGGAGTTAACTTGAAAGAATACAGCTAAAAGTCTATGCGGTGCGTATGATATTAAAAGAATTATCTTCCAACTCCTAACCGTTCAGGAGATGTACCTTCCATCACCAGCTTACCTAAAATGTTAACTGCCAGATGCAAATATTTGAATAGCTTTGAAAAATACATGAGGCACGTAATATATGCATATAAAATTTAAGGGTTGCCCTCGATTTTCAAGAATTCCCATCATCAGATCATGATTTGGTGACAATGGGACCACCTCGGGAGTTAATTTGAAAGAATACAGCTAAAAGTCTATGCAGACGTATGATATTGAAAGAATTATCCTCCAACTCCTAACCATTAAGGAGATGAACCTTCCATCATCAGCTCACCTAAATGAGTTTATCACTGCCAGATGCAGATATTCAAAGAGCTTATGAAAATATATGAAATACGTAATATTATTTTATAGGCACTATAAAATTTGAGGGTTGCCCTCGATTTCCATGACTTCTCATCATCAGATCATGACTTGGTGACAATGGGATCACCTCTGGAGTATACCCTTTAGAGAGAAAAAAGAATTTTGAAAATCGGCCCACAATTGACAAAAATATCGCTGAACATACATAAAAAAATAAAAAATACATACAATGAAACATAGAACCTCCTCCTTTTTTGAAGTCGGTTAAAAATAGTACTATTAAGCTATAACTCAATTAGGAAGATTGAACTAGTTACGGGACGTCCATTAAACACGTGAACTTTTTTTAGCATTTGGTAACCCCCACCCTTGGTGATACGTGGTGAGGTTTAAGACTATGACCCTCCTCCCCCACCAACATCATATTAATTTTTTCCAACCTACAAAGAAGTATTCGACAGCTTATTATATTCTCAGTTTTTGCTTTTTTAAACCTACTTCGCAAAAAGGTCTTTATACAGACACCTACTTTAAACTACAACGGCAAGTCAAAGCCGAGTGCACACTACACGCCTCCTCTTTGTGATATTTCGTGATTTTTGTCAAAGTACTAGCCCCCTTCCCTTTCAAACCTCACGAGGTTAATGGACGGCCCCTTTTGTATAAGAAAAAAGCAACTTACTGCAACATATTTTTCTTCTCTTAGCGGTATTCCCTTCACCCATAACAAGGGGACCTTCCAAACACGTCTCGACACATCCCGTTTCTCTTTTCTTTAACAAACTATTCAAAGAATCCGTGCCATCATATTTAACTGAATCGTCTTCGTCTGATCTCGTTGAGGAATTGTTCTCTTCTGCGATGGTTGTCATTTCTGACATATCAGTGTCCTCTGTAACAAGAATTTGTTTTATAGTGACTTTCATCCTCGAAAGGGTAAGAAGAAGTATAATAAGTTCAGATATTAGCAATTTTGTTTTTCACCAGTTGGACTGGAGAGTATTTACTGTCAACTCATTTATTATATACTAGCTTCTGCCTGCGGCTCCATCCGCATAAAAGGTTACTTTCCCAAAGTTTTTCATCTGCTATTTTTTTTAACCCCTTCAGGGATTTTTACCAAATTTTAATGTCATATTTAAATCAAATCAAATCATTTATTACGCATAAGCCCCATAGGGGCACTTACATATTGTCAATTTTACATTATTTATTCAAATTAATTTTAATTAATTATTAAATCAATAATTTATTTATATCTATCTAATCAATAGCCTAAAAATAAGTTTCAAGTTTCTGGCTTTAAAAATGACGATACTTCCTTACAACTTTTCATCCACCTTTACAACCCTTTTTTTCCATTAAAAATTAGCCTATGTCCTTTATCAAGCTCTAAACTATCTGTGTACCAAATTTCATTTAGATCGGTTCAGTAGTTTTGGCATGAAAGAACGACAGACAGACAGAGTTACTTTCGCATTTATAATTTTAGTAAGGATAAGGTCCCATGAAGGCCCATACATATTGTCAATTTTACATTTCGTTTCAAATCTCTACCATCTACCATCGGATCGGAACGCGGTCACAAGCTGAGAGTATGCGACAAGAAACTCAGCCAGCTTATTTTTAATTACTTCTTTTAAATCAAATTATATGTAAGTATATTAGAAATAAAGCAAGTATTACCCATTTGAGTTAGATTATTGTTTATTTAAAATGAACAAACACAATAAAAAAGTATGACTAGACCAAAGCTTGTAAACGGCACACGACCACCAGTTAACTACTAAGGCAGCCATCGTCTCTATGATCGCCATTTTTAGCAGGTGGACGGGCGATTGTAGGTGATGTTATAAATTTTGAAGGCACCCGATGACTGTAATTGCCCATTCACCTCGCAAACCCTAAGCCAATTTTTAGGATATGGAAAGTCCGATATTTGTGACACATTGCATACTTGACTTTTCACTATTCGGGCAAAAATAAAAGAAAACACAATTTTTAAGCCGATTTAATAGCAGAGTAATTCAGTGTACCTATTGCCTATCCAGGCACAATTTCTAATACTAAATCTTATTATTCAGTAACAGAGATAAAAATATATTCCTTGAATTCCAAATCCTTGAAAATTTATATATGTTTTTTAAAACTATTTTTGCGGACTCTATCGCGTTTATATTTGATTTTTATTTCCCGACGTTTCGAATATTTCACAACGTTCATGGTCACGATAGTCCACCCGTGACCTTGAACGTTCTAAAGTGTTCGAAACGGCGAGAAATTAAAAATCAAATACAAACGCGATAGAATCCGTAAAAATAGTTTTATTTCAAATGTGTAATACTCGCATATACATAAAGGTTTTTTGTTGTCTTTAGTTCCTAGTACCTTCCTTCACTTTCTTCTCACTATCCTAGTAACACACTTGAATAATCAGGCAGACAAAAGTAAAAAGTTATTGCATAGAAAATCACTTCTTTTCTTAATTTTATACGTTGCACTATTGGGTACGAATCTCCACCCATAATGAGACCATAGTTGATATTCCACTGGCCTATATACTATATATCCGTGTGGTGACGGACGACTAAGGAATGTAGAACGCATATAGCATCTATGAAAGAGAAGGCAAACTCGAAACAAAATCCTATACCAACAAGTCTGACCAGCGCGGTATAGTAGGTTAATTTCCCTCTCATTACGGAGGAGGTCCGAGCCCAACAGTGGGACATATATGGGCTGTGATGATGAGGATATACTATACTTTTTAATTGGTTATGTTGGTAAAGGAGCAAACAGCACACTTAGTACGCATTACAGCCGCTTTTTGAGTTTTGGGATACATCTAGGCTGTTGCCTACCAACCAAAACTCGTCCAGAAAGTTAGGTTTCTGGGTCTAAGACCGGCCCGCGACTGTAGAAAAAAATCAGTCAACAGTCTGGTTCTAACACTACCTATGTAAATCATTCCTAACGGTGATATCGACTCTAAGTGGCGGTAAATAGACACATTTCGACAGTTTATGGGGTTTCACAACGTCCCTTTCGTCACTTCCGAGTGGTTTGGGTAGATTGTGACCAAAGTTCGTCTCCAGAATTATATTTTTTAATAATATTTATTGATGAGCATGGATACAAAGTTGTCGAACCGAATACATTGGTAGTTAATCTGAATGTAACTAGGTCTTTTACATTGTAAGTTATAAAGACATAACATATAGCATATATGTATATTCTAGTCCTTCATATTGAGTAACTTATTCATAACAAAGTTCGTCGGTAAGTCGTTAGCGTTGGATGCTGACAACCAAATTAATGATTCCTCTGGGAATTTTGCAGACAATCAGCTTCTGATACGATTCATTTTTACCACTGTCGGAGTTACAGTTTTCTTCACGTCTTTAGTCTCTTCATGTTAGTCATTGTCCATCAGTAAGTCAAATCGTCGCCCTCAACAGTACTATAGCTATACTGTCAATGGTATCTTTTAAGAATTTTGGTGGAAAACGAAAACGTAAAGCACTTTTATATTATATTCACTACATATTAATAGTTTCTTTGCATCACATTACATAAAATGCCATCATCATTATCTAATATAACACGTTAAAATAATATATTGAATGTAACGCAAGAAAATCACATGAAGTTTTCATATGCCCGCTAAAAGTCTACAAATCAATTTACCAAACACTAAAAAAAATTTGTAAGGTATGGCCTTATTAGAACAACATTTTACAGTTTAAAAGTTTGCAAAAAACAACAAAGACCGTGAGCGGTTATTTTGGCGCGAATATATCTAATTTACCGGCAATATAGACAACAATACAACATAATCTCGGTCGAAATAGCAATTAATAACCTCGTTAACTTAAAATAGCTTCCGATATTAGATTTTATAAGATAAGTCAACAATGAATTTAATTTCTCAACTATATTCCACGAATATTGTATTTCTAAAGCCTGTTTTACCATTCGCCCACATTCATCACTCATGAGGGCCTGCGATGGGGATTCGTTCACCGTCTGCACCCGTCCCTACTCAACCCATATATCCCTCTCCGCGCGTAGGATATCCTTCACATAACAGCTGCATACACTATAGATACGCAAAACAACTAAACATGAGTTCGGAACGAGAATCTGTAATTAAAGATAATCTTGGAGAAAACGTGAATTTGAGGCTCCATATATTTTTATTTACGATTTTGAAACGTTCGAATTTGATTTTTTTTATAGGTATACAAATTTATCCCATGTGGCCATGGAATGAGAATAGAATTGCCGCCACCTCTTAATTGTTCGTTGTCTTGATAGTACCATAGTCCATTGGCAGGTGGGTTGGCGATTGTAGTCATGAGGAATGTAGGCTAAGAATATGGAGAAGAGAATATTATTAAAAATAAACCATATAGTTTATGAATCGTAACCACGTTGCTTACTCATTAATGGATTCAAGAGTCACGAAGTTGTGGTTAACCTGTCCTTGTCGCCGCTTAGTATAACATAGACTATTGTTTTGTTTTTTTTTATTATAGTTTTTTAACTTAAAACATATTTAAAATCATATTAGATACAATATGAGACATGTAGTATAATAAATTGCTCTATATTATGGTTTAATTTTTTTTTCTGAAAAGAATAAACAATTGATAATGATTTCTGATTTTAACGCGTGTTTTTCAAATAAAACTATTTTGACGAATTCTATCGCGTTTGTATTTGATTTTAAATTTCCCGACATTTCGATCAATTTACAGGGTTCATGGTCACGGGAAGACTGGTTAGACTGGACTGGACAGCGTTTCATGGTCCTCCCGTGACCGTGAACGCTGTAAAGTGTTCAAACCTCGTGTAATTAAAAATCAAATACATACGTGATAGATTTCGTAAGGACTTTTGGCGGGAATATAAAGTTGTCATATGGTGGTATTGCATTATATTCAATATCTTAATGTTTTTATGTGTTATATTAAATAATGCGAAAGTGGAAGGATGTAGGTATCGGGGAGACTGAGACTCACCTACCTAGACCAGATTGGTCACGTACTGAAGGAAGGTGGAGTCAAGAGTCGCCGAAACCGGCGAGTGTGTATGAAGAGAATTATGAATGTTGAGGAAGCGAGTGCAGTATGCAAGGATAGAGTTCTCTGGCACTCTGTTCTCTCTGCCTACCCTGCAAGGGATATGGCGTGATGATATGTATGTATATATTATATATATATATATATATGTATTATTATTATTATATATATATATATGTAAAGTTGAAAAAAAAAATTCCCATGTTTTTTAAATGGAAAATAGAAATTGACGATGAGCGACCTCTTAGTATTAATATTAAGAGCTGCCGTTTTCACAGGCTTCTTTTTTCATGATTAGGAAGATATTTCACAGCGGGTTTTGAAAAAAAAAACAGTCGATTTTTTTGAACCGGTCTAATATATATATATATATATATATATATATATATATATATATATATATATATATATATATATATAAGGCATATAACCTGAAGAAAATGGAAATAAAATCTTATGCCAATCTGTCTGACCACAAAACGAACGAGCTTGGTTTCATTTATAGAGAATGTTGTTTTTGTCAATGTTTTTAGCCAACTATTATTTTTTTTTGCTAAACTGAAAACTATTGGAATATGAAGACAAATTTGGCAGCTGTCATTTAGAATAGACGTAATTCAGTTGAGTAATCGAGCACTTTAATCTAAACAGCTTCGGTTCGATCCTTGCTTCACCCTTTTTTATTAATTTTTCCTTTTAATCTTTATAACATTTAAATATATTTTCCAAAAAAAAAAACAAAGAAAATACCACCATCCAGATACTCATGATTTAAATAGCAACATATATCCATTTATCAGATACCACATTTAAAAAAAATCAAAAAATACAAAAGCCTTTTGATAGAAAAATAGTTGAGTAACCAAATGGCAGTCACTTAAAGCTAACCTTGTATAAATACGGTAACAAGACAAGGAGTCTTGTAAATTTGTATGTTCTGTAGAACAGAACACAACTCGCCACTCTCTTTCTTTCCTGTGGATATCATAAAAGACGACTAAGGGATTCAAACAGATAACTTCACTGCAAGAAAAGGTGAATTGGAAATAAAACTCTACACTGCACTGTCTGATCAGCGTGATATATAATAAATCAATTTCCCGCCTATTATGGGGGGAGGTTCGAGCATTGTATAGTAAGAATAGTATAATTTAATTTTAACCAATACATTTGCAGATATAACGAATGTTGAGTCAACAGGAAAAGATGATTTGTGATTGAAATATGAATAAAAAAACAATGATTTTTATAGCGGCGGCCTTGGATTGGATGAATTTAATGATTATTTGGTAATTTGTAATAATCACTCTGTGCCGTTTCCGTGTTCGTATAAAAATGTAATCACGCGACGAATCTGAAGTCTCGTAAAAGCTAAAGTTTTTATATCATCTCTTTATCTACTCCTTTATCTACTTGAGGTATATTGCCTTCTTTGTTTTGGCGGCTAACTATGGAGTGGTCAATCCCCGCTAATCCGTCCGGGGACGACAGAAGAAGCGGCGCACGACCCCATAAACCTGCCCTACATGTACCTCTCTACGCCGAGCGAGCGGGCAACTGGAACCCGATCTTTATCGTATGTGGCGTATCCTCTCGAGTCGACGCCCGGATAGCTAGACGAAAATGTCTCGCCATTGGGGCGTCGTCCTCACGCGGTGGCTTCATTTCAGGCGACCACTCTAGTTCCCGGTCCGATCACCCACAGCCTCGGCTAGGGTGGCATCAGGCGTAGGACACTCGCGCCTGCACCGCTCACGCCACCGGCGGCGACCTGGGTCTCCGTAGAGAATTTCAACCTTCGCTTTCACGACGGCCAGCAGCAACAAGTCGGCACCGATAGCAGCGACGAGGCCACTGCGTTGCCGAACCCAGGTCGTACAAATCTGAAGCGTATGCTGCGCCGTGTCCTCATCCTTGCCGCACTGTTCGCAGGACGGAGTCAACTCCCTCCTTGCGACCGTGTACAAGTACTTGCCGAAGCATCCATACCCCGATAAGACCTGCACCAGTCGGAAAGGGAGGACTCCTTGCCACCGCTCCATCAGGTAAATTGCCAATTGGTAATTGTTATTTCTTTTTTGTTGCGGCAGGCTATGGTCTAGTCAAACGTATCTAAATCTGTCCGAGGTGACAGATGAAGCGTTGCCCGAACCCATAGACCTAATCTGCAATGTACTTCTCCACGCCATGCGACTGGACCATCGATATAAGATAATTCACGACATAGTATCAACACGAAGTTACACGGCAGAATAACGTATAAAGTCTTTAGCTAGCTCATTTCACTGACAGAGTTTATGCCTAGATCCAGGAATATCCTGATGATGTCGGTATTCTAAATGAATCCAAAGCGCGCCTGTTCGCGGCTAACTTACCGGCTGATTTTGATTTCTGGCGTAATAATATAACTATTCATTGTAGGGTCATCATCATCATCATTCTCCTACTCTTATCCCAATTACTTAGGGTCGATACAATATGTACTCTTCTTTCATAGTACATATTGTAGAAGTTATTGGCAATAGTTTTATGACTGGCCTCCTGCCAGACGTGGACCCTCCTAATATAACTAATTATTGTAAGGTAGGCAACAAAAATATTCTACGCAGTGACCAATAATATTCGAGCATTCTTTATTATAATTAAATGATGGAATCCAACAATTACAATGTTATTTCTATTTAAGATAAATAATAATCGTAAACATAACAAAACTTCCGAATACCTAATCTATATTTATAAACAAGGATGTTTGTATGTATGACATCGCTAAACTCAGAAAATAATTGACCGATCAATATGAAAATTGGTATGTATACCTATGTATTTTTTTTACGAAGAAGGTTTATATGCTATTCCCATTGATGTAACACGCCACCAGGCGGCGCTGTGATATATCGGCTTCAACAAACAAACCAACGGGCTGGGTTTGCTAGATAACAATTTTTTTTTTATTTATATCTACTTCATATCGGCTCAAATATAAAAGTTATTAAAATCTGTCCAGCAGTTTAGGAGGAGATCGTTATACATTTCTTTTTCAACTGTATGGTCTTCATAATTTTGTAAGTTGAACCGCCCCCAGTATGGCATAAGACTTCCATGGCAGTAGCTACACATAACAAGACTCGTCACATAAAAACTGTTGACCGCGGCCCAATTTCCTCGCCGGCCATCGAAATTAGAAGGGTCTAAAAGGGCTTTTACGTGTTATTAACATAATAATTCAACCATAATTCGCTCACACGTTAGAAACATGTTGTAATACAAAGAAACACTTCACGTCTGTCAAGGATTTATTAAATTATATGCCATTCTAAAATGTAATTACAAAAGTTTTAGTTTGTAATACAGATTAAAGTTCACTAAACTATTTGCCTTTCGAGTTGCACTGTTGAATTTAAGGATATTATCCGCGTGGCAAGCGGAAAGGGAATTGCAATTTCGTATTATGAGTTTCATAAAAGAGTTCTGTTGAGAGTTTGCGGATATTAAATTTCGGATCTAGATAGGATGCAAATATTAGAATTATTTAGATGTGTTTTAAACATTATTTAGACAGAAATTAGAGCATGTACCTGACCTGTTTAGAGTGGAAAGGAATCTTCAAACACTCGAACTAAATTGAACCTTTTAGAATACTACGTGTTGTCACACAGTGGGAAAGGAGAAGGAAGAAGTTTAAAAAATGTAAAACTATGGGTCACGTAATATTGGTAGATATTCATACCAGCATTTTTAGATAATTGAAAAATAGGGAAATGCTAAGTATGATACACATACATACATACGTACCATCACGCCATGTCCTTTGCAGGTTAGGCAGAGAGAACAGAGTACCAGAGAACTCTATCCTTGCATACTTCACTCGCTTCCTCAACATTCATAATTTTCTTCATACACGCTCGCCGGTTTCGGAGACTCTTGACTCCACCTTCCTTCAGTACATGACCGATCTGGTCTAGGTAGGTTAGTCTCGGTCTCCCCCGGTACCTACATCCTTCCACTTTCGCATTGTATATCTTCTTAACCAGACGTTCGTTCGGCATTCTTTCCACATGTCCGAACCATCGGAGCATTCCCTTTCTTGCATCTTTACACCAATACATTCTTTCATACCTACTCCCTCTCTTACGTCGTCGTTACGAATTCGATCGATTAGCCTAGTATACAGCCCAGCTAAGTATGATGATTATCGTATTTATTTCCTTTTGGTTTACGTAGAGATTGTCATTTCGGTTGATTGAAAAAAAAGATCTCTCATACAGACGTCAACTTTATTAGAAAATATTCGAAACTTTTATATCGGATGGTTTCTGATATATTTTTATTTTGGATGGCCGATGATTTCGGTTACGATTACAGAGCTCTTTTTTTTTGCGGAGGGCTATGGACGTGGTCGCGCTTCGCGAAATCAGTCCGGGGCGACGAAACTCTTCGCCGTGCGAGCGGGCCACCGGTACCCGGTCTTTGTCTTCGGTGACACGATTATAGAGCTCTGCCCCTCAGAGTCAGCAAATTTTTAAAACTTTCACAGTCAAATAATTCGTAATATTTACACGAGTATTACACATTAGGAATAAAACTATTTTTATGGTTTCTATCGCGTTTATATTTGATTGGTAGTTCGAAACTTCGGTATATTAAAAATCAAATATAAACGCTCGAATCGATAAAATATAGTTTTATTTTACAGGCAACTAAATAATATTTAAATCAAATCAAGTTTACAAATCAATTTAAACATAAATGCTACATATTTAATGATATATAATTTTGTTGTACCACTGTAGTAAATAAACTGTGTCACATTGTACCTCGAACTTTATTTCGTTGTGCTACTCGCAATTATCCCCTGTTTGCAATTGCAACTAATACATGTCACATTAATGTTGGTGAACGTGCACCTCTCCACAGAATTCTTACATTATTTAATGATCTCTTTTCTAATATTGATATTTTTGAAGTGAAACTTCTTTATTGGCGTTGGAAAAAATTTACCGTCACGTTTTTCGGTTACGCGCCATCTTTTTCTTGGCCCTACCACGGTCGATTCAAACGAAGAGTACTTTTCCCAGCGGAGTAGGAATAGCATGTCGTTTAAGCGGACTTACTCCCACCACTACTAGAGAGAGAGAGAGAGAGAGAGATACACGCTAGTTGGTATGTAAACGAGATTTGAAAAATAGTTTGCCAAAGTTTCACTTCTGATATGTGTACTTTGTACGCACGCATAATTTATTAATCTATATTTATATTCATTTAAAAAAGAAATTGAAGGTTTTAGGGGGAAAAGAAAAATGTCATGTGCTTTTGCTTTTTATTTAATATCTTAGTATTTTAACATGTTATATTAAGTAATTTTGATGGCATTTTACGTAATTGGAAGTGCAGTGAGTACTGAGGTGTAGTAAATATGATATAACTATTATATCACCTATATATATATCGCCTAACATACGTTTTCGTTTTCCACCAAAATCTTACATACGTTTTCGTTTTTCACCAAAAAAAAAGATACCTTTTAACAATATAGCCACGGCACTGTTGAAGGTGACGATTTGACTTACTGATTGACGATGACTTTAAATGAAATTAATTTATATACAAAGATTTGGCTTAAAAGTCTTAATAACCAAGCCATAAAATCCAAAAAAAAAAAAGAAATTATAAAAAAATCCTTTTTAAATAAACTATTCTTCATAACGTTATCGAGACACTAAACTATATTTAATATTTATATTAAATAATATATTGTAAGCTGTGAAAACGTCGTTGGTTGTACTTTTATTATCTATAGCACTGGTAAACTGGCACTGGCAATGGCACATAGATAATAAATAAATATATAAATAAATTAAATTAAATAGAAAAATAATAGAAATGTAAACATTTGTTTTAGCCTTGCTTCTTGCACTGCCCTTTATTTGCTCATAAGAGCCGTAAAAAATATAATGAGATCGTAAGTAAATATTATTAGGAGAATTGACGACAACGGAAGTTTTGGCGGGCATGTGAAGATGTCATATGGCGCTCTTAAATTTTATTCAATATTCTAGTGTTTTATAGTGTTATTTAAATAATTTTGCTATTGTTTTATGTAATGTAATACAGAGAAACTTCTGAAGTGTAGTAAATATCATATAATAGTGATGTTATTTCATATTCTACCAAAATTCCCAGAGAAATAATTAATCTAGTTATCGGCACCAAAGTAATGGTAAAAACTTCACTTTCTGACAAACTGTTATTAAGAATCATCATCATCATTCTCCTGCCCTTATCCCAATTACTTCATCCATCGTACATAAAATATTCCAAAAGTTATTGGCAATAGTATTATGACAGGCAGCCTGTATGACATCAACCATCAATGGGAATGTAATTGTTAATCAAACGTCATCAGATGAAGTTGGCTCAGGTCGATATAGCGCTCTTAGTCGCCTTTTACGACATTCACAAGCAATGTAAAAGTTCTGGACGGGCACGAGAAGCTGACGCCCACGCCAACCACATCCGCAGAAGACAATTAGGTAGACGGCGCAGAGACTACGCGCGTCTCTACCTCCCTTGATAGCTGAAATCTGGGACGTGGCCGCCGCGCCGAACGTCGGGGACGTCAAAGTCGCATGCCCAAAAGGCGACCCTTTGGCACCCCAAAATAGACGAGGTAGTGGGGCGCTGTTGGTTTTTAGTGGGTATTCCGATGCCATCTTGCGTCGGCGAGCCCTACATACCCCCCTTGCTATAACGTGCAGGGGGAATGCATAAACGCATTTTCCACAGCGTGAAAAAAAAAAAAAAAAAAAAAAAAAAACAAAGTAAAAGTTGGTAGTATTTGTAGCCGTTACCACATAGCAAATAATGTTATTGTAAATAATCTACTCAATATGAATAAATGGATAGCTGTAACATTTAAAAAAAAATACACAAGACTTTATTATATTCAGATTGTTAAGCTAATAATATATTGGACTAAAAGACTTTGTATCTATGCTCATGAATAAATATTATTGAAAATATAACAGCGTCATGTTTGGAGACGTATAATACCTCACTGCAATCACCAACCACTTGCCAAGGAGGACTATTAAAATAATAATACCAACAGAAATTGACCGCATCATGTGGTTTTCTGTACAGAAGGTCATCCATCCATCCATTCATCAGCCTGTAAACGTCCACTGTTGGACATAGGCCCCCCACGAGATAGCGACCAATAGTTATCGGCAAAAGGCTGATTAATAATGATGTTATTGAAAATTAAATCCTTTTCTTTTATAAATTGACCTTTTATTTGCCGATCTGCCATGCTAGGGTTTGTTTCCGAGTACATAACTTTGAGCAATCCACGAGTTATTGTTCCGAGTCTGGATATAATTTGTGTTCGTTAATTATATATTTGTAAAGTCACCCACAATACCCGGATTATTTGCCTTAGTTCAGGGTGTAGTTTTTTTTTAATAAAAATGATTTAGATCATCATCATCATCATCACAGCCCACATATGTCCCAGTGTTGGGCTCCAGCCTCCTCCATATTGAGAGCGAGCCTCTTCCATAGTGAGAGGGAAAAATTGACCTACTAGGGTTTTGTTTCGAGTTTTCCTTCTCTCACATAGATGTTATATGCAAATTATATCCCTTAGTCATCTCTTAAGATCACCTACAGGTAAGACAGGGGGTGATGAATTGTATTGTTATGTTGTAAAAATACATTCAGCGACAAGTAATCAAACAGTAACAGTATAACTTAGTCAAATAAAACTTCTGCCATTCAACTGTTTAATGACAGTTAAGTATATTAAGTAAGCTATCCTTTCACATACATATTACTTTAAACTTTACCAATGACTTAACTGTATGTTATTTGCTTATTTTTTTTTACATTGGACCGTACGATGCTGACTGGAATTAAACCTTGTATCAGAAGACTGGTCGTTATGTAAATCTATCGCAAAAAAAAAAACATAGAGGTCACTGGCGTGGAGTAAATACGCTATGTTTTAATATTAATGATTTTAATCATACAGAAAGTAGTTATATAGTCTGTGTATCATGCGTTTAATCTGTATGTAATTTGTATGTTAGTTTTTTTTTATTGCTTATGGTTTTGGCGCGAATGTGGAAATGTCATGTCACGCTCTTGTGTAATATTCATTTCTTTAGTGTTTTGTATTGTTATATTGAATAATTTTTCTGGTAATTTATGGAATATGGTACAGTTAAAGTGCTTAGTGTAGTGGATACGGTATAATAGTGGTTTACATACATTTTCATATTTTTCCAAAATTCCCAAAATAACGTTGATTAGGTTATCAGCGCCCGATTAATGGTAACGACTTGACTTACTGACAGACAATAACTATTAAGGCTACACAAAATGAAGAAATGATAAATAATATATGAAAAAAAAAAATAAGACTTGGCTGTATGGGCTTTGATCCCTTTGCCTGTCCGAATGGACGAACAGAACCAAAAAAAATGCTTATGGTTGGAAACGAGCAAGCAGCACACCTGATGATAAGTGTTACTGCCGCTGTATTTTTGCAATACCAGAGCTGTAGCTAAGCCGTTACCTCGAGAGGATACCCCCGAGGTTAGATAGCCGGGTGGGCCACCGAAGAAAAAGACCGGGTTCCGGTGACCCACCCGCACGGCGTCAAGAGGTACGTTGTTGGGCAGGTCTACGAGGTCGTACGCCGCTTCTCCCGTCACTGCGGACGGATTAGCGGTACGTGACAACACCGTAGCTCACAAAAAAAAAAACACCAACCTACCAAAACCCATCCATAAATTTGTGCTTCTGACTCTTTCGCTCACCGAACGAAGCAAGAACATTGTTACAGCTTAGATGTTATTTTCCACAAGAATGTGGTACTAAACTGGACGGATCGGATCCAAAAAGAAACTTAGTTAACTTGCCATTTTTTAAATAAGTTATTTTAAATTGTATGTTATTTACAAGTTGAGGAAGTATTAAATCTAGCATGATGCCCTTCGAACTAGCATAACTGTTTTTTTTTTCAAATATAATACAAAAACAAAAAAATATATATGACTGGACCAGATCCTACAGCCAATTCAGATCATAATTGCCCTTAATAAAATATTATTTCATAATATAAAGACAAAAACATATATATGTATATAGATAAGATGACAGAAGCCATGTAGATTAAAATTACCCTCCATCATCATCATTCGCCTGCTCTTATCCCAATTACTTGGGGTCGACGCAATATGTACTCCTCTGCCTACATATTGCAAAAGTTATTGGCAATAGTTTTAAGACCGGCCGCCTGCCTGACGTCAACCAAACGGCATCAGATGTTGGCCTAGGTCGATATAAGACTTTTAGTCATCCACTAGCAAAGTAAAGGTTGGTAGTATTCGTAGCCACTATTATATAGCTTTTAACAGTATATTATTCTTAAAATTAATATATCTTAAAAATTATAGAAGATTTCAAATGACGGGAGCAGAGCGATCGAAACTGAAGCGAAATGAGGGGAAGTCATAAAGTTGAAAAGAAATAAGTTATACTAACCCACAATGAGGTATTCATATTCGCTGTTCGACCACATCTTCGTTGGAGAGACTTCTACCCGTTACAATAGACAATATATTCCAACAAAAACAAAGGCAAAACCTTCACCGACCTAACAGTTTTACAAACTAACTACCCAAGCAATAAAACTATCCTTTATATAAAATAAAAATTATATATTATGAGGTAATAAATAAATTAACGATTAATAAATTAACATTGTTAATATTTTATTTATTACTTAATTATTGATGTAGTGACGAGTGACGACATATACAAAAACATTGCCTTTTACATACATACATACATATCATCACGCCATATCCCTTGCAGGGTAGGCAGAGAGAACAGAGTGCCAGAGAACTCTATCTCTGCATACTTCACTCGCTTCCTCAACATTCATAATTCTCTTCATACACGCTTGCCGGTTTCGGAGACTCTTGACTCCACCTTCCTTCAGTACATGACCGATCTGGTCTAAGTAGGTTAGTCTCGGTCTCCCTCGGTACCTACGTCCTTCCACTTTCGCATTGTATATCTTCTTAACAAGACGTTCGTTCGGCATTCTTTCCACATGTC
Source organism: Lymantria monacha (assembly GCA_905163515.2). Classification (NCBI taxonomy): domain Eukaryota; kingdom Metazoa; phylum Arthropoda; class Insecta; order Lepidoptera; family Erebidae; genus Lymantria; species Lymantria monacha. Next base: position 20,497,962 of record LR991104.1, on the reverse strand, counting down.
CGAACCATCGGAGCATGCCCTTTCGCATCTTTACACCAATACTCTCTTTCATACCTACTCGCTCTCTTACGACGTCGTTACGAATGCGGTCGGTCAGCCTAACTCCACAGATTTTCCGCAGAGATCGCATTTCGACCGCATTAATTTTACTTTCATATTCTTTTCTGCATACCCAACTCTCGCTTCCATACAGTAATGTTGGGACAAGCACTGCGTTATGTATTGCTACACGTGCCTTCTGGCTGAGGTGGTGGCTGCCGAGAAGTTGCCCCAACGCTCCGTTCACTCTATTTCCCGCATTCACTCTTCGCTCTATATCAGTGGTGTACCTTCCATCTCGGCTAAATCCACATCCAAGATATACAAATTCGTCCACTTGCTCTAGTATATTATTACCTATTGTTACTCTTACATCTGTTCTTGCCTTTTCCTGGTCATTTTTTTTTTTTGGTTGACTATGGATGCGTCTCGCCCCGCCAAATCGGTCCGGGGTGACGGAAAGGCGGCGCGTGACCCCATAGACCCACCGTAAAACTCCTCTCTTCGCCGTGCGAGCGTGCCACCGGTACCCGATCTTTGACTTCGGTGGCCCGCCCGGCGGTATACTAAAGCATTTTTATTACCAAAAATTTTGTAGCTGTTTGACTATGTATCTGATTAAGCCTCGCCTAAGACGTCTAGGGTGACAGAAACAACGTGCACTCCCTTTTTTTTTTGGCGGCGGGCTATGATGTAGTCACGCCCCGCTAACCTGTCCGGGGCGACAGAAGAAGCGGCGCACGACTCCATAGACCCGCCCTACATGTACCTCTCCACGCCGAGCGAGCGGGCCATCGGAACCCAGTCTTTGTCTTCGGTGGCCCGCCCGGCGGTTTACCCTCGCGGGTATCCTCTCGAGTCGAGTCAACATGCAATCCCTGCTGTATTATCCTTCAATATTGCAATTCACAGGTGCCTATTCGTTGACTTATGTAGTCCAACCGACGGGTTAGTATTTTTTCCTACTATATTGTGGTACTACCCCGGACGGACCAGCCAGCTGCCGTAGACAGAAAAAAAATTGCATTTATTATAACAAGCCTCAATTAAAGTCCCGGCAACAAAGCGTCGAAGCGTATTAATGTATATAATAGTACATTGCTGCAGTGGTCAGTAAAAGAGGCATTGATGGACGAACTTACTAAGTAGTACTAAGTAGAACTGTATACATGACGAACAACATTTTTCACGTGCTAAAAGGTTTATTTGCTTTTTTTCATTATCAGACATGTTTCTTTTTCAAGCCAGTTCGAAATTTAAATAAAACTCTGATAAATTGCCTATTTAGTTGCAATATTTTGAAGTAACAAATTGTTCCTTTTTTAAAATACACGACAGATATGAATTTACATATATATTTATTTGGCCGCTAAAATAAGACAAATATGGATTTTCATACATTTATGCCGGCCGCAGCTCGCATGTATTTGGTCAGTACAGCAATTAAAATAATACTCAAAATTTCAAGCATGTTTGAGAAAAGGTATTAAGTGGGTAAGGCATATATTAAACGTATTAAGTATTAAGATATGCGTTTAAGTAAAAATATTTCTCCTTTCATCAGGTGGATTGATAAATTAGAAGTTAAATGCAAGCGGCGGAGTATGTTTCGTTCTTTGAGCGAAGTATACATCAAGCGATGGCTGAAGAAACTTTTTTGTGATAGTTTGGTAATACCCCAGACGGACCAATCCGCGGGTGTAGACAGAAAACTGTCAAGTATGATCCTATTATTATACGGTGTAAAAAAAACGCTAATCCTGTAAGGATTATGGAATACTATTTAAATGATTGAACTATCGTTCGTCCACACCTATCAATGGTGGGAAAAGTTTCAAAATTAATCTGACTTTTAAAAGGGGTAGAAAATTACGTTTAAATTTTCCATTGCATATAAACTAAGTTGATATCATCATCATTCTCTTACTCTTATCCCAATTACTCGGGGTAGATACAATATGTACTCTTCTTTTATAGTATACTAGCTTTTACCCGCAACTTCGTTTGCGATATTGGTAGTTAATATTTAATGAGGTAGTCATTTAGGGCAGGTAGATATTTTATAATATTTATAAAAGTCATTTTATTTTATAATCGTTATTTTATAATTAAATTAGAATCATTATGTACATTTTTTATTTTATTATTAATGAAATTAGGAGATATGAATAAATATAGGTACATGTTGTATATAAAACAATACTCGGGCCATCTATTAATCACGTGAGGCTTGAAGGAGGGGGAGGGCTTTAACAAAAATCACAAAAAAACACAAGGGGGATGGGAGGTGTAGTAAGATATCGCCTGTACTGCACGCCTCATAAGCGAAGCGTTGAGGTGATGCTTTACTCTGGATATATGAAAATCAAGGACTTTAAAAATCATAAAAAATATATCACATGATTAATAAGCGACCCCACTACAGAAGTTTTTCTATAATATTTCTTTATACACAACATTTTTGGTCATCATTGATTGTGCTAGTATAACCAGATTGGACGGCGAACTCACACGTGAACACGCAACATAAAACTGGCCGTGTGAGAAACAGGGCTGCCTTAAGTCAACCCCTGCAAATTTCAGAGTTTGGCCCTGGGATTTATTTATGGTCATGGCAAAGCAAACCTTTAAAGGAAACTGTAGTCTTTTGAATTGGAAAGGAAGATCATTGGGCATTAGCGGAATGCGTGGAATATAAACTGATTCACCTTGGGCAGATCCTGTTAATATTATTGCTTCTATGATGTTATTATGTAAAGCCTTCACTTGCAGTCTGGTGCCATTACACAATTTAGGTGGATTTCAATTTCTAAGCAACATCACAGGTGTGCCTACACGCAATCTAAGTTTATGACACGGGAGATTAGCAGGATTAATTGTGTTAAGAAACTCGACGGGATAATTAACAGCTTCATCTGTGTTAATTACTGTGTCTATTGAACTATATACAATTTCTTGACTTTCAAACGATTTTAGTAAAATATCATTGATCAATGCAGCTTGTTCATTTGTAGGTGTCATAATTGCTCTTTCACGGATCCATTTCAAAGACTTATCCTTTATTTGAGACACATCAGGGTGAATTTTTTCTATCAGGTCTCCGACGGTAGTAACTACAGTGCAAAGTTCTTCCGGTATAGCTATCAATCCATCTATTGCCGGATATATACCATTCCCTATTTTAAGTAGAAGATCTGAAAATTTGCCTGCATTAATGTTCCCTCTCAAATACACTCTCATATTTCTGCTTAATTTCAAAATTTTAATGAATGGCCATAAAACAGATTTTTTAATACACGCCTTAATTTCATCTGCACGCGTTCCCTTTGGTACTACTGGTAAGGTTTGGCGAAAATCTCCCGCTAATAACACAGTCATACCACCCATTAATGAATTGTTGTTTCTTAAGTCTTGGAGAGTTCTATTTAATGCTTCAAAACACATCAACACACACAAAAAATGTGCGCCATAGTACTTTCATCCCATATAATTATTTTTGTTTTACATAATAATTTGGCTAGATTACTTTGTTTTGAAATATTGCACATTGGAGTGTCCATAATAGACAGATTAAGTGGCAATTTCAAAACTGAGTGTGCGGTTCTACCTCCTTCCAATAAAGTAGCGGCTATTCCAGAAGATGCGACAGCTATTGCAATATCACGATTACTTCTAATCTTTGCTAAAATTAAATTGATGAGAAAAGTTTTACCAGTCCCACCTGAGGCATCTAAAAAGAATATTCCTCCATTGCTTGCATTTGTGCTTGAAATAATTTCATTGTATACTACCATTTGTTCATCTGTCAGTGAATTCTCATTGTTAAGTAAAAATCTGTTTAGAATAGGCACGTTATAGTTAAGTTCATTAATATATATACCTAGTTCATAATTCAGTCCATCTGATCTAGTGGGTTTTGGTAATCCATATCCTTCTATTGCGGAACCACCTAGTGCCAAACACGCTCTTTCTATTTCCAATAGACACCTATTCAGAATTTCACCTGTAAGATTTTCTACTTCACAATTTGCCTGCCTCGTAATCTGTCTCTTAAAATCTTCCGAAAGATATTCTTTGAATTCATCCCACAAACTGTACGGGTTTGTTAATTGACAAAAAACTAACATTATAGTGAAAAGCTCCCTCATCCTGAATGGAGAATGACATAGGGCTGCCTCTTCGAGAGCTGTACGCCAATGTTGATCATCTTCAAGTAATCCTAATGCTTTGCAAGCAGATTTAAATGTAGCATGTTCAATACCATTGATAGCTTTTAATGCCCGAAAAGATATAGGTCCTCTGATTTCATCTAGAAGTAAGCGAAGATGGTAGCATTCCGTATTATTTGGATAGACTGTGTACACTCTGCCTAAAGCATGTTCCTTTTTAATTCCTGGCCAACCATCTACACACACCCCTCGTTTTCTTCTTTCGAATTGATTACTCTTCCAAACATAATATGCTGGTACTTCACAATACAACAGGGTTTTTGCAAAATTATTTACTTTGCAGAGTTCAAAGAAAGACGTAAGAGTAGTTTTTGTTGGACTTGAAATTTTATCGGTTAGATTTGATGGATTAAAATATATCCTTTGACCGTTTTCTAGATGTACAGCGAGTTGAGATACTGTAGGAATACGCTCGTGAATTGGAAACCCAAGAATACGCCACACCACTTCGGAACTACTTATGTACCTACCACTTTCATATATTTTCACTTCATGTTTTGAATCTTCTAGAGAAACTGTTGCCTGATCTGTACCCTTATTTACATATTTGCAGACATATTTGATTGATTTTACAGAGTTACAGTATTCTACATTAATGTGGGCGTTAAAAGTTCTTAAAAGAACTGGATTAAAAGGAACTACCCAACGATTGTCAAAGTCCATGCCGTTTAAATGCACTGTAAACCCACCATTATCTGGAGAACGTCTCCTGTAATGTGGATAACCATCATCACCAGTCTGTGTTTCCGCAAGTAAAGGTTTTGGAAACCGTTTAGTACATTGTTTATCTTTCATGCACGGTGAATTATAATTGAAATTTCCACAAGGCCCATGTATCATATTTGATTTTACGATTTCATAAAGTTTTGGATCAATATCTGGATTAGGGATTTCTGCACAGATAACATTGTCAATTATATCAGAGGATATGTGATTTAATAGCCATAATAAAATATGGACATGTGGAAGACCGCGTTTTTGGTATTCCACTGAATATATATAACATCGAACTTCACCAAATATCTTGCCTTTAATTATCAGGTCCATCATTTTTTTGACTTTGACGCAAAATATCCTGGCGATGATGTCATGGCGATCATGTGATTTTTAACCTGGAAACAAATTTTGTGTAAATAAGTCGGGACGACATTGTGCCCCTAGTGATGCTAAGATCCATGTGCAGCAGTATCACTTACCATCAAGTGTGCTGCTTGCTCGTTTGCCACCACCAGCAAAAAAAAATAACTTTAAAACGGCAATCTAAGCCCATTTCTCTTAGAAATAATAACCCACATACAATATTTTATTGAAATAACTTAGAAAAACAGAGAACTTTCATACTAATCTTGCACCTCTTTTTACCACTTTAAGAGATGATTTTCGAAAAAATATTTTACACGTCTTTCATAACTTTCGATAAAAAACCCTCATAGTGAATTTCATTCGAATAACTTCAAAAATGGCAAAGTTTCATACTAACTTTGCATCCCTGTTTTAGCCCTTTAGGGGGTGAATTTTCACAAATCCTTCCTTAGTGCTCCCCTACGTTATAAAATCAACCCCTGCCCAAACTTTCAAGTTTCTAACCCTTATATCTTAGGTCCTGCGTTGATATGTCAGTCATTAAGTCAGTCAGCTTCTCCTTTTATATATATGGATATTGTAAAAGTTATTGGCAATAGTTTTATGACCAGCCGCCTGCCAGACGTCAACCCTCCTTGGAAATGTAATTGTTGACCAAACGGCATCAGATGAAGTTGGCCCAGGTCGTTATAAGGCTCTTAGTTGTCTTTTACGACATCCACGAGCAAAGTAAGGATTGGTAGTATTCGTAGCCGCTACCACACAGCTTACTAAGTTGATATATGCCTATTAAAAAAATAATACTACGAAGATATATGCCCAACCGTGGACGTTGTGAGTTATTTCAAAACTTATAATATAAGCCCTCAAAAGAAATATTTTTTTCCCAATTTTTGCAACATTTGTCATTGTTTCGTCGCTATTAGTCAAAACGTAATGTTATAGCAGCCCAACTGGGGTGGGTTCGGGGTTTGTATTGGTTGGCAGCGGCCTAGCTATACCATTGGCAAAGGTCCATGGGCGGCAGTGACACTTACCGTCAGGTGTGCTGTCTGCCCGTTTGCCACCATAAGCAATAAAAAAAAAAAAAAAAAAAATATAACCTATAACCTTCCATGATAAATGTACTATCCAAGACTAAAATAATTTTTAATTCGAATTAGTAGTTCCCGAGAGTAACGCGTACAACCAAACTCTTCAGCATAAAGTATTAATATAGATTACTAGAAAACCCAGCCCATCGGTTTGTTTGTATATGAAGTCAATATATCGCAGCGCCACCTGGTGGCGAGTTACATCAATAGTGATAGCATATAAACCTTTTCCATGAAAAAATACACACCAATTTTCATAATGATCGGTCAAATAGTTTCTGAGTTTAGTGATGTCTCATATATATAAACAATCTCTTTTATAGATATAGATAGATAAGAACGAAACCGCAAGCCGGTAACTGTTAAAATAAATAGTATAAAAAATATTATTTGCAATCAATATTTAATATCTTGTAATATGACCTGAGGAGTGACGTAACTAATCTTTTATGAGCCCGATACGAGGTTCTATTGCCGCAAACTTTTTTAAAGCCAGCCAGATGATTCAGTCTCATTATTTTGTCATATCTACATACATCTCCAAGATATTCGTCTTCCTTATGGTATAAATAGGTATTATTTCGATCGGTTTAGTAGTTTTCGCAGTGTAACCGAACGAAAAAACCAGTTCTCCAAATATTAGTATAGATAAAACCGAACCAAATGAGTCTGCGACTGCAATTATATCAAATTATATATTAATCATTATTATAACATTATTCTCGTGTCCTTATTTTTTATAAATATTAATATAAGTTCATATTTGTATCTATTAGCATCCCGTTTTGACATAAAAAATAATTGTCACGTTACTCATGCCTCTAGAGGATGCCGTAGATCTACTACAGGTGTCATGGCAGTGATTCGAGATCAATTCAGTTATTTGAGAACGTCGAATGGGGGATTGACGACATATTATAGAGGTGGTAATTCTTGGAGAATTTAATGCTCATCATAAATAGTGATTGAGTTCACGAATCAGTCGTCTCCAAGATCAACATCTCTTTAATTGGTGTCGACCGAAGGTCTCTTAATACTAGCGACATAACCCATCCAGTCCCAGATATTGAGACTATTTATTATATTATTTATATTTATAGCTGTTGTTTGTATAGTATTTATTTATTAATTGTTTAAACAGCCCCCTGGCGACCGCGTGAGGGCGATACAACACTGTTTTTTGACGGGGTGACGGAGACGATACCTAAAGGGATAACTCGCTTGGCTGGCCACGGATGTCACGAAAGCGATGTGAGAGGCCGGTCTGATGCGATCGGGAGGGAACATGGTGGGTTATGTGGCCACACGACGTCCTTCTACTGCCCCGGATGGAATGGGCGAGTGATACTCGATCCAAAGTAACGTTATACCTTTTTGTTTGGTGGAGGTACGCCATCCATTTCGTCCGGAGCGACGGGCAGGCGGCTCGTGGCCCCATCACCCACAGTATTCCCTTCCCATCGCCATTGGGCGTCTTACCTCAGAAAGTACGTTTTGTAATAAAGAAAACTTTACACATACTGTTGGGTAAGCGTCAACCCGTGTACCTTTACTAAGTTCAAGAAGTTAATGTAGTAACTTTTGAAAATAAAACGAAAGAAGATTTAAACAAATTTTTAGAGCCATCTATTGTTCATTTAACAAACTAAATAAATCATGCATTTTATTACATAATGACTTCTAATGTTTACGCGAGTATTACACATTTGAAATAAAACTACTTTTACGGATTCTATCGCGTTTGTATTTGATTTTTAATTGCCCGACGTTTCGAACACTTTACAGTGATCATGGTCCTCCCAGTCCTCCCGTGACCATGATCACTGTAAAGTGTTCGAAACGTCGGGCAATTAAAAATCAAATACAAACGCGATAGAATCCGTAAAAGTAATTTTATTTCAAATTTTATTACTTTATAGTTAAACTATACATTATCATCCAATTAAAAAAAATTTGCATCACAAATAGTTTTAATAGTTATTTGGAACACTTGACCAACGTTATATAGCATGTCAACTTCCGCTCTACTTTGGGGAAGGCTTGAGCCTAGCAGTGGGATGTATATTAGCTGAACCGATGAAACAAACATATAATTAAGTAATACAAATATTTTTCTTACATCACAGATAAATTAAATAATTATTTTGAATTAACCCTTCTAGTTACAAAGGCGAGCGTCGATTTTAAAAACTTAAATGACCATAACTTTTTACTGACATCAGATTTGAATGAAACAAAGACTAAATGTTTGCTCTGGGTTGGGCTTAATCTACTTATGAAAACTGCACAACAAGCCGTTCAGTAACTTTGGAGATTAACGTATACAGACAGACAAAAAATTCCAAAAAATGTGTTTTGTGTTCTGTTAGTATTTTCTTACTGTCTATATTAATTTTTTAATAAATTTATCAAATGTACAGACACAGGGTTTCTACTCATTTATTATATATATGTATAGATTGTTGGGAATACTAGGGAATTGAAATACACACACACATATAATCACGCCATATCCCTTGCAGGGTAGGCAGAGAGAACAGAGTGCCAGAGAACTCTATCTCTGCATACTTCACTCGCTTCCTCAACATTCATAATTCTCTTCATACACGCTCGCCGGTTTCGGAGACTCTTGACTCCAACTTCCTTTGAATTGAAATAAAACCACTGTAATTCTGATCTAGAGGCTGGTTCAACTTGATCTCCACCGGTGATCTAAATTTCCTACAACTATTAAATATTTTCTTTTAATTATTTTTCCCTCATATATTTATCTAATAAGCCTCAAGAGCCCTCGCTTAGGTTAAATTAAAAATCCATCTTTAGGTTGTCTGTAAGAAATTGTAGTATGCGATAGAACCGTATAATTTTATCAATATCAAATGATATTTATAAAACCCGATTACGAAGCGAAAAATAATGTCACAAGCTGGATTCGAACCCGCGCCTATTGGGATTCCGGCACAATCGTGCTGCCACTACACCACCGTGAACTATTGTAGGACATGCAGGACATCATTTTTCGCTTCGTAATCGGGTTTTATAAATAATTAAGCATATTAAATGCTAAATTTCAGTAATTTGAATAACAAGGTTGTGTCATCGTTTAATACAATTCTAACTGCAAAGGTTGAAGTATTAAGCCTACACAATGTGTAAACATTGTCGGGTAGATGACGCATGTCACCTTAAAAGACGTAAATATGATACGAAACGAAATTTGCATGTCCTACAATAGTTCACGGTGGTGTAGTGGCAGCACGATGGGGCCGGAATCCCCATAGGCGCGGGTTCGAACCCCGCTTGTGACATCATTTTTCACTTCGTAATCGGGTTTTATAAATAATTAAGCATATTAAATGCTAAATTTCAGTAATTCAAATGATATTCTTTTATTCCGGTATATTTAATTGGTGTGCAATAAAGATTTGTTTTTTTATATACTTGGTTCACAAATCTAGTTATTTTATTCTTAGCGAGATTATATGAAGCACCGATTATATCTAAATATTGATAATCCTTCCATTCACCGTTTAGCAAAAATCGAACATGTAGATCACATGGAACGGAACGCAATTTCGGCTCCGTCCGATGGTCCTCGTAACAATTCGTGAGCAGATGATCGGCATAAAAAAATATTTTTAAGTTAACGAATTTACTGACCTCGTCAGTAAACTTTTTCGATTTTGCTCATAGCCTCTCGCTTGATTTTTCTAGTTGCTCTTGTATTTATTAGTGTGTATCTGATTCAAAATTAATTATAAAGCGTATCCTAGCCATTAATATATTAATTCTATTGTTAGAAGTTGTTCGATAAATATATACAGTTAGTGAAGTAACCTTCGCGCGCATTTTTAACCGACTTCAAAAAAGGAGGAGGATCTCAATTCGTCTGTATTTTTTTTTTATTTGTTACCTCATGTATCAACTTTCGACTGGGTAAAGCGATTTTAATGATTCTTTTTTTATTTGAAAGATAGTGCTTCCCGTATGGTCCTAATTTGGTCATGGTGGTAATTTGGTCCAGTTCTGACAATGACATCCATGAGAAAACCATGTAAGTCTAAAATTAGCATTAAGTATGAGTGCGACAAATGAACGAGTAGCTCAAGCCCCGCTACTAATAGAACAATCTATGTGTCTGTAACACTAAAAAGTAAAAAATAAAAACTACGTTTAAAATACCCGACTTAAAAAACGGCAAAGTACAAAATAACTTAAAATACTATCATTTGTATGTGCTATCTATTGATAGGTCTGAAGTCGGTACCGGGATCCGTATCTTTAGTGTAGGAATTTCATTATAGTAAGTACCTAAGCTGTTTATAATTTTGTTTAGGGCTTGGCACCGATTTCAAACCTATCAATAGATAGCACATACAAATGATAGTATTTTAAGTTATTTTGTACTTTTCCGTTTTTAAGTCGGGTTTTTTAAACGTAGTTTTTATTATTTGCCTGAACAACTTCAAGCCCATAAATGTCTACTGTTGAATATAGGCCTCCCCATGAGAATGCCAATCTGTACGGTCCTGTGCCACTTGCATTCAACGGCTCCCTGTGTCTTTTGAGTCAGTCGTGGTCGCCATTCGAGAAACTTTCTTTCCCAACGGTTGTCAATTCGAGTGATGTGGCCCGCTTGTGTCAATTATAGCCGGTCTTCTATGAATTTTCGTATATCAAATTTTGTCACGTTTAGAAATACCAAGCATAGCCCTCTCCATGTCACGCTGAGCGGATTTAAACATTTTTATTAGCCCAAAAAGGTTAATAAAAATAATAAATATAAAAGCTGGTTGAATTAATTATGTATGTATCAGGATCTCCAGTGTGATAGCGGCTTCGAATACTACCAACCCTTACTTTGCTCGTGGATGTGGTAAAAGTAGTCGTCTTTCGTCTAGAGTCTTATAACGACCTGGGCCAACTCCATCTGATGCCGTTTGGTCAACAATTACATTCTCAAGGAGGGTTGACGTCTGGTAGGCGGCCGGTCATATAACTATTGCCAATAACTTTTACAATATGTACTATGAAAGTAGAGTACATATTGTATCGACCTCAAGTAATTGGGATAAGAGTAGTAGACTGATGATGTATCAGGATCTCCAGTACAATAGTCTCTTTGAAACAAACATTATAAATGAAATATTCCAGACTTCATACATACATACATACATATCATCACGTCATATCCCTTGCAGTGTAGGCAGAGAGAACAGAGTGCCAGAGAACTCTATCTTTGCATACTTCACTCGCTTCCTCAACATTCATAATTCTCTACATACACGCTCGCCGGTTTCGGAGACTGTTGACTCCACCTTCCTTCAGTACATGACCGATCTGGTCTAGGTAGGTTAGTCTCGGTCTCCCCCGGTACCTACATCCTTCCACTTTCGCATTGTATATCTTCTTAACCAGACGTTCGTTCGTTTCGTTCGTTCGACTTCATATATCTTTTTAAATATCTTGGTAGTTTAAATATGTCATTCATTAGAAATTCTCGAAGAAGATCGACATCTGAGCAATGGCAATGCTGTTCGGTGAGCGAGAGAGCTGACAGGCCAACTTTCTGGATGGGTTTAGGGTTTCTATTGGTAGAGCGGCCTAGCTGTACCTACCCTTGCTATTGCAAACTTCCATAGGCCGCAGTAACACTTATCATCAGGTGTCCTGCATTCTCGTTTGCTTTTTTCACCATTTTTTTTTCCGCAGTGTGGACCATGGATGTGGTCGCGCCCCGACAAATCCATCCGGAGGCAACAAATGAGGCGGCGCGCAACCCCATGGACCCACCCTGCAAACACCTCTCTTCGCCGTGCGAGCGGACCACCGGTACCCGATCTTTGTCTTCGGTGGCCCGCCCAGCGGTTTACCCTTACGGGTTCCTCTCGTGTCGACGCCCCGACAGCTGCGAGATGACAGCCTCGCAGAAGGCGGCGCCGCCGTCCCAGTTCCTGACGCTGTCGACCATCGCTTTCACGACAGCCGGCAGCGTCAGGTCGGCACCGATAACAGCGACGAGGTCATGGCGCTGCCCGTCCCAGCTTGGACATACCTCGAGCGTATGTTGCGCCGTGTCCTCGTCATTACTGCAATGATGGCAGGACGAAGGCCACTCCTTATACGCGACCATTTGCAGGTACTAGCCGAAGCAACCGTGCCCCGACAATACCTGCACCAACCGAAAGGAGAGGACTCCGTGCCGCCGCTCCATCCACTCCATCAGTACGGGCCGGAGGGCCTCGACGGTAACAACACCGTGTTCAGGCCTCTCCAGCCGCGTAACCCAACGGGCGATGACGTCTCGGCGGGCGTCCTCGCACCAGGTGGCTATCTCATTAAACGATGGGGAGCCACCTTCGTCGCGCACTGAGGTTACCCACCGGTAGAGGTCGGAGAGCATCTCCGCCTCTAGGTCCCACGGGGGTGTCCCGGCCAATAGGCATGCCGCCTCGGTTGACACCGTGCGGTACCCACGAATGCCTCTGACCGCCATGACTCGCTGTGGCCTCCATAGTACAGCCCTGAGCTGGGCGTTCAGAGCCCTCGCCCACACGGGTGCGCCGTACATGGCCATTGAGCGGATCACCCCCTCATACAGCCGTCGGCCCTCGAAACTGGGTCCGCCCACGTCCGGCATGAGCCGCAATAGGGCGGACGCCGCGCCAGCCGGGGCGCAATCCTGCGAAAATGCTCCCGGAACCACCAACGCCCGTCGAGCACCAGACCCAAATACTTCATATGGGCCTGGATACTGATGTGGATAGAGTTGACGACTAACGAGGCGCCGATAGGCAGCCTTACACGGGGCCCATGACAAAGAAGTGCCTTCGTCTTATTTAGGGCCACCCTCAGCTCCAGCGCCTCGATTCGCCTGACCATCTCTTGTTTTTTTCACCATAAACAATAAAAAAAAGAAGACTAGATTATGACTGTCTTTTATATAATGCAAGCGCAAAGATTATTATTATCCTCTAAACTCGTATATATCCCCACTGCTGGGTTCATATCAATCCCACAATAATAGACAAAACGACATACTATACCATACTGGTCAAACGTGTTGGTATAGACTTTTATTTCGAGTTTTCCTTTTCATGCATAGATGTTATATACAATTATACATATTATCCTTGTGGTGACGGTATAAGAATACAATTCAACATCCCTTATCTTACACGTGGGTGATCGTACGAGACGATTAAGGGATATAAAACGCATATAACGTCTATGTTAATGAAGGAAAACTCAAAACAAAACTCTATACTAACACGTCTGACCAGCGCGGGGGTAGGGTAGGTTAATTTCCCTCCCATTGCGGATGAGTCCCTAGCCCAACAGTGGGACATATATGGGCTGTAATGATGATGAATGATGATACTCTTTAGACGTCTTTACAAGTAAAATAGAGAAGTACTGATTTGTATTTTCACTTTGTCACCACACGAAGATCATATAATGTTCTTTCACTACCAAAACTTGTATCTAGCCATCAGCTAATTGGAGTTCTGAATGCTATTTATTATGTTGTGCTATCAACTGAATAAATAAGTATAATGATTGGTAATATTACCAATTAAAAACCATCTCATAAATAGTCGATGAACCCATTCATTTTATCGAATTTATAATAAGTTAGTATTGTCTTGATAATAGGTAAGATTTATTGATTTAATAATGATAAGTAAGATATTAATTTATAATATATATTGATATAAATTTATTGCTGTCACTGAGTGAACTACCCGAACGCGGGCAGATTTTATTGATGATTTAATGCGCTTAAAAGATTTATGCAAGGGAATTTAATTTAGATTTAGCTGGCACCGACTCCAAAAAAATAGTACTTTTAAATAAATATTAATAATTTCGTTTATTATATTTCAATGCTCCTTGCTTTGAAATACAAAATATAATATTATTATCCATTTTTCTTGACATAGTATAAGTTTTTACATACCTGTAAATAGGTAGGTATACTATAAGTTCGTAAATTGTTCTGTTATTCTTTTGAGATTAAACTAATTAAAAGAATTATTTTCTACTTTTTAGTGTAAGTTTATTGTATATCGTTTATCGTAGGTATAGTTTTGAAGTCGGTTTTTAAAATATATTTTTATTATTGCTTATAGTGGCAAAGGAGCAAGCAACATACTTGATCGTAAGTTATTGTGTTGCTAATGGACCTTTTTAATTTTAAGGACACAGCTACCCTTGCTGCCGGCCAATCAAATACAACCCAGAAAGTTGGTTTTCCAACTCTCTAACGCAGCGAACAAAATCTAACAATACACTTAGAACGAACTGGCCCGCAGCTGCGGACAGTAAAGTTATCACCAGTGTGACCTAACTACTACAAATATGGAGGAGTTTTGAGCCTTTTTTTTTTTTTTTTTTTTTTTTTTTTCGCAAGGTGGGACCATGGATGTGGTCGCGCCCCGGCAAATCGTCCCGGGGCGACGGAAGAGGCGGCGCGCAACCCCATGGACCCACCCTGCAAACACCTCTCTTCGTGCGAGCGAACCACCGGTACCCGATCTTTGTCTTCGGTGGTGGAGTTTTGAGCCTAGCAGTGAGATATATATCAGCTGAGATGATCATGAGAAAGAACTGATAGAACTAGAAAATATCAGTAAAAATACTTTTATTTCATATGTAATACTCGCGTAAAGATTATTTATGTCCTCTGGCCGTTGGCCATCGAAGACAAAGATCGGGTACCGGTGGCCCGCTCGCACGGCTAAGAGAAGAGTTTGCATGGTGGGTCTATGGGGTCAGGCGCCGTCTCTTCCGTCGCCCCGTACCGATTTGGCAAGGCGAGACGCATCCATAGTCCACCGCAAAAAAAAATGTCTTCTGGCCGTTACAAACGAAGCAAAGATAAGATTAGTAAAACGATCAATTCATATTGTATTTATGATGCAATGGAATATAAATGACCACATAAATAGTGGTTATTTACTATTTATATTTTGCATTATTGAAATGGATGATTCGTGATTGATTCGACCCATATTATGATATTGGCCTGAATTTTATGCAACAGACCATTTAAACAATCATTCAGCCAAATTGATTTGTTACAATTCATTCAATGCAACGTATTAATATTGGCAATGGTATATTTGTGTGGTGACGTAGTAAGTATACAATTCACCACCCATATTTACCCTTGGGTGATCGTAAGAGACGATTAAGGGATAAAACGCATATAATATTTATGCATTAGAGTATTGGTGTAAAGAAACATGTGGAAAGAATTCCGCACGAATGTCTGGTTAAGAAGACATACAATGCGAAAGTGGAAAGATGTTGGTACTGGGGGAGACCGAGACTACCACCCATATTACCCTTGGGTGATCGTAAGAGACGATTAAGGGATAAAACGCATATAATATTTATGCATAGAGTATTGGTGTAAAGAAACATGTGGAAAGAATTCCGAACGAATGTCTGGTTAAGAATATATACAATGCGAAAGTGGAAAGATGTTGGTACTGGGGGAGACCGAGACTAACCTACCTTGACCAGATTGGTCACGTACTGAAGGAAGGTGGAGTCAAGAGTCACCGAAACTGGCGAGCGTGTTTGAATAGAATTATGAATGTGGAGGAAGCGATTGAAGTATGCAAGGATAGAGTTCTCTGGCACTCTGTACTCTCTCCTGCAAAGGATATGGCGTGATGATATGTATGTATGTATATTTATGCAAGACAAAGAAAACTCGAAACGTAAGACTATACCAACACGTCTGCGGGTGACTGAATCGGGGATTAGTCTGGTCGTCCCGAAGCGAGGCCACAACGCGAGGACGACGCCTCGATGGCGAAAGCTGCCGGGGCGTCCACCCAAGGGGATACTCGCGAGGGTAAACCGCCACCGAAGACAAAGACCGGGATCCGGTGGCCCGCTCGCACGGCGGGGAGAGGTACATGTAGGGCTGATCTATGGAGTTGCGTGCCACTTCTTCTGTCGCCCCGGATGGATTTAGAGGGGTGTAACCAATCCATAGCCGGCCGCCAAAAAAAAAAACAAAAAAAAAAGTACCAATACGTCTAACCAGCGTGGTATAGTAGGTCAATTTCCCTCCCATTATAGAGGAGGCTCAAGCCCAACAGTGGGACATGTGTGAGCTGAGATGATAAATATTGGCGATATTGAAGACATGTTGGCGTTCTCAACGATTTTTTATTCCAAGTTTTGAGCAGCGGTATAGATTGCCTTAGATGGGCCTTTTATCAAAATGTATCCGGTGCTCTTGTATTATATTACATATCTTAGTGTTTCAACGTCTTATATTATATATTTTTTAGTCAGTAAGGAAGGATGTACCCGACTAGAAAAAAAGTATGGTTCAACCAGATCATGTATCTGGACCCGATCAGGATAGAATGAGGCATGCCGGATCCGGCAAACCCGATCAGGACCAGGTCTGGTCCTGATCAGGATAGCCTGATGTGAAATAACATCAAGTATGGTAAGGCATACCGGATCAGGACC
This sequence comes from Lymantria monacha, assembly GCA_905163515.2. Taxonomy (NCBI): domain Eukaryota; kingdom Metazoa; phylum Arthropoda; class Insecta; order Lepidoptera; family Erebidae; genus Lymantria; species Lymantria monacha. The sequence continues at coordinate 20,481,017 of LR991104.1, read as the reverse complement.
AGGTCAGGACCAAATAAGGATAGCCTGATGTGAAATATCATCAAGTATAGTAAGGCATACCGGATCAGGACCAGGTCAGGACCAAATAAGGATAGCCTTATGTGTAATATCATCAAGTATGGTAAGGCATACCGGATCAGGACCCGATCAGGACAGAATGAGGCATGCCGGATCCGGCAAACCCTATCAGGACCAGGTCTGGTCCTGATCAGGATAGCCTGATGTGAAATAACATCAAGTATGGTAAGGCATACCGGATCAGGACCAGGTCAGGACCAAATAAGGATAGCCTGATGTGAAATATCATCAAGTATAGTAAGGCATACCGGATCAGGACCAGGTCAGGACCAAATAAGGATAGCCTTATGTGTAATATCATCAAGTATGGTAAGGCATACCGGATCAGGACCCGATCAGGACAGAATGAGGCATGCCGGATCCGGCAAACCCTATCAGGACCAGGTCTGGTCCTGATCAGGATAGCCTGATGTGAAATAACATCAAGTATGGTAAGGCATACCGGATCAGGACCAGGTCAGGACCAAATAAGGATAGCCTGATGTGAAATATCATCAAGTATAGTAAGGCATACCGGATCAGGACCAGGTCAGGACCAAATAAGGATAGCCTTATGTGTAATATCATCAAGTATGGTAAGGCATACCGGATCAGGACCCGATCAGGACAGAATGAGGCATGCCGGATCCGGCAAACCCTATCAGGACCAGGTCTGGTCCTGATCAGGATAGCCTGATGTGAAATAACATCAAGTATGGTAAGGCATACCGGATCAGGACCAGGTCAGGACCAAATAAGGATAGCCTGATGTGAAATATCATCAAGTATAGTAAGGCATACCGGATCAGGACCAGGTCAGGACCAAATAAGGATAGCCTTATGTGTAATATCATCAAGTATGGTAAGGCATACCGGATCAGGACCCGATCAGGACAGAATGAGGCATGCCGGATCCGGCAAACCCTATCAGGACCAGGTCTGGTCCTGATCAGGATAGCCTGATGTGAAATAACATCAAGTATGGTAAGGCATACCGGATCAGGACCAGGTCAGGACCAAATAAGGATAGCCTGATGTGAAATATCATCAAGTATAGTAAGGCATACCGGATCAGGACCAGGTCAGGACCAAATAAGGATAGCCTTATGTGTAATATCATCAAGTATGGTAAGGCATACCGGATCAGGACCCGATCAGGACAGAATGAGGCATGCCGGATCCGGCAAACCCTATCAGGACCAGGTCTGGTCCTGATCAGGATAGCCTGATGTGAAATAACATCAAGTATGGTAAGGCATACCGGATCAGGACCAGGTCAGGACCAAATAAGGATAGCCTGATGTGAAATATCATCAAGTATAGTAAGGCATACCGGATCAGGACCAGGTCAGGACCAAATAAGGATAGCCTTATGTGTAATATCATCAAGTATGGTAAGGCATACCGGATCAGGACCCGATCAGGACAGAATGAGGCATGCCGGATCCGGCAAACCCTATCAGGACCAGGTCTGGTCCTGATCAGGATAGCCTGATGTGAAATAACATCAAGTATGGTAAGGCATACCGGATCAGGACCAGGTCAGGACCAAATAAGGATAGCCTGATGTGAAATATCATCAAGTATAGTAAGGCATACCGGATCAGGACCAGGTCAGGACCAAATAAGGATAGCCTTATGTGTAATATCATCAAGTATGGTAAGGCATACCGGATCAGGACCCGATCAGGACAGAATGAGGCATGCCGGATCCGGCAAACCCTATCAGGACCAGGTCTGGTCCTGATCAGGATAGCCTGATGTGAAATAACATCAAGTATGGTAAGGCATACCGGATCAGGACCAGGTCAGGACCAAATAAGGATAGCCTGATGTGAAATATCATCAAGTATAGTAAGGCATACCGGATCAGGACCAGGTCAGGACCAAATAAGGATAGCCTTATGTGTAATATCATCAAGTATGGTAAGGCATACCGGATCAGGACCCGATCAGGACAGAATGAGGCATGCCGGATCCGGCAAACCCTATCAGGACCAGGTCTGGTCCTGATCAGGATAGCCTGATGTGAAATAACATCAAGTATGGTAAGGCATACCGGATCAGGACCAGATCAGGACCAAATAAGGATAGCCTGATGTGTAATATTATCAAGTATGGTAAGGCATACCGGATCAGGACCTGATCAGGACAGAATGAGGCATGCCGGATCCGGCAAACCCTATCAGGACCAGGTCTGGTCCTGATCAGGATAGCCTGATGTGAAATAACATCAAGTATGGTAAGGCATACTGGATCAGGACCAGATCAGGACCAAATATAGATAGCCTGATGTGAAATATCATCAAGTATATAGTAAGGCTTGTAGTATATCAGAACCAGAAACAGTTTTCGTAACACGAAAAAAATATCAATCAAAATTCAAAAAAGTGACATGATTGTCATATTTATGCCACGGCGAAATCGTATTTGCATCAGAGGAGATTAATCTGAAATCTTTAATTAATCATATGTATTTAATAATAATAATAATGTTTAATTAATAATATAAAAATAATTTATATTTAAAGTAAAAAATAAATAATACACATACATATCATCACGCCATATCCCTTGCAGGGTAGGCAGAGAGAACAGAGTGCCAGAGAACTCTATCTCTGCATACTTCACTCGCTTCCTCAACATTCATAATTCTCTTCATACACGCTCGCCGGTTTCGGAGACTCTTGACTCCACCTTCCTTCAGTACATGACCGATCTGGTCTAGGTAGGTAAGTCTCGGTCTCCCTCGGTACCTACATCCTTCCACTTTCGCATTGTATATCTTCTTAACCAGGCGTTCGTTCGGCATTCTTTCCACATGTCCGAACCATCGGAGCATTCCCTTTCGCATCTTTACACCAATACTCTCTTTCATACCTACTCGCTCTCTTACGTCGTCGTTACGAATGCGGTCGGTCAGCCTAACTCCACAGATTTTCCGCAGAGATCGCATTTCGACCGCATTAATTTTACTTTCATACTCTTTTCTGCATACCCAACTCTCGCTTCCATACAGTAATGTTGGGACAAGCACTGCGTTATGTATTGCTACACGTGCCTTCTGGCTGAGGTGGTGGCTGCCGAGAAGTTGCCCCAACGCTCCGTTCACTCTATTTCCCGCATTCACTCTTCGCTCTATATCAGTGGTGTACCTTCCATCTCGGCTAAATCCACATCCAAGATATACAAATTCATCCACTTGCTCTAGTACATCATTACCTATTGTTACTCTTACATCTGTTCTGGTTTTATCTCTTTCAAAGACCATTATTTTGGTTTTGCTCACATTCACGCGTAGACCCCTTTTCTTACAATCTTCTGTCATTGTGTCGACTAGGGTCTGCAGGTCAATCGCTGACTGTGCCAGCAGGACTGCATCATCTGCATAAAGCAGAGCAGTGACCACTGAGTCGCCCATCTGGACTCCCACATTCATATCGTTCAACCTTTGGAGACATTTATCCAGATATATGATAAACAGCCTGGCTGACAGAACGCACCCCTGCTTAACGCCGATATTGACGTCAAACCAAGGCGACATTCCATCATCCAGCCGCACACAGGCTCTACAGCCCATGTAACTGGACTGCACAGCCTGTAGCAGTTTACCGTTAATACCATACTCCGGTAAAATGTCCCAAAGTTCCTTTCGTACAACCGTGTCAAATGCTCTCTCCAGATCCACAAAACTGCAGAAAACCCTCTGACCTAGAGCCAGATGCTTCTCCACAATGTTGCGCAGAGAGAACACTTGATCCATGCATCCCCTTCCACTCCTGAAACCTCCTTGTGTCTCACACAGTAAACCATCGGACACCATCCTCATTCTCCTTTCAATAATTTTTCCATACACTTTTGCTGCCAAACTGGTCAAGCTTATGGCCCTGTAATTTGCGCAGTCATAACGTGAACCCTTGTTTTTAAACAAAGGCACGATGATTGCGCTATTCCAGTCCCTGGGAACCATTCCCGAGCTCCAACATAAATTGAGGAGCAACAGGAACGCCTCCCAGACACAAGAGCCACCGAGCTTGATCATCTCGGCAGACACCATATCAATGCCCGCTGCCTTACCATTTTTCAAACTTCTTATCGCCCATTCAACTTCATCCATACTGATGCCATCGGAGGACGCCGTTGTCGAATGCTGATCCACTAAACCACATCCAACACCGGCGCCAACCGTAGCATCCGCATACATATCGCCAAAATATTCACTCCATCGGCTTAACACGTCTTGTGTTTGTGTAAGAATGTCTCCACCTTTAGACCTTATTTTATTCATTCTGAAGGCTGACCAACCACCCCGAGACTTCTTCACCTCCCTCCAAAAGAGTTTGGTGTTACCCTCGAAGTTTTTAGTCAGCCTATCTTCTGCACTCATACTTGCTCTATCACGTTTCTCTTTCACTAAGGCCTTGGTGTCATTCTTACATTGCCGATATATTTCTTTCTTCTGTTCAGTCATACTGTCATTCAGATTCAAAGAAGAGACATAGTTCAGCCACGCTTTCTTCTTTTGCTCTACGGTAGCTGCCACTTCCGCATCCCACCATGCATCACCATTTGTTTTTCTATGCTTCTTTGAACTTCCACATACTTCTTTCGCTGTATCTACCATACTCTCTTTCAATACTCTCCAGCATTCTTCAATGTCCGATTGCGGCTGGCTTGCCATCGTCAGCCGTTCTCGGACACCCTCTGCATACTTTTCTCTTACACACTCTTCTTGCAACCTTTCAACCTTTATTCTTTCAAGCCCTCCGAAGTGGACACGCTCTCGCCAGTGCCTCCACTTTCTGAACAGACCACTAAATCTCGCAATAACGAGATAGTGGTCCGTGTCGACTGTGGGGCCCCTGTAGGCTCTTGCGTCCAATATTTTGCTTCGGAGGCGACTGTCTACCAAAATTAAATCTATTATGCTTTTCTGTTCATTCCTTCTCCATGTATACATATGGATGTCCTTATGTTGGAAAAATGTGTTTGACACAATAAGGTTTCTCTCCATGCATACATCCGCTATGAGCCTACCTGCGTCGTTCACTCTCTTATCACCAAATGGACCAAGTACGTCCTCATAGTCGGGACGCTTGGTCCCCACCCATCCGTTCAAATCTCCGCATACAATCACGCGTTCACTGGTTTCTGCCATATCCAGAACTTCCCTAACATTGTCCCAAAACTTCTCTAGGTCTGATGCCACCGAGGATCCTACGGGAGCATATGCTACAACCATGAATACCTTGGTGACACCTAGTTTTATACGGATCCAGAGAAGTCTGGGATCATACATTCCGTAATCCTTCACACCTGAGGCCAAGCGAGAGGACAACAGCACTCCTACCCCCATGCTGGCTCGATCGCTCTGTGGTACACCAGACCACAGAGCCATCCCGCCACCAGGAAGATCGCAGGCGTCGCTGCCCCTTCGCTTGGTCTCTGTTACACAGAGCACGTCTAGCTGTTTGTCCGCCATGACGGATATCAGCTCGTGCAACTTACCTTCCACACAACCTCTTACATTCCACGTGCCCACCCGGCACTCCGTTCTCCTCGACTCGCCTAACTGGGCAAGGCGTGATGGGTGGCGGCCCCCATCGCCGCAACTGCCGATGTTCGTACCGACGGGGGCGGGTCGGTACGCGTCGCCTCCGGGGGACGCCCTAACCCGCATTGCGGTACGCATTTCGAGCCGGATTAGCAGTCTAATTAGACTGGCAGGGGACGCGAACGAGCACGCTCCGGACTATGCCCCCCTATATATATATATATATATGTGTATATATATATATATAAATAATATATATATATATACATATATATATATATATATATATATATATATATATATATATATATATAAATAAATGTACCTAACATTTGAAAACATAGATAGATAGAAGTATTACATTGTAGCAACCATTCTAACATTTAATGTTTTGGGTCATAATAAATAGATGGCGTTAGTAAAATGACGTCATTATTTGAATCGCGGTGTTAAGATTCTCCGAAGCGTAATGACATGACCTAATATTAAATTAGTTGTTATCGAATCAGATTTAAACAGATCGATCAGGTCATGAATGAGAAATTCAGGCGACAGTTGCAGTCGTTAGCATCTGGTGGTTGCGCCATAATCGGAACGGCCCACTGGGACTCTCTATGATAAGAATATAGCACTGCATTCGGTGCCTACGTCATATATGAATTTATATTTTTACCTATTAAACATGTTCTTTAAGATATTCATGTTTTTTAAAAGGACCGGACTGGGCATACTCGTTTTGGATCAGGCAAGATATATAACGCAGATGATTGATTTGGTTCCGATCAGTAAAATTTCATCCGGACCCGATCAGGAACGCCTGATCTGGACCCGATCAGGAATGCCTGATCTGGACCCGATAAGGTTTTCCTGATCGGGTCCAGATATATCTTCTGCGTTACATACCTTATCTGGTCCAGATCGGGCATGCCCGGTCCGGTCCTGCTAAGGAAGACGAAAAAATTTCTAGTCGGGTAGGTACCGGGGGAGACCGAGACTAATCTACCTAGACCAGATTGGTCACGTACTGAAGGAAGGTGGAGTCAAAAGTCTCCGAAACTGACGAGGGTTTATGAAGAGATTTATGAATGTTGATGAAGCGAGTGAAGTATTGAGTTAACAGCATTGAGTTCTCGACTTCGGTGGACCCATCAGACTGAGGGCACAACAAAATAATTTTTTAATTATATTTCTATCATAATAACAGATCTTTAATAGTCGCAATTAAATTTTATTGTACATTGTTGTTATTATTGATTTGTTATTGTAACAATCTCAGGGCTTTGGACCTTATAATTTATATAATAAGATAACCCAAACCTTAAACCCTGGCAGTTGAAGGGAATGACCTTGGAGGAAACTAATGTGACCATTATTTTTTATGTCAGAATGAGACGCTTATAGAAATAGATAAAAATATGAAGTTATATTAATATTTATAAAAAATAAGGACACGAGAACAATGTTATAATTATTATATAATTTGATATAATTGCAGTCACAGACTCATTCGGTTCGGTTTTATCTATACTAATAATTGGAGAATCGGTTTTTTTGTTCGGTTATACTGCGAAAACTACCAAGCTGATCGAAATAATACCTACTTATATCATAAGATGCTACGTGTTTCGGAGAAGGTTTTAGTATATGATATAATGGCGATTACTTATCCGAAAAGGAGGAAAGCGGGTGGGAGCAGCTATCTAGTGTATTATATTTGTCGATAGAGCTTATCATTAGTTTTAATATATTGCTTCTAGTTTTCAGTAAAAAGTAAGTAATACTGTACAATGTGTAAACATTGTCAAGTAGATGGCGCACGTCTCCTTAAAGACGTAAATATAATACGATGAGAGAATTGAATGTCCTACAATAGTTCACGGATTTCCAATAGGTGTGAGTTCGAATCCCACTTGTGACATCATTTTTCGCTCGTAATCGGGTTTTTTTTTAAATTAATCAAGCATATTAAATACTTAATTTCAGTAATTTGAAAAGGTAAGTATTTATAAATACCCGATACGAAACGAAAAATGATGTCACAAGCGGGGTTCGAACCCGCACCTATTGGGAATCCGGCCCAACCGTGCTGCCATTTACACCATCGTGAACTATTTTAGGACATGCAAATTTCGAATCATATTATATCTTACGTCTTCAAGGTGACGTATGCCATCTATCGGACAATGTTTACACATTGTATAGACTTAATACTTCAAACTTTACAGTTAGAATTGTATTAAACGATGACACAACCTTGTTATTCAAATTACTGAAATTTTTAGCATTTAATATGCTTAATTATTTATAAATACCCGATACGAAACGAAAAATGATGTCACAAGCGGGGTTCGAACCCGCACCTATTGGGAATCCGGAAAAAAGGTAAGTAGTTTAATAGTGGTAGGGGTGCACTATTGAGAGATTTCTGTGTACAGCCATGCGCCGGTCCATCTACGGTATCCAATACCGGTACCAAATTCTCGCAGAAAATCGAAGTCTGGACTACAATATACTTTTCTTTCTTTTCTTTTTTAAAAAGACACCTCCCTGCACTAAAGAAAATAATCCTTGTATCGCGGGGGACTTTACAAACATGCAATTAACGCAGACAAATTACACTCAGGCTCAGAACAACACTTTGTGGATCGCACAAAGTGGTGGGTGGTACCCTGCGTGGGAATCGGACCCACGGCACTGGCACGGAAGGTCGGTATCCTAACCACTACGCCATCTGTGCAGTCAATATAATACTGTTGAGCTCCATTCGTTGAACATAAGAGCTGAAAGGCCAACATTCTGGGTGAGTTTTGATTAGAAGCCTAGTTGTACCCCCGGCATTGTGAAGGTCTAAAGGCGAAGATAAAAAAAGTAATATCACGATATTGCTAATATCACCACCTTCCGTGTAGTGACGGAGTAAGAATACTATTCACCACCCCATATCTTACCTGTGGGGGATCGTACGAGACAACTAAGGGATATAAGACGCATGTAACATCTATGCGACAGAAGAAAAACTCGAAACAAAACTCTACACCAACACGTCTGACCAGCGCGGTATAGTAGGTTAAATTTCCTCCCATTACGGAGGAGGCCCGAGCCCAACAGTAGAACATTTATGGGCTGTGAGGATGATGATTGCTAATATTACCTAATCTTAGTAATCAAAACAGGACATTTTTGTTTTGACTGTGGACAACGGGATAGATAGCCCGAAAATGGTTTGTCCCGTCAAGTACGGTACATATGGCCACATTAGATATGCTATATTCTCAGTTCAAGATTCGTAATTTTACGCTTTCAATTATAAATAGGGTGACAGATTTGACTTTGCCGTCCATTAATCACGTGAGGTTTGAAGGGGGGGGGGGGGGGAGATGTTTGACAAAAATCACGATACATCACAAGGCGGAGGGGGAAGGCGGATTGTGTGGTAAGATATCACGTGTATTTACGTTTTTCGTCAAACGCTGGTTCTTCTTCTTATGTATTGGCAATCAGCTACATATACGAGCTATTGGTGCCAGTGTCAAGTAATAAATATTTTCACGTTTTTAGTCTTTCAAGTCAGTCGTTGTCTAAGTCAAATTGTCACCATTAACAGTGCAATGGCCACACTGTTAATGGTATCTTGTGGGAATTTTGATGGAAAACGAAAACGTTGTAAAGCACTTTTATATGATATTCACTACATCCCAGTATTTCCGCACATCACATTACATAAAATGCCATCAAAATTATCTAATATAACACGTTAAAACACAAAGATATCGAATATAATACAAGAGCACCACATGACGTTTTCAAATTCCCGTCAAAAGTCCAAACGCTGATTTTAAACTGAAAAGTGACGTGTAGTGTGACTTTGACTTGCCGTTGCCATAGGTGATCTGTATAAAGACCTTTTTGTAAAATATAAAAAAAGCAAAAAACCGAGAATATATTGAGCTGTGGGCTACTTCTTTGTAGGTACTAAAAAAGTCACGTGATGTTGGTGGGGGAGGGGGATAATATTTTGTAAAAATTGTCACTTCAAAACATGAATATGAAAATCGGCGCCAAGTTCAATCCTACTAAAAAAAAAAGAAAAAATATATATTTTTGTATTATATCTCGTATTTGTATACGCTATTTGACATTCTATTATACAGTACAGGTTGCTGATTTAATTAGTAGAATCCTTGAAGGGGGTGTATCAGACCATGATACACTATTCAAATCAGTAAAAAAAATAGTACTTAAGTTTTGATTAAATTACCATACTGATAAACGGTCAATACACTTGTACTATAAAAATTCGATGTAGGCATATACTCATGCGTTTGACACTGAACTAGTAGCCAAATAGTTCCGCTCTCGCTGCGCTCACCGCCGCACAGCTGGTCGAAATATACTTACAGGTCAATGTACGACAATACCTACTGTTTTGTTTAATGACAAACCTACTGTTTTGATAAAAAACAAATCACTTTATCTCGGGATTGGGCAGACCTTAGAGTCTGCAACTAACTTTTGTTGAAGTTTTTTATGACGTCATTCCTACACCTAGTTTAAGTTATTCTAGTAATAAAATCGGCACCCTATATTCTGTGCTAATTAACTACTTAATAAAAATAATCCTACAATATATATAAGTTTATTTTTATTAAGTAGTATCCTCTACATTGTATTGAATATAGACTAGTTCAGTCATAACTCGAAATCTATTTATCCGAACTGCGAAACATAAAACGTAGGTTTATACATAGATAAGTTATTGAGAGGTCACCGAGCAATATGGCTCCGTTCGCGCGCTCAGCCCGTCACTTTGTTTCTCAAATGCATATAACTAAATTTTATTAATAATTATTACTACAGAAGTTATATAAAATAATGAAACAACCTTCTGTAATGGAACTTGCTCTCCTGTGAATATTGATATTTCTCATTGTTGCGAATATCGGATTAGAGAAAAAGTCGTTTAATTAATTATTAAAGCGTTTACTGAATAAATTACAATGCAATTGAGCGAGTATAATGTGTGCTTTCCATTTAATACAAAAAGTGACGCAGTGTTCGATAAAGCGCTTTCCATCAACGACACCGTTGAACACAGCCGTACACTGTTCGACATTCGAAAAAGTGGTGTTTGACAGATGCTTACCTACTTTCATAGAGTACTTTAAATATATAGGTACTACTTTGCTTGAATATTAAGTATCATTACTTAACCTCGCAATTTATTTACGGCATATTCTAGTAGTATTATTTGAGATTATTAAATTGAGCTTGTCTCTTACTGCTAATTAAAATTTAATAAAAATGTAGAATGTAAATATTGCATTATTGAAGTGAGCCCTGATAATGTGGTTATGTTTATAAATTATTGAGCCAAGACTTTGTCAAGGAACTTGCATTTAGGTATACGACGCCCAGAATTTTGCGATATTGTTGCACTCTAGTGTTATTTTGAGACAACTAGCTGTTTCATTTAAACGTTTACACAGTGTTTGGCAGTGTTTCACAATGTACCGCAGAGTCCCTCTGTGGTAACTAAATGGAAAGCAACCATTAATAGTATTATTGACGGTGGGCGTATATTAGTAATGCGAAAAGTTTTCTTCTTTTCATGGCGCTGGTATCGCCGTCCCACCTCTTAGGTTGGTTTATGCAAATATGAGTATATGTGTGTAGCTACATAAGGTACGTTTAAAATAAGCGCCAACACTTATTTTATAATTATACAAGTAATTAAGTTTTACTTAATATAAACTCAATTGATTATTTTTTAATCTTTCACTGTTTTCGTATCTTTTTCTTTGTATACCCATGATTACGTAGCTGGATACTAAATATGAACATTCTAGGTCATTGATGATAGTTTCAATAATATTATTATCTAATAATAGTATGGTCACCTAAACAAATAATAAATAAATCAATAATAAACATAAAATAATCATTAGTCACCTGCCCTCTTCCCACGCTAAGTGGGATCGGCGCAACATGTTCTAGCCTTCCATAAGCTTCTATCAGCCGTCATATCTGCACTTACAACTTTCATACACATATTAGACATGTGTAAGTAATGCGAGTGATGTATCACACGTAATATTACCTGACCGCGTACTGTCATATTACACATTACGCGACTAAACATCGCATCACATTAAACATCACACACATTAAACATGACGCGAACACCCGTGTATTGTTCTGCATTTCTGCAATGTTCGGTGTCTGGCAATTCAATATTTATTTTGAGCTTTATTTTCAGAACCTTAAGGCTTATATTTCTTGACGCCGCCCGCCGCATATATAGAGCGCTATGGCATTACGCATCACACATGACATGAAATGTCACGTGTGATGTTTGAAGTGATGGTAAAATGTAATAGTACTCTGCACGAAATGTAATGCCATATCACATCACTTCGCGAAGTACTGTTTCGCGCATGTCTAACACATATCCTCTTTCCTACAATCCATCCACCACTCTTTTTGGGTCTCCCACGATTCTTCCGTCAATCTACAGACATATTGATAACCCTCCTTGTCACATGCCTTTCATCCCTCTTCATCACCCGTCCATACATAAAATAAGGAAAAATATTGTAGTATGTGTGTATGCGTGCATGTGAAAATTGTTCTTAATGTCGGGAAATTAAAAATCTAATACAAACGCTATAAATTCCTTAAAAATAGTTTTAATTTAGATTTGTTATACTCGCGGAACATAAGAAATCATAATTATGATCAGTACTAATTTGCTTTAGAGCTTCGTTCGAGAAGTCTAAATTAAGTATCTGAATATGAACGAATTTATCAATATTCATCATCACAGCCCATAAATGTCCCATTCTTGGGCTTGGGTCTCCTCTGCAGTGGGGAGGAAATTAACCTACTATAACGCGCTGGTCAGACGTGTTGGTATAGGGTTTTGTTTTGAGTTTTCGTTCTCTTACATAGATGTTATATGTGTTTTATATCCCTTAGTCGTCTCGTACGCTCACCCACGTGTAAGATATAGGGTGGTGAATAGTATTCTACTCCATCACCACACGGAAAATTATCAATATTATGATAATATATTCAATATTTTTAGGTTGATTTGTATAATGTTATATTTCAAAAAAAAAACTAATAGGTGTAAAAAAATAGTTAACATGTAGCAGTGCTTTATGTGTGTGTCACATTCGTCAAATGTTTCTAGAGACCTTCAATTGATTGGCAAGCGCCTAATTAAAAGCAACAACGTGAATTACTAACAGTCATTGACTTAAATATAAAATCTCATGATAAATAAAGACATGGCGTAAAGGTCTTTATAATTGCAAGTATGATATAAAATTACTTAAAAGGTTCTGGGCATTATGAGATAAAAAAATATGTACGTATACAAATATGATAGAAGGTGACCATAAGAACTATTAAATTCAATAGATTTTCTTCAATAGATCTGATTCATCGTTATCTCAGCTCATATAATTTCCACTCAGAAGCGGCTCTAGCACATGTAGCGCCCGGGTGCAATCAATAACCTGGCGCCCTTTTGTATCAGAATGCGTTGAACAAAATGGACTAGGTTGATACTAACAAGACTACGCCCCCTAACAATAGGCGCCCGGGTGCACCGCACCCTCTGCACTATAGGTAAAGCCGGCCCTGGTTCCACTATTGGGTCTTCGCTGCAGTGGACAAGAACACGCTGATCAGACGAGTTGGTATAAGATTTTTAGTTTGAATTTTCCTTCTTTTAAATAGATATGCATATTATATTCCTCAATCGAATTTTACAACACCCATGGTCAAATTAAACGCAAGAAATGGCGCATGTGCTCTTATTCCGCCATCACACGTCATTTATTTTAAAAACATCATCCTGCACTAAGGAAATAATTTTTCTATTGCGGTTGACTTTACAAACATATAATTAACACAGATAAATCACACCCCAGACTCAGAATAACAGTTTGTTGATATATCTTTCTTTGAAATGCTCTAAAAATAAGAAAAATAAACTTTAATTAATTTAAAGCTTATTTTTTAATTTTTGTATTATCATCATCATCATCATCACAGCCCATAAATGTCCCACTGTCGGGCTCGGGCCTCCTCCGGAGGGAAATTAACCTACTATACCGCGCTGGTCAGACGTGTTGGTATAGGGTTTTGTTTCGAGATTTCCTTCTATCGCATAGATGTTATATGCGTTTTATATCCCTTAGTCGTCTCGTACAATCACCCACGGGTAAGATATGGGGTGGTGAATAGTATTCTTACTCCGTCACCACACGGAAGACAATTTGTATTATACAAGACTTATATTTTATAAAAGTTTATCTAAACTATTTTATACATGCGTAAACATCAATAATTAAGCCAGTTGCAATTTTATACTTAGTCTACTGAAAGCTCAAAATATCTGGTTAGGTTTCGGTTGGTGAGAAGAAGCCTAGCTGTACACTTGATCTTGCAAAGGTTCATGAGTTGTAAATGGCAAATACTCAAATTAAATGGTTTAAAGTAGAAAAAAATGTCGTGTGTCGTGGTATGTGTTACTGCCGCTCATGAATTTTTTTTTTTTTTGACGAGCCAGCAGCGCAAATATATAATAAAATCTCGGACGAATAATTAGAAAGAAATAGCAATATATTTTTTCAAATAATATCTTTTATTATCTATAAGCTCCTTAAGCGTATTCATATATTGCCAATTTTATATTTTGTTTAAAATTAATCTAATAACCAAACATCCGGCAAGAAACTCGTTGGAGTGGTCATATTTTTAAGTTAGTTTTATTTATATACAATTTAATTCGACATATTTTGTAAGTATAGCTTAAGTGTAATGAAACATGTACCAAGATTATTAAAAAAATTAACTTATTAAAAAATATAATATAAAAAAAATCATAGCTGGACCAGCTCCTTCAGCAGCACATGATTACGAGTTAACTACTAGAGCGACCATCGCTCTCGTTAACCATATAGAATAGAAGATCGCCATCCGATCTGCGCTTTACTTTTTAAAACTTATAAACGAGACCTTAACCTTGCCCTTGTATGATATATTAAAACCCCATAAAATATGTGTCAGACTCGTGGTTCAAGTGGTACAGTTGAGCTTCTACGACTATGAGCTAATAAAAAAAATGGAGTTGTTTGAGACTTTCTCAACTTGGAAAATATTCAAGGGAAATTAACAATAAAAAGCGCCAAGTTTAGAACTTTATCCAGTTAAAGGCAATAAATTCGTATTAGATTAGACAAAAAACTTTGCGGATAAAAATATATAATATAAAAATTGTGAATAAAGGTTTCATTTAGAATAGTACACGCTTAAATTTTAACTATTAATTATTTATGATTAATTAGCTAATTTCTTTTATTAATTAATGTAAACCTCCTCTTTTATTTAATTAATTTAAACAAATATTTTTTTATTACATAAATAATGTTTAAATGCCAATATTTATAGTAAAAAGAAAAGTCTGTCAATAGTCGATACTTAAATTACTAATTGATCCAATTCTAATAAAATTTACTCTTAATATTTTTAACATAAAATCAATAATAAACACATTGTATAAATAATAAAAAATAATAAATATAAAATATATTACGATATTTAAAACAAATATCACTAACCTCTTAGGAGAATTAAAACTATCACTACACTTAACTAAAACTCATAACCAAAACAAGAATCAAATTAAAAAAAAAACAATTAAAACCTTTACGAGATGATATTTTTATTTAAACTATATTATACAGTTCGAAATTCGATTTATGATTTAAAAGGTTTGGCGGTCGCGGGCGCGCGTTCGTTCGACTGCTCGAACGTGTATTGCGAAACTATATGTGTTTAACCTTAACTTTAGAGTAACTATTCATCTATCATTGTGGCCTCTCCTTATAATTATAATCCACGAACATTTTACAACATAATTCTGTTGTGGACGAAGGGATTTTAAGGTCGCTAATCATCAACAGAGGGCTACATTGTTATAAACAATGATTAATCTACAGCTTGGTTTTTTTTTTGAGAATAGCATAAGCACAGACATTGTGAATTCCTCCATAAAAACTTAACTGCAATAGTTAACGTAGTGATTATACCCATGCCCGTGTCGTGAGTTCGATTATAGGCCAGTAATTTAGGTGTAATTTGTGTTCGGTAATTATACGTTTGTAAATTCCCCCACAATACAAGGATTATTTTCTTAATACAGGATGGTAACATTTAAGAAAAAAAAATTTATTAAAAATCTCTTTAAACATTAGTTTTAATATTTTTTTATTATCTAGTATGTTTTTTTTTATTACTTATGGTGGCACACGAGCAGAGAGCACACCTGATGGTAAGTGTCACTGCCGCCCATGGACCTTTGCAATACCAAGGGTATAGCTAGGCCGCTGTCTACCAATAAAAACCCCAAAACCACCCTAGTTGAGCTTCCGGCTCTCTCGCTCACCGAACGAACCGCAATAGCACATTGCCATTACTCAGACGTCGATCTTCTGCGAGAGTGTGGTACTTACTACTCCGAACGGACCGGCCCGCGGCTGTAGATAGAGAACTGTCAACAGCGTGGCCCTACCAATATACAAATATATAATAATAATAATATATTTTTGTGTCTAATATTTACCAGCCTTTGATTGTTTATTGCTGAATGCTGAAGCTTCCCACATATGTTAAACATGACTATGATTGCTGTCTGTGGGCCATAGCCCACAGACAGCAATCTTCGCCGTGCGAGCGGGCCACCGGTACCCGATCTTTTATCTTCAACAATTACATTCCTAAAGAGTATTGATATCAGGCAGACTATTGATCATAAACTAGCCAGAGCTTTGTAATATATAGTATGGAAGAAGGATACATTTAGTGCTCCCTCCAAGTAATACTAACACGTCTGACTAGCGTGGTATAATAGGTCAATTACCCTCCCATTATAAAAGAGACTCGAGCTCAACAGTACATATATGAACTGAAATGGTGATGATGAAAATAAATTTATTCCTTTTTTTTGTGGTGGACTATGGATGCGTCTCGCCTCGCCAAATCGGTCCGGGGTGATGGAGAATGCGGCGCGTGACCCCACAGACCCACTTTGCAAACTCCTCTCTTCGCCTTGCGAGCGGGCCACCAGTACCCGATCTTTGTCTTCGGTGGGCAAAGAAATTTAGTCCTTGCGCATAAAAAACTAGTTCTCTTCTTCTTCGCTTCACTCTTGGACGCGGGCTTCCACCTATAAATAATAGTAATAAGTGTTTATTAAGTTAGAATCGTAACACATCGCATTTCAGCTCATATACGCCCCACTGTTGGGCACGAGTCTTCTCGAAAACTGAAGGGAAATTGACCTGATCAGATGTATTGGTATAGGGTTTTATTACGAGTTTTCCTTTCCTTTATTTGTATAAATGTTATTTGCATATTTCATCACTCAGTCGTCTCTCACAATCATCCACGTGTAAGATAAGGGGTAGTGAATTGTATTCTTGGCCACCGAAGCCAAAGATCGGTTACCGGTAGCCCGCTCGCACGGCGAAGAGAGGAGTTGCACGGTGGGTCTATGGGGTCACGCACCGTCTCTTCCGTCACCCCGGACCGATTTGGCGGGGCGAGACACATCCATAGTCCACGTAAAAAAAATGGTGAATTGTATTCTTACTCCGTCATCGCACGCAAAACACATATTGCATTATATAACTTTATTGACACTTATAAAGTTTACAATACAAGTAACTATATTACTGATGTCTACGCGAGTATTATACGTTTGAAATAAAACTATTTTTACGGATTTTATCGCGTTTCTATTTGTTTTTTTAATTGCCCAACGTTTCGAACAATTTACAGCGTCGCGGGAGGACAGCCCTCTCGTAAAATGTAACGCTGTAAACGTCATCAAATTAAAGATCAAATAAAAATACGATAAAATACATAAAAATAAATGTATTTCAAATGAGGGTCAAGTACTGAAGGAAGGTGGAGTCAAGAGTCTCCGAAACCGGCGAGCGTGTATGAAAAGAATTATGAAAAGAATTATGTGTTGAGGAAGCGAGTGAAGTATGCAGAGATAGAGTTCTCTGGCACTCTGTTCTCTCTGCCTACCCTGCAAGTGATATGGCGTGATGATATGTATGTATGTATGTATTTCAAATGAGTAACTATAATTATGTCAGTATTGAGAGTAAGAAAACAATTCACCACTCCCTATCTTACCCGTGGGTGATCGTAAGAGACTACTAAGGGATATAAAACGCATATAACATCTTTGCAAGAGAACGAAAACTGGAAACAAAACCCTATACCAACACGTCTGACCAGCGTGGTGTAGTAGGACATTTTACCTCCAAGTACGGAGGAGGTTTGAGCCCAACAGTGGCACATATATGAGCTGAGATATTGATTATGATGAATTATGTCTCATAAATTAGGTCAAGCCTGTGTCTTAGGTGATAAGGTTTCACAATTAGATATCTTTAAAACGCTTACAATGAATAGGAATGAATAGATTTGCAATCTAAATGTGTTTAAACATATTAATGTTTTACAATAAAATTGACCGGCCGACCGGTTTCTATATTTTTATTTAGAGTTAACCTTCTCTCCCACCATTTTTATATGCAAATTCTATCTCTTAATCATCAATTACAACACCCATGGTCAAGATGAAATGTAGTACAAGGGGGTGGGGGTGATTAATTGCATTATAACTTTGTCAATACACGGAAGCATTTTGAAAAATTGTAAATACTTAATATATTTATACGATTTTTATGAAATTAAGCATGCAGGAGTTTACGGTGGGATTACTCGATTTAACTACATTTTATTCATAGAATAATTCAGAAAAGTCTTAATTTTTATATTATTATCATTTACTATTAGTCAATGCCATAAATAAAAAATGAAAGAAAAAAATACTTTTGAAATTTCGTGCCATTCTCGGCGTAGTGCTAAACATAGCTGTATGGGATTTTTTCCGTTTGCCTGTCCGAATAGACGAACAGAAAATGTAAACGAACCCAATTTTCATAAGGTGTACATACACTAAAGACTAAGCAGTTTAGTGTTTTATTAATTGCAATTAAACGACAAAAAATTAACAAGCCATTTTCGAAAGGAAACAGTGCGTTGCAATTATAAAGCTTTTAATAGAAGAAAATCTTCGATACATTAATTTATACGGCCGTGAGAGTGCCAGATCCTTACGAAAACATCCGGACGTCCTCGAATGTTTTTTTTATCAATTTTATCTTACTATAAGCAAAATATTTGATTTAAAAAATAAATAACACCGTTTAAACTAATGTTTTACCTTGACTTATGTATGATAATAATATCCTACAAGTGCAGTGTGAGAGAAAAATACAGTCATTTTTAGTTTTGAAAAGTCCTTGATTTTCATATATCAGGAGTAGAGCATCATCTCTACGCTTCATTTATGAGGCAAGCAAAATATTGCTTTGTCAGTATTTTTAGGCAACGAAAGAAATATATTTTTCGTCAGCTGATAATTATTAAAATATGATGGCAAGTTTTGACGCCGTCATTAAGAATAGACATAGCTCAGTTGGTAGATCGAGTAGTCTAATCTTGACAGCGCTGGTTCAGATCCTCCGTTTCCCTTTTTCATTTTTGTTGCCTTTTTAATTTTTTTTCCATTATTTTATTATTTATATTATATTTAAATATATCTTTCAAAATAAACTAGCAAGAAAATATTAAGCAAAGCTCGATCATCCAAATATTAATTTTAATATTAGTCATATACTCCATTAGCAATTTACAATTTATTTTAAACGTAATAAAACAATTTGTAATTCACAACTTTGTTTTGCGTTAAATTGCAACTTAAAGTTCTAGAGAATGTTCATCGTATAAGGAGTAAGAAGGTTTCCACCTTGATCCTATTCCTTCATTTCTTGAATTATGCGTTATTTTCATTAATCATAGGGAAATGGTGGGCGTCCTTTACTCGATTTTAAATTAATAATTTATTTGCGCTATTCAATCAAAAAACTTACATAGGTAATATGATAACATACAAAGTTAGTAGAGTGTGCCATGACGATCTTTGTGACCTCTGTAAAGTAAGTTTTCCGTTCTGCTATCACTGCCTCTTGATAACTTATACCAAATATACAATATTTTTTTTAGAATAGTCTAGATGTAATAACGTTCGCCAAAATGAAGTCATCAATCATGTACAGTGGATTATTTTTTTTATTGCTTATTGTGGCAAACGAGCAAGCAGCACGCCTGATGGTAAGTGTCACTGCTGCCCATGGATCTTGCTATACCAAAGGCACAGCTAGGACACTGAGTACCATTAGAATATCCGAACCCACCCAGTTGAGCTTCCGGCTCTCTCGCTCACCGAACGAAGCGCAATAGCACATTGTCATTACTCATACGTCGATCTTCTGCGAGAGTGTGGTACTACCCCGGACGGACCGGCCCGCGGCTGTAGACAGAGAACAGCTTGGTCTTACCACTATGCTAGATGTAAAAAGATTTAGTCAGAAACCCCATCCTGTTTTTCTTCCATTTGTGTTAAAGGAAAAAGTTGTACTACGCTAAATCTGTATACATCAATAAGAGAATGATTAGAGAGGATTATTCGTGTGATGTCACTACTTCCTGGATTTATACCAAGTATTTTTTTACATACATACATATCATCACGCCATATCCCTTGCAGGGTAGGCAGAGAGAACAGAGTGCCAGAGAACTCTATCTCTGCATACTTCACTCGCTTCCTCAACATTCATAATTCTCTTCATACACGCTCGCCGGTTTCGGAGACTGTTGACTCCACCTTCCTTCAGTACATGACCAATCTGGTCTAGATAGGTTAGTCTCGGTCTCACTCGGTACCTACATCCTTCCACTTTCGCATTGTATATCTTCTTAACCAGGCGTTCGTTCGGCATTCTTTCCACATGTCCGAACCATCGGAGCATTCCCTTTCGCATCTTAACACCAATACTCTCTTTCATACCTACTCGCTCTCTTATGTCGTCGTTACGAATACAGTCGGTCAGCCTAACTCCACAGATTTTCCGCAGAGATCGCATTTCGACCGCATTAATTTTACTATCATACTCTTTTCTGCATACCCAACTCTCGCTTCCATACAGTAATGTTGGGACAAGCACTGCGTTATGTATTGCTACACAGTATTTTTTTACTTACGAATATTTCGATACTGTTGCAAGCGCCATGCGGAAAAACTGTTCCACTTTGCTTTTGTCGAGTTCTACATGTAATAAATTCCGTTTACTATAATTTCGTGAGTATAAGCGATCATGATAGTTTAAAATCTTATAACTCTTAACTGTCTTAGTAGCCGTAAAACTCACGTGAGAAATCTCTAGGAAATTGAAGAACTCTATTAAGAAATTAATTATATTTCATTAAATTACAAACAATCTCGATTTTGTGTGACTTTCAAATAAAAAGCTCATAATGATCAGTCCATTTGGTTAGTAGCTACGATGCGACAGACTCGTCATACTTATAACACTCATCTTTTTGCGTAGGGGGTAGAAAATAATTTCGATTGCATTTTCGTGTGGTGACGGAATAAGAATACAATCACCACCCCCTATCTTACCCGATGGTGGTACGAGACGACTAAGGGATGTAAAACGCATATAGATAGATAGATGTTCTATGCGAGAGAAGGAAACCTCGAAACAAAACCTTATACCAACACGTCTGATCAGCGTGGTATAGTAGGTCAATTACCCTCCCATTATGGAGGAGGCTTGAGTCCAACAGTGGGACATATATGAGCTAAGATGATGATGATGGCATAGGTAGATGGCGTAGTGGTCGAAGTGCCGACAACGCCGAATGTAGGACAATTCTTTGTTCGATCCACAAATATTTATTCTGAGTGTGGCTATAATTTGTGTCCGTTAATTTTGTTTGCAAGGTCCCAAGAAATACAAGAATTTATTCCATAATGCAGGATGAATCCAGAAGCTTATTTTTTTTTAAATATAAAACAAAATCGAACGTTCCAGATTCTTCCTCTTAGAATATTGGACTTGTCTCTCAATTTTAGATAAAATAAAAATTAGATATACCTACGTGATTGTTGTAACACAGATAAAAAGGGTTATCAAATAGAGGCTAACTAATAATATTTTATTTATTTTGATGTAGTTTTCGTCAAAACACTTGTTTTTAATTACCTTATTTATTTTGTTTTGACAACTAATTATGCACGCTACGCTCGCGTTAATATAGTCAATATGGCGCATATTCTTTTTAAAAAAAAAACCCCACCATGCACTGGGAATATAGGTCCTTGTATTGCGATGGGGCTTTACAGAAATATATAACTAACACAATTTTTACTATACTTTAGCGGCTACAAATACTACCAACCCTTACTTTGCTCAAAGATGTCACAAAAGAAGACTAAGAGCTTTATATCGCCCTGGGCCATCACCTAATATCGTTTGGTCAACAATTACATTTCCAAGTAGGATTGACGTCAGGCAGGCGGTTTTTTATAAAATTACTGCCAATAACTTTTGCAATATGCACGATGAGAAAGAAGTACATATTGCGTCGACCAAAAGAAATTGAGACAAGAGCAGGATAATGATGAATTTACGAACAGAAAATACACCCAAACCCAGAATAATAATTTGTGAACATACGACACTTAGAAGGGTAGGTCGTAGGTATCTTAACTAATACTCCATTTGTGATCAAATATTTTTCTCTCCCGGAAATAATATTTTTTTCTATTGCTATTGGGACCAAACGAGCAAGCAATGCACCTGATGGTAAGTGTTACAGCCGCCCACGGACCTTTAGGATTGCTGCCTGCTAATATAAACCCCAAACCCACCCAACTGGGCTGCCGGCCCTTTCGCTCACCGAACGAAGCGCAATAGCACATTGCCATTACTCAAACGTCGATCTTCTGCTCAGTGTGGTACTACCCCGGACGAACCGGCCCGCGGCTGTAGACAGAGAACTGTCAACAGCGTGGTCCTACCACTATTATTACTTTTTTCGTGTTTGAAAGATTTTCTTTTCTCAAAAGTATCTCGGATAAAATGTATTTTACATACATTTTCAAATATTTGTTTAAGTAGTTAGGCATGAAAGTATTAAAAAAATATATATTGTAGTTAGGTTTTTATCAAAAAGGTCATCATCTCATCATCTCAGCTCATACGCGTTCCACTGTTGAGCTCGAGCCTCCTCCGTAACGGGAGGGAAATTAACCTACTATACCACGCTGGTCAGACGTGTTGGTATAGGGTTCTCTTTTGAGTTTTCCTTCTCTTGCTACATTCTTAATTTCAGATGCTATATGCGTTCCATATCCCTTAGTCGTCTCGTACGATCATCCACGGGTAAGATAGTGGTGGTGAGTTGTATTCTTACTCCATCACCACACACGGATAGTCAAAAACTTAAAGTCAAATTATCATATCCGTTTCCGAAACCGTTTAAATTATCTTATCATACTAATTGAAAAAGAAAAAAAAACACATTGTCATATATTCTAACGGAAATATGTACTTAGAATATTCATCGCTTAGCCATTAACCTGATATTACAACTGTAATAAACAAACCACAATTATTTCTGCTATGTAATTTAAAAGTAAAGAGTATATATATTTTTGGAGTTTACTCCATAAGAATCGATTCGAATCGATTTTCATATAAGGCGCCCGGTATGAGAAAAATTTGAGGAGTAAAATCTAGTGATCGGATGACCTCGTTACGTTTTTGGTGCGCAACCTATTCTGCGCACCTTTCACTTTCTGACGTGAGATAATACTTCACTCAACAGTTTTAATAAATGTAAATAAAAATATATATCATCATCATCATCACAGCCCATAAATGTCCCTATTGGGCTCGGGCTTCCTCCACAGTGGGAGGGCAATTAACCTACTATACCGCGCTGGTCAGACGTGTTGGTATAGGGTTTGTTTCGAGTTTTCCTTCTCTCGCATAGATGTTATATGCGTTTTATATCCCTTAGTCGTCTCGTACGATCACCCACGGGTAAGATATGGGGTGGTGAATTGTATTCTTACTCCGTCACCACACGGAAATATATATATATATATATATATATATATATATATTATTTTTAGTAGTTAGCTTTTTTTGCGCCTGTTTTGATAATCTTACTTAAGGAGTAAACTCCAGTCGTGCGTCGGAGCTGACACACACACTTTTTTTTTATTCCTTACGGTGACAAACGAGCAAGCAGGTATACACCTGCTAATAAACCTTTGCGGTACAGATAGGCTACTGCCTACCAACCCAAACCCAGACTGAACGAAGCGCAATAGCACATTGTTAATACTCAGACGTCCATTTGTCTGGTACTACCGCGGACGGACCGGCCCACATTGTAGACAAAAAACTGTTGGCCCTACTACTACTGTTTTGTACGTTCTTGCTTTTTTTTTTACTCGGGGTGTTCGGATTGTTCCATTGATGTCAAGAAGTTGGTGTTCATAGTCAGCCCTAATGATGATGTCGATGTAATACGGCAGTATGAGGCCGTATGCCAGCCATCCGTTACCACTTGTCAAAATAAATAAAAATGAACAAAATAAAAAAAAGAACAAATTAAAAAAAAATATGTACAACGATGTGTACAAATTACTGAAATTTAGCATTTAATATGCTTGATTATTTATAAAAACAATGTCGGGGTCGTACAATATGTAAACATTGTCGGGTAGATGGCACACATCTCCTTAAAGACGAAAATATAATACGATGCGAGAATTGAATGTCCTACAATAGTTTACGGTGATGTAAGTGCCAGCACGATTGGAACGGATTTGGAAGTGTGTGTTCGAATCCCACTTGGAATAATCATGTTTTGCACGATGTGTACATTTTATATTGCCCCCATTATTTGATGGTGGTTTTTTCGTGTGGTGACTCAGTAAGAATACAATTCACAACCCTTTTTTCTCGTGTGGTGATGGAGTAACAATACAATTCCCTACCCCTCTTTAATACCCATAAGTGTCATTAAAGGGATATAATATACATATGTCATGTTACTTAAGAGAAAGAATATCAACACGTCGGACCAACGTGGTATAGTGGGTCAATTTCCCTCACGTTCGATAGCTCGTGCCCACCAGTGGGATTGCCGGCTCGCCACTTACGTCAAGGATTCGGGAATACGATGGGTTATTAGGCTACGCGCCGTCCTTTCATCTCTCCGAAAGGAACGGATGACGTGTATCCAGAACCATAGCCTGCTAAAAAAAGAAGCGTTTATAGTCACGGGAGGATGAATGTATATTAAACTTTTAGTCGTCTTACAATATCCACGAGCAATGTAATCGTTGGTAGTATTCATAGCCACTACCACACGTCACAAACTGGGTCTGTTACTAGACAATGTTTATTTATTGCGTATAAATTAATTTGACAGGAAAACCCAATCAATTCACAGCCGATGGCCGAACCTATCAGCTGTCTATTGTAACGAGATTTAAGTGTTTGTCCTTTGAACGCCGCGCCACTCCGTTTATCAAATTAGGCACGTGCGAATTGTATATTTATTTATGCAACGCTGTCGTCAAAGGCTCGTAGGCAAGGACTTAAAAAAAAAGTTTCATAATTTTTGCATTCGACATTTTAGAATTAAATATAAGAAATATTCTTCGAAAAAAGATTTGAAGAATCAGGAACTCGACACTGGCCAATAAGACGACGATACCTATTCCAATTCCATCAAGAACAGAAGAAAAAAATAGGTTCTGTCATCATTATTCTTTTTTTTTTTGTTTTTTTCTTGACTAGTCACGGCGCACTACTAAATCATCCGGAGCGGCAGAATGCCAGTGCCTTGTTTCGTAAACTGACCGATATATTACCTCTCACCGGTGATTTAGACCTAGATCAGATTCTCTAATATTTTTATTACCTACTTTTAACACGTTTTTGGATAAGCAACAATTAATAAAAATTAAAGAACTTGGCAGATTATGATTAATATTTACAAATACTATAAATTTCATAGTGAACCTTATTGTATATGTAAAATCGAAAAAAAAAAATAAAACTAGAAATATACCTAATGTATTGCTTTGCTCTAAAGTAAAACCATTATGACATTTTCATGTACCTGCCAAAATTTAAAATTGTATATAGATTGAAAAAAAAATACTCCAAATAACAACACTCAAAAGAAGCAACGGAAAAAAAATATTCAGCCGCGTCATAGATTAGTGAGAAGATGATCTTATTATGACGCATTCCACTCAATAGCTTTGTCTATGCTATTTATATTCTTGCAACGTTATACTTAGATCTTCCTTATAATCAATCAACATGTGGATCTAATACTAATGCATTGTTTTTTAATAAATTGCGTAAGAATTAGGGTTGTCGCGATAAAGTTTATAGTTTATCATCTCATCATTTCAGCTCATATATGTACGTCCCACTGTTGGACTCGAGTCTCCTCCATAATGTGAGGGAAATTGACCTACTATACTACGCTGGTCACTCGTGTTGGTATAGGGTTTTGTTTCGAGTTTCGATATTATATGCGTTCCCTTAGTCGTCTCTTACGATCACCCACGGGTAAGATAGGTAGTGGTGAATTGTATTCTTATTCACACCAAACGAAAAATTATAATTTATATTTATTTCAAATGATAATTTATAGAGTGGTTATAATTTGAAATCTGTTGAAACGAAATTGCAACACGTAGTGGTAGGACCACGCTGTTGATAGTTTTCTGTCATGGGCCGATCCATCCGGGGTAATACGACACTCTCTCAGAAAATGGACGTCTGAGCAGTGGCAACGTGCTGTTGCGATTCGTTCGGTGAACGAATGAGCCGGAAACCCAACTTTCTGAGTGAATTTGAGAGTGACTAAAGAAAGTTAAAAAAAAATTATTAGCATGAATTAAAATGCGATGAGAAGTCAGGAATGTAATAATTAACCACATCTTATTTGCCGTGGGTGTCGTAAAAGTCGCCTAACTGATCACTAGGAGAATGGACCGCAGAATTCCGTTGGTAAACTTGTAATATCAATATGAACGAATGGATGGCAATATTCATGGACAACCCTATTTATTTGACAGAGTGGTGCGTAGCACAAACCTGCATAGTCCTTCAGATTTAATTAGTGATGCGACACGTTACGCTTATTGATAATTATAAAGTCAATAGCACAACACTTTTGATTTCATACAAAACTAATAGGATTTGACATATAAAAACTTCTTTACGAGCGGAGAATGAATGTGTCATGTACTCGAACCCACACCTATTGGCAATTCGTTCCAATACCACTTCGACAAGTGTGAGCTGGACTTAGACAATGAACCGACATGACTGACGACTAAAATATAAATCTATTATAATTTTTTAAACTTATTTTACTTGACATTGGCGAAGTTGTGGTTAATCACTCACAGAGGCCATTCATTAAGAAGAAGAAGAAGTGTGAGCTGTCGTATTATGACATTCAATTCGCGGCTCGTATTATTTTATCGTCTGTATGGGAGACGTCTGCCATCTATCGGATAATGATTACACATTATACAAATTTTAATACTCTTAACTTTAAAATTAAAATTGTATTACACGTTAGCACGACCCTGTTATACAAATTACTTAAGTTTAGCATTTACCATGTTGGGTCGCTCGTAAATAAGTTTTTTATAAATAATCTACCATGTTAAATGCAAAATTTTAATAAATAGGATTTGACTAAATTGATATATTACATAAATATTTGGCGGGAACGTATGCTAATTCTTTATGCAATCTATAAATGGCTGTTATGTCTTCATATTTAATTATATATTTGATATATTAAAATAACATATAGTATCAGTATTCGTCCATCTATATATATATATATATATATATATATATATATATATATATATATCGCATTCGCAACGACGACGTAAGAGAGCGAGTAAGTATGAGTATGAAAGAGAGTATTGGTGTAAAGATGCGAAAGGGAATGATGGTTCGGACATGTGGAAAGAATGCCGAACGAACGTCTGGTTAAGAAGATATATGTTACAATGCGAAAGTGGAAGGATCAGAAGGATGTAGGTACCGGGGGAGACCGAGACTCACCTACCTAGACCAGATCGGTCACGTACTGAAGGAAGGTGGAGTCAAGAGTCTCCGAAACCGGCGAGCGTGTATGAAGAGAATTATGAATGTTGAATCCGCGAGGTAACTAACAAAAGTAGTATAATATTTTTAACTTTAACAGTTGCTTGTCTTTGTGTGTAGTGGGGAAGTTCGAATACTAACTACCCTTACTTTTTCGAGATCCCGTGGGTGTCGTAAAAGACAACTAAAAGCTTCACATCGACCTCGGCCAACTCCATCTGATGTCATCTTTACGATTACATTCCCAAGATAATACGTCAAAATGGCGGCCGGTCATAAAACTGAAGCCAATAATATTTGCAATATGAAGTTGAGTAGGTACATATTGCGTCGATCACAAGTAATTGGGATGAGAGCAGGATAACGAAAATGACTTATTAAGCCTTAGGTTTTACTAGGAAATCTAAAGATTTACATCAGTTCATAAGGTTAGTAAAGTCCTTTACAACGTAACGATTACCAGTGAGTTATTTTGTTTGAAAAAAAAAATTGTGTGCTTAAAACCATACGACGTGACTTTTGGCGGGAATATGAACGCGGCATGTGGTGTCTTGTATTGTATTCAATATCGTACTGTTTTAATGGGTTATATGAAATAATTTTGATGACATTTTATGTAAATTGATGCCAAAGCACTACTGGGATGTAGTGAATATTATAAAAAGGTGCTTTATAACCTTTTCGTTTTCCCCCGTATTTGATTTACTGACGGACAATGACTATTATGGAGAGACTTAACGACGTGAAGGAAATTGAAACTCGACACTGACAACATGATGATTAACATCTCAGCTCATATATGTCCCACTATCGGGCTCGAGCCTCTTCCATAATGGGAGGGAAATTGATTATACCACGCTGGTCGTTGGTATAGGATTTTGTTTCGAGTTTTCTTTCTGTCGGATAGATGTTATATGCGTTTTATATCACTTATTCTTATCACCCAAACTTTTTCTTTAGACGTGCATTTTTTTTATTCTTATCAGCCACGGGTAAGATACCCGATCTTACCCGTGGCTGATAAGAATAAAAAAATGCACGTCTAAAGAAAAAGTTTGATATAGAAAGGCTATTTTAAAATTACAATTTTATCGCTATGTTGTTCCGCTGCGGTAATTACAGTTGCTTCTCCTTAAAATTGTTTGAAATAATTATATATAAGTACATTATCGCTTAGATATAAACAATTTAAACTTCCTTTACACAAGAACGGATGGTGTATCTAATTGTTATCTTGTCGCGGTCCCTTGCTCAAAGTGTTGGTTAATGTCTGCACTAAATAATTTAATCTTTTTAAAACTACATACATACATATCATCACGCCATATCCCTTGCAGGGTAGGCAGAGAGAACAGAGTGCCAGAGAACTCTATCTCTGCATACTTCACTCGCTTCCTCAACATTCATAATTCTCTTCATACACGCTCGCCGGTTTCGGAGACTCTTGACTCCACCTTCCTTCAGTACCTGACCGATCTGGTCTAGGTAGGTTAGTCTCGGTCTCCCTCGGTACCTACATCCTTCCACTTTCGCATTGTATATCTTCTTAACCAGACGTTCGTTCGGCATTCTTTCCAAACTATTTCATTATTAAACAGTTACGTGTTTGCGGCGAACTGATATTTAATGGGAGTTTTACTCTATGAATTGACGTTTAGGCGGGAATATAAAATAATACCATAGAGAAAAGTAATACTCTAGGAAGGTGCGTCAACACGTCACCTGGCGACCTTAAGTTATATTCCATATTTTAGTGCTCTAGAGAGATTCATTATGGACTTTTGACGGGAATTTTAAATCGTCATGTGGTGCTCTTGTATTATATTCGATATCTTAGTGTTTTAACGTGTTATATTAGATAATTTTGATGGCGTTTTATGTAATGTGATGTGCGGAAATACTGGGATGTAGTGAATATCATATAAAAGTGCTTTACAACGTTTTCGTTTTCCATCAAAATTCCCACAAGATACCATTAACAGTGTGGCCATTGCACTGTTAATGGCGACAATTTGACTTAGACAGTGACAAACTTGAAAGACTAAAAACGTGAAGATATTCATAACTTGACACTGGCTGGCTGAGCTCGTATAAATAGCTGATTACCAATACATAAGAAGAAGAAGAAGAATTTGAATTTACATTTTAAAATGGATACTTTTTGACAGTCTTCATAATAAATTATTTCATAATACCAGGCGATGACAAACTTAAAAGACTAAAAACGTGAAGATATTCATAACTTGACACTGGCACAAATAGCTCGTATATGTAGCTGATTGCCAATATATAAGAAGAAGAAGAAGAAGAGATTCATTATTTTTCGTCATTTTATTTAATGTAATGCAGAGGCAATAATAAAGTGTTTTAATATGAAATAACAGTGCTTTGAATGCGTTTTCATATTCTACTATAATTCGGCATCTTTAATTAAACTAGAAATAAAACAGAGAAGCGGCTCATCTGGCCAGCGTGTAGTAGGTACATGCAGGATCTTGATTGAACTACCTGCTGCTGTTTCCTGAACGCTATGATATGTCCTTCTTCAAACGAAGTTTTGGAAGAGCATTTTCTTCACGGTAGGCACCAGCCTGGTTGTGCGCCTGGTGTTGCTAAGATCCATGTGCAGCTGTATCACTTACCATCAGATGTGCTGCTTGCTCATCCGCCACCATAATAGTACATTAGGAAAATTTGCCCATGCTAATTGCCCGCATCTGGAGGAGTCACAGAGACAAGACAAAGACTTTTCTATGACGCTTATAAAAACGATGCTATCGGCAACTCACATATTTTACGTGTGGTGATAAGGTGCGTAATAAGTATACAATTCAACCCCCATATCTTGGCCATGAGTGTCGTAAGAGATGACTAAAAAATATTTATGATATGCATATAATATCTATGCAAGACAATGAAATAATGGTATGTTAAAATAATAAGCAGGTTAGTTTTCTTATTATTATCGAGGAGGATCGAGATTCAAGCCCAACATTAGGACGTATATGAGCTAAGATGATGATAATGATGTGACTACATATTCCTATGTGTGCACCATAAACTATGACAACTTTTCTTTTAATGGCTGCCTGCACTAAAATAATAATCCTTGTATTGCGGGGGACTTTACAAACATATAATTAACGAAAGTGGAAGGATATAGGTACCGGGGGAGAAAGACTCACATACCTACACCAGATTGGTCACGTACTGAAGGAAGGTGGAGTCAAGAGTCTCCGAAACCGGCGAGCGTGTATCTTTATACACGCTCGCCGGTTTCGGAGAATTATGAATGTTGAAGAAGCGAGTGAAGTATGCAAGGATAGAGTTCTCTGGCACTCTGTTCTCTCTGCCTACCCTGCAAGGGTTATGGCGTGATGATATCTATGTATGTATGTAATTAACGCAGACAAATTACACCCAGACTGAGAACAACGGTTTGTGGATCGTACAAAGTATTGTCCTGCGTGAGAATCGAAACTATGATACGGCACGGTAGTTCAGTACCTTTTTCACAGCGCCATCTGTGCAGGACTTTTGGAAGTGAGGGCTATCAAACCGATCATCAACTCAACTACCAAACGTGGTGATTATATTAAGGGTAATTGGGGTTCGCTTAATTGGTGGTAATTATTATTAAGGCAAGTTAAGCCGCGGCGTGTTGCCTATAGCTTAGACAAAGTGTGATTAGTGACGAATTACGGCTTAGGCCCGCGAGGCCCGGAGTTCGAGCGGCTTATTTTAAAGGCCACCAAAATTTTTAAATCAATCTTTTTTATTAACTGTAAGACCAAATTGTTTTTTTTTTACTTTGCAATCTTACAATATCAAAATACAAAAGTAAAATTCTTATGTTAAAAAAAATTAAATTAAAAATTTAAAAATCACTCGACACTAAAACCTAAGTTCCTTTTAAAAAGTAAAAAATAAAAAAAGAAACTCAATTTTAAAGTACCTAAGTATGTATTAATAATTCTAAAAAAATATCTCGCGTTGGGGGACCGCTCCAACCTAATAATTTAATTACAAATAGTCTAACCTAACCTAACCTAACTAAGCAACACCCCCCACAACTTTTAAACGGCTGAACTGATTTTCATTAAACATGTCTAAGAATAATCGCACATAAGTCAACTTTAATACAAAAAAAACTAGCTATGATGCCACAGACGTACAGACAGACATACACAGCCACAGACAGACATGTCAAACTTATAACACCCCTCTTTTTGCGTCAGGGGCTAATGATTAATCATGTAAATATTAAAATTTTAATAACTAAAAAAGAATTGTTAAGGTATTATTACATATTAAGAGCGTTGTTTTAATTTGTGCCTTGGGTGCCATCGAAATTAAATCTGTCACTAGGTGTGCTCATACTATGCTTGTAAAATATAAAAATAAAACGCGCATAAGTTTTTTCTAGAGGATATTTTTAGCATGAACTCTGGTAATACATCTGGTTGATGTTAATAAACTTTTATCTCTGTTGCCAAAATTACGTCAACTGTTGACATAATCTTGAAAAAAAATTGTTAATAATAGCTGCTAGGCGGAGCGGGTCTTTTTTTTCCAATGTAACCGAGGGTGATAGCGGATCTCTGCTTCCAAAGTATTTAAGGGGACGATGACTGCTTTTGTAGTTAACTCGTGATCTGATGCCGTTTATAAGGTTTGATCTAGCGGTCCAGTGGTGCGTTTGATCCAATATTAGTTTCTTGATTTATTTAAAATTAAATTCAAATTACTTAAATTTAGCATTTAATATTCTTGATTATTTATACCTATTTTCTGCTTAAAGACGTAAATATTATACGATGCGAGAATTGAATGTCCTACAATAGTTCACGGTGGTATAATTGGCAGCACGATTGGGACGGATTTCCAATAGGTGTGCGTTCGAATCCCACTTGTGACAATAATTTTTCGCTCATAATCGGGTTTTAAAAATTAAATGTTAATATATTAAAATTAACCATTTCTAAGTGCTCAAACGGAGTTTATAGCTAGCGATCCGCCCTCGCTTCGCTTCACTCTCGGTCGTTCTGACCATATATTTTAAATCCATGTTAACTTGTAAAATTGCTGCTGTGTGATAGCGGCTACGAATACTACTAACCCTTACTTTGCTCGTGGATGTCGTAAAAGACGACTAAGAACCTTATAATGACCTGGGCCAGCTCCATCTGATGTCGTTTGGTCAACAATTACATTCCCAAGGACGGTTGACGTCTGGCAGGCGGCCGGTCATAAAACTATTGCCAACAAATTTTACAGTATGTACTATGAAAGAAGAGTACATACTGTGTCCACCCCAAGTAATTGGGATAAGAGTAGGAGAATGATGATAATAACTTTAAAAATATTTATCTTAATGATATGCTGTAAGGATCAATTTTTATCTAAATTAAATGTATCATGTACCTATGTATTTAATCTGATTAGAAATAATAATGTATCGTTTAAAGTAGCTTTGTAAATAAAACATTATTTTTTTAGTTATATGTAAAAAATAAACATGTTTACTGGTAAAACTCCAGTTCTCAGGAGATAAACATATAATATCGCGCACTGTTTATAGATATTTTTAAAATATACAATAAGGAATATGCATGATTTTTTTATTTTTTTTAAACTTTTCCAAGTTATTACATTACCAAAAATAAATATAACACATCCAAAATATAAACCACTAGCTTCTGCTCGCGGCTTCGCCCGCGTAAAAGGTTACTTTCTTAAAGTTTTACATCCCCTATTTTTATTTTACCCCTTAAGAGTAAATTTTAATGTTAATGTCATATTTATTTATATCTAATCAATAACCCAAAAATAGTTTCAAGCTTTAAAAATGACGATACTTCCTTACAAATTTTCATCCCCTTTACAACGCTTTTTTTTGCATTAAAAAGTAGCCTATGTCCTTTGTCAGGCTTTAGACTATCTGTGTACCAAATTTCATTTAGATCGGTTCAGTAGTTTTGGCGTGAAAGAGCGACAGACAGACAGAGTTACTTTCGTATTTATAATAAACTAGCTTCTGCCCGCGGCTTCGCCCGCGTAAATGGTTACTTTCCTAAAGTTTTTGATCCCCTATTTTTATTTTTGACCGTCGGTAATACAGTGCAACGGTATTACAATACTCAGGGGTTGGAACTTCATTACTGGACATTCCTAGATGGCGTTGAAGAAGCTAGATTTTGAGATTTTTTGACAAACATTTTTTTTATTTTTCATATAAAATTTTGATTTTTTTTTAATAAAAAGTATCCTATGTTACTTTTAATACCTCCAAGAATATGTGTACAATGTTTCATGATGATCGGTTGAGTAGTTTTAGCGTGAAAGCGTAACAAACAAACTTACATTCACATTTATATATTAGTAGGGATATTAGTAAGGATTACGCTAAAATAAAATTATTAAAATCACAATCATTTTTGGGCGATTTAAACGCGGCTATTTTGGCGCGCTTCTGTGACGTCAGAAAACACACACACAAGTTGGATGTCAACAACGTAGTATATTTTTTTGATCTATCTCTTTAGTTAAGCCATCGTTTGCGATGTAAGCGTGCAAAAATATGATTTTTACGTCATTTCATTACAAATCTTTGAAAATCTCGTATTTTCTCTACTATAATGTACATACATACATATACATGTATTATACAAATAAACATATAAACTTGCTTTTGAATCACTCTGTGTAATGACGAAAATCGCATTAAAAATCGTTTCCTAGTTTAAAAGACCTAAGCACAGAACAAAATACTCCTAAGCGAACAATACTGCAATAGACCTAAGCGTACAGACAGCGCAAGGGATTTTGACACTATAAGAAAATTAAATATTGATTTGATGGGTTCTATGTTATGTACTCTGATTTAGCCTTTAGTCTTCCTTAGCCCATTAATGTACATTTCAATATTAGGAACAAGTTTCCTTCACTATGAGAGGGAAAATACAAAATTCTCCTATTACACGGCTAGCTGACAAAATATAGGTATTGATGCAGAGCAGGGGCGGCTTTACCTATAGTGCACAGGGTGCGGTGCACCCGGACGCCGAATGTTAGGGGGCGCCGAGAGCCACTCGGGACACAGAGCCTCCACTGTAACGCTCCGCACGGAGCGGGCGCACCGTACGCAGCGTGTGCCTAACCATTTATAAACGTAGTGGGTGCGTTATTTGACAGGTTCGGGTAGGTTGCTTTGTCGCCATGCTCACTGTACCTTCATAATCCAATCGAGTTTACCTGGTTTTGTGTCAAAACAACGAGATTAAGCATGGAACAACGCATTCCAGCGAGATTCGAAAGTTAATTAAGTCTAACGTGTAGTAACTATCAACCTATTCCATTTTGTTCACGCATTTTGATACAAGAGGGCGCCAGGTGATTACTTGCACCCGGGCGCTACATGTGCTAGAACCGCCTTTGATGCAGAGTTTTA
This sequence comes from Lymantria monacha, assembly GCA_905163515.2. Taxonomy (NCBI): domain Eukaryota; kingdom Metazoa; phylum Arthropoda; class Insecta; order Lepidoptera; family Erebidae; genus Lymantria; species Lymantria monacha. Next base: position 20,445,784 of record LR991104.1, on the reverse strand, counting down.
TCTCTAGTTTTGTTCCTTTTATTGTGACGCCTCTTTTCGCCGTGCGAGCGGGCCGCTGGCACCTGATCTTTGTCTTCGGTGGCGTCTTTTACGACACTTTACACAAGGATTATTGAATTATATTTTTACTTTGTCACCATACTTTAAGAGAGTATTAACATACATACATACGTACATACATATTATCACGCCATATCCCTTCCAGGGTAGGCAGAGAGAACAGAGTGCCAGAGAACTCTATCCTTGCATACTTCACTCGCTTCCTCAACATTCATAATTCTCTTCATACACATTCGCCGGTTTCGGAGACTCTTGACTCCACCTTCCTTCAGTAGGTACTTGACCAATCTGGTCTAGGTAGGTTAGTTTCGGTCTCCTCCGGTACCTACATCCTTCCACTTTCGCATTGTATATCTTCTTAACCAGACGTTCGTTCGGCATTCTTTCCACATGTCCGAACCATCGGAGCATCCCCTTTCGCATCTTTACACCAATACTCTCTTTCATACCTACTAGCTCTCTTACGTCGTCATTACGAATGCGATCGGTCAGCCTAACTCCACAGATTATTAGTTATTAATTTTAAATAAAACTATTTTAATTAAAACTATTTTTATGGATTAGTCCAGTTGGTACTTTTGTGACCGTAAATGCAAAATTCACGGTCACGAGAGGAATCTACTCCCGCGATCATGAATGTTAGTTTTTAAAATTGCCGCCAAGTAAAATCAAATAAAGAACGCTATAAAATCGAAAATATACTTTTATTTTCTATGTATAATACTCGCATAAATATCAGTGACCATTATGCAATATTAATTTATTAATATTCAGCTATGAATAATGATAAATCATAGAAGTTATGGATAAGATCTTTATTTAGAACATTATTTATCAAGTTCTTGAACTTTGATTAAAATTGTTTTAGATAAATAGATAAAACATAGGTATTTATTAATTTATCTAACAAGTGAGCATGTTTTTGTCATTCAAGTTCAAGGGGTTATTATGTTAGCAGCCCTTAGTTTAATGATGTTTCTAGTTTAATTGTTGCGTAGTTGATTACCTACACGGAAAACATTTCGATGGCGCGACTAATGATAAAGTTTTATACATTAATGTGTGCCTTAATATGTCTATTATTAAATCAATTATTAATTGAAACCAAGAGACTCGTAACTCTTCTGTTACAAGATTTTGAAATGAGCTAGGTACTTATTTTTTTTAAAATGCAACAGCTCTCATAAATCTTTCGGGTTCAGAGCCCTAATAAGGCTCGCCCATAGTCCGGTTTAGCTGTAAAAGCCCCAACGGCTAACAACTCGCAGTTGTTTTTTAGTGGGTATTCAGTGACCCCTTCGGGGCCTGCGAGTCCCATATACCCCGCCCGGGCGGGCATGCGTAAAATGCATTTTTAGCCACTGCGTTAACAAAAAAAAATCATAAATCATTTAAAAAAACCGTAAACTTAATACATTGGAGATCAAATTATAACATTTTTATTGCTTATAGTGGCAAACGGGCAAGCAGCGCAACTGATGGTAAGTGTCACTGCCGTGCAGGGACCTTTGCAATACCAAGGGCATAGCTAGGCCAGCTGGGAAGAAAGAGTTCTTAAGCCTAGTTTGAAGGACATTGCGCTCGAGAAACACAGCAGCAGGTAGTTCATTCCAAATCTTGCATGTACGTGGGAGAAATAATCGCTGAAAAAGTGCAGTTGAGGACCATATCGTTTCCTGGTGAAAAAATGAACCCTGCTATGGTGTGGAGTGGTTAAAATGGTGAGGGTGGTACCAAGTCAAACAGTTCCTCAGAACACTCCCCGTAGTGAAAGAGCTGGCAGAGTACATAGCTCGGCATTTTCTTTTTCATTCTGGTAATTTATGTTCTTTGGTAAATATATATTTTTTTATATTTTAGATACTAAAAAATAATTCATGAAATTATTTTTTGAAAATATAATAAAAGAAATAAAATAATAAAAAAACGGAAATCCAAGAAAAAATCCCGAGATTGATCCTAACTGAATTATTTCTATTCTTGATGTGAAATATTTGTGTGAATGGCTAATTTAGCTTCATATTATAATTCAATTGTATATTTGTATTGGCTGAAAACACTGACAAACCAATGTACAAAAATTGCAGTTTAGATATGAATGTTCAGTTCAGTTCCATTGTTCTTAATGGTGATCCAGCTAATTTCTCCAATGACCATATTTTGAGGTAATTTTGTTCCAGTTTGAAATATATTATCAGTACCTATGTTTATAACTATACGGTGGCTTTGTGAAAGCGAATGAAGTCTGTTGTTTTACCTTGTCCAAAGACACACACAATATATTCACATTAGTGGATTAGTTTGGACTATCACAGTTTTTTGTTAGTAGAGTTAATAAATGTACTGAAAATATATATTAATGGCGAATCTACTCTGAACAGAAAGGAGTATAAATCTGAAGGGATAAAGAATAAAGTTTGGGAGTAGTAGAATAAAATGTGTTCTGGAGTTTCTAATACTATGCCACATTCCCACAATAAAGTCTAATATGAACGCTGCAGTAATAAAATTAGTCAAGGTCGCGTTGACAACTGTCATATTGAAATGCGCAATGTCATTACTGTCAGATCCCAATTCCACCCGGGATGATATTATTGCGCGAATCGAAAAATATGATCATAAACCATATTTTTTTACTACTACTGTAATTATATTATGTAAAAAATGGCAGATAAAATCCGGCAAATCATTAGAACATTGAAAGATAAGGTGAATTTATCACAAATTCAAGTCACTGGGCGTGACAAAGTTGATCATCTTGTAACTAAATATGTCCCAGCAACTAGGGTTAGCGAGATCGCCGAAAAACTTAAATATGAAACTGTTACAAATAAAGTCAAAGAAATGGTTTCCAAATATGAAAAGTTCACCGGAGTGGAGGAAATAATGGCGATACAGAACACTGTAGTAGAAGCACAGGTCAGTTAATCAAATTTATAAAAGATATATTGCTGAACATATATTGTAGAGGAAGCGATTGAAGTATGCAAGGATAGAGTTCTCTTACACTCTGTTCTCTCTGCCTACCCTGCAAGGGATATGACGTGATGGTATGTATGTATGTTTATTGCTGAAGATTTTTATGCAAATGTTCATTGTTATGATAATAAGGGCGTCTACCGCATTCTAGTATAGTAAAAATAAAACTTATGAATGATACAATCGGCAATCAGATCCTATTTTTATATTAATAGTGATTGCTGTGGCCGAATTTATCCATGAAAAGTTTATAATTTTTAAGAATATCTATGATAAAGATATTTCCCCAGCTTAAGAATTTATCATAGCTTTTATAAATAGCTTGTCAACATCTATAGATTGTTTGAAGCTATTGTATATCTAATATTTAATTAGAAATATCATAAAATAAGTTGTTTATCAACTTATTTCATGCTTTCCATTAAAGAAAAGAAAAAATTTCACTTTCAAGTATGGTTTTCAACCAAAAATTAACAAACTTGCATCAAACATGATTAAAATACATGTTAGTATACATAAATGTTAGTGAAAGGTCAGATTAAGAGTATGCATAATTATAAAGCATGCATGAAGACTGTGATGAGCATGAATGAAGCGATGGAGGTATGTCAGGGTCGTGGTTTGTGGCAATCCGTAGTCTCTGCCTACCCCTCTAGGAAACAGGTTTGGGGTTATGTATGTAATAATCTAAGATTAAACAATTAGTTTTATATTTACTATAGTTATTATTTCATTGACTGACTGACCGCATTCGTAACGACGATGTAAGAGAGCGAGTAGGTATGAAAGAGAGTATTGGTGTTAAGATGCGAAAGGGAATGCTCCGATGGTTCGGACATGTGGAAAGAATGCTGAACGAACGTCTGGTTAAGAAGATATACAATGCGAAAGTGGAAGGATGTAGGTACCGAGGGAGACCGAGACTAACCTACCTAGACCAGATCGGTCATGTACTGAAGGAAGGTGGAGTCAAGAGTCTCCGAAACCGGCGAGCGTGTATGAAGAGAATTATGAATGTTGAGGAAGCCAGTGAAGTATGCAAGGATAGAGTCCTCTGGCACTCTGTTCTCTCTGCCTACCCTGCAAGGGATATGGTGCGATGATATGTATGTATGTATTATTTCATTTTTATTCCCCATGATGGCAGAGAAGAAAACAGCCTAACAATATAACTACTAATAGAGATTAGTAATAGCTGGGGCAGGTGATCATCATCATCATTTCAGCTCATATCTATCACCACTGTTGGGCTCGAGCCTCCTTCATAAAGGGAGGGAAATTGACCTGCTATGCCACACTGTTCAGATGGGATCGGTATAGGGTTTTATTTCTAGTTTCCTATCTCTTGTACAGATTTTATATTTTATACCTTAGTCGTCTTTTACGATCACCAATGGGTTAGATAGGGGGTGGTGAATTGTATTGAATTGTATTCGTACTCAATCACCACAGGAAAATGTGATAGGTCGCTGTCCAAAAAAACATTATTGATTTTTTTTCACAATTATAGCAGAGACATCTTTCCCATAATGTATCTAGTAGCAGAAATATAAAGACAATTTTTTTAAGTCACTTGTGTATTTTAATTATTGTTGTTAAAAAATAATGTAAAAGTGACTAAGTAAACTTACTAACAATATCCTATCTAAGATATGAAAATACAAATAGTTCAAAGCTATCTCTTATAATATAAATCTCTGCCTACCCTGCAAGGGATATGGCGTGATGATATGTATGTATGTATAAATACAGTGAAGATATATCTACAAATATAGTTTTTTTTTTATACTAACACCACCCTGCACTAAGGAAATAAACTTTGTATTGTATTGTATTCTTTATTGATAACAAAGTTACAAGTCATTACTTAAATACTATCAGTCAAGTCATTACTTATATACGATCTAATTATTTTAATATTTAATTGCATTTTATGTATACAATATATATATATATATATATATATATATATATATATATATCGAAATCTTAATATATTTTTTTTTTATTTGCAACTACAGGTATGTCATACTTCGGGTAATAAATAAAATTCGTCAATAGAATAAAATGAAAGCTCCAACAACCAGGCCTTCAGTCTATATTTAAATACCGGGTGCCGATTTTATTACTAGAATAACTGTAGGAATCATCATCATTCTCCTAATCTTGTCCCAATTACTTGGAGTTGATATAATGTACTCTTCTTTCATAGTACATATTGTAAAAGTTATTGGCAATAGTTTTATGACCGGCCGCCTGCCTGACGTCAACCCTCTTTGGGAATGTAATTGTTGACCAAACGACATCAGATGGAGTTGGCCTAGGTCGTTATAAGGCTTTTAGTCGTCTTTTACGACATCCACATTCAAAGTAAGGGTTGGTAGTATTCGAAACCACTACCACACAGCTCTAAAACTAAACTAGGTGTATGAATAACGTCATATAAAACATTAAAGTTAGTTGTAGACTCCTAGCTCTGCCCAATCCCGAGATAAAGTGATTTGTTTCTTATCAAAACAGTATGTTTGTCAGCGTACATTGACCTGTAGGTACATTTCGTCCCATCTGTGCGGCGGTGAGCGCAGCGAGAGCGGAGCTATTTACCTACTAGTTCAGTGTCACACGCATGAATATATGCCTACATCGATCTTTTATAGTACAAGTGTATTGACCGCTTATCAGTAGGACAACTTAATCAAAAGTTAGGTACTATTTTTTTTTTTTACTGATTTGGGTAGTAGTTGTATCATGGTCTGATACACCCCCTTCAAGGATTCTACTAATTAAATCGGCAACCTGTATATCTATTGTAGCCGCAGCGACTATCCGTACTGGCAGCCTGTTGTACACTGATGGTCCAATAGCGTAAACGGACCTCTCAGACTTTGATAGTTTGTGTGGCGGTATAATAAGTCTATATGAGTATTTATTACTACGTAGGGCATGCGTGATATTTATCCCTCTTTGTTGGAAGAAGTCATAGTTGAGGTACATAAAAACAGCTACCAGATAAATGAGTTCGCAGGGTAGTGGTAATACACCGAGGCTTCGGCAATATTCCCTACACGACACGTCGTTTGTGAGGCCCATAATAGCGCGCACGGCATGTTTCTGCATAACAAAGGCACGATTAGAGTCGGCTGCACATGCCCATAGCTCGGCGCTCTATGTAAGCGTACTGTGTACCGTCGCGAAGTAACATGAGCGCACAACGTATTGCTACAGACTTCACAAATATGCAATTAACGCAGACAAATTACAACCAGTCGTAGAACAACACATTGTGGATCGCACAAAGTATTGTCCTGCATAGGAATTGAACCCATAGCAATGGTTAAGATACCGACCTTTCTTGCATAGGCAAGAAGACCTTTCATGCCAATCCATAGGGATTGGCATGAAAGGTCGGTATCTTAACAGAGCCGAATTAACCCAGCGCGGGGCCTGTAGCAAAATCTGTCAAGGGGCCCCAGATTTGCTTTAGGTAAGGTAATTAAATAAAACAAACTGATACAAATAATCTTTTCTAAATTTAATATGGGCAAATTTAGAGCTAACACTTTCAATATTGACTTTTTTAAGCAAATAATGCTCTATATATTCATCAAAGTGAGATAAAAATATTTTGCACTCCTATTTAAATTGATTTTTTTTTACGGTTGCACTCCCGCGGTTGGAGTGCGGGGCCCTTCAATTCGCGGGGCCCGTAGCATTGCTACTCTTGCTACGTGGCTAATCCGGCGCTGTATCTTAACCACTATGTCATCTGTGCAGTCAAATTCACAGTGCAGTCAGTCACATAATATTTGTATTATGTATAATGATATTACAATACATATTGCCCCCACCACAAATAGTTGGGATAAGGATAGGATGATGATGGAACACATTATATATTCTATCTAACTAATCAGGTACAAAATAATGCTATTTATTTATCTTTAATATATTCCCAACATTTACTATATGGAAGCTAGAGTTGGGTATGCAGAAAAGAGCATGAAAGTAAAATTAATGCGGTTGAAATGCGATCTCTACGGAAAACCTGTGGGAGTTAGGCTGACAGATCGTATCTGTAACGACGACGTAAGAGAGCGAGTAGGTATGAAAGAGAGTATTGGTGTAAAGATGCGAAAGGGCATGCTCCGATGGTTCGGACATGTGGAAAGAATGCCGAACGAACGTCTGGTTAAGAAGATATACAATGCGAATGTGGAAGGATGTAGGTACCGGGGGAGACCGAGACTCACCTACCTAGACCAGATTGGTCACGTATGAAGGAAGGTGGAGTCAAGAGTCTCCGAAACCGGCGAGCGTGTATGAAGAGAATTATGAATGTTGAGGAAGCCAGTGAAGTATGCAAGGATAGAGTTCTCTGGCACTCTGTTCTCTATGCCTACCCTGCAAGTGATATGGCATGATGATATGTATGTATGTATTAATATATTTCCATTTTATGCAAATCACAGTTTATCTGTCATCTTAGAAAGTTTAGATAAAAATATTGTTATCTTAACGTATCTGTATAAGGATTTTTTTTATCTGAATCTACTATATTTATAGAAGTTTGATATTATGTAACATAAATATATAAGGTGTATCTACATTAGGGTGTATACACACACTATGTGACATGTTCAAAGGTGGAGGGGGTTCAAAATACTATACTAATTATTAGCTGTGTATGAATTCACAGGGTGCAATATTGACGTGCCTATACTTGGGCATTAGCTGATTTAAAACTGATATAATTGTAATTAATATGTATATAAGTTGATTAGTATGTAAATAATCATAATTAATATGCTAATACATACATATCATCACGCCATATCCCTTGCAAGGTAGGCAGAGAGAACAGAGTACCAGAGAACTCTATCTCTGCATACTTCACTCGCTTCCTCAACATTCATAATTCTCTTCATACACGCTCGCCGGTTTCGGAGACTCTTGACTCCACCTTCCTTCAGTACATGACCGATCTGGTCTAGGTAGGTTAGTCTCGGTCTCCCTCGGTACCGACATCCTTCCACTTTCGCATTGTATATCTTCTTAACCAGGCGTTCGTTCGGCATTCTTTCCACCTGTCCGAACCATCGGAGCATTCCCTTTCGCATCTTTACACCAATACTCTCTTTCATACCTACTCGCTCTCTTACGTCGTCGTTACGAATGCGGTCGGTCAGCCTAACTCCACAGATTTTCCGCAGAGGTCGCATTTCGACCGCATTAATTTTACTATCATACTCTTTTCTGCATACCCAACTCTCGCTTCCATACAGTAATGTTGGGACAAGCACTGCGTTATGTATTGCTACACGTGCCTTCTGGCTGAGGTGGTGGCTGCCGAGAAGTTGCCCCAACGCTCCGTTCACTCTATTTCCCGCATTCACTCTTCGCTCTATATCAGTGGTGTACCTTCCATCTCGGCTAAATCCACATCCAAGATATACAAATTCATCCACTTGCTCTAGTACATCATTACCTATTGTTACTCTTACATCTGTACTGGTTTTATCTCTTTCAAAGACCATTATTTTGGTTTTGCTCACATTCACGCGTAGACCCCTTTTCTTACAATCTTCTGTCATTTTGTCGACTAGGGTCTGCAGGTCAGTCGCTGACTGTGCCAGCAGGAGTGCATCATCTGCATAAAGCAGAGCAGTGACCACTGAGTCGCCCATCTGGACTCCCACATTCATATCGTTCAACCTTTGGAGACATTTATCCAGATATATGATAAACAGCCTGGCTGACAGAACGCACCCCTGCTTAACGCCGATATTGACGTCAAACCAAGGCGACATTCCATCATCCAGCCGCACACAGGCTCTACAGCCCATGTAACTGGACTGCACAGCCTGTAGCAGTTTACCGCTAATACCATACTCCGGTAAAATATCCCAAAGTTCCTTTCGTACAACCGTGTCAAATGCTCTCTCCAGATCCACAAAACTGCAGAAAACCCTCTGACCTAGAGCCAGATGCTTCTCCACAATGTTGCGCAGAGAGAACACTTGATCCATGCATCCCCTTCCACTCCTGAAACCTTCTTGTGTCTCACACAGTAAACCATCGGACACCATCCTCATTCTCCTTTCAATAATTTTACCATACACTTTTGCTGCCAAACTGATCAAGCTTATGGCTCTGTAATTTGCGCAGTCATAACGTGAAACCTTGTTTTTAAACAAAGGCACGATGACTGCGCTATTCCAGTCCCTGGGAACCATTCCCGAGCTCCAACATAAATTGAGGAGCAACAGGAACGCCTCCCAGACACAAGAGCCACCAAGCTTGATCATCTCGGCAGACACCATATCAATGCCCGCTGCCTTACCATTTTTCAAACTTCTTATCGCCCATTCAACTTCATCCATACTGATGCCATCGGAGGACGCCGTTGTCGAATGTTGATCTACTAAACCACATCCAACACCGGCGCCAACCGTAGCATCCGCATACATATCGCAAAAATATTCACTCCATCGGCTTAACACGTCTTGTGTTTGTGTAAGAATGTCTCCACCTTTAGACCTTATTTTATTCATTCTGAAGGCTGACCAACCACCCCGAGACCTCTTCACCTCCCTCCAAAAGAGTTTGGTGTTACCATCGAAGTTTTTAGTCAGCCTATCTTCTGCACTCATATTTGCTCTATCACGTTTCTCTTTCACTAAGGCCTTGGTGTCATTCTTACATTGCCGATATATTTCTTTCTTCTGTTCAGTCATACTGTCATTCAGATTCAAAGAAGAGACATAGTCCAGCCACGCTTTCTTCTTTTGCTCTACGGAAGGTGCCACTTCCGCATCCCACCATGCATCACCATTTGTGTTTCTATGCTTCTTTGAACTTCCACATACTTCTTTCGCTGTGTCTACCATACTCTCTTTCAATACTCTCCAGCATTCTTCAATGTCCGATTGCGGCTGGCTTGCCATCGTCAGCCGTTCTCGGACACCCTCTGCATACTTTTCTCTTACACACTCTTCTTGCAACCTTTCAACCTTTATTCTTTCAAGCCCTCCGAAGTGGACACGCTCTCGCCAGTGCCTCCACTTTCTGAACAGACCACTAAATCTCGCAATAATGAGATAGTGGTCCGTATCGACTGTGGGGCCCCTGTAGGCTCTTGCATCCAATATTTTGCTTCGGAGGCGACTGTCTACCAAAATTAAATCTATTATGCTTTTCTGTTCATTCCTTCTCCATGTATACATGTGGATGTCCTTATGTTGGAAAAATGTGTTTGACACAATAAGGTTTCTCTCCATGCATACATCCGCTATGAGCCTACCTGCGTCGTTCACTCTCTTATCACCAAATGGACCAAATTCGTACTTCCTCATAGTCGGGACGCTTGGTCCCCACCCATCCGTTCAAATCTCCGCATACAATCACGCGTTCACTGGTTTCTGCCATATCCAGAACTTCCCTAACATTGTCCCAAAACTTCTCTAGGTCTGATGCCACCGAGGATCCTACGGGAGCATATGCTACAACCATGAATACCTTGGTGACACCTAGTTTTATACGGACCCAGAGAAGTCTGGGATCATACATTCCGTAATCCTTCACACCTGAAGCCAAGCGAGAGGACAACAGCACTCCTACCCCCATGCTGGCTCGATCGCTCTGTGGTACACCAGACCACAGAGCCATCCCGCCACCAGGAAGATCGCAGGCGTCGCTGCCCCTTCGCTTGGTCTCTGTTACACAGAGCACGTCTAGCTGTTTGTCCGCCATGACGGATATCAGCTCGTGCAACTTACCTTCCACACAACCTCTTACATTCCACGTGCCCACCCGGCACTCTGCTCTCCTCGACTCGCCTAACTGGGCAAGGCGTGATGGGTGGCGGCCCCCATCGCCGCAACTGCCGATGTTCGTACCGACGGGGGCGGGTCGGTACGCGTCGCCTCCGGGGGACGCCCTAACCCGCATTGCGGTACGCATATCGAGCCGGATTAGCAGTCTTATTAGACTGGCAGGGGACGCGAACGAGCACGCTCCGGACTATGCCCTCCAGAATATGCTAATAATTATAATTAATATGTAAATAATCGTAATTAAAATGTATATAATCATAATTAATATGTAAATAATTATAGGGTTGTATCACCATGATACAAGTGCTATTAACTCGAAAATTAATGGGAAATAGGAGCTGTACATTGATATGGGTTAACTCCATGTGATGTCATTTGGCCAACAATTACATATCTAAGGCAGATTAACGTCAGGCAAGCGATCATAAAACTAAAACTTGCAATTTGTAGATGCATAAAAACACATTGTGTCGATAAAGTAATTGTGATAAGAGCTGGATAATGATGATGTATATATAATTATAATTAATCTGTATTATATTGCTGGAGCCAGGCCAGGGCATATCTAGGTTTTTTTTTGTGAATCTCATTTGATAGCCTCAAATGGCTATGACAACTTTACCCGGACTGTGGGTGAACACTGAGGGATCTCAACACGACACATCTCTAGGTGTCCAAGGCGAGGAGATATTGCTGTGGGACTCCTTATACTGCCATATAACCCCTATCAGCCAATTGAATAATCCACTATAACTGATTTCTATGACCTGCCTCGCGGGTTACCCTTTTGGATAACTTTTGCCGTGGACTTCCCAGTAACAAAACCCGAAGTTGCGATATCATGCTCAATCCCCAACTTGATCCTTAGGGGAAAAGCTTATATACTTTATAACTATTTTAATTATTTATACATTTATCTATTTCAGGAAAAATTCATGGGTGCGCAGGACAGGAGGCGTGACGTAGGTCGGCAGCTAGCTAACTTAGAATCTAGACTTAAAGAGTTACACGCCGAAATGCAGAACACTATGAAAGGTGATGAGAAGTACTTACAATTATGTACTGAGGAGCATAAGGTTGGTAACATATATGGTTTTTTTTTAATAAAGATAACATATTACTTTTCACTTATGAATAAATTCTTGTATTATGGTGGATTTAACAAACATACAATTAACGGACACAAATTACACCCAGACTCGGAACAATTTGCATATTGTGCAAAAAAATTCCTGCGCGGTTATTGAACGATGATGGATTAAGAATATAATGTGTTTTATGCACGGGCCGCACCTACGTGTATCGTCATGAAGCTTCGTGCAATGAGACGATACACGCAGATATGACCGGTCATTATTGGCTATCGTCGCGAACATTCGGGCTTCGTGTGCGTTATCGCTTGGGTGACGATAAGTCAAAGGGTTTTAGCGCGCTAATATATCGCGCTCTGTGGTCAGACTAGCGTTTTTCATTTCGGCGGGAATTGTCGGTGTGTTTAGACGCGTTCGAGGATCTCCAGTTAATCAATAAATATGGAGTGGAGTGATGATGATGTGTTAGAATTTTTACACCATTATAAAGCTGAACCCATGAAGGAACCCAAAAAAAAACATTATTTAATTATTAGCATAATATAGCTGTAAAAGTAAAGCAACTTGTCATCCATAGTTAAACGCATGAAAATTATTTCGGCAAGCTTTAATTATTGCACGATACTTCGTGTAAAATACCGAAGTCGCTAATATGACCAGAGTATTATCGCGATAACATTCTAGTGTACAAAACGTACGAAGCTTCGCCACACATTACTTCGGGACGATACACGCAGGTGCCTAGGGTCGCACCTGCCAACCACATTAGACATTTTTGAAGTTTACTTTACGATTTTATTTACCATCTTGATTCATACCTCACTTTCTTCTCACCTGATAGGCCATTAACTTTCTCTTCAAAAATATTAAGCTGGAATAAAATTGGATTTTCTGTATACTATGAGGGATCAACGAGGTTCGTTTAAAAATTGTAAAGAATGAGTTACGTAATATGGGTACGTTCCTTAACCTGCGAATACATTTTACTTTCAATAATTTTTAGAGTAAAATACTACACAAGAAACTGTGATAGAGTACATTGCAATCTTGTTAACTCAAATGAAGCTCAAGGGAAATTAAAAAATAACTGAATTATCGACTTAACAAGTATTTTCAAGATACCGAGGATTTAATAGTTAAAATTTGGACTTAGAGAGCGCGATTTTTAGTTGAAATTTTAATTGATGTATTCACTCATTGCATTTGTGCAAAGCACAAACAATAGATTAGATAAAACAATAGATTAGATTAGAAAAAAAAAAAACGAATATTCCTTCAGATTTTACTGCTATGAGTTCAGGGAAATCCATATAATGTGCCATTATATTTTACTAACGACGACTACGACTTACGGAGACAGCTTTTTTAAATTCGTGTTACAGAGTATAAATATGTATCTTGAAGGGATATAACATTATTTTGAGTTACTAAGTCTAAATAATTTGAGTTAACCAAGTATTTTTGTTCGGTTTACTGAGGATCACGCCTTAACGAGGTATGTGTTATAGAGATGCCACTATATTTTTAATTTGTTCCTTTTCTTTTCAGCTTATAATTCAAGAGAGGGCCCTCCGCACACTGTTCTCTGACGCTGAAAGAGAGGAACGTGAGTTGTTCGCGACCATGTCAGCTGCTGTGAAGTTGGGACACGAGAGAGAACGCGCCCACGCCGAAAGAAACAAGTATTGGTACATTGTCGCCTCAATATTTGGTAAGATTTGTACTATTTTATAAACATTTTATAAAAAACACTAACTAAAGATAAAAGAAACGTGTGCGTCTCGGGACGCCCGACAGAAGTGAGAACTTAAACTAAGTTGAACTATTTAATATTGAAATTGTTTAACTTGAGAAAAGATTAGGCTATTATTTAAATTTTATATACCTATATTAATATGATAATGTAAAGAAAGGTTATTTATTACATCACATCTTAATACGGCTAGCGCTGTGGGTTAGATTGAGAGACGAGAAGCCTGCCTACCGCTTCCGTATGCATGAGAGAAAGGGAAACCAGACAGACAGCCGCCGTTACGCGTTACGTAACGAAGCGGTTTACCCTCCCATAAGAAGTTATCGCTTCAAAAAAAAGAGAAGAATTTCAAGAATACATTTCACCACCAATTATTTGTTCTGGGTTGTAGTTCTGGCTTTTTCACAGGACCAAAACTCACAAGTTTATTTTTTAAAGTTTTCTTGTCTATGCTTTTTCCTTGTAGTGAGTTGTGTTATGGCGGCTAAGAATGGTACTAATCGTTAACTTGATCATGGATTTCGTAAAAGATTAGTGGTAGGACCACGCTGTTAACAGTTCTCTGTCTACAGCCGCGGGCCGGTCCGTCCGGAGTAGTACCACACTCTCGCAGAAGATCGACGTCTGAGTAATGGCAATGTGCTATTGCGCTTCGTTCGGTGAGCGAGAGAGCCGGAAGCCCAACTGGGTGGGTTTGGTGATTGTAATGGCAGGCAGCGGCCTAGCTTATACCCTTGGTATAGCAAAGGTCCATGGGCGGCAGTGACACTTACCATCAGGTGTGCTGCTTGCTCGTTTGCCACCATAAGCAATAAAATAAGACCCCCTAAAACTTGATATAGACATGGGCCAACTCCATCTGTTGTTGTACGGTCAACAATTAAATGTCTAGAATTAAAGTCAGGAAAACGATCGATCGTAAAACTTTTGCGATATCTACAATGATAGAAGAGTATAGCATATGGCCTCGTCTCTAAGCAATAGGGAATATGCACGTGACTCTAAAATGAACAACATATTTTTATTTGTAATCTTTATTGCTTAAAAAACATACCTATACAATTATTATTGAAATTCATCATTATTTAATAGTGAAATTTAATTATCAAAAATCGGCTTTTTTGAAATTCGCTCGGAAATTTCTAAAACGCGACGCGATTGGTTTTTCAAAACGTGACGTCATCGTACACTTGAATCTTCTGGTATCAAGGTGTTTCTAGTGATTATTTTGTATCGTTACACAATTATTTCATGAATTATTAGTTTTCTGTGTTCAAGTATTAATCCTTGTGAATGAGAGACTTAACAAACGTTACTTTTTGTCCCTGTTCTAATGCCATTAGTATTGCATATAATTCTCTGTATCTGAAATCCAATAGAAAGATAAATAATAAATAATTTCGAACTTTTCTCTTACTCTAATAAGTTACACGTTTGCATTCATAGGTATCATAGATGACTAAACATATATTACTTTTATGGATAAACACCCATATACCTATTAGATATTGAGAATATATCTTTAAGAACTTTACATAAACTAGGTAGGTATGTGTACGTCGAAGTTTGTAAACAAAACAAGTATGTGCATGTAATTAAGGAAAAATGATTCTTTTATGTACTTCGTCATTTCTCTAATGTGTTTACTTACGTTAAAATGATCTTCACAACATTATTAACTGCTCAAACACGACACATTGTCTCTTCTCATCGCCTTGCACTTTTTTTATTACATTTCTCGGCATAAGGAAATATACTTTGTTAGGTGCAGTTTTGAAAATATTTTGACACATAGAAACGACACAATAAGTATTTATAATACGGTTTTCTGTTCTTTTCCATGGTAATAAGTTGACTTTACACTCACTTTTTTATTTTCAATAACTTCGTGAACCAAACATTTCGTTGTTGACATTCAACTTGTGTGTGTATTCTGACGTCACAGAAGCGCGCCAGAATAGCCGCGTTTAAATCGCCCAAAAAATATAGTGATTTATAATAAAAAAAATTTAGCTTAATTGTTTATATTTTGGATGTTGTTATATTTATTTTTGGTAATGTAATAACTAGTAGAAACGTTTAAAAAAACAAAAAAAAAACCGCATATTCCCTATTAGCATAGGAGCAGAACGACGATTTTCTACCTTAAGGTTCTATGTTTTATTCTATGTTTAGTTCTATGGTCACACTCCGTCCCATGCGTTTGGGGCGACGAAGACGACGGGGAACGATCCCATTACATTTCATACACTTACCTCTCTAACACCATGTGGACGTGTCACAATTACCCACAAGTATCATGCCAAATTTTAAGTTAGAGCATATGTAATTTTGAAGTTAATGTAGTGATATCTTTGACATCAGGCACAGTACTCGGCATTGCCGGCTCAACA
The DNA here is from genome assembly GCA_905163515.2 of Lymantria monacha. Lineage (NCBI taxonomy): Eukaryota > Metazoa > Arthropoda > Insecta > Lepidoptera > Erebidae > Lymantria > Lymantria monacha. Next base: position 20,429,676 of record LR991104.1, on the reverse strand, counting down.
ATAAACAACCATCTCAAGATGGTGGAGTTCCGTGAGATGATGGAGCAGCAGATGGCCAGGAGTGCAAGTGTACTGTACACCATCGCCGGTGGCGGTACTGCCAGCCGTGCGGACATCACTGAGGCTATGAAGACGGAGTTTGCTTATCAGGTAGAACCGACTACATAATATTGATATAGAATTTTATAAGATCGTAACTTCGGCTCTATCTTGCCCCTGGGTGTCGTACAAGACGAGTAAGGCATATGCATATAATATGCAGATAACATCTATGCAAGAGAAGGAAAACTTGATATAAGAACCAAACACATCTGACCAGTGTAGTATAGTAGGTAATTTTTTTTTGTTTTTGGGCGGGTCTATGGGGTCGCCCACCGCTTCTTCTGTCGCGTCGGACAGGTTTAGCGGGGAGCGACCACTCCAGACCCGTAACCAAAAAAAAAAATTGTAGGCGCCTCGAGCACAGCAGTGGAACATCTATGGGCTAAAATTATGTATGTATATAACTGTAATCTAACTAATCTAGGAATGGCATGTTAATATTTTCGAAAATAAGTTCTCAAAGATACACGCAAGTATCAACTGATTTTTTTAATAAGAATATAATTTTATATTTTTTCCCGGGTAGTGATGCAGTAAGAATTACAATTCATCACCCCCATCTTGCCTTTGGATATCATGAAAGACGATTAAGTAAATATAGTATGCATATAACATCTATGCAAGAGAAAAGTCACTTGAAATAAAACCCTGTACCACCAACAAATCTGATCAGCATGGTATAAGTCAATGTCCCTTCTATTCTAGAGAGATCCAAGCCCACAGCCCCAGGACGTATATGTGCTGAAATTATTTATTTTTCATCATCAGAAGGGAAAATAATACTATTAGCTGTGAAACCCATACACGGCTTGAGACAGAGATTAGACGGTAAAGGGCCATATATACTAAGAACAAGATTTTGCTTAGCTACAGTTCAGTTGCACCCTCCCCTAACCGCTTTAAATGGCGGAAAGAACGGCTTAGAACCTCACAACCTATTATTCTGTCATCTCTATATCACTATTTGTATTGACCACTATTTCCTTGTCTTCAGTGGTTCGCTCGTACAGATCTCGCTATGAAATATTAATAATATTTTTCTTCTTGTCAACAGGAACAATTGGCACAAAGTTTAAAACAAATGCAAGAGAACATAAATCATTTAATAAACAAGCAAGCTTCATTGATAGGTACGTATGTAGTATAAGTACCATGATGTTTAGGGGTTAAAAGCACCCCAGGTTGAGAACTCTCAGCGCTCGCCCATAGTCCAGGTTAAGCTGTAACAGCCACCTGCGGCTAACAGCTAAAAGACAAACACAAAAAAAAAGCGTTTAAAAGCTTTTTTTACAACATACTAGGTGACCCATTTTTTTTTTAATTTTCAACTAGGTATCCTTGTATTGCGGGGGATTTTACAAACATATAATGGACAGAAATTACATACAGACTCAGAAAAATTTGTGGATTGCACTGAGTGGGAATTTGAACTCACGACACTGGCGTGGCAGGTCTGTATCCTAACCACTATGCCATGTCTGCGGTCTAACACTATACCATAATAAACCAAACAAGGTTCTACCTTCCATCAGCATGTATTGTCACCATTGGTAATAGATTACTGAAATTTAGCATTTAATATGCTTGATTATTTATAAAAACTTGATTACGAACGTATTAAAAAAAAAACCTATCAAAAATAAATATAACTCAACCATATATAAACAATTAAGTTGGAAAAATAAAAATCACTATCATTTTCAAACGATTTAAACGCGACCAATTTGGTGCGCTTATGTTTTGATGTCAAATGCCACAACGAAGTTAAAATTACTCGAGAGTGAGTGATGTAATGTATTATCATGCGTATTGGAAATTGTGCGAAGGATTTTCGAAAGAGACACTTCGATGATTAAATTTCACTATTAAATTATACATACATACATACATATCATCACGCCATATCCCTTGCAGGGTAGGCAGAGAGAATAGAGTGCCAGAGAACTCTATCCTTGCATACTACACTCGCTTCCTCAACATTCATAATTCTCTTCATACACGCTCGCCGGTTTCGGAGACTCTTGACTCCACCTTCCTTCAGTACATGACGATCTGGTCTAGGTAGGTTAGTCTCGGTCTCCCTCGGCACCTACATCCTTCCACTTTCGCATTGTATATCTTCTTAACCAGACGTTCGTTCGGCATTCTTTCCACATGTCCGAACCATATTAAATTATGATAAAAAAATTAACCGGCGAGCGTGTACGAAGGGAATTATTAATGTTGAGGAAGCGAATGAGGTATGCAAGGATGTTCTCTGCCACTCTGTTCTCTCTGCCTACCCTGCAAGGGATATGGCGTGATGATATGTATGTATGATTATGAGCGAAAAATGATTGTCACACATAGGATCCCAAGTTTTTATAAATCGAAAATAAATTCACATACACGCTAACCCCCCAGGGTTAGCGATACGATGGCCACCGAAGTCAAAGATCGGGTACCGGTGGCCCGCTCGCACGGCGAAGAGAGTAGTTTTACGGTGGGTCTATGGGGTCACGCGCCGCCTTTCCGTCACCCCGGACCGATTTCGCGGGGCGAGACGCATCCATAGTCCAACAAAAAAAAAAAAAAATGTTAGCGATACGATGTTAATGTTATAAATTGCCCAGGATATAATTCTTTCCCTAGTGCTTCCTGCATATTCGTGGTGGTAAGATACTAAATAAATATCCATTTTTCAGAACACCTCCATCATCGTGAACACTCAATGGATATGCTCCTCAGAGATCTCAGACGGGCCATTGTATCAGCATCTCAGTCCAGTGCTAAGTCTGACGCGGAGCTTGCTAAAGCTCTATCAGTAGTACATCAAGACCTGGAAGAAGTTGATCAGAATAAAACGGAAGTAAAGGATAAGGTTTTGTTAGAACCTAATCAAATATTAACAGGTGTTGGACTAGTAATTTGTCTGGCGGTTATATTTGGAAATATTATTGGCCGTATTAGCTGATTCCCTCGTGGTAATGGGGTTCCCCGGTGTTTTTATTATCCGAAGACGTTTTGTATTGTGTATTAACATTTTTTTATGTCTGGTCTTTTAGCCATTAGCCGCAGATGGGTTATATAGCCCTGCCCGGACTATTGGTGAGTGCCGAGGGCCCTGTATGTATTAACATGCTGAGTTTATAGATTATATACTAAAATTTAGAAATGAATGTGAAATATGTCACTTCAACCACGGTAGCTTAATTAATAAACTCTGGAAGAGATTTGCATTTAATGTGGGTTCAAATCCTGTTCTTTTTTAATTCGTTATTAGTTTTTTTTTATTAAAAGTTTTAAATTAAAATGCTTGTCGTCAAACAATTTTCAGGTTCAGTTTATTTAAATATATTTAAATATAACAGAAGATGGTATTTTCTATATTTGTATATATACAATAAAAATTGTTTCTACCTGTGTCCATTATAGATAGAGTTGCCAACTATTTTCATTAATCAATGTATTTTACATTGATTAATGAAGTTACAAAAATAAGTACATTGTGTCAAAATAAAAGATCATTTAATTCATCGTTTTGCCCAAAAAAAAAAATTTTTTAGCAATTAATTACTACTGCTAAACAGTAGCACATTCTGGTGTGTGCTTCACATATTTTCACCTATGTATATTTTTGAGTCAAAGTAAATTCATTTATTATGAAATTTAAATGTTTTTATTTTGTCATTCATCAAGAAAGAATCTTTTTCTGTGAAGTGGCGGGAATCGAAATTAAAAATGGAATTTATTTACACAAATTTAGAAATTTTTCATTGAAATATTGTGGTAAATAAAGTATTTTTGTGTATAATTACTGGAAATAACGCACAATATTTTATAAATAAAATACGGGTGGCAACCCTATTTATAGACTTTAAAACCATCTAACCAATGTGACCACATCCGGTCTACTCATAAACTCGAGAATTACAATGCCAAAAAGTCTCCACTAGCGTTAAGATAAAAAAGCTTAATAAATAAACAAAATATATTTTTATTTTTGCGTCGTGACACACGCCGGTTAAGTAATTATAAATACAAGGGAACCCCTTAGCTATGTAATACTTAGGTTAAGTGATGTTGGTTGCAATAATTTTCTTATAATCTGTGATGTGATGGGAATATAATGTTCAGAATAGCAGCGTATCAACATATTGACATGCGATGGTGAATAAAAATATTTAAGGATTACCTAACTTCCCATGACTGAAAATAGATCAATTTGTGAGATTGGAAAATACTTTAATCTTTGCACTCTTTTTTTTTTTTAATTTTGCTTATTTATAATTGGCTTTTTATTGGCATAACACCAAGCCACTTAGTTATTTAGAAAATAAAATTTTACTACAATATTTAAGTCACATATTACTAAAACGATTCAAACTACTTGGATAATTATCCAAGTAGTTTGAACAATTATAATTGTTATCCTTTAGTTAAAATCAACCGCAAAAAGTTAAAAACTTGAAACATTGATTATCGCAAAACTAACTAACTCGGTGTAGGATGAATCCTTTCCGTTTAACTATGTTCAATCCTCATTTTGCTTTAGCTTAAAAAACATATTAGGTAGTTTTGCACAATATATGTGTGTTTTCAAGTTTTAGTAAAATTTACCTAATGAAACTTTCTTAAATAGCTAACATTCTATTAAAGGTGCTTAAAAACGCACTAAGGGGCAACGAAGGCAATTCTTGTCATATCACAATTTCGTAATTCCAAATTTTCTCAAGCAGGATTGGTCCTCGATGAGTCATTGAGAACGGATCATTCCCACTTGTCCGGGTTAAATTGGATTCGATTTTTTATCTTGATTTGGTGATCTGCTCGTAAAGCGAGAATTGATTTTAACAAGTTCTATGTTTTATAAAGTTTTCTTAATTGACTGTTTAGATTGGTTCCCTTTTGCCTTTACGAACGATCAATCAGAACATAAAAAAATAACTAAAATTCTCTATTACATATTCGAAAAGTAGAAAATCGATTTCAAAACCATGAAACCAACCAAAAGCAGAAATGTATTATTATATTCTGCTATTTTGAACAGTTTTGAATTTAATTAACACGCAAAAGGTTTATAAGGTTTTCTTGCCACGGTGTCTCCACTAATTTTATATATTTTCATAAAACGTCTAGTCTTTTATAGAAATCATTTCTTTTTGTATCGCAACTAAAAATATTTTATATATTTATTCAAGATTTGTCCATCTTGAATATCTAGTTTATGAATGAAACAAGTGGCCATCACTATTTCAAACAGTTTTATTTGCCTACAATACATTTTTTTACTATAAGGTCAACCAAGCAATTTTGGAAGTGTGACTTAAAATTATTCATTTATGAGAAAACGAAATAGAGCTATACATTCAATACGAGTGTCTTTGTCTCTCATATTATGCTATTCCTATGATTTACTCACGGCATTGTTACATATTGATTGTGTTATGTATCTAAGTATATTTATTACAGTTAATGAAAATATAAACTTGATTGTTGTACAATTTAATTTGTTTTATTTATATGCTAAATTTTATGTTTGAGAAAATATATGAAGAGGTTTTGGCGGGAACGTTAAAGCGTTAAGTGGTGGTCTATATACCTGTATTTTAGAATGTTACATTAAATATTGTGCAGCTATTTTATGTAATGTGATGCGAAGGAAGTACTAGACTGTAGTGAATATATAATAACAGTGCTTTACCTATGTTTTTATTTTCCACCATTATTCCCAGAAGTGAACAGTGATGGCACTGTTGAAGGCGATGATTCCTGATGAAGAATCACTTTAAATAAAGTGATAATTTATAAATAAAAACCACCTGGAGTTTTTAGTAACCATGCCATTAAAATTGCATAAAGGAATATATATTTTTTTAAACGACTAATTTAAGCAATTATAGTTATTTATTTTAAATAAAAATCCGTATAGCTACGTACACTAAAAAGATTACGTAGTTGATGCTTTGTGTAAAGTACCGTACATAGTTTTCATCTGTGGTGTAAAGTATTCGGAAGAAGTACTTAAATGGCTACATTTTGTTCACTAAAACAGGACATAATTTAAAACAGAAGGATCAAGTATATACTACATTCTTCTTGCCACTCGCAATAAATGACGGTAATACAATATTGATCCTTATTTATGTTACCTATTTGCTTCGAAAAAATAATTTGATCCAAAAAATCAAAATTTTAGTGAATATTATATAATAGTATTTCGTGTTCTGTCAAAGTTTCAAGAAGGTTCTTTAAATAGGTAATTAGCGCTTATTCAAAAAACGCTCACCAATGACCTCACTGATAAATAAGCTTCGAAATATGAAGAAACTGAAATACTATTCTGTAATTTCATCATTCATCTCGGCTTATACGTATATGTGCCACTGCTGGTCTCGAGCCTCCTCCACACTAGGCGGGAAATTGACCTATTACACCCATTGAAGTAATAAGTACTCTTGTACAGAGTACTTATTACTTCCATGATTACACCATGCTAGTCAGACGCGTTAGTATAGGTTTTTATTTCGAGTTTTCCTTTTCTTTTTTGTTTAATGCATATTTTATTTCCTAGTTGTCTTTTACGATCACCCACAGGTAAGACAGGGTGACAGGTGGTGAATTGTATTCTTTTTCCGTCATCATACAGAAAATTATGTAATTAATAAAGAAAATTATGCATGGCATTTGCCTCTTTTGCTCTTAAATTATTTAGGATAGAGTTATAAATAATTATGATTTATTTCGTGTGTATATAAAGACAGCAGTTCAGCAAATGTTTCCGGTGGGACCTTTATTTGGACGGCCAGTATCCAACTAAAGGCAACGATTTGAGTTACTGTTGGACAATGACATTAAATTAAGGGATAATTTATAAATAAAGACTGGCGTAGAGCAGTAGTTAATTCCGTGAAACTGATGATATTTGTTAAGAAAATCGTATAAGATTTATCTGTATGGGTGTTGTTCCTTTTGCCCCTTTGAACACATAAATAAAAGCAAAGAAAATCTCTATGTCTATGATACGGAGTTTTGGCGCGAATGTGGAAATGTCATGTCACGCTCTTGTATTATATTCATTTCTTTAGTGTTTTGTGGTGTTATATTGAATAATTTTGCTGGTATTTTATGCAATATGGTACAGTTAAAGTGCTGAAGTGTAGTGAATATGGTATAATAGTGGTTTACGTGTATTTTCATATTTGCCCAAAATTCCCAAAGAAAATCATTGATTAGGTTATCAGCGCCCGATTAATGGTAACGACTTGACTTACTGACAGACAATGACTATTAAGGCTACATAATATGAAGAAATGATAAACAAAATAATTTAAAAATAATTAAATAAGACTTGGCTGTATGGGCTTTGATCCCTTTGCCTGTCCGAATGGACGAACAGAACCAAAAAAAAAAAAAAAAAAAAAAATGTCTATGATACGAGGAGTTTTGGCGCGAATGTGGAAATGTCATGTCACGCTCTTGTATTATATTCATTTCTTTAGTGTTTTGTGGTGTTATATTGAATAATTTTGCTGGTATTTTATGCAACATGGTACAGTTAAAGTGCTGAAGTGTAGTGAATATGGTACAATAGTGGTTTACGTGTATTTTCATATTTGTCCAAAATTCCCAGAGAAAATCATTGATTAGGTTATCAGCGCCCGATTAATGGTAACGACTTGACTTACTGACGGACAATGACTATTAAGGCTACATATATGAAGAAATGATGAACAATGTATGAAAAATAATTAAATAAGACTTGGCTGTATGGGCTTTGATCCCTTTGCCTGTCCGAATGGACGAACAGAACCAAAAAAAAAAATGTCTATGGTACGTTGCGCGTCGTGCGAGAAAAACAGTGGCAAATTTCTTATGTTGTACATAATTATCTAATAATTTAGATATTACTTATAAGGTATACTGTTAAACAAAATGCAAGAGGGTAAGGACAGATCTCGTCCATTATTTATGTTGAACGAATTTACTATAGTTTTCTGAAACCTTAAATGCATGAACTAAAGTGCTATGGAAACATTTTTTTTAGATCTGGAAGTTACTGGCATATCCCGGAGTGGTCGCGTTAGGAAGAAGAGCTCCAAGTTAATGGATTTTGAGTCCCCAGATGACATTGAAACACGATTTAGACGGCAAACACCAGTGAAAAGTTACACTCCAAATTTTCGACATGAAGAAATTCAGGAATATCAACCTCAGGAAAGCGCTCCGCCTCGACAGATGGAGGATGCAGGCACCGCATCTGGAAGCGAGTCTGATTATTACGAAAATACTGGAGAAAATGCTGATAGGTTTGTTTTTAGTGTAGTTCAATAAATTAAATAATATAACCTAACGATATCTTTAGACATGGTAACAGACAATTTCCTTGGCTATAGTCATTTTAAAGGACAACGAGGAGTCCGTACATGCTGTTCTCTCCAATCCATCATTTTAATTGCTGTGTGATAGCGGCTTTTCGCTGAGGAAACGCATTTACGCGCTATCCCCCGCTGGTGATAGACGGGGGGGAGTGTGGGACTCGCTGGTCCGCTGCCCGACCGGAATACCCACTAAAACCACAGCGGCCCCTTCCGCGCTTTTACGGGGCGCCGGAGAGATCGTCTACAGACAATGAACCGACATGACTGACGACTAAAATATAAATCTATTATAATTTTTTAAACTTATTTTACTTGACATTGGCGAAGTTGTAGTTAATCACTCACAGAGGCCATTAATTAAGAAGAAGAAGAAGAGATCGTCTACTGACATTCGATCCCCAGCACCCCAGGTGTGTGGTAGCGGCTAAGATTACTACCAACCCTTACTTTGTTCGTGGATACCGTAAAAGATGACTAAGAGCCTTATAACGACCTGGGTCAACTCCATCTGATGCCATTTGTTCAACAATTACATTCCAAAAGAGGGTTGACGTCTGGTAGGCAGCCGGTCATAAAACTATTGCCAATAACTTTTACAATATGTACTATGAAATAAGAGTACATATTGTATCAACCCCAAGTAATTGGAATAAAAGTAGGAATGATGATAAGGAGTTACAAGCAGTTGTATCTTTTTTTAAGACCTTTACACCAAGTCTTTTGTTATAAATTAACACTTCATTTTTAAAGTTATTGTTCATCAGTAACACAAATTGAATAGTGTCATGGCTATGCTGTCAATAATATCTTTGGAAATTTTAGTGGGAAACAAATACTTATATAGAAAGTACTTGTATTTACTACATCCCTGCAGTTCCTTCCAAGAAAGGCAGTGACAAGCATTTAAAATGAAAACCACCCTTTGATTAAAGGACAATCTACAATAAGGCTTGTGGTAGTGTATGAGCAGTTAAAATTATGGATTGGAGAGAACAGTATGTACAGAGATTAAAAAAACAAATGAGGCAACTGCGTGTTGTGTGAAGATGCAAATGTTGAGATGGATTTGTGGTGTGATAAGAATAGATAAAATAAGGAATGAGTATATTAGAGGAAGTTTGAAGGTGCAATGGTGATGGATGAAAGTTGAGGAGTGAACCACGAGTTGAGGTGGGATATGGACATGTTATGAGATGGGATGCAAGTAATGTTGTGAGGAAAGCTTTTTAAGTATGATATTGATGGCTTAAGGAGTAAAAGAGACCAAAGTAAAGATGGCTGGACTGCGTGATCCATGACGTGGATAGACAGGGAGTGACTAGGGATGTTAAAAAGTAATCGATTTTTATTTTAATCGATTATTTTTTTCTAAAAATCGATTTTTTATAATCGATTTTTATAGTAATATTAATCGATTTTTAAAAAATCGATTATATAAATTATGCGTTTTAATCGATTTTTATGAAAAGCGCCATCTATGGAACGGATGAATAAAACTCGAAGTAAATCCATTATTATTTACAAGATAAGAGTGCCATAATATATGTAGTTGTTGGTAAACCATAAAAATGTCTTCCAATAGTAAAACATCTAAAAGCGGTTGGCGAAAATATTTTACGATTAAGAAACATACAGCAATATGCAAGTACTATTCTAAAGAGCTAAAAAATTGCAGTAATACTACAAATTTAAAACAGCATACATACATACCATCACGGCATGTCCCTTGCAGGGTAGGCAGAGAGAACAAAGTGCCAGAGAACTCTATCCTTGCATACTTCACTCGCTTCCTCAACATTCATAATTCTCTTCATACACGCTCGCCGGTTTCTTCCTTTCAACCTTCCTTCAGTACATGACCGATCTGGTCTAGGTAGGTTAGTCTCGCTCTCCCTGAGTACCTACATCCTTCCACTTTCTTATTGTATATATTCTTAACCAGACGTTCGTTCGACATTCTTTCCAGATGCCCGAACCATCGGAGCATTCCCTTTCGCATCTTTACACCAATGCTCTCTTTCATACCTACTCGCTCTCTTACGTCGTCGTTACGAATGCGATCGATCAGCCTAACACAGCCACAGATTTTCCGTAGAGATCGCATTGCGCATTAATTTTACTTTAATACTTTTTCTGCATACCCAACTCTCGCTTCCATATAGTAATGTTGGAACAAGCAAGTTATGTATTGCTACACGTGTCTTCTGGCTTCAGTGGTGGCTACCGAGAAGTTGTCCCAACGCTCCGATCACTCTATTTCCCGCATTTACTCTTCGCTCTATATCAGTGGTGTAGCTTCCATCCTGGCTAAATTCACATCTAAGATATACAAATTCATCCACTTGTTCTAGTACATCATTACCTATTATTACTCTTACATCTGTTCTGGCTTCATCTCTTTCGAAAACCATTATTTTGGTTTTACTCACATTCATGCGTAGACCCCTTTTCTTACAATCTTCTGTCATTGTGTCGACTAGGGTCTGCAGGTCAGTCACTGACTGTGCCAGCAGGACTGCATCATCTGCATAGAGCAGAGCACTGACCACTGAGTCGCCCATCTGGACTCCCACATTCATATCGTTCAACCTTTGGAGACATTTATCCAGATATATGATAAACAGCCTGGCTGATAGAACGCACCCTTGCTTAACGCCGATATTGACGTCAAACCAAGGCGACATTCCATCATCCAGCCGCACACAGGCTCTACAGCCCATGTAACTGGACTGGACAGCCTGCAGCAGTTTACCGTTAATACCATACTCCGGTAAAATGTCCCAAAGTTCCTTTCGTGCAACCGTGTCAAATGTTCTCTCCAGATCCACAAAACTGCAGGAAACCCTCTGACCTAGAGCCAGATGCTTCTCCACAATGTTGCACAGAGAGAACACTTGATCCATGCATCCCCTTCCATTCCCGAAACCTCCTTATGCCTCACACAGTAAACCATCGGACTCCATCCTCATTCTCCTTTCAATAATTTTAGCATACACTTTTGCTGCCAAACTGGTCAAGCTTATGGCTCTGTAATTTGCGCAGTCATAACGTGAACCCTTGTTTTTAAACGAAGGCACGATGACTGTGCTATTCCCGTCCCTGGGAACTGTTCACGAGCTCCAACATAAATTGAGGAACATCAGGAACGCCTCCCAGACACAGGTGCCGCCAAGCTTGATCATCTCGGCAGACACCATATCAATGCCCGCTGCCTTACCATTTTTCAAACTTCTTATCGCTCATTCAACTTCATCCATACTGATGCCATCGGAGGACGCTGGTGCCGAATGTTGATCACTAGACCACGGATAATCGGGACAACCCGAGTATCCGCATACATGTCGCCAAAATATTCCCTCAATCGGCTTAACACGTCTTGTATTTGTGTAAGAATGTCTTACCTTTAGACTTTATTTTATTCATTCTGAAGGCTGATCAACCACCCCGAGACCTCTTCACCTCTCTCCAAAAGAGTTTGGTGTTACCCTCGAAGTTTTTAGCCAGCCTATCTTCTGCACTCATATTTGTTCTATCACGTTTCTCTTTCACTAAGGCCTTGGTGTCATTCTTACACTGCCGATATATTTCTTTCTTCTGTTCAGTCATACTGTCATTCAGATTCAAAGAAGAGACATAGTCCAGCCACACTTTCTTCTTTTGCTCTACGGAAGCTGCCTTTTCCTCATCCTACCAAGGATCACCATTTGTTTTTCTATGCTTCTTTGAGCTTCCACATACTACTTTCGCTGTATCTACCATACTCTTTCAATATTCTCCAGCATTCTGGCTCGACCCACGTCGCCTCAGGGGGACACCCTAACCCGTACTGCGGTACGCATATGAGCCGGATTGAAGTCTGACTAGACTGGCAGGGGACGCGACGTGCACGTTCCGGACTATGCCTCCCTAAAAAAAACTCATCATGTCAGGCTATTGTCGTCCACTGCTAGACGTAAGCCTAAATGTAAAATAGTACTGGACATTTATGGCATTTTTTTGTTGTGATTTATATTTTAGTTTTTGAGACAATAAGGTTATTTTGTTAGGGCGCTCATCATTTCATTTTTATGATGATAATAAAAAAATGTGTCAATAATTACATTTGGTTTCCTTCCTTACCTTGAAAATTTAAAGGAATATTCGCTTTGATGAATTTTATATTTGAATTGGTTGATTTTTTATTCATATAATTTTATTTGATTTTAATCTGATTAATTGTTAATATGAATCTCTTAGGTTTATTATTGGAATATGAAAAGTATATACATTTTTAAATAATAGAAAAAATCGATTTTTTCGTAAAAATCGATTATTTATTTTGATTATAATCGATTTTTGGAAAATCGATTAATATTAAATAAAAAGAAATCGATTTTTATTTAATCGATCTTTTTCCAGTAACCTCACATCCCTAGGAGTGACCACAGAGATGACATCTAATAGGACTGTATGGAATGGATATATTGCATTGAACCTAAGTAATTGGAATAAGAGTAAGATGATGATGATCCCAGCAGTTCCTCTGCATCATCATCATCATAATCACAGTCCATATATGTCCCACTGTTAGGCTCTGGCCTCCTCCGGGTTGTCCACGGACGTCTAGAATTCAGTACCAGTGGCCAGACCAATGTCCAAGGGGAAGGAAATACGGTGGCTCATCGGGTCACGCTTCGTCCAGGACAGAACGGACAGCGTATATCCACACCATATTTTGCTACAAAAAAAATAAGGCTGGCCATCTGGTATGCTATAAAATTCTTATTTTTATTTCTTACAGCATGGAATCCGATAGCTCTGCATCTGATGAGGGCTCGGCCAGAACTCCCGCAAACTCCCTTTATATGATGGAAAAGAGCAGTAAAAAAAAACTTATTGTCAAAGATGGAAGGGTAATTGGGAGAGCCAAAGCTCAGAGGAAAGACAAGGGTAAGTTTTACGAGAAATATTTTAAACCACAACATAAGGTTTTTTCTTTACCATAACACACCCTGAAATGGAGGAAATAATCCTTCTGTGTAGTCTCATTAATAAAATAGTTGCTCTTTACAGGTAAAACTCGTATTACAGCATACATGATGTGGGCCAAAGAAGCCCGAAATGAATTGCTCCGGAAACATCCAGACATGGATTTCTCAGCCATATCCAAACGCTTAGGGGAGATGTGGTCTAATGTAAGTTTATGTTCAACACCTACTCAGTATTGTTCCACTAATCTGTCTGTCATAGTCTAAGGATCCTTTTTTATCTCAGTAATATGTTCTGTTTGGATAATAGTTCAACTTTGAGCAAGTTACTACTGGCAGAACCTAGTGCTTTATACACAGCAAATACGTAAGCTAATGCAGTATATTCCATTTGCTGTTTGTTACAGGTAAATTACAATGAACGTTATTTATGGAAGCGTAAAGCCAAACGCTTTGCGATGCAGAAAGAACAGACCAACCAAGCTGTGAACAAAATTATTTCAAATCCGAGTGAGTATTTATTATCATTTGTTAGCTCTGTTCAAATCAATTGAGGTATACATAGTATGGCTGCATAAATAATGTGGTGATCTAAGTAGCTTCCGTAAGCCCGTTATCTGTAAGCACTGCGAAGATATATTGTTAATTTATAAAAACTTGATTACGAGCGAAAAAGTGTCACACATGGGATATGTCTAAACATTGTCAGGTAGATGGCACACGTCTCCTTTAAGGAAGAAAATATAATACGAAGCGAAAATTAATGTCATACGCTGATGTAAGTGGTAGCATGATTGGGACGGATTTCCAATAGGTGTGGGTTCGTATCCCATGTGTTACAATCATTTTTTTTTGCTCGTAATCATGGTTTTACAAATAATCAAGCATGGTAAATTTCAGTAATTTGAATATATTGATAATTTTACATTTTGTCTAAAACCTATTAATCTACCACTGGATCAAAATTTATCCACAAGCTCGAAGAAGATGCTAGAATGAAACAAACTCACATTATTTTTTAAGCTACTTCTTTTAAATAAAATTGTATAAAATATGTTAGTAAGTATAGGCTCTAGATTGATGTCTTTCAAATCTGTGTTTACTAAAGTAGCTATCAATTTATAATTTATATTTGTACTAGGTCCAGCTCGTCCGCTCTCGTCGGCGGGACCAGGTCGCCCACCCACAAACCGTGCCGTTCCTAAGCCACAACCAGCGCCCCCTACTCCAACTCAGCAAGCATTAGTGGTGAGTACTAGTTTTTTATTGCATGGTTACTGAGACCTTTATACCAAGTCGTGTCATTTGTGATAATAGTACATCAATAAGGTATCTTCTGGGGTTTTTGGTGAAACATAAAGCATATAAACACTGTAATGTCATTAACACACTTTAGCACTTTCGCTGAATTAGTTGCTACCCTGTAAGTACACTACCGCCATTCTATCTAGCAAGTGGCAATTTATGGAAACTTCTATTTTATATATCCATGTATGTTTTTATAGCCCGTGACAAGTAGCACAGCAAGTACTGCTGGTATGTACCGTGTAACTGGATGCGGTGCTGTCGAGGTAGCCGCTCATCTCAGACTCTTGGGTGAGAGCCTCGCCATCATTGGAGAGAGGCTTAAGGAACACGAGGTATGTTTTTTATATTTACTATATTTGTAATAATAAAGTAGTAGTACACTCAAAATTAATTAATATGCTTATGATTTCAGGGTCAGATAGCTGTATCGGGTTCTGTGTCAGTCCTTCTGGACACATTACTTTGCTCCCTGGCACCACTCCTGTCGGTCTCTCGAGCTATACCAGCCATTGCCCCTCCTCAAAGACTACTGCAAGACACCCTACACAACATTGCTTACATCATGCCTGGATTATAAAACTTGAAATAAGCAACATTTGACAGAGACCTCACCAATGAATTGATTCCTTATGAGGAAAGGCGAAACAAAAATAACTTGTACTGGTTTTTTTTGACACTGTCTTTGTACAAAGATTTTATTTTTACTTTTAAGCAGCTAAATTTATATGCTGATGAGAAAATAAATATTTGTGTATTAAATTAGATGATTGAAGTAAATAGAGTTTTATTTATAAAGTGTAGTAAATGGAGTTACATTGTGATTGCACAGATGGCGTAGCGGTTACGGTACCGACCTAGCGTGTCAGTGTCATAGGTTCGGTTCCATGCAGGACTACACAGACCACAAATTGTTGTTTTAAGTCTGAGTGTAATTTGTATCTGTTAAGTCATATTTTTGCAAAGTCTCCCGTAATACAAGAATGATTTCCTTGGTGCCATGCCGTTCTATGTTAGCGTTTAAAAAAATTTAAATTAATTTCAATTATTACCTATATAAAGATTTTAAACAAAATTTATTACTACTCTGTATTGCCTTTTGTTATAAGATCTTCAAATTGGGTAGGTTTATATAGGGATAAGGGTCCAACATGGTGAGACTTGGAGAAATGAAACTTCTAATGATAACAGTCCACGTCTGCACATAACATTCATGAATTGCCAATGATAAAGGGCATAGCCGGATAAGTATGGGAAATCTGCCCTCATGGCTTTTTTGACTCGCAGTCAGGGGATCGATTTAGTATCGAATAAAAATAATTCACCTCAATTTTTAGCCCTTCAACTCAAACGGCTTTCGAGATATTAAAAAAAACCTGTTTTTCCGATTTTAATTTTATAGTAAAATTCGGTATTAATCAATGGTGATTTTTTTTCTTATTTTTAAGAGTCTAATATATATGAAAAACATACGATCATGGTTCTTTAACGAAAAGCCGATTTTTAACGAAGGAAAGAAAAATAAAATTTTTTTTTTAGCCTTTTTGAAATATTTCAATCACCAAAACTCGTCAGAACATGTCTTTTATGCTCCTCTAGACTCAGCATTTTTTTTGGATTTTTTGAAGTGGTGGAACAATTTCAAAAAAATTAAAATCTCATTTTTCCTAAAATCCTGCGTAAACATTGTCGGGTAGATAGCGTACCGTCACCTTAAGACGTAAATATGATACAAAGTGAAATTTGCATGTCCTACAATTAGTCACGGTGGTGTAGTGGCAGCACGATTGGGCCGGAATCCCAATAGGCGCGGGTTCGAATCCCGCTTGTGACATCATTTTTCATTTCGTAATCGGGTTTTATAAATAATTAAGCATATTAAATGCTAAATTTCAGTAATTTAAATAACAAGGTTGTGTCATCGTTTAATACAATTCTAACTGTAAAGTTTTAAGTATTAAGCCTATAACAGTGTGTAAACATTGTCGGGTAGATAGCATACCGTCACCTTAAGACGTAAATATGATACGAAGTGAAATTTGCATGTCCTACAATTAGTCACGATGGTGTAGTGGCAGCACGATTGGGCCGGAATCCCAATAGGCGCGGGTTCGAAATCCTACTAGTCCTACCACTACTAAACTATGTTGAGAATAAACTTTTAATTCCTGCGGAAGAAGCAGTTGCAGTAAATAACTGACACGTAATGTCGAGCATCCCTGGATCCACTTTATTATTCAGTGATTTCCATCACACAGACACATGCGTTTTCATTAAAAAGTCTTTTTTAAACATGTATTCCAAAAAAGGATAACTCCTCGCACGGTACGTCAGCACATCTTTCATGGCATGCAGACAGCTTGAATCTAAAAACTCCATGCCTATTGTGTATTCTTTGTCTGATAAACCTTCTCCATTATAGTTGGGGTCTAATATATAAGCAGCGAAATGTGCAGGTGTCATTGCGGCTTTAAATCTTGTTTTAAAAGACACAACACACTTTATATTGTATGCGAGATATTCTATACTGCATTAGTGATTTTGCTTTGAATTTGAAACTTAGTT
Source organism: Lymantria monacha (assembly GCA_905163515.2). Classification (NCBI taxonomy): domain Eukaryota; kingdom Metazoa; phylum Arthropoda; class Insecta; order Lepidoptera; family Erebidae; genus Lymantria; species Lymantria monacha. The sequence continues at coordinate 20,412,377 of LR991104.1, read as the reverse complement.
CCTTGTCTTAAACTATGAAAAATAACACAATATAAGAATGATAAAAAGAATGCGACTGCAAATATGGCAGTGGCTAAAAATACCAATACGCGACACGATCTGATAATACCGTGTCACGAGTTCAACTACCACACAGAACCATATTTTGTGCGAACCAAAAATAGTATTTCTGTCTGGGTGTTATTTGTGTCCGCTAATTTTGTTTGTAAAATCCCCCGAAAAAACGATTAAAATATCCATTGGTTCAGTCAAATTCGAATAGTAAGCACGGAATGTAAGATAATTGTAAATAATCAAAGCAGTACAAGGCAATAATTAATCAGAGTGGTTTATACATTAAAATAAAATCACTACACGATGAATTTTCATTTATTCAGACAAGTATTTACATTATGTAGTATAAGAAAAAATTACAAAACACTATATTATATTCCACATTTATAATAAGCGGCCAATAATTGATACCTTAATTAAAATAGCGAAATTAATATTAATACCTATTGAAGCTATTATGTACTTTCAAGCTATCTAATTTCCGAGTGGTGACGGAGTAAGAATATCTTACCCTATACTTACTATACTCCCCATATCTTACCCGTGGATGATCGTACGAGACGATTAAGGGATATAAAACGCATATACCATCTATGCAAGAGAAGCAAAACTCAAAACTAAACCCTATACCAACATGTCTGACCAGCGTGGTATAGTAGATCAATTTCCCTCCCACTATGGAGGAGGCTCGAGCCCAAGAATGGGACGTATGTTGGCTGAGGTGATGATGATGAGTTATCTAATTTTGTAAATTATCTAAACAATATCTTAATATGGATATCCCACAAAAATATTTTTGTAATGCATATCAATGTCCTTGTAGAATACACAAATTGCGCAGTGATTAATACCGATCTACCGTGCCAGTGTTATAGCTTCGAATCACACAGAACAATATTTTTTTTAAAACATTTAATAAGTCGCCTCACAATTTTAAAAGCATCGGGTTATAATAGTTTTTTAATTCATTGACTTTTCAGTTTGTTGGAGCCTAAATAAAGCCTGAAAACTTTCCATATTATAAGGAGATTAGTACCTTCCAATGGGACAAAATGAGATTATAATCCACCATCCAGGATTAATATGAGCGTTTATTAAAACTCATTTGAATACTTAGTGGTGGATTGAATCTACATTTGTTGGAAATTGGCTACAACTGCATTACCAATTAAGCTAAGGTGGGCAATATACAGGATGCCGATTTTATTACTAGAATAACTTAAACTAGGTGTAGGAATGACGTCATAAAAATCACTAAAGTTAGTTGCAGACTCCTAGTTCTGTCCAATCCCGAGATAAAGTGATTTGTTTCTTATCAAAACAGTAGGTTTGTCAGCGTACATTGACCTGTAGGTACATTTAGACCAGCTGTGCGGCAGTGAGCGCAGCGAGAGCGGGACTATTTGCCTACTAGTTCAATGTCACACGCATGAGTATATGCCTACATCGAATTTTTATGGTACAAGTGTATTGACCGCTTATCAGTATGGCGATTTAATCAAAAGTTAGGTAATATTTTTTTACTGATTTGGATAGTGTATCATGGTCTGATACATCCCTTTCAAGGATTCTACAAATTAAATCGGCAACCTGTATATCAGGAGAATGTGTAATCAATTTACCGATTAAATTTTCATATCTAATATAAAATAGTAGATTAAAATTAACATCTTGGAATAAAAACACAGAAGGATAGTTCGGTACTTAGTGTTTAAAAAAAGACAAAAATCCTGTTACTGTGCAAGCAATTACACGAGTATACACGCACACTACTATAAAATGGAACACAATGACACTACGGAACGGGCCGGCGTAAGGTGACATATCTGTCACCGATTTAGTGGCGTCAAATATTGTGCATGAAATTGGTTTCTATGTGTTATTATTTCTAAGATTAACATGTTACTAAGTCTCGCATTATTTTCGTAAAATCTACTCTAATTTAAAAACAAAAATATCTTAAGAAAAAGCTATTTAATTCCTGACGTCATCTCTTTTTACTATATCAGTCTCTTACTCACCACAAAGCAGTAGAAGTTTATCTAAGATAACAGCCGATCCATCGCTCTCTTCTTGAGCATAGTTTCGACATTGGAAAATTGTATTCAATGATTTATAAAAACTTGATTATGAGCGAAAAATGATTGTCGCAAATGGGATGACAATCATTTTTCGCTCGTAATCAAGTTTTTATAAATAATCGAGCACGTTTAATGCTAAATTTCAGTAATTCGTATAACAATGATTTTTATGTTATGCCAAATTCCATCAATTACTTAATCTATCATTATTTACAATCAAAAAGACAGGGTGTCGTAAAGACAGACAATTCAAGTAAAACTTTTGGTATTATTACATCATAAACTTTTGTATAGCCATGGAATTGGATTTATCATATATTTATTTATATATTACTAGCAAACCCAGATCGTTGATTTGTTTGTACAAGTCGATATATCGCAGCGCCGCCTGGTGGCGAGTTACATCAATGGGGCATAGCATATACATATATTATAAATCTCCGTGAAAAAATACATATACATACCAATTTCCATGATGATCGGTCAAATAGTTTCTGAGTTTAGTGATGTCATATATACAAGCATCCTTTTTTATAGTTATATATACGAGTATACTATATTTACTAAGATACTCGAGGGCAAAAGAGATACTGTACCCACTCTAACCGACACAGTGTCTATGCCCACCACTTTTTGTGCCTGTAAAAGTGTTTATATACTTAATAGTATCACTTAAAAAACAAATTAAACATATATTATTAGTTGACTCAAAAGACACTGTTATGTACGAATAAAAAAAAATCCTTGAAATCGATCGCAACGCCCCCTACAGAAGCCTAATTATTGCCTATCTAATGAAACCGATTTGGAGCATATCGGTTAGATGGTTTTGAAGTCTATAATGGACACAGAAACATTTTTTGTATTTTATACAGAGTGGAAATGACAATGCGACAATAATTGAAAACACCGGCAATACTAGTGTATAACAGTATTTTTAAACTATCTAAAAAGTCCTCACAAACAAATTAAATTAAAAAAAATTCTAACAAACTTTTTATCATAAATATTGAAATAAAATGGAACACCGTTTGTAAATATTAGTTCACTGACCTGTAATACGACCGAGTAGGTACACTTTCATTATGCCGCATGCATTAGGTACTTTTAATTTTCTTATCTAAGTCTGATGACACAGTTTATATGGATCTTATGGCGCAGGAATAAGTTATAATATGTATTAATTTGTATTACGTTTGGCGAAGACTTGAAGTGGTAAACTGACGATATGTAGGTACCTACCTTCATATTAGTTTATACCGATGCGGCACGGGAGATCTTTGATCTCTTGGTGATAGCCTAATAAGTTAAATTTTTAATACAGAGTGTGGAAAATGTAAATAATACAAAATACTGTGGTCACATGGTCATCTCCACTCTGTATAGGTATAGATTTAATTTCAGGGGCTGCCCCAAAGTAGTTTAAAATAGCTGTCATAATATACAAGATTTGAATCTGTAAGAGGTTTTGATATATATTAATTATTAATCCTTCAAACCTTACCAAGTCAAACAATACAATATTTTTTAGAGATTCATTGAAAAAAATAATATGTAAATGAAAATAGCTTATTTATTAACATTCGATTTTAAAGTTAACAAACGACTAATCATGAACTGAAAAGATTCTAAGAGCAACACTTACATTTAAATGTAAAAGTTCAAATAATGAACTGAAAAGGTTCTGAGAGCAACACTTATATTTTACATTTAAATGTAAAAATTCAAATCATAAACTGATAGATTCTAAAAGCAACATTTATGTTTTACATTTAAATGTAAAAGTACATAATTTAGATGTATTAAAAATAACAATTTAATTCTTGTAAGAACATTTACAACAATAATTATACTAATTGAGGCTAAATAATATTGTCGTAAAAATACAAAACGAAAAACATGTCGATATTTTAATTACTATAACAATGACTTAATTTTATCATTTATTTTTCTTTAAGGTGACAGAGTAATAATACAATTTACCACCCCCTATCTTGCCCGTGGGTGTCGTAAAAGACGATTAAGGGATATAATATGCATATAATATCGATACAAGTGAAAGAAAATCCACAAAAACACGTCTCACCAGCGTGGTAGGTCAATTTCCCTTCCATTGTGGGGGGTGGCCGGAGCCTAGTAGTAGGCTTATATAACGCTGTTATAATATACACAACGTCCAAATATATTGTGAAAGTATTCTTGCCACTCAATAATCCGAAAACTTGAGCGATTTAAAAATAATTTTCTAACTCGATTTACAGATGACCGAGTTATGAGGAAAACATTAAAAAAAAAAATTGGGAATTGAGAACGATGATAGTTATTGAAGTTGGTTAAAAACCTGTCCCTCGTTGACGAGTAAGTCATATTCACTTAACAAATGGCAAAAGGTGATTTAAAATTCAATTTTATTTATTGTAAAATCCTTTATCACAATCTCTACACAAATTTTACATGCCTGCTTGTGGCATAAAAGCTCCTAAACGGATGAAACAATTTTGATTAAATTTTATCTATTTGAAAGTTATTTTAATTGAGAATTATACTTGATGAAAATATATACAGTGTTTTCAGAGATCCTTTATATTTGTCTTATCCTTTTAATTTATAACTTATTACAATAATCTTCCCCTACAATTGCGCGATTGGCAGTAGCAATATAATACCTTCCCGGGCACGGAGCCTACATCATAGTTGTAGTTCCACGTCAGCTCAGTGCCGGCCTTAATGTGGGATAGCGCGAAGAAAGCTACCCAAGGGAATCTTGGATCGTGTGTATCAACGAATACATTCTGAACGAACACATTGGGGGAACAGGAGTGCTGAAAATAAAATCATATGTGCTGGTTATACATATCCGTGTGGTGACGGAGTAAGAATACAATTCACCACCCCCCCCTATCTTGCCCGTGGGTGATCGTAAGAAAGGACTAAGGGATATAAAACGCATATAACATTTATGCAAGATAAGGAAAATTCGAAACAAAACCTTATATACCAACACGTCTGACCAGCGTGGTATAGTAGGTAATTTTCCCTCCAATTATGGAGGAGGCTCGAGCCCAACAGTGGGACATGTATGAGCTGAGATGATGTGTTGGTTAGAAATGTGGTGAAAAGTTAGGGAATTCATCTCACATGGTTTTCAATCATTTTGTGTGCGTTCAAATGCTGTGTAGTAGCGGCTACGAATACGAACCCTTACTTTGCTCGTGGATGTTGTAAAAGACGACTAAGAGCCTTATATCGACCTGGGCCAACTTCATCTGATACCGTTTGGTCAACAATTATATTGATAATGAGAGTTAACGTCAGGTAGATGGTCGGTCATAAAACTATTGCCAATAAATAACTTTTGCAATATATATGAGTATATTTTGCGTCCACCACAAGTAATTTGGTATAAGAGCAGGATAATTGAAAGGCCTATGACCCCTAGTGGATATAGTTTGGCTGGATATTGACGCGAACAATGCCGCGAGTATTTTTAGTATACTTACATTGAGATAACGTCCTATGTTGCCTTGAACCTTAGCGTCCATGATGTAGCACGCCTCGTCCTCGCCGAAGTACGCGCGAACCGACCTACAAAATTCACAATAAGGTCAAGGTAATTTCACATAAAAACCCTCGGGGTCAGACACAATTTCACGGTAACCTTAAAGAAATTTACGTCTTATTTGTAACTGTATTCCCGCTTGGGGGCAGAGGATATCCGAAGACAAGGAATTGACCAAAGTAGTCATGTCAATTTTTTTTTAAATACATTACCCCGCCTTAGGGAAATAATCCTTGTATTGCGAAGGACTTTATAAACATATAATTAATGCAGACAAATTACAACCAGACACAGAACACAATTTGTGGATCGCACAAAGTATTGTTCTACATGGGAATCGAACCTACGATACTGCCACGATAGGTCGATACCTTAACCACTGCTTCATCTGTGCAGATCGAAGCAATTGACTTATAATTTTTATTATTTCTAATTTTCCCACTCATTCAGTGATGTTTATAGCTGTGTAGTAGCGGCTACGAATATTACCAACCCTTACTTTGCTCATGGATTTCGTAAAAGACGACTAAGAGCCTTATAACGACCTAGGCCAACTCCATCTGATGGCGTTTGGTCAACAATTACATTCCCAAGGAGGGTTGACATCTGACAGGCGGCCGGTCATAAAACTATTGCCAATAACTTCTACAATATGTACTATGAAAGGAGAGTACATATTATATCGACCCCAAGTAATTGGGATAAGAGTAGGAGAATGATGATTCAGTGATATTTACTGAAAATTTCAATACTTACTTGTATTTGGGCACAAACTCATTGCTGCTCATACCGGATTGCGCGGCAAAACTCGAAGGTTCTCGTACTATAAGAGAAAAAAAAATATATATGTTTATGTTATAGCAGTAATAATAATTGGGTATTTGATTATTCCATTCCCACTGCTGGGCTCCAGCCTTCTCCACAGTAGAAGAGAAGTTGACCTACGATCAGACTGGCTAGTATATATCGAGTACCGGTAGCCCGCTCACACGGCGAAGAGAGGCGCTTTGCGTGGTGGGTCTATGGATTCGCGCGCCGCTTCTTCCGTCGGCCCGGACCGATTTCGCGGAGCGTGACCACCTCTATCATCATCATCATCACAGCCCATATATGTCCTACTGTTGGGCTCAGGCCTTCTCCGTAATGGAATGGAAATTAACCTACTATACCGCACTGGTCAGACGTGTTGGTATAGGGTTTTGTTACGAGTTTTCCTTCTCTCGCATAGATGTTATATGTGTTTTATATCCCTTAGTCGTCTCGTACGATCACCCACAGGTAAGACATGGGGCACACACACACACACACAGCACACAGCAGATAGAAATAAGTAGTCTTAAAAAACATCTAAACATTTCATTACCTTCTTCATCATCACTGATAGTGATGCAATCCTCATCAGGATTCTTATCTTTATTGTCCTTCTCTTTATCTTTAGCTTCGGCACCTTTCTCCTCGTCCCGGCTACGTTTACGAAGATTTTTCCTGTAATAATCACAAAAGAATCATTTATCACACTTCTCTCATTGCAATTTTAGTACTAGGACCACGCTGTTGACAGTTCTCTGCCTACAGCCGCGGGCCGGTCATTCCGGGGTAGTACCACACTCTCGCAGAAGATCGACGTCTGAGTAATGGCAATGTGCTATTGCGCTTCGTTTGGTGAGCGAGAGAGCCGAAAGCCCAACTGGGTGGGTTTGTATTGGTAGGCAGCAACATAGCTATACCCCTGGTATTGCGAAGATCCATGGGCGGCAGTAATACTTACCATCAGGTGTGCTCTTTGCCACCATAAGGAACAAGCAAAAAATGAAAATAGTCAAATTACTGAAATTTTTAGCATTTAATATGCTTAATTATTTATAAATACCCGAATACGAAACGAAAAATTCACGATGGTGTAAGTGGCAGCACGGTAGGGCCGGAATTCCAATAGGTGCGGGTTCGAACCCCACTTGTGACATAATTTTTCGTTTCGTATTCGGGTATTTATAAATAATTAAGCATATTAAATGCTAAAAATTTCAGTAATTTGAATAACAAGGTTGTGTCATCGTTTAATACAATTCTAACTGTAAAGTTTGAAGTATTAAGTCTATACAATGTGTAAACATTGTCCGATAGATGGCATACGTCACCTTGAAGACGTAAGATATAATATGAAGCGAAATCTGCATGTCCTAAAATAGTTCACGATGGTGTAAGTGGCAGCACGGTTAGGCCGGATTCCCAATAGGTGCGGGTTCGAACCCCGCTTGTGACATAATTTTTCGTTTCGTATTCGGGTATTTATAAATGAAAATAGTTTTAAGCAATAGTTTTATGACCGGCTGACTGTCAGACATCAACCCTCCTTGGGGATGTAATTGTTGACCAAACGGCATCAGGTTGATATAAAGTCCTAAACGTCTTTTACGAACAATAAAAGGGTTGGTTATATTCGTAGCTGCCGTCATATAGTATATCACAAATGACTTCACAGATGGCATAGCGGTTAAAATATCTACCTACAGTGCCAGTGTTATAGGTTCGATTCTCATGTAGGACAATAGTTTGTATCACATGTCCGGATGTAATTTGTGTCCGCTAATTGTATGTTTGTTAAAAGTCCCAATGCAATACAAGGATTATTTCTTCAGCACAGAATGCCTTATTTAAAAAAAAATATTATTATTATTTCCTATGAGCTGTAACCGCGGCTTCGTTCGAATGAATGTAAATATTAATATGTTTTCCTATAAACCTATAATCAAACCTAGTGCATTAGAGAAAAGTTAATTCCCTTTGCAAAGGAGCCGAGTTTTAAAAATGTAACTTTTAATAGGACGCCTTTGAAATAGTGATTTGCAACTTTTTATGTGGCTTAAAGTAAATAAATAAATGATAAACATTACTGAAATTTAGCATTTAACATGCTTGATTATTTATAAAAACTTGAATACGAGCGAAAAAATGATTGTAACATATGGGATACGAACCTACACCTATTGGAAATCCGTTCCAATCGTGCTACCACTTACACCAGCGTGTCGTATAACATTCAAATTTCGGCTCGTATTATGATGATGGTGAGATCCCATGTGTGATAATCATTTTTCGCTCGCAATCAAGTTTTTATAAATGATAAACATTGTCTCCATGCCATACAAAATTGATTGATGTAATAAACTAAAAATGTTTCACTATAATACGAAAGATTCCCTACTATAGTATCAGTAGTATACTACTGAAAAAAATTAAGGGATCAAAAAAAAGATCCTTATTTTTGGGCAATTTTTAACAGGCCATAACTTCGAGAGAAATGGTCCTACAGGAAATCAAAAAAAAGGAAATTGTAGCTCCAAGTCTCTAGTTTTTGGATTGGAAGTTTAAAATTTTGTAACCTCCGCGGTTTTTGGGTAATCGTAGAAAAACCAGCAACAAAAAAAACTGAAAATTTTTTGTTTTTCGGTCTACGGGCGTAGAAAAAATTTTTCCAACTTAACTACTATATCTATCAGACAACTTGTTTATTCAGCTTGAATTTGCTTTTTCAAAAAGTTGGATACGATCATTTCTCGCTGAGATATCGAACTTTGAATGGAAAAGGATCGTATTGTCTTTAACCATCAAATATCTCAGCAACCAATGATCGCACAGAAAGTTAAAGGTGGGTTTGAAGAACTTGAATGAATTCTCCTTAACGACTAGCCATTGCTTTTCCGAAAAAAAAGTTTTGAGCAAAAATGTGGAAAAATGTCGGAAAAACAATTATTTTCTCATTTTTAAAAATTATAAGCTTTTCAGAGCAAAAAACGTGATCCTTTAATTTTTTCAAAATTTCGACCGTTTGAAACAAAAAACCGGCTGGCTGGATTAATTTGGTTTTTTGTAGGGTTTTTGTGGACATATTGAACTGTAAAAGGTACACTTAACATTAGTGGTTTCCTCAATATTTTCGATCTAGCGCTTGATTTTCAAAAAACCACCAAAAGCCCTTTTTTGTTGCATTTTCAAATTAATGTGACAAAAAGAAAATTTTTTTTTCGGACATGCAACGGCTTGTCGTTAAGGAGAATTCATTCAAGTTCTTGAAACCCACCTTTAACTTTCTATGCGATCATTGCTTGCTGAGATATTGATGGTTAAACACAATTAGATCCTTTTCCATTCAAAGTTTGATATCTCAGCGAGAAATGATCGTATCGAACTTTTTAAAAAGCAAATTCAAGCTGAATAAACAAGTTATCTGATAGATATAGTAGTTAAGTGGAAATTTTTTTTTCTACGCCCGTAGACTGAAAAAAAATCAAAAAAAAATTTGACATTTTTTTTGATGCTGGTTTTCTACGATTTCTCAAAAACCGCAGAGGTTACAAAATTTTAAACTTCCAATCCAAAAACTAGACACTTGGAGCTACAATTTCCTTTTTTTTCATTTCCTGTACGACCATTTCTCTCGAAGTTACTGCTTGTTGAAAATTGCCCAAAAATTTGGATTTTTTTTTGATCCCTTAATTTTTTCCAGTAGTTTATGTCTTTACGACATACTGTCTAATTTTTATATTATCAATTTACCTGAACTGTGTAACCTCAGAGCCGATATGACCAGGTCTGAAGTCGTCGTCTTGCTCATCGTACTTGGAGTGGCTCTCATCTTCATCTGATGATGCAGCTGATTCATCTTGAGAGTCTTCAACTTTTGTTTTGTCCGATGATTTCTGTGTATTTAATGTTTCATCATCATCTCAGCTCATATATGTACCACTGTTGGGCTCAACCCTCCTCCGTAATGGGAGGGAAATTGACCTACTGTACCGTGCTGATCAAACGTGTTGGTAAAGGGTTTTGTTTCGAGTCTACCTTCTCTTGCATAGATGTTATATGCGTATTATATCCCTTAGTCGTCTCTTACAATCACCCACGGTTAAGATGGGTGATGTATTGTATTCTTACTCCATCACCACACGGAAAATATCAAAAAAATCGATGTCTTTTGGATATAGCTCTGATAACACTATTCAACACTAAAAGAATATCTGATTTGGTTCATATTGTTTCATATCGAGGTTGACTACTAATAAATATATGTAGGCATTTTATTTTGATATTACGTCTAAAAACTGAGAAATATGATATTTAAGTTTTTGACGTAAGTTTGATTTTATATTGCGGGTATTTTGAAAATAAGATTATTTTACTAACAAAACTTACTTTATACGTTAGTTTGATTGGTAAACTTGAAAATGTCACGCGTGTGTGTTAACAGTCCTAACTTATTTTGTTACATTTGTGGCGAATTTACGCTAAAATAAAAAAAACCTCTTTGTGACCTAATTAAAAAGTGTTACTTGGCCTATTTTGACCGTGATATGAAAAACCAAGATAAGACGTGGGTTCCTAAAGTGTGCTGTCTAAGGTGCTATACGAATTTGAACGGTTAGTACAATGGAAGAGTTAAAAAAATGCCATTTGCTACCAATCTAAAATGGCAAATGCAGATCTTAAAGTAGTTGCTTTGTTAATTGGCTTGCAGTCAGGCTATACCAAATACCGCTGCTTTCTTTGCGAGTGGGACAGAAAAACTGCATTTCCTTCTTTCGCACTTGGACTTTTTTCCCGAAAATATGGGATCAGTTAGCGATGAACATGGGGAACGCTTTCATCAAGATGTGGCTGCAATCGAAAAACATTTCCAAGGAAGATGGGAGCCTGCTATGCTCGCAGATTACTGTTGGAGCCTTGTTAGAGAAACTACAGGATCTTACTACAAGAGGACAGCCAGCTACACTAAAAAATCTTCGCCTTTTCAACCAAAGCATCAATGAAACCTAACGGGGGAACTTGATTCTGCAAGAAAATCATATTTTTGACTAATTTCATTTATCTTAAAAATGAGATGTTATGTAAAAATCCTATTTACATATTTGTATTAGGTCAATAACAAGGAATTATAATCACATAGTAGGAACTCAGATAAAATAAAAAGTTTGTTATTTGTTGAGTAGTGTAATTGCTGATATCCATTCTCCTGGTGACACTTCAGCCAGTTTAACAATGTCTACGTAGCATCAGGCCCATCACCAAACAGGCATTATCCTCTTCTCATCTCGGCTCTAATAAGTCCTCCTGCTGAGAGCTCTCGAGGCTCTTCCATAATAAGATGTAAAGTTATTCATTTGTGGTAGGACCACGCCGTTGACAGTTCTCTGTCTACAGCCGCGGGCCGGTCCATCCGGGGTAGTACCACACTCTCGCAGAAGATCGACGTATGAGTAATGGCAATGCGTTATTGAGCTTCGTTCGGTGAGCGAGAGAGCCGGAAGCCCAACTGGATGGGTTTGGGGTTTGTATTGGTAGGCAGCGGCCTAGCTATACCCTTGGTATTGTAGAGGTCCATGGGCGGCAGTGACACTTACCATCAGGTGTGCTGTCTGCTCGTTTGCCACCATAAGCAATAAAAAAAAACATTATATTCCACGCTAGTCAAACGTTGCTATAAAGATTTTTGTCTAGTTTTCCTTCTCTTGTAACGATATTAGTCATCTTTTACGGCACCCACGTCAAAGATAGTGGGGTGTAGTGAATTCCCTTCGTATTCTGTCACCACACGAATTACCTTGTCCAATTTCTTATCAGCCTCGGGTATGTCATCCTCGTAACCTTCCTTCATCTGCTCTACAACTTCTATGTAGTCCAGCTCAGCCAAATATTCATCACCTTCATTCAAACCATCCTGAAATTAAAAAAAGAAAATAGTAGCGGTTCATATCTATACGATATCCATGTGATAGCAAAAACTTGGTGTTACAAGTTCGTTTTCTAAGCAAGACGCAATACTTTGTAGACTCTACAAACTTTTGTTTTGAGTGATAATTTCCCCCTCAGTACAAGGATTAATTCCATACTGCTGGTTGTTTTAAAAAGACAAAGTTCAGCACTTCATAGGTAATCATTATTCACTATCATTTCATCTCATATATGTCTCACTGTTGGGCTCGGGCCTCCTCCAGAATGGGAGGGAAATTGACTTACTACACCATGCTGGACAGACGTTTCGGTATAGGGTTTAGTTCAGAGTTTTCCTTTTATTATATTGATGTTATATACGTTCTATATCTCTTAGTTGTCTCTTACGATCACCTACGAGTTAAATAGTGGGTGGTGAATTATATTCTTACTCCGTCACCAGACGGAAATAGGTAATATCGATGTTAATTTATGAATATAGGCAGCAATGGGGACTAATGCCACGTTCCACACGCTTCTTAATTATCAGTCGGGTACCTTAAGTACCATAAGTTCCTCCAAACCCTCTGTAATTTTTTCAACCATCGCGATAAAGGGACGTTGACACATTTTATTATTCTTTATTCAATACAATGTATCAAAACCTTTTCTTTTGTTAAGACTAAACCGTAAGACAAAAACAAATGGCCAACTAGTAAATTACTAAGATTTGGCATTTGATATAATTTTCAGTGTAGTGATGTGAATAAGAATACTATTCACCATCACCTATCTTAGCCGTGGGTGATCGTCAGAGACGAATAGAGGGATATAAAACGCATATAACATCTATGCAAGAGAAGGAAAGCTCGAAACCAATCCTATAACAACACGTCTGACTAGCGTGGTATAGTAGATCAATTTCCCTAACATTATGGAGGAGGCTCGTACTCAACAGTGGGAAGTGTGTGGACTGAGATGATAATGGTGATAGTCTATTTATTAAAACTTATTCGCGAGCGGAAAATTATTACCATACGTGGGACTTAAACATCTATCCGTTCTGTCTTAGGTACCATTAGCGTTAGTGTTGGTATAATCATTTTTCGCTTGCAAATAAGTTTTCACAGCTCGTGCTGCTAATACTTACCAAGTTAGCTGTTGCATCAGTGAGAAGGTTCCCAGCGTACACGCATAGGAACGCACCCTTGGGCACGTCGTTCAGCGCCCTGATGCCCCAACCACGACGTAGCGTCTTGAACACCTAATGTTTAAGATAAGACTATTATAACTACATAAAATACTTTTTCTCAAACTTGCTTGGAAATTTGAGCATTATTTTGACAACCTTCTTCGAGATAAATCGATATTGCTGCACTGACCAAATACACGCGAGCAGCGGCCGGCAAAAAATGTATGAAAATTATGAATTTTCTGTCGTGTTTTAGCGGCCAAATATATATATATATATATATATATATATATATACAGGGTGTCCCAAAATTCAACGATAAGCTGGCACCAGCAGGTGGACCTACATATGACTACTCGAGAACAGAAAAGAAAAAAATTCTACCTTGATTTTTCTTTTCATTACGACAAAAAAACCAAAATCTTTAAAAATGGACATCCTTTATTATATCATTAAGTGCTATTGCTACAGTTTTACAAGTAATTCTGTGATTTTTTTTGTATTGGCAAGGTAAGTAGCACTACTATCGATCACAACCATTAAAAATTCCAGAATATCTATAGTTTTTACACAAAAATCAATCAAAACTATGTTTTTTTCATAAATTATGTAAGATTTTGACTTTCAGCTCACTTTCACTCATCATAGTGAAAAAAAAAAGTATGGACACTACTGTGGCAAATAGTATTAAAAATTGGCGCATCTAACTACAATTCTAAAATGGTATAACATTCTAGACAAACTAGCCACAAAAATATACTTAGGTGTACTATTTCAAAATAACAACCATATTTCGAAAATTGTTAGTGTTGATAGTAATCACTTTTACTATGTAGCCAAAATGTTTTTGTAGCAAGTTCTCAGAATTTTAATGAGACATGTGCGTAGTCCATAAGATAAAATAAGTTAGACAGAGACAGAGAGATTATACGTTAGAGGGAGATAGATAGATGCTAATTGTTTAGTAACATTAATGCAGGTGGAGAAGTAATTAATGTCCTCAGCAGCACAGCAAGTCAGTATGCTCTACTTCTTTGTTTACTGCACACCGTTCTGTTTTAATTAAAGTGGCTCTGGTACTGACGACTTTTGGATTGAATTAAGTGACCTGGAAATTGACCTGACTTGGCATTATTTTAGACTGTGATTTTGTGTTTTTTTTTAAAGAAGTTTTGCCTTATTTTCAAGTGTTTAGCATTCATCATGCCGCTACCATACACAGCGTTAGAATACGCTAATATGCACCTAATTTAAGGAGAATGCCGATGCAATGCCAACGCTGCTAGCAGATTATATCGAGCAAGGTACCCTAATCTTCAAAGGTATCCGGATTATCGCGTATTTATTAACGTGTATCAAGCTTTTTCGGAGGATCGTATACCATCTGACAGGCGAAACGCTGGAAAACCTAGATCGGAACACGATGAAGAAGTTCTCACTGAAATAGAAAACGATTCAACTACCTCTGTACGTGCTGTACAAGCAGCAACGGGAATCCCAAAAAGTACTGCACATAGAATTTTAAAACGTCACGTCGTCGTGATGAAACAACCTGCAAGAAAGATGGATATTTAAATCTTCACAATCTTCATAGCTGGAACAATGAAAATCTGCACCTGGTGAGAGAAGACAATCCCAATACCAATTTAAGGTTAACCTATGGACTGGCATAATAAATGGCAAAGTGATAGGGCCCTTTGAGTTACAAGGAAACATAGATGGCAATAGTTATTTAAACTTCTTACAAAATGAGTTGCCAGGATTATTAGAAGATGTGCCCTTAAGTGATTTGCAAACCATGTGGTTTCAAAACGATGGTTGCCCAGCTCACTATGCCCGTCCTGTGCGAGAGTACTTAGACCAAGAGTACCCAGGGCGTTGGATCGGTCGACTTGGTCCTATCTTGTGGCCACCCCGTTCACCCGATCTAAATCCCCTGGACTTTTTCTATTGGGGTTGTCTAAAGGACAGAGTCTACACAAAACCGATTGCAAACTTGGACGAGCTTCGCCATAAAATAATTCAGACTGTGGATCTACGGACTACGCACATGTCTCATTCAAATTCTGGGAACTTGCTACAAAAACATTTTGGCTACTTACTAAAAGTGATTACTATCAACACTAACAATTTTCGAAATATGGTTGTTATTTTGAAATAGTACACCTAAGTATATTTTTGTAGCTAGTTTGCCTTGAATGTTATACCATTTTAGAATTGTAGTTAGTTGCGCCAATTTTTAATACTATTTGCCACAGTAGTGTCCATACTTTTTTTTTTCACTATGATGAGTGAAAGTGAGCTGAAAGTCAAAATCTTACATAATTTATGAAAAAAACATAGTTTTGATTGATTTTTGTGTAAAAACTATAGATATTCTGGAATTTTTAATGGCTGTGATCGATAGTAGTGCTACTTACCTTGCCAATACAAAAAAAATCACAGAATTACTTGTAAAACTGTAGCAATAGCACTTAATAATATAATAAAAGATGTCCATTTTTAAAGATTTTGGTTTTTTTGTCGTAATGAAAAAAAAAATCAAGGTAGAATTTTTTTCTTTTCTGTTCTCGAGTAGTCATATGTAGGTCCACCTGCTGGTGCCAGCTTATCGTTGAATTTTGGGACACCCTGTATATATATATATATGTAAATTCATATCTATCTCCTATTTTAAAAATGGAACGATTTGTTACTTCAAAACATGGTAACCAGATAGGCAACTTATTAGAGTTTTATTTAAATTTCGAACTGGCTTGAAAAAGAAACCTGTTTGATAATTAAAAAAAAAAACAAATGAACCCTTTAGCACGTGAAAAATGTTGTTCCTTCTTCGTCATGTATATAGTTCTACTTAGTTTAAATTTCCGCGCATTATTTGAGAAAAGCACTATACAAGCCTTGGCCACAACTAGAAATTGATGGACTTACATAAGTGTGCCTCGGTTTCGCCTCGGCCCACATTTACACGTTCGTCTATCAATACCTCTTTTGCTGGCTGCTGCAGTAATGTACTATATATGAACCCTAAGCTTTGAGATCTTACAAGTAAGTAACTTCAAATTCAAGTGTGGAATGAAGCGGACTATACTTGGAACTCTACAAGATAGTCAAAATTCATTCAGGTGCCTGAATGATGGCTTATTAGTTAAGATAACGACCTTCCGTGCCAATGTTATAGGTTCAATTCCTATGCGGGACAACACTTTGTGCGATCCACAATGAGTTGTTCTGAGTCTGCATGTAATTTGTCTGCGTTCATTGAATGTTCGTAAAGTCCCCCGCAATACTAGGATTATTTCCTTAGTGCAGAATGTTGTTTTTAACAAAAAAAAAAAGATACGTACGAACGTTTTGCAGTGATTGATATTATTCAATCAATCCAGAACAGTATTTATTTATTATTAATTAGATGTACCTGTAGCTTCAACTGTAAAGGATGCTGAGCGACACGATTCAGACACGTCTGCTTGCATTTACATCTGAAATATAATTAATTATTTGTTAGGAATCTGTGTGGTGACGGAGTAAGAATACAATTCACCACTCCCTATCTTACCCGTAGGTGATCGTAAGAGACAAATAAGGGATGTAAAACGCATATAACATCTATGCAAGAAAACAAAAAGTCGAAACAAAACCCTATACCAACACGTGTGACCAGCGGGGTATAGTGGGTCAATTTCCCTCCCATTATGGAAGAGGCTTGGGCCCGGCAGTGGGACGTGTATGAGCTGGGATGATAATGGATGATGATCTCTTAGTAGTATTTTACGACACCCATTGGCAAGATGAGAGATGGTGAATGATATGCTTATTATGTCATCTCACGGGGAATACTATCTAAGGCAATATAAATGACACAATATTGGAAATTAATACTTTTTAAAAATGTTGATGTTAAATGACTATTAAATTTTAAGCAACACCTAAGTCGATTGAACGACATATAACATAAGTATTTCACTAATAACCAGACCACCAGCGCCAAGAAGAAACCCCAAAAAGACATGTGGTCACTTAACATCTATGACACATGAATTGCACTCTTAAAGCTTTAACCAAATGTTATAAAGCCACTTCAAGAAAATTAATTTTGTAAACAAACCACCATAACAATTAAATTGAACATAAAAATAGCACGGACAAAAAGTCTATGGAATAGCTTAAAATAAATTTAAAAAAATGATAAGTGTTAAGAAGCTTTAGGAGTCATTGGTCCGAGCTGTCCACGGATGGCAAGGAAGCGGTACCACGGCCGAATGGCGATGGGGAGGGAATACGGTGGGTAATGGGGCCACGCGCTGTCTTTCCGTCGCCCTGGACGGCACGGCCGGCGTGTGTGCGGGCCATAGCCTACCCAAAAAAAAAAAAATATAGGGAGTCATTGGTGGAAACGGTCACTAGTTCTTTTTTTCATATTAATTTTATATTAAATGACAATAAAATTTTAGAAAACACATAAAGCTATACTTTTTTTTTTATTGCTTATGGTGGCAAACGAGCAAGCAGCACACCTGATGATAAGTGTCACTGCCGCTCATAGACCGTTGCTATACCAAGGGTATATCTAAGCTGCTGCCTACCAATATAAACCCCAAACCCATCCACTTGGGCTTCCGGCTCTCTCGAATATGAATTAAATAACATATGTGTTATATATATATATATGTATATATATATATATATATATGTATATATACATATATATATATGTATATATACATATATATATATATATATATATATATAATTTAGGGTGGTCCTTATTTCGGGTTTTTTCGAATTTTTTTTCACGATAGTTCTAAATCGGTTCGAAATCTATAAAAAAAAAATCATGCCAAGTTATAGCTCTTAATTTTAATATTAACCCGCGCCCCCCGACAGTCAAAGTTTTAAAGGAAAATAACATGGGAAAACTTTAATTATTACTTTAGAATTTTTTACGTCATGAAGTAACCAACAGATCACATTGAAAAACATTATTTCCTATGTAAAATTTAACGCTCTACAAAAAAGGTCTCTTATGATTTTTCGATAACTCCAACAGTTTTGAAGTTATTCGAGATCTAAATTGAAACTATAATCATTTTCATTGTTTTTTGTGTTATTTTTTGGTCATTTAATAATTAAAAAATGATAGACGAGTTATTTTTCATATTAGATGACTTTTTTTCACTCGACATATAACTTTGACTTATAATATACGAGAAAAGTATTAGTTAATTAAAAAAATCTATTATTAATATTTCAATGAATTGAAAAAAGTAGCAAAATTATCATTTTTATTTTCAATTATAGATACTTTTATGAAATTTTTACATTCGTTTTTTTGAGTGCGTCAGGAAACATTTGACGATGATCTTTAACTAATTGTAACACGTATTGCATTTGTTTTTCATCCTTAGTATAATGTTTACAAAAATCTTGCACTAGTTTAACTCCTCTCTTAGCACAGTCATTCACAACCGATAATTTTTTGACGAATCTTAATGCAGTTTTATAGTTTTCATTATCAGCCCACTCAGAAGGATGAATTGTCAAAAATTCTGTTTGTAACTCAAATCTTTCAAAAAATTTGATCGATTCTGCAGTTACGAAAAAGTCAATATCATTATTCAATAATTCGGTTAGGCTCTTACTTTGAAAGCGTTTCACACTACATTTTTCACTTGTATAATCCAGGTCTTCTTCCGGAATAGCAGTGATTTTTTCTTCTTCTGTACGTAGCTTAGCAACAATTTTTAATTTTGTTTCTAGTGAAACATCCTCATCAAAAATAGCCATGATCACTAATTCTGGTGATAAATACCATAGATGATTCATAAATCTACTAATTGCTACAGTAGCAAGATTACTGTTGATTGCCTTAAAGTTATTTAGTTCTTTTATAAATTGTAGATCATTGTACGGTGCTTTTACACTATTAGACGACGAAAACCAAGCTTTAACATAAACAGATGTCACAAAAACACATATTTGCCGTAGTTTATTGTCTTCACCTTTTTTTAATGATAATTGTTCCCGGAACAAGTACATTTTTAATCCATATATAGCTTTTGCCATCCATCGTGCATGATGACAAGCTCCTGGCTTACGAAAACTAAATTTTTTGGGGATGACACCGATAAAATTATTAAATTAAATATTATTAAATGACCAAAAAAAACACAAAAAACAATGAAAATGATTATAGTTTCAATTTAGATCTCGAATAACTTCAAAACCGTTGGAGTTATCGAAAAATCATAAGAGACCTTTTTTGTAGAACGTTAAATTTTACATAGGAAATAATGTTTTTCAATGTGATCTGTTGGCTACTTCATGACGTAAAAAATTCTAAAGTAATAATTAAAGTTTTCCCATGTTATTTTCCTTTAAAACTTTGACTGTCGGGGGGCGCGGGTTAATATTAAAATTAAGAGCTATAACTTGGCATGATTTTTTTTTTATAGATTTCGAACCGATTTAGAACTATCGTGAAAAAAAATTCGAAAAAACCCGAAATAAGGACCACCCTAAATTATATATATATATATATATATATATATATATATATATATATATATGTATATATATATATATATATATATATATATATATATATATATATATATATATATATACAGTCAAAATCTGTTATAACGACATCGAAGGGACTGCTCATATTCAGTCGTAAAAACCGATAGTCGGTAGTAGGTAATTATTCGAACAATATATTCATTCAACTATGTACATTGTGTTTATTATACATAAGTGAATGCATATTATTTTTCTGTGTGCATAAAATCGGTAATTTTAGCCTGTTTGAAACACTTTTGTGCAAAAATATTTTGTAATTCACGTTGGATTTTAATTAACGTATCGTCATAATTGCTCTGGATGTGGAACTGTTCATTAAAAAGAACAATTTTTCTTAATACAATAACAGCAACAACAAAAGTAACAAAGTAACTGAAGAGATATGAAGAAGCGGACTTTGACTCTACTACTGCATACACGTGTTTTGTTTCTAAGAATTAGAAAAGACCCTACACTAAACTGAATCCTATTGTTTTCTTTCCTGATTTTAATAGCCATTAAAGACAGATGTGCATACCCATTCAAATTGTTTACAATACAGCTTAGCCGGTCGTTATAACAGATCTAATTCTCCAAAATATTAGTTAAATGTGGTCGTTTAATGAGGTATGTCGTTATTAGCAATGTCGTAAAAAGCAATATTTTTGATAAGGCGGTCATATAGCATTCAGCCGGGACCTTTGTTCTAGGTTATTAGAACCGGAATGTTGTTCTAAACGATGTCGCAGTAAACGGTTTTGACTGTATATATGTCTTTCCGTGTGGTGACGGAGTGAGAATACAATTCACCACCCCATATCTTACCCGTGGGTGATCGTACGAGACGACTAAGGGATATAAAACACATATAACATCTATGCGAGAGAAGGAAAACTCGAAACAAAACCCTATACCAACACGTCGGACCAGCGTGGTATAGTAGGTCAATAACCCTCGCATTATGGTGGAGGCCCGAGCCCAACAGTAGGACATACATGGGCTGAGATGAGAGATGATGTGTTATATTTAAGCTTTAGGAGTGAGTGGTGGAAACAGGCACTAATTGTTCCATTTCTTGTTCCTTATAAAAAGAAATCAATGTTACCTAGAATTACATTCGTATATCCCGGAGGCCAATGGCTCAGGGAGTCGTTTGTACTCATAACCAATGTTGGGCCCCTCTAGTCCTATGGTGTGGGCACCTTCCAGGGTCATCTTCCAGCACGCGCACTTACTTTTATCCTGTCAACATGATCGATTTAGTAAAGGGATATGTTTATTATTTTTAAATTATTATTTGGTTGTCATAACTAGAGCCATGCTAGTCTAATTGGTAAGAGGAATGCAAAGGATTTCCAATAGATGTGGGTTCAAATTCTATGTGTGGCAATAATTTTTTGCTCGTTTTTTATTTTTATTATAGATGGTTGGAATAATAATAAACTCGTAATCGAATGTCCCTTGTGGAATCTATCATCGTCGTATTATAATAGCCTTTCCAAAAAATTAAAGCATAGAGACATTTCCTTTTAAAACAGTAGTGGGACATTGGTGGGTTATGAAAATAACTATCAATAATGGGGAATATGCATCTTTTTTTTTTAAATGTTTCTACTAGTTATTACATTACCAATGATAATTAAATTTCACTATTAAATAATGATGAATTTCAAAAATAATTGTATAGGTATGTTTTTTAAGCAATAAAGATTACCAAAGAAATATTTTGGTCATTTTGGAGTCACGTGCATATTCCCTATTACTGACACTGCGTATTCTTCCATTAACGCCTATAGTTTACACAAATGGCGTAATGATTACTGCCGTACCAAATGTCGCGTGTTCGATTCCTAAGCAGAACAACACATACATACATACCATCACGCCATGTCCCTTGCAGGGTAGGCAGAGAGAACAGAGTGCCAGA
Organism: Lymantria monacha; assembly: GCA_905163515.2. NCBI lineage: Eukaryota > Metazoa > Arthropoda > Insecta > Lepidoptera > Erebidae > Lymantria > Lymantria monacha. The sequence goes on along the minus strand of LR991104.1, from coordinate 20,390,295 downwards.
GAACTCTATCCTTGCATACTTCACTCGCTTCTTCAACATTCATAATTCTCTTCATACACGCTCGCCGGTTTCGGAGACTCTTGACTCCACCTTCCTTCAGTACATGACCGATCTGGTCTAGGTAGGTTAATCTCGGTCTCCCCCGGTACCTACATCCTTTCACTTTCGCATTGTATATCTTCTTAACCAGACGTTCGTTCGGCATTCTTTCCACATATCCGAACCATCGGAGCATTCCCTTTCGCATCTTTACACCAATACTCTCTTTCATACCTACTCGCTTTCTTACGTCATCGTTACGAATGCGATCGATCAGCCTAACTCCACGGATTTTCCGTAGAGATCGCATTTCGACCGCATTAATTTTACTTTCATAATCTTTTCTGCATACCCAACTCTCGCTTCCATACAGTAATGTTGGGACAAGCACTGCGTTATGTATTGTACACCTGCCTTCTGGCTGAGGTGGTGGCTACCGAGAAGTTGCCCCAACGCTCCGTTCACTCTATTTCCCGCATTCACTCTTCGCTCTATATCAGTGGTGTACCTTCCATCTCGGCTAAATCCACATCCAAGATATACAAATTCATCAACTTGCTCTAGTACATCATTACCTATTGTTACTCTTACATCTGTTCTGGCTTCATCTCTTTCAAAGACCATTATTTTGATTTTGCTCACATTCACGCGTAGACCCCTTTTCTTACAATCTTCTGTCATTGTGTCGACTAGGGTCTGCAGGTCAGTCGCTGACTGTGCCAGCAGGCCAGCAGGACTGCATCATCTGCATATAGCAGAGCAGTGACCACTGAGTCGCCCATCTGGACTCCCACATTCATATCATTCAACCTTTGGAGACATTTATCCAGATATACAGCCTGGCTGACAGAACGCACCCCTGCTTAACGCCGATATTGACATCAAACCAAGGCGACATTCCATCATCCAGCCGCACACAGGCTCTACAACCCATGTAACTGGACTGCACAGCCTGTAGCAGTTTACCGTTAATACCATACTCCGGTAAAATGTCCCAAAGTTCCTTTCGTACAACCGTGTCAAATGCTCTCTCCAGATCCACAAAACTGCAGAAAACCCTCTGACCTAGAGCCAGATGCTTCTCCACAATGTTGCGCAGGGAGAACACTTGATCCATGCATCCCCCCCTTCCACTCCTGAAACCTCCTTGTGTCTCACACAGTAATCCATCGGACACCATCCTCATTCTCCTTTCAATAATTAACAGCCTTCCAATCCTTTCAATAATTAGCAGCAGAACAACACTTTGTGGGATACACAAATTATCATTCTGAGTCTGAGTATAATCTGTGTTCTTTAGTCATAAGTTTATGAAATCCCACGCAATACAAAGATTCTTAGTGCAAGGGGGGGGTGGCCTTTAAAAAAAGTCTACAAACCTCACAATCATCGGTACAGTCACATCCGCACAGGAACTCTGGGTCCAAGTTCAGTGGCACCCCGGAAGTCGGAGTCCTCTCAGTGTTGTACGAACAGAACTCCGGCAATGATTCGTCATAATAATTGACGCACGGAACTGGTACATTCTCTTTGCCGTGAGATAAGTCCTGGATAGAAAGAATAATGACTTCTTACCTATTGATCTATTATTGAAAGATATTTTTCTCTCATCATCATCTCAGCTCCTCTGTAATGAGAGCAAAATTGACTTATTATAATGGTATAATAAGTCAATTTTCCTCTCATTATAGAGGAGAGCAGACAGTAACTGTATTTTATACTACATAAAGAAAGATAAATAAATATAGATACAAATACCCAGATTATTAATTAAGCATAATTTTTATTCTTTATAATTCCTAATCATCATCATCTCAGCTCATATTATGTCCCACTGTTGGGCTCGAGCCTCCTCCATAATAGGAGGGAAGTTGACCTACTATACCACGCTGGTCAGACGTATTGGTATAAGGTTTTGTTTCAAGTTTTCCTTCTCTTGCATAGATGTTATATGCATTTTATATTCCTTAGTCGTCACTTACGATCACTCACTGGTAGAATAGGGGGTGTTGAATCGTATTCTTACTCCGTCCCCACAGATAGTTTTTTTTATATACAATAATATTTGACTACACAGATGGCGTAGTGGTTAAAATACCGACCTTCCATGCCAGTCCCGTGGGTTCGATTCCTACGCAGGACAACATTGTGTAATCAACAAAGAGTTTTTCCGAGTCTGGGTTCAATTAATCTGCGTTAATTATATATTTGTCAAGACCTCCGCAAAACAAGGATTATTTCCTTAATGCAATGACCGCAGAATGGACGGACTGGTTAAGATATCTTAGCAGTCCCGTTGGTTCGATTCCCACACAGTACAATAGTATACACAAATTGTTGTTCCGAATGTATTGAACAATGCATTAGTTACCTTCTTCCCTGTGAGACACTTGTATATTTGGAATTCAGCTAAACAATGTGTTCCGTAATAGAAGTCGAACAGGTCCACTGGTAGTTCGCTATCAGTTGCACGAAGATAACGGTGGAGTTCTTTCATATTCCTGAGCCGACGTCCGCATGGCGCGCGATACATCACCTCCTTCTGACCTTTGAACCGCAATATTTGCCTGTGACCAGAATAAAAAATATGCTTTGACAATTTCTTATGTTTAGTTGAGTATTACACAAAAAGAAAGTAAAATTCCCATATGGTGATGGCCTTTTTTTTTCCCCGCTAGGTGGACCATGGATGTGGTCCGACAAATCGTCCGGGGCGACAGAAGAGGCGGCACGCAACCCCATGTACCCACCCTGCACAAACAAACACCTCTCTTCGCCGTGCGAGCGGGCCACCGGTACCCGATCTTTGTCTTCGGTGATATGGTGATGGACTAAGAATACAGTTCATCACCTTTTCTTACTCGTGGTTTTTGTAAATAACGACTGAGAAATAAAGAAAACGTATTTATTGCCATGGAATGTGCATATAACATTTAGATTTTTATCACAAGAGAAGAAAAACTCGAATTAACCTTTCGAACGTTTTGACACAGTTCTGCGCACCCCTCTTAAACCGTCATGTCACAGATCTGTGCCCCTTTCTTTTTAACCACTTTTAGTCCTTTCGGTCGCTGCGCCAGACGACGTAAATTTTTTTGGCGCCCTCGTGTCATTCGAAGGGTTAAATCCCTAAGCCATTTGACTAGCTTAGAATTACTATACCTACTGGTCAAGTGCCCTCCTATTGTGGAGCAGGCTTTCAGCCCAGGAGTAGAACATATGTGCCGGAAAGGAGATTTACTTCTAACGAAATGCTTACCTCTCCCAGCCGCTGAGCAGTGGCTTCGCCAATGGATTATAGGTCCTCAACTCCTTCAGAGATAGAACATCTGTACGCTTGCACTTCGGTGAACAATGATGTGGTACCAACTTGTAAGGTTTTACCGCACTCTTGGGAGTATAGTACTAGAAACAAGGGAAAAAGTGGTAATAAAATGATGAATTACATTTTTTTGACTTTTATCATCATAATCATCATCATCATCATTTCAGCCTTTCTAAATTTACTTCTATATAGGCCTTCGCCATAAACGTCACACTTGAAAAGCGGGGTTTTTGTTATCGTATGTTTAGTTGTTCGTCGTATGTTTATTTCCGTGTGGTGACGGAGTAAGAATACTATTCACCACCCCATATCTTATCCGTGAGTGATCGTACGAGACGACTAAGGGATATAAAACGCATATAAAATCCATGCGAGAGAAGGAAAACTCGAAATAAAACACTATACCAACACGTCTGACCAGCGCGGTATAGTAGGTTAATTTCCCTCTCATTGTGGAGGAGGCCTGAGCCCAACAGTGGGACGTTTATGGTCTGTGATGATGATGTTTAGTTATTAGATCGCAGATGGCTTTAACAGCTACAATTCTGACTGAAAAAAAAAGTTAAGAGTATTAAATCGGTAAAATATGCAAATGTTTTTCGATAGATGGCGCTTGGAACCCTTAAAAATGACAATACGAGCGAAAATTGGGTTGTTATAGGTAGGACTACGTTCGTCTGATTGTAAAGACGATTGGAATGGATTTCCAATAGATGTGGATTCAAATCCTATATATGGTAGTCATTTTTCGATTGTAGTATGATTGCCCTTTGGAGAGGTTTCTCAAATCAAATCAAATCATTTGTTTTGCATAAGCCCCATAGGGGCACTTACATATTGTCAATTTTACATTGTTTTTTATATTAAATTTAATTAATCTACCACCGGATCGGAAAGCAGCCACATACTGAGAAGATCCGGCAAGAAACTCAGTGGGCTCGTCATTTTTTTATTTTTTTTTATTATATTTTTTCACAAAAGAGTTTGGTTACATGTTTAATTTATGTTAGCTCCAGTGAGATGCCCTTCGAGTAAAGAGTCATTTTTTTTTAAATTTTGTATATAATACAAAATTAAACTAAAAATATTTATAAAACAAAAAAGAAACAAAAATGGCTGGACCAGATCCCACAAGCGGTTCTGTTAAAGCTATCAGTTTGACTGGTTGATAGGGAACCTGTCTCATACAGACACCAAACTTATACGAATTTATTCCGAACTTTTATATCAAATTTGATTGCGGTTTCAGATACCTGACAGTTTCGATTATGATAATGTAGTTCCATAACAAACGTAGTACTCACCACTACTCTGCTGGTGACGCTATCGGGATGATCGGTGTGTACTCTTGCGCCAGTCTGTCCTTGTTGTAACGAAGGCATAGTAGTGGACTTCTTAGCCACGGCCCGCTGTCGACGTATCTCCTGGAAATATAATTGTTTTTTAAATTTATATTCGTGGGTCTTAATATATATTCCAATATGTCGAATAGTTTTGGAATTATCAAGAGATCAAAATTGGCTTTGTAATGGTTGGCGTAAAACATACACACGGTGCGCTACTCGCCAGTGCTCTTTGTTTGAACATATATAAATACATACATACCATCACGCCATGTCCATTGCAGGGTAGGCAGAGTGAACAGAGTGCCAGAGAACTCTATCCTTGCATACTTCACTCGCTTCCTCAACATTCGTAATTCTCTTCATACACGCTCGCCGGTTTCGGAGACTCTTGACTCCACCTTCCTTCAGTACGTGACCAATCTGGTCAAGGCAGTTTACTTTACTTTGTTTGAACAGAATCAGATAAAGAATCCAGATAAAGAATTTTTCTGTATGTTGACGGAGTAAGAATACAATTCACCACTCCCTATAGCGCCATGACGTAGAAGACTACTAAGGAATTTAAAATACAAATAACATTAAAAGAAGGTAACTCGAAATAAAACCCCATACCAACACGTCTGACCAGCGTGGTATAGTAGATCTATTTCCCTGGCGAAGGCTCGAGTCCTGCAGTTGGACGTATACCAGCTGAAATGATAAAATATAATCTCAAAATAAATGCAGTCACCTCATTCTGTTGTTGCAAACTCATTCCAGTGTTGTCTGGCAGATTCTCCACGAGTTTGTTAGTATTTTGCTCCTCGGACCTTGTGTATTCCACATAAGGCATGTCAGTCTGAAACAATATCTTTATTAATTATCTTTGGTGGTAGACCGGCAAGCAATAATTATCTCAACTCCTAGCACACCAGGGTCACAAGCGAATCGCTAACTTGTACCTAAAGTTCATAATAGTATTGAAATAATATATGAAACATATCAAAACTCATATTTGGTTTGTGAAAATCTATATTGAGGTAGATTTTCTTTTTTTTTTTTTTTGCTTATTGTGGCAAACGAGCAGACAGCACACCTGATGCTAAGTGTCACTGCCGCTCATGGACCTTTGCAATACCAAGGGTATAGCTAGGCCGCTGCCTACCAATAAAAATCCCAAACCCACCCAGTTGGGCTTCCGGCTCTCTCGCTCACCGAACGAAGCGCAATAGCACATTACCATTACTCAGACGTCGATCTTCTGTGAGAGTGTGGTACTACCGCAGACGGACAGGCCCGCGGCTGTAGACAGAGAACTGTCAACAGCGTGGTCCTACCACTATTAGTACGAACATTTCAATTTTAATAATCCGACAGAGAGACGATACGAAGAACATGAAGACGTCAGAGTAGCAATTTCCATACAGATCTACGTCTACTTGAAATAAATATAGCTGAGCGAGAATGTGATAGTATAACTGCAAAACCTTGTAACTTTTTTAAGTATGTATTTTCAAATAGTTATTTACAAATTTCCTATTTATAAATGTATTATAAAAGTAAAAGTGCGTACAAAGTACACATGTCAGAAGTGAAACTACTTTAGCAAACTAATTTTTATATCTCGTTTATATACATCAACCAATAGCGTGTATTTTTTCTCGATCTTCCTCTCTCTGTATCTCTCTTTCGATCTTTCAAACTCACTTGCTCCCTACTCTGGCTTACTTCCTACTTTCGCTTGCTCCCTACTCTCGCTCCATGGCTATGTGTTTTATGCTACGTTCACCCTTTCTCACTCTCTATCGATCGGTCTCAATCGCTCTCTCCCTCTTCTTGGACAAAAACGTCTCACATTTTCATGTCACTTTATTACGTTTCATCTGTAAAACTTTTATACTCATACGCGCAAAGAAGTTTCACTTCAAAAATATTATGAATATAATATTTTGATAGTATTTCAATAATAAAACCTTACCCGTGGCTGCTGACGACCTCTACTACCTAACAGCAGTCGAGGTCTGTGCCTTTCAGCCGCTTTCAGCTCCATATATAGAGGAGCAAGTCGTGTAGATCCTCGATATATCCATTCACGCCGTCCATCACCCAAGAACTCCACCTCAACCAGAGAAGCATCTACTTTGGCAACACGTGACGCCAGCCATTTACCTATAATACAAAGTTATTTATGTGAACCGTGTGGGGACGGAATAAGAATACAATTCAATAAAAGTCAACAGCGTGGTACTACCACTACTAAAAAAAAGTGTGTGTGTCAGCTCCGACGCACAACTGGAGTTTACTCCTTAAGTACGATTATCAAAACAGGAGCAAAAAAAAGCTCATTTGACTAAAAATAATATATATATTTTTATTTACATTTATTAAAACTGTTCAGTGAAGTATTATCTCACGTCAGAAAGTGAAAGGTGCGCAGAATAGGTTGCGCACCAAAAACGTAACGAGGTCATTCGATCACTAGATTTTACTCCTCAAATTTTTCTCATACCTTATATGAATGCCTGCATTATATGAAAATTGATTCTTAAGGAGTAAACTCCAAAAAATTGTTTGTATACTCACCATTCCATTCAGTTTTGAAGTGCTGCCCCTTATGTAGCCGTACCATAGGTCGCTCAGGGTACGCCATTAGGTACTCTTTGACGAATTCCCGCGAGAACGGGTGTACCTCGTCCCACACCAAGGGTGAACATTCACAAACCAATCGAGTGTGGGAGTGCTTGACGTACTGAGCATAACCATCGTCAAAGAACACCAAGTATCTGGAAATTATAATTTATAATTATTTGATTTATGATGTTTACGCAAGTGTTATATAGAGCGAAGAGTGAATGCGGGAAATAGAGTGAACGGAGCGTTGGGGCAACTTCTCGGCAGCCACCACCTCAGCCAGAAGGCACGTGTAGCAATACATAACGCAGTGCTTGTCCCAACATTACTGTATGGAAGCGAGAGTTGGGTATGCAGAAAAGAGTATGAAAGTAAAATTAATGCGGTCGAAATGCGATCTCTGCGGAAAATCTGTGGAGTTAGGCTGACCGACCGCATTCGTAACGACGACGTAAGAGAGCGAGTAGGTATGAAAGAGAGTATTGGTGTAAAGATGCGAAAGGGAATGCTCCGATGGTTCGGACATGTGGGAAGAATGCCGAACGAACGTCTGGTTAAGAAGATATACAATGCGAAAGTGGAAGGATGTAGGTACCGAGGGAGACCGAGACTAACCTACCTAGACCAGATCGGTCAGGTACTGAAGGAAGGTGGAGTCAAGAGTCTCCGAAACCGGTGAGCGTGTATGAAGAGAATTATGAATGTTGGGGAAGCGAGTGAAGTATGCAGAGATAGAGTTCTCTGGCACTGTTCTCTCTGCCTACCCTGCAAGGGATATGGCGTGATGATATGTATGTATGTATGCATATATGTTATATATATCCCTTAATCTTTTACGATCACCCACGTGTAAGATAGAGGGTGGTGAATTGTAGTCTTACTCCGTCACCACATGGATTATGTAGAAATAATATAATCATATTCAATGCTATCTAATTGAATTTAGTACGCCTCGTTTAATCACTTTAACCATATATATCCCATCACCAATATAAATCAGATGGGTGTCTCAAAACACCACCAAGGGATTTTCAGATCACATGTTGACTGCAGAGATGACGTATGGTTATAGCGGTATTAACTGACCTACCGTGCCGTGCCGTGTGTTATGGGTTCGATAAAAACGCAAAACTATTTTTGACTGCACAAATAGCGTAGTGGTTAAGATACCGAGCATCCGTGCCAGTGACGTCGTTTCGATTCCCACGCAGGACAAGGCTATGTGGGATTCCAAAACTGTTGTCCTAAGTCTGGGTGTTTTGTCTATGTTAATTATATGTTTGTAAAGTCCCCCGCAATACAAGAATTATTTCCTTAGAGCAGGGTGGTGTTTTAATAAAATACGTGTGGGACTCGGGAACTGCAGCGATAAAGCTATTGCATAGCATTTTTTATCAACTTATGCAATTATAATTATTTATTTATTTTTTATTTATGCAATATTTTTTTTTTATATTAATTCTAGTTTTTTTTTCTTCGATATTAATTCAAGTTACACCTATTTATTAAAACTACTAATTTATTAAAACATTTAAAGTACACGTTTTTAAACTGTTTTATGTATAATATTATTAAATTATTATAAATAAATTTTGCAAAAATAAATTGCAAAAAGAGTTTGACGGCGGTGAGATTCGAACCCACGCCTACGGAGCCTAAAACCAGCGCCTTAGACCACTCGGTCACGCTGCCTGCGTATAATTGGTGCAAAATTAACTGCTGCTTTTCAACCATACAATCTTAGGTTTTATTTTCGTTACGACATCTCTTGATTCGGTCGCCACGCTCAAAGCCCGCGATAAAAGCTATGCAATAGTTTAAAAATACTTTTTATCCATATATTGCTATCGACTCTAGGTGTAATTTGTGTTTGTAAGATCCCGCAATACAAGGATTAGTTTATTAACGTTGTGTTGTCTTAAAAATTAAGAGTTTTGGCGCGAATGTGGAAATGTCATGTCACGCTCTTGTATTATATTCATTTCTTTAATGTTTTGTAGTGTTATATTGAATAATTTTGCTGGTATTTTATGGAATATGATACAGTTAAAGTGTTGAAGTGTAGTGAATATGGTATAATAGTAGTTTACGTGTATTTTCATATTTTGCCAAAATTCCCAAGAAAACCATTGATTTGGTTATCAGCGCTCGATTAATGGTAACGACATGACTTACTCACGGACAATGACTATTAAGACTAGACAAAATGAAGAAGTATTGACGAAGTGTCTAAACTATGAAGACTTGGCTTAAAGGTCTAAGTAACCAAGCTATAAACTACAAAAAAAAAATTAAAAAAAACGAAAAAAAATTAACAAGTGAAGTAAAATACTATGTCAACTTCTCTGACCAGCGTGTTATACTAGGTGAATTTCTCTCTCGTTGTGGAGGAGGCACAAGCCCAACAGTGGGAAGTATTCATTAAGACATACACAATACAGACCTGTAATTATTTACAGGTGTTGGTGCTTCAGCGACGACACCGGAAGAATAACATGGGTACCTTGTACCTTTGAATAGTGCCACGAGCCGGGTACCTGTCAAACATAAGGATTTATATTTCTGAAGTGTAGCCTCATTTTTAGGTTAGGACAAGACAGGATTGACAAGTCCACCACCCGTTTTTTTTTTGTATGACTTAGTTGTTAGCGATGGCTATGGCAACTTTACCCGGACTGTTGGGTGAGCGCTGAGGGCTCTCAACCTGCTGGGAGGACCTCAATTTATTTATATCGAATACGCTTAAGTATGCGATATAAGTAAGAGTAGCTTAAGCTCTTTTTCTCGCAAACTTTTCGTTGAGATATACTAGATGCGGAATATCAAAATCCTCCCGTAAAGAGTTTGGTTTCAACTTAAAGTATATGTAGACTCACCTATGGTCATCCTGACTTCTGGTGGGTCAGCATAGGCAATACACCTCCCTGGTAATATCTTGTTATTGTTCTTCGAGACGTGATTGAATTGTACACGACATGCTGTGAAGTTAGCCTGCGACAAATGTTAGGTTTTTTTTAATTTTTTTAAGAACTTTTTATTGCTTATGGTGGCAAATGAGCAAGCAGCACAACTGATAATAAGTGTTACTACCGCTCATGGACGCTGCCTACCAACTTAAATCCAACCAGAGATTTAGGGTACTGGCTCTCTCGCACAACAGCACAATGCTGAGATGTCTATTTTCTGAGAGTAGAACTATCCCGGGCAGACCGACCCGGAGCGGTAGACAGAAACAACAGTGTCGCTCTACTCCTACTGAAAACTTGCTGAGATTTCCCACAAACATGCTAGATAATTTATAAAAAACTTGTTATTATGAACAAAGAAAGAAACTGAAACAGCTTTGCAGTAGATGTGGGTTTAAATATCACAGCAAGAGAAGGAAAACTCGCTCCCAACAGTGGGACTTATATGAACTGAGATGAAAAAATTATGTGTGTGTACAAAGTACACATATCAGAAGTGAAACTTTGGCAAACTATTTTACATACATCAACCAATAGCGTGTACTCTCTCTCTCTTTATATATATATATATATATATATTATATATTATATATATATATATATATATATATATATATATATATATATATATATATATATATATATTATATATATATATATATATATACATATATATCACAACGATTCTAAAGAAGTTTCACTTCAAAAATTCAAAAATTACAGAACAAAGAAAATAACTCACAGAAGTAGTACCCTTGGGCATGATCTCGGTAATCTTGCCTTTCAACCAGGGTCCGAAGGCGTTCTTCATGGCGTACACTTGCATATCAAGGCGGAGCGGCGTTCGTGTCAGTTCACCAGGCGGGGGTAAATCAGGCGGTGGTGATTCCGCAGACAACTTCACGACAGAAACATCTTTCTGGAAATTTTAAAACACCTTCAACCTGTTATCCGTGTGGTGACGGAGTAAGAATACAATCTGCCATCCCCTATCTTACCCGTAGGTAATCATAAAAGACGACCAAGGGATATAAATCACATATAACATCTATGCAAGAGAATGAAAATTCAAAACAAAACCCTATACCAACACGTCTGATCATTGTGGTATAGTAGGTATCAATTTCCCTCCCATTATGGAGGAGGCTCGAGCCCAACAGCGTGACATATATGAGCTGGGATGTCATGCTGCTCCAAATTAACTCATGGTCGATGCAATATGTACTCCTCTTCCATCTTATATATTGCAAATAGTTTTGGCAATAGCTTTTATGACCGGCCGCCTGCCCGACGGCAACAATCCTTGGACAAGTAATTGTTGATCAGAGGGCACCGTGTGGAATTGGTCTTAGTCGGATTTTTCGACATCCACAAGCAAATTAAGAGTTGGTAGTATTCACGCATGACATTGAAGACAGATCGAATTGGAAACTTTCTTATAAGTAGTCTATCTCTATTGTATTCGACGTCCACTATTGGGCATAGGCCACTCACTGCCGGTCGGGCCACCGAAGACAAAGATCGGGTACCGGTGGTCCGCTCGCACGGCGAAGAGAGGTGTTTGCAGGGTGGGTCCATGGGGTTGCGTGCCGCCTCTTCCGTCGCCCCGGGCCGATTTACCGGGGCGCGACCACATCCATGGTCCCTGCGAAAATGGTCCATCCATGCTTGCGAAAAATGGTCCATCCATCCCTGCGAAAAATGGTCCATCCACACCCATGGTCCCTGCGCATGGACCTTGCGAAAAAAAAAAAAAAAAAAAAAAAGGCCACTCCATTAAAGTGGGATAATATTAAAATTTCTCCGTGTGATGACAGAGTAAGAATATAATTCACCACTATCTATCTTACCTGTGGGTAATTGTAAGAGACGACTAAGGGATGCAAAACGCATATAACATCTGTGCAAGAGAAGGAAAATTCGAAACAAAACCCTGTACCAAGACATCTGACCAGGGTGGTATAGTAGGTCAATTTCCCTCCCATTATGTCCTCCATATGACTCGAGCCCAACAGTGGGACGTATATGAACTGTAATGATGAATATTAAAATTACCACACTTGCAGTGAGTGACTCCACCGAGTTCCTGTAAAGTTTAGTAGCAGCCGAACAATAGAATTCTGTTTTTTTTTTTTTATTCTTGTTTCTGGTGTGATGACGTTTTAGGAATATTATTCTCCATTTTGCCCGTGGGAATAGAAGACTGAGATATGCATATAACATATATAGAAGAGAAGGAAAACTCGAAATTAAACAGTATATCAACACGCCTGACTGGCATATTATTGTAAATCAATATCCCTCCTATTTTGAAGGATTCTCTAGCCCAGCAGTGGGACTTATATGAGCTGACATGATATTTCTTATTTATTTGCAATTTTATAGATTTTCAGAGATCATTAATTAACTATAAAACATAAACTTACATCATCGTCTGAATTATTCGCTGTAACTTTACTCTCCTGAAACATAACAACCCACAACGTCAGAGAATGTAATTAGAAGGGAAAGGCGTAGTTAAATAGAGGCACATAGGGGAAGATATAGAAAGAGAGTGAGTATTAACTCTCTCTCCCTCTCTAGCTTCCCCTATGTGGGACTAGTTATACAACGTATTAACGTTGTATAACTAGTTCCTTATTACGAGGACTAAAATCATGAATATTAACACCCCAAGAAAGAAAAAAATACTTTATGACATAAATGATAAAACAGAATACAGAAGGGCCAGAAGGCAAGTATGAAAAACACCTGAAACTGTCATGATATTTAAAATTAAAAAATACAACCAGAGATACGACATTTGGACAGGAAAAAAAAACAAAAAAATAAACGAACAAATGCTGTGAAATTAATTAATAAATATTAATTAGTTTATCTCATTCAACGCTTGGCCGAAATTAATAGTAATTTTTTTCATCACATAACACGCCTTTTCCAAAGAGAACTTATGTTCTAGTCACTCGCCTAAATCGTCCGTGGCAGTCAATGGTACAATGTGTAGAGTAGGTTACCAGTTGCCTGATGATTCAACTGGACCAGTAAACTGTCCCCAAAAAAATTAATTGTAGAAGAGTCGCGGCCCTAATAGGGGAATAGGGGAAGTTTTATGTACTGTAACTGCTAATTTTTGCTTCATGTCTCCCATTTTGCATAGGCGGGAAGTGGAATTTTTCCAACTTCTCCTGTTTTCTTTTCTTTTCTAATTAAATTTGTTGTGGGTCCCAAGGCAATTAAAAGTGTTTCTCGGGACTTCCCGAGGGCCTCGACCTCCTATCTTATACGGAGACCATTGTGGATCCTGGCTTACAGGAGTTACAGTAGTGGGATTGTGGGGTGGAAATAGTCCCATAAAACAAGTACTGTAAAAGAATAATTTTACTCTGAGAGTATAAAAAATCATCATCATTCTCCTACTCGTATCCCAATTGCTTGGGGTCGATACAATATGTACTCTTCTTTCATAATACATATTGTAAAAGTTATTGGCAATAGTTTTATGACCGGTCGCCTGCCAGACGTCAACCCTCCTTGGGATTGTAATTGTTGACCACACGGCATCAGATGGAGTTGGTCCAGGTCTTTATAAGGCTCCTAGTCGTCTTTTACAACATCCACGAGCAAAGTAAGGGTTGGTAGTAGTTAGTAGTATTTGTAGCCGCTACCACACAGCTATAAAAAAATACCTGTACCTTTAGTCTAGGGTCGTTTAAGGGTGCGTATCCTAACGGTATGACTGCAGGACGTTTCGCTGGTGTGTTGTTATTTGTACTCAACTTCCTCTTGGCGGTGGCAGGATTCTGAAGAAGAAAATATCGTTCAGTACATTCTACATCCATCGCGTAATAACCAGGATCTTTTTTTTTTGTGGCTGGCTATGGCCTGGTCACATGCCGTCCGTTCCGACCGGGGCGACGGAAGAGCGACGCGTGGCCCCATAACCCACCGTATTACTTTCTTGTCGCCGCCATCCGACCAGCCATTGGCCAGTGGTCAGTGGTGACCAGGTTAAGAATATATGCTACCAACTCTCACTTTTCTTCGGAAATTTACCTCAATACCATGCTAATCAAATGTTGGTATAGATCTTTATTTCGACATTGCCTTCTCTTGCATAGATGTTATATGCTTGTAAAATCCTTTAGTCGTCTTTTACGACACTCGATGCTTAAATTACTTATTCTGTAAGTAGGACGGTATTAGTAATGAGAGTATAATTACCTTGATTACATCGGATGGATCAGGACAACCCAGTTCTGGACCAATGTACTGTGAAAATTAAAAATATAAAAATAAAATAATTGTGAAGTGTTTGTGAGTGAATACAATGTGTCATCAGCCCTTAACCATCCTCTGGGGATAGGAACAGCCGTCTAAAAGAAAGGTAAGAGGCTGGGTAATAATAGCATTCATCATTTCAGCTTATATATGTCCCACTGTTGGGCTCGAGCCTCCTCCATAATGGCAGGGAAATTGACCTACTATACCACGATGGTTAGTGGTATTGGTTGCATAGATGTTATAAGCGTTTTATATCCCTTAGTCGTCTCGTACGATCACCCACGGGCAAGATAAGGGGTGGTAAATTGTATTCTTACTCCGTCACCACACGGAAAGGGCTATTGCCCTTATTACTTGCTATTATACTGAGACATTTTTCACATCACTTGATATCATCACCCCATCAGTCAAACGTGACAATTATCGTAATACACTCCATCATCGTCTCAGCTGATATGCGTCTCACTGCTGGGCTCAAGCCTCCTCCACAATAGAAAGAAAAATTAACTCATCATTCCGGGCAGACAGGGTATTATTTCCAATTTTCCTTCACTTGCATAGATGTTAGATGCATATTTTACCCCTTCATTCGTCTTTTATGACATCTATAAGAGAAAGAGGAGTAGCTAATTGTATTAACCTTACTTCTAGCCTTTTTTTTTTAAACTAATCCCACCACACATTCCCACCATTTTAACTCCTGTGAGCCAGGATCCACAATGGTCACTATAAATGACACCGAGGTTTGACCCTCAGGCAGTCCCGGGAAATGATTTTAATTGTCTTGGAACCCGCAACAAATTTAATTAGAAAAGTTAAAGAGGAGGAGTTGGAAAAGAGTGATTCCACTTCCCTCCCAGGCAAAGCGGGAGACAGAAAGCAATATTGACTAGTCAACCAATAAGTAAAGAGTTGTACAGCTACGATAAACGCAGGAGTACGGCACCACGGATACGGGATAACTTAACGGGGCCTATATGTGAGCCTTAAGATTGATTGCAGTAGTAGGTATGGCAGAAACGCTTAAATGCACGGAAATTTTCTCGAGTTGCTACAAGATCCGTATAGTATACTACTCCAATGTGACTTGCAAACTGTGTAACAGCCTCTTCTAGCCTTGGAAGGTCCCACACTCTATAGGATTCCTATTTTTCCCTTTTTAATGCGGCGGGCTATGATCTAGTAACACCCCGCTAAATCCGTCCAGGGGCGACAATTGAAGCAACGCGCGACCCTATAAACAATGTACCTCTCCACGTCGTGCGAGTGGGCCACCAGAACCTGTTCTTTGCCTTCGGTGGCACTCTATACGACTGCTAGAACAAGTAATGGGCGACGAAAGATTCATTCATATCCCGTCGCCGCATGGTAGAAAATAAAATACTTACACGAAAATCTGGCTTATCAATAATAAGTAGCGACGGCTCCTCCTGGATGCGTGGCTCGAAGGTCGCGTACAGATCCGTTCGAAGTTTATCGGTCATACGTTGACACTCCGATAACATATCATCGATCTCCTTCCTTTTAACTGAATAGAAAGAAAAACAATATACTTGAGTTTTTGAAGTGAAACTCTGCGCGCATGAGGGTAAATTTTTTACAGATGAAACGCAATAAAGTGACACGAAAATGTGGGACGTTTTTGTCTAAGAAGAGGGAAAGAGCGATTGAGACTGAAGAGAGAGTGAGAAAGGGCGAACGTAGCATTAAGCACATAGCTATGAAGCGAGAGTAGAGAGCAAGCGTGTGAGAATTGTCGAGAGAGAGAGAGAGAGAGTGAGATAGAGCGAACGTCGCATCACGCACATAGTCATGAAGCAAGAGGAGGGAGAGAGCGAGTGAGAAAGGGAGATCGAGAACAAATACACGCTATTAGTTGATGTATGTAAACGAGATTTAAAAATTAGTTTGCCAAAGAAGTTTCTGTGTACTTTGTACTCATGCACTTATTTTTTTTTTTAATATTGATTTCTGATTTTACGCTTGTATTATTATACATTTGAAATAAACTATTTTTACGGATTTCTATCGCGTTTGTATTTGATTTTTAATTTCACGACATTTTGAACATTTTTACATTGTTCTTGTTTACAAAAAGACTTCTATTATTTTATTGCTTTTGGTTGCAAAATAGCAGCTGATGGTAAGTGATACTGCGCTCATGTAACTTAGCCAGGGGTATAGCCAGATAACGGTTTACCATGATGCTCTTCTTAAATATGTCATAGTGCTCGGGCAATAGTAGTAGATAGTACATTCAAGAATCTTGCCAAATTCTGTCGATCTCGAGTCGAATTGTGTCGATCCCAGGCAATTGAGATAAGAGCAAGGTAATGATGCTGAAACTTACCATCCAAAGACTCTATTTCAGCATTTAATTCATCTTGCGTGTCTTTCAATCGTTCATCCATAGAGTACTTGGTCCACGTCTCGTTGAACACATCCGCTAGATGTCGCTCCAGGAAACTGTTCACATTTTATAAAAGATTTTTGAAATAAAACTTATTTAGGCAAGCCATGATAGAGAAAACGGCTGGCGTTACGTTTTTTGTAACGTTATGTTAATAATATATTATTACGCGAAAAATGTACGACACTTAACTTTTAGGTGATATTTAAGATAAACTCTTCCATTGTGGTAGGTAAATTGACCTCCTATATATATACCACGCCGGTCAGACGTATAGAGGGTTTTGATGTCCAGTTTTTCATCTCTTGCATAGATGTTATCTGCATATGACAGCACAAATGGCGTAATGGTTAAGAAACCGACCTAGGTACAATATCAGTGTCGTGGCTTCGATTCCTACGTATGATAACACTTTTTGTATTTCACAATTAGTTGTTCTAATTTTTAATGTAATTTGTGGCGATTAAAATGAATCTTTGTAAAGTGACCCGCAATATAAAGATTATTCTCTCTAATATAAAGGTTACACGTCGTGTCCTTTAAAAAATATTTCTCCATCACTACACAGAAAACGTCGCTTTTTAGTTTCATCAAATTTCAAAGCAAAACGGGGCTAATAATTATATACAGAGTGGAAGTGGACCGCTCCCGAAAACAAAGACAGGTGACCCTACTAGTCATACTTGTAATGATAGGCTAGAACAAAAATCGATTCTGATGAAAAAAAAATTTTTTATTCACCACGCGAGGTCGTTGAACTCTTGAACATATGATCGTGAGTTTTGAATTATCATTACATGGTACTGTCCTAATACGATGGAATGTGAAAAAAACTTAAAATTCCTTGTGAAAAAAAATTTTCTTTTCTTCCAAACGATTTTCTTTTTCTAGCCTATCATTACAAGTAGCACTAGTAAGGTCACCTGTCTTTGTTTTCGGAAGCGGTCCACTTCCACCCTGTATATAGATAAAAACAACTCACCTGGCAGCATCTTCACCTATCGCCTCCTTGACTTGCTCTTCCATCGGTGCTGGCTCTTCATCCTCCGACTCCGAATCGAGAATCTCTACTGAATATTGACACTTGCTGCTCATATCCAGTTGTGTAAGAGGTATCATGTCCTTTATACCAGTGATAAGCCTCTAAAGAAAATAAATTATCATTAGAACATCAATATAATTGGCAGCACAGATTGACCTATGGTCCAAATACAGACCTACCATATCAGTGTTTGGTTTTACTCTCACGGAAAGATAATAATTTGCGCTATCCACAGAATTTATTGTCAATAATTTATTTGTTTGTAGTCGCCTGCAATTCAAATATTAAAAAAGTATGACGTTTATGGCTTTACCATGCCATGGCCAATTGACTCATAGAAATATTGTTGGGTGTATTACCTGTTTCCAAGCTAGTACAGCATCAGCACAAGGCTGACAGACCAACGGTCTTCGCTTCCTACTTGCGTCGTAATACGCTGCTGTCTCAGCGTCTGCCACCTTGTATACCTTCACACCGCTTGAACAAGAGTTGTTGATGCATTTCTTGGTCTTCTTATCGGGTTTCGTTGACTCTGGAGAAGGTTGGTGGAATATAATATCAAGCTTTTTTTCTTTCTAAACGATTTTGAATTTGAATTGAGAAGTAATATGGGGACAGGTTATGGAGCTGCATGCCGGTTTTTCGTTGCCCCAAACAATTTGGGCAGAATTTGACTAGACAATAGCCTTAAAATAAAACAGATGGTTGTCTGTAAAGTTGCCGGACGATAAATTGAAGTGATAATGTCATAATAAAACATTGATGAAAAATGGCATACTTCTATGAATTGAACAAACATAAACAACGGAAACCATATTAACTTTTCACTTCATTTTATATACAGTTACAGACAAAACAATTCACCTCAAATTCTTAGAATGCAAGAGGGCTTGTGCCTTTGAAATGCTTGTTTCGTGGCAATAGTTTTATGATCGGCCATTTGTCTTCAATCAACCCAACAACCTCTTAGGAACGTAATTGTTGACCAAACGGCATAAGATTGAGTTGGCACAGCTCTATGTAAGGCTCTTAGTCGTCTTTTATGACATCCACAAGCAAAGTAAGGTTTGATAGTATTCGTAGCCGCTACCGAACAGTAATCTTATTGGTAATTTGAAAATATATGGTGGAATATATATATTACCTTTAGTTTCCTCCTCATCGCTGTCTATATTGTATACAGGTTCGGTCTTCGCTAATGTTCCACCTTCAGTTTGTGCCTGTCAATTGTAATATTATTTAATTTGAAATCAATAAATCACACTAGGGTAGTGTTGCCCAAATACAAGACCAAGACTCGCTGCAAGAGTCTCACAGTGCTCCCTTAAACAGCATTTTACGATTCCTTTGGCAAAGAAAGGATTGTCAACATTTTGTATTCTTAATACCAGTTCACGGGGAAATTATCTGATGTTATTTTAAACAGTCTCATGACAGATAGGTGTGATTATAGACCCACTCCCATTAAGTGTTATGTACCTAATTATTGATAGATGTACAGTTAATGCCGCTAGATGAATGGAATTTCATTAATTTAGGTATATTTATCATTTCTATCGAAACAACTGGCTCTAACAATGAGAGCTGCATGACTTGCGAGACTCGCAAGAGTCTTGCATTTGGGCAACACTACACAAGGGAGTAAAAACTTCCTCGCTAGTTTATTGGCATATAAATAATATTTAAATTCTGTCAGCCATGTACTGACGTTTCTTGTTCTCGTTCTCGCTTGAAAACAGGTAATATGATTACTTCATCCTCTAAATTTTATCCATCCATTAAATTTTTGAAGTCAACTGTTGTTCATAGGTTTCCTCAAGTGATATAATTCCATAATCGCCACATTTAGAAGGCGGATTAGCAATCAAAACTGTTGTTATAAGTTATCCAAAAAAGAGTTATTACTCATCCTACCGCTGGTCTCTTAACCAATTTTTACAATTGATGTAAAAATAAGGTATTATCACAACTGCTGAGATAACAAAAATATTGATTGATTATGGGGTTACTAATATTGATATTATTTTTAATAAAAAAAAATCAATTATCGTAAGGAATTAAATAAGGAATTTCTCCGTGTGGTGACGGAGTAAGAATACAATACACTATTCCCTGTCTTACCCATGGATGATCGTAACAGACGACTAAGTGATATAAAACGCATATTAACATCTATGCAAGAGAAGGAAAACTTGAAACAAAACCCTATATTAACACGTCTGACCATCGTGGTACAGTAGGTCAAACTCCCTCCCATTATGGACGACACTTGAGCCCAACAGTGGGAAATATATGAGCTGAGATGACGTAAGGAATTTATTTAAGCGAAAATAGCTGCCAAAGTAACAAAGTAAATATAGAAATGCAACAATGATTTTTTCAGTATCAACCAAATTTAAATTTCCTCAAATAAATAAAACTCACCTGAGCTTCTGGTATGAGTAGAGTCTGCTCTGGTCCACTGGAAGTCTTTATTGTTACCTCGCTGGTATTCAATCTTGGCTGATTATAGAAAATAATAATAAACATTAAAAAAATAAGCATCCAGATAACTGTTTCGAGTTGGATAGAACAATTTAAGTTCGTAAGAAAATTATATATACAAGAAAAAAAATTGGCGTTGGTTATATTTTTTTTTACATAACATATAATATATAAAATGCGCTATGTGGTAGCGGTTACGAATACTACCAACCCTTACTTTGTTTGTGGACATCGTAAAAGACAACTAAGAGCTTTGTAATGAGCTGGATCAACTCCACCTGATGCCGTTAGGTCAACAATTACATGCCACCGAAGACAAAGATCGGGTACCGGTGGCCCGCTCGCACGGCGAAGAGAGGAGCTTGCAGGGTGGGTCAATGGGGTTGCACGCCGCTTCTTCCGTCACCCCGGACCGATTTGGCGGGGTGCGGCATCCATAGCCCACCGCAAAAAAAAAAAAAAGGTCAACAATTACATTCCCAAGGAAATTTCACAACAGGCTGGTGTTGCCAATAACTTTCACAATATGTGAGATGGAAGATGGATATAAGGAGTATCTACATATTGTGTCCATCACAAGTAATTGGGATATGCACTCGTACATATTGCAAAAGTTATTGGCAATAGTTTTATGACCGGCTGCCTGCCTGACGTGAACACTCCTTGGGAATATAATTGTTGAGCAAACGTAATCAGATGGAGTTGGCTCAGGTCGTTATAAAAACGTCTTTTACAACATCCACGAGCAAAGTAAGGGTTGGTAGTATTCGTAGCCGTTACCACACAGCAAGCCATAAAAACTGAAGACTGAAATAATAGACTGTGGTAGACAATCTGGTCATATATTTTTAACATAAGTTTCAATTTTAATAATTAACATACATATATTATTATATAATATTCATTACTACATGCAATCCATCCACCAATTGAGCTAGCGTGGATCGCTACGCTAGCTTAATTGGTAAAGTGAATGGAACGGATTTCTAATAAATCTTTGGACACCCGATTACGAAACGAAAAATGATGTCACAAGCGGGGTTCGAACCCGCACCTATTGGGAATCCGGCCCAATCGTGCTGCCACTTACACCATCGTGAACTATTTTAGGACATGCAAATTTCGCTTCATATTATATCCAGAGATGTACAAAATACCCTGTACAAAGTATCTGAAATACAAAATGCAAGATACTTTTAAATTAAGTATTTGAGATACCAGATACAAAATACTTTTGAAAATAGTATCTGAAATACTAGATACAAGATAGGTATCTTCTAAATACATACTTTTTAAGATGAAAATACTTTTATAAGAAAACAAGATTTTATTCTAATGAATTTAAGTTCATTTTTGATAATTGACATTAATATTATTTACGAATAAATCGTGTTAATCAGTCTCCTAAAATGAAATTTACCAATAACAACACTGCATTTGAAACACGTGATTCGTAAAACTATAAGGCAATATTATTTGTTTTGAGTTGTTCGCGGATTTTAAAAGGATAACATTAAAAATTATGAAAGATCTAGCACAGTTTGTTAAAAAATGTGACATCAATGAGATGTTGGACTAATAATTTCATAAATGTCTGCTAACATATTACTAAAAGTATTTTGTCAGAAAAAGTATTTATAAAATACTAAGATACCAAACAAAAGGTATCTAAATACAAGATGGAAATACGTAATTTGTATCTTGTATCTGTATTTCAGATACTTGTATCTTAGATAAGTCACATCTCTGATAATATCTTACGTCTTCAAGGTGACGTACGTACGACGGTGGTTACAGTTATTATCAAGCATCAATAAACTACGGCGCTGGGCCGTGTTCCGGATACACTCCGTCAGTACGTGATGTACGTCTTCTATAATATTGCAATTGGAGCAGTTTGTAGTATTTGACAGTTTCATTAGATATTTAAATTTATTTGTCGGAATGTGTCCCGAACGTAATCTGAGCAGGGCGACACTTTGTTTTCTAGATAGACTTATATTATAACCTAACCTAACCTAACCATGGATACCGAGGAAGTTCACACTGAATTGTTTTAAACCAAATACCCTTCGTTTGTGATCTCTCGTCGAAATATTCACTCCATCTAAGGCGGCATGTCTCTTTACATACATACATACATATCATCACGCCATATCCCTTGCAGGGTAGGCAGAGAGAACAGAGTGCCAGAGAACTCTATCTCTGCATACTTCACTCGCTTCCTCAACATTCATAATTCTCTTCATACACGCTCGCCGGTTTCGGAGACTCTTGACTCCACCTTCCTTCAGAACATGACCGATCTGGTCTAGGTAGGTCATGTCTCTTTGACCTTGAATAAAACCTCACTATGTACAGGTAAACAGTTATAGAAAATACCCTCATCGATAGCTTGTCGGGCCGCACAGTCGGCTTCCTCGTTACCCATGATACCAATATGAGAAGGTAGCCATTGAATAACAATACATTTATTAGAGTTGCGAATCTTTTGAATCGTCTCTAGGATAGTATAGGCTATCGGGAGACCTCGAATGCTCGAGGTTAACCGAGCCAGATGTTGGAGTGCACTTTTCGAGTCAGAATAAACAACAAACTTCGCATAATTTAGTGATAAAATGTAGGAGAGTGATTCAGATATAGCAATCAACTCGGTGTGCATGATTGATATGTGTGCGTTAATTAGAAATTTAGCTCTAATTTTAGTTTGAGGGTCGAAAAATGCCGCTCCTGAACTCATCCCTTCTTTAGAACCGTCTGTGTAAATACAATAGAAAGAGTCATACAAGTTATTAAAAAAACAAATTACATTGATTTCGTAGTATAATTGTGTCATGCCACCTTTTGGGCATATTAATGCCTTCAATATGAGTTTTTATTATTTCTGAGAGATTAAACTTAGAAAGCCATGTACACATAGAATACATAGGTAATCTACTTGATGAATATATAGAAACGTATTTTAATTCGGTGTGGAGTGTCGATAACAATGGTAGTTTCTTTCTCGACCAATATTGAAGATTACAACGCTTTTCTAGTTGTTCTATCACCTTCACACTAACGTTACTATCACTCGATCTTGCTTTTAAATAAAATTTACTTGCAAGATAATAATCTGCGTATGTGCAAAGGTGATAGATACAACTCACTTTGCATCACATGAATAGGCGTGCTTCTGATGTAACCTCCAACCACCCTCATAGCCATATTTTGGACTGTTTCAAGTTTTTGAAGAATGACTCTTAACGCTAGTATCATATAGAAAACTTGCACAATCAAGTCTGCTACGCATTATTGATATATATAAGCGTCTGAGATGCTTAGGGATACCCCAACTTCCGGCTGCAAGGACCTTGAAAATGTTTATAAATCTAAGTAGTCTTTCTTTAACGTCATTAATGTGTCGACCCCATTTCAAACATCTATCCAGCCATACACCTAGATATCGAACACTATCCACCACCTGAACAATATTGTTATCCTCTAGTTTTAAATTCACAGTTGCATTTCTTTTACCTCTGCTAAATAGGCACACTAGTTTTTCTAAATGATATAGTAAGACCTATTTCTGCCATTAAATTACAGAAAGTTGTCAAGGCCCTTTGAATATTATATATATATATATATATATATATATATAATGCTAAATGCGATCTCTTCGGAAAATCTCTGGAGTTAAGCTGACCGACCGCATTCGTAACGACGACGTAAGAGAGCGAGTAGGTATGAAAGAGAGTATTGGTGTAAAGATGCGAAAGGGAATGCTCCGATGGTTCGGGCATGTGGAAAGAATGGCGAACGAACGTCTGGTTAAGAAGATATACAATGCGAAAGTGGAAGGATGTAGGTACCGAGGGAGACCGAGACTAACCTACCTAGACCAGATCGGTCAGGTACTGAAGGAAGGTGGAGTCAAGAGTCTCCGAAACCGGCGAGCGTGTATGAAGAGAATTATGAATGTTGAGGAAGCGAGTGAAGTATGCAGAGATAGAGTTCTCTGGCACTCTGTTCTCTCTGCCTACCCTGCAAGGGATATGGCGTGATGATATGTATGTATGTATGTATATATATAGCTTTGATTAGACAGTTGTGTGAACTATAAATAACAAAATCATCCGCGTATTGTGAGATAAGGACCTGAGTAATATTTTGACAGATTTTAACAGTCGCTACATTGAAGAGGATTGGAGATAATGGCGAATCCCGCTTGTGACATCATTTTTCGCTTCGTAATCGGGTTTCTATAAGTACCATACTTTCTCAGAAAACGGAGCAGTGATAATATGCTGCTGTGCTTCGTTCGGTGAGCGAGAGAGCTGGAAACCCAACTTTCTGGTTGGATTTGAGATTTTTATTGGTAGGAAGCGGCCTAGCTGTATTGCAAAGGTCTATAGACGGCATTAACACTTACCATCAGCTGCTTGCTCGTTTGCCAATAAGAACAATAAAGAAAAAACAAGCTAATACTCTAGCATCCATTGAGGTTGGTTAGTTGATTGGCGGTTTGTGGTTGTGCTAAAACGCTGATGCCCCATCCTATATACTTACAAGCGGTTTCAAAGATGTTACTTTTAGGACTCCACTGATAACGGTCTTCCCTGGAGTTTTATGGATCTCTGGAGTACTTCCAACTGCAATCGAAGTAGATCTAACCTCTATTCCCTTTGGTATATTAATAGTCGTAACGCCATCTGTAGAACATAAGAGTTATTAGAACTTTTTAATTTCAATGTAAAAAAGAAATTGATAAAATTGGAGATTATTTATAAAAACTTGATTACGAGCGAAAAACTATTGTCATACATGTGATTTGAACCCACAACTATTGGGAATCTGTTCCAATCGTGCTACCACTTACACCAGCGTGAGCTGTCGTATAACATTCAATTCTCGGCTCGTATTATATTTTCATCTTTTAAAGGAGACGTGTGTCACCTACCCGACATTGTTTACACATTTTACAGAATGCATTTCATACAACAGCTCACGTTGGTGTAAGTGGTTGGTAAAGCACGATTGGAACTGGTTTCCAATAGATGTGGGTTCAAATTCCATGCGTGACAATAGTTTTTCGCTCGTAATCAAGTTTTTATAAATAATCAAGCACGTTAAATGCTAAATATCAGTAATTTGAATAATTAGATTTATAACTATGAATAAGCTCAAGATTTCTAGTCTTAAACATTTTAGTTTTTTCATATAGACTAATATTGGTATACTTGAACTGGTTTGAATTGGTTGATCTCAGAAATGGGATGTATATCAACTGAGATGATGATTTTATATAATTCAGTCTTTTGTCACCATCATCTCACTCCTGAGGTCGGGTCTTGGAGTAATATTGACCTACCACGCTAGTCAGAAGTATTGGTATAAGGTAAATTTCGACCTTTTACCTTCTTTTGAAAAAAAAAAATCTGTAGTATTAATAGTGATGGGTTGATAATGAAATACATCACCACTCCTAACTTGACCGTGGAAGTTATATAAATCGGCTAAAGGAGCATCAGGAAATTGTTCCTGCCTGTGCATGAATACTTCCCTGGGCAACTCGAAACACCAAGTGTGCCCCAAACCGCCTGTCAAATGTGGCGATTATGGAATTATATCCCCTTGTGGGATATAAATTTCATATTCAACAGTGGACGGATGGATAGGATATAAAAAAACTCAATTAAGAATTACCCTCATCAGAGCTTTCTTGAAGATCCACAATGCTCACCACTGATTCATTTAAGAGGGGGGCCGCTTTAACCATCTCGATGGACTCTTAATAAAAAAACAAAACTTTTAGTTAATAAATTGACTGTACAGATTAGACATGCGCAAAACATTATTTTGAAATGTCATATCACACCATATTACATTACGCAGAACGTAATATTACTTTATGATATTACAAATGTGATACATATCACATTTGTAATATCATAAAGTAATATTACGTTCGAGTTCGGTTCGCATAATATTGTGATCCGAATTTTGTAAATTAATATTTATTATTTTATAATATTTATCACATGTTACCACATGTAGTGTTAAATATTACACATGTAGTATGTTGTTACACATGTAGTGTTAAATATTACATTTTTACACGATTTGCGTAATATGATTAATGTAAAATAGTCGATTGATTTCCCTTCATACTTTTCCAGGCTTAGAACTGACAATCTTCATACATACTACTTACTTTATATTTTTAATTTTTTCTTTGTTTTGATAAATTGAAGGTTCAAGGTTATACAATAATGTTAACAGGCATAAACGCGATCATGGTATAGGTACATATACGTACCCAGTCATTCTCCAATAGTGAGTGAGAGAGGTAGATTTAAGATCTCTTATTTCGTACAATATAATACAAGGATATACAATACAAGGATTATCGCCTTAGTGCAGGGTGGTGTTCTTTTGGCCACCGAAGACAAAGATCGGGTATTTGGCGAGGCACGACCACCTCCATAGCCCACCGCAAAAAAAAAGGTTGGTGTTATTTTAAAATAATAAATATATTTAAAATTGTCCTCTTGATCGTATTTCGTGTGAATGAATACCAAACGGCTGTATAAATGTATACATAATAGTTTTATGTCAGTGGTCCAAGTAGATGTCTCCCATCTGTTAAGGGTTCATTTCACAAGACTGTTACATATGGTATTCACAAGTGGAGTGGTTATGCTAAGTCTACGTGTAATTTATATCAGTTAATTGTATGTTCGTCCGCTGTGTGGTAGCGGCTACGAATACTACCAACCCTTACTTTGCTAGTGGATGTCGTAAAAGACGACTAAGAGCTTTATAACAACCTGGGCCAACTACATCTGATGCCGTTTGGTCAACAATTACATTCCCAAGGAGGGTTGACGTCTGGCAGGCGGCCGGTCAAAAAACTATTGCCAATAACTTTTACAATATATACTATGTTACAAGAGCACATATTGTATCGACCCTAAGTAATTGGGATAAGAGAAAGAGAATGAATTGTATGTTCGTAAAATTTATTAAAAGCGTTAAAAATTGTAAAAGATGAATTGGTACATTCCTTAATCCTTACTAGATTACAAGTGAGAAATATTTTACAGGTTTAGTTGATTATTTATTACGTATATAACTGTAACCTCTAAGATATGTTTATACAATTTGATAAACATACATTAAAAGATTCACTATATGAAAAATTCAACTGATTTTGATAATGAAAAATAATAATATTAAAATATTTACATCGATCAGAATAAACTCTGTCATATGTTGTCTGGTCAATAATTACATTCCTAAGGACTGTTGACATCAGGCATGTGGACAGTCGTAAAACTATTGCTAAAACTTTTATAGAAGAAGAGTAAATATTACATCAACAAGTAAATGGGATAAGATGCAGCATGATGATAAAAAAATTTCAATCACCTCCAAATTTCTTTGTCTTGTCTTCAATAACTACTTCATGTGCCTTCTGTGACGAGACTTCTGCTACATCAGTCTTTTTGTCTTTCTTCTTCTGTTCAGAACCCGGAAGAGCATCATCTTCAGAATCAGAGTCCAACACATTGTATGTTGGTATAATATTTGGTTGTTCTATGACGTCATCATCAATCTGAAAAGTAGTTTATAGTTGTTTCAATACACAGATAGGTGTGGCCTAGTTGCCGATCTTGTCGAGGGTAGTGGGTTCTAAGTTTTATTTGTGTCCGTTAATTGTATGGTTATCAAGAAACCACACAAGGAAATTAATCCTTAAAGGTCTTTTAATTAATAGCTGTGTTGTAGCGGTTACGAATACTACCAGCCCTTACTCTGCTCGTAGATGTCGTAAAAGACGACTAAGAGCCTTATAACGCCCTGGGTCAACTCCATCCGATGCCATTTGGTCAACAATTACATTCCCAAGGAGGGTTGACGTCTGGCAGGCGGCCGGTCATAAAACTATTGCCAATAACTTTTACAATATGTACTATGAAAGAAGGGTACATATTGTATCAATCCCAAGTAATTGGGATAAGAGTAGGAGAAAGAAGGTCTTTTAATTAATAAATTATATAACTTTAGTACATGCCGAAGGGTCGCAGACGCTGCTGCACACTCGCCTGATGATGAGTATAGGATATGCTTGAAACCCAGATCACCATAATCGATCCTAATGCGTGATCGTTTTTTTGTTTTTAATTTAAAACTAATATCATAATTAGGTAAAATAAATTACAAGAAAATAACCTATCGTAAAACTTCTTCAAATAATCTGCTCCATGTGGACAATATGTCCCGAATGCTGGCCGTATTGCCACGTTGAATGGCAATAGCTTAACCTTTGTACCAAGTAAAGGGCACCACTCCGGTCGCGTATTGCTTTAATGAGACTATTATTTAAATCTATACCCCAATAGTTTCAAATTTTGTTTTGTTAGTATTTTATGTAATGTTACATAGAGAAAGCACTAAAATGTAGTAAATGTGATTTAACAGTGACTTACGTTTATTTCCACGTTCGGCCAAAATTCACAGAGGAATAATTAATTTAGTTGCCCGAATGCAAAAACTACTAATCCAATTACTAAAACTTTAGGATTTGATGAAGCCAGGCGATCACAGCAATCTCTGGGGTTAGTTTAAGCACCAACTGCAAACACCAACCCAACTGCTAAGAGCAATTATGGCGCTATCTACAGGTCGATAGGTGGTGGACAGGTGGAAATTATCTTTTAAACCAAATGATGAACTTACTGAAGATTTCTCTGCGCTAGGAGTTTCGTCTGCTATTAAAACAGCATTGTCATTTTCTTGTTTATCCTTCTCTTTCGATACAACAGTTTCATCTTTTTCTTTAATAACATTTTCTTTGGACATTACTGTATCATCGTTATTTTTATCAATAGTCTTTGAAGTATCAGAATCTTCCGAGTTCATTGCCTCTGGTATCGCTTCTGTTGATTCATCAGGCAAACACTGCAATAATTCAAGATCATCATCATCTCAGCTCATATATGTTCCCACTGTTGGGCTGGCACCTCTTCTAATATAGGAGGGAAATTAACCTATTATACAAATATATAGAAGTTACCTGCATATTATATTCTTAAGTGGTTTTTTAACAAGATCAACAGGGAACCAATTGGGTGGTGAATTGTATTCTTACTCACCCCACAGAAAAAGGAAATGCCATTAAAATTAAATAATCTCACCGGTGTATCATCCAATTTTTCATGAACTTCTTCAGCCTTCTTAACCTCCTCTTCGCACAGGACGCTTTCTTCTTCAGCAACTACATCAGTATTATCACCAAGTTCATATTCTTCAATTTCTACAGCATCAAACTCGTTTTTGTTTGCTTGTTCTTCAGTGATATCATCAATATCACCATCTGACTCATTGGATATTTTATCATCTGCATCTTCTCTTGTCTCAGTTTGTTCTCTCATCGGTTCTGCTTCTGAATGCGGTGCATTTGAATCTTCTGAATGTTCAGCTGTTAGCATCTGATTGCTGCTTTCTGCAAATATAAAACAATGATTTCTTACACTTACCTATTTCATAAATATAAAATCTACGCCCGTTTTCACCAACGACCCTTGAAGTTCAGGTAATACCTAAAGCTATATAAATTACAATTAACATTGATGTTACGTCACATTTTTATTTCTATTTAAGATCAATAAAAATTACATTATCATCAGCTCATATACATCCTACTGTTGGGCTTGTGTCTTCTCTATAATAGGAGATAAATTGACCTACTATACTAAGCTGGTCAGACGGGTTGGATTTATTTCGAGATTGCCTTCTCTTGAATCTTGTTATCTCAGTCTCCGTCGTGGGCTCGAATCTCCTTCATAATGAGAGGGAAATTGACCTACTATACCACGCTGATCAGATGTGTTGGTATAGGGATTTGTTTCGAGTTTTCCTTCTTTCGCATAGATGTTATATACATTTTATATCCCTTAGTCCTCTCGTACGATCATTCATGGGTAAGATAGGGGGTGGTGAATTGTATTCTTACTCCGTCACCACACTTTTGTTATCTGCATACATAATTCCCTAACCATCATTTACAACACCCAGACAGGAGATGGTGAATTGTATTTTTATTGTTACCATATGAAAAAAATATTTAACCTACATGTTGTGTCATTTATGAATAATATAAATACAAAATAGTTAATATACTATCTTCTATCAATGGGCTGGTCCATCCGGGGTAGAACCACACTCTTGCAAAAAACCGAGGCCCGAGCAGTGGCTATGTGCTACTGCTCTTCGTTCGGTAAGCGAGAGGGCCGGAAGCCCAACTTAGGTTGGTTTGGAAGTTTTGTTGGTGTGCGGCGGCCTAGCTATAGCACCTGGCCCCTGGTATTGCAATGATTCATGGGTAGCAATAACACTTGCCATCAGATGTACTGCTTGCTCGTTTATTTAAGAGCAATAAAAAGAAAATACTATTTTCTTGTGGAATATATGCTACTACTTACCATCGTGATCGAAATCATCATCTTCATCGGCCGCATCATCTTCATCGTCATCATCTCGCACCCTTTCAGATTCTGCTAGTAGACCTAAGCTATCGGACACCTCGGGTAGATCATCAGATGTGTCCACACACAATTTATACGATCCTGACGTTGAAGGTTGAGGGTCTTCTATTAAAGGACCTAAAAACATAGAATATTAAGTATTAAGTCTCTAATTTTCCGTGTGGTGACGGAGTAAGAATACTATTCACCACCATGGGGTGGTGAATAGTATTCGTGTATTAGTGTATCTTACCCGTGGTGATCGTACGAGACGACTACGGTGTATAAAACGCATATAACATCTATACAAGAGAAGGAAAACTCGAAACAAAATCCTATACCAACACGTCTGACCAGCGCCGTATAGTAGGTTAAGTTCCCTCCCATTACGGAGGAGGCCCGAGCCCAATAGCGGGACATTTATGGGCTGTAATGAAGCCTCTAATATTTTTTATTATTTCATCATTATTTTGCTCTTATCCTAATTATTTGTGGTTGATCCAATATGTACTCGTATTCCATTGTACATATTGCAAACGTTCTAGCTATAGTTTTATGATCAGCCGGCTGTCTGGATGTCAACACTACTTAGTATTGTATTTGTTAAACATATGGAATCAGAATTGAGCCCGGTCAATGTAGACTTAGTTGTCTTCTACAATATTCAAGAGCAATGTTGGTAATATTCATAGTCCAACCCAACATCATACCTTTTTTTATAACCTATGATGGTAGATGTAGTGATGGCATAACAATATGTCATCACCCCTTACTATTAGGACGTCGTAAAGACAGTCTGATATCCACAGGATATATTTATACATGAGGGTATAAAATAGGGGTGCATTTAACCTTATAACACAAATAATGAATAGCATATATAACAAGGGCATTGATATGGTGTCTGCCGAGATGATCAAGCTTGGTGGCTCTTGTGTCTGGGAGGCGTTCCTGTTGCTCCTCAATCTATGTTGGAGCTCGGGAATGGTTCCCAGGGACTGGAATAGCGCAGTCATCGTGCCTTTGTTTAAAAACAAGGGTTCACGTTATGACTGCGCAAATTACAGACGTAAGCCGTAAGCTTGACCAGTTTGGCAGCAAAAGTGTATGAAAAAATTATTGAAAGGAGAATGAGGATGGTGTCCGATGGTTTACTGTGTGAGACACAAGGAGGTTTCAGGAGTGGAAGGGGATGCATGGATCAAGTGTTCTCTCTGCGCAACATTGTGGAGAAGCATCTGGCTATAGGTCAGAGGGTTTTCTGCAGTTTGGTGGATCTGGAGAGAGCATTTGACACGGTTGTACGAAAGGTACTTTGGGACATTTTACCGGAGTATGGTATTAGCGGTAAACTGCTACAGGCTGTGCAGTCCAGTTACATGGGCTGTAGAGCCTGTGTGCGGTTGGATGATGGAATGTCGCCTCGGTTTGACGTCAATATCGGCGTTAAGCAGGGGTGCGTTCTGTCAGCCAGGCTGTTTATCATATATCTGGATAAATGTCTCCAAAGGTTGAACGATATGAATGTGGGAGTCCAGATGGGCGACTCAGTGGTCACTGCTCTGCTTTATGCAGATGATGCAGTCCTGCTGGCACAGTCAGCGACTGACCTGCAGACCCTAGTCGACACAATGACAGAAGATTGTAAGAAAAGGGGTCTACGCGTAAATGTGAGCAAAACCAAAATAATGGTCTTTGAAAGAGATAAAACCAGAACAGATGTAAGAGTAACAATAGGTAATGATGTGCTAGAGCAAGTGGATGAATTTGTATATCTTGGATGTGGATTTAGCCGAGATGGAAGGTACACCACTGATATAGAACGAAGAGTGAATGCGGGAAATAGAGTGAACGGAGCGTTGGGGCAACTTCTCGGCAGCCACCACCTCAGCCAGAAGGCACGTGTAGCAATACATAACGCAGTGCTTGTCCCAACATTACTGTATGGAAGCGAGAGTTGGGTATGCAGAAAAGAGTATGATAGTAAAATTAATGCGGTCGAAATGCGATCTCTGCGGAAAATCTGTGGAGTTAGGCTGACCGACCGCATTCGTAACGACGACGTAAGAGAGCGAGTACGTATGAAAGAGAGTATTGGTGTAAAGATGCGAAAGGGAATGCCCCGATGGTTCGGACATGTGGAAAGAATGCCGAACGAACGCCTGGTTAAGAAGATATACAATGCGAAAGTGGAAGGATGTAGGTACCGAGGGAGACCGAGACTAACCTACCTAGACCAGATCGGTCATGTACTGAAGGAAGGTGGAGTCAAGAGTCTCCGAAACCGGCGAGCGTGTATGAAGAGAATTATGAATGTTGAGGAAGCGAGTGAGGTATGCAGAGATAGAGTTCTCTGGCACTCTGTTCTCTCTGCCTACCCTGCAAGGGATATGGCGTGATGATATGTATGTATGTATGTATGTATATATAACAAGGAAGTTATCCAACAATGCGAAAGTGAAAGGATGTAGGTACCGGGGGAGACCGAGACTAACCTACCTAGACCAGATCGGTCATGTACTGAAGGAAGGTGGAGTCAAGTCTCCGAAACCGGCGAGCGTGTATGAAGAGAATTATGAATGTTGAGGAAGCGAGTGAAGTATGCAAGGATAGAGTTCTCTGGCACTCTGTTCTCTCTGCCTACCCTGCAAGGGACATGGCGTGATAGTATGTATGTATGTGTAAGTTATCCACGATTTATATGTGGACAAAGTTACGTGAAAGCTGGTGATTATTATACAATGAAGATATCCTAGGCACACACAATAATTGGTCTCCATGTAAATGGCAAATGATAAACTGAATACTGTGATCCTTACTTCCTTACTAATATTATAAATGCGAAAGTAACTCTGTCTGTCTGTCACTCTTTCACGCCAAAACTACTGAACCGATCTAAATGAAATTTGGTACACAGACAGTCTAGAACCTGACAAAGGACATAGGCGTCTTTTTAATGCAAAAAAGAGTTGTAAAGGGAGATGAAAAGTTGTAAGTATCGTCATTTTTAAAGCCAGAAGCTTGAAACTTATTTTTAGGCCGTCAATTAGATATAAATAAATATGACATTAACATGTTGTAAAAAATTATCTTTAAGAGGTAAAATAAAAATAGGGGATGAATTTTTTTAGGAAAGTAACCTTTTACGCGGGCGAAGCCACGGGCAGAAGCTATTATTTAATATAATTTATTTATTAACTTTGAAAACGCAGGCTATTCAGGGATTATTTCTTTATAGGCCAAACTAGTGTTCAAAAATAATATGTACAGTGTATTTCGGTTATAACGACGGTAGAGGGACCGTTTTAACGTCGTCGCTATATCCAGAGGTCTCTATATCCTAAAATAGTAAAAAATCACGTACTTACATATATTTATTTCATCATCATCATCATCACAGCCCATAAATGTCCCACTGTTGGGCTCGGGCCTCCTCCATAATGGGTGGGAAATTAAATTACTACACCGCGCTGGTCAGATGTGTTGGTATAGGGTTTTGTTTCGAGTTTTCCTTCTCTCGCATAGATGTTATATGCGTTTTATATCCCTTAGTCGTCTCGTACGATCACCCACGGGTAAGATATGGGGTGGTGAATAGTATTCTTACTCCGTCACCACACGGAAAATATTTTGTTCACTTATGACTTATTATGTTATTCACGGGTGTTACTAAAAAAATGTTTAATATTGCACTGTTTAAGTTAGGTTTTTGTGCACGCTGTAAGGTAGGTATGTATATTCCATTTTCATAATACCTTCTACATCTAAATTATTTTTGCCTTCACCAAATAAACAATACTTTTTAACCGACTTCAAAAAAGGAGGAGGTTCTCAATTCATCTGTATTTTTTTTTATGTTTGTTACCTCATAACATTCGACTGGGCAAAGCGATTTTAATAATTCTTTTTTTATTTGAAAGCTGGTGCTTCCTGTATGGTCCCATTTCAATTTGGTCCAGTTCTAACATATATATCCATGAGAAAACCATATAAGTCTAAAATTAGCATTAAGTATGAGTGCGACAAATGAACGAGTAGCTCAAGCCCCGCTACTAATAGAACAACCTATGTGTCTGTAACACTAAAAAGTAAAAAATAAAAATAAAAACTACGTTTAAAAAACCCGACTTCAAAAACGAAAAGTATAAAATAACTTAAAATACTATCATTTGTATTGGCTATCTATTGATAGGTTTGAAGTCGGTGCCGGTATCGGTATCTTTAGTGTAGGAATTTCATTACAGTAAGTACCTAAGCTGTTTATAATTTTGTTTAGGGCTTGGCTCCGATTTCAAACCTATCAATAGCACATACAAATGATAGTATTTTAAGTTATTTTGTACATTCCGTTTTTTTTAAGCTTTGTAATAGCACATAATGCATCTCGAAATGATGTCCACTTGTTTTTTTATCAGTGAATGTACGTCTAGGAGCTATGTATATTCACAAGTTTAAGAAATACTGTTCACTCACTGGAAATTGCTATGTAACTGATTTATAATTTTAACTTCGTGCACATGCTAAGTAACCCTACACACAAACAAAGCATTTGACCATCTGCGAATGAAAACAAAGGATAAGAAAGTTTAATAGTTAAAACTTATGAATGACTCTTTGTCTCTTTGTTGACTCGGTCTCAATATCCGAAAGGAATTTCTAGGCATGTGTCCCAAATAGTTTATAAAAACAAGTCGGTATACACGAATTATATCCGTAGTCTGAATGAATTTCCTACGAAAGTATGCTTTAAATTCTAGGGACCTAAGTTCGACGTCGCTATAACTGAAACGTCGTTACAACCGAGGTCGTTATTAATGAAATCCACTGTGTTTAGCTTTTTTTTTTAAAGACAACTCCCTGCGCTAAGGAAATAATCCTTGTAAACACAGACTACAGACTCTGAACAACAATTTGGGGATCACACAAAGTATTCTCCTGCGTGGTATTCAAATCCACCACACTTGGAGAGAGCCGGAAGCCCAACTGGATGGGTTTGTAATGATGGCCTAGGGTGTATGTAGGGTTACTGCCTACAGCGGTCTAGTTTATACCCTTGGTATAGCAAAGGTCCATGGGCAGCAGTGACACTTACCATCGGTTGTGCTGGTTGCTTGTTTGCCACTATAAGCAATAAAAACAAAACTTGGCACGGTAGATTGGTATCTTAACCATTACGCCTCTGTGGAGTCTTCTAGTTGGATAATTATATGTGCATAGTCGTTATCCATGTGGTGACGGAGTAAGAATACAATTCGTCATCCCCTAACTTACCCATGACGGTCTTAAAAGACGATTAAAGGATTTTTGAACATTGATTTTCAAACATTTCATCTTTTTGTTCAATAAGATTATTATGAAGTACCCACTTTTATGTGCTGTGTTTTCATTTCCTGTCATTAATATTATGGCACATGTGCTACCTAGTACAAGTTTTAGTAAAATAATATTACCTAATAATTTTTTTAATAGACATAATAGATATATACATATAACATTTATGTATGTAAAAAGGAAAACTTGATATTAAATTTTATTCAACCATTTGACCAGCATGGTATGGTAGCTCAATTCTGTTCTCATTGCGAGGAGTCTTGAGCCTAACTGTTGGACATATGAGCTGAAATGAATGAATGAATGTGCGTAGTGATTGAAAATCCTTACTAATATTATAAAACTACTACATAGTCTAGAGCCTGATAAAGGACATAGGCTACTTTTTAATGCAAAAAAAGGGTTGTAAAGGGGGATGAAAAGTTTGTAAGGCATTATCGTCATTTTTATTAACTTATTTTTAGGCTATTGATTAGATATAAATAAATATGACATTAAAATTTCGTAAAAAAAAATTACCCTTAAGGGGTATAATAAAAATAGGGGATGAAAAACTTTAGGAAAGTAACCTTTTAAGCGGGCGAAGACGCCGGCAGAAGCTAGTCTGATATAAAATTGCATATGTATTAAAATCATACTCATCATTATATTCTTTGATAATATTTGTTAGTCTGATTTCACAGATAATAAATATACTTCATCATCAATCATTCAGCTTTTCATCATCAATTATACTAGCCCCAAAAAATAATGCCATATTAGAGAGTTATTGCTGTAATTGCCATGCTCGGCAATACGGTGGGCAATCTGATGATCTGGCAGCTTTTTTTTATGTAAGTATAGGGTGACACTAACTGTATTGTTAAACCCATTCCCAAAGTGGATAAATATAATTAATAAGTAATTTTTTCAAGAGTCTCTGAAACCGGCGAGCATGTATGAAGAGAATTATGAATGTTGAGGAAGCAAGTGAAGCATGCAAGGATAGAGTTCTCTGGCACTCTGTCCTCTCTGCCTACCCTGCAAGGGATATGGCATGATGATATGTATGTAGTAATTTTTTTTCTAAACAGCACCCTGCCTATAGAGTTAATCCTTGTATTGTGGTGGGAGTTTCATCATCATTATCTCAGCTCATACATGTCTCACTGCGGAGCTCAAGCCTACTCAATGGGAGGGAAATTGACCTACTATACCACGCTGGTCAGATGTGTTGGTATAGAGTTTTGTTTCGAGTTTTCCTTCTCTTGCGGTGGAACTTTACAAACATATAATCGATAAAACGACTGCACAGATGGTGCAACAGTTAAGATACCAAGCTTCTGTGCCAGTGCCGTGGGTTCCATTCCCACGTGGGACAATACTTTGTGCTCCACAAAGTATTGTTCTGAGTCTGGTTGTAATTAGTCTGTGTTAATTGCATGTTTGTAAAGTCCCCCGCAATACAAGGATTATTTCCTTACTGAAGGGTGGTGACTTTTAAAAAATAAAATTAATGGACACAAATTACACACAAACTCAGAGCAACAATTCGTTGATTCGACAAAGTATTATCCTGTATAGGAATTGAACCCATGAAACTGGTATAATACCTTAACCACAACATGATCTGGGAAATAGTTTTTAATACCTTTAACAGTGACGGCATCTACTTCTTGAGGTAAGTTTTCTTCTAAATTGCTTGTAACGTTTGATAAATTCTCATCACTTGTCTTATCTATTGCTTCTGCTATAAGCTCATTTGATTTATTTTGATCAGAATTATCATCAATTTTACTATTATTTAAAAAATCATCAGCATAGCTGCAATCATTTGGACTATCCAACACATCATCAATGTCTATTAATTCTTGAGTTGGTATTTCCAGCATTACATCAGGTCTGTGTAGTCTGTGACTGGTTTTGAAATGAATAGGAGAGTTATCTGTACTACTTATGTTAAATGAATTCTCAGTATCACTATGTACAGCTTTTGCCTGGTCTTCATCACCTTGGTTAGTATTTTCACTAGAAATTGTTGCAATACTTACATTTTCGTTTACAGCTTCAAATTGTAAATCTGTACTTTCTGGCATTATAATAGTTCCTTCATTTGTTTCTAAAGAAATTGTTGATTTTTCATGCGCTTTACAAACTTCTGGTACATCCACTATATCATTTTTTGTTGACATACCAGAAACAGTGCTAGACTTACCTGTTTCGAGTACTGCTTTAATACTTTTACCAATTTTATCCATCTCCACATTGGTATCAATGATTTTTTTATCTTTAATTAATTCCTCTTCGTCTATTTCATCCATAATCACATCAGTTACAGGTTTAATTATGTCTTTAGAACTAGTTTCAGTCTCTGAAATGCTTTCAGACACTTCTTGTACTTCTGAAAGTGTAGTTGGTAGATTATTTTCTGTTAATTGTTTTTCTGATATATTATCTACAATTGAATCATCAGGAACTTCTGACTCATTAATCGGCAATGATGCTGATGAGACGTTATTTACAGCCTCAATAACATTATCATCTGATTCATATAAAAGTCTTTCTTCTGTTGACGTATTAGCACTATCAAATTGATTATCAGATGTTGAACCATTGTCACACCTTAATTCACATTCACCAGCTATAATTTCTTTACTGGTTACTATGATATCTTGAGAGTCTATTGCTGTTACTATATTGTTGTCACTATGTTCAGTTGTCTCAGCAACCATAGTATTTAGACTGGCATTATTTTCAGATGACAAAGTGCCAAATTTTTCACTTTCATTTGTTACAGATTTTTCATTATTTTCAGAAATAAGTTCTGCCTTTGATGTCATATCATTTTCAATGCCATAGGCATTGTCATCTGATCCTCTTGGTAACTCTATTTCAGTAGCAGAATTTCCAGTTGTATCATGCTTATAAGATGTTAGAGATACATTGTTAGATACTAATGTGCTATCTTCATGAACAATACTTGGTGTACTAGTTATTACTTTATCTATATCAGCTATGACAGTTTCAGTCTGTACTCTCTCTTTGTCAGCTTCACCTGTTTCAGGAGCTATAACTTTTGATAATGAACAGTCTGAAGATTTAAACTCAATTGGTATATGACTATCCTCTAAACCACTGATGGTAGCTGAATCTATAACATCAGTATAAGCATTAATTTCAGAATCTTTTTTATCTGTTACATCTACTTCTTGCTTTTCTGAGGAATGCTCACTAATTCTATCTTTAGGGATATCTGATTCATTCTTCAACAAAGTTAAATCCGAAGATTCAATGTCTGCAGTTTCGATCACACTATTAGCTGATACATCTAACAGTGTTTCTTCTAGAGCATCATTTAAAGTTGTAGTTTGATTAGAAGTAATAGGTACTTTATCAGATCTTAACTTGTTATCTTGTGAAGCTGCATTTAGTTCATTGCCTTCGTTTATTGAATGTGATAATGAAGCTGGAGTATCGATTTGCTGATCAACTACGTCCACATTGTCGATAGCCTTTTCACTTGCATCATTGGACATAGTTTTTAACAAGACATCATCAGTTTCTAATGATACATTCTCTATTTGATTTCCACTAGTATTGATATCTAAACTACTTACAGTGACTCCTTCGCTCATAATTGGTGAGACTTTAGAATTATCAAATGTTTGCAAAGCGTCGCTAGTTTTACTATTAGAACTTTCTGATGTATTTTCTGTGATAGTTAATTGTGAACCTTTGTCAAATATGTCTTCCTCGTCTTTATTACTGTCCAAATCGCCTGATGCACTCATTTTTAGTAAAATGCAGCAAAATTACACGGCGAATACAGGTTCTTCTTTATAGATTTTGCATACAATACACGCTGTTTTAAATGGATAAGTACTTAAAAAATTAGCAGCAGTTAAAATAATAACTTCAATAGGATTTAGCTAATTGTATTTATAAAATAATGAAAATAGTCTGCTTCACCGCATACACACACATTTATACAATACAGAATTACAGATTAATCACAGACTATGAAGTTACAGTGAGCATGGCGACAAAGCAACCTACCCAAACCTGTCAAATAACGCACCCACTACGTGTGGAGCGTTACAGTGGAGCCTCTATGTGTCTCGAGCGGCTTTCGGCGCCCCCTAACCCACGGCGCCCGGGTGCACCGCACCCTCTGCACTATAGATAAAGCCGGCCCTGCTCTTAGTGATCCTTCTATTGGTTGAAAACTATCACAAATAAGCACAAGGTGATAACACACCGTGTTCTTTTTCTATTATTCTACGGAGAACGTTAAACAAAGTGGTCCTTGACAAAGTTGGCCTTAAAACACCGTCGAAATTGGTCGTAAAGATCATTGTAGCCATGCCATTAAATTCCAGAAACAAAATCCTTTTATTTTTCCTGTGCTCCTAACCTATAAAAGTGAATAGAGATGCTAAAACAAATACATTGTATAGATATTGATATCCGATATTATCGCATTTCTTTGTATCGATATAAGTAACCGTATTGTGATTACTTTACTTTTCAATAGATATGCAATATATTGAGTATATATCAATGTATAGATAAGTTTTAAATTAAATATATATATATATATATACAGTGATACCCCGCTTTACGCGACCCTGTTATGCGCGGTTTCGCTTTTACGCGAAATTCAAATTTCGCATTAAAATGCTACGAATTACGCGACTTCAGCCCATACAAATTTTTTTTCTTGCCTATGAATATGTATACATATATATTTATACGCAAGAATAAATATGTATGTACGTAACATAGTCATGATGAACTTGAAGATGTCGCGGTAAAGGATTTTGAAGAACTTGTAGCAACGTACGACGAACCTCTCTGCAATGAAGATCTGGTCAAATTACAGAATAATCCCATTAAGATGAGGAAGAAAAAGAAGAGAGAGTTTTATCTTCAAGCGGAATACAAAATTTATTCCGGTTTAGACATATTGCAGAGCATAGAGAGTGACGATGACCGTATTTTGACCGTGTGTCAAACAATTAAAAACAGTGTTAGGTGTTATGAACGTATTATACAAAAACGTAAAAGAAACGCTATCCAAAAGACAATAGATGTATTTTTTCGTAAAAAAAAAGCATGTTATATGTACCTACTGCATAAAGTGTTTTAGAATTAAAGTGATTGATTCAAATGATTTCTATTTTTTTTGTATTAAATCATAAACCCCGATATACGCGAATTTCACTTAACGCGTTTTTTTACGGCACGTATCCCTCGCGTAAAGTGGGGGTATTACTGTATATATATATATATAATATATATATTTATATAGGGTGGCAGTGGACCGCTCCCGAAAACAAAGACAGGTGACCCTACTAGTCCTACTTATAATGATAGGCTAGAAAAAATCGATACAGAAGAAAAAAATATATTTTTTTACAACGAATTTTAAGTTTTTTTCACATTCTATCGTATTAGGACAGTGCCATGTAACGATAATTTCATAAAAAAATACGTAACCGTACTCAGACGAGAAAAGACGCAATCTATTCAAAACTCACGATCATATGTTCAAGAGTTCAACGACCTCGCGTCGTCAAAAAAAAATTTCTTTTTCATCCGAATCGATTTTTTTCTAGCCTATCATTACAAGTAGGACTAGTAGGTTTACCTGTCTTTGTTTTCGGGGGCGGTCCACTTCCACCCTGTATATTTGAAACGGGAGTGAAGTCTGCCATTATTGTTTGACGATCCAATGATGATGTTGAACTCATTAAACGAGTTCGCAAATTCGTAGAATTATTAATTAATTTTTTGCTGATATTATAAAGTCAAGAAATCTATTTAAAATGATCTCAAACTTTAAATTGATGATTCTGTTGAATTAACAATTTTGCCAATAATAATCTGAATACGAACAATAATAAATTCAATACAGCTATAAATCATCATCTTGCTATAACGTTGTGGTGAAACTTGTAAAATAAATCATTAACATTGTTTGTTACTACAATATGACATTTTTATACGAATACATTAGATATAATCTAACGTACTCGTATGATATAATCAAACGTATTCGTATGTGATCGTATGTCCAAAATATAGTATTAATAGGAATCGAGTAACAAAGTACTATATCGATGGACCCATATATCATATTGTACATCCTTAGAAGTACCGAAAAGATATCCAAATCAGTGTTGCATAAAAATCGATAGTTTGACTATCGATAGTTAACCTCAAAAAGTATTCATACTATCGATAGGACTATCGATAGTATCGTACATATCAATACTATCGAGACTATCGATAGTATCGATAGCTCTCCACGAGCAATACTATTAATAACGGCGATACTATCGATACTATCGATAGTGATTCATTCGATAGTATCAATACTATCGATAGTATCGTTAATACCATTAGTTTTAGCGTAAAACTATCGATACTATCGATAGTATCGACTATTTCGGGCTATCGATTGCCAGAAAATTTTCAATAGTATTGCTTAAAAATATAAATACCGTAGTTGTGTCCCTGTTGCTTGTTTTCAGTGAATTTTGTGGTGACTTTTCTAGCAGTAACGTGCATTTGCGTTCTTACTTTGAAGCCCAAGTTAGCTAATAATGGTTAAGATCAATAGCCATTGAAAGTTGAGTAAAATTATAATGCTGCGAGACTTCTGGACAATTGGGTCGGAATGTGTGAATGAATGTAAGTGGTACCTTGTACTTGTACCACCCTGTTGACAGTTTTCTGTCTACAGCCGCGGGCCGGTGGTTCCGGGGTAGTACCACACTTTCGCAGAAGATCGGAGTCTGAGTAATGGCAATGTGCTATTGCGCTTCGTTCGGTGAGCGAAAAAGATGGCAGTTCAACTGGGTGGGTTTGGGGATTTTATTAGTAGGCAGTGGCCTAAGCTATAACCTTAGTATTGCCAAGCTCCATGGGCGACTGTGACACTTACCATCAGGTGTGCTGCTTGCACGTTCGCCACCATAAG
Source organism: Lymantria monacha (assembly GCA_905163515.2). Taxonomy (NCBI): domain Eukaryota; kingdom Metazoa; phylum Arthropoda; class Insecta; order Lepidoptera; family Erebidae; genus Lymantria; species Lymantria monacha. The sequence goes on along the minus strand of LR991104.1, from coordinate 20,346,989 downwards.
CAATAAAATGAAAAAAAATGGTTTGTTCCAGTATACTAATGAAACTCAGAATGTCTATTACTATAAAATTTTAGTGTAATTATTAGCTTTGAAAGTTTCGGTTAAACAAAATTATGAAAAACATAATCAAGAATTCTGAGTTACAATTCTACACAGAATTATGGCCGTAATTAGTCATTAGATTTGTTGTATTTTTAGCGATATTAATCTAGTGAAGTAAATTTAACAGGGTCCGAAAAACATAAGTTCTCTGTATGCTCGATTGCAATGTGATCCATCTAGAAGGCTCTATTAAAAATATGCTTACATATATGTAACTTCACATTATAGAGATATAGAAATATATATCTAACTGAATCCAGAATATTTTTTTAATTGTATATTATATACAATTGAAAATGAAATGAGCGAGATGCAACGTTGACATCAAAATTCCCGAATTGAAAACATTTAAACCATTGTGTTACTCTCTCTGACACCACATTAGGTCCATAAACGTCACAATTTGTTCACAGCTTGCGTTGCATGTATCTTTTTTGTAATAAAGTTTTAAAATATGTCGAATTTCTTCATAGGATTGACCCATTTTAACAAAAAGAAAAAAAAATGTGTGCGTGTAAACCTTTACGCGCGATTGAAGTAAAACTTCTTTGGCGTTGACGACATATATCACTGAAATGATTAAATATTAACTTAAATAAATAAATATTATATTATAATTATATATATTATTCATGTGCTTTACAATGATTATTACAGATGTTATATTAATATTGTTCATTCGAAACAGGTAATTGAAGCAAGTACAGTAGTTAATTATAAATTTTAATATATATAGTTAAAATTTGCAAAAATTACTATAGCGCGATTTAGGCTCTAATACATGTCCTCTTAGAATCCATTAATTTTGTTACAGCGCCATCTAGTAATAAATTATGATCCTATTTAAGAAAATCTGTCTTACTCCCTAGTCGCGCCTAAAGAAGTTTTACTTCAAAAAGAAAATAAATAAATGAAATAATCCAAGAATATGACATAATACTTCCACATTCCCACCGAAACTCAAGAAATATTGACAGCAGCAAGTATTGCTATTATAATTGTTTCACTTTGTTAGTATCACAAATTTAATGTTATTCACCTGACTAAAATTTGTTCTACTCTTCTTCTTCTTCTTATGTATTGGCAATCAGCTACATATACGAGCTATTGGTGCCAGTGTCAAGTTATAAATATTTTCACGTTTTTAGTCTTTCAAGTCAGTCGTTGTCTAAGTCAAACTGTACCATTAACAGTGCAATGGCCACACTGTTAATGGTATCTTGTGGGAATTTTGATGGAAAATGAAAATGTTGTAAAGCACTTTTATATGATATTCACTACATCCTAGTATCGCCGCACATCACATTACATAAAATGCCATCAAAATTATCTAATATAACACGTTAAAACACTACGATATCGAATATAATACAAGAGCACCACATGACGTTTTCAAATTCCCGTCAAAAGTCGTCTTGTTCTACTCTATGATGACGCAAATTTAAATAAATTTCTTTAATAATAATGTCAGTACTTGGCTTACCACATAACATAACTTTAGACAACAATACTATCGAATAGTTGCTTGCTATCGATAGTCCAAAATAGTCGATACTATCGATAGTATCGATTAGTTTTGAGTTAAAACTAATGGTATTAGCGATACTATCGATAGTATTGATACTATCGAATGAATCACTATCGATAGTATCGATAGTATCGTTGTTATTGACAGTATTGCTCGTAGAGAGCTATCGATACTATCGATAGTATCGATAGTATTGACGTATTACAATACAATCGATATACTATTGATACTATTGCTTATACGTAAACTATCGATAGACAATTGATTGTCTATCGATAGTAGACTATCGATATGCAACACTAATCCAAATGTTTTGTTTGATACGATTGACTGAGTTGTGATTTCTAAATCTGCTAACTAATGCAAATTTGCGTGTATTCCATATTAATTTAACCTAATTTGTATAAATAAAATGGCATTGATATTTTTAAATCACTGAATCGGTTCCATTAGCGCGTTTCGTTAATACCTATCACATCAGCTGAACATTAATGAAAACAGCGTTTTTCATAAAGATTGTTTTTTATAGGATAATTAACGTAGTCTGAGATTACGTTAAGCGAATCCTTGTCCTTTCGTACGTCTTGTGCACGGACGAAACTCGAATACTTTTAAAAGTGCTAAAAGTGAAAATTGCATTAAATTTATCATGAATAGCTTTTTATCTCCCCGTGTGATGGTTGGAGCTGCTATAGTGGGCATAGTTGGTGCTGCTGGGGTGTTTATTTACGAACAGATCTACGCCGAGAAGCGGCGGACGATGCTCGGTTAGTACTTTCAGTTTTACGACCCTTAAAAATGTTATGGTTCATAAGTCCACACAGGGCTTTTGTGCTTGAGAAATTATGTCACGCTGTAGCTCCTCAGTCGATTGGATTATAATTTGCCATACTTGAAACCTTATGTACCACTTAAGATTCTTTTTACTAGGAAAAAATTCAATTATTGGTGAGGATATTTTTAATTTATTTATTTGTTTGTCATGCAATATAGCTGCTATATTTACAGGATTTAATGTAATACACTAGCATTATAAAACGTGATCTATTACATCACAGGCATAATAAGCTCAATTGGTTTGGGTTTGGGGTTTGTATTGGTAGGCAACGGCCTAGCCATACACTTGGTATTACAAAGGTCCATGGGCGGCAGTGACACCATCAGGAGTACTGTCTGCTCGTTTGCCACCATATGGATTAAAAAAATAATAATAATAACTAACATGATCATTGCAAATACAAATCAATGTAAAACAGAATATGCATCTGTCTTGAAGTCTTCGAAGTATAGCTCTAAATACAAAAAATGTAAAATATGGGCACCTTTGGGCCGATGGTGAGCTGATGGTCGACGATGATGTGATTTGGACCTAGATTTAATAATCTATATATATATATATGATGTGATTTGGGCCTAGATTAAATGGACGTAGTTACGCAAAAAGGATCCAACCCACAAAATGTTACTTTTCAATTATTAAAGATTAAAGTTTATAAATTTAAGGATCTGCCATGTTGTGGGATGGTAACCAATGTCACTTAAAAGTCAAAAATATTCGTATATTACTTGGCATGTTTTTGCTAATTGAAAATATGACACAGAATGAGTATTTTGTTATACTTATCTAATTTTCGACCATATTGTGGGTTGGATCCTTTTTGAGAAACTACGTCCAAATATAAGAAATATTTTTTTAGCCTGCAAGAGCATGAACATTTGAAATAAAACAACTTCAATCAATCTGCCTTATCAGTATGGTTATAGTGGGTCAGCTTCTCTCCTATTATAAAGGAGGCTCGATTACAGCACAAGGACCTGTATGAGCTGAGATGAGAAAATATGAGATTCCCTAACATCGCTGAGTGTTAAAAATCACCTTTCTTTTTGGGTAAATTAACAGGTTCCGTGTCCCCATACAATTGTGAAGTTTCTATGCACCATGTTTTGATTTTTTTTTTCGAATTATAGTTATGTTCAGTATTATTGTATATTATTAATTAAATTTGAAGGTACCCATATACATTTTTACTACAGAAAATAGTAAAAAAAAATACATATGATACCTGAGCGTGCCGTTTCATTTTTAATTCCATACGTCCTATGTATCATATATGGTATGACTAATTTATTGTCTATTATATATTTTGAGAGTAGATTTATTTATTTCCTATATGTGCCAAAAGAAAATCAAAAGTAATTTATGATATTTGATCGACATTTTTTGTGACAAAAAAACAGCCAAACTGTTGACTACCTGCTTTCCAGTTTTCTAAATTTGATATATCAAAAAACAACATGAATAAATCACAACAGTTTTTTTACTTTATTTTAAACTAGACACTGTACCCCACACGTCCATGTACTAATCTAATTTATTCTGCTACATCCGTTTGCTCATATCTGATACATGGATGTAATAAAGATGGTACAAATATTGCGTCATAAATCACATATGATTCATGGGACAGAGAACCTGTTAAGTTGTGCTCATGGAAAGTACAAAACCTATCTGCGGACCTTAATCATCATTCTCTCACTCATATTCCAATTACTTGGGATTGCCAAAATTTTGTAGTAAATATTGCAAAAGTTATTGGCAATTGTTCTATGACCGGTTCTCTGCTGTCAACCCTTTGTTGGAATATAATTGTTGACCAAACAGCATCAGATGGAGTTGGTACAGGTCAATGTAAAGGTCTTAGTAGTCTTTTACGACATCCATAAGCAAAGTAAGGGTTGGTAGTATTAATACCACATGGGTTTTTTTTTTGTGTGTGTTTAGTTGTTAGCCGCAGATGGCTTTAACAAATTACTGAAATTTTTAGCATTTAATATGCTTAATTTGCATGTCCTAAAATAGTTCACGATGGTGTAAGTGGCAGCATGATTGGGCCGGATTCCCAATAGGTGCAGGTTCGAACCCCGCTTGTGACATCATTTTTCGTTTCGTAATCTGGCTTTAACAACTTTACGCGGATAATGGGTGAGCGCTGAGGGCTCTCAACCTACGCGTCGCGATTTCGCATCTCGGCGGCGAGGAGGCAACTGCGGATATTTTTGTGTTATGGCCTCGCAGGCCGTATAAACTCTTAATTAAGCGAGTGTGATGTCGTCGTCGCATTCGTCGACCACGTGCCGCGGACGTCGGATTTTGGAAATACGGGAGGGCATATAGGAAGTCGCCCCGGCCGGGGTGAGTCATGGCAGATCTACCACATAGCAACAACACATGTTTAAAAAATAAAGATATATTGTATAAAGTTAGCAGAATATTAAATGTTGCTATCATTTGAATTGAACTTTGAAATCATGAAACTGACAACCGTGAAGGTTAATTACTTTAGTAAAAAACAAACAAAACTATAAAACGATAAGTTATTATGCCATAATCACTATTTATAGGATGGTAAAGTCTTTATTGTTTTGAAATAGAATTGGTTTGATAACTTTATAATGGAATTATGGAAATACTAGGATGGGTTCTATCAGGCAGTCCGCTGTTTGTGGGAAAACATATGTAATATATCCTACTCTTTCACATGTGAAACATTAGCATCATCATTTTCCTGTTCTTATCTTAATTATTTGCAATCTTTACAATATGTATTCTTTTTTTATTCTACATATTGCAAAAGCTTTGGCAATAGTTCTATGAACAACTGCTTGCCTGATTTAAATTCATTCTTGAGAACAAAATTGTTGACTGGCATCAGAATTGACCCAGGTTGTTATAATGCTCTTAGTCATTTTGGGTGTTGTAACCCAGGGGCAATTGTACGGTTTGGCAGTATTCATAGCTACTAATACACAACAAGCATATTGCATACATATATATTTTTACATTTCTGTTGCAACTTCTCAGGCGTTAATTTACCAATTCATGTTATACTCTCACTCATTTTTCTACATAAAGTTAACATTTTCTAAATAAAGGTGACGGAGTAAGGATATTATTCACCACCCCATATCTTGCCCGTGGGTGATCGTAAGAGACGACTAAGGGATATAAAACTCGTATAACATCTATGCAAGAGAAGGAAAACTCGAAACAAAACCCTTATACCAACACGTCTAACCAGCGCGGTATAGTAGGTTAATATCCCTACCATTACAGTGGAGGACAGAGCCCAACAGTGGGACATTATGGGTTGTGATGATGATGTTTTCACTTCTGTCGGCAATCTTCATGACTGCTTTTGAGTTTTTTTTTTGTTTCCATTAATTGTCTATTTTCTCAAAGCAATTAAAAGAAATATTTCCTTAGTTCAGAACGCCGTTCTTTAAAAAAAGCAGTAAAGCGCACTGTAATCCACACAGATTGGAATTTGTCCATTAATAGTGATCTTAAATAATTGTTAGGCTGATCGATCGCATTCGTAACGACGACGTAAGAGAGCGAGTAGGTATGAAAGAGAGTATTGGTGTTAAGATGCGAAAGGGAATGCTCCGATGGTTCGGACATGTGGAAAGAATGCCGAACAAACGTCTGGTTAAGATGATATACAATGCGAAAGTAGAAGGATGTAGGTACCGGGGGAGACCGAGACTAACCTACCTAGACCAGATCGGTCAGGTACTGAAGGAAGGTGAAGTCAAGAGTCTCCGAAACCGGCGAGCGTGTATGAAGAGAATTATGAATGTTGAAGAAGCGAGTGAAGTATGCAAGGATAGAGTTCTCTGGCACTCTGTTCTCTCTGCCTACCCTGCAAAGGACATGGCGTGACGTTTTGTTTCGAGTTTTCCTTCTCTCGCGTAGATGTTATATGCGTTTTACATCCCTTAGTCGTCTCGTACGATCACCCACGGGTAAGATATGGGGTAGTGAATAGTATTCTTACTTCGTCACCACACGGAAAAAGTTAAAACCTAAACCTATGAAAAAAAAAATACAAGAAAATAAAAAAGCGTGCCCCAGGAAGTATGTACGGGTGTGAACTTAACATAGCCAGCCGTAAAAAAATAACTATGTATTAAAAACTATTGCATAATAAACTAAAGAAAAACTAATTAATAATAACAATTATTACATACATATAAATTGAATATATTATATTAAACACAGCAGTAAAGAGCAGCCGACTGTATCTTTCTCGCTCGGGTACACTCGGTGGTCCCAAGTTCACCCGATCAAGCTTTTCACCTCCGAGCGTGACGAATCAGTCTCATTTATAAATAAAAAAAATAAAAAAAAACTGCGTGTGGTGCGCCAAAAGAAGTTTTCACTTCAATTACACCCAGAGTCAGAACAGCATCATATTATGTAGTTAGTTACATAGCCTGGGATCAAACTCATCATGCCATCTGTGCAGTTTTGTACCGTTTTCGCAGTTTTAAATCATTTTAGCGCTTATTTTTTTTACATGTAAAAATATAGAGAGGCAAACATTCACTAGTGTGCTAACGTCCCTAGCCGAGGCAGCGAGTGACCGGGCCGGGGATTAGTCTGATCGCCCGGAACAAGGCCACACGGCGTGAGGACGATGTCCCTATGTCGAAAGCTGCCGGGACATAGACTCGAGAGGATGCCCGTGAGGGTAAATCGCCGGGCAAAGACAAAGATCGGGTTCCGTTGGCCCACTCGCTCGGTGAAGAGAGGTACATATATGGTGAGTCTGTGGGGTCCCGCGCCGCTTCTTCTGTCGCCCCGGACGGATTTAGCGGGTTGTTGACCACTCTATTACCCGCCGCCAAAAAAAAAGTGTGCTAACGTATTACTTTTTTTCCAGTACGAGAGGTAGCAAGACTGGATCAACAAGTTTCAACAATGAGATCAGAACTAGATGCCCTTAGAGAACTACAGAAAGAAACGTAAGTTGATGAAAATAGATAAACTTGAAACCATTTAAACCAAGACAGTCTTATGCTATATGAGAGCTCTTAGGAGCGCTCATGATCGTGCTGTTACTTTGTCTATTTGCTTGTGAGGGTTTCAATCGCTTACAAGTAGTCCACACTTGTAGATGGATAGGTATAAGTGTGGCCTAAAAAAAAACAATGACGTTATTAGTGACATTTTCAGTGACTGTGACCCAAAGGCGGATCCGGCTTGTTTTTTACAAGCCAGGAAGTGTCACATAGTATTTTTTTTTATCTAATCATGACGAGCACCAATCTCATTACAATAATAATTCTAATAAAAAAAAAAGTGTTTTGTTGCTATACGTCACAATAGATTTAATTAAATATATTTTAATATATATCATCCTTTGCCTGCTCTTATCGCAATTACTTGGTATCGACATAATATGTTCTCGTAGATATTGCAAAAGTTATTGGCAATAGTTCTATGATCAGTCGCCTGCCTGAGGTCAATTCCCCTCGATAATATAATTGTTGACCAAATGGCATCACACGTAGTTGGCCCAGGTCGATATAAAGGTCTTAGTTTTCTTTTACGACATCTACGAGCAAAGTAAGGGTTAGCAGTATTCTTAAACTCTTTTTTTTTTTTTTTTTTTTAATTAGTCATATTTATTCCTTAGTCGTCCTTTACGATACTCACGGGTAATATAGAAGGGCTGAATTACATTTTTATTTCGTCTGCACACGAAATGAAATAATTAAAAGTGAAGTATTTAAATATGGTAATCTTCTAGGAATATGCGGCGACAGAAACAGAAGAAGATTCGCAAAATAAGACAGATCAAAGCGGCACCCAGTGGTGATGCCGTCGATGCACCGGAACAGAGTTACGCGTCAGACTCTGAGTATTTAACGGACTATGCGTCTGTGTTAGGTAAGTAAAGATGATATTCTTGCTATCTCCGCCGACAAGCAGTACAGCGCCATCTATTAGATGTATCCACAATATATCACAGCTCTTATCCCAATTACTTGAGTTGACATGATATAAGCTCTTCTGTCGTAATACATATGGCAAAAGTTATTGGCAGTACATAGTTTTATAAACGACCGCCTGCCTGATGTCAACTTTCCTTGGTAATGTAATTGTTGACCAAACGTCATTAGGTGGAGTTGATCCAATATTTCGTATATAATTGTCCAACTATATATAATTAAAATCTTATAAAAATCTTTAGTATTTTATTATGGCTAATAATTTTTTTTCTTAATTTCGTCGTAAGTATTGGTAAAGACACACTGTTGACAGACATTTTCTGTCTACAGCCGCTTGTCCGTCCGTCCTGGGTAGTATCACACTCTCGCAGAAAATCGATGTCTGAGCAGTAAAACTGTGCTGTTGCGTTTTGTTTGGTGAGCGAGAGAGCCGAAAACCCAACTTTCTGGGTGGATTTGGATTCGTAAGCAACGGCCTGGCTGTACCTTTAGTATGTAAAGGTTCATGAGCTTCAGTAACATTTACCACTAAGTGTGCTGCTTGCTCGTTTGCCAGCATAAGCGTTAAAATAAGTAAAGTGTAGGAGTAGAAAGTATTTCTTTTCTGCTAATATCTATAATAAAATTTATCGTCACAGGTACAGAGAGTGAGTTGGACAGCGAAGAGTTTTATGACGTGCCAACAGATGACGATGATGACGACACACTCCGCGAGCCATTAAGTAATGGCCGCATCGTCGATTTGGAAGAGGTATTCGACTTTTATCTATATTACCTCGAGACGACAATAAGATATTTAAAATATGTTGTTCGTTTTTTCCTATTTATAACATAGCCTATGTTATCTTCCATTGTTTAGGATGCTTATAGTTAATAGTTGAGCGAAAAAACAATAAAAACTTGTACTTAAGCTTTAGGAATTATTATACGTGTGGTGACGGTGTAAGAATACAATTCACCACCCCCCTATCTTACCTGTAGGTGATCGTAAGAGACGACTAAGGGATATAAAATGCATATAACATCTATACAAGAGAAGGAAAACTTGAAACAAAACCTTATACCAATACGTCTGACCAGCGTGGTATAGTAGGTCAACTTCCCTCCTATTATGGAGGAGGCTCGAGCCCAACAGTGGGACATAATATGAGCTGAGATGATGATGATTAGGAATTATAAAGAATAATAATTAATAATCTGGGTATTTGTATCTATATTTATTTATCTTTCTTTATGTAGTATAAAATACAGTTACTGTCTGCTCTCTGTATTCTAGATTTTTAAACTACCCAATGAATTTTAATTACCTATTATGTCACGTTAGTGAGTCGGGTTGGTAAAGAGTTTTGTATCGAGTTTTCCTTCTCTTACATAAATGTTATATGCATATTGTTTCACTTGGTCGTCATTTACGACATCCACCAGCTAAAAAGAGTTGCGGATAGTTCTATTCTTACTCCGCACCAAACCGCACAGATAACTTGAAAATATAAATTCATATAAAAATCCAAGTGTAGGTTCAATATGTCTAGGACATGTTCAGTAGTAAAAACAAATTTTCAGTTTTCAATACCTATCTTGTGATTAGGCTGTTCCAATTAATCCTTATTGCATTAAATTTCTTTTTTCAGGATAAAGAAGATGCAATAAAACCTTTTCAAAATGCAACATAGCTGGAAACGGATACACAGGTATTTTTTTAACTTTTATTTTATAGGGGTAATAGACAGATACAGATCATGGTGAGGCTACATATACCACTTTAGGGAGTACTGTTTTTAGTGTAAAGGCACTCTGAACCCAAGGGGCCCCCACTCTGACTAGAGCCCAGAAACGTATTATCATATGCTTTGTACTTATGTTTATCTGTGTGTGTGGCGATGAAGTAAGAATACAATGCACCATCTTATTTCTTGTCCATGGGTGTCGTAAAAGACAATTAAGGTATATAATATGCATAACATTTATGTAAGAAAAGGAAATCTTATAGTAAAATCTTTTACCAACCTGTCCAATCAAAGTGATATAATAGACCAAATTTTGAACCTATCGTTCGAGGTTCGAGGGCAATAGTGGTATTAGTAGAGTTGATCAAAAGTATTCTTTCAGCGTCTGGAGTATTCGGACATTTCAGATAGACTTTTTGTTTTAAGTATTTTTCCCACCCAGCATTAAAAAATAAATCATTGCATCGCCTTGGACTTTACAAATCATACAATTAACGGATTCGAATAACATCTAGACCCTGAAAAAATATTTGGATATCATAACAAAGTATTGCCCCACGCGGTGTTCGAATCCATGACACTCGATATTAGAGGTCTATAGTTACAACATTACGCTTACTGTGCAGTCTAGAAAAATAAGTAAGTCAACATTTAAATTTCTCTTTCAGTTAAATCATCGTTAGCGGCAGTTTAGTATATTAGTAATGGGATGTACCACCGTAGATTAGATAAATCATGGTATTTAAACGAAAGAAAAGAGTTTGGATTTCAATGAATTATTGATATTAAATGAAAGAAAACGGTTCAATAAATTTCAAATGATATTAGATGAAAGAAAAGATTTCAATAAATGGATTTGTATAGTTTTGGTATTAATTGTAACAAAAGAGTTCATCAATTGTATTTAAATGAATTATTGGTATTAAATGAATTATTGGTATTAAATGAATTATTGGTATTAAACGAATTATTGGTATTAAATGAAAGAAATGGGTTCAACATTTGGATTTAAATGAATTATTGTTATTAAATGAAAGAAACCATTCAACAATTGGATTTAAATGAATTATTGGTATTAAATGAAAGAAATGGGTTCAACATTTGGATTTAAATGAATTATTGGTATTAATTGAAAGAAATAGGTTCAACATTTGGATTTAAATGAATTATTGGTATTAAATTAAAGAAATGGGTTCAACATTTGGATTTAAATGAATTATTGGTATTAAATGAAAGAAATGGGTTCAACATTTGGATTTATGTGAATTATTGGTATTAAATGAATGAAATAGATTCAACATTTAGATTTAAATGAATTATTGGTATTAAATGAAAGAAATGGGTTCAACATTTGGATTTAAATGAATTATTGGTATTAAATGAAAGAAATGGGTTCAACATTTGGATTTAAATGAATTATTGGTATTAAATGAAAGAAATGGGTTCAAAATTTGGATTTAAATGGATTATTGATATTAAATGAAAGAAATGGGTTCAACAATTGGATTAAAATTTTTTGGTACTAAGCAATTCAACAGTTAGATTTAAACGAATTATTAATGTTCAATGAAAGAAAAGTAATGTGTTTCATACAGACAACGATTTTATGCGAAATTATTTGAAATTTTTGTATCAGAATCGGTTACGATTTCAAGTATATTTTCATTTTGGATATCCGATAGTTTCGATTATGGAGATTCATAATATACATAATATAATACAATTTTCTTATGGATTTTTACAATTGAATATGTAAGTAATCCTTTGTCTCGTTGCACGTTAGCGATTTCTAATGTCATATGATTAAGATTTCTATGATTGGTCGTCTTCAAAAAAATCATTGATCATAAAAAAGTGATAACACATTTTTTTTTACCATAGATTAAATTAAACAATAGATTTCTAAACCATGAGTTATAGAATAACAATTTGGAAATTATCGTAAAATAACTATGTTTTGGAATATTCTTTTTCGGTTTTATATACAATATTTTGTGAACATAGAGTTAGTTAAGTATTTCCTGGGAGATGTAAATAAGCTCTTCCTAACTAGGTATATGGTGGCAAGAGTTTATTGTTCTAATTTAATATTCTAATGGTTTCTGAGGATTGAGAGATCAAATTTATTTTATAGTATGTAAAAATCATTATTGTACCAGTTTTATCTAATAGCTGAAGCTTTAAATCTAATACATATTTATTGTTATTAATGTTTCCCAAATACAATACTCTTGCGAGTCTCGCAAGTTTTGCAACTCTCGCTGTTAGAATAACACGGAGTCACTTGTTTTGATAGAAATGAAAAATCCAACTAAATTAATGAAATTCCATTCATATAGTGGCACTAACTGTACATCTATCAATAATTAGATACATACCACTTAACGGGAGTGGAGCTATAATCATACCTATCTATCATGACTGTTTAAAATAACATCAAATTATTGCCCCGTGTACTGGTATTAAGAATGCAAAATGTTGACAATCCTTTCTTTGCCAAAGGAATCGTAAAATGCTATCTAAGGGAGCACTGTGAGACTCTTGCGGCGAGTCTTGGTCTTGCATTTTGGTAACAATAATTGTAATTATTTTATGATTAAATACAATTTTGTTGTCCACTACTTATTAAATTAGCCAAGATGTCGTCAACGCATATGAAGAAGTATATAAAATAGAATTCAAACTTCTATATTAAAGCGAAAAAAATCTAATTATTTCAACAATCACTTTTGTATAGCATAGATTGTGTTTATTATTTATTTATTTACAATAAAATTATGAAAGCTACAGAAAGTTTACAAGAAAAACAGCTTAAGCGACTCCTATGTCGCGTACTAACGTTTATATTTCGCACAAATTTTAATTCAAAGTGTTCGACGTAGCAGACGCTTAGGCTTTTTCTTGCGAAAATTTCGTTACACAGTTTCATTTCTTTGCTATTATTTTAATGCAAGACTGTTAATCAATTGATCCTGATAGCTTCGCTGTATCAGTTATAGTATCTACCTATTATACAGTTTCATAATCGGACCGTGTCAAGCAAACAATGTCCTTATTAAAAAGTATTAAACTACCTACCTCCTCAACCGTTTCGTCACTGATGAAAACCGCCCGTCGCGTGTACGGACCGACAATTAGTCGTGTATTTTGCCGGTGCCGCTCCGTTCAATGGCATGAATAACTGTATCTGAAACGTTTCGAGTAGGAAACAGCGTAATAGGCAGATATTCACTGTTTAAAATGCTTTATTTTTATGATAAGAGCAAATTTTGTTTCGGTTATAATTAAATTAATGCCATATTATACAAATATGGTATAAGTTCATATAATAGAGGATGCCTATAAACTTCTACGGCAAATACATAAAATAGTTGAAAAAAAATTATGTTTGTATGTAAAAAAAATATAGCATTTATTTATTTATTACTGAAATTTAGCATTTAATATGCTTAATTATTTATAAAAACCCGATTACAAAAAATGATGTCACAAGCGGGATTCGAACCCGCACCTATTGGGAGTCCGGCCCAATGGCATATTTACGTCTTTAAGGTGACGTATGCAATCTACCGGACAATGTTTACACATTGTATAGGCTTAATACTTAAAACTTTGCAGTTAGAATTGTATTAAACGATGACAAAACCTTGTTATTCAAATTACTGAAATTTAGCATTTAATATGCTTAATTATTTATAAAACACGATTACGAAGTGAAAATTGATGTCACAAGCGGGATTCGAACCCGCACCTATTGGGAGCCCTGGCGATTGGGCCGGACTCCCAATAGATGCGGGTTCGAATCCCGCTTGTGACATCAATTTTCACTTCGTAATCGGGTTTTTATAGCATTTATTTTCATATTGAGCTAGTTCCAAGCATTTTAATTAGACAAAGAGAACTATACTGAATGATGACGTCATACTTCGCAATCTTCATTCAATTTTTGATAATTATTGCACATTTTTTCTTAAATTTGTATGTATTAAAATATTAATTAACTACTTGGTAAGACAGTAACTACTGTGGAACGAATCTATTATATTATGTATAGGTGTGTCGATATATTTAAAAGTGGCTAGTGATGTGCCTGAATATTAAAAAATAATCGACTGTAGTTGTCCATAATAAAATCGACTAATCAGTACATACTAATGTAATATCGTGTACATATTCTGTATTTACTATTATTTAACTGCATTAATACCTTATGGGAATCTAAGCTTTACTTCTACTTAGGGGAATTTTAGTGGGTATACGACAGGTGACACTATTTTTAATAGGATTTTGAAAGAAATATTTCACACTAGTTTTTTTTTTCACAATTTGTTATGTGAACATTCCCTCCGATTTCGTTTATATCTATTTTTTTTGTCTCTTCTATGGTCTTTCACTTTCCTTCATTCTTCCATTAGTCTACTGTCGTATACCTGTTGTGGTATAAATTTATAAGTGTAGTATCGGTGCTATGATGAATCTTAGAATGTTTTAGTTGGATATAATAGATTTTATTCGTTGATAAAAGGGTTTTCTATTCTAATCGAGACCAGTAATCGATTCGAATCGAGATCATTATTGTTAATCGAGATGATTTGTTAAATACAAAAAGTTATCTATAATTAAAATATTATGTTTTCAATTTGGTTATTAATGATTTCTGATGTTTACGCGAATATTACACATATGAAATAAAACTATTTTTATTGATTTTTACCTTTTCAGCGCATCCAAGAATGCTGAAAAGTGTTCGACACGTTAGTAAAGTAATAAATATCAACGCGACATTATCCCTATTAATAGTTTTTATTTGAATAGTACCTTCCCATTGCGGAAGATACCAGAGTCCTTTAGCGGTATGTGTATGGGATGAATTTATGAACATTACTGTAATAAAACTTCGCATCAGCAAATAAAAGCCTCAAGGCGTTTTACCTTTTTTTAAAAATAACATTTTTCAACAAAAATCTTTATAAGAATTGTAGTTTTAGATGCTAGGTAGCGTTCATTCATAGTTTCTAGTTGACAGGGATTGTATCATAGATGGCGCTGTGATTTATTTAACACTGACTATGATTTCAGTTTTAATTAAGTAACATAAGTCTAGTAAAGAATATTTGTTATGTCAAGCTATAGAATATATTATGGTGTTATATATAATGTTGTTTGGATGGTTTGTAGTTATTAATAGAGGTTAGGGCATTATTAGGTAATGAAGTTAAGAGAAAATAATTTTCATTGTACATTATCTTATGATATTCATATTGTATAAGTTATGATACACCTCGTAGCCATGTTGCTTATAGCTTTCTTTCTACAGCCGTAGATGTGATGGTTCACTCGGGGTAGCGCTCTCGCAGAAATACGATGTATCTAAGCAATTTGCTCGCTTTGTGTGCGAAAGAGCCGGAGATACAGATCCCACCTTACATTAGGCAGTGACCTGGTTTTACCCCTGATTTGTTACCATTTACCATCAGATAGGTTCCTCATCTGCCACTAAAACGTTAAAAAAGTGTTATACATGCGCTTCTAGAGCACCAATATGTATCCCAGTTGTAATTTAATCAAATTTGTCATGTTTTATTGGAGACGTTTTACACGCCATCTATCCAAAAATGGTTGAACAATGTTCCAATTTAATACTTTAACTTTTCAGCTAGAATTAAGCGATGGCCGATAATTTAAATTTATTGGATTTTGCGTTTGATATGCTAGGATATTTATAAAAACTCATTTGCGAGTAAATTATAATTAGTACACGTGGAGAGATTTGAACGTATAGAGAAGTTAGGAAGATGTTAACTCAATGTGTTAGAGTTATGTGTGGTAATTATTTACGCAAGTTTTTTTCTTTTTTTTTTTTTATAATTAGAAATAACATGTCAAAATGTTAAATTTCGCTAATGTAGTTTCATTATTATCATATTAATTATCAATGATTATTATGAAAATATTTTCTAACAGATGGCGTGGTAAAATATTTCATTTAAAGATGATAATGTGGCTGACAATTTGGTTGTACGCAATGGCTGACAATTTGGTTGTACGCAATGGCTGAATTGATACAGCGGTTGGAATTAAAGTTGTGTAGCTCCTGAGTGAGTGATATAAAAGAGCTATATCACTCACATAGACACAATCTATCACTCACTCACTTCACCGCCGAATATATCACTAGCTCAGTTCTAGCTCATCGCTCACTTCCCATCGCAGAATGTTTCACCTCTCACAAAATGAGCGAGATAGGTGCGTTGCGTGGCCGGCCGACGAGAATGATATTTCACGCTGTTTTCGTGTCGATGTAATTAAGTTGTCAAAAGAGAATACACTCTATTTCCTTAGCTATAAAGTTTAATAATTAATATTTGTTATTAGAAAATAGATTTTAGAAAATAGATGAATTTGGCTGACCGACGGCATTCGTAACGACGACGTAAGAGAGCGAGTAGGTATGAAAGAGAGTATTGGTGTAAAGATGCGAAAGGGAATGCTCCGATGGTTCGGACATGTGGAAAGAATGACGAACGAACGTCTGGTTAAGAAGATATACAATGCAAAAGTGGAAGGATGTAGGTACCGAGGGAGACCGAGACTAACCTACCTAGACCAGATCGGTCATGTACTGAAGGAAGGTGGAGTCAGGAGTCTCCGAAACCGGCGAGCGTGTATGAAGAGAATTATGAATGTTGAGGAAGCGAGTGAAGTATGCAGAGATAGAGTTCTCTGGCACTCTGTTCTCTCTGCCTACCCTGCAAGGGATATGGCGTGATGATATGTATGTGTAGATGAATTTGACAATATCTTCCAAAAAATATAATTATCTGAAAAGTAAATTCGAAACATTATCAAGCTAATGCAAAAAAAATTGGTTATAGATTTGTTTGAGCGATAGATTTAAAGTGAGCGATAGATTTAAAGTGAGTGATAGATTTAAAGTGAACGATCTTTGAAAGTGAGCTAGAGGAGTGATTTAATAATGTGGTTGACTGCTGAGCTAAGTGAGCTAAATGAGTGATATGTATCTTTACACTGAAAAGATATGTATCACTCTTTTCAGCGCAGTGATCTATATTGCGCATGATTAGTTGGAATAGATGTGAATATGTGATTACATTTTTCATGTGATGGTTTTTATTTTTGGATTCGCAAATGAGTTAATATTATATGTCATATTTTAAAGACTTTATGCTCAAATCATTCGTACAAATACATACTCTGATATTTCGTCTGATGTCATTTTTTAAATGAAATAATCCAAAACTTACAAAATGTAGGCTATAAATTATTAAAAAGAATATTCTTTTTAGTCTATTTTTAACACGAAAAATGTTTAGAATAGCGTGAAACCATAATTCGACATCCATAAGAAAAAACTGACGCACAATATTGCAATATCTTTTTTTTTTAAATATCCGTTAAAACAAATACGAATTACAACCTTTCTATATTTGTTCTTTGCATATTC
Source organism: Lymantria monacha (assembly GCA_905163515.2). Classification (NCBI taxonomy): domain Eukaryota; kingdom Metazoa; phylum Arthropoda; class Insecta; order Lepidoptera; family Erebidae; genus Lymantria; species Lymantria monacha. Next base: position 20,329,369 of record LR991104.1, on the reverse strand, counting down.
GGATTATTTATTAAAATTAAAGGTAATTTGATTATTTTTTTGTCTATATAATGGAATAATAAACTTTTTGGTAAATAATGTTCAGTTCATTCGTTTTTATATAATTAATCGTTGGAATACATTCACTATGAACACAACACGTTTTAAAACACTGAAACTTTGTCATAATATTACGATTGTACCTAGGCATAGCTTTTTTATTTTTAATACTACATACACTTTATGCTCAATTCATTTGAATCAATATTACTCTTGATTTTTAAAAGTCAGCGTCATAAGTTTGTAGACTAAATTGGTCTTTGTAAGTCATTCATTTCATTAACGGGCAGTATTGAATTATAATTCCAAATTGTGTGTGTGCTAATACTTCGTTAGTTATTTGAGTTATGTGTTGACTAAAACTTATAACGAATTCGGGTTCCCACGAATACGGGTAGCAAATAAACGAGACAATATGATGTATATTTTTTTGCCGATATATAATTGTAAATAAAATACATTTTTCTAAAATTAATAAAGTGAAACTCCTGTAGGTGCGCCATGAAAGACAAAAATGTCGATGTTACAATATTTGTCCAGTTACATGCGACCGTTTCGTTACAATAATATTACGCCATTACGCGAAGAATATGTAATTATATTTTCGTTACCCCAACTTACATGCTATATGTGGAAGTGGAACGCTCCCAAAAACAAAGACAGGTGACCCTACTAGTCCTACGTGTAATGATAGGCTAGGAAAAATCGATACGAATATTTTTTTCACTGTCAAAGGTATTAGGACAGTACCGTGTAACGATATAATTCCATAAAAAATACGTGACTTTACTCAGATTAGAAAAGACGCAATTTATTCAGAACTCACGATCATACGTTCAAGAGTACTACGACCTCGCGTGGTGAAAAAAAAATATTTTTTTCATCTGAATCGATTTTTTTCTAGTCTATCATTACAAGTAGGACTAGCAGGGTTATCTGTCTTTGTTTTCGGGAGCGGTTCCCTTCCACCTGTATATATAGATATTTTTATGGTAGTTAACCTACAGAAGTTTCACTTTAATACATGCACTGTTTTTTTTTTCAATGTCTAATCAGTTTTTTTTTTTTTGATCATAATAGATATTTTGTTCCCAATTATTTGATATTAATTGAAGCTCAATAATAATTAAAAGATACTGATAATGTTATTATAATAATTTGTTTAAATACGATAATTCCAAGCTGTTATGTAGAATGTAGGGCACTTTGGGATAACCTTCTTGTGTTTATGTTGTTAAAAAAAATAAAACGTTATTATGAACAATGGTTTTTATTTCTTACACCTGCTACAGAAAAAATTGATATTCCTGTTGAAAGATGAATGGTCGTGGACAGTCTATTTTGCTCTACAGAACGGACTATCAAATGTGATTACAACGATATGATAAATTGATCGAGCGAGCACAAAGCTTGGACAAAAATGCTTTCGTACGTCCGTCCAGATGGTCAGCTGTTTACATCTACTGGGCCCATTTCTCAACCGATTCTCGTGAAATATTGCCAACATAATTCCTAGAGAATTATATAATGTCTTGTTTATAGTGTATTATAATTATTATTTAGGGTTGCTAGTATTACTTTATAAGCATTATCCTGTTATGCGCGGGCCGCACCTGCGTGTATCGTCACGAAGCTTCGTGCAATGAGACGATACACGCAGATGTGACCGGCCATTATCGACTATCGTAGCGAACATTCGGGCTTCGTGTGCGTTATCGCTTGGTCGGCGATAAGACCTAGGGTTTTAGCGCGCTATGTGGTGGTCACACTAGCGTTGTTCATTTCGGCGTAAATTTGCGATATGTTTAGACGCGTTCGAGGATCTCCAGTTAATCAATAAACATGGAGTGGAGTGTTGAAATGGTATTGGAATTTTTACACCATTATGAAGCTGAACCCATGATGAAATCCAAAAAAATCATTATGTAATTATTAGCATATAACTGTAAAAGTAAAGCAACCCGTCATCCATAGTTAAACGCATGGAAATGATTTCGGCCATCGTTAATTATTGCACGATACTTCGTGTAAAATACCGAATTCGCTAATATGGCCACAATTTTATCGCAATAACTTTCTAGTGTACAAAACGTACGAAGCTTCCCCACACATTACTTCGGGACGATACACGCAGATGCGGCCCTAGCATTACCCTCGGAGTATGGAAGAGACAACTATCTCTATACTTATCTACTACTACTATCCTAAGGGCCGTCCATTAATCACGTGATCTTTTTTTTTATTAGCATTTTTTTAAATGTTTTGGTTGGTAGGAGCGGCCTAGCTGTACTCCTGGTATTGCAAACGTCCATTAGCGATAGTAACACTTACCATCAGGTGCGATGCTTGCTCGTTTGCTACCATAAGCAATAAAAAAATTAGCCAAATAGATATATAGCGAATTTAGGTATAGTGAATTGTTTTCTGTACGCATAAGGATAGATAAAATGCAGAATGAACTACTAGTGTTTTAGGTAAATTTGATTTGCCTAATATCAACTGTCGATCCTGATATTAAGATTCAATTCAAGGTAATTTGAAATAACAGGAGACTATAGTGAATGATTATTACGAAGAATGAAAACAAATTTTCATAAATTTATTAACAATTTTATTACTATGACTAGAAAATATCACACACACACTCAAAACTACATTTACAAAATGAAACATAGAACCTCCTCCTTTTTGAAGTCGGTTAATAAATAGGTCTTCCTTTACCTACGAAATTACCGTAGTCGTACTGAGGTAACAACCATTTTTAAAAAATAATAGTTTAACTGTGAATTCTAATTTCTATTAATTTTATATTAATAGGATGCAATTATTTTTTCTTTATAGATTAAGTTTTTATTTTCAATATAGTTAATTTTGTAATTTAATTAACTGATGGCTCCATTGCCAAACTATTATTTTTATCGTCTTGTATCTTTTAAAACTGTCGAAAGGCTACAAAATGACTTTTAAAGTGTTTGATGTCGGCTAACAAGCTAATTTCCTTAAGGAGGTCGTCGATAAACCATCATTGCTTGGTTGCATAGGTAATTTGATGAACCAACAGGATTAAGATTTTTATTAAAAAAATATTACTATATCTAATAGATTTTTTTCCTGTACCTTTATAAATAATATATTTAAATAATCAAAGGAATTTAAGTGAAGTTTGATTCTAATACAGATTGATAAAATCTCTTTGAAAATAAAGTTAATGCTGAAAAAACCATAGTACGACGCGACATTGGCCCCGTTGTGACGGAATAAGAATGTAACCACCCATTTCACTCTTGCAAGTTGTAGTAAAAAATAATTTATTAATAATAATAATTGACAAAATACTACAAGTCGTGCCAATAGCCTTTGTTTATTTCTCGTTAAAATTAGATTAATTTTATAACAGAGGGTATTTTCTTTAGTTATGTTTGTTTTTTTATTAGATTTTAACGAGAGCAAAATAAATGTTTCTTGCTTTTTTTTTAAACAAAAGTTGTAAACAGTTAATATCGCTGAAAGAAAAAGAAATACGAAATCCTACTCTGTACCAATACTGTCTGAATAGCGTGGTATTATAGGTGTATTTCCTTCTTTTGGAGGAGGCCTGTAACTAAAAGTGGGACGGATGATGATGTCTAAAGATCAACATGATTCACATTGTGTTTATATGTACTCTTTTTCCAAAGTACATATTGCAAAAGTTTTGGCAATAGTTTTATGATCATTGTTGAGACGTCATCAGATGAACTTTCAGATCTATGTTAAGCTCTTAATCGTGTTTTACGACATCTACGAGTAATTTAAGGGTTGGTAGTATTAGTAGCCGCCATACAACATAAGACAGACCTCAAATATACAGTAATTGCCATTCATAATAGGTCATTATTATAAATGATGTTAGAGCCCGTCCATTAATCATGTGAGGTTTGAAATGGGAGCTAAGATATCACGTGTATTTAATGACTTCTAATGTTTACGCGAGTATTACACATTTGAAATAAAACTACTTTTACGGATTCTATCGCGTTTGTATTTGATTTATAATTTCCCGACGTTTCGAACACTTCACGTGTATTTATTTGTTCGTCAAAAGTTGCGATTAATAAATTGAAAAGCGGCGTGTAGTGTGACTTTGACTTGTCGTTACCAGGCAGCGAACGAAGTTTAAAGTAGTTGATCTGAATAAAGACCTTTTTGCGAAGTATAAAAAAGCAAAAACTGAGACTATAATGAGCTGTGGGCTACTTCTTTGTAAGTACCAAAAATTCACGTGATGTTGGTGGGGAGGGATCATAGTCTTAAACCTCACCATGTATCACCATGGGGGAGGGGTTAAAAAAAAATCTAAAAAAAGATCACGTGATTAATGGACGTCCCCTTATAAGCTGTCCATTCTAACTGGTTTTTAGAAATGGTAATATTATATAGTTAAGCCGTCACCACATGAGCACTTATGCCCATTTTCACTAACGACTGTTTAAATTTAGGTAACACAAAACATTAATGCTATGTGTCAGATTGTATTTCTTTAAAAAGATTTTAACTTTATTTAAAATCAAGAAAGCATTAACATATTTTTTTAATTACCCTCAATAATATGCGTGATTTATTTATTTAAGTGTTACTTAAAAAAATAGGAGTTGTTACTAAATATGGGCATTAACATAATTAATATTTTTTATCTCTACTAATATTATAAAACTGAGGATTCGTTTGATCACTCTAATATCAGGCGTAAGCCTATCACTCCAGTCCTTCCACTGTTCCAACAGTAGGAAAGTGGAATCTTACCAACACCTGGTTATCTTTTCTAATTTAATTTGTTACAGCTATTAAGGGGGCGTTCAAGTATTACATAACGCAATTTTTGAAGATTTTTGATCCTCCCTACCCCACATGTAACGCGCCGTAACGTATGTCTGTACCCCCCTTTCCCCCTCCCTGAACGTTACGTAACACTCAAGTGACCGTTTTTAAACGTGTTTGGAAATTTTAATTCCCTAGTTTTTTATTTAATAAAAAAAACAATGCTACGTAATGCGTTTTTTGAACCCCCGAGGCTATGAACGCATTGTAAAATTTGACAAGACCCCCTCCCCCCAAATTGCGTTACGTAATACTTGAACGGCCTCTAAGATATTTAAAAATTACACTGATCTTTCTGACGGTTATACTGATGTTTTTTTTTATTACTTATGGTGGCAAACGAGCACGCAGCACACCTGATGGTAAGTGTCACTGCCGCCCATAGACCCTTGCTATATCAAAGGTACAGCTAGGCCGCTGCCTACCATTACAATCCCTAAACTCACCCAGTTGGGCTTCCGGCTCTCTCGTTCACCGAACGAAGCGCAATAGCAAATTGTCATGATTTTGGTCTTCTGCGAGAGTGGTACTACCCCGGACGGACTGGCCCGCGGCTGTAGACAGAGAACTGTCAACAGCGTGGTCCTACCACTAACAAAATCCTGGTTTACAGGAATTACAATGAAAATTATATCAACCTATTACCTTTTTGCATTTATATAGAGAGGTTGTTCAGTAGTTATGAAATAAAAATACAAGAATCACCAACCCTTCCGACCGACCTTTCTAGTAGGTGATCGTAAGATACGACCAAGGGACGCGAGCAGATAGAATACCTATTACTGCTAGAAAACAGAAAGTTTGCTCGTATATGTAATTCTTTCCCAAACCGCCTAACTAGCGAGGTACCTATAGGTCAATTTCTCTTCAACTATTAGACTGGTTTTCGTATTAACTATTTTTCGTGAGGTGACGGAATAACAATACAATTCACCACCCCCTACCTTACCCATAGGTGATCGTACAAGACGACTAAGGGATATAAAACGCATATTTTTTTTTACCCGCAAGGTGGACCATGGATGTGGTCGCGCCCCGACAATTCGTCCGGGGCGACAGAAGAGGCGGCATGCAACCCCATGGACCCACCCTGCAAACACCTCTCTTCGCCGTGCCAGCGGGCCACCGGTACCCGATCTTTGACTTCGGTGGCCCGCCCGGCGGCCTCCTGCGAGATGATAGCCTCGCAGAAGGCGACGACCGCGTCCCAGTTCCTGATGCTGTCGACCATCGCTTTCGCGACAGCCGGCAGCGTTAGGTCGACACCGATGACAGCGACGAGGTCAGAGCGTTGCCGGGCCTAGGTCACGCAGACCTCCAGCGTGTGTTGCGCCGTGTCCTCGTCACTGCCGCACTGGTGGCAGGACGGAGTCGACTCCCTCCGTGCGATCTTGTGCAGGTATTTGCCGAAGCACCCGTGCCCCGACAACACCTGCACCAACCGGAAAGAGAGGACTCCGTGCCGCCGCTCCATCCACTCCGGATCCACATCCACGGGCCGGAGAGCCTCTACGGTAAGAACATCGTGCCTATGCCTCTCCAGCCGCGTAGCCCAGCGAGCGATGACGTCTCGGCGGGCGACCTCGCACCAGGTGGCTATCTCGCTAAGCGATGGGGAACCACACTCGTCGCGCACTGAGGTCACCCGCATATAAAACGCATATAGCATTTGTGCTAGAGAAGGAAAACTCGAAACAAAACCCTATACCAACACGTCTGACCAGTGTGGTATAGTAGGTCGGTTACTCTTCCATTGTGGAGGAGGTCCGGACCCAGCAGTTGGACATATATGAGCTGAGATGATGATGAAGGATTATTTATAAAAACTTATTTGCGAACGAAAAATGATTACGATACGTGGGATGTTAAGATTTCGACCTTCCGTGCTTGAGGTGTGGGTTCGATTCCTACGCAAGGCAATATTTTGTGCGATCCACAAATTGTTATTATAGGGGGGATTACTGTATTTAATTGATTATAAAATTACCTTATTACTCTGCTCTTAGCTCATGCTGCTAAATTTAATCCCCCTTCATAATAAGAAGGAAATTGACCACGCTGATCAGATGTGTTAGTATTTTTTTGGAGCGGACAATGGAATGTTCGCACCCGGCTAATTCTATCCGGGGCGACAGAAGAAGCGGCGCGCGATCCCATAGACCCGCCCTGCAATGCACATATCTTCGCCGAGCGATCGAGCCACCGAAATCCGGTTTTTGTCTTCGGTGCCCCGCTTGGCTGTTTACCCTCGCGAGTTCCTCTCGAGAGCTGTGTTAGTATAAGGTATTTTGAGTTATCTTTCTTTCGAATAGATGTTACCTACATATCATAATCCTTAGTCGTCTTTTAACGATATCCACTGACAAGATGGTGGGTGAATTGTATTTTTACTCCGTCACCACTCAGCAAATTATTTTTCTATTCATCCCTTATTACTACCCACGCTAAATAAATCCAATGTGGCTTTACTGACGCCGTTCTGATAACTTTGTATTCTGCCTTCGTGTATAGTTGATATTTCACCGGAGCTTGGCTGTAGACCGTTTCTCACTGATGGAACTTTGCGTCCGTTCTGCAATAATGTTTCTGATGATTCTGTAATAAAATTAAAATGGTTTCTTAAAGTTATTATTTATATTTAATTTACATGTATACATACACATACATATCATCACGCCATATCCCTTGCAGGGTAGGCAGAGAGTACAGAGTGGCAGAGAACTCTATCCTTGCATACTTCAGTCGCTTCCTCAACATTCATAATTCTCTTCATACACGCTCGCCAGTTTTGGAGACTCTTGACTCCTTCAGTACATGACCGATCTGGTCTAGGTAGGTTAGTCTCGGTCTCCCTCGGTACCTACATCCTTCCACTTTCGCATTGTATATCTTCTTAACCAGACGTTCGTTCGGCATTCTTTCCACATGTCCGAACCATCGGAGCATTCCCTTTCGCTTTTATTTTTATATTTAAATATATTTTCCAAAAAACAAAATTTACTCTACATCAACCTGTCTGACCAGCGTGGTATAGTAGGTCAATTTCCCTCTTACCTTGGAGGAGGCTCGAGTCGAGCATTGGGACGAATATGACTTAAGATGACGATAATGATTGTCAACATTAAAGATACCCACGAATATATCAAATGGCATAGTGGATAAGATACGGACCTTCCATGCCAGTGTTATGGGTTCGATTCCTACACAAGACAATACTTTGTGCGATCCACAAAGTTGTTATGAGGAGTGAGGGTGTAATTTTTCTGCGTTAATTGCATGTTTTTAAAGCCCCCCTCATTACAAAGATTATTTACTTAGTACAGGATCTTAGCCTTTAAAAATAAAAAAAATCTGTCAAGTATGTTACAATTTATAACTTACCTTCTTCGATACTTTTAGTTTTTTTTATTACTCCGACAATACAGGGCCCTTTTGCCAATGACCAAGATGGCACATTATCCTCTCTTTTAATAGGCTCTAGCAAATTTCTCCTTGACCGCGAAACGAGAGGTAAATCTCTTTCGTTTAAATTTTCTACTAATTTATTTTCTACCATCACAGTTTTAATATTAGAATCCGGCAATATTGGGTGTTCCAATTTTGAAATCTCATTCTCAACAGTGAATATTTCCTTTGAAGATCCTTCTTTTATAGTAGGTTTTATGTCATCCGAGGAATTGGTTTCAGTGCTCTCTTGTTGTATGAGCTGGTGTTTTGGTGAAGTTGATTCTATTCTTTTTGTGACACCATTTAGTTTTGATATCTGATCTTCCAAAGATAGAGGTGGTGCCGATGCCACATATTGGTTGTACATATTTCCAATTAACTCTTCGGTTCTTCTGAAAAAAATATTACTCTCTAATTATTTCTATTTGTTATAGTGAGTACAACATGTAACTGAGTAGGTACCTCTTAAATTAAAGGGGGAAATGTATACACATACATACATATCATCACGCCATATCCCTTGCAGGGTAGGCAGAGAGAACAGAGTGCCAGAGAACTCTATCTCTGCATACTTCACTCGCTTCCTCAACATTCATAATTCTCTTCATACACGCTCGCCGGTTTCGGAGACTCTTGACTCCACCTTCCTTCCTTACCTTCCTTCCTCGGGGGGCATAGTCCGGAGCGTGCTCGTTCGCGTCCCCTGCCAGTCTAATTAGACTGCTAATCCGGCTCGAAATGCGTACCGCAATGCGGGTTAGGGCGTCCCCCGGAGGCGACGCGTACCGACCCGCCCCCGTCGGTACGAACTTCGGCAGTTGCGGCGATGGGGGCCGCCACCCATCACGCCTTGCCCAGTCAGGCGAGTCGAGGAGAGCAGAATGCCGGGTGGGCACGTGGAAATGTATAAAAGTTTAATAATGCCTGCTGTATGGTATATATCAGCATGTTGGACTACAAAAGTGACCAATGAGAGACTACTACATATAGAAGAGATACGAATGTTGAGATGGATGTGACGTGCCAAGAATGAGTAAAATAAAGAATGAACGTATAATAGAAAGTTAAAAAGCTGCGCCAGTGATGGAGTAGTTAAGGAGTGAACGAAAGACGTAAAGAGACGGGGTGATTTTTTTTTATATGGTTCAATTTATTAATTTTAAGAAAAAGTTAATATTTTTCGACAATTAAGGAACAGAGCTCTTAATAAGGCGGTGCCCATTATGCAAATGAACCGCGTGCAGATTTTGGATGGGCGCAGTAATTACTAAACTATAAGACTGAAAAAAAGGCGCGGCTATAGCACTCACACTTATTAAAAGATTAATTACGATATTGGTAAGGTGTCATTGTTGATAAAGCATGTTACTTACCTTGTAAGAGGTATGATCACTGTTTGCGGAGCGGAATGTGAAGGATGATAAGCGTTGGGTCCGAAGCCGTCCAAAGCTCTGTTGCCAGTCACCTGATAAGAAAAAAAATATATAATATAAATTTCTGATGCTTACGCGAATTTTAATAAAACAATTTTTATGGATCCTGTCATTCAAATTACTGAAATTTTTAGCATTTAATATGCTTAATTATTTATAAATACCCGATTACGAAACGAAAAATGATGTCACAAGCGGGGTTCGAGCCCGCACCTATTGGGAATCCGGCCCAACCGTGCTGCCACTTACATCCATCATTTTTCGTTTCGTAATCGGGTATTTATAAATAATTAAGCATATTAAATGCTAAAAATTTCAGTAATTTGAATAACAAGGTTGTGTCATAGTTTAATACAATTCTAACTGTAAAGTTTGAAGTATTAAGTCTATACAATGTGTAAACATTGTCCGATAGATGGCATACGTCACCTTGAAGACGTAAGATATAATATGAAGCGAAATTTGCATGTCCTCACATAGTTCACGATGGTGTAAGTGGCAGCACGGTTGGGCCGGATTCCCAATAGGTGCGGGTTCGAACCCCGCTTGTGACATCATTTTTCGTTTCGTAATCGGATCCTGTCATGTTTGTATTTGATTTTTTTAATAGTAGTAGGACCACGCTGTTGACTGTTCTCTGTCTAAAGCCGGGCCGGTCCGTCCGGGGTAGTACCACACTCTCGCAGAAGATCGACGTCTGAGTAATGGCAATGTACTATTGCGCTTCGTTCGGTGAGCGAGAGAGCCGGAAGCGCAACTGGGGTGGGTTCGGGGTTTGTATTGTTAGGCAGTGGCATAGCTATACCATTGGCAAAGTTCCATGGGTGGCAGTGACACTTACCATCGGGTGTGCTGTCTGCTCGTTTGCCACCATAAGCAATAAAATAAAAAATAAAAATACAGCATTCAAATTATTTTCCTTAGGAATTTGAGAAAATGAACCTTACGCTATTCTTGCTTTAATAATTATATTTAAATAAATAAATGATAAACACAATATATGCTATATAAAAGTGATTGATGAACAATTTTAATTAAAATAAAGATTATTAATATTATTGTGTGTCTTTAAATAAGACATGTGTCTTTAAATAAGTATATGAAGAGAATTATAAATGTTGATGAAGCGAGTGAAGTATGCAAGGATAGAGTTCTCTGGCACTCTGTTCTCTCTGCCTACCCTGCAAGGGATATGGGAGCACCACATGACGTTTTCAAATTCCCGTCAAAAGTCCCGGGTCACTTCGTATTTTTTTTCTATTTCAGTGACGTTATCAATTAACATCTTGTTATAGTTTTTATAACGTTCACGCAAAGGAACGGGCGATGAAATGGTATTTTCAGCCTATGAATATACTACAAATAATTAGAACATTACCTCCATAATACCAATTTGTGTTGTCCTCACGTGGTAGGGAAAGTTCTTATTGGCAAATACAGGTAGAGTCAATAGCTGTAAGAAATTAAATTGGCAAGTTAGAAGTGCAAACAGGCGCGGCTCAAGCACATGTAGCGCCCGTGTGCAATCAATAACCTGGCGCCCTCTTGTACCAAAGTGGGTGAACAAAATGGAATAGGTTGATGGTTACAAGCAGCTCTCGGCGCCCCCTAACACCCGGTGCCCGGGTGCACCGCACCCTGTGCACTATAGGTAAAGCCGGCCCTGAGTGCAAACAATTAAATTATAGTTCATATTAGTATTATAGTTTATATATTATATTGGTCTCAGAATTAGTTCTTATTGCACTAGCTCCTGGGGTTTCTCCTTTCCCTTCAATGTGATTGAGGTGTGTGATGGCTGCTCTAGGTGTTAACTCGTGAGTGGTTGCCGTTTTTGGGATCCAGTCCAGCCTTAATCTTTTATATTGTATTTGTGTATTATGATATACTAGCAAATCCAGCCCGTTGGTTTGTTTGTAAAAGTCGATATATCGTAGCGAGTTACATCAATGTAGATAGCATATAAAGCTTCTCTGTGGAAAAAATATATATACATACTAATTTTCATAATGATCGATAAATTAGTTCTGAGTTTCGTTAGTTCTTCTGAGTTTAGCGATGTCATATATGCAAACATCATCTTTTATAGATATAAATGATGGTTCGTAGTATGATCATTCTCTTATTCTTATCCCAATTACTTTGGGTCGATACAATATGTACTCCTTCATTGTACATATTATAAAAGTTATTGGCAATAGTTGTATGACTGGCCGTCTGCCAGACGTCAAACCTCCTTGGGAATGTAATTGTGGACCAAACGACATCAGATGGAGTTGGTCCAGGTCGTTATAAGTCTCTTAGTCGCCTTTTACGACATCCACGAGCAAAGTAAGGGTTGGTAGTATTCGTAGCCGCTACCACACAGCAATAAGTAACGGTTCGTAGTATATCACACTGGAACTAATACTTATTAAACATGTATACATACAATTTTATTTAATATGTGTTAATTTAAAAATGACGTGCCCGCTGAGAGCCTTGCCGAATTTTGTCAGATTGGGATCAGGTCCAGGGGTAGATTATTAGACTAATTTAAAAAAAAAAATGTAAATTTGGCAATATGTAAAACCCTTATGGTGCTGATGCATAATAAATTATTTGATTTGATCATTATCATGATCATCGTCAGGGCCATGGCCTAGACCCCTAAAAGCCACATAGAGTATTGTCAAGTGCCATTTATCCAAAGCATATCAAGGCTCACTGGTAAATAACAAATAATTTAAAAAAAAATACGGATACCAGAAACATGATGTGACCGCAAAATGTGATGAACAAGAGGACAGCTATCACTACACTCTCACGAACCCATTTATCTGTAAAATATGAAAATAGTTAATTTCATTAATGACCTCTGATGTTTACGCATGTATTACATAACTCAAATAAAGCTGGAGACGACTTCATAAGCGTTGAAGTGTTCGAAATGTCGGTAAAGTAAAATCGAATACGAACGTGATAAAACTTTTCTATCCATATCATGCTTCACGCAGTTCATCCATCTTTTCTTCGGTCTTCCTTTACCCCTAAAGCCTTCAACATTCATACTTAAAATGTTTCTCACAACATTACTTTCATAATATTAGTTTCCACATATATGCCCCCTTTTTTTTTTTGTTTTTCTTTTTTTTTTGGTGGACTATGGATGCGTCTCGCCCCGCCAAATCGGTCCGGGGTGACGGAAAGGCGGCGCGTGACCCCATAGACCCACAGTAAAACTCCTCTCTTCGCCGTACGAGCGGGCCACCGGTACCCGATCTTTGACTTCGGTGGCCACATATATGCCCCTTAAGCTATATCATAACCGTGGTTGCTGCGCTTCACGTAGCTATACATACTCGTGTGTCTTGGCTTATTAGTTACTTAATTTTGATTCATGTCTACTGCTTTGTATAGGAGGGAAGTGCAATATTTCTAATTACTCCTGTTTTTAACCGACTTCTAAAAAGAGAAGGTTTTTAATTCGATTGGTATATTTTTTTTTATGTATGTACACCGATTACACTGAGATTTATAATCCGATTTACGTGATTCTTCTTTTGTTTGATGGGGAATAGCTGACATTTGGTCCTATAAAAATGTAACGTAATTTGACCCGGCAGTTTTCATTTTATGAACCTTTCTTATTAAATTGTAGGAGGTAAGCGTATAAACGTCTTGAAGGTTAAATCTCAGTGTCAGTTATGGAGATCATTGTGGATTCTGGCTTACAACAGTTATATTAGTGAGATTAGACGAAAAAATATACAACTGTGCTCACTCAACTAAAAAGTGGTAGAAACACCGGGCAAGTAAAATCAAACACATCATCATCATCATCATCATCGTCAACCTGCTCTTATCCCAATCTATTTGGGGTCGACGCAATATGTCTTCTCCTTCCATACAACTCTATCAGACGTCATCTCTGTGGTCACTCCTTGTCTATCCATGTCATGTTTCATGCAGTCCATCCATCTTTTCTTCGGTCTTCCCTTAAGCCTTCAACATTCATACTTAAAACTTTCCTCACAACATTACTTTCATCCCGTCTCATCACATGTCCATACCATGTCAACCTTTCACTCCTTAACTTTTCCGTCACCGGCGCAACTTTCAAACTTCCTCTTATATGTTCATTTCTTATTTTACCATTCTTGTCACACCACACATCCATCTCAACATTCGCATCTCCGCTACACGCAGTCGTCTTTCATCCGTCGCTTTTGTCGCCCAACATGCTGATCCATACATTACAGCAGGTCTTATTAGGGTTTTATATATTTGAACCTTTAATTTAAGGAGTACTTTGGGGTCGCATGTTGTGCCTGTGACCTGCCGCCATTTCATCCATCCCACATCAATTTTGTGCTTCACCGCACGATCCAGGTCGCCATCGCTTTGGATAAGGGAACCGAGGTGTCGAAAGTTCGAGCATACTGGAATAGGTAATCCATCTAGAGTTATGGGTGAAAAATTGGAGAGACCGCCGAAATCGCAGAACATGTATTCTGTTTTTGATCTGCTGATTTTTACGTCTACATTCTCCAATTTACAGCGCCACTTTTCCAGCAAGTACAATCAAACACAAACGCGATAAAATCGCATTTGAAATCCAACCGTCCAAGGGTTGTCTCGTTTAAAGGCGAAATCGGTGTTGAATCAATATTCAAAGTTTCAGCATACTGCACCTTAATCCTATCCCGTATTCTTTCCTTTCCTGAGGTGAGCTTCAATAAGCAAGGGAAAGTGGTGGACCACCCTTCCTCACCTTATTTCAAAATAATAATAATTGTCGCCATGTATCGTCTAATTCAATCAATTAGCGATAGGATCCATAAAAATAGTTTTATTTCTTATGTGTAATACTCGCCTTAATATTAGAAAACACCTTAGCCGTTAAAAAGTTTATTACCTATGTAAGAGTTAGCTGTCAAAATGAACAGCGGTCCCGCGTTAAACCACAGCGTGCCACAGATAAAAAATGGACAGTAGAACGTATTCTGTAAAATAAATAAATTGATTTATATATTTTTACATTTAGTGACGGATTAAGAATACAATTCACCCTATTTTTTGGCCATGGTTGTCGTAAAATACGACTAATAGATATAATACGCATATAACATCGATGCAAGATAAGGAAAGATCCACATAAAACCCTATGCAGACTCAGCATAGTATAGAAAATAAGAAGTATAGTACAAACGTAGTTTCCTTCTATTGTAGCAGTAGCTCAAGCCCTAGCAGTGGGATTTATATGAGCTAAGATGATAGAGATATTTTTTCTCTCTTCTCAATCCATAAACTGTTGAGCATTTTCTCACGGGCGTCATTTGGCCACTGACGTCAAGTTTACGCTGCTCCGGTGGCTGGCCCAACGACGAAGGCGAGGTTCACGGTTAGGTTACGGGTGTGCGTGCTTACGACCCTCTGTCGCCCCGGATGGAGTGGTGCGAGAAGCGCTCCGACCATAGCCCACCCCCCCAAAAAAAAAAACGGGCGTCATTTACATATTGTCAATTTTATTATCTAAACGCAGTCTTCACTGAGAAATGCTGACAAGGAACTTAGGGGATTTGTTTCGAGAATTTTACTTATTGATTCTTTTGCTGATTTTACAATACCGGAAGAAAGGAGCACGGGCAAGAAAGGAGTATCAACAACAGTATTCATATCTCGTCGCCACACTGAAGCTGGATGTTTTCTATATTGACTTAATAAAATATTATAATAAGTATTTAGATTTGCAAACCTTCTCTGGATATTTCTTGACAGTGAAGAAGGATGAATATGCGAACACACACCACGCCATCATCCGCAATACAATAAGACCATAACCAGCTGGACTTTCATACAGATATAGTACTTCACCAGGATCGAAAGCCTGCAAAGGTAATGATAGTCAATATTCTATAACTGCAATGTGGTCTCTAAATGTCTGCTTCATAACAAGGCTGAAAGTCGCTCAGCGCACTTTATAGCCCCCTTCATATGTCTATTTTTCTATGCGATAAAAATTCGGAATACGGAATTATGTAACCTGAGAATTTCTAACGTTGAAATAATCATGGCCAGGCTACATCGCTGGTAGTGATAGTCAATATTCTATAACTGCAATGTAGTCTCTAAATGTCTACCTCACAACAAGGCTTTAAGTCACTCAGCGTACTATATAGCTCTTTCCATATGTCTATTTCTCTATGCGATAAAAAATGGCTATACAGAAATCTGTAGTCTAAATATTTCTCTCATACAGGCTAAATCGACATTTTTCTGTATATAGCCGCGGGCCGGTCTGTCCGGAGTAGTACTACACTCGTAGAAAGTCAACGCCTGACCTGTGGCAATGAGCTGCTGCGATTTGTTCGGTGAGTGAGAAAGCCGGCAGCCGAACTTTCTGGGTAAGTTTGTGATTTTTATTGGTAGGCAGCGCCTTAGCTGTACCCCTGGTATTGCAAAAAAGTCCATGGGCGGTGGTAACACCTACCATCAGGTGTGTTGCTTCCCCCGGCAGCAAGCCGGGGCGTCGACGGGGGATGGTACCCGAAAAGCTAACCCGCCAGGCTGGCCACGGATGTCAAAGCAATGGCGGTGGGGAAGGAGTATGGTGGGTTATAGGGCCATGCACCGACCTTCCGTCGCCCTGGACGGAAGAGACAGCGCGTTTCCAGATCATGGCCTGCAAAAGAAAAACGGTGTGTTGTTTGCTCATTTGCCAAGAGCTAATGTTAAACTTTTGTTACAAATAATTGTTTTGCGTGTAAATAGAATCTACTATACTCGGCGCAGGGTATCAGCGCTTCGACCACTCCTTTATCAATGCAATTAAAGATTATTGGACGGATATATACCTTAGCTTGATACACGAAAAGTATGATGTACGTTACTAAATAACAACACATGAAGACAGTCAGTTTGATGGTGAAGGCCACTTTGAGTCGGCCTCGTGTTATTGTGTAGCCTTTAGCCATTAATACCAGTAACAAGAGGAACGTCATCTCAGACAGGCCGCACATAAATTGACCTGGAAACATAAATTTATTATCAGTTTTATTCAATGTTCTAATTACTAAGGCTGTGTGGTAGCGGCTACGAATACTACCAACCCTTACTTTGCACGTGGATGTCGTAAAAGACGACTAAGAGCCTTATAATGACCTGGGCCAACTCCATCTGATGCCGTTTGGGCAACAATTACATTCCCAAGGAGGGTTGACGTCTAGCAGGCGGCCGGTCATAAAACTATTGCCAATAACTTTTACAATATGAAAGAAGATCACATATTTGTATCGACCCCGAGTAATTGGGATAAGAGTAGGAGAATGATGATGATGATGTTCTAATTAATAAGTACATTTTAAAGGGTTTCTTTTAATTTCACTTGCATGACTTGTAGTTTTGCAATCAAAATTTTAATAAATTCTACTGAATAATTATAAAATAAAATAATTCTACTGAATATCAGGCTGATAATTGGCACATATGTTTCTTTAAATTCCGAATGGCATGACATTGCATTCCAATACGAAGTTGCAATTTATAACTTTCATATTAACCCCTAATGCATAACTAAAGAACTAACTTCAGAATGAATAAAATAAGGTCTAAAGGTGGAGACATTCTTACACAAACACAAGACGTGTTAAGCCGATGGAGTGAATATTTTGGCGATATGTATGCGGATGCTACGGTTGGCGCCGGTGTTGCATGTGGTTTAGTAGATCAACATTCGACAACGGCGTCCTCCGATGGCATCAGTATGGATGAAGTTGAATGGGCGATAAGAAGTTTGAAAAATGGTAAGGCAGCGGGCATTGATAAGGTGTCTGCCGAGATGATCAAGCTTGGTGGCTCCTGTGTCTGCGAGGCGTTCCTGTTGCTCCTCAATTTATGTTGGAGCTCGGGAATGGTTCCCGGGGACTGGAATAGCGCAGTCATCGTGCCTTTGTTTAAAAACAAGGGTTCACGTTATGACTGCGCAAATTACAGACGTAAGCCGTAAGCTTGACCAGTTTGGCAGCAAAAGTGTATGGTAAAATTATTAAAAGGAGAATGAGGATGGTGTCCGATGGTTTACTGTGTGAGACACAAGGAGGTTTCAGGAGTGGAAGGGAATGCATGGATCAAGTGTTCTCTCTGCGCAACATTGTGGAGAAGCATCTGGCTCTAGGTCAGAGGGTTTTCTGCAGTTTTGTGGATCTGGAGAGAGCATTTGACACGGTTGTACGAAAGGAGCTTTGGGACATGTTACCGGAGTATGGTATTAACGGTAAACTGCTACAGGCTGTGCAGTCCAGTTACATGGGCTGTAGAGCCTGTGTGCGGCTGGATGATGGCATGTCGCCTTGGTTTGACGTCAATATCGGCGTTAAGCAGGGGTGCATTCTGTCAGCCAGGCTGTTTATCATATATCTGGATAAATGTCTCCAAAGGTTGAACGATATGAATGTGGGAGTCCAGATGGGCGACTCAGTGGTCACTGCTCTGCTTTATGCAGATGATGCAGTCCTGCTGGCACAGTCAGCGAATGACCTGCAGACCCTAGTCGACACAATGACAGAAGATTGTAAGAAAAGGGGTCTACGCGTGAATGTTAGCAAAACCAAAATAATGGTCTTTGAAAGAGATGAAGCCAGAACAGATGTAAGAGTAACAATAAGTAATGATGTACTAGAGCAAGTGGATGAATTTGTATATCTTGGATGTGGATTTAGCCGAGATGGAAGGTACACCACTGATATAGAGCGAAGAGTGAATGCGGGAAATAGAGTAAACGGAGCGTTGGGGCAACTTCTCGGCAGCCACCACCTCAGCCAGAAGGCACGTGTAGCATACATATAGATAACGCAGTGCTTGTCCCAACATTACTGTATGGAAGCGAGAGTTGGGTATGCAGAAAAGAGTGTGAAAGTAAAATTAATGCGGTCGAAATGCGATCTCTGCGGAAAATCTGTGGAGTTAGGCTGACCGACCGCATTCGTAACGACGACGTAAGAGAGCGAGTAGGTATGAAAGAGAATATTGGTGTAAAGATGCGAAAGGGAATGCTCCGATGGTTCGGACATGTGGAAAGAATGCCGAACGAACGTCTGGTTAAGAAGATATACAATGCGAAAGTGGAAGGATGTAGGTACCGAGGGAGACCGAGACTAACCTACCTAGACCAGATCGGTCATATACTGAAGGAAGGTGGAGTCAAGAGTCTCCGAAACCGGCGAGCGTGTATGAAGAGAATTATGAATGTTGAGGGAGCGAGTGAAGTATGCAGAGATAGAGTTCTCTGGCACTCTGTACCCTTGCAGGGTAGACAGAGAGTGTCTACCCTGCAAGGGATATGGCGTGATGATATGTATGTATGTATTAACCCCTATATATCTAACGAAGTGCTTGGATAAGCGAAATACAATAAATGAGGTGACGTCATCCTAGACTCAATATGGCAAACGAAATTAATTGTAAAATTTTAAAAGAATAAAATATAAAATGAAGTTTTATTTTAGCAAATACTTAATTTCTCGTTTTTAGTATATTTTAATATTTTATTGCTAAATAAAAGTTTTCTGTTTATATTTTTACTAAATTTTACTTAAATGTAGCATTAAGATTAAAAATAAAAAAATGTAATAATTGAAGTCCCAGTGGCAGCGAACACATGGACTAAAATGTCGGTAATTAGAGCTCTAAAGAGAAACTTTCGTGCCGGTTGCAATAACACTGCATTCTGCATTCTCATTCTAACAACTAAGAGAGATAAACATGCACATAACATCGATACAAGAGAAGGAAAACTCGAAATTAAACTATACCAACTCGCTTACCCGGTACGTTACAACAGGTCAATTTCCCTTCCATTCTGAAAGAGACTCATGCCTAGCCGTTGTATGTATAAGAGCCTAAATGATAATAATATCTAGATTCGTACTCACCGACAATTTTAGCATTTTCACCACCAAAACCATTCGCCGCATACCTTACATACGACAAAGCATGAATGGTTACCCCGGATTGTTGTGCCACTATTGATCCAAGGAATAGCTTATACGTGGAGTGGAGTAAATGTCTTGATTTTAATTCCACGCTGCACATAACTACAGCTATCATCACGATCACATACGCGAAAGTGTATGCTAGTAATACCGGGAGGACATCTGGAAGTTTAAAAATTATTTTTAGTTTACGGATGTGAAGTTCCGGATCTGGTTACGAACACTGATTCTTTTTATTGCTGATGATGGCAAACGAGCAAGTAGCACACCTGATGGTAAGCGTTACTGCCGCCTATGGGCCTTTGGAATGCCAATGGTATAACTAGGTCACTGCAAACCAATGAAAACCCAAAAATGCTGGCTCTCTATTTCAATTGAATACCTTGAAATAGATTGCAGAACCATCTTCCGCGTCTATTAATTAATCAAAACACACCCATTAATCCACCTGAACACATAAAAAACATAATTAAAATCGGTTCAGTAATTTAAGAGTCTATTTATGATACAGTGTTGATAGTTGCAGAAAAGAGTATGAAAGTAAAATTAATGCGGTCGAAATGCGATCTCTGCGGAAAATCTGTGGAGTTAGGCTGACCGACTGCATTCGTAACGACGACGTAAGAGAGCGAGTAGGTATGAAAGAGAGTATTGGTGTAAAGATGCGAAAGGGCATGCTCCGATGGTTCGGATATGTGGAAAGAATGCCGAACGAACGTCTGGTTAAGAAGATATACAATGCGAAAGTGGAAGGATGTAGGTACCGAGGGAGACCGAGACTAACCTACCTAGACCAGATCGGTCATGTACTGAAGGAAGGTGGAGTCAAGAGTCTCCGAAACCGGCGAGCGTGTATGAAGAGAATTATGAATGTTGAGGAAGCGAGTGAAGTATGCAGAGATAGAGTTCTCTGGCACTCTGTTCTCTCTGCCTACCCTGCAAGGGATATGGCGTGATGATATGTATGTATGTATGTTGATAGTTCTATGTCTACAGCCGCGAGTCGGATAGTACCACCCTCTCGCAGATAATCGATGTCTGAGTAATAATGCTGTTGCGCTTCATTCGATAAGCATATATAATTCTGAGTGGATTTAGACGTTAATAACTCTTACCATTAGGTGTGCTGCTTGCTCATTTGTCACCATAAACAATAAAAAAATACACACGTACAGAACACAGATTTATAAAAATGTAGATACGATGGTTGCTATAGTAAATCCCCAAAAGCACTTTGTCTGTTTAGCGACATCTTTCGCGTAACAAAAAAAATATTGACCGCACCGAAAACGGGTGATCTAAGACGTCATCATCATTATCATATACTGCCTAATGACTGGTTAAAACTGCTATATATCGTCACTTCTTACTCTGGGGGTCGAAAACATCAGTTAAGGAAGTACCAGAGCAATGGGTGTCAGTACTCTCCCAGGAAAGTCATAATACAAAATACAAAAGCCAACCAACTTGTTTTGTGTTCGACAGTGGACGTGGATTTGTGTAGATGGAAGACGTGTGATACAGCTGGTATTAAAATAAAATAATTACTTACAGAATTCATCAGCTGAGAAATGTTCGTGCCAGAAATCACCGTCTGCTCCATTCGTCATCAGAAATTTGTACCTCACGTCGAGACCCTGATAATTTCCATATTAAAATCATTATTAATCTACTCTTATCATAAATATATAGAGACTGCGCACCATGTCTTTCTCTTCCTATATCCATACTAGTGAAGTCTTTGCGGTCAACTTCTTTTAAGCCTTAAATACCCAACGTGACAGAAGATTTGGGATAAGATGTTCAATTTCTTCATGGCAATGTGCCGGTGTCGACAATTCTACCATGGGTATAAGAGGTTATTTTGAGTATTCTTTTTTTCAACAATGTTGTCAAGTTAAATTTCTTAGTTTGTACGACACCGGGCGAAAAATAAAAGGATGCTGTCTGATTGTAATATCAATCCTTCAGAACATAAACACCAGTACACAAGGACGGTTTAAGGTCTCAAATCACCAATTATAGGCCAATTGCTGTACTGTCAGCATTAGCTAAAATATTTGAGTACATTTTAAACAGTCATATTACTAGACAGTATAAACAACAACTTAGCGAGTGTCAACATGGTTTTAGAACGGGCAGATCAACTACTACCAATTTAGTTAACTTTGTCGACTATTGTGTTACTAAAATGGATCATGATAGGCAAGTAGACGCCGCGTATTTCGATTTTAAAAAAGCCTTCGACCGCGTACATAATGATGTACTCCTACGAAAATTTGCCACTGCTGGATTCACTCCTAAGCTTTTAAAATTATTTGCTAGTTATTTTACAAATCGAATACAATACGTACAGCTAGGCAAATACCAATCTGACCCATACTTCACTCGCTCTGGTGTGAGCCAGGGCAGTGTTCTGGGCCCAACCCAGTTCTTAATCATGGTCAATGATCTGCCCGGTGTAATCCGTTCGGCTCAATGTCTTATGTTTGCCGATGATCTGAAACTGTTTTTGGGCGTAAACAGCACGGAAGACTGTGAGGCGCTACAGCGTGACATTGATAATGTTGTTGCATGGGGTGCGCACAATTACTTAGAGTTTAATACATCTAAATGTAAAACCATCACATTTACTCGATCGCGCGTTCCATGCACGCACACGTACAAAATATCTGATGCACCGTTGGAACGGGTTACACAAATCCGTGACCTGGGCGTTACACTGGACTCATGTCTAACTTTCAACACGCATATCACAACTATTTGTGAAAAAAGTTACAAATTACTAGGCTTTGTGATGAGACAATCGACCTTGTTTCAATGTAGGAACACTATTCTTGCGCTGTACTATGCCTTCGTTCGCAGCATGTTGGAGTACAACTCTATAATCTGGGACCCGCATGAGGTCAAGTATAGCATAATAATTGAACGTGTGCAGCGTAAATTTTGTAGGTTTTTATACAAAAAGCAGTACGGTTATTATCCATATTTATATACTTCTCTCTTTGTATCTGGTATGATAAGTCTCGATACCCTTGCGTTACGACGTAAATGTGCCCTTTTCTTACATTATTACTTATTATTAAATAATAAAATTAATAATTCAAATGCACTGTCGCGCTGTTCGCTATTAGCGCCGATTCAATACACACGGCTTCGTTCGCGGTGCCTGCTCGCTGCCCCACAGGTGCGTACGTGTACCGCACAATATGCACCTACCAGTCAGGCAATCACATTGCTCAACTCATTAATTGCTCAGTATCCGGATGTTGATATATTTTTCACCAACTTCAACGTATTTTTAAAATTTTGTTTGCATTTTTTATGTTATAATTATGTATTTAAATTGTAAAATTGTAATGGCTCAATACACGTATTGGGAAACTGTAAGTGTGTGGAGCAGTTGAATGAATAAATAAATAAATAAATAAATAACATAATAACTATGATACAAATCATAGACAGTTGCACAGATGGAATTTAGGTACAGACTTTTAGTTGCTAATATCATCAGGATCGAATCCAATACATTTCAATTCTTAATGTGATTCGTAAATGGTTGAATTTTGTTTTTGGATAGGCTATAGTTACACCTCTCCCAAACTATTTGCTGCGTCACATAGGACAGCATGTAACCCCATAAACTACCATATTTGCACAATATATCGTCCATTTGGGCCGAAACGTGTTGGTATAGGGTTTTGTTTCGAGTTTCCCATCTCTTACATAGATGTTATATGCGTTTTATATCCCTTAGTCGTCTCTTACTATCACCCACGGGTAAGATAGGGGGTGGTGAATTGTATTCTTACTACGTCACCACACGGATAACTACTCACTATTTAGTACAAAGTTTTACAAATAAAAGTACAATGGAAATTCACCTTATTATTGTCACAATTGCTAATAGCGATGAACCACCAGCGCTCTCTTGCGGATCTGAATCTCCTCGTATTGTGACAGGATACAACCAGCTTCTCCTTCTCAGTCGAACTGGCTGCCTTCTTCGAGTCAGAATTAAGGTATCGGCGTCGATCGTACTCGTATAGGGAGCGTTTTATTTTGTGCTGTCAATTAAAAAAATAAGTTTAGCCCAAAATCTTATATCTCATCTAAAAAGATGAGATATAAGATTTTTTATAAAATTGTTAGGGTTATTATGTTGACAAATTCGTTTAGTGGTAGGACCACGCTGTTGATAGCCTCTGTCTGCAGCCGCGGGCCGGTCCGTATGGGGTAGTACCACTCTCTCGCAGAGGATCGACGTCCGAGCAATGGCAATATGCTATTGCGTTTCGGTAAGCGAGAGAGCCGGGAGCCCAACTCCGAACCCATCCGTTTGGGGTTTTCATTAGTAGGCAGTGGTTTAGCTATACCCTTGGTATTGTAAAGGTCCATGGGCGGCAATAACACTTATCATTAGGTGTGCTGCTTGCTTGTTTGCCACCATAAGCATTAATAAAGTAAAATAATGCCCTGCATTAAATGATATGATTAATCCTTGTATTGTGAGGGAGTTTACAAACTTACTTTATGATTAATACTCTTCTATTGCAGCTCCTGATTGTAGCGTGATATTATATGCCCTATAGCCTTCTTCGATAATCCCCTATCTTACCCGTGGGTGATCGTAAGAGGCAACTAATGGATATTAAACGCATATAACATCTACGCAAGAGAAGGACATCTCGAAAGAAATCCCTATATTAATACGTCTGACCAGCATAGTATAGTAGGTTTATTTCCCTCCCAATTGTGGATTGCGCTCGAGCCCAACAGTGGGACATATATGAGCTGATATGAGATAAGCTGAGTGTGATGGTGATTTAATACCCACAAAATAAAGTGTACAAGAATTTTTCAATTTAACATGTTTATTTTGAAAATCAACTTACCCCACTCGTATTTCTATTGTCAAATAATATCTCTACATCTTTAAGCTTCTCAAAATGGCTTATATTCGTTCCAGGACTTATACTCTCCCACAATTCATCTTCAGGAGTCATTGTAGTAGTGATATTTAGATCATCAGTCGGTAACAACTCATACCATGTGGTAGCTGTAATATTTGATTCTGGAGGCTGAAGATCCTTTGAAGTAGTTTTCAAGAATTGATCATAATAAGAAGATTCAGGCGATATTGGTTTCGTCGAGTTTCTGTTCTTCGGTTTCTCTGTGCTGGCTTGTGAATTTGGTGATTCTGTACTGCAAAGACAAGAATTTTGTTTTTTTTTTTTTAATTTAGTCTGCAATCAATCTAATATCACTTTTATTCTTTTTTAAAAACACATAAAGCTTCTTATTTGTGATATATCTAATTACAATAATGCCGTAAGATTGTTTAATTGCTTAAAATTCACGAGATTGAAACTGGTACACTATGCTCCGTACTAGTAAGCACTGTATTACGGTTCAATAATAATTATCAAGAAAACCACTCAGAACGGTCCTGTGCCACTTGCATCCAACGGCTCCTTGCGACTATTAAGATGTTGTCAGTCTACTAGGTGGAGGTCGTTCTAAGCTGCGTCGTTGTTAGTCGAGAACCGTTCTTCCACAACCTTCTTTTTTGCTTAAGGCAAACGATCAGGCAGCACATCTGATATGTTTTTTTTGTGTCTTAATTGTTAGCCTCAGATGGCTATGACAACTTTACCTGGAGTATGGGTGAGCGCTGAGGGCTCTCAACCTGATACTACCGACGATGCTGCGAACCGATCTGATGGTAAGCGTTACTGCTAATTACGGACTTTTGCAATACCAGAGATATAGCTGGGCCGGGCCACCGAAGACAAAGATCGGGTACCGGTGGCCCGCTCGCACGGCGAAGAAGAGGTGCTTGCAGGGTGGGTCAATGGGGTTGCGCGCCGCCTCTTCCGTCACCCCGGACTGATTTGGCGGCGTGCGACGTCCATAGCACACCGCAAAAAAAAAAAAAAAAAAAAGCGATATAGCTGGGCCGCTACAACGCTACAACCCACCCATAAAATTGGGCTACAAGCTCTCTCGCTCATTGAACAGAGCGCAATAGCACTTTGCCACTGCTCAGACGTCGATTTTCTGCGAGAGTGTTGTACTACCTCGGTTGCGGACAGCAAAGGTATCAATAGTGTGACTCTACCACTACTCTTTCAACTACCAACTGTAAATTCTTCATATATTATTATTTAAAAAAAAAAAAGAAAAAAAAATTACAATAAAAAAAAAAATTTATATAATAAAAAAAAAAAAAAAACAAAAAACATATATATATATATATATATATATATATATATATATATAAATAATAATAGTTAATATTACTCCCTCATTATCTAGTTTTAATTTCCTGTATTCTACTTAACCTTAATCTAATATTTATGTTCTCTATGTACTTTAGTGTTTGTACTTTCTGTTCTTTTTTCACTTTGTAAATTTAATATAACACTCTAAACATGGTCCCTGATCATGTCAGGGGAGATAGTAGCCCAAACATACGAGTGTTTGGAAAAAAAAAAAAAAAAAAGATTACCAACTGTTGTAGGTTCGACTAGTATCGACCCTTATAAAAAGGCTAGCATGTCAAACGTTAATTGTACAAAACGTATAATCTAACTTACCTTTTAGATATAGGCAGTTCTCTATTCGCCATTGTCACTTTACAACCGGAGTATTCAGTGTCTGGGTACCAATGTGACAGTCTTATTACCTGATTCTGTCCACGATTCAATACTTCTTCACGTTCTTTACATGACTGTGGAATAATAGATAAAAATTGTAAAAAAAAAAATATTATAACAATATGAACAGAAATTTTCCGTGTGGTGACGGAGTAAGAATTCTATTCACCATCCCATATCTTACCCGTGGGTGATCGTACTAGACGACTAAGGGATAGAAAACGCATATAACATCTATGCGAGAGAAGGAAAACTCGAAACAAATCCCTATACCAACACGTGTGACCAACGCGGTATAATAGGTTAATTTCTCTCCCATTACGGAGGAGGCCCGAGTCCAAGAGTGGGACATTTATGGGCTGTGATGATGATGAAACAGAAATATATAAATGCTGTATGGTAGCGGCTACGAATACTACCAATCCTCACTTTGCTCGTGGATGTCGTAAAAGATGACTTAGAGCTTTATATCGACCTGGGCCAACTCCACCTGATGCCATATGTTCAACAATTACATTCGCAAGAAGGGTTGATGTCAGGCAGGCGGCCGGTAAAAAAATTATTGTCAATAACTTTTGCAATATGTACTATGAAAGAAGAGTCCATATTGCGTCAACCCTAAGTAATTTGGATAAGAGCGGAAGAATGATGATAAATAGAAATAAACCTGAACAAAAGTGGAGTAGTTTTTCTCGTTAGAATACAATTTACTACCCTCTATTTTACTTGTGGGTGTCGTACAAGACGACTAAGGGACATAATATGCATATAACATTTATGAAAGAGAAGATAAACTCGAAATAAAGCACTATATCAACTCGTCTGGCTGCCACGCCAGTTGGCTAACTTCTTTCATATAGAGGAAACCCCATGCTGGACAATGGCACGTATACGGATAAAGAAGAAGGAAGAAAATTGAATTGGTTGTAGTGTTTATTGGCTAAAACTTTTGAAGTAGCTACGAGTATAAATTGTGTTAAAAATGCTGTCAGAAAGATATCCTACCCGCTTTGTTCGGTGAGCGAGAGCTGAAAGTCTAAATTTTGGAGTGGTTTTGGATGGGTACGCAACGGCATATCTGTACCTCAGGTATTGTGAAGGTCCATGAGCGGCAGTAACACTTACCATCAGGGGTGCTGCTTGCCCGTTTAGGACTATAGGCAATAATAAAAAATACTGATAAGATCTATGTAAGATATAAAAAACTCAACGTAAAACCTCTATGCCAAAACGTCTGACCAATTTGTACAGTAAGTCAATTTCCCTTCCACAATAAAGTAGGTCCAAGGCCAATGATAGGATGTCATCATTCTCCTACTCTTATCCCAATTACTTGGGGTCGATACAATATGTACTCTTATTTCATAGTACATATTGTAAAAGTTATTGGCAATAGTTTTATGACCGGCCGCCTGCCAGACGTAAACCCTCCTTGGGAATGCAATTGTTGACCAAACGGCATCATGGAGTTGGTCCAGTCCGTTATAAGGCTCTTAGTCGTCTTTTACGACATCCACGAGCAAAGTAAGGGTTGCTCAATGATAGGGTGTATAAAGGCTAAAACAATTGTTTATGATGATGATGAAGACATTAAGTAAATAAACATTTAATTTACCTTACTGCTATGGTATACGGATGGCCATTGGCTGCTGTCGTCATAGTACAGAAGTAGGTTCGGTATACCCATTTCTTTGTCATACTCTATCAGATACTCGAACTGTCCCTCAAATGATAGGAAGCAGAAGCGTGACAGGAATGCCCAGTTCTATAAAACGGACCGATTATTCATCTATAATCTAGCATATTGTTACAACTTATAAGAATTGATACAAGCATATTTTTTTTGTATTATATAAAAAAAGGAAATTATTGTTGTTTGTAGTACATCATACTGGAGCTCATCATTATTCTTCTTCTCTTATCCTAATTACTTGGGGTCGGTACAATATGTACTCTTTTTTCGTAGTACATATTGTAGAAGTTATTGGCAATAGCTCTATGACCAGCCGCCTGCTACACGTCAACCCTCCTTGGGAATGTAAAAAAAGTTCAGCACTTTTTTTTTTTGACGCTGTGGAAACGCATTTACGCGCTAACCCCTTCCCGCCGATGTCGAGTCGGGAGGGAGTGTGGGACTCGCCGGCTGGCTAGTCCAACCGGAATACCCACTAAAACCACAGCGGCCTCCTTACGGGACGGCGGAGAGATCGTCTACCGACATTCAATTCCCGACGCCCCAAAGGTAATGGTTGACCAAACGGCAACAGATGGAGTTGGCTCAGGTCATTATAAGGCTTTTAATCGTCGTTTACGACATCCACGAGCAAAGCAAGGGTTGGTAGTATTTGTAGCCGCTACCACACAGCTACATTATACTGAAGCTAATACTTACTAATTCATGTTCTCTATAATTTTATTTAAAAGACCTTTAAAAATTAAGAGTCCGTGGTGTTTCTTGCCGGATCTTATTAGCTTGCGGCCGAGACCGGTTTGTAGATTATTAGATTAATTTCTAGCGAAATGTAATGGTGGCACCACACTTCGCTATGTGTTATTCGTTATGCGCCTTATTGGCCGCATGCGACTAAGTGTGGAGGTCTCATTCGTCTGTATTTGCTTTACGCGCACACATAACGCATAAGCACGAATAGCAAATACGTGTATCCATCCACTTGTCGGTTATTGCACACTTCAAAGGACACAAATAAGCCGAATATGTGTGTCTACTGCCCACACTTCGTTCATTCATTCGTTATGTTCACCCGCTACGGCGCGGTCATGTCTACACGGTCTTTTTGTAACTTGGTACTTATACAACAGGTATTGATCAGATGCATTGAAGTAAAAATAAGCTGCCGCCATAGTCAACACGTCCATTTTCTATTTATGTGTCGGCGTACCAAATATTTGGAATGATGGCATGATGGCACGAAGTGTGGAGTAGCATGTTCGTAATAAAGTGTTTGTCAAATATTTGGGCAAATAAATAGTAGCCGCATAACGAATAACACATAGCGAAGTGTGGTGCCACCATAACGTTGGTGTGGAGGTGTGATAGCGGCTACAAATACTACTAACCCTTACTTTGCTCGTGGGTATCGTAAAAGGCGACTAAGAGCTTTATAACGACCGGGGCCAACTCCATCTAATGTCGTTTGATCAACGATTACATTCTTGTGAATGTGGAGGGTTAACGTTAATCTATTGCTAATAACTTGTGCAATATATATGAGTCTATATTGCATCGACACCAAGTATATCGGATAGGAGCAGTAGAATGATGACTAGCAAAATGTAAAATTCTTGTTATTTCGCTTCTGTCAGTGAGCGAGAGAGCCGGAAGTACAACTGGGTGGGTTTGAGATTTGTATTGGTAGGCAGCGGCCATATCCCCCTTGCCCTTGGTAATGCAAAGGTCTATGGGTGGCAATAACACTTACCATCAGGTGAGCTGCTTGCTCGTTTGCCACCGTAAACAATTAAAAAGAATGATAATATATAAGTGCGATTAGCAGTAAAAAATGATGTCACAAGTGGAATTCGAACCCACACGTTTAATACAATTCTAACTGCAAACTTTTAAGTGTTAAAACTATACAATGTGTAAAAAATGTCGGGTTGATGGCACACGTCTCCTTAAAGACGTAAATATGATACGATGCGAGAATTGAATGTCATACAATAGTTTACAGTGGTGTAAGTGGCAGCACGATTGAGATGGATTTGGACGGTATGGGTTCGAATCCCACTTGTGACATCGTTTTTTGCTCGCAATCAGGTTTTTATAAATATGTAAGTGCTCTTAAATATAATAAATGGTTTAATTTAAATTGTGGAGAGGTCATATGGTCTCTTCGTCGGGTGGACGAATCGGGGATAAGTCCGTCACCCAAAGATAGACCAACTGCGTAAAGGCGATGCCGCGATTACACTGATGTTATGTCGACCTCGATAGGCATAGAATCCGGAAAGGTAACTCGCCGGGCCGGCCACAGATATCAAGATCTCTGTTCCAGTAGTCGCTCCAATGATGATGGTTGGAAATATAGCTGCCATTTTATCACCCTTTTTTTTTTTTTGCGCTGGGCTATGGACTTCGCACCCCGCCAAATCGGTCCGGGGTGACGGAAGAGGCGGCGCGCAACCCCATTGACCCACCCTGCAAGCACCTCTTCTCCGCCGTGCGAGCGGGCCACCGGTAATCGAGCCATTTCATCACCCTGGACGTAACGAATACGGTGTGTCACTCAAATTACAGCATTTTAGCATTGAATATGCTTGATTATTTATAAAAATCCGATTACGAGCGAAAAATGATTGTCACAAGTGGGATTCGAACACACACCTATTGGAAATCCGTCCCAATCGTGCTGCCACTTACACCACCGTAAACTATTGTAGGACATTCAATTCTCGCATCGTATTATATTTACGTCTTTACGGAGACTGTGGGGTGTGTATGCGCATATAAATATATTCTACCGAAAGTGGTTACTCTAGAAATCTGTTAAGAATACGATTGGGATTAATAAAAGTTCTGATGATTGTCGTAAAATCTAAGACTAATGTGGCTGTTTACCATCAGGTGTAACTAATTTTTATGACATAAAAAAGTATTTTACCTCTTTGGTATCGATCCTTCCCTCAACCCATTTGGCGTGGACCCGTGACGTCACAAACATACACGCCAGCAACCACCCCAGCAACCGAAGCATTATCGACCTAATTAACATTTTACAACTATTAAATATAATTTTACAAAAAATAATACAATTACAAAATATAATTTAAAAAAATATATGATAATGAATATGAAAACATTCATCAAAAAAATATTCAAATTTAGAAAACTTAATTTTAACGTTTTTAACTTCTGAAATAATACATATCAAATTTTTTTTTTTATGTCACGATTTTAATAAAATTCTTAAAAATCATTCTGTTTAAGCAACTAAAAGAACGATAAGCGAAATTGAAATAAATATATGAATTAACTTATCAAAGTTATTACTACAATATACATTAAAACACGAGTTACAATCAAGTATTAATATTTTCCCGAGAGGGGGACGTCGGTCGAGGAGAGGGTACTCCTCAGGGGTATTCCGTCGGGCCAACCACTGACGTCAAGTCACTCTGCTTCGGTGGTTGGCCCAACGACGAAGGCGACGTCACGGGTGGGTTACGGGTGTGCATGCTTACGCCCCTCTGTCACCCCGGACGGAGTGGTGCGAGGAGTGTGCCGACCGTAACCCGCCCCCAAAAAAAAAAAAAAAGTATTAATATTTTATAATAAATACTAAAAACGCACTAATACGCTTACGAAACACGTGATAGTTATCTACGAAGAATCTTTTACGAAAATAGCATATAATTAAATTAATTATTGTATTTAACATAGATGCGATTATTATATTTACGTACATTTTAATTATTCATATTTTTATAAATTAGAAAATAATTTTAACACTAAAATATTGTAATGAATTAAAAAAATCATTATCATTTTTAATATGATACCTTGTGAAATTATCATAAATTATATTTGTAGTAATAATTACATAGACACATTCTGTAAATATTTTAATATACATATACTTTAAAAAAATAATTATAATTTATAATTATCTTTCAAAATAAATGCAACTACAGAGATACTTACACATATTTTTCGCAATTAAAATATAAAAATCACTGTAAATTATGTTTGCAAGTCAATTGAATATACCAAAATTACTTTTAATTATTAGAAAAAGTGTTCAATCATTCAGCTTAGCAATTGTTTCGATCCTGTTTTGTATATTCTCTGTTTTGTTGTGGAAATTACTGTTGATATAGCAACGCGTCCCTACTTGGATGCGTTCATGCTGAATAAAAAATCCACCCTTTGAACAACTAAGAGTTTTGTTTTATAGATTTAGTAACGTTTTCTCGGGACTTTTGTATAGAAATATGTTCATTATTTGCGTTGTAAGGTGAAAAATATCAAACCCAAATCCATCCCTATTTTATACCCTTAGGGAGAAACATATCCTCTGCGGGATTGATTCTTAATGAGGCTCTATATCACTTATTTGTGGTAATTTTGTTTGAAATGTAAATCCCCAGTATTTTACTCCCTTAGAGGGATGAAAATTGACAAACATGTGTATTTATTTAGTTGAATTGTTTATTCTTCTTGCTGATATTATCTGCATATTTATATCCTTTAGTGATATTTTAAAACATTCATGGTCAAAATAGGGAATGGTGAATTGTATACTTACTTCATCACCACACGGAAAACGGCTCTCTTACTTTTCTCCACCAGTCCAAAGTGTCAATTTTATTCGAGATTTTAGCTGGTTACTTTTATTCTTGGCACATATATCCATATCACCAGAACTTTTTTTCTAAGGCCAGTAAACGGTACGTCATCATCATCGTGTCAGCTCATCCCACCACTCTTAGGTTCGAGACTCTTCCCCAACGAGAGGGAAATTGACCTACTATACTAGTCTTTTCAGAGGTTTATAAAAACTTGATTACGAGTG
Source organism: Lymantria monacha (assembly GCA_905163515.2). NCBI lineage: Eukaryota > Metazoa > Arthropoda > Insecta > Lepidoptera > Erebidae > Lymantria > Lymantria monacha. Next base: position 20,296,430 of record LR991104.1, on the reverse strand, counting down.
AAAAATGATTGTCACATATGGGATTCGAACCTATACCTCTTGGAAAAAGCTTTTTATAAATAATCAAGCATATTAAATGCTAAATTTCAGTAACTTTTCAGACGTGTTGGATAGGCGTTCTAATTTCCCTTCTCTTGCATATATATAATCAGCATGTTATAATCTTATAGTCATCTTATACGACACCCACGAGCAAGAAAAGAGGTGTGGTGAACTGTATTCTCCATCACCACACGGAGAAGTGGTACGTATATGAAATGAAAAGATATCAGCAATCTTTCGACATTCATAGGAAAAGAAAGGGTGTTTGCAGTAGCCAGTAATAAATATTGCACAACGATCCTTGGATCCGGCAATCGGTTAACTTCGGCTTCGTATAGCGTTGTCTCTGTCGCATACTACAAAAGAGTGTGTTATTTGACAGTCGTTGTACAAATGCGATAGAATGCAGTTGCATCCGGACAAAAATACACATATGGAGTTATTAAAACCGTAACAGTTTAGAAAAAAAAACATGTAGAGAGTTACATCCGTAGCAAACCTTATCGCTGACGCCGCAACCCAGTTACCAGGAACACGCTCGCAATATTCCACTGTTTTAGAAATCGATGTAATTACACAATGTAAATTCAATATAACATTATATTTAGATTTAAATAATTGTTTAAAAGCAAGGGTTCACTTTATGACTGCGCAAATTACAGAGCCATAAGCTTGACCAGTTTGGCAGCAAAAGTGTATGGTAAAATTATTGAAAGGAGAATGAGGATGGTGTCCGATGGTTTACTGTGTGAGACATAAGGAGGTTTCAGGAGTGGAAGGGGATGCATGGATCAAGTGTTCTCTCTGCGCAACATTGTGGAGAAGCATCTGGCTCTAGGTCAGAGGGTTTTCTGCAGTTTTGTGGATCTGGAGAGAGCATTTGACACGGTTGTACGAAAGGAACTTTGGGAAATTTTACCGGAGTATGTTATTAACGGTAAACTGCTACAGGCTGTGCAGTCCAGTTACATGGGCTGTAGAGCCTGTGTGCGGCTGGATGATGGAATGTCGCCTTGGTTTGACGTCAATATCGGCGTTAAGCAGGGGTGTGTTCTGTCAGCCAGGCTGTTTATCATATATCTAGATAAATGTCTCCAAAGGTTGAACGATATGAATGTGGGAGTCCAGATGGGCGACTCAGTGGTCACTGCTCTGCTTTATGCAGATGATGCAGTCCTGCTGGCACAGTCAGCGACTGACCTGCAGACCCTAGTCGACACAATGACAGAAGATTGTAAGAAAATGGGTCTACGCGTGAATGTGAGCAAAACCAAAATAATGGTCTTTCAAAGAGACGAAGCCAGAACAGATGTAAGAGTAACAATAGGTAATGATATACTAGAGCAAGTGGACGAATTTGTATATCTTGGATGTGGATTTAGACGAGATGGTACACCACTGATATAGAGCGAAGAGTGAATGCGGGAAATAGAGTGAACGGAGCGTTGGGGCAAATTCTCGGCAGCCACCACCTCAGCCAGAAGGCACGTGTAGCAATACATAACGCAGTGCTTGTCCCAACATTACTGTATGCAAGCGAGAGTTGGGTATACAGAAAAGAGTATGAAAGTAAAATTAATGCGGTCGAAATGCGATCTCTGCGGAAAATCTGTGGAGTTAGGCTGACCGACCGCATTCGTAACGACGACGTGGTTCGGACATGTGGAAAGAATGCCGAACGAACGTCTGGTTAAGAAGATATACAATACGAAAGTGGAAGGTGGAGGAGGTACCGAGGGAGACCGAGACTAACCTACCTAGACCAGATCGGTCATGTACTGAAGGAAGGTGGAGTCAAGAGTCTCCGAAACCGGCGAGCGTATATGAAGAGAATTATGAATGTTGAGGAAGCGAGTGAAGTATGCAGAGATAGAGTCCTCTAGCACTCTGTTCTCTCTGCCTACCCTGCAAGGGATATGGCGTGATGAAATGTATGTATGTAAATTCAATATCAGTCTTGTACCAGCATTTGTAATTTTACTTAAATATTTTATTTTATAACTAGCAGACCAGCCACGCGTTGCTGTGGTTAAGGTAGCCTCAGTAACTCGTGGTGGTTGTGCTAATAAATTGTAGCTTATATGAAACGTTTGTACGTTTAACATAGCACCATCTATTAAATACTTACTCAATCCAGTCAACAGATACCGCCATCTGTTAGAATCGTTTGGAGATAAGACATAATTGTGACTGTCAAATAATAGACAAATAATTTGCAATAAAATAATATTGCGACTATACATTGAGATGGAAGCTATCCTATCTTTTAAGTTGGATCAAACTACACATGCTGTGCAAATTTGATTAAAATCGATTAGGTACTTTAGGAATCCATCGCGGACAAACAACATGACGCGTAATTTATATATATTAAGATTTTAATTAAATAAATTGTATTTTTTTTTTATAATATAACCGACCGCCAAAATGTAATTAGAGTAGTGGTATTTTATTTAGTAATATCTCTTAATTGTTTTAACAGCTCTTAATAGATACCAGACTGTTATTATAGTGCTTCGTGCGACGTCATACGTGCAGTGTGTGACAGGGACAAAGCTCTACGAAGACGAAATAAGTCGGTTATCTCTTTTCATTCGCCGAAGTACAATATTTATCGCCGGTTACTGAATATATTTATTAATCTCAGTTCGTCATCGCTTTGAGAATGTAGACACATTGGCCTACAAATTGAAAGACATTACAACTCATTTAACTTATATAGGTCAGTTGAATTCATCTATGAGTTAGTGCAAGCCATCATTTTAAATTATAAGTGGGTATATATTGCATTATATACAGTCCCAGTGATATTCACCGAAGACTGCGTTATATGCAGTCCCAGTGATATTCACCGAAGACAAAGATCGCGTACCGGTGGCCCGCTTGCACGGCGAAGAGAGGAGTTTGTATGGTGGGTCTATGAGGTCACGCGCCGCCTCTTCCGTTACCGGCGGGGCAAGAAGCATAGCCCACGGAAAAAAAGGCCCAGCGATATTATAATGTCGTGGGCGATGTATTGTCGACTTGTCTTCAATTGGAATTGAAAAGATTATAGGTACGTTTCACTTTGATGAATTCGCATTTGAAGTACTAGGTTTTCTTTCTATATTTGTGTTCGCTCGCTTATAATCTCTACCACGCAAAATCTCTAACGCATCCTGCGTTTGGCATGACACAGCGAAGTCGATATTATGTTTTCTCGATTCTTCTGTACAGTATCATCATCATCATCATCACAGCCTATACAGGGTGTCCCAAAATTCAACGATAAGCCGGCACCAGCAGATGGACCTACATATGACTACTCGAGAACAAAAAAGAAAAAAATTCTACCTTGATTTTTTTTTTCATTACGACAAAAAAAACCGATTTCTTTAAAAATCGTCATCTTTTATTATATTATTAAGTGCCATTGCTACAATTTTACAAGTAATTCTGTGATTTATCTTGTATTGGCAAGGTAAGTAGTACTACTATCGATCACAACCATTAAAAATTCCAGAATATCTATAGTTTTTACACAAAAATCAACCAAAACTATGTTTTTTTCATAAATTATGTAAGATTTTGACTTTCAGCTCACTTTCACTCATCACAGTGAAAAAAAAAAGTATGGACACTACTGTGGCAAATAGTATTAAAAATTGGCGCAACTAACTACAATTCTAAAATGGTATAACATTCTAGGCAAACTAGCCACAAAAATATACTTAGGTGTACTATTTCAAAATAACAACCATACTTCGAAAATTGTTAGTGTTGATAGTAATCACTTCTACTATGTAGCCAAAATGTTTTTGTTGCAAGTTCTCAGAATTTGAATGAGACATGTGCGTAGTCCATAAGATAACATAAGTTAGACAGAGATAGATATAGAGAGATTAGAATTTACTATATTATTAAAATTACAATAAATGTTCGAATTGTTTGCCATTGGCAGTAATGCAGGCACGACATCGCCTTAAAAATGAACGTTTTATTTTTCTTGCATATCTGATTCTGTTCATGTGATCCACAGCCTGAATTATTTTTTGGCGAAGCTCGTCCAAGGTTGCAATGGGTTTTGAGTAGACTCTGTCCTTTAGACAACCCCAATAGAAAAAATCCAGGGGATTTAGATCGGGTGAACGGGGTGGCCATAAGATAGGACCAAGTCGCCCGATCCAACGCCCTGGGTACTCTTGGTCTAAGTACTCTCGCACAGGGCGGGCATAGTGAGCTGGGCAATCATCGTTTTGAAACCACATGTTTTGCAAATCACTTAAGGGCACGTCTTCTAATAATCCTGGTAACTCATTTTGTAAGAAGTTCAAATAGCTATTGCCATCTATGTTTCCTTGTAACTCAAAGGGCCCTATCACTTTTCCATTTATTATGCCCGTCCATAGGTTAACCTTAAATTGATATTGGGATTTGTCTTCTCTCACCAGGTGCGGATTTTCATTGTTCCAGCTATGAAGATTGTGAAGATTTAAATAGCCATCTTTCTTGCAGGTTGTTTCATCCGACCATAAAACTTTGTCTAAGAATTGGGGATCTTCCCTGTGTTTTTGCAGCATTACACGGCAAAATGCGACCCGCAGTGGATAGTCCCGCGGTAATAACGCCTGCACGCGCCTGTAATGATATGGATGAAACTGGTGACGTTTTAAAATTCTATGTGCAGTACTTTTTGGAATTCCCGTTGCTACTTGTATGCCACGTACAGAGGTAGTTGTATCGCTTTCTATTTCATTGAGAACTTCTTCATCGTGTTCCGATCTAGGTCTTCCAGCGTTTCTCCTGTCAGATGGTATACGACCCTCCGAAAATGCTTGATGCACGTTAATAAATACGCGATAATCCGGATACCTTTGAAGAGTAGGGTACCTTGCTCGATATAATCTGCTAGCAGCGTTGGCATTGCATCGGCATTCTCCATAAATTAGGTGCATATTAGCGTATTCTAACGCTGTATATGGTAGCGGCATAATGAATGCTAAACACTTGAAAATAAGGCAAAACTTCTTTAAAAAAACACAAAATCACAGTCTAAAATAATGCCAAGTCAGGTCAATTTCCAGGTCACTTAATTCAATCCAAAGTCGTTAGTATCAGAGCCACTTTAATTAAAACAGAACGGTGTGCAGTAAACAAAGAAGTAGAGCGTACTGACTTGCTGTGCTGCTGAGGACATTAATTACTTCTCTACCTGCATTAATGTTACTAAACAATTAGCATCTATCTATCTCCCTCTAACGTATAATCTCTCTATCTCTGTCTAACTTATGTTATCTTATGGACTACGCACATGTCTCATTCAAATTCTGAGAACTTGCAACAAAAACATTTGGGCTACATAGTAAAAGTGATTACTATCAACATTAACAATTTTCGAAATATGGTTGTTATTTTGCAATAGTACACCTAAGTATATTTTTGTGGCTAGTTTGCCTAGAATGTTATACCATTTTAGAATTGTAGTTAGTTGCGCCAATTTTTAATACTATTTGCCACAGTAGTGTCCATACTTTTTTTTTTCACTGTGATGAGTGAAAGTGAGCTGAAAGTCAAAATCTTACATAATTTATGAAAAAAACATAGTTTTGGTTGATTTTTGTGTAAAAACTATAGATATTCTGGAATTTTTAATAGTTGTGATCGATAGTAGTGCTACTTACCTTACCAATACAAAAAAAATCACAGAATTACTTGTAAAATTGTAGCAATGGCACTTAATAATATAATAAAAGATGTCGATTTTTAAAGAAATCGGTTTTTTTGTCGTAATGAAAAAAAAAATCAAGGTAGAATTTTTTTCTTTTTTGTTCTCGAGTAGTCATATGTAGGTCCACCTGCTGGTGCCGGCTTATCGTTGAATTTTGGGACACCCTGTATATGTCCCACTGTTGGGCTCGGGCTTCCTCCGTAATGGGAGGGAAATTAACCTACTATACCGCGCTAGTCAGACGTGTTGGTATAGGGTTTTGTTTTAAGTTTTCCTTCTCTTACAGTATAGAAGCCTGGATTTTAAAAAGAGGCAAAAAAGTTTCAGTAATTTGAATAATAGGGTCGTGTCATCGTTTAATACAATTCTAACTGCAAAGTTTGAGTATTAAATCTGTACAATGTGTAAATATTGACGGGTAGATGGCACACGTCTCCTTTAAAGACGAAAATATAATACGAATCGAAAATTGATTTGTTGTATGACAACAGGTCATGCTGGTGGAAGTGGTAGCACGATTGGAATGGATTTCTAATAGGTGTAAGTTCGAATCCCGTGACCTCGTCGCTGTCAGGAAGCGTCAGGAACTGAGACGCGGTCGCCACCTTCTGCGAGGCTGTCATCTCGCAGAAGGAGGCGGCGGAGCGATTCCGGGAAGATTCCCTCCATGCGGACTCGATCCGGCGCCGGCACCTCGGGAGGCGTAGGCGCGAATATCTGCGCCTGATGCCGCCCTAACTGAAGCTTCGGGTGATTGGACCGGCGAATAGTCCAGTCACCCGACGTGAGGCCACCGCGTGAGGACGACGCCCCGAACGCGAAAGCTGTCGGGGCGTCGAAACGAGAGGAACCCGCAAGGGTAAACCGACGGGCGGGCTAACGATGACAAAGATCGGGTACCGGTGGCCCGCTCGCACGGCGAAGAGAGGTGTTGGCAGAGTGGGTCTATGGGGTTACGCGCCGTCTCTTCCGTTGCCCCGGACCGATTTGGCGGGGCGCGACCACGTTCATAGACCACAGCAAAAAAAAAAAGGCGAGGTATTTGAAATCAAGTGTAATTCCTTAACTAATATTATATATTTAAATGTGAATGTGTTTGTTTGTTACGCTTTCAATTAATAGTCTTGGACGTTGTATATTTTTGAAATTAAACTTCTTTAGGCGAAAAAATTATGAGAGTGAAATTTTTAGGATGCGCGTGCATTGCTGTAACACAAAAGTAAAACAGGTTGAAGTTGGCCGCAAAACCGCTCATTAGTTCTCGAAAAAAGCTACCAACAAAATAGAAATAGAACCTCTTTCCAGTTTCTGCATTCACAACAAGTATTTTAGTTTTATACAAATGCGAATTATATGTGCTAATAAATTATATTCAGTAGTGATTTAAATTGAATATTTTGATTAATGTTAGTTACTATTCGTAAATGTTACTGAAGAAAATATGTTATTATTTTCAGTCCTTTTAAAATTTGATTGTAATTAATTATTTGCATACAGTTAAAAACTATTTTTTAATGATACCAATGAAGTATAACTTTTTCCGCGCGTACATAAATATGCGCATCCATTTCTTTATTTTTTGTTGTATATATTTTTTTTCTTATATATACATATCATCACGCCATATCCCTTGCAGGGTAGGCAGAGAGAACAGAGTGCCAGAGAACTCTATCCTTGCATACTTCACTCGCTTCTTCAACATTCATAATTCTCTTCACACACGCTCGCCGGTTTCGGAGACTCTCGACTCCTCTCTTCTTTCAGTACGTGAGCAATCTGGTCTAGGTAGGTGAGGCTCGGTCTCCCCCGGTACCTACATCCTTCCACTTTCGCATTGTATATCTTCTTTCTTCTTTTTTCTTATAATTTTGTATTTGACCTTTAAAAAATGAATCCTTAGTCGAAGAGCATCACTTCAGTAAGTGTTAGTATCAACAAACACTTACTAAATAGTGAATATGTACTAAAGCTAATACTAACTAAACATATATCCAATCAATTTGATTAAAATATGTAATTTAAAAAAAATCCACTGATTGTCTTGCCGGATCTTATCTGTTTGTGGCCCATTGTGAATGCTTGCCGACCTCGTGGTAGATTAATTTAAATTAATTAAAAAAAAAAAACAATGCAGTCGCGAGGACTGCCGATAGAAGTGAAATCTTAAAACTTTGAAAAAAAAAACAAAGACATAAAAATAAAAAGCGTGCCCCAGAGAATCCGTATGGGTGGGCCACCGATGACAAAGATCGGGTACCGGTGGCCCGCTCGCACGGCGAAAAGAGGTGTTTGCAGGGTGGGTCTATGGGTTGCGCACCGCCTCTTCCGTCGCCCCGGATCGATTTGGCTGGGCGCGGCCACGTCCATAGTCCACCGCAAAAAAAAATGGAGTACGTATGGGTGTGACCATACAATAAATACACATATTAAATATATTATATTATACACCATCAGTGTGGTGACGGAGTATGAATACAATTCACCACCACCTATCTTACCCGTGGGTGATCGCAAGAGATGACTAAGGGATATAAAACGCATATAACACCAAAAAAAAGAAAATACTCGGAAAAAAATATATTACCAGCTATGCCAACACGCCAAATCAATATAGTAGATCAATTTCCTTCCCATTATTGAGGAAGCTCGAACCCAACAGTGGGACATATATGAGCTGAGATGATGATGATCATAAACATCCTTTATTTTGTTAATAAATTATTTTTAAACATTTCTTTTTTGACTAAATAAAAGTCTGTTTATAATTCGTGTAATATATGTAATATTTCACACATTTAAAGAGTCGATTTATTAATAAAACATTTTATAATTTCATTGTTAGAATGTTACACGTCGAAATTCTTGGTACTGAATGGATATTTATCTCGTACGCGTCGTACAAAATGGAGGGAAGTGTGTTTAATAAATATGATTGTTGAAATGTTGACCTCTCGAGCAGTAGACAACATATACGCGTGAATTATCCTCAGATTTAGATAGATTTTGTCTTGGCACGACGTTCGTATCAATAGTTATATATTTATAATAATATTCTGCAGTATTTTAGTTTGATAATAATAATATTTTATATGTGTCTGTGTGTTTTTCTTAAATAATATGTGACAGAACCATTATTAACGTGATTCTAACATAAAAATTGATATTTAAAGTAAGTAAGATAAAATATTATTAATTTATTTATAATATTATTACTTCTTCCGTATGGTGACGGAGTAAGAATACAATTCACCACTCCCTATCTTACCCGTGGGTAAAAAAGCATATATCTAACACCTATGCGAGAGAAGGAAAACTCGAAACAAAACCCTATACCAATACGTCTGACTAGCGTGGTATAGAAAGTCAATTACCCGTCAATTACCCTACCATTAGGGAGGAGGCTCAAGCCCAACAGTGGGACATAGATTGGCTGAGATAATGGTGATAATTCTTACTTAATTTGCTACGAATTCTACTACTACTGTCCGTCTTTAATGACATCCTCTAACAATGGTCTACTAACCATTGTTAGAGGATGTCATTAAAGACGGCTTTACTTCAACCTGGGCCAACCCTATCTGATGACGTCTGGTCAACAATAATATTTACAAAGTGTATTGACGTCAACCAAACAACTGGTCTTATCATATGCTAATTTTTTTACAATATGTAGAATGAAAGAGTACACATCGTCGACTCCGTCCTGCCACCAGCGCGGCAGTGACGAGGACACGGCGCAGTACACGTTCGAGGTCTGCGTGACCTGGAATCAACAGCAACGAGTTTACAACTCATCGCTGTCATCGATGCCGACCTGACGCTGCCGGCCGTCGCGAAAGCGATGGTCGACAACGTCAGGAACTGGGACGCGGTCGCCGCCTTCTGCGAAGCTGTCATCTCGCAGAAGGAGGCGGCGGAACGAGCCCGGGAGGATTCCCTCCATGCGGACTCGGGCCGCCACCGGCACCTCGGGAGGCGCGAATACCTGCGCCTGATGCTGCCCTAACCGAGGCCTCTGGTGATCGGACTGGGAAATAGTCCGGCCACCGCGTGAAGACGACGCCCCGACGGCGAAAGCTGCCGGGGCGTCAACTCGAGAGGAACCCGCGAGGGTAAACCGCGGGGCCACCTTAGACAAAGATCGGGTACCGGTGGCCCGCTCGCACGGCAAAGTTTGCATGGCGGGTCTATGGGGTCACGCGCCCCCTCCTTCGTCACCCCGGACAAATTTGGCGGGGGAGACGTATCCACCGCAAGTAGTCTACCGCAAAAACAAAAAAAAAAGTATAACCGAACAAAAAAAACGACTCTGCATTTATTAATATATAGATTTATCTGTAGTACTGTATATTGTGAATGTTCATTGCGTATTTTTTTTTTAATTACACAAATTATGAAAGGTGATGGGATAAATGCTGACCGCTACGGACGGACGCGAGTTATTTAGTACGGCTAGTACTAAATAACTGGCGTAACTAAGTAACTTGTTCATATTATTGTACATATATCGTATAGAATTAAAAACAGCAATTTGTCAAAAAATAGATTATAATTAAAGTCGCTTAAAGATATTTAAAACAACTGTACTGCATTTCCTTTTTGCGTGTCAAAGTCGAATGGTGTCAGAAATCGGGCTGGCTACAGATATCAAGGAAGCGGTACCAGTGGCTGGCCCAATGGCGATGGGGAGGGAGTGCGGTGGGTCATAGCCCCCGCGTCGCCATTCTGCCGCTCCGGACGGAACGGATGGCGTCTGTCCAGAACATAGCCTGCCAAAAAATTAAAATAGTGTCGGAAATACAAAAATAAAAGTTCAGGGTCAAATCTGACTCATAGGTGGTGTAGTGGTTATGATGCCGACCTTCCGTGCCAGTGCCGTGGGCTCGATTCCTGCGCAGAACAACATTTTGTGCGATTCAAAAAGTATTGTTCTAAGTCTGGTTGTAATTTGTCTACGTTAATTATATGTTTGTAAAGTCCATGTAATACAAGGATTATTTCCTTAATGCAGAGTGGTCTTTAAAAAAACCTCGGTCAGTAATTTATTATGTACCTACATACATATTTATTATGTACCTACATAATACTATAATACATTATTGCAGCGGCCAGCAAAAGAGGCATAGATGGACGAACGTGTAAACGTAGTACGTAAGTTCATTAATTTCCAGTTGTGGCCACGGCTTGTATAGTGATTTTCTCAAATAATGCGCGGAAATTAAAACTAAGTTGTACTAAGTAGAACTGTATACATGACGAACAACGAACAACATTTTTCACGTGCTAAAGAGTTCATTTGTTTTTTTTTTTTTCATTATCCAACAGGTTACTTTTTCAAGCCAGTTCGAAATTTAAATAAAACTCTGACAAGTTGTCCATTTGGTTAACATAATATATTTTAAAGTAACTAATCGTTCCATTTTTAAAATACACGATTGATATGAATTTACATCACATACTTTTTTTTTTTTTGGCGGCGGGCTACGTAACGGTTACGTCCCGCTAATCCGTCCAGGGTGACAGGAGAAGCGGCGCACGACCCCGTAGACCCGCCCTACAACATACCTCTCTACGCATTGCGGGTGGGCCACTGGTACGCGTTTACATCACAGACTAATTTGAATTTACATATATAATTATTTTGACCGCTAAAACACGAAAAGGGAACCTCGAAACAAAAACCTATACTAACATCTGATCAGCGTGGTATAATAGGTTAATTTCCCAATTATGGAGAAGGCCCGAGCCAAGCAGTGTGATATAGCAGCTGAGATGATGAAATACAGCTCTATGTTATACATCATTCTCCTACTCTTATCCCAACTACTTGGGGTCGACACAATATGTACTCTTCTTTCATAGTATAATAGATACATAATGTAAAAGTTATTGGCAATAGTTTTATGACCAGCCGCCTGCCAGACGTCAACAACGTCCTTGGGAATGTAATTGTTGACCAAACGGCATCAGATGGAGTAGGCTCAGGTCGTTATAAGTTGGGCCACCGAAGTTAAAATCGAGTACCGGTGGTCCGCTCGCACGGCGAAGAGAGAAGGTTTTACGGTGGGTCTATGGGGTCACGCGCCGCCTTGCCGTCACCCCGGACCGATTCGGCGGGGCGAGACGCACCCATAGCCCACCAATAAAAAAAAAAAAAAAAAAAAAAAAAAAAAAAGGTCGTTATAAGTTTCTTAGTCGTCTTTTACGACATCCACGAGCAAAGTAAAGGTTGGTAGTATTCGTAGCTACCACACAGCTCTATGCTATACAAAAGTAATTAATATAATAAATAAAATATTACCCTGTAAATACAAAAGTTTTAATTCTATCATATCTTAACGCAATATCCTATCCAGTTTTGGTATTATCCATTACAGTTAATTATATAATATATCTACCAATTCAACATTTTATTGACATTATATGAACTTTGAAGATAAACGTTTATCAATACTATTCTTTTACATTTAACTTGTAAATATAAAATACTTTATAGATAATTAATTGACTTACTTGTTTTTTTAAACATACATTTCCGAAACCGGCGAGCGTGTATGAAGAGAATTATGAATGTTGAGGTAGCGAGTGAAGTATGCAGAGATAGAGTTCTCTGGCACTCTGTTCTCTCTGCCTACCCTGCAAGGGATATGGCGTGATGATATGTATATGTATGTATGTAGCCGGCCCAATGGCGATGGAGAGGAAATATGGTGGGATATGGAGCCACGCGCCGCCCTTTCGTCGCCCTGGAGGGCACGGACGACGGATATCCAGACCATAGCCTGTAAAAAGCAATGATTATAATACAAAGGCGTTATATTAACTGGGGCCTTATTTTTTTTTTTTCTACGGTCGGCGCATTCCTCGCACCACTCCGTCCGGGGCGATAGAGAGCTGTAAGCACGCACACCCGTAACCCACTCGTGACACCTCGCCTTCGTCGTTGGACCGACCACCGGAGCAGCTTGAACTTGACGTCAGTGGCCGGTCCGAAGAATACCCCCTGAGGGGTACCCTCTCGTTGACCGACGTGCCTCCCTCGGAGGACGTCGGTTTTTCCTCACGCAGTCAGCCTCTCGACGGGTGACGGACTAATTCCCCGGTCCAGTCACCCGATATTAACTTGGGACTAGGGCGTCATGGAACCTAAATCCATCACTGATGCGGAACAAAGGAAATCTTGTCATAAAACGCTGTACTCACATATCTCATTCTATTGTTACAGTAAGTTAATTTCTCTCTCACATTTGAGAAGGCCTGAGACCATGTGTATGTATCGAATGAAATGATGTAATAATCCTCATTCTCCTACTCTTATCCCAATTACTTGGGGTTGATACAATATGTACTCTTGTTTCATAGTACATCTTGTAAAAGTTATTGGCAATAGTTTTATGACCGGCCGCCTGCCACACGTCAACCCTCCTTGGGAATGTAATTGTTGACCAAACGGCGTCAGATGGAGTTGGCCCAGGTCGTTATAAATATGAATGATGATATAATATATGAATGATGATTTCAGAAAGCCCGAGACCATGTGTAAATATGTAGCGAGATGAATGATGTAACAATAAAAAAATATTAGGTAACATTAATAATATAAACATTTTAAGTAACCACCATTTTTTTTAAAGATCACCCTGCATTAAATGTCCTTGTATTGCCGGGGACATTACAAACCTATAATTTAACAAACACAAATTACACTCATACTCAAAACAAAAATGTATGTATGAATCACAAGGTTCAAAAAATTAATCTGTGTAGGAATCGAAACCATAACACTGGCACGGTAGGTCAGTATATACAAAACATCCATTAAGAAAAACTCTAAAATGCTGTGTGGTAGCGGCTACGAATACTACCAACCCTTACTTTGCTCGTGGATGTTTGCTCCGATGGTTCGGACATGTGGAAAGAATGCCGAAAGAACGTCTGGTTAAGAAGATATACAATGCGAAAGTGGAAGAATGTAGGTACCGGGGGAGACCGAGACTAACTTACCTAGACCAGATTGGTCACGCACTGAAGGAAGGTGGAGTCAAGAGTCTCCGAAACCGGCGAGCGTGTATGAAGAGAATTATGAATGTTGTCGAAGCGAGTGAAGTATGCAAGGATAGAGTTCTCTGGCACTCTGTTCTCTCTGCCTACCCAGCAATGGATATGGCGTGATGATATGTATGTATGTATGGATGTCGTAAAAGACGACTAAGTCTCCTCTCGACCTGGGCCAACTATCTGATGCCGTTTGGTCAACAATTACATTACCTAAGAGAGTTGACGTCTGGCAGGCAGCCAGTCATAAAACTATTGCCAATTACTTTAATAATATGTACTATGAAAGAAATCTACATATTGTATCGACCCCAAGCGATTGGGATAAGAGTAGAATGATGATGATGATGAGATTAAGAAAAACTAATGAACAGAACGAGTTAATAGGAATTAAAACAAGCCTTAAACCTGCGCATCATGTGCCTAAGCCTTATATCGTTCACAGCCGATCACCAGACAAGGGACAAAGCAATTATTTTTACAATATAATTAAGTTTTAAAATTTTATTTTCACAGTTCAACTACAAACAGTTACAATCAATATTTTATATACACTAGACGTATCAATAGTGAAAAATTTAAATCAAAATGAAACCAGTGGCAATTACTCTATGCGTGTTGGTGTTATTATCTTCTGTGCTATCTTCTACATACTTCTTTGGTGAACAAAATAAACTAACAAGACTGATATTCAGAGATAAAGTGAAATATGAAGCTATACCGTTGAAAAAGAGGATTAAAGTTTTCGATTATAATGGCACAATTCCTATAAAAGTAAGTGCGCTATTTTTATAATAATACTAGCTAATGCCCGCGGCTTCGCCCGCGTAAAAGGTTATTTTCCTAAAGATTTTCATCCCCTATTTTTGTTTTACCTCTAAGGGTAATTTATTACAAAATTTTAATGTTATATTTATTTATATCTAATCAATAGCCTAAAAATAAGTTTCAAGTTTCTGGTTTTAAAAATGAAGATACTTCCTTACAACTTTTCATCCCCCTTTACAACCCTTTTTGCATTAAAAAGTAGCCATGTCCTTTATCAGGCTCTAGAATATCTGTGTACCAAATCTCATTTAGATCGGTTCACTAGTTTTGGCGTGAAAGAGCGACAGACAGACAGAGTTACTTTCGCATTTATAATATTAGTAAGGATTATAAAAATTATCCGCGTGATGACTGAGTAAGAATACAATTCAACATCCCGTGGGTGATCGTAAGAGATGACTAAGAGATATAAAACGCACATAACATGCAAGAGAAGGAAAACTTGAAATAAATCCTTATTTGAAATAAAACTACTTTTACGGATTCTAGCGCGTTTGTATTTGATTTATAATTTCCCGACGTTTCGAACACTTTACAGTGATCATGGTCACGGGAGGACTGAGGTGTCTTACGTCCAATATGTCATTGTTATTACAGAAATTTATTTATATCTACCCTATAAGATATTAAATTTTGACCCACATTTTTATACAAAATTAATACATATTATAGGGTAGATATAAATAAATTTCTGTAATAACAATGACATATTGGACGTAAGACACCTCAGTCCTCCCGTGACCATGATCACTGTAAAGTGTTCGAAACGTCGGGAAATTATAAATCAAATACAAACGCGATAGAATCCGTAAAAGTAGTTTTATTTCAAATGTGTAATACTCGCGTAAACATTAGAAGTCATTATAAATCCTTATACCAACACGTCTGAGCAGCGTGGTATGATGGGTCAGTTTTCCTTACATTGCGGAGGAGGCTCGAGCCCAACAGTGGGACGTGTGTGAGCTGATGATGATTATAAAAATATATAATTAGTAACTTTATATATCTGCTACATATAAGTGGGTGTAGTAAAAGACGCCTTTTTTTTGTTTTTTTTTGCGGTGGGCCATGGACATGGTCGCGCCCCGCCAAATCGGTCCAGGGCGACGGAAAAGGCGGCGCGCAACACCATAGACCCACCCTGGAAACACCTCTCTTCGCCGTGCGAGCGAGCCACCGGTACCCGATCTTTGTCTTCTGTGGCTAGTAAAAGACGCCTCGGGAATATGGTATGCCTATGAACATGAGAAGGAAAACTCAAAATAAAACCCTCTACCAAACACGTCTGATCAGTCAATATCCCTCCTATTGTGGAGGAGGCTGGAGACCAGCAGTGGGACGTATATGAGCGGCAGTAAAGGGATATAATATGTATACTACATTTATTCTATTATATTCGAAGGAATCACGATATAAAAATTTTATACCAACACGTCTGACCAATCTCGTGTAGTAGATTAATTTCTATTATGAATAAGGCTCAAATTCAGCAGTGGAGTATACAAAATTATCTATATTATGATGAGTTAAGAACACATCGCGTTACTATCCACTTACTTGTCCATAATATACTCCAGATAAGGGATCACCATAAAAATATTCAGTAGGTTAATAATAGTTAGCTGTGTGGTAGCGGCTACGATTACTACCACACCTTACTTTGCTCGTGGATGTCGTAAAAGACGACTAAAAGCCTATAAAGACGACTAAAAGACCTGGGCCAACTCCATCTGATGCCATTTGGTCAACAATTATATTCCTAAGGAGGGTTGACGACTGGCAGGCGGCCGGTCATAAAACTAATGCCAATAACTTTTACAATATGTAGTATGAAAAAAGAGTACATATTGTATCGACCCCAAGTAATTGGGATAAGAGTAGAAGAATGATGACTCTCTTGCGAAACTTATAATACTAATTGCAATTGCCAAATCGCATGCCGAGCGTATCTGTTATAGCATTATCTGGCTTCTGGATAAGCCAGTAAGTCAACAGCCTAATGGATGGATGAATGAATATATTTCGTATAATGAGCATTGAATTGACTCTAAAGATAGCATAGATATTCAGATACCGTCCTACCATGCCAAGGATTCAATTCTCAACACTGTATAAGCCACAAATTTATGTAATTTGTGTCCGTTAATTTCATATTTGTAAAATGCTCCGCAATGCAAGGACTATTTAGCAAATGTAGTCTGTCTTTAAAAAAAAAGACTATGAGCAATATGACAATGTGATTTCATATCTCTTGTAAGAGAAGAAAAGCTCTTATCGTAGCTGTACAACCCTTTACTTATTGGGTGACTAGTCAATATTGCTTTCTGTCTCCCGTTTTGCCTGGGAGGGAAGTGGAATCACTCTTTTCCAACTCCTCCTCTTTAATTTTTCTAATTATATTTGTTGCGGGTTCCAAGACAATTAGTATCATCTTCCGGGACTGCCTGAGGATCAAACCTCGGTGTCATTTATGGTGACCTGAACCCTGTAAGCTAGTACAGGAGTTACAATGGTGGGAATGTGTGGTGGGATTAGAAGAAAAGCTCAAAAAAGTACGAGATCCACCAGTCTATCAATCGAAGTACAGTAAGACAGTTTAGGGATTATTGTGGTAAACTCTTACCCAATTATAGAATAAGAGACGTTTTCTCGTCTTAAACTAACTTGATGATCCAGAATATCATAAGAAGAGATAAAAAGTATTCATAATAGGTATATATGATAATAAGTTGCTATTAAAATTGTATTGAAAATTTGTTGAGTAACCTTGACCTATAAACCTTGGACCACTTCGTTATTCAAGTCAATAGTCCTAACAGTTAATTCCTTGGCCGTGAACTATAATTACTAATTCAGATTGTTGTCTACAAACTCTTGTGTTTACGAGCTAACTGTGTGATTCATCATTATCACAGCCCATATATGTCCCACTGTTGGGCTCGGGCCTCCTCCGTAATGGGAGGGAAATTAACCTACTATACATCGCTGGTTAGACGTGTTGGTATCGGGTTTTGTTTCGAGTTTTCAATCTCTTACATAGATGTTATATGCGTTATATACGTTTTATATCCCTTAGTCGTCTCTTACGATCACCCACGGGTGAGATAGGGGGTGGTGAATTGTATTCTTACTCTGTCACCACACGGACAGTGTGTGATTATGGAGTCAAGACTTAAAGATATCCTCAGTCTGCGAGTGTCGTAAGAAACGTCCGAAGGGACTCGTGTAGATTACGTATCAATGCAAAATTAGTAAAAAATTTAAATGAAAATAATACAAATTATTGAAATTTAGCATTTAATATGCTTGATTATTTATAAAAACTCGATTAGGAACGAAAAAACAGTGTCGGGTAGATGACACACGTCTCCTTAAAGACGAAAATATAATACGATGCGAGAATTGAATGTCCTACAATAGTTCACGGTGGTGCAAGTGGCAGCACGATTGGAACGGATTTCCAATAGTTGTGGGTTCGAATCACTTGTGACAATCATTTTTCGATCGTAATCGGGTTTTTATGAAAATAATATATTAAAAAAACTTAAAAACCTCTGCTCTGCAACGTTGTGTTTTAATTATTACGAAGGAAGAATATGTATAAGCAATATGGGTATTAAATATATGGGCTTAAAGAGTAGAAAAAAATAATGACATTACCTAATTTCAATATGGTCATCTATCTATTTCTTCTCAGCTCTTCAATATGATATGTATTAAATTTTCCGTGTGGTGACGGAGTAAGAATACATTTCCCCACCCCATATCTTACCCGTGGGTGATCTTACGAGACGACTAAATAATATAAAATGCATATAACATCTACGCAAGAGAAGGAAAACTCGGCACAAAACCCTACACCAACACGTCTGACCAGCGTGGTATAGTAGGTCAATTTCCCTCCCATTATGGAAAAGGCTCGAGCCCAACAGTGAGACATATATGAAATGAGATGATGATGAAATAAAATGGCTTAAAGAGTAGAAAGTAATAAAATTAATGTACATAATCACACTAAATTCATTTTAAAATTTATTTCATAATGACAAAAAAAATACTTTTACGAAATAATACATATTTTTATTTTTTTCAGGCGATAAGCTGTTACGACTATCAGAACAGTGATGCTTCAGTCAATATCACTGAAGGCGGTATCGGGTACAATCACGTCACGTTAAGATTGAAAAGCCAACGAAGTTATAGACTTGATTATGCGATAGAAATCTACGCATAACGCCATCTATTCGTCTTGTTAGTTACTACTAAGTTAAATTAACATGATTAAGGACCGATTTTTCAGATAAACATTTATTTATATGTTAAAATATATTCATCCATCCTATTATTTATGTTACGAGTTATGAATACAAAAATTATCACCACCAGCGTAGCTTAACTTAAAAGAACTCCTGTATTGAAATGTGCTAGGGGTTAAAAGGACCACCGAAGTTAAAATCGAGTACCGGTGGTCCGCTCGCACGGCGAAGAGAGAAGGTTTTACGGTGGGTCTATGGGGTCACGCGCCGCCTTTCCGTCACCCCGGACCGATTCAGCGGGGCGAGACGCACCCATAGCCCACCAATAAAAAAAAAAAAAAAAAAAAAAAAAAAAAAAAAAAAAAAGGGGTTAAAAGGAGGAATTTTGTTTTCAAAGAAACAAAAAACGCTCGAATTGAACTAAAATCTATTGATTATAAGTAAATTTGCTCCTAGGAGCTAAGTTAGATCAACAATTGAAATCCAAGATACGCTTTTCTTAATGTAATTTTTAAATAAAACGGTTGTGTGAGCAACTATTCTCAAAGACGTAATTTTAGGCATTTTTGGTTACACATTATCGGAGCCCCTGCAGGCCTGAGACACTTAGTATGCAGATTTGGCTGCACAGATGACATACTCGTTAAGATAGTGATCTACCGTGTCAGTGTCACGGATTCGATTCATACGCAGGACAATACTTTGTGCGAGCCTCATATTATTTTTCTGTGGAATTTGTCTTAGTTGATTAGGGGACGTCCGTTAATCACGTGATCATTTTTTTTTAAATTTTTTAATCCCCACCATGGTGATACGTGGTGAGGTTTAACACTATGACCCCCCTCCCCTACCAACATCACGTGAATTTTTAGTACCTACAAAGATAGCCTCAATATAATAGATATAGATAGAGATAGAGAAGAATAGCTCATTATATTCTCGGTTTTTTGCTTTTTTATACTTCGCAAAAAGGTCTTTATATAGATCACCTACTTTAAACTTCGTTCGTTGACTAGCAATGGCAAGTCAAAGTCACACTACACGCCGCTTTTCAGTTTAGAAATCGCAGCGTTTGACGAAAAATAAATACACGTGATATCTTACTACACCACATACCACCCTCCCCCATTCCCCTTGTGATATTTCGTGATTTTTTGTCGAACTCCTCCCCCCCTTTCAAACCTCACGTGATTAATGGGCAACCCCTTATATGTTTGTAAGGTCCTCCGTGATACAAATATATTTTTTTTTATTGCAGAATGTTGTCTATTAAAAAAAGGGGTTGTCAATTGGTGTTATAAGTTAAAATGCTAAAAAAAGATCACGTGATTAATGGACGGCCCCTTATGTATATTCGTCACATATTTTTAATATACGCGGAATAACAGTCGCTTCAACTCTTTTTCATGCAAACTTTTCACCACATAAGAGTCAGAATATCAAAGCACTTCTATAAAAAGTTTCTCTTCTAAAAAGGGAATTAATTATGTTTAAAGACTGCAACATCGGTCCTAAAATCACTGTTCGTCTTTTATAAGAAACTTGTACTTAGGATATTTAGTTCATTAAATTGATATTTTTTAATAAATTAATTAATTATAAGTGTTTATATTTATTTAAAAACGTTATTCTCCTATACATAATTCAATAACAGTCATTATCATGATCATCACAACCCACCAAAACTTACAACAAAGAGTAAAGTTATTAAACTGGAAAAGAGTGGCAACTCCATGATAAAATATGCATGTATGGAAGGTGCTGCTACCCAGAGTTTACGCGGTGAACTAAAGTTGAAGTGATATATATACATATCTACATGTGTATGTGTAATTATATAGAATTTTCTTTTACTATGAAAGCTACCCTGAAATATAAAAAAAACATATCAGCTGATAACGAAGCAATAATAATATCAGCTTAACAATGAAAATTGAGATAATTTTCAGAAAGTACATCAATAACCGTAAATAGATTGATGACAATAAGTACCTACGCTAGGAACAAAAAATAACAATTCTCAGTTGTCAAACGTTTGACATACAGGACAAAATGGCAGCAGTTAAGTTTGTACAAACAATCTGTAGGCGGCGCGACGGTCAGTAGAAATAAGTAATGTTTTAAGTGTGCCCCCCCAGGCTTACAATCAGGAGATTTATCACATGTGGTATCCTGTTCTTCGTTGATGTTATGATATAAGTTTTCCAGGTAAGCTACTGACCATTCTCCATAGTCGGCTTTTACGTTTTCCATGAAAACTAAGTTTTAGTAACATTATTAATTCGTCACGGTACTGTAAATATAGATATTCTGCCGAAAATGATAATAATGATAATTCGTTCCAAAATAATATGCATTGTTATAGACTTAGAGTACGATATGATCCAAGAAATATAGATCTAAATATATACACGGTGACATTTATGTCGTCTTACATAAGCAGTTCAGTTAACGTATCCAGTATCTACTATTCATTCGTACAATTAAAAGGTTAAAAAAAATATTTACTGGAATATTTTTTTACTAAAAATTATTATAAATAATTACTAATTAAAATAGTAAGAGAACAGCATGTAGCGAGCGGTAGGCTACCTACTCGACATAACCTACGTACTGTGTAGGTACTACGACCGTTTACCGCGCTGCCCGCACCGATCATTCACCTTACAGCTGATCGGGACATCGTAGCGGACCTAGCGTAGCGTAGGTACTCTTTGGAATAGCAGTCCACGTGGACTTCGTAGCTGTGATTGGCTAACGTAGTTACATTAGGCAATCATTATCATGCGGAATGTCGTATGATTTCTTTTGTTTAAAATGTATATAATATACAGATTGTTACAAAATCATCATCATCACAGTCCATATATGTCCCACTGTTGGGCTCGGGCCTCCTCCGTAATGGGAGGGAAATTAACCTACTACACTACGCTGGTCAGAAGTGTTGGTATAGGGTTTTGTTTCGAGTTTTCCTTCTCTTGCATAGATGTTATATGAGTTTTATATCCCTTAGTCGTCTCTTACGATCACCCACGGGTAAGATAGTGGTGGTGAATTGTATTCTTACTCCGTCACCACACGGATAAATATGAAATGTTACAAAATATTAACTTTAATTTATTTTATTTTGTTATTAGGGTTCCGTACCTCAAAAGGAAAAAACGGCACCCTTATAGGATCACTTTGTTGTCCGTCCGTCCGTCTGTCCGTCTGTCTGTTTGTCAAGACTCTTTTTCTCAGAAACGCGTGGAGGTCCACGCGTTTCTGAGAAAAAGAGTCTTCAATCAAGCTGAAATTTACATCAAATACTCAAGTCTACTGTCCCTTAAAGCTGTGAAAAAATTAAACTTCTAAGCCAATGCAATCAAAAGATACAGACGTTTATGCCGCAAATTTTCGACACTCGCAAGGAAATAAAAACCTGGGGGTACTATCCCAGAAACCTCCACGCGGTGTACCCTGGCTGCGGGCGGCGGTCCCCAGTTCTTCTGTTGTACTGTCGTCCGTAGCGAATATCTGCGCGATTTCGCTCCTTACTCTACTACAGTCGTAGTAGAGGGTATAGGACGCGAAATATTGGGACGGGCTCAGTCATTCATTCATTTGAGGGCTGGGCAGGCACATGCCACCGCCCACACATCGTAAACCTGGTATCTTGCTTCAGGACACGTTGTCTTGAGGCGTAGTATCAGGAGCGAGGGTCTTGGCTTAACCGCCCGGACCGCGAGGAAGACAACCTCTATAAAGAGTTCGAAGTAACATTCGGACTCGGAAATCACCCAGAATCTTAAGTTCTGGCGTGCGGCGAGAAGATGCATGGCAGATGGGTTGTTCTGTTCTTAGCACGCTCCAGCCAGGGTACCGGCTGCCCCCCTGGTTGGTAAATGTAGGCTTGCCCGGGTAAAGGGATCTCTGCCCGGGTCGACGTAATGTATCTCCCATTCTCGTGGGATTCATAATGGATACGCAAAATTTAAATACTTTTAAAACCGACGGGGATCGTAGTGATCCTCACCCCATGGCCCGGTCAAGCCGATCAAAAACTGACCAAGACGACGCCTCGTCCTTAGGACTTGAGGCGTCCGCCGAGGGCCCGGCACAAACCGTGGAGGCCCAGAAGAAGAAGAGGAGGTCGCCTCGAAAGTCTCGGGGCAACGGCCTGAGCCACAAAAGGCGGCTGGAGGAGCGGCGAGCGCGCAGGGAGGCTGCCGCTGCTGAAGAGAAGAAGGACGGTAGACTCGCAGCAGAGCCGTCGACGGACGAGGGCGACAGCGATGTCGCAGAGCCGTCCGAAGACGAGGGCGGCGGATCTACCGTCAGAATGGACGAGGGCGGTGATATTCCCGCAGGGCCGTCCAAAAAGGACAGTGGGTCGGCTGGTGAAGGCCCCACTAGGTCGTCGGCGCGTCTAGCAGCAAAGACGCCGCCGGCGACCGCGACTAAGAAGGAGGAGGCCCTCCCCTCGCAGGTGCGAAAGCGCCCCCTGAGTAAGGGAGGCAGCTCGAGCGCCGAAACCGAGGGGAGCGTGGCCAACATGCCTCCACCCAAGATCCAGGCCTCCCGAAGAGGGCGAGGGACCTCGGTCATGGAAAGGGCGGCGGCGGTCGCTGTCCGCGCCGGCGAGGCCACGGATCTGCAGGCCGAAAATGTCCGCCTTAGAGGCGAGATGTCAGGCCTGCGGACCCGAAACCGGAACCTGGGCGACATGCTGGCGGAAATGCGTCGGGCAAACCGCCAGCTGTTGATAGACGTGGCCGACCTCAAGGCGCAGGTGGCGCTGTTCGTGTCACCCGCGCCAGCCGCGCTATCGGCCAGGGCCGGCTACTCGGCGGCCGCTGCGGCGCCAAAGCCACCTCGCGCTGCGGCGCCGACGACGTTGGGTGATGGCGTCACGGTCACACCCGTCCCCGCGGCGAGGAAGACGCCTGCCCCCGCGAAGCGCGCGCCGCCGGCTGACGCTGGCGCGGTCGCCGCGGCGAAACTGCCTGTCCCGGTGGTGAGGTTGACGCCTCTCCCCGCGGACCGCTTGCCGCCGGCTAGCGCCCCTGCGGCGCCAAAGCCGCCAGGCGCCGCGGAGCGTCCGGCACGACTGCCGTACCCGAACAGGGTTGGCAGGTAGACGAACGCGACAGAAGGAGTCGCGGCCAAAGGAGGAGAGCGGAGGCCAAGCGCGCCGCTGAGGTCCCCGCTCCTCAGGCAGGAGCCGGACGGAAGAAGGGACCGCGCAAGGGGCTCAAGTCGCCGAAGACGGCCGCAGTGGTGATCACTGTGCTGCCCGAGGCGGCCGAGAAGGGCCTCAGCTACGAGGCCGTCTTGAGGAAGGCCCGGCGGGAGCTAGACGT
This sequence comes from Lymantria monacha, assembly GCA_905163515.2. NCBI lineage: Eukaryota > Metazoa > Arthropoda > Insecta > Lepidoptera > Erebidae > Lymantria > Lymantria monacha. The sequence goes on along the minus strand of LR991104.1, from coordinate 20,272,200 downwards.
CTCCGATATTGGAGGCGTCGAAGCCAGGACCCGCAAGGCCCGGACGGGGGCTCGAATTCTCGAGTTCCCAGGGGCCGAGGGCGCCAAGACGGCTGACAGCGTGGCCGAGAAGCTGAGAGGTTTGTTCGACGAGGAGGGTGGCATCAAGATCGCCAGGCCCGTCAAGTGCGCCGAAATGCGCATTTCGGGTTTGGACGATTCAGTGAAAGACATCCGGGAGGCTATTGCCTCGAAAACCGGGTGTCCCATAGACACCGTCCGGGTCGGTGCCATTCGCCCCGGTCCGGGTGGCGTAGGTGCTGCCTGGGCGCAGTGCCCGGTGGAGTCGGTCAGGCAACTGGCCGGCTCAGGCAGGCTCCTCGTGGGCTGGAGCTCGGCGCGGGTAACCGTGCTTGAGCACCGGCCTGCGAGGTGCTACAAGTGCATGGCGGTCGGACACACTCGACCGACGTGCACTAATTGCTTCGACTGCGGCGGATTGTGTTTCCGCTGCGGTCAGACCGGGCACGTAGCGGCATCTTGCGCCGCCCCGCCCCACTGCCCCGCGTGTGCGGCGGGCAATAAGCCCGCCAAGCACCGCATGGGCTCTGGGGCGTGCAAACCTCCAGCTTCGGCCCCAAAGGCGCGGGACGGCCCTACGACCACGGCCGCTCCCGCTCCTAGCGCGGTCCGATCGCCCGCTGGCGAGGTGGTCATGGATACAACCCGATAATGGGTACACCATCCATGCACCTCCTCCTGCAGGCCAACACCAACCACTCCGCCGGAGCGCAGGATCTCCTCCTGCAATCCATGGCGGAGTGGTCGATTGGTGCAGCCGTAGTCGCGGAACCGTACGCCGTGCCTGATCGCCCCAATTGGGTGGTCAGTCGAAACGGTACCGCGGCAATCGTCGTCTCAACGCAGCGGCACTTCCCGTCCTTGTCCCTTTTGGATAGGGGCGAGGAATTTGTCGCGGCGGAGTGGGGAGGGGTCACGCTCTACAGCGTATACCTCTCCCCCACTAGGAGGATGGACGATTTCGGGGCCTCACTCACCACCTTGGAGGCCTCGATACGGCGACTGGCACCGGGCCTCGTCCTGGTTCTGGGGGACTTTAACGCCAAATCCACGGCGTGGGGGTCCCCTACGACGGACGACCGCGGGCGGGCGGTCAACGAGTGGGCGGCTTCACTGGGACTCTGTGTTCTGAACAGAGGCTCGGTGAACACGTGTGTGCGGCGGCAGGGCGGGTCGATAGTGGACTTGTCGTTCGCTAGCCCCGCTGTCGCGCCACGGGTGAGGAACTGGAGTGTCCTGGAGGAGGCGGAGACCCTGTCGGACCACCGGTACATCCGGATGGAGGTCTCCCCCCGGGAACCCGGTAGGGGTCACAGGGCGGACGGAGCTCCCGCGTTTCCGCGGTGGGCTGTGGGTCGTCTTGACAGGGATCTACTGGTGGAGGCGGCCATTGTCAGCACGTGGCTGTCCTCACCACCCCCAGCGGATGGAGTAGACGCTGAGGCTGTCCGCATTCGCAGTGCGTTAACGCAGATCTGCGATGCGGCCATGCCCAGAGTGCGGCGGCGTCCACCTCCGAGGCAGGGGGTCTACTGGTGGTCCCCAAGACGTGACCCCTGGGGTCGCCCATATCGCGCGGCGCTGAACAAGCTTCGCGCGCGGCCCCCCCCCCTCACCGAGACCCTCCAGCCCGACTTCCTTCGTAGGGTGGTCGAGGAGCTGTTTCCACGGCAGTCGGAACACACGCCCCCGGTCATGGCTCCGCCAGATCAGGACCGGGAGGCCGACGACGACGAGAGTGTTCCGCCCGTGACGGAGTCGGAAGTGGGGGCGGCCGTGGCGAAGATTCGTTCCGCCACCACGGCCCCCGGCCCGGACGGAATTCCAGTCCGGGTGCTGACGTCGCTCCTCGAGCACTTCGAGCCTCGCCTCAGGCAGCTGTTCAACGCCTGTCTGACGTCTGGACGGTTCCCTGAGTGCTGGAAGGAAGGGAGGTTGGTTCTCCTGCCAAAGCCGGGACGGTCCCCGGATTTGCCGTCGGCCTACAGGCCCATCGTGCTCCTCGACGATGTGGGTAAGCTGCTGGAGCGTGTGCTCGCTGCCCGCATCGTCCGACACCTGGAGGAGGTGGGGCCCGATCTGTCGGACGCTCAGTATGGGTTTCGGAGGGGGCGTTCGACCATCGGGGCCCTATTACGCCTGAGGCAGGCGGCCGCGGAGGCCGTTGCCGGGAAGGGAGTGCTGTTGGCGGTGTCGTTGGACATCGCCAACGCATTCAATAGTCTGCCATTCGGATGCATCAGGGAGGCGCTCTGGTTCCATGGAGTGCCCCTGTACCTCAGGCGGCTGGTGGCAGACTATTTGGAGGGCCGCAGTATCCTCTGCGCGGGTCCCGCAGGGGACATTGTGCGGACGCCCATGTCGTGCGGCGTTCCACAGGGGTCGGTTCTGGGGCCGACTCTGTGGGACATCGGGTACGACTGGGCGTTGAGAGGGAGTCTCCCCCCCGGGCTGAGCTTGGTGTGCTACGCTGACGACACGCTCGTCACAGCCCGGGGCAGGACACTCGAAGAGGCGGCGAGCCTGGCCACTCTCGGCACCGAGGAGATGGTCAGGCGGATCGAGGCGCTGGGGCTCAGGGTGGCCCTAAATAAGACGGAGGCCCTACTTTTCCATGGGCCCCGTGTGAGGCTGCCCATCGGCGCCTCGATAGTGGTAAACTCCATCCACAACAGCATCCAGGCCCATATGAGGTACTTGGGTCTGGTGCTCGACGGGCGATGGTGGTTCCGGGAGCATTTCCGACAGATTGCTCCCCGGCTTGTCGGCGCGGCGTCCGCCCTTTCTCGACTCATGCCGAATGTGGGCGGACCCAGTTTTGAGGCCCGACGGCTGTATGCGGGGGTCATCCGCTCGATGGCCATGTACGGCGCACCCGTGTGGGCGAGGGCTCTGAACGCCCAGCTCAGGGCGGTTCTGTGGAGGCCACAGAGAGCCATGGCGGTCAGAGCCATTCGCGGGTACCGCACGGTGTCGACAGAGGCGGCGCGCCTGTTGGCCGGGACACCCCTGTGGGACCTAGAGGCGGAGATGCTCTCCGACCTCTACCGGCGGGTTATCACAGCGCGCGAGGAAGGTGGCTTCCCATCGTTGAGCGAGATAGCCACCTGGCGCGTGGATGCCCGCCGAGACGTCATCGCCCGTTGGGCTACGCGGCTGGAGAGGCCTAGGCACGGTGTGGAGACCGTTGAGGCCCTCCGGCCCGTATTGATAGAGTGGATGGAGCGGCAGCACGGAGTCCTCACCTTTCGGCTGGTGCAGGTATTGACGGGGCACGGGTGTTTCGGGTTGTACCTGCACAGGGTCGTGTATAGGGAGTGGACTCCGGCCTGCCACCACTGCAGGAGTGACGAGGACACGGCGCAACACACGCTGGAGGTGTGTCCGGGATGGGAGCGGCAGCGCCGTGACCTCGTCGCTGTCATCGGTGCCGACCTGACGCTGCCGGCCGTCGCGAGAGCGATGGTCGACAGCATCAGGAACTGGGACGCGGTCGCCGCCTTCTGCGAGGCTGTCATCTCGCAGAAGGAAGCGGCGGAACGGGCAAGGGAGGATTCCCGCGCCCCGGGCCGCCGCCAGCGGCCGGGGCGGCGCAGGCGCGAATACCTGCGCCTGATGCCGCCCTAACCGAGGCTTCGGGTGATCGGACCGGGGAATTGTCCGGTCACCCGACGTGAGGCCACCGCGTGAGGGCGACGCCCCGACGGCGAAATCTGTCGGGGCGTCGACGAGAGGAACCCGCGAGGGTGAACCGCCGGGCGGGCCACCGAAGTTAAAAATCGGGTCCCGGTGACCCGCTCGCACGGCGAAGAGAGAGGAGTTTTTACGGTGGGTCTATGGGGTCACGCGCCGCCTTCTCCGACACCCCGGACCGATTTGGCGGGGCGAGACTAATCCATAGTCCACCAAAAAAAAAAAAAAAGGAAATCAAAACCTACAGGGTACTTCCCGTAAACTCAGAATCTTGAAATTTGATACGACGCAACGTCTTATAGCACAGATAAAGGAAAAATTGTGAAAACCGTATATTTTTAATTACATCATATAATAAAAATATTTTTAATAATTTTAAACTTACTACCCTTTTCCTCATGAACACGTAGAGGTATTAAATTGAAATTTATATCAAATACTCAGATCTATAAGACCTTTAAGCTGTAACAAAATCTAACTTCTATGTCAACGCAATCAAAATAAATAGCAATTTAAGCCGCATATTTTTAAAATACGCAACTACTCGCAAGATAATCAAAACCTAAAGGGTACTTCCAGTCGACCTAGAATCTTGAAATTTCGCATGAAGCAACGATTTATAGCATATGTAAAGAACAAATTCCGAAAAACCTTAAATTTTTAGTTACATCACATATTTTTTTTAGTTTTACGGAACCCTTCGTGCGCGAGTACAACTCGCACTTGGTCGATTTTTTTTATTACTACCACTATTGAACAATTAAATATGTTAGATATTTAAATTACTGAAATTTAGCATTTAATATGTTTAATTATTTATAAAACCCGATTACGAATTAATTAAGATTATTTTTTTTTTAATTAAATAAAAAAATTAAAAATTATGTTAGATATGTTTTTATGGTTGGATACTTTTATGGCACTTCTTTTGTAAGACGATATAAATGTCACGGTGTATATATTGGTTCGATGAAACACGATTTTTGACTCTACAGTCTGTCAGTGTCTCTCGTTTCATAAATTTTATTCTTTGTATACCGTAAACAAACTTTTGTCTTCATTCGTCATAGCGTCTACGACTCATGTTTTTTAGTAACAAGCAGCTCATTATCAAATCGACTCCAGGTCATTCTGGTCGTAAATATGTCCCATTTAATGATGAATAATGTACCTAATTGGAGGTCAACAAGATATGGAATTGTACCGAAATATGTTACAGTATCCTGTTATTGTTATTCTATTACTTATTATATCCTGTTACTAAGAGGCTATTCATAAATTATGTAAGGCGTTTTGACTGATTACTATATTTTCTTACAATAGGCAGGGGGTAGTAAACCTGACATTACGTAAGTTATTAAATTCAGAATTACTAAATTTGGTCAAAACTGTGATAGATAGAGAGAATAAGATTAATGCTATAGCAGTGAGTTAATGATACTTGTAAGAAGATTGTAATAAAATATATTTTCAGAAGAAACGGAGTTATATTTAATCAATAGGGCTTTTCCTACAAAAAATCTTATTAAGGGGCAGGGGGGAGTAGTTGCAATGTTATGATGTCTTACGGTAGGGAGGAGGGGGTCAAATCATTCTTCAAAATCCCTTACGTAATTTATGAACGGCCTCTAAGCTACCGTGACGAAACGTGTCATTACGGATTAGGAATACATTCTAGACATAAATACATTTTTTTAAAGACAATACCCCCAAAGAAATTATCCTTGTATCGCGGAGGACTTTACAAACATACAATTTAACGGACACAAATTACACCCATATTTAGAACAATAGGGAATATGCACGTGACACCAAAATGAACAAAATATTTTTATTTGTAATCTTTATTGCTTAAAAAACATACCTATACAATTAATTTTGAAATTCATCATTATTTAATAGTGAAATTTAATTATCAAAAATCGGCTTATTTGAAATTTGCTCGCTAATTTCTAAAACGCAATGCGATTGGTTGTTCAAAACGTGACGTCATCGTACGCTCGAGTCTTATGGTATCAAGGTGTTTCTAGTAATTATTTTGTATCGTTACCCAGTTATTTCATGAGTTATTAGTTTTCTGTGTTCAAGTATTAATCCTTGTGAATGAGAGACTTAACAAAGGTCACTTTTTCTCCCTGTTCTAATGCCATTATATTGTATTGCATATAATTCTCTGTATCTGAAACCCAATAGAAAGATAAATAATAAAAGAGAATAAATACTATAAATAGTTACATGTTTTCATTCATAGTTGTCATAGATGACTAAACATATATTACTTTTATGGATAAAGACCCATGTACGTATTAGATATTGAGAATATCTCTTTAAGAACTACGTAAACGAGGTAGGTATGTGTACGTCGAAGTTTGTTAACAAAACAAATATGTGCATGTAATTAAGGAAAAATAAATCTTTTATGTACTTCATCACTTCTCTAATGTGTTTGCTTACGTTAAAATGATTTTCACAACAGTATAAACTGCTCAAACACGACACATTGTCTGTTCTCATCGCCTTGCACCATTTTTTTTATATTTATTACATTTCTCGGCATAAGAAAATATACTTTGTTAGATGCAGTTTTGATAATATTTTGGCACATAGGAACGATACAATATTTATAATACGGTTTTCTGTTCTTTACCATGGTAGTAAGTTGACGTTACACTCACTTTTTTAATTTTCAATAACTTCGGGAATCAAACATTTCGTTGTTGACATTCAACTTGTGTGTGTATTCTGACGTCACAGAAGCGCGCCGTAATAGCCGCGTTCAAATCGCCCAAAAATGATAGTGATTTTAATATATTTTTTTTAGCTTAAAGGTTTATATTTTGGATGTGTTATATTTATTTTTGGTAATGTAATAACTAGTAGAAACGTTTAAAAAAAATGAAAAAAAAACATGCATATTCCTCATTTGTGGATCGCTCAAAGTGACGTCCGACGTAGAAATCGAACTAATGACATCGACACCGTAAGTCAGTATTTTAATCACTACGGCGACCGTGCAATCAACAATATTAGACTGCAATGTACGGTCCTAGTAGGCTAGTATATTTACTAGTTTTTTTTTTTGCTTATGTTGGCAAACAAGCAGACAGACCTGGTGGTAAGTGTCACCGCCGCCCATGGACCTTTGCAATACCAAGGGTATAGCTAGGCCACTGTCTATCAATACAAACCCCAAACTCACCTCAGTTGGGCTGCCGGCTCTCTCGAGTCCTAGTCCTGTTATATTTTTGTAGTCCCCCCCAAGTCCATCGCAATATAAAAATTAATTCCTTTGTATAGGTTGTTGTAAAAAATGCGTTTTTTTCTAGTTCCACTACTCTTTTCTCGTTAAATCAATTGAGGAATTAGCTTTTTTAACATTCTCCATAATGAATGAGAAATTAAATTACTATTACCAGCGTGGTCAATCACGTTGTTATAGCTATATATTTTGTTTCGAGTTTTCCTTCTCTTGCACAAATGTTCTAAGCATAATCACATCCTTTAGTCATCTTTTACTTCATCCGCGGATAGGAATAGTGAACTCTATTCATGCTTCATCACCACACGGAAAGCCCAGGCATCACCAGCTATTACTAGTCAGTACATATATTTGATAATTTCAACAGGTTTTACAGCCCGTTTCGTCCATGGTATTTTCTCGGTCTGTGGCCTTAAATTTTTAAACACAATCCTTCAAAATCCATTATAGGGTAGCGACTACGAAGCGGATGCCTCGACGAAGGCTGAGTGCCCCCTACCAAAACTGATGATACTAAAAATAGAAGACTCTTGGGTGCAGTTGGCATAGACTCATTCCAATTGTTTTTTTTTTCGTATGGAGGCCTAAGTATTAACAGTAGATTTCCACGTGTTGATGGATATGTGTAAAAAAATAAACGAGTCCGGCCCAATCGTGCTGCCACTTACACCATCGTGAACTATTTTAGGACATGCAAATTTCGCTTCATATTATATCTTACGTCTTCCGCCTCCCGTTACGGAGGAGACCCGAGCCCAACAGTGGAAAGTATATGAGCTAAAATGAGTAAAATAATAAGAAAACTGTACAGGAATTCATCTAACCAGTGTACGTCAATAGCTTTTTGGGTGAAATGAGAGTTAATAAAAACAAAAATATAGATAATAACATACTTTAATATTTGCCTAAAATATAAACATTTTAAAATAACGAGTTTATTCATAGAAATATATATTAAAACAGTAATATAAATATACCATATCCAAGACCCAAATTTACTAACTAATCGGATACTATTCGGATAATGTGTTATTTGCAAAGACACAAACGAATATTCGGCAACCATCTGGGCGAATAGCATATTCGGCCTAGTTAAAGCAGAGATAAACTTTACCAATAGGTAAAATTAACGGTTTTGTTTTATGTCGGACAATTATAATAACCAATCATCTTTATTACTCTAAAGATTTCCATATTTGGCTAAATTGTGTTCCTCGGATATACATATACGGTCGGATAATTAAAACAAGGCCAATTACCGAATATTCGTTGTAAATCATCATGAAAATATACAAGACAAATATTATCTTAATGCAAACACAAAAATCACTATATTGATTGCTATAAATTTGAGACCTCTAATAGTAATTATACTTTAAATATAGTAGATAATTAATCAAATACCTTCTTCATTATCAGTCATATCGGCTGGAGAAAGCCTCCTTTACTAGAAGATAATGAATGTTTAATTAATTATATACGAAGGGAATGCAGAATTAATTTAATACCTTAATTCTATTATAATATAAAACATATACTCATGTATGTATTTAATGATATATATCTCATCAGTGTGTCTGTCTGTTGATTTATTTTTCATCACGGTCTAAACGTTCTCCGCTCAGCTGTGCAAGGTGCCAGTATGGATAGCTTAAACCTCAAAATAATTTCAAATAGATATTATAAGATTTATAATATACTGATAAACTTAGATATATCTTATCTTTACATTGTATTAAATTACCTATCAGATAGATTTCTTCTGCGTAAGGAGTAAATCACAAGTTTTCGTGGAAAATAAGAATAATTAATTATTAAAAGTCTAGACAATTTATCGGTAGAAAAGGTTGTGATGGTTTGTATAGTATATATATTTTTCGCTAAATGGGTAATATACGGTCCACCTATCTGCTCCTAGCTACGTTATACAATACCTATTTGGGTCCAATTCAGACGTATCACTTCAATACCGGCACTTACAATTACTATAATTAAATACATTATATTTAATAATGATAAATCAAGTGAATTATATATTTATTCCACATAAATATACATTTTTTACACGAGCATCCTTCATAAATTTCACTATATCTACAATATATATATACGTGATTAATTTATAACAAAGGAAAATATGACATGAAAAAATAAAATTGTTACGAATATTTAATCAATATTCGGCTACAACAAAGGTGTCGAATACTCGGCTTGAATTGTTGTCCTTAATATTTGATACTTAGTTTTTTTGTAGCCGAATATGCGATACTGCATCTTGTGACCGAATATTCGATACTAGGTTTTGTCACCGAATATTCGACACATTGTTTTCTGGCCATATATTCTATTTGTTGCAACTCTATAAAAGAATTTATGCCCTTACAAATTTAGTCTGAGGTAAAGGCTTTAATATTTAAATCTATAATTTAAATAATATTAATAACAAATACGAAATTTAGCTCTGATTTGTCAGTAGAAGCTAAACGCGTTCAGTGCATTAAAATCACAATACAAAATGTAAAAGCGATAATAAAATTGAACTTATTTCACTTAATCATGTGATTTATTAACAATCGATTTTCATTAATACGATCAATTTTCAGAGCCCATATTCGTAATAAGTAAAAAAATTAACGCGGCTCTGTATGATAACCAGGTGAATTTACGTCAAACCATATAGGTGACGTAAGTGTTGACAGGCATCGTGCTTAGCTAGGTTTTAGTAATACCTTTGATAGCTGACGCTTAAACAGCCCATCACGATGGTGTATGGTAACTGTCGCTCAAGGTTAGGGTCGTTTACCTTTAAGTGGGGTTGTGCCACTGGTTTTTTCGCTTCCGAAACGAAATGCGATAGCAAATTGGTACACAGAGGTGGATTTATTTACTGCTAGAATATAGTACAATCTCAGACGGGCTGTCCTATTTATGTTTGTAGACAAATCTAAGAGCGCCTACCTGCTACTGTTAAGAATTTATTCATAGCGAATCAACGTCTAGAACTGTAAAAACACCTTTTTATCGTTCTATAAATAATATTTTGAATAAAAATAAGCGTGAATCAGCATTTTGGCATTCAAAAATTGAAGAATGGAATAAAATGTAAACTGAATTGACAAACTAATTATTAATATAAAATTAAGATAAATTCAGAGCAAACGTAAATAAGCTCAAATAGTTTTGAAACAATAGAATATCAACACTATTATTACTCAAATAAAGTTTAAAATGCAATACGCGCTGTGGTACTAGCATATTTTCATTTGAACTGAATTATCGCTTTATATAATCGTGTGTCAAGTGACTACACATGAGCGCCCCTATCGACAAGACACGTAACTAAAATATCCATACAAACGATTTGGACACGTATTATGTAAGCCATAAAAACTATCATACAGTATGTATGTCTATTAATAGCATTAGTCTATTGGCACTCCCTGAGCACCTGCAAGGATTTCCTGAACAGCTCCTGCTGAGCGCGAGCGTGCTTCATCTCCAATTCAGCCAAATCAATCAGACTGGAACAATTTTAAAATAGTTATTTATAAGAATTACGCAACTGAATCCTAATTAGCTGTCTGGTAGCGGCTACGAATACTACAATCCAAAAGCTTAAGGTAGCATTCCGATCTTCCTATAGCTGTTGAATATCTTTTTTTCTAGCTGTGGAGAATTTGTCCGACATATCGCTATCATGATTCGTGTAGTGATGGAGTAAGAATACAAATCATCACCCCTATCTTACCCGTGGGTGATCGTAAGAGACGACTAAGGGATACAAAAGTCCTATAACATATATGCAAGAGAAGGAAAACTCGAAATAAAAACCTATATCAACACCTCCGACCAGCGTGGTATAGTAGGTCAATTTCTCTCCCATTGTGGAGGAGCCTTAAGCCCAACAGTGGGACATATTACGAGCTGCGATGATGATGATGATGATCGCTATTATAGAATAAAATCATCACCCATAAAACTATGGAAAGAGTGACGAGTCGCGGTTGTGTCGCTGACATCGGAATGCTAGCAGTTGCCCCCTATACAGGCGACCGTGATTGTGTAGTCGGATGGTCGCGGTCGCTTATTTTTCTTTCATATATTGATATTGATACCTTTTCCTGAAGGCAGCGACCCTTCTTGTGCGAAAATCTATAAGCTCCTCTCGGGCACGGGCTGATAGCTGCTCGAACCTCGCACAAGCATCCGCCTGTGCTTGCTCAGCCTGAAATTTAATCCACATATAACCGACTTCAAAAAAAAGGGAGAAATTCTCTATAGGCGATGCATATAATCCTTCGTCTTGAATCATTACATAGATTAAAAGATAATAAAACTATTTTGTATAGATTTTATCGTTTTTGTGTTTTTTTTTAATTTATTGACTTTTCAGCGGTAATGAAGATGTAAGGTGTTTTAAGCCGAGCAAGTGATCATTATTATAGAGGTTATCATCTAAATAAAAGAACTTTTTTTTAAATAAAAACCCAAAAAAAATCGGGGTATGCGTAATAACTAGATGATATTTATAAAAAAACTCGATTACGAGCGAAAAAATTCTTGTTACAAGTGGTATTCGAACCGACACCTATTGGAAATTCGTTATAATCGTGCTGCCACTTACACCACTATGAACTATTGTAGGACATTCAATTTCTCGCATCGTATTATATTTTCGTCTTTAAGGAGACGTGTGCCATCTACCCGACATTGTTTACACATTGTACAGGTGATTGTCATAACAATCATTTTTCGTTCGTAATCGGATTTTTATAAATAATCAAGCATATTAAATGCTAAATTTTAGTAATTTTGAACTAGATGATATTGTACTAATTAATTATTGGTATTTTTCTTTTATTTATGCGGTTCTCTGAAATAAATATTTTCATTATATCTTTTATCTATAAAACATAGTTGTACAAATAAACACACAATACAAAAAGCGTGATACCTCTTGCACTTCCAATGGCTGTTCAGGACAGACATACAACAGAACAAACGTAAAACATATAGTGAACAATCAAATAAAGTGGTTATTAATATTCTTAAATTAACTGTGCTGATGAACTTCCTATCTCACGGGAGAGATAAAAGACTACTAAGGGATACCAGGGTACAACGTCACTGCAAGGGATAGAAAACTAAAAAAAAATTATACCACCCATCTTTCTTATGGTGACGGAGTAAGAATACAATTCACCAGCCCCTATCTTACCCGAGGGTATCGTAAAAGACGACTAAGGGATATAATATCCAGATAACATTTATGCAAGAGATGGAAAACTAGAAACAAAATTCTATACCAACCTGACTGACCAGCGGGGTATACTAGATCAATTTCCCTCCCATTGTCAAAGAAGCTGGAGTCCAGCAATGAGATATATATTGGCTGAAATGAAGCCGATATATCCAGCACCTATGTAATAATTGGAAATAATTATTTTAGTAATTAGAGAATTTATGATAAAAAAAAATATAGTTGTAACGCTAAGTGTCAATTCACACTATGCGAGAACGTGCTCGTGCGGATTTGCAGTTAAAAATAACTACCGTAAAAATAATCCTTGTATTGCGGGATACTTTACAAATATATGCAACTAGCTTCTGCCCGCAGCTTCGCCCGCGTAAAAGGTTACTTTCCTAAAGTTTTTCATCCCCTATTTTTATTTTACCCCTTAATGGTAAATTTTTACAGCATGTTAATGTCATATTTATTTATATCTAATCAATAGCCTAAAAATAAGTTTCAAGCTTCTGGCTTTAAAAATGACGATAATTCCTTACAACTTTTCATCCCCCTTTACAAACCTTTTTTGCATTAAAAAGTAGCCTAATGTCATTTATCAGGCTCTAGACTACCTGTGTACCAAATTTCATTTAGATCGGTTCAATAGTTTTGGAATGAAAGAGCGACAGACAGAGTTACTTGCGTATTTATAATATTAGTAAGGATTAACGGACACTTACATAAATTACACTAAAGACTCAGAATAACTCTAACATTTGTGAATACAGGACATGGTAAATCGGTATTTTAACCACTATGCCGTCTCTGCAATGAAGTTTGGTACAGACATATTATTATGACAACAGAGTCACTTAAGTGATTTTCGTAGTATGACATCATGTTTTGATATGGTACTCATTGTCTAATTGTTACAATTGAAACGATCCGGTCACTAATTTCGGTACAGGCCCGCGTAAAATGGGCAGAAGGTAGCAAATTTTTGGAAACGCCAACACTTTGGTAGTGACAAAATCTTTTTTTATTTATTAGTTAATAAGTCAGTAGTACTACAGTCTTACAGTTGTAAGACTGCAGTAAAGCTGTGTGGCAGCGGCTACGAATACTACCAACCCTTACTTTGCTCGTGGAAGTCGTAAAAAACGACTAAGAGTCTTATAACGACCTGGGCCAACTCCATCTGATGCCATTTGGTCAACAATTACATTCCCAAGGTTGACTTCTGGCAGGCGGCCGGTCGTAAAACTATTGCCAATAATTTTTACAATATGTACTATGAAAGAAGTGCACATATTGTATCGACTCCAAGTAATTGGGATAAGAGTAGGAGAATGATGAACTGTAAGACTGTAGTAAAATAACTACCTTAGTTATTTTGAATTGTGCGATTCAAAAATGAATTGTTTCAAGTGTGGATATAATTTGTAGTTGTTTCTTTGTGAAGTACAAAGCAAATGGATATTCCGTAGTGCAGAGTATTATTTAAAAAAAAAGAGCTCCATATATACTCACAGCATGTACATCCTTGTTCTTGGCTCTGGCCTTCTCCAGATTCCTATTAGCAGCTTCATATGCTGCTAGACATCTGGAATTATATACTTTATTAGCCTCAAAAGAGGATGATATTCTGGAAAGATTTTAAATCAAGACACTGAAAGCCATCTTGAATATACCCTAGTATTTTTTTTATTGCTTATAGGGGCAAATGACCAAGCAGCACATCTGATGGTAAGTGTTACTGCCGCCCATGGACCTTTGCAATACCAAGGGTTCAGCCAGGCTGCTGACTACCAACCCAAATCTAACAATATTAGGCTTCCGGCTCTCTCGCTCACCAAACGACGAACTCGCGAAACATTACCACTGCTCAAACTTCGATTTTCTTGCGAAAGTGTGGTACTATCCGGACGGACCGGCCCGACGCTGTTGACAGAAAACTGTCAACATTATTGCCCAACCAGTATTATATTAATAACAAATACATATCTGTAGTTTGAAATTACCAACTGTATAACTCAGTCACAACGCCATCCACTCAGTCTTATTGTAATTATTATTTTATTTCTTATTAATAGTGGTAGGACCACACTGTTGACAGATCTCTGTCTACAGCCGCGGGCCAGTCCGTCCGGGGTAGTACCACACTCTCGCAGAATGTCGACGTCATAGTAATGGCAATGTGCTGTTGCACTTCGTTCGGTTAGCGAGAGGACCGGAAGTCCAACTAAGATGGGTTTGGAGTTTGTATTGGTAGGCAGCGGCCTAGCTGTACTCCTAGTATAGCAAAGATCCATGGGCGGCAGTGACACTTACTATCAGGTGTGCTGTCTGCTCGTTTGCTACCATAAGCAATAAAAAAAAATACAACTGTACAATATTTGGCTATAATAAAATAGAGGGCGGTGTACCTGAGTCTCCTAACCAGCACAGCTTTAGCGGCGTGAGCATCTCGCATGTAGTATCTTAGGGTATCCGCAAGCTTAAAATCTTGATCTGAAGCCATACGACCCTCGATTTTCTAAACAAAAATAAAGATATAAATTAATTAATGAAATTATGATGTAGGGATAACAATAAACGCTTTAAATTATTGAGTATTAACATTTGACGTGTTAGGATATTTATAAAAACTTAATTGCGAGCAAAAAATAATTACCACACAATATATGAACTTATCTATTGGATATCCGTTGCAACCACCTTACTAATTAGACCAGTGTGAATGCGAATAATAACCAAATTGTTATTCACGTTATCAAGTTAGCAATGATAAAAAAATACAGAATGAAAACTTTTCTGTCCTTCAATTTTAATATTATCAACATCTCAGATTATGTAGGTCACAAAAAGAGGTGAATTAACGTACTTACTATACACACTGATCACACGGATTGATATAGTTTTATTTCGAGTTTTCCTTCTCTTACATAAATGTTATAGACATATTTTATTCCTTAGTTTTTTATGACATACACAGGGAATGGTGAATTGTATTCTTAATCCTTCACCACACTGATATTACGACTAACAGGGTGGCGTTAACTTGTATTCTTAACAGGGCAAAGCGTGCTGGACGGACTATTCACAATAAAGACTCGGTACCAGTAGCCCGTTGAAGTGACAATAAAGCGGGATATGTACGGCAGGTTACGAGGTGGTACGTTGTCCATTCCGCCGACCCTCTCAGTTTGTGCGATTTGCTGCCAAACCACAACCTATCCCAAAACATGGGTAACAAGCATTATAGTGATGATTACCCTGCATTTGTCGAACGTCTCCGCAGCCCTGGTGAGGAATCTCTCAGTCGCGGGCTGCTCCCTAGTAGCTAGCTGCGTGATGCACGACGACAGCCTGATGTGGGCATCTGCTACTTCTGTACAAAACATATACTTCTCATTTTTTACTGACTTCAAAAAGGAGCAGGTTCTCAATTCAACTGTAATCGCTTTTGAATATTCTTTTTTTTTTATTATTAGAAAACTGATGCTTCATATGTGGTCCCTATTTATATTTGATCAAGATCCAACCAGTAGTTTTTAAGTACGTACCTATTTGAAGACATTTTTTTTTTAATTAAAATTTTGTATTCTATGGGGAAACCTTACACGAATATTAAAAATAGATCTGATAACCAACCCACCTGTGGAGTATGATGATTAAGATATAACCCCGCCTACGGGAGACTTATGTCTAATAATGGACTTTAATAAGAAGATGGGTCATCTACATATCGGACTTATTACCCCGTCGTACGACGGTAGGTTAACGTGGGATATACTGTATCACTTCCTACATACATACATACCATCACGCCTTGTCCCTTGCAGGGTAGGCAGAGAGAACAGAGTGCCAGAGAACTCTATCCTTGCATACTTCACTCGCTTCCTCAACATTCATAATTCTCTTCATACACGCTCGCCGGTTTCGGTGACTCTTGACTCCACCTTCCTTCAGTACCTGACCGATCTGGTCTAGGTAGGTTAGTCTCGGTCCCCTCGGTACCTACATCCTTCCACTTTCGCATTGTATATCTTCTTAACCAGACGTTCGTTCGGCATTCTTTCCACATGTCCGAAAGAAAAGGTAAACTCGATATAAAACCGTATGCCAACACATCTAACTAACGTGGTACAGTAGGTTCATTTATGAAGTATTTATGGGCGTGTAAACCGCTTCGTTACGTAACGCGTAACGGCGCTATTCTGTCGGGCTTCCCTTGCTTTCACGCATACTGCAGCGGTAGCTCCTCCTCTCTCGTTGTAGTTGTTATTAGATTTTATTAATAAATAAACCTTTCCTTAAATATGATAAGATAATCATATTAATATACATAAAATTTAAGTAATAGCCTAACATTTTGTCAAGTTTCAATATTAAATAGTTCAACTTAGATTAGTTTAAGTTATCACTTCTTTCTCATTGTCGAGGCGGCTTGAGTCCAACAGTGGGATGTAAATTTTATTTATTTATTTATTTATTTCAATTATACATCTATCTTTACAGGAGAAATACCTAATGCGATAGTGCAAACATTATTTTATATAACTTACTTCTATAATATAACATATGTAGTTTATTCTATATTTTAATTTACTCCATAACTTATTGTGAATAACAATACCTTAGTGAATTCACTTAAAGAACACGTGAAAATATCGATTTTGATATGAACCTCGTTAATAATACTAAGCGCTCGCGTCATAGGCGCTCTGGCGAGCAGGTTTGTCCTGGACGTTGGCAGGGCCAGCAGTGGTGGGCGGCGTCGCCTCCATATATAACGATCCGGTATGTATAAACATAAGTTTTGTAACACTCCCGGATTATGTTGTAGACCTCTGAGTACCTTTACCAAGTACAACACTATCGTGAACTCCCGTCTTACTCTCAACTCGTTATATCCTACCATTCCTAATACGAATAAGGTCGGGTACATCAACGGGTAAAATGGGTATACACCGTACAATTTCTGATATAAGTACCGCGTGAACTTGTTCTGTACTCGTTCTAACATCGCCGAGTACTTAAGTTCATGCGGGGCCCATATGATTGCACTATGTTCCAGATGACTCCTGACTAGTGCATCATACAGTGCTCGCACTGCAGAAATGTTGGTAAACTCACGCGTCTGTCTTAATACAAATCCCAAGTTTCTATATGCTTTTTTACAGACATTCGTTATGTGGGCGCGAAACGAAAGATCCGAGGTAACCTGAACTCCTAAATCACGTACTCCAGTGACTCGTTGCATTGGCTCAGCGTTCATCTTGTACTCATAAAGAAGAGGTGTACGAGCGCGTGTGAAGCTTATAACCGAGCACTTGGAGACGTTGAAGGCGAGGTTATTGCGATAACTCCATCCCACCACCCGATCAATGTCATTTTGCAATGATTGGCAATCCGTCTCACTATTAACCACAAGCAGCAACTTGAGGTCATCTGCAAATAATAAACACAACCCATGTCTAATGACTCCTGGTAAATCGTTTATCATGATTATGAACTGGAGAGGCCCCAAATTGCTGCCCTGGCTTACCCCAGACCAAGTATAATATGAGTCAGATTGCCATCCTTTGAAATCCACATACTGTTGCCTATCTCTCATATAACTAGCAAAAAACTGCAATAGATGAGGTGTGCAACCAATTTCTGCCAGCTTCCTCAGTAGTATGTCATTATCGACAGTATCAAATGCCCTCCTAAAATCAAAGTAAGCTGCGTCCACCTGTCCACCCGCATCCACCGCCGGTACCACCACCGTCATAAAGTTCAGAAGATTGGTAGCCGTACTGCGCCCCGGTCGAAATCCATGTTGCGCATCTGTTAGCTGGGTGCTTACCTGTTGTTGGATGCTCTGCTGAATAGCAGCCTCAAAGACTTTAGCCGGCGTCGACAGTACAGCCACAGGCCTATATCCACTAATGTCTGATCGTGACTTACTTTTGGGGACCGGAATGACACGTGTTATCTTCCATTTAGGAGGAAATGTTTTTAATTTTAAGCAAACATTAAATATATAATGAAGAGGCTCAGCTAATACACTACTGCAATCCCTGAATATAAACGCTGGCAGTCCATCCGGTCCTGCCGACCGTTTTGGTTTTAAGCGCTTGAGAGCTTCTCTTACTTCTTTAATACTCAACGAGTCAAGTGCCACTCTCGTACTCGAAGATTTCCCCGCTGACGCCGCCGCTGCCATCGCCGCTTGCACATCTAGTCGAGGCGGCTGTCCATTGTACACAGATTTAAAAAAGTTTGCGAATTGTTCCGCACATTCGTAGTTCAATAAAAGTCGATCATCTTTAATAATAGCGTGCCTACTATCCCTACACCTTTTAGATCGTATGTATTGCCACAATAATTTAGGATCCTTAGCAAACTGGCACTGAATTTTATCCTGGTGGTGTTTATGTGCTTTTTAAATAGCTTTTTTTACATATGATCTATACTTAGAATACTCAATGTAATCCCCCATACCTTTCGTTTTCTTATATCGCTTGTGTAAACTAGCTTTAATTTTTAGATCTCTAATTATTTCTCCCGTGTACCATTCCGGATACTCATATCGCGAGTTTGCACTACATTTTTTTCTAGGCACACATTCATCCATGATACTATTAAGTTGGTCATAAAAGAAAGTCATTACCGAGTCTAATTCATTCATCTCGTACATACAATCCCAATCTATTGCTGCTAATAATGAATACAGTAGTCGATAATCTGCCTTATAAAAATTCCATTGTGGCCTACTAGTACGCGCGGATGCATCGGACGCGGGGAAGGCAGCGGTAGCGGCGTCAGAGGGGCGCGGCGCCCGCGCGGACTCGAGCTGAACGCTCACAGCGAGTGGTGGGTGGTGCGCGTCTACAGGCACGAGCGGCTCCTCTGCCGCAGCCACGGTCACCTCTCCCTGTACGCCAGCACTTAGTACTAAATCGAGTTGACGGCCCAAACAATTCACTATATAGTTATTCTGAGTAAATTCACAATAGGACAAAAAACAATCGTAGTAGTGATTAACATTCATAGAACAAGAATATAAATTGAAATCTCCGATTATAATAATTTTTTTATACCTAGTAGATAGTTTTTCAATTATACTAAACATTGTCATATAGTCATTTTCACTACTGCCAGGCGGAATATATACTACCGCGCACAGAAACAAAAATTTGTTATTTATATGTACTGTGGCACATACCAACTCAAAAACACAGGTTTCTATAGACACGTCTGTTATATATACCTGCCGCAGCTCGACTCGGTGTGTGGCCACAAGAAACGCTCCGCCCTGCTTTCGGCCATCCGCTCGATCGCAACGAAATATTTGATACTGTGGTGGCACAATTTCAGAATCCTGGATGGACTTATTACAGCCGGACTCAGTAATCGCGTATATATCTGAATTCATAGTTTCAATATTGTTCCTAAATTCGTCTAATTTGGTACGCAGTCCTCTAACATTCTGGTAAAAAATATCAATACTAATTTGATGGTTGTTTAGACTTTCGAAACCAAATCCACTCATTAAATTCAGCATTCTTCGGCCATACCTCAGCTAAATTTAACTTTTCATACCATTGTTCGGGGACTCCTACAATGAATGAGGAGTAATCTCGTTCTGTTCTATGTTTAATTTTGTCAATTTTTATAGATACACCCTCTCCGCATATGCTTTTTATGTGTTCGGTTATAGATTCCACTGTTGTTTCTGGGTGTAAGCGCCAAATATGTAGGTGTTTCTTTCTCTCTACCGTTTGTATGGCCTTCAACTCCACATTCGTACCCACTCTCACCTGTGCCGATCTACGGTTAACTCTCTTATTTCTAACAGTCGTCCAGCCCGTTTGATCAGTTGCATTATTATTCACCACTGGGACGGCGTCACTATTAGAAGTGGATAGCACCGCTGATTTCATGGCCCCATCGTTTTTTAAGTTTTGCACATTGGAGGCAGTTTGCAAAATTTGCTTTTGAATTGGTATAGGCGCTTTCTGAGATTTATCAGGGTAGTTCTGTTTATTGGTTATTTCAGCAAAAGTAGATCGAGGTTTATCGTATTTCTCGTTCATAATATCCCGCCTATCCTTGGTTAATTTGGCGTCGACTTTTCCCTCAAGTACTGTCATTAATTTAATAATATTTTCTAAATCGCATTTTGTTTGAGAAAACTGATTTAATAAAAGCGTTATAGCATTTGCCTGGCTATCCATACGAGCCATAATGTCTGTTCTGAATTCTCTTAATTCCTCCAGTAGTATAGAATCGGTGTCCATAATTGTCGGTGTGAAACAAACCCGACTACCTCGTTCCACATTTACTCTATTCGTGGGTGTCTCGATACTAGACAACTTCAGTTCAGGTGTGATAGCTCGGACTGGAGTTTCACTATTACCCTTTTTAGGAATAGAGCATACACATTCCGGGCACAACCATTTCTCCTTAAAAGATTGGCTATATGTACCAAAGGTGACCATATTTATCTTAAGACATTTTAAATGATATTGTTTTTTACATTTTACATTCGAACATTCCATATAAACGTTTGTTATTGTAGAACAACAAGCGCCACAATTGTTTGACATTCTTGATATTTATATTTCAAACAGAAAAATAACAATTTAAATCGGCAAGTACTTGCATTCGAACGTTCACTGCTGTGCGATAAAGATGAATTATTTGTTTTACGCAGCCCGTCTCTTTTACTCGAAGTGAGGAAGAGCGTACCTCAGCGCGCATTAGCAGCGCGGTATAGCGCTCACGATTTAAGTTCACGTATTAAGTTCACTCCACTTTAGTACTTTAAACACTTACTATCAATGCACATCATGTGTCAAAATTGCATATCTTAAAATTCATATTTGCACAGCAAAAAACAAAAGAACACGACCACTCGATGCAAGAATTTAACAAAATGGGCTGAGATGTTGATAAAGACACCTCGATATCCGCATTGGCAACAAATAACAGTGTTGCTGCAAGTTTACATCCTTGTGAATACTTGCC
This sequence comes from Lymantria monacha, assembly GCA_905163515.2. Classification (NCBI taxonomy): domain Eukaryota; kingdom Metazoa; phylum Arthropoda; class Insecta; order Lepidoptera; family Erebidae; genus Lymantria; species Lymantria monacha. Next base: position 20,250,937 of record LR991104.1, on the reverse strand, counting down.
TTTGTGTTTGGAAGTCATCCGATCTACCTTGGCGACGGCTTCCTTCAAATGTGAGTAATACTCTTGAAGGAATGTGGTCTCTTGTTCGAAGAAATCGTTCACATCTCTAACTGTGGCACCAAGGTATATTTCATCCGTAGTTGTAGTCATTGAACGCATCTGTAAATAAATATTTTTATCCAATAATTTGTGCCATAAATGTATTCATATTCCATTTTTTTTTTTTGGGACTAATCCCACTACACATTCCCACCATTGTAACTCCGGTAAGCCAGGATCCACAATGGTCACTATAAATGCACCGAGGTTTGACCCTCGGGCAGTCCCGGAAAGTGATTTTAATTGTCTTGGAACCCGCAACAAATTTAATTAGAAAAGTTAAAGAGGAGGAGTTGGAAATGAGTGATTCCACTTCACTCCCAGGCAAAGCGGGAGACAAAAAGCAATATTGACTAGTCAGCCAATAAGTAAAGGGTTGTACAGCTACGATAAGCGCAGCAGTACGGCACCACGGAAACGGGATAACTTAACGGGGCCTATATGTGAGCTTTAAGATTGATTGCAGTAGTAGGTATGGCAGAAACGCCTTAACGCACTGAAATTTTCTCGAGTTACTACAAGATCCGTATAGTATACTACTCCAGATGTGACTTGCAAACTGTCTAACATAAGGTCGCGCTCGTTACGCCAGATATATTCCATATATTGTAAAAGAGAAAGAAAACTCGAAACAAAACTCTATACCAACACGTTTGACCAGCGTGGTATAGTAGGTCAATTGCCGTCTCATTACGGAGGAGGCTCGAGCCCAACAGTGGGACATATATGAGCTGAGATGATGATATTGTAAAAGTTTTGGCAATAGCTTTATGTACGGCCACCTATCTGAAATCAAACCATAAGAATGTAATAAAGTTTAAAAATGGTAGGACCACTCTCACGTAAAATCGACGCCTGAGCAGTGGCAGCATGCTGCTGTGCTTTAGTTCGATGGGCGAGAGAGCCTTGCTCCATTTTTAAAATAATTATACGTTTTTAAAGTCCTCTGCGATATGAGGACTATTTTCTTAGTGTAGGGTTATTGTGTCTTAAAATGTGTCTTGAAAAAAAAAGACAAGTTAGGCTATAATAAAAGTAGCAGTACATTATCGAGGATTATGATATTTCCTACTCACCAGTCCGCCAATAAGATCCATCTTTCCCTTCGGCTTAGCACACAGATCATGTTCATACTCGAGGAATACACGGAGATGAGCGTCGTTCCTGAACACCGGGTGAGCAGCGAGACGTTGCAAAAACACCTCATGCATTGCAACAGTCTTCTTAAATGTAGCTAGATACTCACTGTTAAAGAAAACTATTATTAAATAGTGGCTTTCTCAGCAGCTCCGCCTGTGTGAATTACTTATTTTATGCTTTTAAATGACTATGACTAGTGTCTATGACCAGTGTGTGTTACCAGTGATGACTTACGGCACGGAAACGTGGTCCCTAAATGTAGGCCTCATAACCAGGCTCAAAGTCGCTCAGCGTGCTATGGAGCGGGCTATGCTCGGGATTTCTCTGCGAGATAGAATCCGAAATACGGAAATCCGCAGACGAACGGGTGTAACCGACATAGCACGAAGAATTAGCACGCTGAAGTGGCAATGGGCAGGCCACATCGCTCGAAGAACCGACAACCGTTGGGGAAGAAAGGTTCTAGAGTGGCGACCACGTACCGGACGACGCAGTGTGGGACGCCCCCCCACTAGGTGGATAGACGACCTAGTGAAGGTTGCTGGGCGTCGTTGGATGCAGGCGGCACAGGACCGCACTCTGTGGCGTAAAATGAGGGAGGCCTATATTAAGCAGTGGACGGCAATAGGCTGAAATGATGATTATTTTTTTTGAAACAATGCCACACTGCATTAAATAAATGAATCTTTGTATTGAGGTGGACTTTCCAAACATACAATTAATGAAGACAAATTAAACTCAGACTCGGCACAGCACTTGTGGATAGCACAAAGTTCTAGATAGGGAATGAAGAAGCAAGAGGTCACTTAGTACCACTGCACTGTCTGTGAAGTAAAGTTTTGGTCAGACAATTGATAAATTGCATATATGTAGCACTTACTCTTCCAGTTCTTCTTTCATTTTCAGGAACTCCTCTCTAGTAAGTGCACCTTCTCCTTCACCAAGACGCTGAAGCTTCTCCCGAGACGCATCAAAATCCGGCCGCGGTGGAGCTGGTGGGATCTGATTGAAGGAAACAAATATTATGTCTTCATCATCATCACAGCCCATAAATGTCCCACTGTTGGGCTCGGGCCTCCTCCGTAATAGGAGGGAAACTAACCTACTATACCGCGCTGGTCAGACGTGTTGGTATAGGGTTTTGTTTCGAGTTTTCCTTCTCTCGCATAAATGTTATATCGCTTAGTCGTCTTGTACGATCACCCACGGGTAAGATATTGGGTGGTGAATAGTATTCTTACTCCGTCACCACACGGAAAATATTATGTAGTGTTACTGAAATAAATGCATTTCACATATTTTTCCATTACACGTGTTGATTACATCGTAGCATAAAGTAGCAACCCCTTTTTTGACACGGCTATGATGTGAACACATCCCGCTCAATCCTTGACGATAGCTACAGAATAAAAGTATGCATTTTTCATTAATAACTTTTTATGTCGTTATCACGTAAATATGCTAATTGCATGGAGTAAATTTGAATTTATGTGAAAATACATATTCGCACACGCTACTCCAACTGCGGTCGCGATCATCAGAGATGTACAAAATGGTTTTAAAAAAGCATTTAAATACAAAATGCAAAATACTTTTCAGATTTACTATTTCAAATGCAAAATACCAAATAGTTTTGCGTTTTGTATTTCAAATGCTAAATGCAAAACTTTCAAAATAAAATACCTTTTGACCAAATCTCAGATATTTTTATTTATTTAAGGTATTTATCATTATGACCTGCGTGTATCGTCACGAAGCTTAGTGCAATGAGACGATATACGCAGATGTGACCAGTCATTATTGGCTATTGTCGCGAACATTCGGGCTTCGTGTGCGTTATCGCTTGGGTGGCGATAAGTCAAAGGGTTTTAGGGCGCTAATATATCGCGCTCTGTGGTCAGACTAGCGTTTTTCATTTCGGGGACAATTTTCGTTGTGTTTAGACGCGTTCGAGGATCTCCAGTTAATCAATAAATATGGAGTGAGGTGATGAAATGGTGTTAGACACACCATTATGAAGCGGAAGCCATAGAGGGATCCAAAAATATCATTATGTAATTATTAGCATAATATAGCTGTTATAGTAAAGCAATTCGTCATCCATAGTTAAACGCATGAAAATGATTTCGGCCATCTTTAATTATTGCACGATACTTCGTGTAAAATACCGAAGTCGCTAATGTGAGCACAGTTTTATCGCGATAATTTTCTAGTGTGCCAAACGTACGAAGCTTCGCCACAAATTACTTCGGGACGATACACGCCGACCATCCATTGAAAAATTAGGTTTGCTGTCGAATAAAGGATTCCGACTGTTTAGTTGTCATGTTCTATTATTAAAATATATTTAATTTTCTGCAATAGTATTTATTCAATAATATATTATGGAATTCTAGATCACCGGACAACTAAGTGCTTGTTTTTTTCTTTTCAGTTTTTTTATTATGTACGTAGTTTTGGTGACTTTTTACGCAGTCGGGTTTTTTGATTTTTTTAATTATTTATTTTATTTTATACTTTTTAGTTATAAATACCTAGGTAGCTATAGTTATCTTATTTATTAATAAGTAGGTAAGTACCTAACTATATATAGTTTTTCGACTGAAGTTGAGTACTAAATCGTTAGAAATTGGAGATGGGCGACCGCGTAAGACATTAGATACTTTAGGTAGGACAACCTATGGTATATTGGACAATATACCTACTAGATACTTCAGTATATGTCCATCCACATCCAGTTATATGAATTTGTCGTCTTTTCATCGTAAATTTCTACTGTCTAAAAAACGTATATGTGAGAAAGGTTGTTACGAAACTTTAAATCGATATAGATCCTAAACGGCCAGTCAAATCGAAAAATGTTGAGAGAAAACTAAAAATGATTTTTAAATACCTATTTAACGATACCCCACTCGATATAGTTTGTTGACTTTAATTTTTTTTATTTTCACAATATGGCGTCCAGTAGTCGCCATATTGAATTTTCAATAACGTCATATTTTTAGTGACACTCGCCGGATTAAGAGGAATCGATTGACGTGCGAATCATAAAAATCGGCCCAGGCGTTTGGTATATATAGTGCTTCAAAGGAACATACAAACATACATACATACATAGACTGTTAAACACAATATCACTCCTTTGCAGTCGGGTAAAAAAAAGGGCGCGCATGGCTAGCCTGGTGTAGCGCATGGTGCCTCTATCGGTCAAATTCGGCATTACAAGCGTCATTCGCTCATTTTATTTTGTTTGACTGGTAATGTTGGCTAAACTTAATCACAAAGTATTTTGCATTTTGAAATGAATATTAAAAATGCTAAATACATCTCGGAAGGTATTTCAAATAAAATACAAAATGTTTTTTACTAAAAGGCATTTAAATGCAAAATACAAAATAGGTATTTTGCATTTTGTATTTGCATTTTAAATAGAAGTATTTCAAATAAATTGCATCTCTGGCGATCATACACTGTTAATATTTAGCATTATTATATTTGTATTTCAAATAATAATACAATAGTAATTATACTTCAATAATAATAAGTGATACAATCAAAGTCTCAACAATCATTTAAATCTTCCCACAAGAACAAATACCAACATTTTGGACCTTCTGTGGTGATTTTAATAAAATCATGAACCTCTATATTATGTATAATAAGTAAACAGGTGAGTAAAACAGCACACTTCTGGAAAACTTACAAGAGTAACTGTAATTGCCAACTTGCCTGCAAGTGTAGCATATATACAGGTTGCCGTTTTAATTAGTAGATCCTTGAAGGGGGTGTATCAGACCATGATACACTACCCAAATCAGTAAAAAAAATAGTAACTTTTGATTAAATTGCCTACTGAAAAGCAGTCAATCCACTTGTACGATGTAGGCATATACTCATGCATGTGACATTAAACTAGTAGGCAAATAGTCGCGCGCTCGCTGCGCTCACCGCTGCACAGCTGATGGAAATGTACCTACAGATCAATGTACGCTGACAAACCTACTGTTTTGATAAGAAACAAATCACTTTTTCTCGGGATTGGGCAGAGCTAGGAGTCTGCAACTAACTTTAATGTTTTATATGACGTCATTCCTACACCTAGTTTAAGTTATTCTAGTAATAAAATCGGCACCCTGTATTATTCACCCTCGACGTCATTAAGCAATGTTTGATGTTAAAACAGATGAATTGATGGATGGAATAAGACTAACAAATAAATAAATATTACTCACAATATATCCAGCATAATCTTCATTCTCTTCATATCTGTCATGTAACCATACAAACTCTTCATGCTGCCGAACCACAATGAACTCCGACTTCTGGAACTCTGGTAATGTTGTCTTGGTGTGAACTGTAAACTTGACCTTCTCTTTTTCGCTTAAGGCATCTGATATGTCCACCTAAAAGTATATAGAGTCTGAAGTTTATTTTTTCATCATCATTACTTAAAACTCTATTTATATATTGCTTCTAATACCATAGTGATCTCTGCCCTTACTAAATGTACTCTGCATCCCTCAGTCTATCTCTCAGTGAATCTTATTGGTATGAATACCTCAGCCAGCATGCTGGGCAAAATTACAAATTTTATCTTATGGACGGTTTGTCCTTATTATGCAATAGAGGGAGCTTTCATCTTCAGAGCACACCTGTTACAAATGAAAGATATTTGCTCATAGTATACACTGTTTACAAATATGTCTTTCACATTGGACCAGTAATAAAACTTATTAGAATTCACAGAAGAACAAAACAAATGTCTAATAAATAATTGTCACTCTATAAATCAAGCCATGTTGAGTATAGAGTGATGGTTATTTTATTAATAGTTATCAAAGCACTGTTGTATTATGAAGATGATGTTTAGCACTTTCTCTTATATAACACAATGAAACACTAAATTATTGAATTTTATGTATGTACGTCAAAGACATATTCTATTGGAATTTTTTTAGTACAAGTTCAGACCCAATATTAAGCAGAATAACATCAAAAAATTAATGCTGAAAAATGTGTGTAGATTATATATACATACCAATAAGCTGTTATCAGCAAGTGACACATTCTCATTGGGTTTCTTCTTGTCTAGCTTAGGATCAGCTGAGCCGGGAGTTTGAGGTGCTGAGGATGTGTGGCTTGACAGAGGATCATGATTAGTTTCTTCCACACAGTCCTGTGAAAAACAATATTATTAATATTACTTTACCACTTGCCTTTTTATATCCGTAAAACTATGATTTCAATATAAAATAAACAAATGATATTTAGAAAATACACAAATATTCAATAAATATTTCCTTTTATTTGTGTATATAGATATAATTACACAAACCAGTTGGATATCATAATAAATTAAGATCTCGAATAGAACTATATATACACCCTAGTTAAAAGCTATGTGGTAGAGGCTAAAAATAATACCAATTCTTACTTTGATTGTGAATGTCATAAAAAATAACTAAGAGAACTTTATATTGATCTAGGCTAACTTCACCTGATGCTGTTTGGTCATCAATTACATTCCCAAGGAGGGTGGATGTCAAGCAGGTTACCGGTTATAAAATTATTATCAAGAACTTATGCGGTATGTTGGCAAGAGTACACAGTATGTCGACCTAAAGCAGTTGTAATAAGAGCAGGACAACGATGATGATAATATAAGTCCTATATATAGTTCCATCCTTCCAGCCTATTATTTATATCATTATTACATATCATCACGCCATATCCCTTGCAGGGTAGGCAGAGAGAACAGAGTGCCAGAGAACTCTATCCTTGCATACTTCACTCGCTTCCTCAACATTCATAATTCTCTTCATACACGCTCGCCGGTTTCGAAGACTCTTGACTCCACCTTCCTTCAGTACATGACCGATCGTGTCTAGGAAAGTTAGTCTCGGTCTCCCCCGGTACCTACGTCCTTCCACTTTCGCATTGTATATCTTCTTAATCAGACATTCGTTCGGCATTTTTTCCACAAGATAGAAGAATTGGTCGATAAATATTTAGGAAGGTTGTTTGAACAGTACAAAATACCCTAACAAAAACTTATCGTTCCACGTCACTAAACTAATTAATGACAAACTACGGAAAAACTGTAAATTATACTAATTATAACAGCCGGATGATTTTATTCAACACAATGTGAGTCATGCCGCTACATAATATGTGTCTATATCAAATTTTTCCCCAAAAATCTTTAACAGAAGACGCCCCCCGGTGAAGCATTCAAATTACGAATTGTTTCACATGACATGACTTAAGCAAAACTTACCATCATTTTGAATCTCAACTTTTGGCAAACTATATAGCGCACAAGTGATGAAGATATTCCTTTATTTAACAATGGCGATTAAGTATAAATATAAAACGACTGTGAGCAACTACCAACAACAATAAAATTGACAAGCATAAAATAGATTGACATTAATGACATTATTGACTTGTTATAAATGTCAAAACTGATGAAAACAATACTGTCAAAAAAATTATAGCATGTTTACAAACACTTTTCGTGACGAGCATTAGGTATTTTTTTTTTTTTTTTGTTGTGGCTCTGTTTATACTTAAGCCAATGTCAAAGTTAAGTTGCAGCTTCTTCTTCTTCTTCTTTTTATGTATTGGCAATCAGCTACTTATACGAGCCATTTTTGCCAGTGTCGAGTTATAATTATCTTCACGTTCTTAATCTCTTCAAGTTAGTCATTGTCTGTCAGTCAGTCGAATTGTCGCCATCAACACTGCTATGGTGACACTGTTAATGGTATGTTGTAGGAATTTTGATGGAAAACGAAAACGTTGTAAAGCACTTTTATATGATATTCACTACATCCCAGCTGTTCTGTCACATCATATTACATAAAACACCATAAAAATTATCTAATATAACACGTTAAAACACTAAGATATCGAATATAATACAAGAGCACAACATGACGTTTTAGATTCCCGCCAAAAGTCCATTAGGTATTTATTACAGATCATTGAAATTAAAGTCAATCATCCAAAGACTTCATCGAAAATGATTAGACTATTACTTTCGACCATTAAGGCAAATCAAAACTTATATTTAGTAGTACAAGACATACTAATTATCTTAACCAAGAAATTTGGTGAAATATTAACTAAACTCATGAAGTAGTAAGAAAGATAGAAAAATCATGCCAAGTTGGTTTGGACTGAGGAGGTTGAAATAATACAAAAAATATGCAAAGCCATTATATTAGATGATTACCACGTTATAGGTTTGTAGATTAAATTAGTGATGTAAGGTCGAAAGGTCAGAGTAAGAGTAGTAGAAAAGTATGCATGAAAATTAATGAGTTTCAATGAAGCGATGGAGGTATGTCAGGATATAGTAGCTTACGGTAATCTCTATACAGTCTAGGAAAGTCTAGTCTAATCTAGTCAATCTAGGAAATAACCGTGAGCATAAAATAAAGAAGTACAAGAGTGCTAACTCATAAGTCTGATTGGTTTTAATTTTTAGATTATTAGTGTGGTTATAACATTTTGAGCGTCAATTTACTGAGTTTTAAATATTTGGTCTATACACTGGCAAAGGATATTATGACTGTTAATTCATCAATAATGGAGAAAAAGGAACGCTATTCTCATATTGATTTTGGTTTTGGCAGTTTTATAATGTTACCACTATTATTACACATTGCAGAATGATTGCAGTAGATTTCTGAGTTTGTGTGTGATGTACAGGTATTAAAAAAAATCATAAGTTCCATTCATTGTTAGTTTTATTTTGTAGTCAGAAATACAGTTAGTAAATAAAAAACTACATTATTCTTCTAAGTAAAAGCGATCTTACTTAACTTAGTACCGATGGTAACATAAACATGCCGCAATAGAGCCGTTATTGTTAGAATAAATTTGTTAGCTCTGGTATACTTCATTCATAAACGAGAATAAGGTAGTAGTTTTTAGCCGTAGAAGTCGAAGATTGGAAATGGTGCCCAAGTAGCCAATTGTTTTTATTATATTTACACAACCAATATATAATTAAATATTAAAATGGGGACGCAGAAGCCTGGCGAATGGGCTAACTCCCTTATAGCCCGTTTCGAAGAGCAAGTGAGTGTCAAAAAATATATAAAATTTAATTTATAAGACCCTCCCATAAAAGGAGATTTTCGTAGAAATGTAAACAAAAATATTTTTAAAGTAATTTAGTGTTTATTATGTATTACGCATATATTACACAAAGGGATAAAATATTTTACTTATACTGTATATAATATATAAGTTGTTACTCACTTGAGCGTGGGCGACGTACGGCAATGGACATTTTTATGCTAATATTAACCAAATTTATTGATCCATTTGGCTTTACATAGCTCGCTTCTAAAGGTAATGAGAAAAAATATCAGCAGCTAAACTGATCTAACATTCAATGTAAGCCAAGTATATTAAGACTTCAGTAATTATATTAAATAAATATTTTAAATTTGTTTTACAATGTAGAGCATTGATATTATTTTATAGGTTCAGAAGGTATTAGAAACAGAATGATAAACAAAATTTATAGAAATCTATCTTTATCTATTTATTGTATTCTATTTAAAGTGCATAAAGATATTTGAAAAAAAAAAAACAGTTGGGTAATGGAGGAGTCTCACAATCATTTCCAGAACATGATTTTATTTTACTAATTTTTTTCGCAAATCATTCAAAACCTATGGGGTGTCTTTCCTGAAGTTTGGTATGATAATAGTTTATACTTTGCAGCACACCTATAAACCAATTATGAAATATTACATAAAAATCAGCTATGGTTCGCTGGCTCAACTAGTAAATAATAAGATATCATTATTGTCTCAGGTCATATTCGTCTTACTCTTGGGCTTGATTGTTGTCCACAATGGGAGGGCTATTGACCTATTATACCACGCTGGTTAGACGGATGGGTATCGAGTTTCCAGCTAAGTTTTTCTTTTCTTGTACACATGTTATATCCCTTAGTCATCTTTTACGGCACCCAGAGTCAGGATAGGGATTGGTGGTATATTTATTCTGTCACCACATGGAACAAACAATAAGTAAAGTTTTAGAAATAATTATTATGTAATTTATTTATGTGATGAGTAATAGGAGTGAGGTTTAAATATCAGTGTGATACCTCCCCGTCCCTTAACATTGGTCATTAAGAGTCGAAACTGGATAAATTAACGACAACATAAGGAAAATAAAAACTAAATATAATTAAATAAAGTAATCTTTATATAATATTTTTAGCTACCATACAAGACAGGTGCACAGAATTTGCATTCTCGTATCAATGAGGAACAATGTAAGGCTTGTCTCGTGCAGATCAGTAGACATCGTTTTTCACTTGTTATCGCAGGCCTCACAAAGATATTGCAAAGAGTCAATGAATTGGTATGTTTTAAATATTATTTATTTATAAATTTAGTTAGACAAAGACAAAGACAGTATGGACTGAATGTACTCAGCCAGGGATGATGAAGCTATGACACAACACTATTTTGGGTACACCCCTGATCACAACGCTCTTTAGTGTGGAAATAACAGAAGGCTCTCTCTTGTCTTTGTACCTTCAAATTAAATTAAGTGTATAACTGAATCATTGAAAAATGTATTTTATTTTGACATGACAAAGTCTTAAAATCGAAGCAGGCTGTGACTGTTGCTGGCGTGAAATGTTTTGTCAACTATTTATAAAGTGAAGTAAAAAGTTAATATGATTTCCATTGTTAATGTTGATTCAATTTATAAAAGTATGCAATTTTTCAGGACTGTTCTCTTATGTCTTATTAAACATTTCTTTATAGGAAATACCATGTTGATACATGAAGGCTTATCATCCCTAGATGTTTCACAATTTGAGCAAGGAAAGAGTAGTTGTATAACAAAGTATTTGCAATGTAAATCAAAATGAATGCGAGAAAATTTCATTAGTAGAAGAGTCGGGTGTAGAAAAATATATTAATGCATACACATTTATATTCTAAAGCTGTGTGGTAGCGGCTACGAATACTACCAACCCTTACTTTGTTTGTGGATGTCGTAAAAGACGACTAAAAGCCTTATTTCGACCTGGGCCAACTTTATCTGATGCCGTTTGGTCAACAATTACATTTCCAAGGAGGGTTGATGTCAAGCAGGCGGCTGGTCATAAAATTATTGCTAATAACTTTGCAATATGTAGGAAGAGGAGTACATATTGCGTCGACCCCAAGTAATTGGGATAAAAGTTGGAGAATGATGATGACATTTATATTTTAAATACTGTTTTTTAAAACAATATATGTACAAATATATTAATTTACCACAGTATTTCAATTTATCACAGTATGTGTTGTAAATTAATATTATAAAATTTTGCATACCTCGACCTTCGTATACCTCGACCTTCGTATACCTCGACCTTCGTATACCTCCACCTTCGTATACCTCGACCTTCGTATACCTCGACCTTCGTATACCTCGACCTACGTATACCTCGACCTTCGTATACCTCGACCTTCGTATACCTCGACCTTCGTTAACGCAAAATCCTCAATAAGTCGAAAAATAAATACTTCCTGCTGCTGGAACCCTAAATACACATTTACTCGAATTATATACACATTTTAATTCAAACAAAATATTATTTCCCAATAAATATATATTACAAATTTATAACTTAAAATACAAATTTAAAAAAAGCAGACTCCGTAAATTGTATTTAGTTAATGACTTCTTTCTCGAAATTTCTTGAACTTCTAGCAATAAAATCTAGAAGAAATATTCCGTGCTTCTAATCTACTGTTGCTGCTTGTTAGATGTGCTATGAATTAATTTTATTATCTTTCCTATATTAAACTTTCTAAGCAACTTAAAATCGCTTTTGTAAGTTGAAATTTATATAATTAAATCCTCTATATCTCGATACTACTTGATAAGTCGAAAGTCATGTTATGTCTAATAGCCCTTTATATCCCGAACTATTTGTTAAGTCAAAAACTCTAACGTGAAATTCGAGTTATAGATAAATCACTGTTTATATATTTGCGACTCTTTTAGAAAGCATTCACCTAAATGGTTGAAACGTATTTTATTGGGTCCTTGGATGGTGTGCGTTCTCAATTGCGATTCCTTAATGGAGGAAACTAATCGCATTTTTATTCATTCTAGTATCAGCCGACAGTGTCTATTGGTTTGAATCGACCACAGACAGAATTAGAAAAGGGTTACTATGACAGCCTGGTCATAGTTTTGGATACTCTGGAGATATGTCTCAGTTCTCAACCTAAAGACACTGCGAAGTATGACGAGGCCATGAATGTGAAGATATTACTTCGTGAAGTCTGCCAATTCATTGGTGAGTTCTACATTCATACATACATATCATCACGCCATATCCCTTGCAGGGTAGGCAGAGAGAACAGAGTGCTACAGAACTCTATCCTTGCATACTTCATCATTATACTTTACTATACTTTATCATTCATTGGTGAGTTCTTCTATTTAATAACACTTATATGTAATGATGGGTTAACCGGTTAGTTGTCCATGTGGCAACAGGATAAAGATACAATTGTTGCCACCCCCTTACTTGCTTGAAAGCGGCTAACCAGGAAGGAGAGTGTTCAGCGGTTTTATCTTAGGAAATGTATAAAGATCACTGCAATTACTAAACTGTCTGGGAAGTGTGATGGCTAAGGCCTTATCTGTTCACGTTTCGGAGAAGCTAACATCCAACAGTGGACATGGAAAGGTCTGATGAATGATGATGATGATGATAGTATTTCCAGGAGAATTGGTAGCTACACTTTTTTGGGAAATTGGTCTTATAGAGCAACTGTGATCTTTTGCTTGTAGGTGTTGTAATAAACGACTGAGGTATATGATATGCGCCAAAAATTTACCAACCTGTCTTCCTTCCTATTGTTAAGGAGGCTCGAGTCCAGCTGTGGGCTGTATATGAGCTGAGAAGAAAAATAAAATATTGCTTTCACCCTCAGATATACGCAGTGAAAATACATTAAACAATATTCTATTGAGACAGCTGGCCAGTAAAGTGTTATTCGCCCTTAGTCTGAATTTCTTCAATGCTGTATTCAACAGGATCAGTGCCAGGCTTCAGGTATTTATTTCATTTTTTTTCTGCTGTAAATTTTTGTGTTGTGTGGGCTACCAGTGTAGCCGCTAGGCTACGAATACTGCCAACTTTTACTTTGGTTGTGGATGTCGTAAAAGATGCCTAATAGCTTTATATCAACTTGGGTCAACTTCACCTGATGCCGTCTGCTCAATAGTTACATTCCTAAGTAGGTTTGACGTCAGGAACTTTTGCAATATGTATGATGGAAGAAAAGTACTTATTTGTGTCGACCACAATTAATTGGGATAAGAGGTACATGAAAATGATGAGGGTATTTGAATTATTGTTTTTTTTTTAAATATTAAAACTAATATTTGAATTATTTTTTAGTCTTTTCAGGAATTATCATCTAGCTCAGAGGAAAACCCCGATTATACAGATATAGAGTTGATACAGTATATAAATGTTGATATATTGAGACTTATAAGATTATTAACAGGTATGGACATTATTTTTTATAAGTACTAGGCACTTGTACCACAGATGTCAAGGCGATTCCTTGTTGTGGATTGCACGTATGGGTTGTATCTAGACCATAGCATACGCAAAAAAAAAAAAATAAAAAAAAAAAAGTAAAAAAAAATTGATTGCGCAGATGGCATAGTGGTTATGATACCCACCTACCGTACCAGTGTCCTGGTTTCGATTCCTAGGTGGGACAATAATTTGTTCCATCTACAATTTGTTGTTCTAAGTCTTGTATGCCTGTAAAGTCCCTTGCTATATATAGATTATTTTGAAATGTCGAAAAATTATATACAAACTCGACATAATCTATAAAAATAGCCTTTTTAATTTGTCATCATTATTCATTATTTCATAAATAATATTTTTTTATTTAACTGGCTAAAGTATTCCTTATTCAGTCCATATGTCGATAGGATATAAAACAATTTGAAATAAAACTACTTTTACGGATTCTATCGCGTTTGTATTTGATTTTTACTTTGCCGACGTTTCGAACACTTTACAGTGATCATGGTCACGGGAGTTCTCCCGTACGCAACGTGACAAACACGATAGAATCTGTAAAAGTAGTTTTATTTCAAATGTGTAATACTCGCGTAAACATTAGAAGTAATTATATAATTATTTTTTAGTTATTAATTTGTCACTGTAGTAAGCGCTATGACTGAGCCCCTGGTATGGCCCAGGTCTATGAGCGGTAGTATCACTTAACATCTCGTGCTTGCTAGATTACCACTAAAAGCAATAAAAAGATTGTGCAGTTGATAATTGAATTAATATGTTACAGAATCAATACAGAAGTTTAGGTTATTAAGGAAATCGGCTCATTTAGTTTTAGTATCATCTTTGGAGAAGGCTATTTGGAATTGGATGGACACATATCCACAGGTAAGATCTTATAAATGATTTAATATACAGGCTGCCGATTTTATTAGTAGAATAACTTAAACTGGGTGTAGGAATGACGCCATAAAAAACATTAAAGTTAGTTGCAGACTCCTAGCTCTGCCCAATCCCGAGATAAAGTGATTTGTTTCTCAAATTACTGAAATTTTTAGCATTTAATATGCTTAATTATTTATAAATACCCGATTACGAAACGAAAAATGATGTCACAAGCGGGGTTCGAACCCGCACCACCATCATTTTTCGTTTCGTAATCGGGTATTTATAAATAATTAAGCATATTAGATGCTAAAAATTTCAGTAATTTGAATAACAAGGTTGTGTCATCGTTTAATACAATTCTAACTGTAAAGTTTGAAGTATTAAGTCTATACAATGTGTAAACATTGTCCGATAGATGGCATACGTCACCTTGAAGACGTAAGATATAATATGAAGCGAAAATTTGCATGTCCTAAAATAGTTCACGATGGTGTAAGTGGCAGCACGGTTGGGCCTGATTTGTTTCTTATCAAAACAGTAGGTTTGTCAGCGTACATTGACCTGTAGGTACATTTCGACCCAGCTGTGCGCCGGTGAGCGCAGCGCGAGTGGGTCTATTTGCCTACTAGTTCAGTGTCACACGCATGAGTATATGCCTACATGAAATTTTTGTAGTACAAGTGTATTGACCGTTTATCAGTATGGCAATTTAATCAAAACTTAGGTACTATTTTTTTTTTACTGATTTGGATAGTGTATCATGGTCTGATACACCCCCTTCAAGGATTCTAATAATTAAATCGGCACCCTGTATATTTATATAAGAGGATATTTCTACGTATGATGTCGTTAAATTCAGAAACTATTTGACCGATCATTATGAAAATTGATATTTATATGTATTTTTGCACGAAGAAGGTTAATATGCTATCTTCATTGATGTAACTCGCCACCAGGCGGCGCTGCGATAATTCGACTTCTACAATAAACCCAGCCGGTTTGCTAGTATAATAAATATTTCAATAAATTACTGTGATTTGGCATTTAATATGCTAGGAAACTTATTTGTTTATTTAATAAACTTTCTTATTACAAATAGCATAACCAAACGCAATAAGGTCACAGAAAATATTTGTACATAATTAAAAACAATGTTATCATCATTCTCTTGCTCTTATCCCAACTACTTGAGGTCGACGCAATGTCCTCTTTTTCCATACAGCCCTATCAGACGTCATCTCTGTAGTCACTCCCTGTCCATCCATATCATGCTTCACGCAGTCCATCAATCTTTTCTTTGGTCTCCCTTTACCCCTAGAGCCCTCAACATTCCTACTCAAAACCTTCCTCGCAACATTACTTTCATACCCTCTCATCACATGTCCATACCAGGTCCAACTTTCACTCCTTAACTTATCCGTCACTGGCGCTACTTTCAAATATTCTCTTATACGCTCATTCCTTATCTTATCCATTCTCGTTACGCCGTACATCCATCTCAACATTCGCATCTCCGCTACATGTAATCGTATCTCATCCGTCGCTTTTGTCGCCTCAATGAAAAATTATGTTATATTAAAGAAATATTGGATAGCTACAGTAAAAATAAAAATATACATATATAAATAGAAATTTCAGTACAAGTCGCCGGGAGCTGTTGTTTGCAGGTGGTACAGGACTGTCCTGAGTGGCATTCTCATGGCGAGGTCTATGTCCATAAATTGACATCTATGGGCTGATGGATGTTTTTTTTTTTTTTTTTTTTGTGTGACTTAGTTGTTAGCCTCAGATGGCTATGACAACTTTACCCGGACTGTGGGTGAGCGCTGAGGGCTCTCAACCCGTCTGATGGATGGCTGATACATGCAATAGATATTCTACATTCGTGATTGTTTACAGGAATTCTCCGAAGTTCAATGTCGGCCTAATGATGAATTGAGTAAATGTTGTGATACTCTATTCGATATACTGCAGGACAGTTTCTCTGATAACAAGAAGTCCAGGGTGGCAATGTGGCCATTGCAGATCATGTTATTGGTTCTCAACCCTGTAAGTATTGATATAAGATCTAAATTTCTGTGATGTATGTGATTTTGAGTCGTGCTGTCCGTGGTAGCAGCTACGAATAATAGCAACCCTATATTACTCGTGGGTATCGTCAGAGCTTTATAACAACCCGGGCTGATGCCGTTTGGTCACTAAGTCCAAGAAGGGTTAGGGAAGTTAGGCAGACGGTCGGTCATAAAACTATTGTCTATAACATTTGCCATATGTACGCTGGAAGGAGTACGTATCTCGTTGACCCTAAGTAATTAGAATAAGTCCAGACGAAGATATCGTGAATCCTGTGTAGTAACTGGTTAAGGTATGTCAACATCCGTTAACTAACACTCACACTGGTCTAATTGGTATGGCTGTTGGTAGGAATTCCCAATGGATGTGGCTTCAAGTCTCTTGTGTTGTAATCATTTTTGCTTTTGTTTTGTTGTTTCTATTTCTAGCAGTGATGTTATTTGTTTTCACATTTTTAGTCATCTTTTACATGAATATTCATATTCTGAAACATATTTCTTAACAATATTCTGTACTAAGATAATAATCCTTGTATTGCTGGGTTTGTAAAATATAAACATATAATTAAGGATAGTAGCACACAAAGTATTGTCCTGCGTAGGAATCGAACCCCTTTTTACTGTAGCTCGGTATCTTAACCACTACGACATCTGTGAAGTTAAATAAAATAAAATATTAATTTTACTCTATGGTGATGGAGTTAAAGTGCAATGGCCACCACGTCTTTGTTTCGCGTGGGTGATGATGAAAGTCGACCATGATTTGTACGCACATATCACTGCAAGGGAAGAAAATCTCGAAATGAATGAGACGATCCTATAACAAAGCGTCTGACCAGCTTCGTAGGTCAACTGCCGTCACACTGTGGTGGAAGCACGAGCCCAGTTGTACGAAGTAGATGAGCTGAGATGATGATAATGCATTTGTCTTCCAGAAAGTTCTAGAAGAAATAGTAAACGCAGACAGCGGTGCTCCATGCAGCCCACGTCACAATAAGAAGAAACATTTCATTGACTCTGTCAAACGAGGATTAAGTAAGTAATGAACGTATGTTTTTCAGTCATGACGGTATACATTGTCGCCCCATCACTACTAGAATTCTTGATATTTCTTATGACGCTGATAAATTTGGTGTTGCTCGTCTTCGCTTGATTTTGCTTGACTTTGCTTGATTTTGCTTGACTTTGCTACTTTTCTGGATTTTGCTAAACTTTGCTGGCCTTTGGTTGACTTTGCTGGATTTTGCTGGACTTTGTTCAACTTCACTCGTCTTTGCTCGGTTTGGGTCGATTTCGCTTGAGTTTGCTCGATTTCACTCAATTTTATCTGATTATCATACTTAATAATAATAATTTGACTTGGCGAGCGGGGAGATATCTTAGATTCGATGATCAACATGTTTTCGTTTTTCAGGTCCTCAGAACAATTCCAAGCAGATGACAGAGGCCGCTGTGGTGACGTGTGTCAAGTTATGCAAGGCCTCAACCTACCTCAATATAGCTGACTCTGGGAATGTCACTTTCATACTAGTCAAGTCTGTCATCAATGATCTCAAGGTTAGATTTTATACTTTAATCCCGAAGATAAAAAAAATTAAAGAGAAAAAAGGAGAAAGAAAGAAAGAAAGTACGACGACTAATTCTTCGTGTTGTAAAAAAATTATCATGAAAAATGTATTTCTTTCTGTCCGCAGTCTCTTCTATTTAATCCGTCGAAGTCTTACATCCGTGGCAATTTGATCTCCGGCTACTCAGAATTGGACCTGATGACTGATTGCTTCGTCTCTCTGTTCAGAATAATGCCACATAATAATGATGCCCTCAAAGTCTGTCTCAATCTTAACACACATATCTCTTACCATTGTGTCATCATTAATTCCTTACATAGGTGAGTTAAGAAGTGTTAGTTTGTATGTTAACATACATATCATCACGCCATATCCCTTGCAGGGTAGGCAGAGAGAACAGAGTGCCAGAGAACTCTATCTCTGCATACTTCACTCGCTTCCTCAACATTCATAATTCTCTTCATACACGCTCGCCGGTTTCGGAGACTCTTGACTCCACCTTCCTTCAGTACATGACCGATCTGGTCTAGGTAGGTTAGTCTTAGTAGTAGGTCTCTTAGTCGATTCTTTTATTATATACACGGGTGTTTTCAAATGACAGATCACAGATTGAAATTAAATATATATTATGCGTTCAAGATTTCTATGAAAGCCCAACTGGGTGGGTTTGGGGTTTGTATTGGTAGGCAGCGACCAAGGGTACTTGGTATTGCAAAGGTCTATGGGCTGCAGTGACACTATCAGATGTGTTGCTTGCTCGTTTGCCACCATAAGCAGTAAAAAAAAAAACCTTCATTACATCAGCATTCAAAGAAAAAGAAACTGCAGTCGGTCTATTCGTTTAGGAGTTACTATGTCACAAACAGACACACAAGTACACAAAGACTTACAGACACGTCAAACTTAAAAAATCAGACCTTTTGCGTAGGGTGTGAGAAAAACATAATATAACTTTAAAATATTTCAGAATAATAAAACAGCCCAGGTTGCCATGGTGGCCACAGATAGAGTTGCTTTATCCTAGGGCGGCAGAGCTGAGGGCGATGTTCACTGATACATCTAATAAAGCCACACAGGTATGACTTACTCGTCACACTTATAGCATAAAGATCATTCTAATGCTGAATAATAATGCCGTAATCGCTACGGTTGGCTGTTGTGTTGGCGATCGCAGTGAGATGCTATACGTTGTCCAAGAGAAAGCCGCTGTACACTTTTCTGGTAACAATACGATATTTACGATTCCCACGGGTAAGTAAAGCATGTGGATAATTATATTATCCCGTCTCCATACGGGTAAAAGAATAAGGATGAACTCTATATAAGTGACACTTAACTTTAATGTTTACGCGAGTATTACAAATATGAAATGAAGTTATTCGATCTTGTAGTTCTTGGTACAGAAGGTATGGCATATCTTAACAGTGATACTTGAAAAGTTAATCGGAGTGGCAACGGATATCGGACCGGTACCTGTGGTCAGCTCAATAGCTATAGGAAGGAAACAGGGTGGGTTATGCGGCTGCACGGCGTCCTCTCACCCTGGAATGATTAGTTTTTGCAGATAATAGCCTGCCAAATAATAAAAATTTAGTATCTTAACTACGTATCTTATCTTCTTTTATCCATTTCCAGGGTTATGTGGTTCATACTCCACTTCGAATGATCTCTTTAACTCTCAAATCCAAAGAGGTACAATCAAAGTTTAACAAGAGTGAAGAAATGCCAGCTTACAGGAATCTATTGCTGTGTATTGTGAAATTAATTCACGCGGATCCTATGCTGATGCTTAGTGTAAGTATACCCTTATCCACTCTTCAGTAACGTCTGTTATTGGACTTGAGTTTCTTAAGGTGGTGATATATCAATAGTTTATCAGTAATAGGTTTATCAGGGGTGTTGCTGCCATTTCTTTCGGTGCAGCATCAGTCGATTTTTACGATCGCCACGGGGAAATTGCGATATTCTATAGTTCTTACTGTATTGTTGACGAGGTGTATAGGAAATGTTTCTTGTGGTGATGGACTAAGAATAAAATTCAACACCCCCTTATCATACCCATGAGTGTCGTAAAAGACGGCTAAAGTATTATATAATGAAAGTCAAATCTATACAAGAGAAGGAAAACTGGAAATAAAATTTTATACCCAATCTAAATTTGACCAGCGTTGTATAGTGAGTCAATTGCCCTCCTATTGTGAAGGAGATTCGAGCATAGTAGTGGGATGTATATGAGCTGAAATGATGGTGATGATGAATTTTTAATATTTAATACTCTTACATACATACATATCATCACGCCATATCCCTTGCAGGGTAGGCAGAGAGAACAGAGTGCCAGAGAACTCTATCTCTGCATACTTCACTCGCTTCCTCAACATTCATAATTCTCTTCATACACGCTCGCCGGTTTCGGAGACTCTTGACTCCACCTTCCTTCAGTACCTGACCGATCTGGTCTAGATAGGTTAGTCTCGGTCTTCCTCGGTACCTACATCCTTCCACTTTCGCATTGTGTATCTTCTTAACCAGACGTTCGTTCGGCATTCCTTCCACATGTCCGAACCATCGGAGCATTCCCTTTCGCATCTTTACACCAATACTCTCTTTCATACCTACTCGCTCTCTTACGTCGTCGTTACGAATGCGGTCGGTCAGCCTAACTCCACAGATTTTCCGCAGAGATCGCATTTCGACATTTAATACTCTTATGTCAATTAATTTTTTAATGTATTTTCTCTTCACAGAATCCAGGTCGTTCAAGCATAGAGATTCAGTCGTCGACCACGGAGTTGATCAATGGTTTGGTGTCTTTAGTTCACCAGACTGGCATGGGGGAGATATCTCAGGCAGCCATGGATGCGCTGCTAGCGTTGCACAGGCCTGATAGAGTGCATATGTGGAACCCCGAAGCCCCATTAAATACCTTTTGGGACATCAAGTAAGTTTTTTTTAATTGCTTATGGTGACAAACGAGCAAGCAGTATACCTGATGTTAAGTGTCACTGCTAGGGATATTCGATATACATCGATGCATCGAAAACATCGACGTTTACAATGCGATACATCGAATCGATCCGATGTTTTGAAGAGCTATCGAAATACTCGATGTATCGATGTTTTTTCATAAAACATCGAAACGATGATAACCAGTAACTGCCACAAAAAAGACCTTTTTTTTTTTATAGACATCTGTTTTATATGGGTCTGGAATAGGTATAAATTCCACAAAAAGGACCTTTTTTTTAGAAGTCAGTTAGTTTTATAAGGGATTGGAATGGGTATAAATGCCACAAAAGACCTTTTTTTTTTTTTTTTAGAAGTAACACTTTTGATATGACTTTAGAAAAAGTACTAGATGTTTTCATCCGATACATCGAAAGACATCGATGTACAGTTTCGATTTATCGAATCGAAAAAAACATCGATGTTTTTTGAAAGTGGACACCCCTAGTCACTGCTGTGCCCATGGACTTTTGCATA
This sequence comes from Lymantria monacha, assembly GCA_905163515.2. NCBI lineage: Eukaryota > Metazoa > Arthropoda > Insecta > Lepidoptera > Erebidae > Lymantria > Lymantria monacha. The sequence goes on along the minus strand of LR991104.1, from coordinate 20,229,098 downwards.
ACCAGGAGTATAAGCCAGGCCGATGCCTACTAATACATGTCCCAAACCCACCCAGTTGGGCTTCCGGCTCTCTCGCTCACCGAACGAAGCACAACAGCATATCGCCATTACTCAGACGTCGATCTTCTGCGAGAGTGTAGTACTACCCTGTACCGACCGGCCTGTGGCTTTAGATAGAAAACTGTCAACAGCGTGGTCCTACCACTAGCTAGCCGTATACCATACCATATGTATCATACTTATAATAAAAAAAAAGAAATTTTATATTTTCTGTCGATCTGATCTGTCTATTTCAGAGTGTTTTTTCTAGTTTATCTCTGAAACAGTTAGATCTATTTTAACAGGAATTTGGGTCCGTGGTGGTCCTACCACTAGCTAGCCGTATACCATACCATATGTATCATACTTATAATAAAAAAAAAGAAATTTTATATTTTCTGTCGATCTGATCTGTCTATTTCAGAGTGTTTTTTCTAGTTTATCTCTGAAACAGTTAGATCTATTTTAACAGGAATTTGGGTCCGTTTATCTATATTACTATTATAAAGCTAAAGAGTTTGTTTGTTTGTTTTAACTCGCTAATCTCAAGAACATTTCCCAAGAAAGTTTATGTTTACGAGTTCTCTAAATGACAGCCTTATAAAAAGGCTCAAAGTCGTTTAGCATGCTGTAGAGAAAACTATGCTCGCTTTTTCTCTACGTGATAAATGCCGGCTTTTCAAAAACGTTTAAAGAATGTGTGTAACCGGTACTGCCCGACGAATTAATTCATTAAAGTGGCAATAGGCAGGCCATATAGCTCGTCGAATCAGGCCAAAAGGTTCGACAAGTGGCGACCTTGAATCGATTAACTAGATAGACTATGTGGACTGACGTTATCTCATAAGCACACGCGGAGCCGTTGGATGCAAGTGGCACAGGACTGTTCTATGTCACATTTTTGTGGAGCCTACGCCCATCAGCAAATTGCTACGGGCTGATAAATGGATGAATAGAAGGTAGTCCATAATCGACACGTTTGACGAAAATATTTGCGTTTTGAATATTTTAGGAGAATACTACTGCTCAGTCTTGTGGTGATACTTCAACCGCTGTTTTTACTCCCACGTGAAAATAAAGGCATATTTGCTTTTAACTAATCATCACGCAGGGATTATATCTTTTTCTTCTTTTTTTTCAGTCTATATTCGTCTATTCGGTTCGGATTACTTCCACAATGGATGGCAAATTGATCCACTATACTACGCTGGTTAGATTTGACATAGGGTTTTATGACGAGGTTTTCCTCCCTTATTTATCTGCACATCATATCTTTGACTTCTTTTAGGACACCTATAGGCAAGAATAAGGAGGGTTAATTGTGTTTTTAATGAGTCACTATTCCATTCATTTTTTTTTTATTCTTCAGTTCTCAAGTATTATATAATATAAGTCAGAAGCTGATCCAGCGTCAGATATGTAACTACCGGGAGGTTCTGAGATGGTTGAGGGATATCCTGACCTGCCGGAACGAGTTCCTCGCCAAACACAAGGAGTATGCCAATGTTGGTTCACAGATACCAATATGTAAGCAGGCTCATATCAAACTGGAGGTGAGGGCATCTGTCAATTTTTTTAACAGCTCACATAATTCATAGAGCCAGGGTCACGATAGAAGTTTCTTATATTATTTTCTTTATAGCTGATAATGATAGCTGAAATTTGTACCACTTTGGGGTCCAAAGTCAGACTTATTTAAACATGGAAATAGAACCTACGTTGCGCTCAGATGTCTGACTGGAGGACTGCCTTAGAAGGTCTTATGTCGGCTTTAAATTTCGATTCGGGGACGTTTCGAACACTTTACAGCGTCATGGTCACGGGACCAAGGTGTCTCACGTCCAATAAGTCATCGTTATTACAGGATACATATTTAACCATTTTATGTAATATACACATACATAGCCTCACGCCTGTTTCCCAGAGGGGTAGGCAGAGACTACGGATTGCCACAAACCACGATCCTGACATACCTCCATCGCTTCATTCACACTCATCACAGTCTTCATGCATGCTCTACGATTACGCGTACTCTTAATCTGACCTTTCACTAACACATCTTCAATTTGATCCAGGAAAGTACGACGTGGTCTTCCCCTTGTAATCGTCCCACTCACACTCGCTTTGTATACTTGTTTAGTCAACCTTTCTTCACTCATTCTTTCCACGTGTCCAAACCACCTCAGCATACCCTTTTTTATCTTTGTCACCACTTCTTCATTCATACCACAGCGCTCTCTTATAACACTATTTCTAATTTTATCTTTCAGACTTACACCACACATACTACGAAGAGCTCTCATCTCTACAGCATTTATGCTACTTTCATGTCTTCCCTGCCAAATCCAACTTTCACTGCCATACATGAGAGTGGGAACTAATACTCCCTTATGTACAGCTAGGCGTGCCTTGTTAGATACATTCCTACTTTTCATAAAAGTGTACAATGCCCCATTCACTTTATTACCAGCATTTACTCGTCTTTCAACATCTTCATCATTTTTACCATCACTAGTAAACAGTACACCCAAGTATACAAATTCTTTCACCTGTTCCAATCCCTCACCATTTATAAAAATATTACATTCCGTCATACATTTATCCTTTTCAAAGACCATTACTTTCGTCTTACTTACATTTACTTTCATACCATTTCTTTCAAAAGCATCATGCATAGTAGTTACCATCGCCTGTAAGTCTTCAGCCGACGATGCAAGTAAAACCTGATCATCGGCATAAAGAAGACATTTGACGAGTAACTCATTCATTCTTAAACCACATTCATTATTTTTCAAATCTTGCAAACAGCTATCCATAAATAGGTTAAACAGCCACGGTGACGCTACACATCCCTGTCTGACACCTTTATCAATGTTAAACCATTCAGTGTAGGACCCGTTTATCCTTACGCAGGCTCTGGAATCCTTATAAATGGATTTCAGCGCCTGAATAAGATGGCCATTTACCCCATACATAGATAGTACCGACCACAGTTCATTCCTCCTCACTTTGTCATAAGCCTTCTCTAAATCAATGAAAGCGCAAAAAACTTTCTGACCTTTAGCCAAAAATTTTTGCGCCAGGCATCGTAAAGAGAAAACTTGATCCGTGCAACCCATACTCTTTCGAAAACCCGCTTGTGCATCCCATATTTTCTTTTCGGTCACTTTCACTACTCTTTCAATCAACACTTTCGCATACAGTTTGCCGACAATGCTAAGGAGGCTTATGCCCCTGTAGTTTCTACAATCTTGCCGTGAACCTTTCCCTTTGTAGAGAGGTACAATTACCGCCTGACACCAGTCTATAGGTACTCGGCCATTAGTCCAGCAAAGATTGAAGAGCTGGTATAGGATGTTAGTTGTAATATCTTCTCCAGCCGTCAGCATTTCAACTGTAATCCTGTCGTATCCTGCAGACTTACCCGCTCTCATACCTTTCAATGCATTTGTAATTTCTATCATACTTATGCATTCTCCTTCCTCGAGATCTCTTTCATTCACAAATGATAATTTTTGTGGCTCTTCTCTTTCAAATAAGCTGTAATATAATGCTGAAGAAGTGCTAAATTGTAAAGAATATTACATCATAGTACTTTAAAATATGTTTTCCTGTTCCATCAAAATTCCCTTGATGGCACCATTAACAGTCTGGCCAGGCACAATTGTTAAGTTTTTAATGAATTTATAATAGTTTTTGTAGTCAAGCCATAAAATTGTTTAAAAGATTTTATTAAACACTTGGTTTCATTGTTTTCAGGTGGTGTTCTTCATGTGTCTTTGGTCGATTGATACGGATGTTGTACTGGTCGCAATGTCGTGCTTCGCTTTGCTATGTCAGGAGGCGGATATCCGTTGTGGTTCGGATGAGATCACCACACAATGTCTGCTACCCAACTATGCCGTCTTTCAGGAGATAGCTCACACTTCCACCGTTCTGACAACTGGTAAGTTAAACGGATATTTTGTCAAATAATATTTTTTTTTCGTATTAATTCACGAGATTTGACACATTTATTTTTAAAATACGTACATACATATTATCACGCCATATCCCTTGCAGGGTAGGCAGAGAGAACAGAATGCCAGAGAACTCTATCCTTGCATACTTCACTCGCTTCCTCGACATTCATAATTCTCTTCATACACGCTCGCCGGTTTCAGAGACTCTTGACTCCACCTTCCTTCAGTACATGACCGATCTGGTCTAGGTAGGTTAGTCTCGGTCTCCCCCGTTACCTACATCCTTCCACTTTCGCATTGTATATCTTCTTAACCAGACGTTCGTTCGGCATTCTTTCCACATGTCCGAACCATCGGAGCATTCCTAATGCAAGTTTCTTGACAAACACTTTATCAGGGCTCACTTCAATAGTGCAATATTTACATTTGAACATTTTTATTAAATTTTAATTAGCAGTAAGAGACAAGCTCTATTTAATAATCTCAAATACTACTAGAATATGCCGTAAATAAATTGCGAGGTTAAGTAATGATACATATATAATAACATAATTCAAGCAAAGTAGGTAAGCATCTGTTAAATACCACTTTTTCGAGTATCGAACAGTATACGGCTGTGTTCAACAATATCGTTGATGGAAAGCGCTTTATCGAGCACTGCATTACACTGCGTCACTTTTTTGTATTAATTGGAAAGCACACTAAGTGTTTAGTCAAAGTCCTTTCAAAGAGCATTGAAATTATACATTTATGTCCGTATGCTACATACATACATACATATCATCACGCCATATCCCTTGCAGGGTAGGCAGAGAGAACAGAGTGCCAGAGCACTCTATCTTTGCATACTTCACTCGCTTCCTCAACATTCATAATTCTCTTCATACACGCTCGCCGGTTTCGGAGACTCTTGACTCCACCTTCCTTCAGTACATGACCGATCTGGTCTAGGTAGGTTAGTCTCGGTCTCCCCCGGTACCTACATCCTTCCACTTTCGCATTGTATATCTTCTTAACCAGGCGTTCGTTCGGCATTCTTTCCACATGTCCGAACCATCGGAGCATTCCCTTTCGCATCTTTACACCAATACTCTCTTTCATACCTACTCACTCTCTTACGTCGTCGTTACGAATGCGGTCGGTCAGCCTAACTCCACAGATTTTCCGCAGAGATCGCATTTCGACCGCATTAATTTTACTTTCATACTCTTTTCTGCATACCCAACTCTCGCTTCCATACAGTAATGTTGGGACAAGCACTGCGTTATGTATTGCTACACGTTCTGGCTGAGGTGGTGGCTGCCGAGAAGTTGCCCCAACGCTCCGTTCACTCTATTTCCCGCATTCACTCTTCGCTTTATATCAGTGGTGTACCTTCCATCTCGGCTAAATCCACATCCAATATATACAAATTCATATTATATTCCATTTAATAAAAGACAAAAACGTTTTTAAAACATAAAATCCAATGTCTAACAATTATTTTTGTGGTGATGGAGTAAGAATACAAGTCATCACCCCCTTGACCGTGAATATCGTAAAAGGCGACTAAGAGATAATATAATATGTATAACAGCCATGCAAAAGAAAGAATCAATATTGTATATTAGGTAAATTTCCCACTAATTTTGAAGAAGAATCAGAGCCAGCAGTGGGCTCATATGGTGGCTCATATGGACACATGACTTGAGCTGATGATTAATCATAAATATTTCGTTTAATATTACAAGCAGCGAGCCAGGATATGGGCAGAGGATGTTATTATAAAAATATACACAGTAAGTATACGTCTGTACCTATTTTTTTCTTGCGGCGATCTATGGTCTGGGCACACCACGCTAAATCCGTCCGGGGTGACAGGTGAAGCGTCGCGCGACCCCATAGACCCGCCCCACAATGTACCTCTCCACGCCGTGCGTAGTATAGGTCAATTTCGCTGCAACTTTTGTCTATATCTATAAAAGATGATGTTTATACGTATATATATGACATCGATAAACTCAGAAACTATTTGACCGATCATTATGAAAATTGGTATGTATATGTATTGTATCACGGAGAAGGTTTATATGTAAATTCCATTGATGTACAAATTACTGAAATGTCGAACCCGCACCTATTTGGAGTCCGGCACAATCGTGCTGCCACTTACACCACCGTGAACTATTGTAGGACATTCAAATCTCGTTTCGTATCATATTTACGTCTTTAAGGTGACGTGCGCCATCTACCCGACAATGTTTACACATTGTGTAGGCTTAATACTTCAAACTTTGCAGTTAGAATTGTATTAAACGATGACACAACCTTGTTATTCAAATTACTGAAATTTAGCATTTAATATGCTTAATATAAAACCTGATTACGGTGGTGTAAGTGGCAGCACGATTGGACCGGACTCCCAATAGATGCGGGTTCGAACCCATTGATGTGTCTCGCCACCAGGCGGTGCTGCAATATATCGACTGGATGGGTGTACTAGTATATTATAAATGATTTTGTATTTAAATTTTCAAGTAAAAATTAAATATTAATGTGTTGAACCAGGTTCAGCAGCTCTACAAAAGCGCATAATGGCATTAATGAGGAAGATAGAACATTGTGTAAATGGTGTTCAACCGGTTTGGGAGGAAACCTTTAGATGTTGGTGAGTATACGTATGATTAGTTGGGTGGTACTAATAGAATATAAATAATAATATAATATAATATTTTTCCTTGTGGTGACGGAGTAAGAATACAATTCACCACCCCATTTCTTACCCGTGGGTGATCGTACGAGACGACTAAGGGATATAAAATGCATATAACATCTATGCGAGAGAAGGAAAACTCAAAATAAAACCCTTTATCAACACGTCTGACCAGCGCGGTATAGTAGGTTAATTCCCCCCCCCCCACTACGGAGGAGGCCCGAGCCCGACAGTGGGACATTTATGGGCTGTGATGATGATGATGAATGGAATACCAGCGTTGATTACTTATAGCCAACATATTGCTGAGTTAGAACCGGGTTGTGGACAAAAATAAACACTTTCCTTCATTTGTATTATTTAAATAATTATTTTTAAAGATTTGTTTACTTATTGTCCTTTTGCCGTGATAAACTTTTTTTAAATTCTATAGTAAATATTATTAGTTTTTTTTACTGTATAGTTAATTATTCCCAGCGGAGAGGGGTAGTGACAAAAATAATGATAAGGGACTCATACGAGGCTACATTAATACTTTTCAAAAATAGTTAATCCTGAAATGCCATGATATATATATTTGAAGAAATTTTTAATTACTGTATTGGAAGATATCAGGGACCCTAACAGAGTGGGAGACCTTTCCTGGGCACAGGTCTTATCTACTTAAAGACTGTCTTGTCTATCGTCTTAAAGATGTATGTCTTAAAGACTATTGTTTAACGATTGCAAGAGAAAATCAGAAAAGGAAAGTAGTAAAAAATAATATTGGTTTTTCTTAGGGACTCTCTTTGCAAGTTGCTACAGAAATATCCGAAAGGTCAAGGTGACAAGATGGATGAGTGTCAGATGGAAGGTTTACACCGTGCCGTGGTGAAACGAAGGGTGTCACACCACACCAGCTCTGAACATGATTTTGAGGTATGATTGTTTTTAAGCCTCCTTCGCAATACGCCTATTTTTTTTGTTTAAGTTCGTCTGTCTGGACAGGTAAATGGAATAAAGTCCATACAGCCAAGTCATATATAATTTTCTTTTAGTGAATGTACAGAGGGAGTGCTAACAAACCTTCGTACTGTACCAAGTATCGCAGTTTCGATTCTTACCCAGCATAAATTGTGGGATCTACAAAATACTTTTTGTGATGCACAGATTGTTGACATGAGTGTGGGTGTAATTTGTGTCTATAAAATATACAAATACTACTTCCTTAGTCCAGTCTTTCAAAAAAAGTATCAAAAAGAAATATTTTTCATAAATAAAACTTAGCTCGCGTGGTGACGGAGTAAGAATACAATTCTCCACCTCCTTTCTTGTCATTAAGTATCGTAAAGAAGGACTAAGGGATATAATATGCATAACATCTATGCCAGAGAAGGAAAACTTGAACTTGACCAATGTGTGAATATTAGGTCATTTGATCTTCAGTGGAAGAGGCCCGACTCCAGCAATGGGATGTATATGATTTGAGATGGTGATGGAATAAAATATGAATGACTATCAAAATTTTTAATGCTTTTCCAGATGCAGATTCAAGAGTGGGCCAATATAACATCGTTTTTGTGTGCCTTGGGCGGTGTCTGCCTCCAGCGAAGACCATCGACGGCCTGGTCACATTTGCATGGACACGGTGAGATAGACAATCATTTCTACATATATTTTTGGAAAGTATTTGTGTTTATGATTTTTTTTAATACATACTTTAATACGTCATTAATGTTTGATACAGGATTTTGACGATTATTTTTCTTCTAACGACGAAACATACATAAATATATTAAAGGTTAATTTCATTAAAAATATAATTAATGTCTACATTTTATCACGCTATCTAGTAATAATTAATACACCTTAACTATTATCGATAATTTTAAATAAAAAAAGTATCGTTGAAAAATAAATATTAACACCATCTGTTGGCAAATCCTAATAAACTTTGGGATTTTCAGAACAGTGTGAAGAATTCCGACGGGCGTTCTAGTTTCTATAAAATACTAACTTACACCCGCGGTTTCTTACAAAAATACTCTGCCTTTAATTTTGAGCAGCAAAATTATAGGAGTACTCTTGACACTTATATCTAGGTACCAATCCTTGTACTCCTACAATGCGGGTAATTCTGCGAATATACAATTAAAAGACACAAATTACAACCTAGACCTAAGTCTAAATGTGTTCTGAACTTGCTTATTGATGGCACAAAGTATTATCGTACGTAGGAATCGAACCCAGCCATACTTGGCATATTAAGTTGGTATCTTAATCAATACACCATCTGTGGATTCAAGTATTGATATTTTAGTTTCAGATTCGAGAAAACTGTTCAACGTATTAGCGAACAGTTCTCAGGAAGTACAATATTGTCCGGTAACACAGTAAGTATATTATTTATTATTTCTAATATAAAAAGTTTTCTTATTGAATGAAAGACTAGATTATTTTTTGAGAAGCTTTTTATATCATCATTATCATTTCAACTCATATATATCCCACCGTTGGGTTCGAACCCTCTCTATAATGGGAGGGAAATTGACTTAACATACCGCGCGGGTCAGACGTGTTGGTATAGGGTTTTGTTCCGATTTTTCCTTCTCTTGCATAGATATTATATTCTTTTTACATCCCATAGTGTCTCTTACGATCGTCCACGGGTAAGATGGTGAATTATATTGTGACTCCGTCCCCACACGGAAAGCTTCCAATATAATAGAGATTAATATTAAATAAATATTCTAATATTATATTTAATAATTCTTTATCCATGTGGTGATGGAGTAAGAATACAATACACCATCCTTAATTTTACTCGTGGGGGATCGTAAGAAAGGACTATGGAATATAAAACGCAATTAACATCTATGCAAGAGACGACGAGACACGTCTGACCAGCGTGGTATAGTAGGTCAATTTCCCTCCCATTGTGGAGGAGGCTCGAGGCTAACAATTGGAGACATATGATCTGAAATAAAAAAATGATTATGATTAATTTTGTGCAATTTTTTTCAGGTTCATAGGGCAACTTCTCCGTCTACTCCTATGCAGTAATGAGCGCTTCGGCCAACAGATACAAACTCACGTCAAGGAGTTAGTTGGACACGAAATGTCTCCAGCGCTATATCCAATTCTTTTCGATCAGATTAAAGCAATTATAGACAAATTCTTTGACCAGCAACAACAGGTATTTATATTTTTGATATTGTGAAGATTTTAATTAATTGTAAATGATCATTTCAACTCGTGGACGTCCCACTTTTGGGTCCGAGTCCCCTCTATGATGTGAGGCAAATTGCCTAATTATACTGCCCTAGTAGGAACTATTGGTAAGGGGTTTAGTTTTCGAGTTTTTCTTCTTTTGCTGTTTTGTTAAGATCCTTTAGTCTTTTTTTCGGTGACTTGTGGAAAAAAAATATGGTGGTGAGTTGTTTATTATATATCATGATTTACGAATTAAAACTGATTTACAATTTCGATTGACCGATTGAAACTGATTTATAATTCTAATTTACTGACTTAAACTGATTTACAATCGCATTTACTGATAAAAACTGATTTAAAATTTTAATTTACTGGTTAATACTGATTTACTATTCTGAATATTGATTAGAACTGATTTACAATTCCGATTTATTCAATAAAATTGATTTATAAATCTGATTTATTCAATAAAATTGATTTACAAATCCGGTTTATTTAATAAAATTGATTTACATTTCTGATTTATTCGATATAAATGATTTACAAATCCGATTTATTAAAAAAAATGTTTTACAAATCCGATTTATTCAATAAAATTGATTTACATTTATGATTTATTCAATAAAAATGATTTACAAATCCGATTTACTGATTAATATTGATTTATGATTCTGATTTACAATCGGATTTACTTATTGAAATTCCTCGTGTAGTATCGTGGACCTGGTTATATATAAAATAAAAAGCATCACCACCTTTGACTTTCTTGTGTCAGGCGTAAAAATCAGCTGAGGGATCACCAGCAGATTGGGTAGCAGCTCTTTCATGGCCAACACATAATACCTCACTGTGATCGCAAAACCGCTTGTCGAACGTATTCTTTACAGTAATAACCTCTGTAATGAATGGCCATTTTCATCATCATCATTGAATATGTCACTGTCCACTAATAAACGTACGTCTACCGCATAAAATATTGCCATAATCGCCACGATTGGCAGATGGGTTGTCGATTGCAATGAGCTGTTACACGTTTCCCAGGAAAGAGCTTCTGCCCGGTGAGATCCTTAGCAGAGTTTTACTATTTTATTCTTATCCCGTCGCTACATGAGAGGAACCATATCCTATGCCGTCCTTGGTGCAGGGTATGCACAGTAGTATAAGGTGAAATATTGAATAATAACTTGTAGTTATATTAATATACTTATTATATTTGTTAGGTAATGCTAACAGATATAAACACGCAGTTTGTGGAGCATACAATATTTATAATGAAGAGTATACTGGAGTCTCATAAGAAGAGCGGACATCCAATAGAGATACTCAGCACGACGTCCATTGAAGCGCTAATGTTGGCTATTGTCAGGTTAGTAGAAATATAATAGAAAATCTAAATGATTTTTGTATAATTTATATTATACTAATCAATGGCCAATTATATCCACGTAGAGCACGTTTCCGTGAGTATACCTCTGTATTAAATATGTATAGTCAAAATTTCTCGCTGATAATGTGGTTTTCTATTGGTATAACAATTTTTAAAATCGGTTTAGTTGTTTTGGAGTCGAAGCGTGACAGATAATCATTCGCATCTATAATATTGGAATATATAGATAATACGTTAAGAAGCTGGTTGATTGACTCAATAGCTTCTTTTTGTGACGTAGAAATTTGCCAAGAAAGCATTTTACGAAATTCAACATGCAAAATGGGGTGAAATATAGTGGGAAAGCTTGTATTACAAGACAAGAAAGGCTTTATTTATTATCTCCAAATTAAGCACAGATGATCTTCAGTAAAAACAAGTAAATATATCTATCAGATTTGTCAAATTTCATCTTTATAAAATAGAAAATTAGCACAAATAAGCGTTGACCTGTGTATTTTAAGCTCTTTTTTTATTGCTTATAGTGGCAAACGAGCAATCAGCACTTCTTATGCTAAGTGTTACTGCCGCCCATGGACATTTGCCATACTAGAGGTACAGCTAGGCCGAATCCGGTCCAGTCTAAAAGCTTGAAGACATCTTCCAGTGCAGTGGTGATCAGTTTCGGAGAGATGACGTCTCCCTGTCTCACGCCTTTCTGCAACTGGATCGGTTTCGTACTCTTATCCCGAATACGGACTGACATTGTGGCGTTCCTATACAAACACTTCAGCACTTCGATATAACGATGGTCGATTTGGCACCGCTGAAGGGACCGCAGCACCGGACTTTTAAACAATTAAAAATTAAAATAAAGAATTTTTTTTTAAAAATCTTAATTTTCTCTACAAAATAGTAAAAAAAAAAAATTTCAAAAATATTGAATTTCTCTATTTGTTTAAAACAATTTTATAAACAAATTACGTAAAAAATTCATCACCTATGTTAATCACTGCCATTGTTTAATGTGAAAACAGGCATAGCTAAATATTAATTGAAAAAAAAAAAATTATCAACAATTTTTAGATATTTCATTTTGCAATAGTTATAAAAAATCATAATTAACAAATTAATAATTTTTTATGAACTTTTATCTCAGGATCTTATGAAGTATATATACCACAAGGGCTCCACGAAGTTTAAAATTTATAGGCTAATTATTTATACCTTTTTTCCCATTATTTATGCCAACGGAGATTGGGCAAAAATTTGTTAATTAACAATTGAATAACTTTTTGAAAAATGGTGATAAAACTTTTTCTTCTACGGGGCTCGATTCATTCAAGTGTTCAGAAGCTACTAGAATTTTTTCAAATTTTTAAAATGACATTTTATGTTATTAAAAAATATTTTTGTTGATAAACTCTCTTTAGCGGCAGCGCGCGCATGCCGTAACAGCAGCGCGGAGCCCTATTTTCAACGTTAAATTAAAATTATAAATAATGGAGATAGAGTTTCGGGAATTGTTTATCGGAAAACTAAAACTAAAACTTTTTTATCGGAAATTTACTCCTCTTTAACGAACTTTTTTCAAAATTGCTTAAATGTTAATATTTTTTGAGTTATGAACGAAAAACTAAATACCATTTTTTTTCATCTTATTTTGTTAATAACAATTGCAATTTTTTACCTGCACCAAAATCCTTCAAAAACATTTTTCCAGAGGTGATTCCGAATCGAATGAGCTATCGCTCATATTTTTAGGACCTTTATCTCTATTTATCACGTTTTTAAACTTGTTGACTAGACTATAGGGTTTCCGTTGCTCTCACGCTCACCGATCGAAACGCTACACCAAATTGCTACTGCTCAGACGTCGATTCGACCCCAGACGGACCGGCCCACGGCTGTAGACAGAGAACTGTCAACAACGTGGTCCTACTAATATTTCACCTTTAAAGACGTCATTACATAGAATTCAATCTAATATAAACATATTATAAATAGTTTTTTTTTGCAATTGTGTAATACCATCAGAAATCATTATGATCAAATAAAATAACAAAGATTTGATTATCACCAGGTACGCCCGTCACCTGGACATGACGGTAATGTCTGTACATATCAAAACGAAGCTATGTCAAGTGGTTGAGGCCATGATGAGGAGGAGGGATGATCTCGCATTTAGACAGGTTTGTATTTGTGTATTACAATAAAGATACTGAAACAATTTCTCTTTCGTTGTGAAAAGGATAAGGGATATTTTCCGTGTGGTGACGGAGTAAGAATACAATTCACCACCCCTATCTTATCCGTGGGTGATCGTAAGAGACGACTAAGGGATATAAAACGCATATAACATCTATGCGAGAGAAGTAATGTGGTATAGTAGATCATGGTCAATTACCCTCCCATTACGGAGGAGGCTCGAGCCCAACAGTGGGACATATATCAGCTGAGATGATGATGATGTGAAAAGGACTCGCATCCAGCGCTGGGAATATATATAAGCTGAAGTAATGATGAACAGCAAACGTTAAATTTGAAGACGCCTTAATGAAGTTTATTTTTAACCGACTTCAAAAAGGAGGAGGTTCTATGTTTCATTGTATGTATTTTTTTCTTTCGTGTGATGATAAAGTATACAATTCAGTACCTTATCATTATACTTGTGGGTTGTTGTAAGAGACTACCAAAGGATTAAATATACATACACATCTATGTCAGGGAAGGAAAACTCGAATAAAACCGTGTACCAAACCTATTTCCTTCCTCTTCCTTCCTTCTGCTTCCTCCTGTTGCGGAGGAGGCTCGAGCTCAGCAGGACGTATATGACCTTAGATGATGATAATGAGAATTGGATTTTATTTTTATAATTAAAGTGGATCTAATGTCTTGCTAAAAATAAAAATAGTGTCATTTAAAATCTATTTATCCCTTGATCGAGACGAGACTCTTTCGTAATAAAAAAAAAAAAAGTATAACAAGTTGGCCAAAAGGGTTAGTTATGTGGTTTTATTTTGAGATTTCTTTCTCTTACAATGCTTTAACTGTTTACATGTTCTAGTCTTTACGAGAATGTGATCACGAGCCAAAAGATACATTATTGCATCTCTCTTTTTCAGGAGATGAAGTTTCGTAATAAAATGGTGGAGTACGTAACGGATTGGGTGTTGGGCAGTAGTCATCAGATAGCGCCACCTATAAGAGCTGATGCCTCATCAATTAGCAGGTAAATTGTTGATCTGTTATCATTTATATCACCTATTGTAACTAACACGATCAAAAATTTAAATGGATTAAGTGAAATAAAAATTTAGGAATGGAGTGTGCAAAAGGACCTGCACAAAAAAATTGCGGTTAGACCAACAGCCACCGAATTGGTGGAATTTTACACTAAAATTCTCGTTAGATTGAATATGTTTCGTTTCATCGTTTTTTAATATCTCTTTCGTAAAGATGGAAAAAATAAATGACACAATAATACACTGCATTATTATGTCATTTCTTCTGCTTACGTTTTTATTTTATTCCTGTAGATATGGTGTACAATAAAGAGTTATTGTATTGTATTGTATTGAAGAAAATGTGAACGATAAATTGTTGCAAGTAGCTGCCACGTTAGCTTAACTGGTAAAGCAGTAGGCGTCTCGATAAGTGTGGGTTCATATCATCATCTCGTAATGATTTCTTCATTCGCAAATTAATTTTTATTTAGAAATTTCTCGAATGTTGTTGAAGGTTGTATTTATAACTTTGTAAAAATAATTATATGTGATTTTTGTAGATATTTAGTATGCTGTAGAGAGTTGGACCAGGCTTGTATGGAGGCTGTGGCATCTCTACTCAAAGGCCTACCACTTCAACCTGAGGAATCCGATAGGGGTGATCTCATGGAAGCTAAGAGTCAACTGTTCCTTAAGTAAGTGTTCAATTTTGAAATAAAATTACTTTTAGGAGGGAGGGTCCCGGGAGGATTGCTGGCTGCTGACGGCTTAAATTAAATTACCGCGAATAAAATTACTGTAAAATATTAAAAACTTCGAAAAACTAAAAATCAAATACAAATGGGATAAAATTCTTAAAAATAGTTTTATTTCAACGTGTAAGTGTTACTTATTAAGTATTTATTTTGGTTATGACTAATATACTTTTGTATGAGTATAGGCTTCCCGAACTAGGGATATTATCTCCATCAATAGCACCATCGCCTACAAATAGTGGTGATTATACACTATTTAAAGGCGATGGAGTTATTGCAGTTGTTGCTATAAGTTTCCTAGGAGACAGCTGCTGCCAGATCTTCAAGGTTTTTACTACCTTGCCTGTGAGTGGTTGTAAAAGATGACTAAGTGACCCAAACAGATACAATTAAAACTAGAGATGGTGAACTCAAAAATTAATCCCATATCAACTCGTTTGTCCATGTATGGTATAGGGCAATTGCTCACTGCACAGAAAGCGAGCCCAAAATTGGGACGTATATGAGCTGAAATGATGAAAATACCACTATACAACGATTTCTTCACAACTGCGTGCTGTTTTCTTAAAAAAAAAAAAATAGCAAAGAAGAGGCCAATTGGACTTTTGGCGGGAATCTAAAACGTCATGTGGTGCTCTTGTATTATATTCGATATTTTAGTGTTTTAACGTGTTATATTAGATATTTTTTATGGTATTTTATGTAATGTGATGTGACTGAACTGCTGAGATGTAGTGAATATCATATAAAAGTGCTTTACAACGTTTTCGTTTTCCATCAAAATTCCCACAAGATACCATTAACAGTGTGGCCATTGCACTGTTAATGGCGACAATTTGACTTACTGACGGACAATGACTAATCTGAAGAGACTAAAAACTTGAAGATAATTATAACTCGACACTGGCAACAATGGCTCATTTAAGTAGCTGATTGCCATAAAAAGAAGAAGAAGAAGAAGAGGCCAATTCCTTTTTTGCTATTTGTAATTATTGCCAGTGTCTAGTTACAATTATCTTCACAAATTATGAGATACTGCATATCTTTAGTTTCTTCAAATTAGTCATTGTTTGTCGTAATACATGAATTACAAACGACGCTTTCACGTTTCTGCTATTACTCGAAAATATCAGTAAACAATATATATTTCATTCCAGATATTTTACACTATTCATGAACTTATTGAACGACTGTAACGAAGTGGAGATGGCCGAGGGTCCAGGGCGGTTGGAGACGCTACGCAACGCTACCATTCAGGCAATGTCGAATCTGCTCAGTGCTAATATTGACTCTGGACTTATGCATAGTATAGGTATGTCAAGTGTATGCTTTGTGGTAGCGGCTACGAATACTACCAACCCTTACTTTGATCGTGGATGTCGTAAAAGACGACTAAGAGCTTTATATCGACCTGGACCAACTAAATCTTATGGTGTCTGGTCAACAATTATACAGGTTGCCGATTTAATTAGTAGAATCCTTGAAGGGGGTGTATCAGACCATGATACACTATCCAAATCAGTAAAAAAAATAGTACCTAATTTTTGATTAAATTGCCCTAATGATAAACGGTCAATACACTTTCTACTATAAAAGTTCGAAGTAGGTATATACTCATGCATGTGACATTGAACTAGTAGGCAAATAGTCCCGCTCTCGCTACGCTTACCGCCGCGCAGCTGGGTCGAAATGTACCTACAGGTCAATGTACGCTGGCAAACCTATTGTTTTGATAAGAAACAAATCACTTTATCTCGGGATTGGGCAGAGCTAAGGAGTCTGCAACTAACTTTATTGTTTTTTATGACGTCATTCCTACACCCAGTTTAAGTTATTCTAGTAATAAAATCGGCACCCTGTATATTCCCAAGGAGTGTTAACGTCAGGCAGGTGGCCGGTCATAAAACTAACTACTAAATCTTACAATATTTACGATGGAAGAAAAGTATATTTTTTTTAATTTTGTTACGTTGGCAAACGAGCAAACAGCACATTTGATGGTAAGTATTACTGCCGCTCATGGACCCTTGCAATGCCCGTGGCACAGGCACAACTAGGCCGCTACCCAAACCCACCCAGTTGGGCTGCCGGCTCTCTCGCTCACCGAACGAAGCACAACAGCATATTGCCATTGCTCAGACGTCGATGTTCTGCGAGAGTGTGGTACTATCCCAGACGGTCCAGCCCGCGGCTGTAGACAGAGAACTGTCAACAGTGTGGTTCTGCCACTTATTAAAATTCCACATTCGTTGACCAAGAGTAATTGGGATAAGAGCAGGATGATGATGAGGTATGTGGAGTGTAGTTTCATTAGGAAGACTGTCAGGCAGCCAAGTAAGATTTATTTGTAGGAGTACTCTCTGACTCAGTATATATAGAACCCGCTGCTGGATACGGACCATGTTCAAACGCTGAGTATGGTTGGTTGGTGGCGTTTGTATAAGTATAGGTTCAGCGGTATATACCAAACAAAAACAAAGCCACTGTCCACAGTTTGTATATTATATAATAAATAATTTATCAGAAGGCACAATAGAGTAAATAGTTTATGAAGGCACAGTAGATGAAACTTAGTGAGAAAGAAAGTACGTACAGTTTAGGTAGTGGAAGAACTTTGTACACATAGGATAGCACAGTAACAAACAATAACATTACGCGTCGTGGCGGATGAATAGATTGGCGACATGCGCTTCGCGTCACTGAGGTATATCGACTCACCTCAGTCGATCGATCGTTGCGCTGGCGCGGCGGTATGCAACAAACTGTTGCACCGCTAGTGATGAGAATGTTATGCAGCCGTACGCGACATCGACAGTTGTGTTATTGTTTTAAGTATATAAATGTGGTCTGTAGATAGTACTAATAATTCGTGAATTTATAATATATATGTTTATGGAAATGTATATTATATATGTATATCTGTATTATGTATGTTTATGTGTATTCTATATATATAGGTGTATTATATATGTTTATGTGTATTATATATATAGGTGGCCTACACCAATTAATCTATTTAACAGGTTGAAGTTGGCCGCAAAACCGCTCATTAACTCTCGAAAAAAAGCTACCAACAAAATATAAATAAAACATTTTTCTAGTTTCTACCTTTACAACACGTGTTTTAGTTTCAAACAAGTGCGAGTTATATATCTGCCAATATACAATATATTCAGTAGTGAATTAAATCAAAATATTCAATTTTGATTAATATTATTTACTATTCGTAAATATTAGTGAAAAAAAATCATCATCATCATCATCACAGCCCATAAATGTCCCACTGTTGGTCTCGGGCCTGCTCCGTAATGGGAGGGAAATTAACCTACTATACCGCGCTGGTCAGATGTGTTAGTATAGGGTTCTCGCATAGATATTATATGCGTTTTATATCCCTTAGTCGTCTCGTACGATCACCCACGGTTAAGATATGGGGTGGTGAATAGTATTCTTACTTATATCCGTCACCACACGGAATAAAATTACCCTATCCTTTTCCAGTACTTTTCATATTAAGTGTAATCAATTATTTGCTGCCTGTAAATAATTAATTACAATAAAATAATAACAATTTTTAGTGCTGTTTAAGAAGTATAACTTATCACGTGCTTACATAAAAGTACACGCACCCTTTCCTTTTTCATTTATATTTGTGGCAGATGAAAAGGTAGCCTACCTGGTGCTAAGTGGTATCTGTGTTCATGGACCTTTGCAATACTAGGCGCATAGTCAGGTCGCTGCCTACCAATAAATTTTGTGCCTCTGCCTCTTTTTCTCACCAAAGCAAATTGCTACAACTCTGAAGCCGATTTCTGCGAGAGTGTGGTACTACTACGGACGAGTTGACACATGTATAGTTGCAGGCAGAAAAACAGTAACGTGGTTTAAATTACTGAAATTTAGCATTTAATATGCTTAATTATTTATAAAACCCGATTACTAGTATATAGAGAGTAATCGGGTTTTATAAATAATTTAGCATATTAAATGCTAAATTTCAGTAATTTAAATAACAAGGTTGTGTCATCGTTTAATACAATTCTAACTGTAAAGTTAGAAATATTAAGCCTATAACAATGTGTAAACATTGTCGGGTAGATAGCATACCGTCACCTTAAGACGTAAATATGATACGAAGTGAAATTTGCATGTCCTTACAATAAGTCACGGTGGTGTAGTGGCAGCACGATTGGGCCGGAATCCCAATAGGCGCGGGTTCGAATCCCGCTTGTGACATCATTTTTCACTTCGTAATCGGGTTTTATAAACAGTAACGTGGTTCTAACATTAATGACGGTTTGGTACAGGGTTTTGAGTTTTCCTTCTTTAAGAGTTGTGTATATATTATGTCTTTTAGTTATTGCGTCCATTAATGAATGCTGTCCATGTGATGATGCAGTAGGAATACATTTCATCACTCCAAATCTACCGTGGGTATGGTAAAAGGTGTCTAAGGGATATCTATCTCATCATATATAGGGTGTAGTTTCGAGTTTTCCTTCTCTTGCATAGATGTTATATGCCTTTTCTTATCCCTTAGTCATCTCTTACGATCACCCACGGATAAGATAGGGGTTGGTTAGTTGTATTTTTACTTCGTCACCACACGGAGAATAAGATAGAAACGACTAAGGGATATAATATGCATATAAAATTTATACAAGAGAAGGAAAACTCAAAATAAAAGCCTATACTGACATGCCTGATGAGCCTGCATACAGTAGGTCAATTTTCCTGGCATTGTGGAGGAGGCTTGAGCCCAACAGGTGGCATCTTTATCAGCTGAGATGATGATCTGTATGGTGATGGAATAAGAGTATAGTTTTTACTACCGTTTAATAATATACTTGATAACACATATGGGAAAGGAAGAGTTGAATTTAATTCCATACGAATTCCATTATCACATTGAAAAAATTCACATGCAGTATAGGAAAATCTTTTTATCAGATCTGGGCTATCACCGTGATCTACAAACTCGTGCCGCCTTCATGGAGGTCCTCACAAAGATACTGCAGCAAGGCACCGAATTCGACACCCTAGCCGAGACTGTGCTGGCTGACAGATTCGAACAACTCGTACAACTGGTCACCATGATTTCTGATAAGGTAGAGTATTCCATGCAATTCTCCAATGTTGTGGAAACCAACCAATCAAAAATATATCATCAACCATCATTTTACAATAAAGATGGTAAGAACCCACTGAAGGATCCACTGTGCCAAAAGTCGTGGGTTTGAATCCCACGCATAGCATAGAATGATGGCATGATAATTATGATTTAATGGAGAATTATTCCTAATTATATGCCCTTTTTGTGGTACTCCATTCGACGGGTTCGGGACGACTGAAGAGTGGCGCGCGGTTCTATAATCTACAATATGCCCTTGCCGGGTAGTGGGTTGGTTTGGTCTGACCATCGGTACCGATTCCTAGACTTCTCTGGTCAATTATACTTGCTAAGCTTATATTTTGAGTTCAATTATTTAATTTAATGTTACAGGGTGAACTGCCAATAGCTATGGCGTTAGCGAACGTAGTTAGTACGTCGCAAATGGATGAACTGGCAAAAGTATTTGTCACGTTGTTTGACGCGAAACATCTTCTAGCACCATTATTGTGGAACATATTCTATAGAGAAGTTGAGGTGAGTTATCGTCTGGGGGGGGCACACTTAAAACATTACTTATTTTTACTGACCGTCGCGCCGCCTACAGATTGGTTGTACAAACTTAACTGCTGCCATTTTGTCCTGCCTGTCAAACGTTTGACAACTGAGAATTGTTATTTTTGGTTCCTAGCGTAGGTACTTATTGTCATCGATCTATTTTCTGTTATTGATATTTTTCTGAAAATTATCTCAAGTTTCAATGTTAGGCTGATATTATTATTGTTTAATTACCAGCTGATATGTTTTTTTTTATATTTCAGGGTAGCTTTCCTAGTAAAAGAAAATTCTATGTAATTACACATACACATGTAGATATGTATATATATTACTTCAACTTTAGTTCACGGCCTAAACTCTGGGTGGCAGCACTTTCCATACATGCATATTTTATCATCGAGTTGCCACTCTTTTTCAATTTAATAACTTTACTCTTTGGTTATCGTAGAACGATATATCAGTCTTATTTGACAGTCTCAAGTCCTTCCATCTGGTGAACCAGTGTGTATTTTATTACCCTATTTTAAAAATGAATGTTACATGTAAGACTTGAACCCACACCAATTGGAAATCCGTTCCAATCGTCCTACCATTTAGACAAATGCTCACACTTGTATAACAATCAATTTGCGGATCGTATTATTTTGTCGTTTTTATGGGAGACGTATGTCGTGTACCCGACAATGTTTACAAATTGTACAGATTCATAGATGATGATGATGATAGTAGAAGATACATAGATGATGATTATTTTCTGGATATCAATTACCTTAGTCGTCTTTAGAACAAGAGAGTGGGTAGTGCATTATGTTTTTACTCCGTCATCACACGTAAATATGAACAAACAGATGGACAAATTCCAAAAAAAAATACTTGTGGCGAGCAAGTGGGAAAACCCCAAATCAACCTAGAAAGTTGAAGTGCCCGCCTTCATATTATTATTCTCTAATGTTTTCAATGCGGTCTAAATGCGATCTCTGCGGAAAATCTGTGGAGTTAGGCTGACCGACCGCATTCGTAACGACGACGTAAGAGAGCGAGTAGGTATGAAAGAGAGTATTGGTGTAAAGATGCGAAAGGGAATGCTCCGATGGTTCGGACATGTGGAAAGAATGCCGAACGAACGTCTGGTTAAGAAGATATACAATGCGAAAGTGGAAGGATGTAGGTACCGAGGGAGACCGAGACTAACCTACCTAGACCAGATCGGTCAGGTACTGAAGGAAGGTGGAGTCAAGAGTCTCCGAAACCGGCGAGCGTGTATGAAGAGAATTATGAATGTTGAGGAAGCGAGTGAAGTATGCAGAGATAGAGTTCTCTGGCACTCTGTTCTCTCTGCCTACCCTGCAAGGGATATGGCGTGATGATATGTATGTATGTATGTATTTTCAATGTCACTCTTCTGCTTTCTTATAGTATTCTATAGTGGCCATATTGTAGACAGTTGACTGTCTATAGCCGCAGACCGGTCCGTCTTGAGTTAATACTAGTGAGAGCCGCGGGTAGAGTGTGGTAATCCACACTCTACCCGCGGCTCTTTCTCGCGTGTCGGTTTCCTCACTTTCTGGGTGGGTTTTGAACAGTTGGCAGTGGCCTAGCTGTACCCCTGGTGTTGCAAACGTCCATGAGCGGCAGTAACACTTATCATTAGATGGGCCGCTTGTTAGTTTGCCACCATAAGCAAAAAAAAAAGTATAGATTAATTTTAAATATTCTATTTTCAGGTTTCAGACTGTATGCAAACACTATTCCGTGGCAATTCATTGGGGAGCAAGATAATGGCGTTCTGCTTTAAGATCTACGGTCATGTATACCTGCAGAACTTATTAGAGCCTCTTATCACTGCACTTTTGGATCAGGCTGAAGAGCGAGGGGATATCAGTTTTGAAGTAGACCCTGCTAGGTAAGACATTTTAACAGCGGTGGAAGCACGCTTTTGACAGTTTTCTGTCTATAGCCGCGGGCCTGTCCGTCCAGGGTAGTACTACACTCTCGCAGAAGATCGACGTCTGAGTAATGGCAATGTGCTATTGCGCTTCGTTCGGTGAGCGAGAGAGCCAGAAGCCCAACTGGGTAGGTTTGGGGATTGTAATGGTAGGCAGCGGCCTAGCTGTAGCCTTGGTTATAACAAAGGCCCCTGGGGGGGCACACTTAAAACATTACTTTTTTTTACTGACCGTCGCGCCACCTACAGACTGGTTGTACAAACTTAGCTGCTGCCATTTTGTCCTGTCTGTCAAACGTTTGACAACTGAGAATTGTTATATTTTATTCATAGTGTAGGTAGTTATTGTCATCGATCTATTTTCGATTATTGATGTACTTTCTGAAAATTATAACAATTTTCATTGTTAAACTTATATTATTATTGTTTCGATATCAGCTGATATGGTTTTTTTATATTTCAAGGTAGATCTCATAGTAAAAGAATATTCTGTATAATTACACATACACATGTAGATATGTATATATATCACTTCAACTTTAGTTCACCGCTTAAACTCTGGGTAGCAGCACTTTCCATACATGCATATTTTATCATCGAGTTGCCACTCTTTTTCAGTTTAATAACTTTACTCTTTGAAAGGCCCATAGGCGGCAGTGACACACATCAGGTGTACTGTTAGCTCGTTTGCCACCATAAGCAATAAAAAAAAACATTTAAAAGATACAGTTAAGGAAATAATTGCGAAGATTTTTTTTTGGCATACTCTGGACTAACGTTATTGATAGAATATTTTTTTTTACAATTAGATTAAAAATATTTTGTTGAAAAAGACAATTCTAATAAATCAAACAAACAAATGCGAAAGTGTGTTTAACTCTCGTTTTCAGCTAAACTTTAAGCTACGCTTAATGTTACATGAATAACACATAATATTAATAAATGCTACTAATATTATAAATGTAAAAGTTTGTAAAGACGTTTGGATCTTTGTTACTCAATCACACGTAAACTGTTGAACAGATTTAGATGAAAATTGTTACATAGATCAATTCCTGAATTAACACATAGGATACTTTATAATAGATTTCCTTGGGGTAATAGTTTAAACTTTTACGTTTACTCTTTAGGAGGACGAGCGGATAGAAGATAGTGCATCATATGGATTTGGCGTTATTTAAAATTTAGATGTCGTTGGTAAAACTACTCGATTGATTATTCATAAATTAAATTGTAAATATCTTTTGTTGACAGACTTGACCCCAGTCAGGACATAGAGATGAACAGGTCAAATCTGATAGATCTCACCAAAGAGGTATTCGACAGGATAGTCAATTCAGCTGATAAGTTTCCACCACAGTTGAGGAGTATGTGCCATTGTTTATATCAGGTAAGTTATTTATTCTTCTTTTCCCACATTTTTTCACCAAGTTATCTTTAAATAACCTAATTCATCAACGTTCTTATCATCTTTATTTACGTCCCAATGTTGGGCTTGAGCCGCTTTTACTATAGGAGGGCAATTGACCTATTATACCATGGGTATAGGATTTTATTAAAGAAAGGTCTTTGAAATGGCAATATTACCATGTTTAACATACGGGTGTCAAACATGGTCACTAAGGAAAGATGACGAAGAAAATCTTGCTATTTGTCAACGAAAAATGGAGAGGAGTATGCTGGGAATAAGAGCCATTGATAGAATAAGTAATAAGCACATAAGAAACATAACCCAAATTCAGGATGTAAAAGAAAGAATAAGATTACTTAAATGGAAATGGGCTGGACATATATGCAGACTAGATGACAATAGATGGACGAAAAAAGTTACAGAATGGGTACCAAGGGAAGGCAAAAGAAGTCGAGGAAGACCTAGAAGAAGATGGCGAGATATATTTACAGATATGTGTGGATCAGACTGGATGAGGAAAGCACGACAGAGAGATGAGTGGAGGGCTTTAGGGGAGGCCTACGCCGTAGAGGCGACCGCTGCAACTAGTTAGTAGAATAACATTATATAAGATTATTTTATATTAGTATGTAAGTGTTAGAATATTGTAGTGGAAATAAAGGCTATTTTATTTTATTTTTATTTTATTTTTATTATAGGATTTTATTTCGAGTTTCCCTTCACCTGTATAGATGTTATATGCATATTATACCTTTACTTACTCCATACAAGATATACAATGCGAAAGTGGAAGGATGTAGGTACCGGGGGAGACCGAGACTAACCTACCTAGACCAGATCGGTCACGTATTGAAGGAAGGTGGAGTCAAGAGTCTCCGAAACCGGCGAGCGTGTATGAAGAGAATTATGAATGTTGAGGAAGCGAGTGAAGTATGCAAGGATAGAGTTCTCTGGCACTCTGTTCTCTCTGCCTACCCTGCAAGGGATATGGCGTGATGTTATGTATGTATGTACTTACTCCATGTGTTCCTTCTTTAGGTAGCTCATATATGTTCCACTGCTGGACTGGAGCCTCCTTCACAGTAGGAAGGCAAATTGACTTACTATACCACGTTGAGACGGGTTGGTATAAGATTTTATTTCGATTTTGTCTTCTCTAAGATATATCTTATCTGCATATTATATCCCTTAGTCATCTTTTACGATCAACCACGGGTAAGATGGTGAATTGTATTCTTACTCAGTCACCACACGGATAGTAAGTTTTTATAAATATGTATTTTTTTTTCAGGTACTGAGTAAAAGATTCGCTCAGTTCCCTCAGACAAGTGTAGGTGCTGTTGGTACTGTGCTGTTTCTAAGATTCATCAATCCGGCTATTGGTGAGTTATTAATTCCTTTTAAAGATTGCGTTTGGTAGCTATTCTCGTCTAAGACTTGATTAATTTTGCCAGAAATGGCCGCCAAGACCTGCTAGAGCTTATGGAATGATTGCTGAGAGCCTTTGCCCATACCAGACAATACAATGCGCTTATTGCTGGTGGATAGTGGCTTGCACAGTGAGTCCCGCATAACGTATTCTCCCGTAAAGACAAAAGGCTCGATTTACATTAAGTGGCTACATATTCGAAGTTTTGACGTGATAATGTCTTAAAAATTGATGAACGCAAACTAGCAAACACAGCCCGTTGGTTTGTTTGTAAAAACTGATATACCGCAACGCCGCCTGGTTGCGAGTTACATCAATAAATATAAACCTTCTCCGTGAAAAAATACATATACCTACATACCAATTTTCATAATGATCGGTCAAATAATTTTCGAGTTTAACGATGTCATATATACAAACATACTCTTTTATAGATAGATGTATAATACTCGTAAACACGTAAAAACGCTAAACAGTTTTCTGTCTACAGCCGCGGGCCTCTCTGTCCGGGGTAGTATCACACTTTCGCAGAAGATCGAAGTCTGAGTAATGGCAATGTGCTATTGTGCTTCGTTCGGTGAGCGAGAGAGCCGGAAGCCTAACTGGGTGGGTTTGGGGATTGTATTGGTAGGCAGCGGCCTAGCTATAGCCTTGGTTGTAGTAAAGGTCCATGAGCGGCAGTGACACTTACCATCAGGTGTGCTACTAGCTCGTTTGCCACCAAGAGCAATAAAAAAAAAGAAAATAAAACATATTTTTTATTATATATAGTAGTTTAGGTACGGGAATAAATTTTTGCCCTAAGCATCAGTAGCTAAGAAGTAATGAATTGAAGGTAGAAAGATATACTAAATTTATTTTTTTCAGTGTCACCACAAGAAATGTGCATAGTTAATCGTCCGGTACCATCTCATGTTAAACGTGGATTGATGCTGATGTCGAAGATACTGCAGAACATCGCTAACCACGTGGAGTTCTCTAAGGAACAACACATGTTACCATTCAACCACTTCCTTAGAGCACACTTTGAAGCTGGACGCAAGTAAGTGAACCCTTGATATATTTTTTATTGCTTATGGTGTATTGCTTATAGTGGCAAACGAGCAAGCAGCACACCTTGATGGTAAGTGTTATTGCCACTCATGGACCTTAGTTATACCATGGGTACAGCCAGGCAATTGCCTACCTGTGAAAATCTTAAACCAACCAAGAAAGTTGGGCTCGCGGCTCTCGCTCACTGAACGAAGCGCACCAGCACACTGCCATTATCCAGACGTTGGACCCGCACGGACCAGCCCGCGGCAGTAGACAGAAACTTGTCCACAGTGTGGTCCTGCCACTATTAAATATTTATTATTTTAGGTGAATTTATTAAATCAATTTTGTCATTGTTTTGTTTGAATTGATTTGACATGTAATGATGATACAATTAACGAAGAATATAATTTATTACATACAATTTTGTACGTGGATGTCGTAAAAGACAAATAAGAGGTTTATATAGATAGACCAACACCATGGGTATGGGTATGCAGAAAAGAGTATGAAAGTAAAATTAATGCGGTCGAAATGCGATCTCTGCGGAAAATCTGTGGAGTTAGGCTGACCGACCGCATTCGTAACGACGACGTAAGAGAGCGAGTAGGTATGAAAGAGAGTATTGGTGTAAAGATGCGAAAGGGCATGCTCCGATGGTTCGGACATGTGGAAAGAATGCCGAACGAACGTCTGGTTAAGAAGATATACAATGCGAAAGTGGTAGGATGTAGGTACCGAGGGAGACCGAGACTAACCTACCTAGACCAGATCGGTCATGTACTGAAGGAAGGTGGAGTCAAGAGTCTCCGAAACCGGCGAGCGTGTATGAAGAGAATTATGAATGTTGAGGAAGCGAGTGAAGTATGCAGAGATAGAGTTCTCTGGCACTCTGTTCTCTCTGCCTACCCTGCAAGGGATATGGCGTGATGATATGTATGTATGTATGTATGTACCAACACCATCTGATGCAATCTGGTCAACAATTACATTCCCAAGGAGGGTTGACGTCAGACAACCGGTCAGGCGACCGGTCCTAAAACTATTGCCAATAACTTTTGCAATATGTTTGATAGAAACAGAGTACATATTGTATCGACCACCAGTAATTGGGATAAGAGCAGGGTGATCTATTACAAGAGAGATAACCCAACATAAAACCTAATATTAAGTCGCCTGAACATAGTGGTCTAGTGGGTCATTTTCTTGAGGAATATTAGCTGAAGAGAATGAACAATATAATTTCTATGATATTAGAATTTACTTGTAGAATCTTTCTTTGTGAAATATGGCTGCACAGATGGCGTAGTGGTTAAGATACCGATCTTCCGTGCCAGTGCTGGGGGTTCGATTCCCACGCAGGACAATACTTTGTGCGATCCACAAATTATCGTTCTGAGTCTGGGTGTAATTTGTCTTCGTTAATTATATGTTTGTAAAGTCCCCCGCAATACAAAGATTATGGCTATAGTGCAGGGTAGCGTTTACCAAAAAAATAAAAAAATAATTAAAGAGATTGAAGAAAAAATATCCTTAATATTTATTCGTTTGTAGGTTCTTCATCCAAATTGCGTCAGATTGCGAGAGTATCGATCAGACATCACACACACTCTCGTTCATCAGCGACGCTAATGTGGTGGCATTGCATCGACTGCTTTGGAACCATCAGGAGAGGATTGGTGACTACCTGTCGTGCAGTAGAGACCACAAAGCGGTTGGCAGGAGGCCTTTTGATAAGGTAATTGCAATCATTGTTAACTTCTAACTACTCTTTTAATTTTCTAATTAAATTTATTGCGTATCTTATGCATATTTAGTGAGTGAGGTTCTTATACAGCATTAGAGATGGGCATTTTCAGATTTTTACGCAAACCGATACAAATTCGATTTCTGATATTGAAATCGATTTTAATAACCGATTTCAGACACCGATTTCCAGAGCGGTTGGCGGAGCGAATTTACCTTAGTTTCGATCGATATTCGATGGTTTTAGTTATTTTAGCGTAGCAAACGAAAAACGCAAACGAAGGAACGCATTCAAAATATTTTTCTATAATTTCTTTGTTGACTGGATTTAGGTGTACGATTTTCCTTCATGCTTGATCTAGGCTTAACTAGAGAACTAGACTAGCAAAAATGTTTTGTTTTGGATATGATACAAAACTTTCTGGAGTATTTAAAAATCGTCATATTTACAATGGTTTCATGACTATATTATATAATGTACATTTTTTTTGTATAGCTTTTTTCTTACCATTTTACATTTAATAGTTATTTCTTATTTATCATCAAATCGTATGTATGATACTAACATACGTTAATATAGTATTGAATCATAAAATACCTATTTAACTATATAGTTCACGAGAACACAAAACTAACATTACGCGCGCACCGCACGTGTCACCAAGGTCAAGTGTGCATCAAAAATCTCCAATAATTCAAAAAATCTATTTAACAAACACAAAACTTAAACTATCATTAAGTATTGTGTAATATTATCATGGAAGTAGTTGCATTCTGATATAGATCTTATTCCCTGCCCCTTGTAATTCTGTTTTGTTTCAATCTGCCATTCTTAGTTTCTTAGAAACCGCCAAAATCCAAAACTGATGACAATTCGCTTCATCTCTTTCACTGCACTAAACGATCGCTTAGTTAGAATGAAAGGAGGCGAATTTTCATGAAATTCGCTTTCTCTCATTCTAACTAGGCGATCGATTGGCGGAGTGAAAGAGTTAGTAAGTTTTTAAATATTGGTTTGGTTTGCAAAACTAGCAATAGAAAACGATTGCGCGATGATTAGATTTATATTAGTTTGTGTTTTCGTCGTTTTGTTTTGATATGTCGTGTTGATTTAGTTTCTGTCGATATACGTTTTCTAAAATCAGTTTGTTTAGTGTTGAATATCGATACGATACGATTTCTGACTGAAAACCGATTTCAGATTCGTTTTTAAATATCGGACGCATACCTATACAGCATGTATAGTTTACATAATATAATGAGATAGTAACAATAAATAAATAATAAAAAACAAAGCCGTCACGAGGACTGCCGATAGAAGTGAAAACTCAAACCTATGAAAAAAAAACAAATACAAAAAATCGGCCAAGTGCGAGTTGCACTCGCGCACGAAGGGTTCGGTAAAACTTAATTATTTATTTCATTTTAATTAATTTTATTTAAAGAGAGCATAAAACTAAATATTCTGTGCATAGTTAAAGCGTCTACCTGTCACCGTTATTAGTATCGAGCAAGAAACGGTAAAAAAATCAAGTTTGTTGTATGGGAGCCCCCCTTAAATATTTATTTTATTTTATTTTTAATATTTGTTGTTATAGCGGCAAAAGAAATACATCATCTGTGAAAATTTCAACTGTCTAGTTATCACCGTTCTTGAGGTACAGCCTGGTGACAGACGGACGGACAGTGAAGTCTCAGTAATAGGGTCCCGTTTTTAACCCTTTGGGTACGGAACCCTAAAAAGTTTATTATTTCTATTTCTTTAATGACTTTTTCTTTATTAAATGGTACAATGTTGTTTAATAAGAATTAGCTTGCATTGAGCATATCTCGTACTTCGATATAATACAAAATTTAAATATAATGTAAAAGAGCTGGACCAGATCCCAAAAGCGTCATCCGATCACAAGTTAACTACTAGGGCAGTCATTATTAAGTATCTTACGAAATTAAAAATTGAAATTAAATTACAGATGGCGACATTGTTGGCTTATTTGGGACCACCAGAACATAAGCCTATAGAATCGTGAGTATAATACTTTCTTCTTCATCTCCTTATCTCATATGTATATAGAGAAGGCTCATGAGTTCCACCACTGAGTACAAGTCTTCGCCAGATAAGATAAATTAGTCTACTATTCTATCCTTTTTTTTTCTCACGTTGTGGAAATGCGTTTACGCACTATCCCCCCACCTGTGAGGACGGGAATTGTGGGACTCACCGGGCACCGCGCGACTGAAATACCAACTAAAACCACAGCGGCCCCATTCGCGCTTTTACAGGGTGCCGGGGAGATCGTCTGATGACATTCAATCCCCGACAGCCCTACTATACTCCATCTGACCCGATAGGTCGGCACAGAGATTAATTTCGAGTCTTCTTTCTCTTGCAGTGACATTAGCGCCTAACATTCCTAAAGCGATTTTCGCATAAGCCACGTAAAAGGAAGGGGTGGTGATTTTTATCAGAGATTGAGTGTTAATTTTTCCTGTGGTGATGGAATAAGGATACAACTCACCACCCTCTATCTTACCTGTGGGTATCGCAAACGACTAAGGGATAATATAATCTATGCAATAGAACTTTTAGAATTCTCGAATTTTGATAATTTCTTATATGAAAATTATGCAGATACTTTTGTAGTTAAAAAT
Source organism: Lymantria monacha (assembly GCA_905163515.2). Classification (NCBI taxonomy): domain Eukaryota; kingdom Metazoa; phylum Arthropoda; class Insecta; order Lepidoptera; family Erebidae; genus Lymantria; species Lymantria monacha. Next base: position 20,197,979 of record LR991104.1, on the reverse strand, counting down.
TTTTAGGCGCTTTCTACACTCTTTTTTGGAGATATTAAATATGACTCGGCCGTCACGCTCGGCTTTGCAGAGGTCATTTAAAAATAAAAAAAATCATAAAAAAGGTAAATTCGGCTCGCGTTGACTAAAAGAGCATTTTTAGTGTATTACAGAAATGACAGTCAGTTACAATAAAATTTTCCCTATACCAACATGTCTGATCAGTATGGTTAGTTAGTCAATTTACCTCCTATTGTAGAGTTAATTCAGGCCCAGCGGTGGGACATATTTTAATATCTTCAACCTAGCTAAAAAGGTTGTTCCCACCGAAGTCAAAGTACCGGTGGCCCGCTCGCACGGCGAAGAGAGGAGTTTGCAGGGTGGGTCCATGGGGTTGCGTGCCGCCTATTCTGTCGCCCCGGACGTTTTGTCGGTGTGCGACCACATTCATGGTCCACCTTGCAGAAAAAAAATAAAAGCTATAAAGGTTGTAGTACTAAATCAGAATAATGTGTAAACATTGCCGGTAGATGGCGTGTTAAAATGTGTTTTTTTTTCCCAGAACGTCGAGTCTCCTATTCTCCTCGTACGCACGTTGGTCATCCATCGACATCTCCTCAACTAACTTCGAGGAATTCATCGTCAAGCATAATATGCATCAACAGGAAGAGTTTAAAAGTATCAAGAGTTTGAACATCTTCTATCAAGCGGGCACCAGCAAATTGGGGAATCCGGTCTTCTATTTTATTTCTAGAAGATACAAGTAAGGATATGTGCCATTGTAATTATAGATCTATTGTACCACGCTCGTTTGACGGGATGGTATTGGGTTTTATTTCGAGATTTCCTTCTCTTAAAGCTTATTTCATCATCGTCATCAACATCTCAGTTCATATATGTCCCACTATTGGGCTCGGGCCTTCTTTATAATGGGAGGGAAATCGATCTATACCACGCTGGTCAGACGTGTTAGTACAGGGTTTTGTTTCGAGTTTTCCTTCTTTTGAATAGATGTTATTTTGTTGTATTCTTACTTTGTTACCACACGGAACATGATTACGAGTTAGTTACTGGAGCTACGCAGGCAAATCGATCAACGTTTGGGCTGACCACGGGAACCAATTCTTTGAACTTGGTGGCTAGCCGGCAGCAACACTCTCCTGGGTAATTTATAACCCCAAATGTATCATATCAAGCGTGGCGATTATGGAATTACCCCCTTTTGGGCTGGTCAATGTTTAAAAGTAGACGTTGATATGCTATTGTTCGAAATAAAGTAACTAAATAAATAGCTCAGTAGTTAATTACAGATGGATTCTCTCGCAGAAGATCGACGTCTGAGTAATGTGCTTTTACGCTCCGTTCGGTGAGCGAGAGAGCCGGAAGCCCAACTGGGTGGGGTTTGGGGATTTTATTGGTAGGCAGCAGCCTAAGCTATACCCTTGGTGTTGCAAAGGTCCATGGGCGGCAGTGACACTTACCATCAGGTGTGCTGCTTGCTTATTTGCCACCATAAGCAATAAAAAAAAATTAAAAAAAATCTGCTATGTTAGCTTCATGAGTTCCATTCCCACGCAGGACCATATATTGTCTAATCCACAAATTGTTATTCTGAGTCTGGGTGTGATTTATATTGGTTACAGAATAGGCGAAGTGAACGCTGACCTGTTGATCTACCACGTCATCCTAACCCTGAAGCCGTTCTGCCAGCAACCGTTCGAGCTGATTGTGGACTTCACACACACCAACTCTGACAATAGGTTCAGGTGATGATGTATACCGACGCCATCACCGATGATGAATCCATTAGTTGCACTATAGAGCATATTTGAATGCCTGATCTATTGTGAGGTCTCAAGGATTCCAATCTCATCATTCGAGCCATCTAAACATTATTGGAGTTTGCCTGCTGTAGTTCAAGCTTTTCCGGGTAGATAATGATAGACTTGTCTTTTATATGACTCCTAGTATGGCGACTAAATAAGAATATTAGAGTCGTCATCCTTACTTATCCGTGGGAGTCGTAAAATTACGGATAGAGAGCTAACCAGGATCATCATCATCATCTCAGCACCTATATGTCCCACTGTTGAGCTTGAGCCTCTTCCATAATAGGAGGGAAATTGACCTATTACTACCACGCTGGTTAGACGTGTTGATATAGGGTTTCCTTTCAAGTTTTCATCTCTTGCATAGATGTTATATGCATTGTATAGTCGTCTCTTACGATCACCCACGAGTAAAATAAGAGGTGGTGAATTGTATTCTTACTCTGTCATCACACGGATAACCAGGATAGTAGCTCTATATAAGGAAACGTAAAACTCCTTACGCTGACGATAACTTTACCAACAACTATCAATACACCGATTTCTTACTCTAGGTAAGAAATCGGTGTATTGATATTTTAATATACCTATCTGTATCCAGATCTGGAACTTCATATCCACAACATCTCTAGTAATTAATAATATATAATGGTTAAATTTTAAATTTTAATTTCATTAATTTTAGTAAGATAAGGTAGGCCGCCACTCAAAAATTCAGTAATAAAATTAGTATCATGCCTCCTGAGTTTTCTTACCGGATCTTTCTCAGTGCGGCCGCGTTACGATTACGTAAATTGCCACTATAATAATTATCATAAATTAAATGCTTTAATAATAACAAATCATAAACAAACATAAATTTTATATATAGAGACATTCTCTTTTTGTACTGGCAATGAATTTGTATTAATTTTGTATTAAAAATGTGGGTCAAAATTTAATATCTTATATCTACCCTAGATATAAATTTCTGTAATAACAATGACATATTGGACGTAAGGCACCTCAGTCCTCCCGTGACCATGATCACTGTAAAGTGTTCGAAACGTCCGGAAAGGTCGTTATACAGATCACCTACTTTAAAGTCACACTACACGCCGCTTTTCCGTTTAGAAATCGCAGCGTTTGATGACAAAATTAATATATGTGATATCTTTACTTACAACACCCCGCCTGCCCCATGTGATTTTTCTCTAACAGCTTCCCCCCCACCTTTCAAACCTCACGTGATTAATGGACGGTCCCTAACATATGTTACCTATATAGGTAAGAGACTGACCAGCGTAATATAGTATTAGAATTTCCCTCCCATTATGGAGAAGCTCTTAACGTATATGAGCTGAAATGAATAAATATGGATTACTATATTAACTGTCTAGCTATCTATTAATAATGAATAATTATGATCAAATAATATAACCAATAATATTTGTTTTTAATACAGGACGGATTTTCTTCAGAAATGGTTCACAGTGCTCCCCGATGTTGCGTACGTGAATATCCACGCGTGTTATATATATAATTGTAACAGCTGGGTTCGGGAGTACACCAAGTTTCATGAGGTCATACTGGCACCTCTTAGGGTAAGTGTTATTTTAAGATAGATTACGAATTTATGGCTATTTTCATGATCTTTGCAAGAGTAATCCCACCACACCACACATTCCCACCATTGTAACTCCTGTAAGCCAGGATCCACAATGGCTCCTTGGGAATATAATTATTGACCATACAGAATCAGATGGATTTGGCCCAGGCTGATATAAGGCTCTTAGTCGTCTTCTACGACATCCACGATTAATGTAAGGGTTGGTAGTATTCGTAGCCGCTACCACACAGCTTGTTCACTGACTTCTGAACCCTAATATGAAGCTGCGGAATGTTGGACCGCCTTTAACGAACTGGGCCAACTCCATCTGATGCCGTTTGGTCAACAATTACATTCCCAAGGAGTGTTGACGTCTGGCAGGCGGCTGGTCATAAAACTAATGCCAATAACTTTTACAATATGTACTATGAAAGAAGAGTACATTTATATACATACATACATATTGTATCGACCCCAAGTAATTGGGATAAGAGTGGGAGAATGGTGATGTGTGACGTAAATGCAATGGGAAGAGTGCATGTAGATGTGGCATGCTTAATAAGCATTAGAACTTTATAAAATAGGATACAACAGTTCCAATTCGGTGGTAGTTTATTGGATTAATTTAAAATATTAAAATTGATAATATGTAAGTGCCCTCTCAGGGTTTATGAATAATAAATGAATTTGAACTTAACTTTTAATAGATTTAAAGTATATATTTACTGTACAGGGCAACCGCAAGTTGATCTTCATTGACAATCACACTAGGTTGAGTGATTATGTTGAAAGTGAACAGCAGAAGTTACCAGGTGCAACGTTAGCTCTTGAAGAGGATCTAAAGGTGTTTAATAACGCGCTCAAATTGAGTCATAAGGATACGAAGGTGGCTATAAAGGTTAATATCAGTGACATATTTATATACTAATATTTTTTTTTAATGACAACACCTGCTGTTCAGGAAATAATTCGAGAGTTTTGGCGCGAATGTGAAAATGTCAGGTCACGCTCTTGTATTATATTCATTTCTTTAGTGTTTTGTGGTGTTATATTGAATAATTTAGCTGGTATTTTATGCAATATGGTACAGTTAAAGTGCTGAAGTGTAGTGAATATGGTATACTAGTGGTTTACGTGTATTTTCATATTTGCCCAAAATTCCCAAAGAAAATCATTGATTAGGTTATCAGCGCCCGATTAATGGTAACGACTTGACTTACTGACAGACAATGACTATTAAGGCTACATAATATGAAGAAATGATGAACAATATATGAAAAATAATTAAATAAGACTTGGCTGTATGGGCTTTGATCCCTTTGCCTGTCCGAATGGACGAACAGAACCAAAAAAAAAGAAAAGGAAATAATCCTTGTATTACTGGGGATGTTACAAACATACAATTTAGTGAACACAAATTATACTTAGACTATTGTCCTGCATGGGCATCGAACCCACGGCACTGCCACGGTAGGTGCAGTCAATTCAATATTATAAAGAATTTTCTTAACATAGTGACGGGTTCAGAAAAATCTATTGCTATCTTTTTTTTCCATTGAGCTTGTAGTGCTATCTTAGTGGCCAGGCTGTAAGGTTTTACTTCGGAGTTTTCCTTCTCTTGCATAGATGTTACATGCATTTTATATCACTTAATCGTTTCTTATTGAGAAAGAATACAACTCATCCCCTATTTTGGCCGTGTGTATTGTAAAATACGAGTAATGGATGAAATGCATATACCCTATACCAACTTATCTAATCAGTGTGTTACAAGTAGGTCAATTTCTCTCCTAATCCGAAGGAGTCTCCAGCCCAGCTGTAGGATTATATATCAGCTGAAATGATGATGATGATGAAGTTCCCTTACACATTATTGCTACTTCTGTTCTAGGTTGGACCTACAGCACTTCAGATAACATCCGTTGAGAAGACCAAAGTGCTTGGCTTGCCTGTTCTATTAAACGATGTCTACTACGCCTCTGAAATAGATGAGGTATGATAGAATATTTATTTGATAGTTCTGTGTATTTATTATTAATTATTCTCCGTGCCTTTATTATTCTATGTACCAATCATATTGAGGTTGGCTTTCTAGTGTAATTAGTTTCAATGGAATACTTTTCCACGAGTGTCATCTGACTTCTGAGATCCAAATTTATAATGGTAATAGTGTCTGTTCGCGGCTTTCTGCGCGAAAAACAATAATTTTCCCAAAGTTGAACTATTATCCCAAGGAAGCACATTACTGGCATGAAAAGAAGTGCTATAAAATTACAGGATGGTGCATGAAAGGTTTTAAAGGTACCCTTTTGGTATTGGTAACCCGTAATTGGTACCCCAATGAGTGGTATGAAAGGAGTGAATGTGAATATGACTGCTGCTATGGAAGGTAAGAACATGTTGTGCCGACCGTACTTAGAGAGGGATGAGGGCGGAGCTAATGACGATGAAGTACGTTAACATTTGAATCAAATCATTATATGATGCAAGATTATGGACTCTTGGAGTTTCTTCTCCAAAGAGATCTAATGACTTCAATTCACATAGTGCTATTATAAGAAATCCTTAATTTCTTAATATATGTAATTGCCAGAAGAACAGGAGCACTTTTGTGGGAAGTCTTTTCACTTTTTATATTGCAGTTTAAGATCGGTGCACCTCCTTGCTAAACTTTTTTAACGATCTTATTTGTTGTTTTAATCTTCCCATTAGAGCGTTTCCATTCTCCTGGTGACCTTTGTTTTTACTACTCGAAAGTAAATGGTGGTGGCACATTGTTTTCTATAAAAGAGAATGTTTGTATATATGACATCGCTAAACTCTTGACCGATCATTATGAAAATGGGGTATGTTTATGTATTTTTTCACGGAGAAAGTTTATATGTATATGCTATGCCCCATTGATGTAACTCGCCACCAGGCGGCGCTGTGATATATCGACCTTTATAAACAAACCAAACAGTTTGCTAGTACTAAATATATTTTAACGTTATACATAAAATAATATTAAATTTCCAGGTGTGCCTCGTAGATGATAATCAGTTCTCATTATCAATAGTGAACGAAGCGACACCGCTGAGTTTTATTCATAATGATTGCGATAACATCGTGCAGTCCATCATACATATTAGAAATAGATGGGAGCTCAGCCAACCAGTGAGTATTGGACTAAACTACTACTTTATGTACTACTAGCTTCTGCCCGCGGCTTCGCCCGCGTAAAAGGTTACTTTCCTGAAGTTTTTCATCCCCTACTTTTATTTTACCCATTAACGGTAAATTTTTTACAAAATGTGATTGTTTTAATTTATATCTAATCAATAGCCTAAACTAAGTTTCAAGCTTCTAGCTTTAAAAATGACGATACTTCCTTACAAGTTTTCATCCCCATTTACAACACTTTTTTGTATTAAAAAGTAGCCTATGTCCTTTATCAGGCTCTAGACTATCTGTGTACCAAATTTCATTTAGATCGGTTCAGTAGTTTGGCGTGAAAGAGCGACAGACAGACAGAGTTACTTTCGCATTTATAATATTAGTAAGGATTGTAGTTACACAATGTATGCTTAATTTTAAATTACTGAGAATCAGCATTTAAAATTAATGTCATATGTGGGACTCGAACCTATATCTATCGAAAATCCGTTTCAATTATCCTACCACTTAGACAAGTGTCAGCTGTCGACTAACCAATTAGTGGCTTGTAATATTTTGTCGTCTTAATGGTAGACGTGTGCCATCTACCTGACAATTATTACACTTTGTACAGACCTAATACTCTAACTTTGCAATTAGAATTGTATTAAATTATGACACAACCCCTTTTATTAAAATTACTGAGACTTACTTATTAGAACTACTTACTACTTACTTTCTAGAAGCTTCTTTATGAGCGAAAAATTATTTTAACATATGGGACTCGAATTCATATCTATTGGAAATCCGTTTCATTTTTTATTCTTCACTTATAACCACATGTTAATTACAAGTTATTTGTAGGATTCCGTAACAGTGCATCAAAAGATTCGTCCCAAAGATGTGCCAGGCACTCTCCTCAATATGGCACTACTGAACTTAGGGTCTTGCGACCCGAACTTGAGGACAGCCGCTTATAATCAGCTCTGCGCCCTTACTGCAACCTTCCACTTGAAGATCGAGGGTCAATTGTTGGAGACTTCAGGTCTGTATCCATATAACTATCAATATCGTTATGACCATTGAAAGAAGTTTTCTTTTCTGTTATTAATGATGTTCGTGATCATGGTGATGGTGATAATGATGATAAGGTTAGGTTAGTTATTAGGTAATGATGAGGATGATGATGGTGATGATGATGATGATTGTGGACAGGTAAATATTGGTCAGGTGCTTACCGGATACGGGGTCTTCGGTAAGTACCTGCATAAAATTGGAAGAGAAGGGGCCCCAGAATGTCACGAGTGAGCTGTCGACCATCATCTCAGAGATGCTCGACAGCGACAGGTGCTGGGAGTCGATGGCCTCCTTCTGTGAAGCCGTCATGGAGAGAAAGGAGGCTGCGGAGCGGCAGCGCGAGAGGCTTGCGCCCGCTGAATCGCTCCGCCGCCGGCGGCTGGGTAGGGGGAGGCGCCGTTATGCGCATCTCCCACCGCCTTGAGGACCGACTGGGCGTGGCCAGAAGGCCAAGCGTTGGGGCGTCGCTGATCGAATGTCAGTAGACGATCTCTCCGGCGTAAAAGCGTGGAAGGGGGCCGCTGTGGTTTTAGTGGGTAATCCGGTTGGACTAGCCGGCCGGCGAGTCCCACACTCCCTCCCGTCACGACATCGGCGGGAAGAGGTTAGCGCGTAAAAGTGTTTACACAGCGTAAAAAAAAAAATAAGTAAAGTAAAAAATTAGGTAAATATTGGTATTTTTTTTGACTGCACAGATGGCGCAGTGGTTAAAATACCGTTCTACCGTGCTAGTATCGTGAGTTCGTTTCTTGCGCAGGACAATACTTTTGTGCGATTCACAAATTGTTTTTTTAAGTCTGGGAGTAATTTGTGTCCGTAAATTATATGTTTGTAAAGTCCCTCGCAATACAAGGATTATTCCTTAAGTTCAGGGCAGCGTCTTCTTAAAAAAATGTGATGATGTTGATGATGTTTATTGTGATGATAATGATGATGATTGTGGACAGGCTGTGGTAATTATTGATGATGATGATAATTATAATTTATTGCTATTATGATTGGCAGGTCTATGTATACCGTCGAACAACACGATTTTCATCAAATCTGTGAGCGAGAAGTTAGCTCACAACGAGCCGCATCTAACGCTTGAGTTTCTAGAGGAGTGTATACAGGTAAATATTAATTTTTATTGTCAATCATATTTTATACTTAACCCACGCACGATTGGTTTTCCTTTCCTCCCTTGGAAGTGATATATTTTATCTCAGCACATCGCATATACGTCCGACTGTTTCAGCGTCTTCCGCAGTAGAAGTGTGAATGTCCTACTATACCACGCTGGTGAAATGTATTGTTCAAGGAATGTCATAATTGATTGCTTTATTGCAGTTGTCTGTTTTGTAAGTGGTATCAGGGGTACAAATAGGCCCCTGTCTACCAATAAAAACCCATCCAGAAAGTTGGGCTCCCAACTTTATTGCTCACTGAACAAATTGGCAACAGCACATTGCCATTGTTCAGACGTCGATCTTCTGCGAGAGTGTGGTATTACCCCGGACGGACCGGCCCGCGGCTGTATACAGAAAACTGTCAAAAATGTGACACTATCACTAATTAAGATGTTATGTATGAAAGTAAGTGGTAGGACCACGCTGTTGACAGTTCTCTGTCTGCAGCCGCGGGCCGGTCCGTCCGGGGTAGTACCACACTCTCGCAGAAGATCGACGTTTGAGCAATGGCAATATGCTGTTGCGCTTCGTTCGGTGAGTAAGAGAGCCGAAAGTCCAACTGGGTTGGTTTGGGGTTTATATTGGTAGGCAACGGCCTAGCTATACTCGTGGTATGGTAAAGGTCCATGGGCGGCAGTAACACTTACCATCAGGTGTGCTGGTTGCTCGTTTGCCACCAAAAGCAAAAAGAAAAAAAAAAAGATTTGCATGATATATCTTGCATATGCTAGATAGGGGATGATGAAGTATGTTTTTAATTGATCATCTGGCAAAGAAGATGTATTTCATATTGCAATCATGGCCATTCAATCATTCATTTTTTTTTTATACTTTTATGCCTGTACTATTTACTTTGTGGCAGGGTTTTAGAGGCTCCACCATCGAGCTAAAACATTTATGCTTAGAGTACATGACGCCGTGGCTCGCCAATTTAACAAGGTAATTGTTATAGATTTATCTAGCACGTAAGGTTTTGCTCATATTAAATCTGCCGCATGAGAATGGTAGATTCTTCAGGGATTTAAAAAAAAAATGAGACCAGCCTGCACTAAAGAAATCTTTGTATTGCGGGGGACTTTACAAACATATAAACAACGCAGACAAATTACACCCAGACACAGAATCACAATTTGTGGATCGCACAAAGTGTTGTCTTGATTGGGAATCTAACCCACTGCACCAACACGGAAGGTTGGTATCTTAACCACTACGCCATCTGTGCAGTCAAGAGATTTGAAGTGACGTATGTAACATTTCAAACTATAATCTATCTTTGTGTGAAATTTAGCATATAATATGCTTGATTATTTATAAAAACCCGATTACGAGCGAAAAATGGTTGTCATTTATAAATAATCGAGCATATCAAATGCTAGGTACTTACCAGACACGGGGTCTTCGGTAAGTACCTGCACAGAATTGGGAGAGAAGAGGCTCCAGGGTGCCATGAGTGTGGCGCGCCAGCGGACGATGCGCGCCACACACTGGATGTATGGCCCGCTTGGGGGCCTCAACGCCACGTCCTGTCGGCGGTCATTGGACCTGTCGCTGTCAACCATCCTCTCGAAGATGCTCGATAGCGGCGGGTGCTGGTCGTCGATGGCCTCCTTTTGCGAGGAGGTCATCTCTACAAAAGAGGCGGCGGAGCGGGAACGCGAGGCAATTGCGTCTGCAAATTCGCTCCGCCGCCGGCGGCCAGAACGGAGGAGGCTTCGATATGCGCACCTACTCCCACCGTCTTGAATGACGACAGGGCGTGAGTCAATGGCCAAGCGTTGGGGTGCCGCGTATCGAATGTCAGTAGACGATCTCTCTGGCACCCCGTAAAAGCACGGAAGGGGCCGCTGTGGTTTTAGTGGGTATTCCGGTCAGGCAGCTGGCCGGCGAGTCCCACACTCCCCCTCGCCTGTCACCGGCGGGGGATAGCGCGTAAATGCGTTTCCACAGCGTGAAAACAGAAAAAAAACCACATTAAATGCTATATTTCAGTAATTTGACTAACAGGGTTGTGTCATCGTTTAATACAATTCTAACTGCAAAGTATGAAGTATTAAGCGTATACAATGTGTAAACATGGTCGGGTAGATGGCACACGTCTCCTTAAAAACGAAAATATAATACGATGCGAGAATTGAATATCCTACAATAGTTCACAGTGTTGTAAGTGGCAGCACGACTGGAACGAATTTCCAATAGGTGTGGGTTCGAATCCCATTTATGACAATAATTTTTCGCTTGTAATCGGATTTTTATAAAAATATATTTTTTTTTTGTAGATTTTGTAAACCTTCCGAAGAGTCACGCAGACAGAAACAAGTGGCCCAAATATTGGAGAAACTGATCACCCTGACGATTGAGGAGACGGAAATGTACCCATCTGTTCAGGCCAAGATCTGGGGCTCCATAGGGCAGGTGCCGGAGCTTATAGACATGGTGCTGGATAGTTTTATACAGAGGAGCGTTGATTCAGGTTGGTGTCTTCATAAATTATTTCCTTATGCTGGATATGTAAGGTATGGTGAAGTCTGAGTTCAAGCTGTCTTCTGCCTTGGAATAGACACACAAGACATACTGGTAAAATAGTAGGCGAAATTGGTGTAAGTAGCTAGAGACGAGACTGGTGCCGAATTAGTTTCACCACCGTGATCGACGATTTTAAGATCGGCGTCTGAGTAATGGCAATGTGCTATTGTGCTTCGTTCGGTGAGCGAGAGAGCCGGTAGCGCAACTGGGTGGGTTTGGAGTTTATAATGGTAGGCATTGGCCTAGCTATACTCTCGGTATAACAAAGGTCCATGGGCAGCAGTGACACTTACCATCAGGTGTGCTTGCTCGTTTGCCACCATAAACAATTAAAAAAAATCGCGACTGCCACATAAATGTATTTCTGGAAGGGGTTTACCTACATTATAGGTTATAAAACTAGATGTCACCAAGGTATTCATGGTTGTAGCATATGCGCCCGTAGGATCCTCGGTGGCATCAGATCTAGAGAAGTTTTGGGATAATGTTAGGGAAGTTCTGGATATGGCAGAAACCAGTGAACGCGTGATTGTATGCGGCGATTTGAACGGATGGGTGGGGACCAAGCGTCCCGACTATGAGGACGTACTTGGTCCATTTGGTGATATGGTGATGGAGAGAAACCTTATTGTGTCAAACACATTTTTCCAACATAAGGACATCCATATGTATACATGGAGAAGGAATGAACAGAAAAGTATAATAGATTTAATTTTGGTAGACAGTCGCCTCCGAAGCAAAATATTGGACGCAAGAGCCTACAGGGGCCCCACAGTCGATACGGACCACTATCTCGTTATTGCGAGATTTAGTGGTTTATTCAGAAAGTGGAGGCACTGGCGAGAGCGTGTCCACTTCGGAGGGCTTGAAAGAATACAGGTTGAAAGGTTGCAAGAAGAGTGTGTAAGAGAAAAGTATGCAGAGGCTGTCCGAGAACGGCTGACGATGGCAAGCCAGCCGCAATCGGACATTGAAGAATGTTGGAGTATATTGAAAGAGAGTATGGTAGATACAGCGAAAGAAGTATGTGGAAGTTCAAAGAAGCATAGGAAAACGAATGGTGATGCATGGTGGGATGCGGAAGTGGCAGCTTCCGTAGAGCAAAAGAAGAAAGCGTGGCTGGACTATGTCTCTTCTTTAAATCTGGCTATGACAGTATGACTGAACCGAAGAAAGAAATATATTGGCAATGTAAAAATGACACCAAGGCCTTAGTGAAAGAGAAATGTGATAGAGCAAATATGAGTGCAGAAGATAGGCTGACTAAAAACTTCGAGGATAACACCAAACTCTTTTGGAGGGAGGTGTAGAAGTCTCGGTGTGGTTGGTCAGCCTTTAGAATGAATAAAATAAGGTCTAAAGGTGGAGACATTCTTACACAAACACAAGACGTGTTAAGCCGATGGAGTGAATATTTTGGCGATATGTATGCGGATACTCGAGTTGGCGCCGGTGTCGCATGTGGTTCAGTAGATCAACATTCAGCACCGGTGTCCTCCGATGGCATCAGTATGGATGTAGTTGAATGGGCGATAAGAAGTTTGAAAAATGGTAAGGCGGCGGGCATTGATATGGTGTCTGCCGAGATGATCAATCTTGGCGGCTCCTGTGTCTGGGAGGCGTTCCTGTTGCTCGTTGCTCCTCAATTTATGTTGGAGCTCGGGAATGGTTCCCAGAGACTGGAATAGCGCAGTCATCGTGCCTTTGTTTAAAAACAAGGGTTCACGTTATGACTGCGCAAATTACAGAGCCATAAGCTTGACCAGTTTGGCAGCAAAAGTGTACAGTAAAATTATTGAAAGGAGAATGAGGATGGTGTCCGATGGTTTACTGTGTGAGACACAAGGAGGTTTCAGGAGTGGAAGGGGATGCATGGATCAAGTGTTCTCTCTGCGCAACATTGTGGAGAAACATCTGGCTCTAGGTCAGAGGGTTTTCTGCACTTTTGTGGATCTGGAGAAAGCATTTGACACGGTTGTACGAAAGGAACTTTGGGACATTTTGCCGGAGTATGGTATTAACGGTAAACTGCTACAGGCTGTGCAGTCCAATTACATGGGCTGTAGAGCCTGTGTGCGGGTGGATGATGGAATGTCGCCTTGGTTTGACGTCAATATCGGCGTTAAGCAGGGGTGCGTTCTGTCAGCCAGGCTGTTTATCATATATCTGGATAAATGTCTCCAAAGGTTGAACGATATGAATGTGGGAGTCGAGATGGGCGACTCAGTGGTCACTGCTCTGCTATATGCAGATGATGCAGTCTTGCTGGCACAGTCCGCGACTAACCTGCAGACCCTAGTCGACACAATGGCAGAAGATTGTAAGAAAAGGGGTCTACGCGTGAATGTGAGCAAAACTAAAATAATGGTCTTTGAGAGAGATGAAGCCAGAACAGATGTAAGAGTAACAATAGGTAATGATGTGTAGAGCAAGTGCATGAATTTGTATATCTTGGATGTGGATTTAGCCGAGATGGAAGGTACACCACTGATATAGAGCGAAGAGTGAATGCGGGAAATAGAGTGAACGGTGCGTTGGGGCAACTTCTCGGTAGCCACCACCTCAGCCAGAAGGCACGTGTAGCAATACATAACGCAGTGCTTGTCCCAACATTACTGTATGGAAGTGAGAGCTGGGTATGCAGAAAAGAGTATCAAAGTAAAATTAATGCGGTCGAAATGCGATCTCTACGGAAAATCTGTGGAGTTAGGCTGACCAACCGCATTGTTAACGACGACGTAAGAGAGTGAGTAGGTATGAAAGGAAGTATCGGTGTAAAGATGCGAAAGTGAATGCTCCGATGGTTCGGACATGCGGAAAGAATGCCGAACGAACGGCTGGTTAAGAAGATATACAATGCGAAAGTGGAAGGATGTAGGTACTGGGGGAGACCGAGACTCAGCTACCTAGATCAGATCGGTCATGTACTGAGGGAAGGTGGAGTCAAGAGTCTCCGAAACCGGCGAGCGTGTTGAAGAGAATTATGAATGTTGAGGAAGCGAGTGAAGTATGCAAGGATAGAGTTCTCTGGCACTCTGTTCTCTCTGCCTACCCTGCAAGGGATATGGCGTGATGATATGTATGTATGTATGTTACCTCCATAATCATGTCCTTAATTTTCAAGCAAGTGCAAGAAAGGTCTGGTGCATTTTTAGGAATGTTTAGATTTTTAGTTACTTATAAAATTGTCTTAAATTTCTCTTAATAATAATGAACGACAGTATCATCATCACCTCAGCTCATATATATCCCACTTTTGGACTCAAGTCTTCTCCATAATGAGAGGGAAGTTGACCTACTATACCACGCTAGTCAGACGTGTTGGTATATGTTTGTGTTCCGAGTTTTCCTTCTCTTGCATAGATATTATATGTGCTTTAGTCATGAGTAAGACAGGGGGGTGGTGTATTCTTACTCAGTCACCACACGGAATACGATAGTATACAAACAGCGAAATTGGTCTTATTACGCGAAATTAATATTATCGTTAGTGCGAAAATAGCTTTTGTTAATGAATATACGGCTTGGTATAAAAAGCGCCTGATTATACAACACATATCCAATCTGTGATCTGATCCGTGTGGTGACGGAGTAAGAATACAATTCACCACCCCCTATCTTAACCGTGGGTGATCGTAAGAGGCGACTAAGGGATATAAAAGACATATAACATCTATGCAAGAGAAGGAAAACTCGAAACAAAACCCTATACCAACACATCTAACCAGCGTGGTATAGTAGGTCAATTTCCCTTCCATTATGGAGGAGGCTCGAGCCCAACAGTGGGACATATTAGAGCTGATGAGATGATGATGATGATATCCAATCTAATCTATAGACCCATCGAGGTCACGTAAGCCCCCCATAGGTTAATGCCATAATCGTCACATTGGCACGATTGGTTGCCGATCGTGGTTCTTGTCAAATACTCTCCAGGATAATACTTCTGCTTACTCCTCTAGTACTCCAATCAGGTGGTTGCTAAAGTCTTAGCAACCGACACACCTCACTAACCTTTACTTTCTCGTGGGAGTCCCCACGAGAAAGTAAGGGTTAGTGACGTATTGTATCCTTAATTCGTAACCACACTTACATGTCAAATAAAAAGAAATCCACTGAAATTAAAACTGTTCTTTTCAGGATTGGGTTCGCCAATGATAGAAATAATGGCGGACACAGCTGTCGCATTAGCTTCGGCGAACGTTCAGCTGGTATCCAAGAAAGTTATCGGTAGGATGTGCCGGGTGAGTTCCTTGTTGTGTATATTTAAGACCCCAAACCTCTAGGCATATGGTGGTTCGATTTAAATTACAGGACAGGCGCTGGTACGCACACCCATCTGAAACCTACCGCGGGATGGGTGGGACGATATGCGATGAAACCATACACGATGACCTGCCGTATTGTATCTTTGTTGCCATTTGGGCAGAGCACCAGTATCAAGTTCTTGTTTTCAGTGACCCTAAGTCTCTGATGGATGCCATGAGCGGTATCGAAATATCTGCCTTATTTTTTAGCGTACTATGACTCGACCATTCCGGGATTGCAGCAAGTGGACAAGAGATCTATAACCCTCAGTACAACATCTCTCCTCTCAACTTCTGAGCAAATCAGTTGCACTAGGGATTTAATTTTAGTGGCTCATCTTACATTACACATAATTATGTGTTATTTAATGACAATGGAGAAAGGTTGAATGCTCAAATATCATTAATTCTAAATAAATATCAAAGAATATTAAATTTCACTAAATATTCATTAAACGTCATTTAATATTAATTAAATAGCGCTAAATTTGAATAATGTCATTGGATATTAATTAAATAGCACTAAATATTGATTAAATGTCATTAAATATTAATTAAATGGCACTAAATATTGAATAATGTCATTGAATATTAATTAAATAGCAATAAATCATGATTAAACGTCGTTAAATATTAATTAAATGACACTAAATATTGAATAATGTCATTGAATATCAATTAAATAGTACTAAATATTGATTGTCATTTAATATTTGTTAGATGTGATAGATTATTTATTAAAGTATTTTAAAACTAAGAAAAAAAAAATAGATTAGTGAGTCAATGTTGTGAGTTGTGTTATTCTCCCGCAGGCGTTATCCAAACTGCCCAATAATATCCTGGGTCCTGTAACCCCGGCCACTGTGAGTTTATAATTTTTATTTCATTTTTATTTTTGCTTTTTTTATATATTTACATGCTATTTTATCTATTGTAATGATGCAGTAAAAAAATAATGCCTTTCATTCACGTGGATATCGTGAGAATTAATTTAGCAGGTGTACCATCATTGTTAGCGCAGAGCGTTGATAGAATGAACGATTCATTAAAGAATAATAAATCATTGATATACAATCCGAATCTTATTTATACTATTTTTAACCGACTTCAAAAAGGAGGAGGTTCTATGTTTCATTATAATTACGGCCCCCGTATGGCGATGGGATAAGAATATAATTAACAGCCGAGAGCGTCTTAAAAATCGGCTAAGGACTACTAGGAGAGTGGGCAGCAGCTCTCCTGGGGAACGTGTAATATTTACCATTTATGGGGAACGCTTAAATCCAGAAGTGTTCAGACAGAGTAAGAATACAATTCACTACACTACAATCTTGCCTTTGGGTTCCGTAAAAGACTAGGGATATAATATGTATATAATATCTATGTAAGAAAAGGAAAACTCTGCTATACCAAACTGTCTAAAAAGCGTGATATGGTAGGTCAATTTCCCGTGGAATAGGCTCGAGTCTAACAGTGGGATAATATTAACTGCCAAATGCATCTGCAGCAGCAGCGGTCAGATTCTTAATAAATCCATTACATTTTACTGATATAGTTTGCATTTATTTATAATTTTGGTTAGGACTCATTTGGCCCGTAAATTGTTCCAATAATCCAAATCTCCTTTGGTGTTTTTAAATGCTTTAAATACCGTTTTATTTAATTTTTAGTATAGTATATTTATATTAATATTATCTTTATTTTTTAATCTTTGGAAATATAGTCACGACTTGAAAAAAAAAACTGCTTAGACATTAACCAACATAGCTCAGAAGATTATCACGCTGAGATGGTAAGGGAAGTTTCTTAGCGATGATGAGTCACCCACTTTGTTAAAAGAAAGATTCTCAATCGGTGATCACTAGGTATAGTAACGAATTGGTCTTTTCCAACCGTAGAGTTATGACGCGAACGTGAAAGCGTCATGTGCTGATTTTATATTTATATTCAATATCTTAATGTTTTAGCTTGTTATATAATTTTGACGAAATTTTATGTAATTAATGCGTAGGAAATGCAAAATTGTAGTGAAAATGTTCTC
Organism: Lymantria monacha; assembly: GCA_905163515.2. NCBI lineage: Eukaryota > Metazoa > Arthropoda > Insecta > Lepidoptera > Erebidae > Lymantria > Lymantria monacha. The sequence goes on along the minus strand of LR991104.1, from coordinate 20,180,331 downwards.
GTTTGCCACAAAAATTCACAGAATATACCATTAACAAGCTATGTCATTGCTGAAGGTGACGAATTAGCTTACCGATGGACAATATTTTTTAATAAAATCATAATTTTTAAATAAATACTAAACTCGGCACTGGCAAGAAAGGGTTGGTAGTAGTAGCTGATTGGCAATACAAAATAAAGAAGAAAGGTGCATTAGAGTAAACGGTGAACACTGTAGTTTTTATTTCCAACCAGTGGTTGACGAAATCTTGATACATAGATTCAGGCAGCTTGTTTATTGCCTGGTATAAGATATTATGAAATCTTATTCCTGTGATGAACACCCTCCGGAACTTCAACTTGCAATTTTGCGCAGAACTTCGAACAATGATTCGACACGTATTTATATACAAATAGACGGTAGAGAATGGCCTGCCTGTACACCTGGTATTGCTAAAGTCCATGAGCAGCGGTATAAATTACCATCAGATCTACTTGTTCCTTTCAGCTCCCCAATAAAATTCTAAATCACCACAATGACAGAAGATTGTAAGAAAAGGGGTCTACGCGTGAATGTGAGCAAAACCAAAATAATGGTCTTTGAAAGAGATGAAACCAGAACTGATGTAAGAGTAACAATAGGTAATGATGTACTAGAGCGAGTGGATGAATTTGTATATCTTGGATGTGGATTTAGCCGAGATGGAAGGTACACCACTGATATAGAGCGAAGAGTGAATGCGGTAAATAGAGTGAACGGAGCGTTGGGGCAACTTCTCGGCAGCCACCACCTCAGCCAGAAGGCACGTGTAGCAATACGTAACGCAGTGCTTGTCCCAACATTACTGTATGGAAGCGAGAGTTGGGTATGCAGAAAAGAGTATGAAAGTAAAATTAATGCGGTCGAAATGCGATCTCTTCGGAAAATCTGTGGAGTTAGGCTGACCGACCGCATTCGTAACGACGACGTAAGAGAGCGAGTAGGTATGAAAGAGAGTATTGGTGTAAAGATGCGAAAGGGAATGCTCCGATGGTTCGGACATGTGGAAAGAATGCCGAACGAACGTCTGGTTAAGAAGATATACAATGCGAAAGTGGAAGGATGTAGGCACCGAGGGAGACCGAGACTAACCTACCTAGACCAGATCGGTCATGTACTGAAGGAAGGTGGAGTCAAGAGTCTCCGAAACCGGCGAGCGTGTATGAAGAGAATTATGAATGTTGAGGAAGCGAGTGAAGTATGCAGAGATAGAGTTCTCTGGCACTCTGTTCTCTCTGCCTACCCTGCAAGGGATATGGCGTGATGATATGTATGTATGAATAACGTTTTAATTTTTTCTTCTACAATATTTTTTTTTACAGCTTTTTAGCGATATTTTATGATTGAGAAGTTTCTTGGGAATAAAGAAAATCGGCGTATACATACCACAGTGGATGGACGGATTGGATTTATATCCTTCACTTGAAGTAATTTAATCCGCTTAAGTTGTCCCTCACATTAGCAAAAATCCCTCACGGTAGCTCACGATCTCTCATGAAGCGGGTTTTTCCTTTTTTCTAAATAATCGGATGCCTTCAAATTACTGAAATTTAGCATTTAATATGCTTAATTATTTATAAAAACACGATTACGAAGCGAAAAATGATGTCACAAGTGGGATCATTTTTCCAATGATCGGATGCCGTTTGTGGAATCTCGTCCCGCTATAGTCTTTTACGTGGTATTTATATTTTACATTATGACGGGATTCGATGGCATCATACTGGAACTAATAATTATAAAATATATTATAAATAATTTTATATAAAAAAGCCAACAAAATAACTAATAATAGACAAAAACCTGCTGAGTTTCTTGTCGGCTCTTCTCAGCATCAGTCGTGTACCGATCCGGTGATAGTTTATTGGTTAATTTAAAATATTAAAACTGACAATATAGAAGTGCCCTTGTAGGTTTTATACATTAAAAACATGTATTTGATATTTGTAATGAAAGATAAGTTAACAGGGGTATGCTAGCTGCTACAAATAATATTAAGCCTTTGTACTCGTGGATGTCGTAAAAAAACGACTAAGAGCTTTATAACGACTTGGGCCAACTACATCTGATGCCGTTTGGTCAACAATTACATTCCCAAGGAGTGTTGACGTCTGGCAGGCGGCCAATCATCAATCATTGCCAATAACTTTTGCAATATTTACGAAGAGTACATAATTCGTCGATTACATGTAATTGGGATAAGAACTAGTGAATGAAAATAAAAATTACAGCGTTATATATTATTATAGTAATTGTTTTATGTGTAATTTAGGTGGTGGACAAGACCTGTCATTCGCCAACGGCCATGTTGGAACAACACATGATGTGGGATGACATAGCTATATTGGCCAGATATTTGGTAAGCCATTTTCATCTTCCACCGTCCGTATGGATGGAGTAAGAATTTACAACAAGAAAACATCCACACTTTTATGGTTTTTGACTGTCCGTTCTTGGAAACGAGAAGGCGGTATTGACTTCAAACCCCTCTATTCTCTATGCAATGAATTGTTATATTTTGAACAGTCTACAAGCTTCGTTTGGACCAGTAGTGTTAACCTTACTAAGGCTACCTGGTGTGCCATCTCAAAGGACCGTATCCAAGATAAAATAGAAATTGCTCGATTAGAGCGGCTTCTTGAACCGCTTGGTAATTTTTTTAAATTAATCCTTCATCGGAGTGAGATATTGACATCTCACAGGACGCTACAAGAACAGCTTCGTTAATCTCGTGTGTGATTCCATAATATTATTCAGAGTAGCGATCCTTTTGCTTGATTTTGGGTGAAAACCCAGTTCTTAGATGGAGTGTTTTTTATCTGCTCGTAAGTAATTTGGAATAAGTTGTATGAATATGTACCCCTCTACGTCTTTTTTTTTTAGAAATAACCCTCTTTCCCTTCATACTAGATTGCTCGCCCAGAGAGACTTCTAGAACAACTAGGCATTTTTTTTTTAAATATACATGACCTTATCTTCGTTTTGTTTCAGTTAATGTTGTCATTTAATAACTGCTTGGACGTGGCCCGCCATCTTCCGTACCTGTTCCATACGGTAACGTTTCTCGTGTGCTCCGGGGCTGTATCTATGAGGGCTGCGACGCATGGCCTCGTGATCAACATTATACACTCCCTCTGTACCTGTACCACACCTAGTTTCTCTGGTAATATCTTAGTGTATATACTTGTATTTTTTTTGGTGGGGTATGATTTGGACGAACCCTATTTCATCCGTTGAGAGGCGTCGGCAAGGCGGAGCACAGTTTATGAACTGTTGTATGCCATTTTATGATGAAGAGTTTGTGAGAAAAAAAAGCTGAAGCGACTGCCGCATTGCGTACTTACACGTATTTATTACATAGTTTAAAACGAGAAAGAAGTCTATGAGGAATACACCGTAACTACGCAATCAATATAACCTGCTATTGCCGTTCATGAGCGTTCTTAGCAAGACCTTCCGTGATCATGAACGCTGTTAAATGTTCGAAACATCTCAATCATCATCATCAATTTAAAAATCAAATATATACGCAATAGAATTCGTAAAAATAGATTTACTTCAAATTAGGTAGGTACTTATTTTTGGTATTTTTATTTTTGTATAAAATTATTATCAGAAAGTTGGGTTGAATTTTCTTCTCCAACATTTTTGATTTTATTCATTTTAGTGAGAGTGCTAAATATATTATCATTATGATTCATTTGTTAAAGTGAAACTTCTAATGCGACTGCCAACAAGGTTGCGTTAAACGTTTAATGTAATGGCACTCGAACGCATGCGCGTAGTATACCTGTTACAAGCCAGCGCGAGCTTTAACAACGAGTAGTATCCAATATTCCAACGCAAGAGGGAGACAGAAAGAAAGATACACAAAGGTAGAAAGTAGGAGAGAGAAAGAGAGTGAGTCTGTAGATCCCAAGCACATGCGCGTGGTAACCTTGCCATGCAGCGAAGTAAACAGTGTGAGCGTCGTGAAATTAGCTGAATTAGTACGTAATTCAGCTAAGCTACGCTACGTAAGCAGCTTGTTGTTCTATTTTAATTTATAATATTCATTATTTTCATAGGTTTAATTTTTCACTTCTCTCAGCAGTCCTCATGACTGCTTTGTGTGTTTTTACTAATCTATGTTGATAAATAATTAATGTTTGCCTGTAATACTGTTTCACATCTATAAAGTATCTTTAAAATACATTCTCTCTAGTATTTTTTTTATTTGTATAAAAATCCAGCTTTGGACAAGACGTTTGTCAGTTCTTTTAGTATATACATATATTAATCATGTCATTTTATTATTACTTTAATTTTCAGAGGATACCCAACGCGTCCTGAGATTGTCTCTCGACGAGTTCGCGTTGCCAAAGTTCTATCAAATGTTTGGAATATCTAAAGTGAAGTCGGCCGCTGTGACCGCCTTTAGAAGTCCGTACAATCGTCATAGCAATGACTGGTATGTTATTTATTTTATTACTTACAAATATAGCGTTATCTGTGTGTGTAGCGGCTACGAATACTAACAACCCTTACTTTGCTTGTGGATGACGTAAAAGTCGCCTAATAACGGCCTGGGCCAACTCTATATGATGCCGTTTGGTCAACAATTACATTCCCAAGGCCGGTCATAAAACTATTGCCAATAATTTTTACAATATATACTATGAAAGAAGAGTACATATTGTATCGAACCCAAGTAATTGGGATAAGAGTAGGAGAATGATGATTCACAAATATAGCGTTAGTTATGAGGTTTATGAAAGGGTTTAGTAAAGATAACTGGACAGGATGTGACGTAAAAGCACACAATGGAAATGATGTTTTTGCATTACAGTGAAATATTTTAATTATATATATATTTTTTTATACCATAGAACTGTGTTTATCATTCATTTCATCTCATCATCATCTCGGCTCATATATGGCCCATTGTTGGGCTCGAGCCACCACCATAATGACAGGCAATTAACCTACTATACCACGCTGGTCAGACGTGTTGGTATAGAGTTTTGTTTCGAGTTTTCCTTCTATTGCTTAATATGTGTTTTATATCCTTTAGTCGTCTTTAAGATCACCCATGGGTAAGATTTCCGTCCATCAGTATCTATATGTCCTATGTAAGAGAATAGGCGTAATCTCCAAAGAGAATTATGGCATAATCACAAAATTTAGTAGACTAGTTGGATATGACGATTCATCATGTAAGTTTTCCATTTTTATAAGATAACTAGCTTCTGCCCGCGGCTTCGCCCGCGTAAAAGGTTACTTTCCTAAAGTTTTTGATCCCCTATTTTTATTTTTGACCGTCGGTAATACATTGCAACGGTATTACAATACTCAGGGTTGGAACTTCATTACTGGACTGCTAGATGGCGTTGAAGAAGCTAGATTTTGAGATTTTTTGTCAATTTTTTTATTTTTCATATAAAAATTTTGATTTTTTTTAATAAAAAGTATCCTATGTTACTTTTAATACCTCCAAGAATATGTGTACAATGTTTCATGATGATCGGTTGAGTAGTTTTAGCGTGAAAGCGTAACAAACAAACTTACATTCACATTTATATATTAGTAGGTAATTAGGGATAGGGAAAGCATTGTACAGTTAACAGGTCACCACACAACTAGATGTGATACCATACTGACGAATTAATTGTGATAATTTAATTTTTGAATTAAAACTTTTGACTTTTGGCGCGTTAGGGAACAATGATGAGAGTAAATTTTTACGATGCGTGCGCACACCGTCACGATAAACCGACTCTGAAGTTAGCTAAAGTCAACATTTTAGTTTTGTTTTTAGTTTTTTTAACTAGATAATGCGTTATAATAAAACTTTCAATGTATTAAATACCTTTTTTTCTATTGTTAGTGTTGTTTTTTCTACAAACGTAGAATAAGGCAAAAGATAAAATTTTTGAAAAGATTTTATCTTGTTACGCCAAAGAAGTATAACTTATAACGCGTGTACATAAGTACACACAGACACACACTTTTTTTTAATGTTTCAAAATTCCGATGCGATAACCTGCACAGATGGCGTAGTGGTTAAGATACCGACCTTCCGTGCCAGTGCCGTGGGTTCGATTCCCACGCAGGACATTACTTTGTGCGATCCATAAAGTGTTGTTCTGAGTCCGGGTGTAATTTATCTGCGTTAATTGCATGTTTGTAAAGTCCCCCGCAATACAAGGTTTATTTCCTTAGTGCAGGGTGGTGTCGTTTAAAAGAAAAAAAAAAAAAAAAAAAATAAACCTTGAATAGCAAAAAGTTTGCAAGAAGAGAAAACTAAGCGTCTGCTATATCACATATTTCTCAAGAACTTGAAAGGAGTGAGACATAACCTTTTCTCGCATTCACAATTTTTATGTAAATTTATAAATGATATTTCCGTGTGGTGACGGAGTAAGAATACAATTCACTACCCCTTTCTTCTCTTCATCTTGCCCGTGGGTGTCTTAAGGCAATTAAGTGATAAAATGTGCATATAATATTTGCAATAGAGTGAAAGCTCGAAATGAAACTAATTCGTCTGTCCAGCGTGGTATAGTAGCCCAACTTTCCTCATATTGTGGAGGAGGCTTGCATCCAATAGTGGGACGTATATCGTCTTAGATAATGGTAAAACAATCCAATACATTTGACTTAATAAACTTTGTCTGCCAGTTATGTGCGATACTCGGAGCCGAGTGATGGGGTATCCGTAGCCACACCAGGTCCAACAAGTGCTGGATCAACAAGCGGCTCGCAGTCGGACCGAGAGCGGCTACCGCTTCAGTCACTTGAGATTATTGCTGATGCGTTGCTCGAGATCATGGAGGCTTGCATGAGGGACATACCTGACTGCGACTGGCTACACACCTGGTAAATATGCTTATTGATAATGAGCAGCTTCCAGAACATGAATTTGTAATCTTCGGATGAATTCTGAATATTATATACACGGTGGCATTTTCAACATTGTTGGTAACGAGACATCCAGAAGCCAGTTCAAGTTCTGAATGCTCATCCTCATTATCACTCAACCTTTTTTGCCGTCTAATGCCGAGCAAAGGCTTCCCCTATAGACTGCCAGGAGGCGCAGATCTATGTCACCAACATCCAATGACTCTCAACGGCTTTTACCAATTCGTTGGTTACGATACATGGTTGCCACTCCAGATTTTTATCGGCATAGTTATCGGTTCATCGACCGATATAGTTTACATGCCCATAGCAACTTCAGCGTCCGAAATTTTCGTGCGAATCGGTTACCTCCATTCTTCTATGTATTGCCATATTTCGGCTCCTATATCGTAGAGAAACATCGAGCATAACCCGCTCCATAGAACGCCTAGTTACTTTGAGCTTAGTTAGAAGGATGCATTTAGGGTCTATGTATCCGTGTTAGAAGACATCGCTAGTAACACAAATTTGATACGTTAGTTTTGTTTTGTGAAAGCTAGGAACATTATTACCGCATGCAGGTCTTGAACGCTTATTAATTAGAAATCCATTTTTAACATTGTAGACGAAGAATTGGTAAATAAATTTAACTGCTATGCTACACGAGCACTATCTTATACCATACATAGTAACGTACAGCAGTATAACACACAGACGCACACACTTGCACATGCACACACATACGCGCACACACGCACACACGTACACGCACACGCACACACGTACACACACACACACACACACACACACACATAAACACATACACACACACACACATAAACATACACAATACAATAGATTCACGGGGATGGCTGAAAATCAGCGCTGTTCTTGTGACAGCAGAAGCTGAGCCAATTCCTTTTGCCTACTAGATTTAATTTTGTTTATTATAATTGTTAGTTTTTAGTTTAAGTTCTGAAAAGGCAATAAATTATTATTATTACTATGCTAGCTTAATTGTTGAAAATAAACGATTTCAAATAGATGTGTCTACAAGTGCTACGTGTCATTACGACACTTTTCATGCATTTTCCTTTCGCTAATAAGATTTTACTAATGTACATTTTACTTTTCCCCCAGGACTTCATTGGCTAAAAGCTTCGCGTTCTGCTTTAACCCAGCGCTCCAACCTCGTGCGTTGATTGTATTTGGATGCATAAGTAAGTTTATATTTATATTAAATCGAATAGATTAGTATTTTTTTTTTGCCTCCATCACAAAAAAAGTGAGTGTTATAAGTTTGAATTGTCTAAATGTCTGTGTGTATGTCTGTGGTAGTGGAGCGTCTAAATAATTTGACTAATTTTGGTGCGGTTTTTGCTTGAAAGCAAACGTGATTGAACACACACAACAGTTTGTGGCTCACATAAAGTATTGAATCAACCATTACACCATCTGTGCAATCGAGATGGTTCTTAATTACAAATAATGATATTCAGGCGTTTAAAGATCACCAACTCTTTTTGTAGCCATAGGTATATTAGATGCGTAATAGGTAGTTACTTTTAATTTTAAACATATGTGTGACCTAATATTTGAAATACCCGTGATGGTACTACAGATCTACTCTGATAATGAAGGTTGAAAGTAGGGGACGGCATCCTGGATTATCTATTAGTAAAATCATCAATTCTTTGGATTCACCTTAATTAGTTCTTTTTGTATTAGGTTTTCTTTATTGCTTATGGTGGCAAACAAGCAAGCAGCACACCGGATGGTAATGGCAGCCCATGGATCTTTGCAATATCAGCGGTACAGGTACCGCTGCTTACCAATGAAAACATCAAACCCATCCATTCGTACGTAGAGCTTCGGTCTCTCGTTCACGAAACGAAGAGCCCCAGCTCATTGCCACTGCTCAGTTGTCAATTTTCTGCGAGAGTGTAGTACTACCCCGTACGGACCGGCCTTATTTTTTTTACGGTGTACTATGTATGCGTCTCGCCCCGTCAAATCGGTCCGGGGTGACGGAGGAGGCGGTGCGTGACCCCATAGACCCACCATGCAAACTCCTCTCTTCGCCGTGCGAACGGGCCACCGGTACCAAATCTTTGTTTTCAGTGGCCCGCCCAGCAGGACGGACCGGCCTGTGGATGTAGACAGAAAACTGTCAGCAGTGTGGTACTACTATTAAATTTATCTTTAATTTATTTGAATTATATTAATTCCTCTCCATTTTTCAGGTAAGAATATAACGGATGATGACATGAAGCAATTATTGAGAATACTAGTCAAAGCATTGGAGTCGTTCAACGATCTCGCATTGTTAGAAGCGATAATAATGTCTTTGACAAGATTACAACCTTTATTGTACCCGGTAAGTACATCATCATCACAAACTTAACCATGATCATCTCAGCTTAGATACACCCTACTGCTAGCCTGGAAACCCCTCCGCATAGGAGGGGTTAATTGACCTACTATATCTCTCTAGTCAGACGTGTCCAAACCATCATCTCAGTACATACGCCCCACTGCTGGGCTCAATCCTCCTTCACAATAAGAAGGAAATTGACCTACTATACCACGCTGGTCAATCGAGATAGTACAGGATTTTATTTCGAGTTTTTCTTCTCTTAGATAGATGTTATATGCATATTTTAGTTGTCTTTCATGACAAGAACTGCTAAGATAGCTGATGGTTTGTATTCTTACTTCGTCAACATACGGAATTAGGAAGGTTGTAATATCGTAAAAAATATATTATTTACAGGCGTCTCCAATTCACAAAGCATTGTTCTGGGTGGCGTTGTCAGTTCTACAATTGGATGAACCCACTCTTTATGCGGCTGGTTTGGCCTTCATGGAGCAGAACCTTCATACTTTGGAATCGCAAGGCCAGTTCCAGCATAAGGTACCTTTTAAATACATAATTTTTTTTAACACATATAACTTGGTGGTCTAAGTGGCGGATTTTTTCCTGAGTAATGTAAATTAGGTAGATCCAATTTCGAGAAAGAGGTCAGCCGACGAATTCAACTCGGCTGGGCAGCGTTCGGGAAACTTAGGAGGATCTTCTCGTCTAATATTCCGCAGTGTCTGAAAACAAAGGTTTATAACCAGTGTGTGTTACCAGCGATGACTTACGGCACTGAAACGTGGTCTCTAAATGTCGGCCTCATAAAAAGGCTCAAAGTCGCTCAGCGTGCTATGGAGAGGGCTATGCTCGGTATTTCTCTACGTGATAAAATCCGAAATACGGAAATCCGTAGAAGAACGGGTGTAACCGACATAGCCCTAAGGATTAGCACGTTGAAGGTCACATCGCTCAACGAACCGACAACCGTTGGGGAAAAAAGGTTCTCGAGTGGCGACCACGAATCGGACGACGCAGCGTAGGACGACCCCACTCGGTGGACTGATGACCTCATCAAGGTCGCAGGAAACCGTTGGATGCAGGTGGCACAGGACCGTTATAGATGGCATTCTCGTGGGGAGGCCAATGTCACACAGTGGACGTTTACGGGCTGATGGATGGATGGATGGAATGTAAATTCAATTTCTACGCAAGATATCATCATCATCATCACAGACTATATATGTCCCACTGTTGGGCTCGAGCCTTCTCCACAATGGGAGCGAAATTAACCTACTATACCACGCTGGTCAGACGTACTGGTACAGGGTTTTGTTTCAAGTTTTACTTCTCTCGCATAGATGTTATATGCGTTTTATATCCCTTAATCGTCTCGTGCGATCACCCACGGGTAAGATAGGTGGTGGTGAATTGTATTCTTACTTTGTCACCGCACGGAAATAAAGACGAACATAATGCAAGTATTCTCTAAAAATTAAAAGTTCATAATAATTTTATACATTACTTGGCATTAAGGAAATTATCCTTTTATTACGGCAGACTTTACAAACATACAGTCAATGAACTCAAATTACACCCCGACTCAATGAAACAATTTTTACATCGCACGAAGTATTGTTATGGGTTGGCATTGTATCTAAGACATTAGCATTGTGTGTCGATTTCATAAGGGGGCGTTCAAGTATTACGTAACGCAATTTTTGAAGATTTTTGATACTCCCTCCCCCCCATGTAACGCGCCGTAACGTTTCTCTGTACCTCCCTTCCCCCTCCCTGAACGTTACGTAATACCCAAGTGACCGCTTTTAAACCTATTTGCGGCAATAATAAATAAAAAATGAGCTTCCAAACTCGCAATACATGTGTATATTGTTTATTCATCGTCTAAAAAATAAAATTTGCTTGGCAACTTGGGTAATTTTAATTCCCTAGTTTTTTATTTAATAAAATAACAATGTTACGTAACGCGTTGTTTGAACCTCCCTCCCGGCTATGCAACGCATTGTAACATTTTACAAGACACATACATCTTTACTAATATTATAAATGCGAAAGTAACTCTGTCTGTCGCTCTTTCACGCCAAAACTACTGAACCGATCTAAATGAAATTTGGTACACAGATATTCTAGAACCTGATAAAGGACATGGCTACTTTTTCATGCAAACAAGGGTTGTAAAGGCGGATGAAAAGTTGTAAGGAAGTATCGTCATTTTTAAAGCCAGAAGCTTGAAACTTATTTTTAGGCTATTGATTAGATATAAAAAAACCGGAGGTGTCAAGGGACACCCGGATGGAACGAAGTTCTATTTTAATTATATAATTTTTTTCTGCCTTAAGCGATTTTTATCGTTATATTTTAGCCAATTTGCAAAATATCCTTATAAATTATAGCCTATGTGTTATTCTGATGTGCAAGCTATATTACTATAAATTTCATCAAAATCCATTCAGTAGTTTTTACGTGAAAGAGCAACAAACATGTTCACATCCATACATTATTACAAACTTTCACGTTTATAATATTAATAATAGGATATACAATTCCACTAGACTACCAAAACTTTTCGGCCCCGAGCTCGAACGCGAGCCGGCCACGCGGCCCGGTCACGGGCGAAAATAATTTCGTTGCGCATTATTTTGATTTTGCTATATCTCTTAAGGTATTGATTTAATTTGCATGGTCTGAAGGAAAAAAAATATCTTCATGAAATGCTCAAGCCAACTAATGTATTTAAAATGATAAGGATTAATACAGTATTTGTGTAAATAGCTTTTCAATTACCGTTTTATAATAGAACATTTTTTAAAGTATTAAAATGGATATAGTATGTTATCCTTAAGAGATAGATATATACCATCGCGGACTTTTTTGTAGGCCTTTTTAAGCTGTATAATACTGTAGTACTTTATTTTGATCTATTTCGTAGGGTTCAGCCAGCGTTTGCAATGTAAGCGCAAAATAATGTGTTTATTTACGACATCACATTAGAAACCTCTAAAATTGTCAGTGTTTCTCTAGTACATTATGCATATATTATACATATAAACCTTCCTCTTGAATCACTCTATCTATAAAAAAAATCGTCGCGACACCACACTGTTCAATGTGAAATAGAAATGAAAATATCTGGCTTGCTTTCTATAAGAGAGAGAGAGAGAGACAGACAGAGAAACATGAGACGCCGCACAGCTTACAATAGCTTACTATAGCAAAAAGTGTCGTGACAACTTTTCGTAAGAATTTTTTCCGTCTAGCCCCCTTTCACAACGCGCGATAAGGAACTTCGTTCCAATAAATATGGAATTGACATATTGTAAAAATTTACCCTTATGCGGTAAAATAAAAATAGGGGATGAAAAACTTTAGGAAAGTAACCTTTTACGCGGGCGAAGCTGCGGGCAGACGTTAGTTATTATAAATTTGTTAAAGTCCCTCGCCATAGAAGGATTATTTCCTCAGTGTCGAGTGTTAAAAAAGATTAAAAAAAAAATGGTAATCGTCACCCATATAAATTTATAATGGTATATTATATTTCTTTTTCAGACTATAGTTCAGGTGATGATGGAAACAAGAGAACCACTCGAATGGCACTTTAAGCAATTGGACCATGCTGTTGGATTGAGGTATCAAATGAAATTAATTTTATTAATATCATCGTCATTATAATCATCTCATACGTACCAGTGTTTCTCTTCCACAGTAGGAGGGAGATTTACTTACTATACCATGTTAGTCAGACAGAAATGGAAATAATCCTTGTGTTACTTTGGGTGACCTTACAAACATGTAATTAACGCAGACAAATTACAGCCAGACTCAGAAAAACACTTTGTGGATCGCATGAAGTGTTGTCCTGCGTGGGAATCAAACCCACGTCACTGGCACGGAAGGTCGGCATCTTAACCACTACGCCATCTGTGCAGTCAATTAAAATTTTATTTAAAATTTTGCTTCTCTTGTATAGATGTTATATGCTGTTCAGGAGAACATAAGGGAGTTCTATACTCTATAATAAAACTCCAGCGTTGCTATTTTGAAATTTTATATTGCTTAAAGAGACGGTTACAAAATGTGTGTTTAGTTGTTGGAGGAGCAGTAACGAGTAGTTTTACAATTAGAGGGGGTAATTTGCATATCAAAATGTAAAAGTTCCTCAATAAATAATATTAGCAACTTGTTACATTAAACTTATTTAACATTTAGGCGTCAAATGTTTATAAATTAACTTGAGATAAAATTTAGACTGAGCCTGAACATATGCATATTATGGAATGTACCAATATAATTTGTTTTTTTTTATTGTTGCGGCGGGCTACGGCACGTCAAACCCCGCTAATCCGTCCGGGGCGACAGGAAAAGCGGCACAAGACCCCGTAGACCCGCCCTACAATCAGAGATGTACAAAATACCCTGTACAAAGTATCTGGAATACAAAATGCAAGATACTTTTAAATTAAATATTTCAGATACCAGATACAAAATACATTTGAAAATAGTATCTGAAATACTAGATACAAGATAGGTATCTTCTAAATACTTTCCAAGATGAAAATACTTTTGTTAGAAAACAAGATTTTATTTTAATGAATCTAAGTTTATTTTTGATAATTGACATTATTATTATTTACGAATAAATCGTGTTAATTGCTGAAATGAAAGGTATAATTTCAAAACCCTCTAAAGTGATTTTTGATACATGTTTACATTTTTGTACCAAAGGAAAGCTTTTTTAATTTTATTTGGTATAAGTCAATGTCTATTGATGTAACTCACTAAAATTTGCTATAAATTCGATCTAAAAAATAATATTAGTTGCAAACGTCGCAAAATTATTAAAAAAAATATTTTCAAAGTCCCCTAATATGAAATTGACCAATAACAGCACTTCATTTGAAACACGTGACTTGCAAAACTGTATGGCGATATTATTTATTTTGAGTTGCTCGCGGATTTTAAAACAAAAGCATTATAAATTATGAAAGACCTAGCACAGTTTGTTAAAAAGTGTGACATGTATGAGATGGTGGACTAATAATTTTATAAATGTCTGCTAACATATTACTAAAAGTATTTTGTCAGAAAAAGTATTTATAAAATACTAAGATACCAAACAAAAGGTATCTAAATACAAGATACAAAATGAATTTTTAAAAAGTATCTTATATATTATAGATACAAGATGGAAATACGTATAATACGAATACAGTATATTATAGATACAAGATGGAAATACGTATTTTGTATCTTGTATCTGTATTTCAGATACTTGTATCTTAGATAAGTCACATCTCTGTCTACAATATACTTCTCGACGTCGTGCGGGCGGGTCACTGGTACGCGGTCTTTTTCTTCAGTGGCCCACCCGGCGGTCTACCCTCATGGGTATCCTCTCATGTCGACGCCCGGACAGTTTGCACCGTCGGGGCGTCGTCCTGTGGAATGTACCCATATACGTGACTCGCTTAGCTTATACACACCCCGTATATGAGCTGAGAATATAGTGATGATGACGGTCTGGACACACTGCCTGATCCATTCTGAGCGGAAAGGACTGTTCGCAGCTCCATAATCTATCGTAGGACCTCCTCATTCTTATTGGTGTTTTTTTTTATTGCTCTTGCTCGTTTAGCAAGCAGCACATCTGGTGGTAAGTGTTACTGCCGCCCATGGACCTATGCTATACCAAGGGTATAGCTAGGCCGCTACCTACCAATTGAAACCACAAAACCCACCCAAAAAGTTGAAGTGCCAGCTCTCTCGACTTTAGTGGCACATGTGTCCCGTTGGGTAATCCTATGTTGAACGGTAGAAATCGAGAGGCTGGATGGTAAGATGGATGATATGAAAGAGATTATATAATTTTGTTAAGGATTTTCATAAAAAGAAGGTACTCAATTCGTCTATATTTTATTTTTACTAATGTTACGTCAGAATTATTTTCTAGGTGAACTTGATGATTTCTTTTTTTTTTATTTTAAAGCTGGGACTTCTCACCGGACTTGTTAAATATACCGGAATATACCAGATATTGGTAACGGATCCGGTGAGCGTTTAGTGATGCCGGATTACCGGATCCGTTTTTCTGAATTGCAATCCCTAATCTGACCGGGAGTTTTTTAATTATCCTTAATAAAACATATTTGGTTGACCTAGACTATTTTGTTTCGAAGTAGGTTTGTTTTTTTTTTGTTATAATTCTGTATTAATTACTTTCAGTTTCCGCTCAAACTTCCACTTCGCTCTTGTTGGACATCTTATCAAAGGCTACCGTCACCCGGCGGCGGCAACAGTCTCCAGGACTTGTCGGGTTTTGATCAAATTATTATCCCTTGCTGCTGCTAGCGCTGTCCATCGAGATAAATTCCAT
The DNA here is from genome assembly GCA_905163515.2 of Lymantria monacha. NCBI lineage: Eukaryota > Metazoa > Arthropoda > Insecta > Lepidoptera > Erebidae > Lymantria > Lymantria monacha. The sequence goes on along the minus strand of LR991104.1, from coordinate 20,164,687 downwards.
GTCACACCTGATACCGTCGCATACCTCACTGGTAAGTATTCTTATTTGCAGCCTATATATGTACCAAAATTGAGTACTAGTTTTCTCTACAATGAGTGGCAAATGGAATCAATATGGCACTCTACTTAGAGGTTTTAGGTGATGGATTTAAGCTTAGGCTCGGGCCTAGGGCCTAGGACCATCTTTTAGGGGCGCCCAAATTTTCGCAGTTGCAAAAATCTTCATTTTTTTATTGATTATGACAAATTTATAAAAACCCGATTACAAGCGAAAAATGATGTCACAAGTGGGCTTCGAACCCACACCTATTGGCAATTCGTTCGAATCGTGCTGCCACTTACACCACTGTGAACTATTGTAGGATATTCAATTCTCGCATCTTATTTTATTTACGTCTTTAAGGAGACGTGTGCCATCTACCCGACAATGTTTACACATTGTACAGACTTAATACTTCAAACTTTGCAGTTAGAATTGTATAAAATTGTTGAAACAATGACAAAACCCTGTTATTCAAATTACTGAAATTTAGCATTTAATATGCTTGATTATTTATAAAAACCACTTTTGACATCATTTTTCGCTCGTAATCGGGTTTTCATAAATAATCCAGCATATTAAATGCTAAATTTCAGTAATTTGTGTGACAAATTCTTTTTTATTTCTATTGCTTTTAAAAGGAAAAAATATTTAAATTACTGAAATTTTTAGCATTTAATATGCATAATTATTTATAAAATCCGATTACGAAATGAAAAATACATATTAAATGCTAAAAATTTCAGTAATTTAAATAACAAGGTTGTGTCATCGTTTAATACAATTCTAACTGTAAAGTTTGAAGTATTAAGCCTATAACAATGTGTAAACATTGTCGGGTAGATAGCATACCGTCACCTTAAGACGTAAATATAATACGGAGTGAAATTTGCATGTCCTACAATTAGTCACGGTGGTGTAGTGGCAGCACGATTGGGCCGGAATCCCAATAGGCACGGGTGCGAATTCCGCTTGCGACATCATTTTTCATTTCGTAATCGGATTTTATAAAGAAAAAATATTTTTTTAAAATAATGCTTAATGTAATTACTATAATTTAGAATTTTTTCCTAATATGTACAAAAGTTATTTTCGTTATTTATATATATAAGGACTTGAAATTAACCCGGATCCACCTAGGGCGCTTTCGACCGAAATCCGTCACTATGATTCTCCTCCAGTGGTGTTATTTGTGAAGGAGTAATGTGAGGGAAAGTAAGTACAATTCACCACCACCTATCATGCTTGTTTGTGTCCTAAAAAACGATTAAGGAGTACATGCACATAACATCTAAATAAGAGAAGGAAAACTCTTAATAAAAAATTTATTTCAACATTTTTTGACCAGGTATAGCAGGTTTTTTTTTTTTTTTGTGTGTCTTAGTTGTTAGCCTCAGATGGCTATGACAACTTTACCCGGACTGTGGATGAGCGCTGAGGGCTCTCAACCCGTAAGTATAGCAGGTTATTATATATGCCACTATGGAGGAGGCTGGAGCCTAGCTGTAGGACGTGTATGAGCTAAGATTGTGTGTTACTCTCGTAAACATCAGAAATCATTGTGTAATGTGTTTTATATGTTTCTATTACAGCATTAGTTTGCGTGAGTGAAGAGGTACGATCACGTTGTCACGTGAAGCACTCGTTACCAAAGTGGTTGCCGGACAACTGTGACCATTACTGTCCTGCAGCTGATCATCATCAGGTAAGCAGTACAGTAATTAACTACTACTAGCGAAAGCCCGCAGTTTTACCTGCGTAGTACGTTGTGAAAGATTTTTTGTTAAATCGGTTTAGTGGTTTAGCCGTTAAAGTGTAATAAACAAACAAAAAACGCACACATTAATATTTTATAAATATTAGTTAAGATAAAAGGAGAATTGGTAGGTATAGTATATATTGGTAGGTTCTATATGCACTTTTTACATTTTTTATCCTAAGATACACCTTTTTTTTTTTTTTTTTTTTGGTAGGCTATGGCCTGGTCACACGTCGCCCGCACCGTCCGGGGCGACGGAAGGGGAGCGCGTGGCCCCATAACCCACCTTATTCCCTCCCCATCGCCATTATTCCCTCCCCATCTTAAGATACACCTAAAACATTTTTTTCTGATATATATACTTATTTATTTATTTTCAGTCATCTATGCTAATTCAGCCACCTGGCCACGCGTCCTGTCACGGTCGCCGTCAAAAGTCGTGGGATATACTTGATCAAGTTGCTATATCGTCAGCACATGGTGGTAAGTGGTCATATTTTGTGGTATAAATAGGTAAGCTGTCCTTGTAGGGGTGGTGTATGAATAAAATTCATCACGCCCATCTTGCTTGTCAATGTCTTAAAATTCGACTATATAATATGCATATAATATCTATGGAAGGAAAGGAAAACTTGAAATAACCTATAGCGTGGTATAGTGGGTCGGTTCTCCTCCTATTGCAGAAGAGATTCGAGCTCATCAAACACTGTTTTATAAACTATATAAATTTAAATAAACCATTTTTGTGGTTTAAAATTTTTGCTATTGTTACCTGATGATTTTTACGCGTGTATTAATATTTTAAAAAAGCTATTTATATGGATGTTATTACGCGTTTATATATGTATTTACCCGAACACTTCACCATTTCCTGGAGTACTTTTTGGCTGTCTATGGTTTATACATGTATAGTCGATACATGTCATTAATACCGTCCTGGGTGACGAAAGAGCGTCGCGCGGTCCCTGGACCGACCAATGGTACTGAAGCCTTGACGTCCTTGCCTTTTATTTATCATTATCCTGTTCTTATCCCAATTACTTGTGGTCGGTGCAATATGTGTTCCTCATCTCACGTCACGTCACACCTCACTTAGTACATATTGCAAAAGTCATTGATAATAGTTTAATAGTGGTAGGACCACGCTGTTGATAGTTCTCTGTCTACAGCCGCGGGCCGGTCCGTCCGGAGTAGTACCACACTGAGCAGAAGATCGACGTCTGAGTAATGGCAATGTGCTATTGCGCTTCGTTCGGTGAGCGAGAGAGCCGGCAACCCAACTGGGTGGGTTTGGGGATGGTAATAGTATGCAGCGGCCTAGCTATACCCTTGGTATATATAGCAAAGGTCCATGGGCAGCAGTGACACTTACCATCAGGTGTGCAGCTTGCTCGTTTGCCGCCGTTAGCAATAATAAAAAATAACTTTAATAACCGGTTGCCTGTCTGGCGTCAATAAATTGGGGGACTGAATTATGATCATGACTTCGCTAGAATATATTTATTTCACATGCTTTTTTTATTGTCGTTTCCAGGTAAATCACCAACAATGCAATCAAGCAGCGGTGGTCACAGTCCACATTTAGTGAACATACCACATCAGGTAATATCGTAATATAAATATATATTATATTTAATTTTACTTAGATCAATAAATATTATATATATATATTTATGAAATTTATTGCACAGCCATTTATTTCTTGTAATTTATTCTGAGAATATGTTTTAGGGATTTAAAGAGCCAAATACTTATCGTAATAAGTCTCAAATAAGCTACTAACTATACAGATATTTAGCTTACAAATATTACCTACTTCTAGGGTCTACACAGACCCCCCGTGGGACCTAGAGGCGGAGATGCTCTCCGACCTCTACCGGCGGGTTACCTCAGTGCGCGACGAAGGTGGCTCCCTATCGTTGAGTGAGATAGCCACCTGGCGCGAGGACGCCCGCCGAGACGTCATCGCCCGTTGGTCTACGCGTCTGGAGAGGCCTAGCACACGGTGTTGTTACCGTCGAGGCCCTCCGGCCCGTACTGATGGAGTGGATGGAGCGGTGGTACGGAGTGCTCTCCTTCCGGTTGGTGTAGGTCTTGTCGGGGCACGGTTGCTTCGGCAGGTACCTGCAAACGGTGGTGCGGAGGGAGTGGACTCCGTCCTGCCACTATTGTAGTAACGACGAGAACACGGCGCAACATACGCTGGAGATGTGTCCGAGCTGGGACGGGCAGCGCAGGCGCGAATATATATGATGTATAATATGGCCCGCTCATACAGCGAAGAGCGGTGCTTGCAGGGTGGGTCCATGGGGTTGCGCGCCGCCTCTTTTGTCGCCCCGGATCGATTTGCCGGGGCGCGACCACATCCATGGTCCACCCTGCAAAGGAAAGAAAAAAAAAGGGTCAACACAGATGGGCCATCGAAGACAAAGATCTGGTACCGGTGGCCCGCTCGCACGGCGAAGAGAGGTGTTTGCAGGGTGGGTCCATAGGGTTGCGCGCCGCCTCTTCTGTCGCCCTGGACCGATTCGTCGGGGCGCGACCACATCTACGGTCCACCATGCAAAAAAAAAAAAACTAAAAAGGGATCTGCACAGATAGCGTATTTATTTCGAGAATATGGACTAGAAAGAGCCAGAGGCTTAAGTACTAATTATATGTATAATTAGTATATATGTATATAGGTTATAAAAATAACCTACTTTTAAAATTTGCACAGATAGCGTAGTGGTTAAGATACTCACCGTTCCAAATATCGCAGTTTCGATTTTCATACAGAACAATATTTTGAGTGCACAAATTGTTATTTTGAATTGGGGTGTAATTTGTGTTCTGTTTCTAAGTCTATCACTGCATGAGGATTATATCCTTAGTCAAGGGAGGTTGTGTTTTTGGCCAGTGAAGATAAGTATGTACCGGGTCCACCCGGTTAGTCACAGACTAAACCTTAGCCTGTTCCCAATTTATATAAAGAAAAATCTATATACTATTTAGTGTAAAATTTATTAAACATTAAATTTAAATTCAAAATATTTTGATACTGTTTGGTGGTGCAATAAATTTATTATATTGTCGAAGTATGTCGGTGTTTAGTTAATGAATGGCAGACAGACATATATTATAATTTTATTATATTAATATATATATATACATCTGTTTTGGAAAATGATATGACAATTATATGTATCTCTCTCTTTTTCCTGTTTCTAATTCTGTTGTGGTTTCTAAAACAATTAAAAACGTTTCCAGACACTGTTTGTGGGTCAAACTTCGATGTTTTCCAAAGACTAATGTGGATACAAGGTATAAAGAAAACGTATGTGTCTCGAGAGGTCTGACAGAAGTGATAACTTAAGTATATCTAAGTTGAACTATTGAATATTGTAACTATTTAACTTGAGAAAAGTGTATCAATACGTAAGGAAAGGTAGTTTATTAATAAAATCTTATAACATCACATTTTAATATGGCTAGCGCTGTGTGTTAGAGTGGAGGAGTTAGGAGGTGCCTACCGCTGCCGTATGCGAGATTGAAAGGGAAGCCAGACAGACTGCCGTCGTTACGCGTTACGTAACGAAACAGTTTGCCTTTCCAGAAGAGGTTATCACTTCAAAAATATAAAGAAGAGAACACGTAGTATGAGTACGTTCTCTTATTTAAAATAAAATATTCAAAATACTCTAAAAATCATTAAAAATTAAATATTAGTGAGACCATAAAAATTGTAAATCAAAAATGTGTTAACGATACTCTGGAAATCTCAAAAATCATTGGAAAGGGTTTGAAATGCATTGTAAGATTTTGGTTGATTTATTTCGTGATGGCTATTCAAGTATTTAACTCGTGAACGGTTGCCGTTTGTGGGATCTGATCCAGTTCATAAACTTTTGTATAAATATGTTTGCAATTTTATAAAAAAGATGTCATTGAAAAAGGAAAAAAGGAAAATTCACTTTTTCCAAGTTTCTTGCCAGATCTTCTCAGCGGCGTTCCGATCTGGTAATTTTTGAATTAATTTAAAGGTTAAAAAATGTTAACATTGGCAATAAGTAAGAGCACTCGCGTCGACCACACAGTTTTTTGTACTTTACTACTACAGCCGCGGGCCGGTCAATCCAGGGTAGCACACTTTCGCAGAAAACGACGTCGAATCAGCAATCACAATGTTCTGTTGCGCTTCGCTCGGTAAGCGAGAGAGCCAGTATTCCAATCCCCCCCCTCTATATAAAGGACTAAGTAAAAAAAGTAATGCATTACAAAAAAAGATCCTGAATGCAACGATCTGTAGAAGAATAGCAGCTATCGATGTTACCCGAGGGATCTATAAGCTAAATGATAATAACTAAAGACATAAGCTAGCAGCCATTTTGAAAGAAAAGTTCTTCAATTAGAGTAGCGATTATGATTGAAACGACGCGATAAACATCGCTACGAACAGAATTGATGGCCTTGCAAAATTTGCATGCAACTTTTGACTGAACGCATCACATACCCTTCTAACGTGACCGTTGTTGGGCCAAATTGCGTGCTTTTTTAACGGGATCCTACTACTAAGACTTCGTTGCCCGTCCGTCTGTCTGTCACCAGGCTATATCTCATGAACCGTGATAGTTAGACAGTTGAAATTTTCACAGATGACGTATTTTTATTGCTGCTATAACGACAAATACAAAATAAGAATAAAATAAATATTTAAACGGACTCCCATACAACAAACGTGATTTTATTGTTGCTTTTATAGGTAATGGTATGGATATTTAAGTGCGCGAGTCCGACTCGCACTTGTCCGGTTTTTTTTCAAGCTTTTAGCTGTTTTCAAGCTATAATCTGGTCCATAATCTGCCGTATTACGCCTTGATTTTGTTGGCGGATCAGTTTGCATCCCTACGTTGGATGATACAAGACATATTAGGTTCAATACTAAAGGTCATATCTTTCCTAAGCAGATGTAAGAATTAGCTTATTAGTATTTTATTTGATAGTTTGGTAAGCTTTTGTGTTAAAAAAAATATTATTTTCGTGATTTGCGATCAGTTATCAAGTCGTGTGATCGTTGAAAATATATTTAAATACGAATATTAATACTATTTTGGATAAATAATGTTTTTAGTTATTAAATTAGGGACAATTATCATCATAATCTTGGCTCATATACGCCCGCTCAAACGATCACTGCTGAGCTCGATAATAGGAGAACAATTGACCTATCACGCTATGCAGACGGGTCGGTATATGTTTTTGTCTAGTTTTCCTTCACTTGCATAAATATTTGCATATTATAATCCCATAGTAATCTTTAAGTGCATCCACGGGCAAGAAAAGTATTACTGAATTGTTGTGAATGATGAATTCTTAGTACATACATACATATCATCACGCCATATCCCTTGCAGGGTAGGTAGAGAGAACAGAGTGCCAGAGAACTCTATCTCTGCATACTTCACTCGCTTACTCAACATTCATAATTCTCTTCATACACGCTCGCCGGTTTCGGAGACTCTTGACTCCACCTTCCTTCAGTACGTGACCGATCTGGTCTAGGTAGGTTAGTCTCGGTCTCCCCCGGTACCTACATCCTTCCACTTTCGCATTGTATATCTTCTTAACCAGACGTTCGTTCGGCTAATTTCCATTTTTCGGCTAATTTTCATTGGGGGGCATAGTCCGGAGCGTGCTCGTTCGCGTCCCCTGCCAGTCTAATTAGACTGCTAATCCGGCTCGAAATGCGTACCGCAATGCGGGTTAGGGCGTCCCCCGGAGGCGACGCGTACCGACCCGCCCCCGTCGGTACGAACATCGGCAGTTGCGGCGATGGGGGCCGCCACCCATCACGCCTTGCCCAGTTAGGCGAGTCGAGGAGAACGGAGTGCCGGGTGGGCACGTGGAATGTAAGAGGTTGTGTGGAAGGTAAGTTGCACGAGCTGATATCCGTCATGGCGGACAAACAGCTGGACGTGCTCTGTGTAACAGAGACCAAGCGAAGGGGCAGCGACGCCTGCGATCTTCCTGGTGGCGGGATGACTCTGTGGTCTGGTGTACCACAGAGCGATCGAGCCAGCATGGGGGTAGGAGTGCTGTTGTCCTCTCGCTTGGCCTCAGGTGTGAAGGATTACGGAATGTATGATCCCAGACTTCTCTGGGTCCGTATAAAACTAGGTGTCACCAAGGTATTCATGGTTGTAGCATATGCTCCCGTAGGATCCTCGGTGGCATCAGACCTAGAGAAGTTTTGGGATAATGTTAGGGAAGTTCTGGATATGGCAGAAACCAGTGAACGCGTGATTGTATGCGGAGATTTGAACGGATGGGTGGGGACCAAGCGTCCCGACTATGAGGACGTACTTGGTCCATTTGGTGATAAGAGAGTGAACGACGCAGGTAGGCTCATAGCGGATGTATGCATGGAGAGAAACCTTATTGTGTCAAACACATTTTTCCAACATAAGGACATCCATATGTATACATGGAGAAGGAATGAACAGAAAAGCATAATAGATTTAATTTTGGTAGACAGTCGCCTCCGAAGCAAAATATTGGACGCAAGAGCCTACAGGGGCCCCACAGTCGACACGGACCACTATCTCGTTATTGCGAGATTTAGTGGTCTGTTCAGAAAGTGGAGGCACTGGCGAGAGCGTGTCCACTTCGGAGGGCTTGAAAGAATAAAGGTTGAAAGGTTGCAAGAAGAGTGTGTAAGAGAAAAGTATGCAGAGGGTGTCCGAGAACGGCTGACGATGGCAAGCCAGCCGCAATCGGACATTGAAGAATGCTGGAGAGTATTGAAAGAGAGTATGGTAGATACAGCGAAAGAAGTATGTGGAAGTTCAAAGAAGCATAGAAAAACAAATGGTGATGCATGGTGGGATGCGGAAGTGGCAGCTTCCGTAGAGCAAAAGAAGAAAGCGTGGCTGGACTATGTCTCTTCTTTGAATCTGAATGACAGTATGACTCAACAGAAGAAAGAAATATATCGGCAATGTAAGAATGACACCAAGGCCTTAGTGAAAGAGAAACCTGATAGAGCAAGTATGAGTGCAGAAGATAGGCTGACTAAAAACTTCGAGGGTAACACCAAACTCTTTTGGAGGGAGGTGAAGAAGTCTCGGGGTGGTTGGTCAGCCTTCAGAATGAATAAAATAAGGTCTAAAGGTGGAGACATTCTTACACAAACACAAGACGTGTTAAGCCGATGGAGTGAATATTTTGGCGATATGTATGCGGATACTACGGTTGGCGCCGGTGTCGCATGTGGTCTAGTAGATCAACATTCGGCGACGGCGTCCTCCGATGGCATCAGTATGGATGAAGTTGAATGGGCGATAAGAAGTTTGAAAAATGGTAAGGCAGCGGGCATTGATATGGTGTCTGCCGAGATGATCAAGCTCGGTGGCTCTTGTGTCTGGGAGGCGTTCCTGTTGCTCCTCAATTTATGTTGGAGCTCGGCAATGGTTCCCGGGGACTGGAATAGCGCAGTCATCGTGCCTTTGTTTAAAAACAAGGGTTCACGTTATGACTGCGCAAATTACAGAGCCATAAGCTTGACCAGTTTGGCAGCAAAAGTGTATGGAAAAATTATTGAAAGGAGAATGAGGATGGTGTCCGATGGTTTACTGTGTGAGACACAAGGAGGTTTCAGGAGTGGAAGGGGATGCATGGATCAAGTGTTCTCTCTGCGCAACATTGTGGAGAAGCATCTGGCTCTAGGTCAGAGGGTTTTCTGCAGTTTTGTGGATCTGGAGAGAGCATTTGACACGGTGGTACGAAAGGAACTTTGGGACATTTTACCGGAGTATGGTATTAACGGTAAACTGCTACAGGCTGTGCAGTCCAGTTACATGGGCTGTAGAGCCTGTGTGCGGCTGGATGATGAAATGTCGCCTTGGTTTGACGTCAATATCGGCGTTAAGCAGGGGTGCGTTCTGTTAGCCAGGCTGTTTATCATATATCTGGATAAATGTCTCCAAAGGTTGAACGATATGAATGTGGGAGTCCAGATGAGCGACTCAGTGGTCACTGCTCTGCTTTATGCAGATGATGCAGTCCTGCTGGCACAGTCAGCGACTGACCTGCAGACCCTAGTCGACACAATGACAGAAGATTGTAAGAAAAGGGGTCTACGCGTGAATGTGAGCAAAACCAAAATAATGGTCTTTGAAAGAGATAAAACCAGAACAGATGTAAGAGTAACAATAGGTAATGATGTACTAGAGCAAGTGGATGAATTTGTATATCTTGGATGTGGATTTAGCCGAGATGGAAGGTACACCACTCATATAGAGCGAAGAGTGAATGCGGGAAATAGAGTGAACGGAGCGTTGGGGCAACTTTTCGGCAGCCACCACCTCAGCCAGAAGGCACGTGTAGCAATACATAACGCAGTGCTTGTCCCAACATTACTGTATGGAAGCGAGAGTTGGGTATGCAGAAAAGAGTATGATAGTAAAATTAATGCGGTCGAAATGCGATCTCTGCGGAAAGTCTGTGGAGTTAGGCTGACCGACCGCATTCGTAACGACGACGTAAGAGAGCGAGTAGGTATGAAAGAGAGTATTGGTGTAAAGATGCGAAAGGGAATGCTCCGATGGTTCGGACATGTGGAAAGAATACCGAACGAACGCCTGGTTAAGAAGATATACAATGCGAAAGTGGAAGGATGTAGGTACCGAGGGAGACCGAGACTAACCTACCTAGACCAGATCGGTCATGTACTGAAGGAAGGTGGAGTCAAGAGTCTCCGAAACCGGCGAGCGTGTATGAAGAGAATTATGAATGTTGAGGAAGCGAGTGAAGTATGCAGAGATAGAGTTCTCTGGCACTCTGTTCTCTCTGCCTACCCTGCAAGGGATATGGCGTGATGATATGTATGTGTGTATATCTTCTTAACCAGCCGTTCGTTCGGCATTCTTTGCGCATGTCCGAACCATCGGAGCATTCTCTTTCGCATCTTTACACCAATACTCTCTTTCATACCTACACGCTCTCTTACGTCGTCGTTACGAATGCGGTCGGTCAGCCTAACTCCACAGATTTTCCGCAGAGATCGCATTTCGACCGCATTAATTTTACTTTCATACTCTTTTCTGCATACCCAACTCTCGCTTCCATACAGTAATGTTGGGACAAGCACTGCGTTATGTATTGCTACACGTGCCTTCTGGCTGAGGTGGTGGCTGCCGAGAAGTTGCCCCAACGCTCCGTTCACTCTATTTCCCGCATTCACTCTTCGATCTATATCAGTGGTGTACAAAATTGAATTGAATTCTTAGTCCACAAAGAAAATGAAGTACAAAAAGGTGAATTTTTCATTTCATCATCTTCATTCAACCATTTTTCATCCACTGCTAGACGTAGGCCCTCGGCATATTCTTTATAGAGTTATCCTTTTTTTAATCATTTTTCCATGTTATATGAATATATGCTATGTTCAAACCCTTCACGTTTATTGTAGCAGTACTGCGTGGTATTTCATAGCCATCTGTTTCTCTGTCTTTCGACTGATATTGGTTACGTATTTCTCAATTTAAATGACCCTGGCCTAAATTGTATTAGATTAACTTCGGTTATGTATTCTATCTATAGCCTATATATTAGGTTATATATCTATATGTTCAAATGTATACAATCATTTTTTTCTACTTTCGCCTTTTCATTTAGATTTTCCATTTCGTGCAATTTATCTATACACTTATGAGAATCAGTTATTTGTTTAAGAAACACAAATCTTAATTTAAAAAGCGTCCAGTAATTTATCTATATGCTACTAATAATAACAACAAACCGTGTTATGTTTTTATATATATAAATCACAGCGTTATAATTTTAGTAAATAACCGTTATTTAATTTAACACAAATATATTTTCGGCGATCGCACACCATGTGGTTATTGAATCATGCAGTCATTGTCTATGATATTTAGTGACTTTATTAGACATTACTCTTGTGTGTTCTTTTCTATTTTCTTTTTCTAATGGCGGATTGATGATATTTTAAAGAGTTATATTGTTTAAGGCCAAATGAGATCCTTTGAGAATTATGTACTAGTCGTTTGACAGTTGGTGATAATGTCAGTTGATTTAATTTTTTTGTGGTACACACTGTCTTAACTTTCTATAGCGATCCTGCCTACCGCATTACCTCTCCATCTACCGAAGCAGCTGTGTAGAGAACACATTATTTTATATTTATCAATATTTATGCTAATTAATATTCTAGTCTGCTAGTGCTAGTCAATATTGACTGCACTTTACCTGCATAGATGGCGTACTGGTTAAGATACCGAACTATCGTACGCGTTGGTTCGTATCCCATGCAGAACAATATTTTGTTGGTCCATAAAATGTTTCACCGAGTCTGGGTGTAATTTGTGTTCGTCAACATCATGTCCTTAATGCGAAAAAAAAAACAAAGCCCGTTTAAAAAAAAGGGAAAGAATAATATTAATTTCGCTAAGAATTATTCGAGTTAGTGACTACGAAGCTCAGGGCACTTATGTCGGTCACATGCTACATAGAAATAATGTGATGTATTTTTATAGATAGATTTATATCAAACAAATAAGGGGTGAATATATGAATATACTTTTATTAAAGAATGAATTTTCAGTCTCGTTGTGTGTTTAATAATTGCGCTATTGTAAATCTGCCTATAGTATCGACTACAATATGTGATGGGCTATTAATTCTATATACTCTATCCACCCACCAGCTCGTAAACGTGCACATTTGGATATAGGACTTCCCACGAGAATGCCATTCAAAACGATCCTGTGCCACTTGCATCAAACGGTTTTCTGCGACCTTCATGATGTCGTCAGTCCACCTAGTAGAGCATCGTTCCTACATACTACGTGTAATTCTATATACTAAGTGTTTCAAAATAAATACCTAATGAATAAATTCTAACGAGATAATGATTTAGGTTACCTTTTCTTCAGAAAAAGTACTATTACAAAAAAATCAAATAAATTTCAGATTTTCGTCTGGCATAACATATAAGTGAGTTTGCGGGCATAGCTAGTTAATATTAACAGATGTATATGCTATAGGTCATACTTATAACATGATATCATCTAGGATAAACGAATAACAATACATCTTAAAATAATTAGTAACTGAGTAATCAATGACATAAAAATGGCGGCACAACTAGTAAAGAATCTTATTTATACATTATTTGTAGTTAACAATTTTAAGCAGTAAGTGAATGAAATAGGTCGTGTTGATATGATAGGAAATATTGTATCTCAATTAAATTTACATTGCAGTAGTTTAAAAGGTATGCAACGTCCTATGAAATATAACAAATCTTTTTTTTCCTATAGTTCTATAAAAATCCATCTTTGTTTTAAGTTATTAAACTTGTCGATCAATGAAATCGTTCAATCCGTCAGCAAACTAATACTAACTTTACTTCCAGTATTCATGCCACCTTACATCTGAATCACTGTTGTTTTTTACACGCAACTATTACTGGAACCGTTCATGTATCGTATCGACTGAATTTTGTGCGTTGTGCGCTTGTTTCGTGTTATATCTATTAAACAACGTGCAACATTATTTATTAAATGATAATAATTTTCGTTTAATAACCGTTATAATATTATACGTTATATTAAATAACCGTTACGTAAAATAACGGTTATTTCGCGTGAATTATTTTTAAATATGCTTTATGCACTGCTTTCACTGAATAGACATCAGCTAGAATGCTTTTTAAGACGCAGAGATCTTTTTCTGTGCCTACTGCGAAAGATACGATTGGCGTACCTAGAGTAAATAACATATTTCTGATTTTGATAATTAGCTGCGATTTTAGCTATAATTATATTTCCTTCCAAATATTTATTATTTTAAACAAACAGTTTGTGATTTCAATTAAAAATGTACGTGGATTGCTCTATATAATCTATCTATATAAAAATATATTGATAGATTATGTACTCAATTTGTTAAAAAATATTAACAGCCACTTAAGTCATATCTAAATTCTATTTGGAATGGAATATATAATTTATATATAATGCGATCTAAAATATAATAGGAACGTCCTTACAAATAAATGGTAACTTAAAGCGTGTGACAGAAAATATATTCTGAACACTCTTTCCTAAAAATACGACAAAAAAAATTAGGGTCAATTCAGATCTGTGATAATATGCTCGAACAAATTATTCTTACTAATATTATTCTAATGCAGATTACTTTAAATTGAGCTGGAAAAAGCATATTACATTAGTTTAATCTATTGGATAGTATATATTGCATGATATTTTCAGCGCTAACCAGACAAAAATGTGAATTTTTAATTATTGACAATTAATAATTGCTTATTATGTTCGGGTATATTTCTGTCATATTTGAATTTATAATTTACAAAAAAGGCTAACTGGTTACTTGGTGAAAGGTGGTAAACACCTATGGAATTCCCGATTCACAGAAGTACAGTTATGACTTCATAACATTACAATTTAATGTGACAATAGACAGGTCGAGGCATTGGCGTTCCTATGCGAATAAGGATTGCGTTATAATTTTTATTATTATATTATTAGTAAAAACCCCTTAGATAATATACTTGTCGCCTGCAAAAGAAATGAGTTGCTGATGAACAATAAATACCCTCCTTTAATAATAAGTTTTGAATAATAGTGAAACCTGCATGCAGAGCCCTAAGTATTATTTAATAATAGCCATTTAAAGCTATAAAAGAAAATTATAAATTACGGTATTTTGCTAACTAAACGAGTTTACACGTTCTCACAAAATTATGACATACTAAATTATTCAATGCAATAAACTGTTTATTTTACTTGAATAAGAGAAACTTGGCATTATTAGTCGATATTTATGAATCCAATATTAATAAAGCAATTCCCATTAAGATCACATTTGAAATCTTAGCTTTCAATTATTTGAATCACTTTGACTATATGTTACACTTAAAATTATCACTTTGATTATATGTTACACTTAAAATTTAGTGTATAAAATATATAACTTATAACTTGTTTTTATCGTTTTAATTGTATGAGTGTTGCAGTTTAAGGTCGCACACTTAGCTACACTTATAACACCCGTGTATCACTATAATCAACCAGCCTATTGCAGGTCACTGCTATATGCTATATACTGCTATTACTGCGGATATAGTTACTACTTAAATGCACAACAGCGTCTAATATTAATCAACGTATGAAGCACTTATTGTTGGTACAATTCCCAATCTTTTCAATCTAAAATCTTAAATTTTTTTTAACACTTCCCTTGCACATTCGATTTTCTTATATCACTTTAATTTGGGGGAGTAAGCACTATAAGTATAGAATAATTTATATTTATTGATTTTAATGAATTATAATATCTAATCAATCTTTATACACTTATAAAATTTTAAAGGTGTATAGAATGCATAGATAAATGACATGATTTTGTTCTATAACATTCACTGTTTGTATTATTGATATTTTTTAAAACTATTCAATCTTAATATCTCACATTCAAAAGCTATCTTTGAATAAATTTTATATCACATGTATTTATTTTTAGTGAATGTGTCACTATAATTTATAAATCAATTGTTATTTTCTAATGTCCAGAATAATTGTTTCACATTTAAGATACTTGTAACACCCTAAAATGTGTATACACTTATTGTTATAAAAACTTGGTTTCAGTACACGAGTGCTTTTAGCGATAGATGATTTTCAAATAGTTAAATAGTGTGAAAAATATAGACGCTTTCACGTCCCCCCCGCCTACTTGTTTTGAATACCTACCCTCACTTCCAAATTGTTTGTCGTTTGTGTGGTTTCGAAATATATGTTAATTATTACTTTAAGTATAATTAATTAATCTACGTGTAAAATTCATCTTATTTCCTTTGTGTCTTTAGTTTTATAATTAATATTGAAAATGTCGAGCGTATTTTTGCTGATCTGAATTGACCCTTAATTGTTTACAAGAGCAATTCCCAACACTTACACGTTTATTTTATTTATTACTTTTTGTGTTTAATATTTTTAAATACAACCTTTCTTATTTAATTGAATTAAGCCTATAAATTAATGGAAACAAGCTCTTAATTAACATTTCGGTAGCGACTATTTATTTTCAGCCTTTTTTTATATGTATTTTAAAACTAAAAAAATATATGTTACAGCAGTGGGGTGAGAAAAAGAATTTCATATATATTTTTTTTTTGTATAAATAAATATATTTAATTTTCATATTTTATATTTAAAATACATTTGAATTCCATTTAAAATTATTTGGCGTGTAAAATATTAATAATTGTGAATATCTGTAATTCTGTAATTATATTTTGAAATATAAGTTATTAGTTTACACGTCTTAAAATTAATCTCAAATTAATAATTTCGAAACCACACGGCTATGTAAATATCTGCCGCGCAGTCTGATTAGTAAATTAATATTATTACTATAATACAGGACAGTGAAGGCAGAGCTCACAGTATGCAGCACGGGGCAACTGGCGAAGCTGCCAGGAATGACCTGGCGGCAGATACTGACAGCGGATTTGATGTTAGCGGTGTAAGTATATTTATCTATATACCCCTCATCTTAAAGACTTTCACTAAAAGATACGTGGTTTAGCAGATTAAACCTATCAGAGAATAGAATGTAGTGCTTCAATTGTGAACTTTTGTTGTTGAATCTCCTGTAGTTATAAAGAGAAATGAATACCCTTTTTGAGGCAGGTTATAGTCTGGTCATACTGCTGTGTGGTGTGGCTACGAATACTACCAACTCTTTGCTCGTGGCTGTCGTAAAAGACAACTAGAAGCTTTGTATTGATCTCAACCAACTCTACCTGATACGGTTTGGTTAACAATTACGTTTTTAAGGAGAGTTGACGTCCGGAAGGCCGGTCATAAAACTGACACAACTGGCAATAACTTTTGTGACCCAAGTATGTAATTGGGATAAGAGCAGAAGAATAATGATGATGATAGTAGTCTGGACCCACACTATCTATTCTATTCTATTAGGGACGACGAAAAAATGGTGCGCAACCCCATAACTCACCCATCGTATTCCCTTCCCATTGCCTTGACGTTCGTGGCCGGCCAGGCGGCAACAAAAACCTCTAATTTTTATTATGGAAAATTTATGACACTAAATACGATTGCCAGCCTGTCTCTCAAGACCTATGTATAGCTATAAATGAACTTGATAAACTGATGGATGAACTGAAGTACTGTATTTTTTTTAATAGGCAAGGCCCCGTAATAAGGAATAAATCCTTGCTGTGGTTGGCTTCACTAGCATACTATACAAACAAACAAACTAATCATACACTTGAATAAGTGAACACACACACTCTTGATATTACGAATGTTTATTAGCGGCAGTTTACCATCAGGTTTGGGGTGTCGGGGATCGAATGCCAGTAGACGATCTCTCTGGCACGCCGTAAAAGCGCGGCAGGGGCCGCTGTGGTTTTAGTGGGTATTACGGTTAGGTAGCTGGCCGGCGAGTCCCACACTCCCCCTCGTCTGTCACCGGCGGGGGATAGCGCGTAAATGCGTTTCCACAGCGTTGAATAAAAAAGTTTACCATCAAGTGTGCTGCTTACTCATTTGCTAATATAAGCAAATGAAAAGAAAAAAAAATAACCGGCACTAATTACACCCAGACTTGAAACAATTAATGATGGATCACTTATTATCCTAGATGGGCATCAAACCCTACTTACTTTAGTAGACTCCACCATCTATACAATCAAGAATAATAATTATATGTTCTTTTGATGGTAGATGGCAGAAGACGACGGTCGTGGTTCACCGGGCAGCACTGATGATACAGATGGAAGACCTTCATCGACTAAATCGGGCGATAGCGACTATCCTGACACTTCCACTAAGGTGAGCCAATTAATGTTTATTAAAGTATTATCTTACAAATTCATATGATCCACTGTGAGTTTTGGGCAGGAGCTGTGGTAGAAAATTTATTTGCATTTTAACTACTTGAAATAATTTTAATAATTACGGATTCTATCGCGTTTGTATTTTGATTCTTAATTTCACGACGGTTCAAATACTTTAAAACATTCATGGTCATGGTAGGTGAAAATCAAATACAACATACATATACATATCATCACGCCATATCCCTTGCAGGGTAGGCAGAGAGAACAGAGTGCCAGAGAACTCTATCCTTGCATACTTCACTCGCTTCCTCAACATTCATAATTCTCTTCATACACGCTCGCCGGTTTCAGAGACTCTTGACTCCACCTTCCTTTAGTACATGACCGATCTGGTCTAGGTAGGTTAGTTATCAAATACAAACTCGATAGAATCCATAAAAATAGTTTTATTTCAAATGTGTAATACTCGCGTAAACATTTAAAAATTCGTTTTAACTAGTTCTGTTCATTGGAGTTTGTCATCGGGTTGTGGACCCTCAGTGCTCACCCACGGTCGGGGTAAAGTTGTCATAGCCATCTGAGGGCTAATAACTATGTCACATTAAAAATTGAGTTTCTCTTATGTTGGAGCTTACTTAAATTTTTTATTATATTTTTAGCAAGGTTCGACTGATAAGGATACGTCCAGCCCTGAGAGTAATAGTCTTCTGGACCCATCTGTTCTTTCGGATTTCACGACGCAGGCTCTGGTGTTGACTGTACTTGCAACATTAGTCAAATATACAACAGGTATATAATATATATAAATTCTTCTGTATATATGTATACCACTGAACTCCTAAACGGCTATACCGGTACCCTGCATACAATGCAGCAGCAGCAAGAGAATAGGGGAACGAATTAATTAGGACGAGTAGATTAATTTCTCTCTTACTGTGGAGGAGACTAGCCTAGCTAGTGGAACGTGTATGAGTCGAGATGATGTATGTCGTAATGTCAGCCTTATAGAGGCTCAAAGCTACTCGCATTTTATAGAGAAGGCTGTAGCTTGGTATTACTGTACTGTATTAATCTGTAGAAGATATCTATGTAACCGATGTCACGTTGAAATGGCGATGGGCAGGTCACGCACTTCGAACCGATAGCCGTTGCGAAAGATTCTCGAATGGTGACGACGATCCCCTATAGGTGGACTGCTAACATTACAAAAGTAATGGGGAGCCGTCGAATGCAAGGGATGTTCTGAGTAGCATTCTCACTTGGAAGACGTATATCCAGCAGGGCTGATAGATGGATGTGTGAGCCTTTATAGTGGTAGGACTATGCTGTTAACAGTTCTGTGTCTACAATCGCGGGCCGGTCCGTCCGGGGTAGTACCACATTCTCGCAGAAGATCGACGTCTGAGTAATGGTAAAATGCTATTGCGCTTATATACCCTATACCCTAGCTATACACTAGGTATTGCAAAGGTCCATATGCGGCAGTGACACTTACCATAAGGTTGTGCTCCGTGCTCTCGTTTGCCACCATAAGCAATAAAGAAAAATCCCTTGATTGATTGCAACGGTAAGTATACTAAATTAATAAGCTGATGTGTGATAATGCTAATATAATTTCAGATGAGGATGAAATAAGAATACTTTACCAGTACTTAGCCGAGGGTTCTGTTGTGTTCCCCAAAGTATTTCCTGTTATGTAAGTATCTTTTAGAATACACATACATCCTAATAATATTATAAAAGTGAGTTTTAAATATTTTTGAATGTTCGAATGTTTGTTACTCAATAGCGCGTAAACTATTGAACAGATTTGTATGAAAATTGGCAGACAGATAGATCATTACCTGTATTAGTACATAGGATATATTTTTTTAATCCTCTAACGTGTTCTGTTGGAATAATTTAATGATAAAATTTTATATTGTGAGTCACTTTTACTCGGTCAAAGCTGAAGGCAGAAGTTAGTAGTATAGTACAAATTTATTAGGTATAGTATATCCCGTTTGGTGACGGATAACTCGAAATAAAACCTCAACGTCATTGTCCAGTGGAAAGAAAATTGATCTACAATTCCATGCTGGTCAAAAGAATTGGGATATTGATGTTTTATCCAGTTTTCTTCTCTTCCACCGATGTTGGGTATATATTATAATACCATTTATATCTCTTTTATAATATTTTAACATTTTTTTTTTGTAATTTAAAATATTTTTGCATTACAGTCACAGCCTACTCGATATGAAGATCAACCATGTCCTAATGCATTGTCATGACCAGGTCATACTCAGCGCAGTTCAAAGCATCATTCAGGTAATATAGATTTCTAGCTAAATGGACTACATTGACTAGTTCTAGAAATTCTAAATAAGTCAAGTAAGAAGATAGCGTACAAAAATACGCTTAACAAACAGCTGTAATGCCTAATTTTGACTCCTTTGGTGATAGATAATACAACATGCTGCTAACTGATGATCATGATTTCAGCTCATATAGAGGATCTACATTGCTGGCCTCAAGTCTCTTTTACAATAGAAGGAAAACCCCATTTTACCACGCTGACTAGTCGTGTTGGTCTATACCAACATCTCTAATAAGCGTTTTTTATTTAGACTTTGCCCTCTCTTGCATAGAATTTATGTGCATCTTATGTTCCTTCGTCGTCTTTTAAGATACGGACAAGACAGCAGGTAGTGAACTGTATTGTTACTCCGTACCCGTGTGGTACGGAATAACAATACAGTAGAAATTGAGAAAATACCATTATTAATTGATGTGGAAATGCATTTACGCACTATCACCCATGAGTCTAGTCGAAGGATTTATGTGGGACTCTCCGGCCATTGGGCGACTGGAATACCCACTAACACCAAGTGGTCCCTTCTGTGTTTTTACGGGGTGCCAGAGAGATCGTCTGATGACATTCAATCCCCGACACCCCAAAGAGAACTTTGCAAGTCTGGTTCAAGCAATTATAATTGATTTTGGTTTTTCCTAGAATATGATAGCGAGTGAAGACGCAAGCCAACAGCAGTTGCATTATATGCAGAGTTGTGGATTCGGTGGACTATGGAGGTTTGCTGGACCTTTTACTAAGGTAATTCGTAACTAAAAAATCATATAAATACTTACAAGTTTTGTAAAATTCACAACGTTTGTTAGGGTATTCCAACAGATGTCGTCTTTCTTCGTGAGTGCCTTTGGTAAAAGGCACTCACGCACACAGTGTATGTCGTAACATACGATAATAAACTTGTATTGCAGGGGAATATTTTAATTAATATTTTAATAGAGTTGTGTTAATCATTGATTTATTTACATAAAATTACGGAAGCGGCAAAAGCGTATGTTTCATTCTCCCTAAGTTTTATTGTTTCAAAAATACGTATAAGTCGCTTATGCCCTTTTCATCCTTAAGATATCGTTACAAAAAAGGTTGCTATTAATTACAATATCAAAGAATATATTACCATAAGAAGTTCTATTTAGAAAAACACCTACGACTAAGGGATTTAATATCGTTAGTCATAACACCGCTGAATAAGAATGAAAACTTAAAATAAACGGTCCGTTTCCAGCATGGGATGCAAATGAACTGAGAAGAGAATTTTAGCAGTTATAATGTTAAAACGATAATCATTTTGCAGAACCAATTTACAGCAGAGAGCAGCGAGCTCTTTGTGAATTGTCTTGAAGCCATGGTGGAGACTTGCCTCCCGGGTGGTGACGAGGCCATGACTAGAGCACCTCCCCCGGATCCCGATCACCCTGACACGTGCGATGCGCACCGATATCCAGGTATGATACCCTTGCAAGATACCCATAAATCACAACTGAGGATATTAAGGATATATTATATTCTTATCCCTGTGGTAATCAAAGAAATAGAGAAAGAAATTAAACTCAAATTACAGAAATTTAACTGAAATTTAATGATTGTACACATGGGATTCGAACCCACACCTATTAGAAATCCACCTATTGAAACCCACACCTGTTGAATGTCATACAACAGTTCACGCTGGTGCAAGTGGTAGCACGATTGGACCGGATTTCCAATAGGTGTGGGTTCGAATCCCATGTGTGACAATTACTTTTTGCTCGTAATCAAGTTTTATAAAGAAATAAAACTCTTTTTATTAAGATTTACATTTAGATTAGTATTTATAGTAAATTGAATTAAATTAATAGCTTTTATTTCTTTTTCTTTGGCAGTCTATGGTTTGGACACACCCAACCCATTCCATTTGGTGATGGAAGGGCGGCGTGCGGTTCTATTACCTACTGCGTTCCCTCCCTCTCGCCATTAGAGCGATTACTAATTATTAGCTAAATCTAAGATAAGGTGTCTAGTAATTTATTAATGCTACAGTTCAATGTGCGTTACAAATCATAGCTGTTTAATGGAGAAATAAAATTACATACATACATATCATCACGCCATATCCCTTGCAGGGTAGGCAGAGAGAACTGAGTGCCAGAGAACTCTATCTTTGCATACTTCACTCGCTTCCTCAACATTCATAATTCTCTTCATACACGTTCGCCGGTTTCGGGGACTATTGACCCCACCTTCCTTCAGTACATGACCGATCTGGTCTAGATAGGTTAGTCTCGGTCTCTCCCGGTACCTACATCCTTCCACTTTCGCATTGTATATCTTCTTAACCAGACGTTCGTTCGGCCAGACGTTCGAAATAAAATTAATAATTAATAAATAATTAATTAATGAACATATTTTTTTAATACATAGTAATTAATTAATTTTGAAGTGGTAGGACCACGCTGTTGACAGTTTTCTATCTACAACCGCGGGCCGGTCCGTCCAAAACACTCTCGCAGAAATACGATGTTTGAGCAATGGCAATGTGCTCTGGTTGGCTCTTCGGTGTTATGCAACGGTCTCGTTGTAACCTAGTATTGCAAAAGTCCATTGGTGGGCAGTGACACTTACCACCAGGTGTGCTGCTTGCTCGTTTGCCACCGTTATCAATAACAAAAATCCTAGTTTTATGATAACATTTTATGATATTATTTTTTTAAATTATTTTCTAGATATTTCTTAACTAGGCTTTTCTTTTTAGAGGCAGCTACGAATATTACCAACCCCTACTCTGCTCGCGGGTGTTGTAAAAGACGACTAAGAGCTCAATATAGACCTTGTTCAAATGCTTATCTGATGCCTTAAATTGTCGGGTAGATGGCACACGTCTCCTTTAAAAACGAAAATATAATACGAGCCAAAAATTGAATGCCATACGACAGCTCACACTGGTGTAAATGGTAGCACAATTGGAACGGATTTCCTGTAGGTGTGCCTTCGAATCCCATGTGTGACAATAATTTTTCGCTCGCAATCAAATTTTTATAAATAATCAAGCATGTTAAATTTCAGTAATTCATCTGATGCCGCCAAGAATTATATTTCCATAGAGTGTTGACATCAGTCAGGTGGTCGGTCATGAAAATATCAAAACTAATATTATTTTGTTTATTTCAGGAGTACACCGACAACCGACGTTGTATTGTACCGGGCAAGACACATAGCCTCAGGAATATCAAGATGATTCAATATAAATATTGGTATGGTAGTCTTTTTAATCTTCATCATCGTCTCAGCTCATATATGTCCCACTGTTAAGCTCAAGCCTATTCCATAATAGGCGGGAAATTGATCTACTATACCACGCTGGTCAGACGTGGTGGTATAAGGTTTTGTTTCGAGTTGTCCTTCTCTTACATAGATGTTATATATGCGTTTTATATCCCTTAGACATCTTTTACGATCACCCACTGATAAGACAGTGGTGAATTGTATTCTTACTCCGTCACCACACGGAAATTTTAATCTTAATAAAATACAAATGTTGCTTGCTATGGAGATGAATTTATATGGAGAAATAGTTTAAAATACAGTCTTACCTCGTCAATATCATACGAAAAGGCATGTAAAATGCTATAATGCACTTCGCTACAGCTCATCAAGGATTGATTGCTGGCTTTAACAGCTTTGCCTGAACTATAGGTGAGCGTTGAGTGCTCTCAAACTAGAAAAGCTTTAAGTGACATTGTTCAAGGGCCTGAGGGCAAAGTGGGCGTGCCACGTTTGAATCATTTTCGTGCGGCGCGATCGCCGACCTCTACGGCGGGGTCTGTACTGCGGTTTACCAATGACTTTCGCAATATGTACGAATGGTAAAGGACTACATATTGCGTCAACCACAAGTAATTGGGATAAGAGCAGGATGATGTTGACGTAACTAAGTAAGTTTTAAGATTGTTGACACTTAGTAGACGGGTTGACGGTCTAAGTTGATTATACCAAGGAATCGATATTGATACAGTATCAAGCGTAGACTAAGCATTAAAATAATCTTCTTAGTGTGTATCTTTCTCAATGTGGCCGTGCTCTGATTCGGTGGTAGCTTGAGAGTTTTTTTTTGTTTTTAAACTAGTAAATTAACGTAATATAATAGTTACCATAAATTTAATGTTTAATAATAATTGACCATAAACAATGTAACGTTTCTTTTTATATATAGAATCATTTTCTTTATGTACTGGCAATGAATTAGTATCAAAAAATGTGGATCAAAATTTAACAACTAATAATGTAGTGGGTATATTAAATCTCTGTGATAGTAATGACTTGTTTGACGTGAGACACCTTAATCCGCCTGTGACCGTGAACGCTGTAAAGTCATCGGAAATGTCGGGCAATTAAAATCGAATACAAACTCTACAAAATGCGTAAAAATAGATTTAAATTAAATCATAATGTTTTTTTTTTTGTACTTCCACAGGTGTGAGAACCATTTTTGTACAGGCAAGTAAAGTTATGACTTACAAGAAGCAATAGAAAAAACCCCAAGTCAGTTTTTAGAAGTAACCACAGTTTTATAGTAGACGGAGCGCCGAGGAAACAGTTGAAACCTATTTTAGAAGTCTTGTGTGTTTTCTAAATATACAGGGTGGAAGTGGACCGCTCCCGAAAACAAAGACAGGAGACCCTACTAGTCCTATTTGTGATGATAGGCTAGAAAAAATCGATTCGGATGAAAAAACAAAATTTTTTTTAACCACGCGAGGTCGTTCTACTCGAAAACATATGATTGTAAGTTTTAAATAGATTGTGTCTTTTCTCATCTGAGTAAAGTTACTTATTTTTTTATGCAATTATCGTTACATGGCACTGTCCTAATACGATAGTGTGGAAAAAACTTCGTTGTGAATTTTTTTTTCTTCCTAATCTTTTCTTTCTAGCCTATCATTACAAGTAGGACTAATAGGGTCACCTGTCTTTGTTTTTAGGAGCGGTCTACTTCCACCCTGTATATGTATACGTACATGTACACGTATACGTATTTGTATGTGTATACGTATATGTATATAATTTAGTTTTATTAAATTAGGATTATTAATTTTAAATTTAATAAATTTATTCGAAAAGATCTCTTACATTTTGAATCTTTAAAATCATATGCATAACAAAATGCATAAATGTACCGTTGTTAACATGGTACTGTTATATATGTAATAAATTCTCAATTAATTATGCGGCAGTACTGGCACGGTACATTCGATTATTTCTTTTTATGCTTAGAGCTAAGCTCCTTACTCACTGCTCTTATAATCTTATTCCTTTGCTATTTAATTTTTTTTTTTGCTATTTGTACCGATAGTAAGCTGGCGTTCCGTGTTGTTTTTGATAATTATAATTTAAACGTAACAAATCAGAAAAAAAATATTTTAAGCAATTTAAAATGTTAATTTATTTATTACTTTTAGAAAATTGAACAAATAATAACGCATTTAAAACTAATTTGCTAAGTTGTTTGTTTTTGATTTTGTGTTGTGTTATTTTTTATTAAAAATATGTCTAGTAGCTTTCATGAGGCATTATCAGAAAAATAAAAACGCGACTGGCCTTCGCTTCCTTTACCGCATTTCAAACTTCTGATAACTTATTTTAATATTATGCGGTAAAAGGGCAATTTTTAATTATATTAAACACTAAGTACCTCATAATTTGATAACAAATAGTATACTATTGTTTAAAATAGCTTCGTAAATAATCCATTATTTTTTAGTCATATGTAAAAGAGAAACGTGGTTAGTTGTAAGATATATTTAGTGAATAGAGATATATCATCGCGGAGTTTTTAATAGATCTAGATCAATTTGTTTTTATAACTTCATATCTATGAGTTATAAATAACATATATTTTAATAATTTAATTTTTAGAAATAAAGCTTCGTTAAAGGAGCTCTGTTTTGAAAAAAAAATCAATCAACAAATTGAAATAACAGCTCCTGTTATACGTAATTGTAACACCAATCTAGCATTACAATGTTTTTAGGTATTAATCTAATAGCAACGGCACCAACTATGGTTTTAGGTGTTTTAAATCAATATGGATAGGTTTCATTTATAGAAAATATCATTTTATCAGTATTTTTATCTAACGAAAAAATATATTACATTTTTTCGTTGGCTCTTATCATATGACGGCAAAAGCAGATGCGATTGAGAATAAGACAGCTTAATTAGGAAACCGAGCAGTTCAATTCAGATAGTTCCGGTGCGAAATTTGTTTTTTCCTTTTTTTTATATACCTACTAGCTGTCCCGGCAGATGTATAGCTTTAAGCGATATGCCGACAGCAGGACCACCTACCGGGTCCCATTGTGTTTTGAAATCATCCAGAAACTCATTGGAATATACATAAAAAAATTGATTTCAATCGGTTCAGCCGTTTGACATATCGGCAACGGCGCCATCTATCAAGTCCAATTGTGAATCTAAACCATTCTGGAATCCCCTCGAACACATAACACACAAAATTTTCATCCCAATCGGTCCAGCCGTTTAGGACGAGTTCAGTGACATACACACGTACATAAGAATTATATATATAAAGATATATATATATATACTAATTTTTTGTTAATATCTAAATATATTTTCCAAAAAAACACTAAAAAGAATATACCGACCCAAACTCAGTATTCCAGACATTTTAATTGAAATACTAACTAAACTCAACAGACCCTCCGTTCTAATCTAATAAGTTGTTTTAAATCGATCACAGCGCCACCTACTGTGTCCACTTATAAGAAACCGTTCTTGAATCCAACTGGATACGGAAAAAAATATGTCGAATGACGTAATGATTTTCACAATGGCGTCGTAATGTTATTTTAGTAGCAGACTCTAACAAACCAAAAAGAAATTTAGCTAAGTTTTTTATTTTAGTTATATTATAATATTATTATTTCAAATCTCCATAAGTTTCATGTTTGCATCAAAACATCTGATTTATCATTATGTGGTTATTATGATGTTGAGTTTTGACATGCGGAGAAATAAAACCTTAGAAACAAATAGGCTATGAATATGATAATAGATAGTAGCTTTCATCATCATCATCTCAGCTCATATATGTTCTATTACTATTCTAGAGCCTCCTCCACAATAGAAGGGAAATTGCCCTACTATACCACGCTGGTCAGACGTGTTTGTATAGCGTTTTGTTTCGAGTTTTATTAAAACTTTTGCAGTGATGTCTTTGGTTTGCGTTAGTCGGCTTTTACGATTGCAAAAAAAGGGGGTAGTGAGATAAATTTTTCTTTCTATCACTATAAGGAAATAGCTAACGATTATAAATTTAAAGACTTGCGAGTCTTGATCATTTAAAAGAGTAATTAATGTTTAGATTTAATATGAACTCTTTATTTGATAGATATTTTTATCAAAGCATTTTTAATAAGATAACAAGGTAGGTAATCTCAAAATATAATCTCATACTAACATTTCTGATTAGCGTGATATATTAGGTTCATTTTCTTCCAATTGGAGAAAAGGATGGTGATTTCTTTCAGTTTTCTTCCAATTGGAGAAGCGGAGGAGGCTCGAGCTCAGTGGGACGTGTGATGAATTCGGATGATGATGATTTTCAATAAAGCCTAATTCAATATGTTAGTACAAATTAATAACTCGATATTGTTAGTTGCGAGTTTTTTTTTTTATGAATTTTTGTTAATATTATTGCTTTAATTAACTAGTTATATAGATTGTGCGAAGTGAGACTTCTCTAGGCTGTCATAAAAAAATGGCGTTACGATTTTTGTAACGCACTCTGTTACGCTGGAACGTTACGATAATAATATTGTGTTACGCAAAGAATGCACGAGTGTCTATATGTATTTTATAAATATAGATAATCAATATACAGGGTGCCGCTTTTATTACTAGAATAACTTAAACTAGGTGTAGGAATGACGTCATAAAAAATATTAAAGTTAGTTGCAGAATCCTAGCTCTGCCCAACCCCGAGATAAAGTGATTTGTTTCTTATCAAAACAGTAGGTTTGACACCGTACATTGACCTGTAGGTACATTTCGAACCAGCTGTACGGCGATGAACGCAGCGAGAGCGGGACTATTTGCCTACTAGTTCAATATCACACGCATGAGTATATGCCTACATCGAACTTTTATGGTACAAGTGCTTATCAGTAGGGCAATTTAATCAAAAGTTAGGTACCATTTTTTTTACTGATTTGGGTTGTGTATCATGGTCTGATACACCCCTTCAAGGATTCTACTAATTAAATCGGCAATCTGTATAAATTTTGTTTTGTATTTTTAACATTTTTTTTTTAAGTGTAACTTACAGAAGTTTCACTTCTCTTGTATACACATCGATACACTTCTTTTTTATATACGATTCTTTTTTATATACATTATATGTAGTAATTATTTTAAATTAATATGTAAATAGAATTAAGAAATATTTGAGATAAGGAAGACATACCTATATTGCTATGGGACAATACACAGAGTAATGAAAGAATTTAATTACTGTAGTAGGCACCACACCCACAGAAAAATCTGCGATTGAGTACTAGCAATTTGCTACTGGTACTTACGCTTCGTTTGGCGAGCGTGTCAGAAATTTAAAAACCTAACTAGAGTGTTGCTGAAGTATAATATTAGCAATTACTACTTACTATAAGGTAGAAAATCGATGTATGAGCCGCATAGCATTCGGTGAACGAAACATAAGACCCAAATACAAATTTCATGGTAGGCAGTTCGCTCGCCTTTGCTCGCAGAGTTCTATGAATGGCATTTACTTGTCATCAGGTACGCTGCTTACACATTAGAAAAACTATCTTGGGAATGTAATTATTGATCAGACGACATCGGATGCAGTTGGTCCATATCGATGTAAAGCTCTTACGTATTTTACGACCCTAATGAGTAATATAGAGATTGATAATATTTGTATGGCATTTATTACCTGTACGGTAGAAAATTAGCAACAATCAACAATGTCGGTTAAAAAGAAGAGTGACATTTCTTAAATATTTCATCATCATCATCACAGCCCATAAATGCCCCACTGTTGGGCTCGGGCCTCCTCCGTAATGGGAGGGAAATTAATAGACATGTGTAAGTAATGCGAGTGATGTATCACACGTAATATTACTCGACCGCGTACTGTCATATTACACATTACGCGACTAAACATCACACATCACATTAAACATGCCGCGAACACCCGTGTACTGTTCTGCATTTCTGCAATGTTCGGTGTCTGGCAATTCAATATTTATTTTGAGCTTTATTTTCAGAACGTTAAGGCTTATATTTCATGACGCCGCCCGCCGTATATATGGAGCGCTATCGCATTACGCGACATGAAAGTCACGTGTGATGTTTGAAGTGATGGTAAAATGTAATATTACTCGGCACGAAATGTAAAGTCATATTACATCACTTCGCGAAGTACTGTTTCGCGCATGTCTAGAAATTAACCTACTATACCGCGCTGGTCAGACGTGTTGGTATATGATTTGGTTTTGAGTTTTCCTTCTCTTGCATAGATGTTATATGCGTTTTCTATCCCTTAGTCGTCTCGTACGATCACCCACGTGTAACATATGGGGTGGTGAATAGTATTCTTACTCCGTCACTACACGGAGAATTAAAAAAAAATATATTATTCGTTAATACGTTTTGTTGTCGTTTATATTTTAATAGAAAAATGATACATCATCAAATTAAACGTCAAATTTCTCGAAAACAAGTGTCATTCTACGTTAAACCTCCATATTGCATGTTGAAAAAAAAAAGAATCTTTAAATGAGTGTAGGTATTCTAAAATTTCTCCGTGGTGACGGAGTAAGAATACAATTCACCAACCCCCTATCTTACCCGTGGTTGATCGTAAGAGACGATTAAGGGATATAAAACGCATATAACATCCATGCAAGAGAAGAAAAACTCGAAACTAAACCCTATACCAACACGTCTAATCAGCGTGGTATAGTAGGTAGATTTCCCTCCCATTATGGAGGAGGGTCGAGCCCAACAGTATGACATATATGAGTTGAGATGAAAATATAAAATTTAGTATTTTTGATCAAAGTAACTTTTCTATTTAACCGATGATATATTGCCAGGCTATTAGGCGATTATAACATCTGAATGATACACAGATAAAAATCAGAAATAAGGCGAATGTATCCCTATAGAATTAAAATTGGTAGTGGGAGAAGTATTTAGGGATGGTTATATTCATGTTCGAACACCTTTAGAAATTTATAAGTGTGCACTATTGTTATTTGGCTTGAGAATAATATTAATATAAGTATATTTAGGGAGTTGCTATATCTTTTTCGATCCATGATATTATCTGTGGTTAATTTTGTTTTTAATTTTCCGTTGGCTTAAAGGTCTAAGTAACCAAGCTATAAACTCCAAAAAGTACTTTTCTGCTGACATATTAGTTTTTTTTAAAAACACCTCCCTACACCAAGGAAATAATTCTTTTATTGCGGGGACTTTACTAACATGCAATTAATGCAGACAAATTACACTCGGACTCAGAACAACGCTTTGTGGATCGCACAAAGTATTGTCCTACGTGGGAATCGAACCCATGGCGCTGGCCCGGAAGGTCGGTATCAATTTACCTGTTGAGTTGAATTCTACTCGAAGATGTCAGTTAATTATTGCAGTATATTTTAATTGTCTTTATTCAAGTGAAATAAAATGGTTTTTAAGGTTTTTGTCGAGTTTGTATTTGATTTCTATCTTTCCGAAATTTCAAAAGCTTCAACGTTCAAACAAAATACACTTAAATAACTATTTTATCATATTTACTACACTTTAGAAATTTATCTGTATTATATAACATAAAATACCACCATAATTATTAATTCTAACACATATTGATATATAATAATAAAACAATATTATTATATTATATTGAATAAAATTTAAATAAAATTTTCACATTCCCGCCATAACACCATGTTTTAGCAACCCATAGATAATATCATTGACATATGAATTTATTGTTAAATATTGTTTTAGTTATAAGTTAATTATATGTCCAACAAGTGAGTTTAAATTATTATCTAAGCAATAATAAATTACATATTTGTATAATGGACGTACTAAGGCGAGCAGGGCCGTCTTAAGTCTATTCTGCGCCGGGGTGCGGGACTCAGCCTGCGCCCTCGTTTTCTTTTACACTGCAGCGTGGCACGCGACCGACGACACACTGCAGTATGAAACGGGTCCTAGTCAACCAAGAAAACACAATACATGTAATTTTGATAATTTATTTATTTATTACTCTAAAAAACAAAATTAAACTTCGATTACTAAATATCTATTTATTACATGTACATACATAAAACAAACTCAATTTTTCTTGCTTTTGAGTTGGCAAAGATTTTAATTAAATCATTTATTTTTATATCAATTTTGGATTCTATACTTATAATGGCTAAGTTTGTCAGCCTGTCTTGGTTCATGGTTGAACGAAGATAATTTTTTATTATTTTTAATTTTGAAAAGGATCTTTCACCTTCTGCTACTGTGACAGGCAGTGTTAAATATATACGCAGAGCTGTTGAGATATTGGGAAATGAAGAAATTCAATTATTAGAATATACCTATATAGCTTAAAATATCAGTGGGAGTACTTGTTGATGCATTGGGAAAAAATATTGGCAACAATTCTAATTCATTATGTAACTCCTCCCCGTCAATATCAAATCTATTTTTAAATGTTGTTGTTTCAATGTTTTGGAAGAGTGAAAAAACTGAATTGTGTTCCGTCAGCAAATCGAATCTCTCATTTAATTTCGAGACAGCAGTGTCCAGTAGAATAAAAAAACATACTTTAAATTTGTTGGTTGGGTCTAAAATGGGCTCATCTACAGCCTCGTAATCAAAATGTCTTTTTCGGGGACGTGGACGAGCAGTTTCTTTAAATTCTGTTTCGCATTCTTTAGCAATTAATTTTGCATCAGATAACAACTGTTCAAACGCGCTATATTTCTTGGACAATACAGAAAAAGTTTGTAATTTTCAATGAGCTTTCAGCGGCGTCATTTACTACTAAATTAAGGGAGTGAGCAGCACACAGTACGTAAAAAGCACGAGGATTCATGTCCAATTTTTTTTCAGTTTGATTTACCGAGTCTACTGTTTGCCCTTTCAATAAGTAATTTTTTAGATCCAAATATTTTTTTTCATGTCGTTCTATATTTCTCGACAAATGCCCCCAGTCTTTGTAACCAGTGGGGGCATTAAATGCAGTGACATTATTATTAAAAAGCTTACAGTGAAAACAAAATACAGAATCAGTAGATGTGGAATATACAAGCCAAACTCGATGAATAATTTCGTTGTTTTGTAACTTTTTACTGTAATATGTATCTGAAAACACTCTCCTGGTAATCTGAAGGATAGTTGGTTTTTTTATCTGAATCGGTCCACGTTCTGTTAAAAATAATCTTAAATTATCGGGTATTACTTGCGGCCAGAGAGCAGGGTCATTCGCGACATTTTCACAAAATCGTACATCTGGTTCTGTTGCTGGTTGGTTAACAATTGGAATTGGTTCACTTGGAGTAAGCGAGCCAGGCGAGGTACTGGTACTAGTATGAGCTGGAACTTGTGAAATACTCGTAGAAGTTTTCTCTTCCAAGGTGACTGTCTCTTCTAACTGTCGGGTGGATGTTGACGAAGATGTACCTAAAAAAACATAAGATAGTCAACAATTTGTGTAACCAAGTGTGGTAATAGGGCCACGCAATAATATTTTAGGACATTAAAAACAGCGTCTTAAAGTTAAGGCGGGCAATCGGGCATAGTCTAATCCGTTAGTCCGGGCGAGCGCGCTCAGTGCGTAATTGCCGAGGCGCTTACGCACGCTCTATGCGCAAACAGTAAGAAATTAAAATACTTTAGTTGCGATTGGCGGATCTCGCCTGCGGCTATTTCATGAAAAAACATAATTCATAATCCGCAAAAACAAATCACAAACACACAGAAGTACAGTACAGATATAAGTACAGACAGTCTAGTCCACTGTTAGACATGAGCCTCCAAAACTATGAGGTTATTTATTGCCATAATCTCCACGATTGGAACGCGTGTTGGACATATCACACAATATAAAAATTTAACACAAGGTCTGAGAAGGTATGTATTTAAATAAATATTGCACCGGCCGGGATTCGAATCCGAGACCTTTGGCACAAGAGTGAGTGTTAGTTACTAACCATTGCGCCTTCCGGTGCGCAATGCGCAAAAAACAATTAATTAGATATATTGTCATAATCATAAAAACCAACTTTATTTAAGACTCATTAGGTATACAGTTACAGGTAACTTATACAAAAAATAAGAAGTGTAATAATAATAAGTAGGTAGGAACCCAGGCAGGATACATCAGCGACTTCTGTCACTGTTTATGCCACTTCAGATGTTTTATTTATGGTACCAACTGACTGAACTTACCAGGTCGAAAGAAAGAGTCAAACGGAGAAGTTAGCTTTTTAATTTTTTCTTCTTTCTCCAGTTTCCTTTTTTTATTTTGAGCACCCGATGGTTTCTTTTTATCCCCTAATTCGGCCATCTACAATAAAATCAAATTTCAATTTAGTATCTATTTAATTTTTCTTTCTTTATTCTAAATAAAGTAAGTAGTTTTTTATCAATCACTAACACTAAGAATTTGTATTTTTGCAATTATAAACAAATAAACAATACAGTCATGACTCTCTCTCATAAACAAATGATGTGATGAATAATGATTGTAATCATAGCTGGGCACCGTTAATCAAAATGTTAACTTCGTTAATTAACGATTAACGGATTAACGAGTTAATGCCCAGCTATGATTGTAATGTACCTAACACTAATACTTAAAAATAAAATTGACTTACCTTTATATTTTTCTCTAAGAACTTCCATACTAATTCGCCGGTTGTCGCAAATGAAATGAGCTAACGAATTCAATTACTTAAAAGAAGAAATCAGATCAATCACTGACCGACACTTACATAGCCGCCGCGCGCCGCGCTGTAAATTCAAATGAACTTACACCTAATTTTAGTGATTTAGAGATCATTTCTCTTTAAGTGCAGGTGCCCGGACGGCTATGTCAAAGGACGCAACAGACCTACAGGTGCCGCGCCACGCGCCCATTTAAAATGAATGAACTTACACTTTATTGACTTAGAGATCATTTTGCTTCAAGTGCGGGCGACCGGGCGGCAATGTCAAAGGGCGCAATTACTCGCCTATGACAGACGCACAGGTGCCGCGCCACGCGCCCATTTCAAATGAACTGACACTTTATTGACTTAGAGATCATTTTGCTTCAAGTGCGGGCGACCGGGCGGCAATGTCAAAGGGCGCAATTACTCGCCTATGACAGACGCACAGGTGCCGCGCCACGCGCCCATTTAAAATGAATGAACTTACACTCTATTGACTTAGAGATCATTTTGCTTCAAGTGCGGGCGACCGGGCGGCAATGTCAAAGGGCGCAATTACTCGCCTATGACAGACGCACAGGTGCCGCGCCGTGCGCCCATTTCAAATGAACTTACACTCTATTGACTTAGAGATCATTTTGCTACCGGGCGGCAACGTGTCAAACGTACATACATACACTGTCTTTGGATTAGAGATTTTGCCGCGCGCGTGTTGTATTAAATAAAATTGTTATTTGTATAGTGTAGTAATGCGGTATAACAAGCGCCGAAAGCGTAATAAAAGTAAAAAAAATATTATTGTTAATGACTGTTTTTTTTTTGCTTGCGCATACATATTTGTCGTAAGTAACAAGTATATAAAATTGTGCAATGGCGTTAAGTTCAATGAAATATCCAAAAATTCAGCGCTCCACAGGCGCCCCGCACCGCACCGCACCCCTTGCACCCCTTGGTAAAGACGGCCCTGAAGGTGAGCAACAAATTGTCTTATATATGAATCGGTACAACATGTAATCGTTGTCCGGTAGATGGCGCATGTCTCCCATAAAGATGAGAAAATAATACGAGCCGCAATTTGATTGTCATACGACAGTTCACACTTGTCTAAGTAGTAGGACGATTGGAACGAATTTCTAATAGGTGTGGGTTCATGTAAAAATCATTTTGCGCTCGTTAACTTTTTTTTTAGAAATGACCTAGCGTTTTGAATGCTAAATTTCAATAATTTGTGCAAATAGAAAATTGAAAAGTTTGATGCTCCCAAAACGGTACTGTCGCTAAATATAAAAAAATAATAGGCTGTCCGCTAATTCCATCACATCAATAATAATTTCAAAAATTAATACAAAACAAACGGTTATTTCTTGAAACAGCTAAAAATATTTCATCAAATTGCTTTTCATTACAAAATAGGTAGATCTTTTCGTAATCGGCGCATCCATTTTGGAGGTAGGACAGACATACCAACGCAAACGCATATACGCAAACAAGACTAGAACCCAAGACAATACCCATTCTTTGTAGAGTTAAATAACTGAGATTTATAAAATCCGATTACGAGATTTATCATTTGAGATGCTTAGCTATTTATAAGAATGTGCGAGCGAAAAATGAATATATCACGTAGGACTTCAATCTGCCTATTGGCAATCAATTCTATTCGAGTCTGAATCACAATTTAGTTATCATATCCACACTTGCTTTATTGGTAAGGCATTTGGACCAGCTTTGCAGTATATGTGGTTTCAAGTCCTACAGTATTGCTTTTTCGTTTACAATATAAATGTTACATACATATCATCACGCCATATCCCTTGCAGGGTAGGCAGAGAAAATAGAGTGCCAGAGAACTTTATCTTGCATACTTCACTCGCTTCCTCAACATTCATTCATAATTCTCTTCATACGCGCTCGCCGGTTTCGGAGACTCTTGACTCCAACTTCCTTCAGTACGTGACCAATCTGGTCTAGGTAGGTGAGTCTCGGTCTCCCCCGGTACCTACATTCCTCCACTTTCGCATTGTATATCTTCTTAACCAGACGTTCGTTCGGCATTCTTTCCACATGTCCGAACCATCGGAGCATTCCGCATCTTTACACCAATACTCTCTTTCATACCTACTCGCTCTCTTACGTCGTCGTTGCGAATGCGATCGGTCAGCCTAACTCCACGGATTTGCCGTAGAGATCGCATTTCGACCGCATTAATTTTACTTTCATGCTCTTTTCTGCAACCCAACCCAACTCTCGCTTCCATATAGTAATGTTGGGACATAAATGTTTATGGATTTAATTCGTTGCTCACCGATGGGTCCATTACTAATGACATATTTGTATAAAATTTATAATATTTCAATGTTAAATAAATTGTTATTTACCTTTATTGCATAAAAGTAATAAATAAAATTAGTATAGAAATGAGTGCTTCGATGAACAGCAATTTCATTAGAATATTAATAAAAGAAACTTTGCATTATATACTGAAATTATTTGTTATTCTTGTGCTTTAATTTCTGGCCTAATTAGGTGATAAAGTTGTTTCTATTTTTAGAAGGTGTAGAGGTGAATTTCATATCTTTAGCAACCTTTCTATTCCTCGAATGGCATGTTACCCAAAAGTGTAACAGTGCAAAGGGGAAACATGGAATACGTTATGGGGGGGTACGTCAGGCAGGATGTGTCATATCCTTTAAAGCAGTGGTCGGCAACCTTTTGGCAGGCACGGTGGAAAAATAAACTAAAGGCGGGCCGCACTAGTAATATTAATCCTAGAATATACAGTATACGGTCGATCGCGATACGTTCATGCATTTATTTTGATATATATAACTTATTTATAATATATTCACGGGCCGCAAATAATACGTTCGCGGGCCGCGTTGCCGACCGCTGTTTTAAAGTATCCTGTGTTGCTAGTGAGTTTCATTAACACGTACTATTTTTATTGTGGAATAATATATTTTTTTATAAGAACTTAAACTTATAATTATCTATCATATTTAAATTCTATTAATATATATTACAAATTTACAAGTGATACAAAAGCTATACAGCCAATTCTTAATTTAGTTACCTTATATTAATTTGTTTTAGTACTTTGCCTTCATAAAATTACGTACAATGCCATTAATATTATCTAATATTAAACATATTTTTTTTTTCAAATATGGCCACCGCATGCTATTTTCATGTACCCGCCAAAGCTTAAAATATAACATGTATTTAGTTGGTAACTACTATATAATTAGCAGTATTACTTATGGAGTCGTTATCCCTTAATAGGTGGACAGAAGCGTCTTATTATTATATAGCTATATCACTGAACCAATCAAATTGACCTCTACTCCTTTCTTTTATATACAAACTTATATTACAATTTTATATTTATAAAATTTTTAACAATTATTAAACAGAGTTAATAAAGTGAGAAATTATAATTAAGTATCAGCATACTTAATTATAATTTCTCATAATGCAGCATTATCAGTATGTAGATAATGATTTTTAATTAACCGACCGCTCTATGAAAAATATTTTATAAATAGAGCTAGCCCAATACACTTTGTTTTGTACAATTCTTAAAAATATCAATATTCTCTGATATCGATCACAGCGCCAACTGTCAAGGTTAATTAATTTTTGAATCCAATTCAATAAAAAAAAACCAGCAAATCAGGCGACCACTATAGGAGTTCAATCACTTACACACGTATATAAGAATTATGCATATAAAGATGTAATAATAAATACTTAGAAGAATTTTTATGTAATAAAATGTGATTCGCATTGCAAATATTGTGGTTCAAAAATACCAATTCAAATCACAGATTATAAAGTAGTTAGTAAAAAAAACAATTATATATGGAATATGTTTTTAAGGCACCTCGCATTGTGGAATAAATCTTTTTGTCGCCGGGGATTACACAAATAAATAAATCATCAAAATAAAATATACCAACATTTATAATAACGATTTTTAGTTCTCACAAAGAATAGGTTTCTGCGCGGGAATTTTTGACAGTTCTATTTTTGATTATGACATGACAATAGTACATACAGATAATGCAACATATTTCTTTTTTTTTATAAAAACATATATTTTCAGTATTAGTATTTTTAGGTGTAACCTACCTAATTTAATTAAAAGATCATTTATATATTTGATGTATTTAGTAAATAAATGCAATTTACATGTGATTTTATGTTTTTATTTTGTATGTGATTCTTAGTTTCATCCTAAACTAGTACGGCTGATGGCAGTAAATGGTTACTGTCGATCATGGATTAAAAGCAATGTTAGATTAACGTTGCATTCAGAGTGGGGGTCAATCACAAGGAGAGTAGCTTTCAGTGTTTTGGTACCAACTGGACTCTAAACTAATAATTCTAAATAAAAATATGACTCGGTTTCCGTGTGATCACAGAGTATTAGAATTCAATACCCCCATCTTGCCCCTGGGTGTCGTAATAGAATATTAAGGACGTAATATGCATTTAATATTTAGGCAGAAAGGAAACTGAACAAAATCCTATACCTGCTGATCAGTGTGATCCAGTAGGTCAACTTCCCTCATATTATAGGGGAGGCTTGGCTCCTTTGGATTCGATACATTATCTTCTACGTTTTTTTGATAAGTTATGCTTCAGTCCCTGCAAGAACTGCGGCGGAAGAGCGTGGCGCAATCTCACGAACAATCACTAACGAACTTACCAAGCATAGCGTTTATAGCTTTATTTATACTGGTCACTGGAATAGGCTTATGTATTACAGTGTATGCCGATAGTCTCATGGATGGTCAAAAAGAAAGACTCAAATACAAAATCATAACTTTATTTATGTGGTAAAGTAAATAATTGGCCATAACAGCACCTATAACTATTATTAATGCTCATTCCCACTTCTTGAATTCAATGCCATCTGGTGGCTTCATTCCGACTGTATCTTTAGACACCTGGTCCCAATTGGTGCTTAGGACGGTACCACCAGATTCCACCTGTCGAAGAACAATTGATTAGTGAAGCATTTTGATTGTGCGGATGATGGGGTTGGTGGTTTAGAAACCGACACACAGTTCCAGTGTCGTGAGTTCGATGCTTACGCAGGGCAATAATTTTAGCGATTTAAAATTTGTTCAGATTCAAACAGCACGCTGTCTGTGCAGCCGATTATGACCATGTGTGGTATTTTAAAAAAACCCCTGCTCCCAAATAGATCACTTAGTCGTGGGGCAATTGTGGGAGATACCAAAAAAGGTTGATGGATTGTGCAGATATGACGGCTGATAAGTCTATGCAAGGTAAGAACATGTGCCGACCATACTTAGCGAGGGATGAGGGTAGGTTACGGAAAGCAAGGATTCCTGCGATCGCTATACTTTGCCTAGCGTGGCGTTTATTGCATTATTTCCCTCCAAAAGGTTTTTATCCAACAGTGGCAGTGTTTGGCGCTATGGATATATAATGGATACTTACAAAACTCTTGTTCATAGCCTTTCTGACTTCATCAGAACCCTCGCCGTATATCTTCTGGAACAGGGTGTTTAGGGCTGCGTCACCTTCTGGTTTTTCTTCTTCCTCCTGTGAAAAGTATGTTCAATGACATTTTTTTTTTAATTTTAGAAAGTTTGTGTATATTATTCATTACCCCCTCTTATATTGCAGGTTGTAAAATATAATTAATGGCAACGTTTGACGATACTTAAATTTTGGGTATGTTTTTGTCAAGTACTCGAGCTTATTTTTTTTTAATTTCCTTTATGTAAAATATGATTTAAAACCATAGATATTTATGAACTACAATGTGAAATCTAGAGGGTAATGGGGGATATCTTGAATACCATAAGTGGTTAGCGAGGGGAGAAGGAAGTAAAAATTGACAAAAAAATAGTTCACGTAATATGGGTACGTACCTAGTGTGCCTTTAATATAATCCAATATTAATGACGGAGTAAGAATACAATAGTCACTACCCTATCTTGACCCATAGGTAATCGTAAAATATAATTAAGGAATGCCAGAAAACACAATAGTGGTAGGACCGGGCTGTTTATAGTTTTCTATCTACAGCCGCGGGCCGGTCCGTCCGGGGTAGTACCACACTCTCGCAGAAGATCGACGTCTGAGTAATGGCGATGTGCTATTGCGCTTCGTTCGGTGAGCGAGAGAACCGGAAGCCTAACTGGGTGGGTTTGGGGATTTTATTGGTAGGCAGCGGCTTAAGCTATAACCTTGGTATTGCAAAGGTCCATGGGCGGCAGTGACACTTAGCATCAGGTGTGCTGCTTGCTCATTTGCCACCATAAGGAATAAAAAAAATACACAAAACCCTACAAGAGAAAGAGAATATGAAAAAAAAAACACTAGGAAACCTATCTGTCCAGCGCGGTATAGAAAGTTTAATTGCTCTTATATGACGAAGGTTATGCCCAACAGTGGGACTTATAATGTGCTGAGGAGAAGCAGTTCAGTAGATAATTGAGTTGTGTGGAATTTACGGGAAACACCAAAATTGTTTAAACATTTCTTAGTTTATACGAAAGCTGTACATATGAGCCAGGCTTAACGGCAAAAAAATTGAGATACCGCGTATTCAGAGTAAATAAACGCGAAAAATAATTACAGCTTATGGAGGATTACGACTTAACTCTGGGATTATAGAGATTTGTATTATATAACTTGAGTCAAGAGTCTCCGAAACCGGCGAGCGTGTATGAAGAGAATTATGAATGTTGAAGAAGCGAGTGAAGTATGCAAGGATAGAGTTCTCTGGCACTCTTTTCTCTCTGCCTACCCTTCAAGGGATATGGCGTGATGATATGTATGTATGTACTATATAAAAACATTACTTGGTTTAACGAGTATTTTAAAATTCTTTTGAAGTTTGTTATATCGAGGTTGCGCTATATATATTTACGTACCATTTTTTTAATATCCTGCTCTATTTTGTCCCAATCTTTTCTAAATACTTTTGGTGGTTTCTGTGGTCCAGATGCATCTATCACCGCTGTAAAAGTAACAAAAAGAAATTATATCTTCCAGTCTTAAAAATTTAATTTCGTTTAACTGCAATCGACATCAAAATATTAAATACATTTGGTGCTATGTGTCATTTTAATCTCGATCTCTACGGAAAATATGTGGAGTTAGGCTGATCGATTGCATTCGTAACGACTACTTAAGAGAGCGGGTAGGTATGAAAGAGAGTATTGGTGTAAAGATGCTAAAAGGATTGCTCCGATGGTTCGGATATGTGGAAAGAATGCCGAACGAACGTCTGGTTAAGAAGATATACAATGCGAAAGTGGAAGGATGTAGGTACCGGGGGAGACCGAGACTAGCCTACCTAGACCAGATCGGTCGTGTACTTAAGGAAGGTGGAGTTAAGAGTCTCCGAAACCGGCGAGCGTGTATGAAGAGAATTATGAATGTTGAGGAAGCGAGTGAAGTATGCAAGGATAGAGTTCTCTGGCTCTCTGTTCTCTCTGCCTACCCTGCAAAGGATATGGCTGATGATATGTATGTCATTTTAATCTGCCTTAAGTATTACTTAAAATTTAGGAGCCGTTGGTAAAAATGTTGATTAGTCGTTGAATACTGTGATGATAAATGATTAAGAATACAATGTATCATCTTCAAAAATACTACGATTGAACAAAATCAGTCCTTTTTTTATACAACGTGTAGTTACGCAGGGGAAGAATGACTCACGTGGTGTGGGTGCGCCCTCTTATATATATAATATCCCATAGTCATCTTTTATGATACTTATGGGCAAGAAAGGGAGTGAAGTAAATAATCTAGCATGTTAAATGCTAAATCTCAGTAATTTAGATTATTGGGTTGTGTCATCATTTAATACAATTCTAACTGAAAAGTTAGAATATTGGATTGAGCCAGTGTTATAATCTGTTTGACCTTTTAGTCAGCTTTCACGACACCTTCAAAGAGTCAAATCATTCGTGGAGGATGTTAATATATTATGATGTAAAATCACTTCCTACCTTGAGGTATAGCTTTAATATTATTCTCTCCTCTTTCTCCTTCCAATTGCGTCCATCTCAAACCTTCCTTCTTCCTCAGCTTCACTTCAATCTTGGACGGAGTAACTGAATATGTGGACATACTAGGGTCTATTTCATGCGCTAGGTCTAACTCTAAACTATATTCAGAGTCTGTATCGGGAATTGCAGTTGACAGCGAAAGCTAAAATGAGTATACATTAATTGTATTAAGTGGTGACGAATAAAGAATACAACCCATCGAAGTCCAAATGAGTTGTAAGAAGCTAAAAGCACCATCAAGACAATGGTGGGGATCGAGCTTTAAAAGAAATTGTGGTCACAGCCACCCGAAAATCGGTCATGTATGAGTGGGACGTATGAACTTGTTCGTGCGTAATTTGGAACGCAGCAAAGTATCTAATTAAATCGCTGCGTTCCGAATTATGTACATCTCATTGTTTTTTTTTTAAATTTTATTAAGTCATTGGTTATAATATAAATTATCAGTCTATCGATTTCAACAGACCGTGGGAGTGCGACGTCAGTTTATTAGGGTTATGGCCAATTCCATCGTGCCCAAAATGGTGGATCCGCTCTTGCCAAAAGAATGTGCAGCCGTACTGCATTCAAATTCTTATCTATACATGAGTCGTTTATCTACTACCGAAGTTAAGAAATTAGTACAAGTTTGTAGCTTGGTTGGTACAGATTGATATGCGGCTACGAATATTAACAGCTCTCACTTCATTCGTTAATGTCATTAAAAGACGACTAAGGGGCCGTCTATTAATCACGTGATGAAGGGGAGGGGTGGTGTTTGACAAAAATCACGAAGTCCTAAACCTTCATAGTCTTAAACCTCACCACGTATCACCAAGGGGGAGGGGGGTTAAAAATGCAAAAAAAAAGATCACGTGATTAATGGACGTCCCCTAAAAGTTTATATTAACCTGCGCCAACTCCACTTGATGCTATCCGGTCAACAGTTATATTTCCAAAGATGGTTGACGTCAAGCAGGCAGCCGGTCATAAAACTACTGCCAATAACTTTTGCAATATACATATACTATGAAAGGGAGTACCTACATATTGCGTTGACCACAAGTATTTAGGATAAGAGGAGGAGAATGAATATACGTTATAAATCGTATTCTTAATTCGTAAACACAATTCATAATTAATGAAATCAGATTACGAAATGAAAAATGATGTCGCAAGCGGGATTCGAACCCGCGCCTATTGGGATTCCGGCCCAATCGTGCTGCCACTACACCACCGCGACTAATTGTAGGACATGCAAATTTCATTTCGTATTATATTTACGTCTTAAGGTGACCGTATGCTATCTACCCGACAATGTTTACACATTGTGACATCATTTTTCATTTCGTAATCGGATTTTATAAATAATTAAGCATATTAAATGCTAAATTTCAGTAATTTAAATAACAAGGTTGTGTCATCGTTTAATACAATTCTAACTAAAGTTTGAAGTATTAAGCCTATAACAACGTGTAAACATTGTCGGGTAGATAGCATACCGTCACCTTAAGACGTAAATATAATACGAAATGAAATTTGCATGTCCTACAATTAGTCGCGGTGGTGTAGTGGCAGCACGATTGGGCCGGAATCCCAATAGGCGCGGGTTCGAATCCCGCTTGCGACATCATTTTTCATTTCGTAATCGGATTTTATAAATAATTAAGCATATTAAATGCTAAATTTCAGTAATCATAATTAATGATTATTTAAACGATTTAAAAAAAAAAAGGAGGTTTCATGTTTTTTTTGTACTGTTACTTCAGTATAGTTTATTTAGGTGAAGAGATTTTGATGGTTCTTTTTTAATTTGACAGCTGGTGCTTGCTACATTTATCAATATATATTTAATTGTCCTCAAATAAGTACATTGTTTTAAAGATTTTTTTTATTTTTTTTAAATTTGCTATTAATGTTGATTATTACCATTTAAGATAACTACTATACTAGGTTTGCTGTGTGGTAGCGGCTACGAATATTACCAACCCTTACTTTGCTCGTGGAAGTTGTATAAGACGACTAAGTGCCTTATAATGACTTAGGCCAACTTCATCTGATGCCGTTTGATCAACAGTTATATTCCAAGGAGCGTTGACGTCTGGCAGGCGGCCGGTCATAAAACTATTGCCAATAACTTTTACAATATATACTAAGAAAGAAGAGTACATATTGCATCGATTCCAAGTAATTGGGATAAGAGTAGGAGAATGATGATGACAATACTAGGCCTCTATGTTTGAGTAAAAAATTATTAAACAAAATAACTGCTTTAAATATTCACTCTTGCCAATACAAGTTTTGTTTTTTTATTTTATATTAATTTATTTTTTAAATGGTATACATAGTATGGGAATGTGCCCTTATTTGTAATAGTGTAGTACACTTACGCTTCTTTCTCCATAATTAACTTTAACT
Source organism: Lymantria monacha (assembly GCA_905163515.2). NCBI lineage: Eukaryota > Metazoa > Arthropoda > Insecta > Lepidoptera > Erebidae > Lymantria > Lymantria monacha. Next base: position 20,120,232 of record LR991104.1, on the reverse strand, counting down.
TTGTCTTTGGGTGCATTTTTCATTAATATTGTTATCACAACTTGCGCTTCGGTCTGGTACCAATCATGTTTTATTTTTGACCTAACTGACTGCAACAAACATACATATTTACATATTAAATATAATATACATGCCCTATTTATCCCCTTCGAGATAAAAGTGTCATTAGAAAAAAATGTAGCGTCATATCTTTTTTTTTTTATAGCATATGGTGGCAAACGAGCAGACAGCACACCGGATGGTAAGTGCCACTGCCGCCCATGGACCTTTGCAATACCAAGGGTATAAGCTATGCCACTGCCTACCTTTACACACCCCCAAACCCACCTCAGTTCGGCTTCCGGCTCTCTCACAAACCGAACGAAGCAATAGCACATTGCCATTACTTAGTTAGACGTTGATTTTCTGCAAGAATGTGGTACTATCCCAGACAGACCAGCCCGCGACTGTAGACAGAGAACTGTCCACATATTTTTATCTTCAGCAGCATAACTAATACTTCACACATGACCACTGCTGCACAAAACCTTTCCACATGTGGAGCTTAAGCTATAATAGCCCCATTTGCTAGGCAAGTTAGCGACAGCAGGTGATATTATCAGTTTCTCAGAAGAGTGTTGCCTTCTCTCCTGCCAATCTTGGCTACCAATACAAACCCCAAACCCACCCTAGTTGGGCTTCCGGCTCTCTCACTCAACAAAGGAAGCACAATAGCACATTGCAATTACTCAGGCGTCGATCTTCTGCGAGAGTGTGGCACAGGAGCACTGTAAAGTAAACTGACCATGATCACTGTAAAGTGTTCGAAACGTCAGGTAATTAAAAATCAAATACAAACGCGATAGAATACATAAAAAAGTAGTTTTATTTAATATGACTGGATCATAGTTGGCCCAAAAATAAAACACACAGCAATAAAAACTTGATCCAGGCACGTAAAAAGAGTTATTAGTACTGGTAGTTCAGTTTTCTAGTACAACCAACTCCTGCTAAATATAATTTTTTCAAGGAGTTACTATTAGGAGTTACTATAGGAATAACAATTTACAATTATATCATATGTCATGATATAATATATTGACTTAACAATGCCATCATGCCTAAATTCAGCGATTTTACCTATTGCCGAGGTGAACGCTTTGAAAACTGTAAGAAAAGAATTTGTAGATTTCGTTGACGAATATGTCTATATCTTTATTGTAATTTTAAGTTTATCTTCTTAGAAGTTTTTCTTAATAACCTATTTAGTATCTATAAAATACTAGGATTAATATTTTAAACGTATGTTTGTTTAAGAAAGTTTAATTTAAACTAGTAGGAATGGTTTACTAAAAGTAAAACGAAATTCTCACCTCAACAATGACATTCTCTCCAGTTTCAGTCATATTTTCCTCTCCTTAAAAATAAAGAAATCTCCGATATCACGATAATGTTTATTTTTAACAAACGATACCTCAACTCTACTCAGCAGTTTTTTCTAGACTGACTGTGCGTTCCAATACTTTGGTTTTGATAGTACCCACAGTATATGTTTGAATATCTTATGATACTTGTAATATGAACAAATATGTGCATTTATTGAATAAGTAAAAAAGTTAAAGATGAACGAAATTTACAATATCTCTTACTTATTGTAACATATTTTTTTAAATAAAATTCTCTGTAGAAGTAATTAAGTAGTTTTTGATCGAGCGTTGGATCGGCACTTATACACTCCATTATACGGGTACTTTACACATTAATAGTTGGACTCCGCCAACAATAATATCAAAATTATGCATGTGGTGCAAAGAAATAACAGTCTAATTAATTTTTTTAATTGTTTAAATTAACAAAACTAAGAACAATAACGGTAATTATTTATAATATAATATCTATTTAGTAGGCACCGAGCAAGTAAGTTTTTAATTACTGCGTAATATATGATGCATTGAATCACAACTGTCACTGTCAATGTCAAAATGAGTTTTGATTAAGTACGAAATTTACAGGTAAATATACGTAAAAACCAATTATATAAACAATACGGCCTTTTACAAATAATACACAACATAAATTATTGGGGATATATCATGCGGGTACGTTATATTCATTACAGAGTTGACTTTTAGGTTAAGTGCGTTACTTGGTCAAGTTTACATTTACAAGATAACTATGTTTTCATTGTTACATTGATATCGATAGCTGTTTTATCAGTGGTATTTATTATACAATTAAATGATATTATTAAAGTATCGAAAAATATACTTGTTGATTACATTTCTTTATTCTTAGAGTGTTTATAGTTGTGCTCAATAATTAGCACAAGATCGGTGCTCCTTTTTGTTCGCTTTTTTCATAAGATTTGCCCTGTTTCATTTAAATTTGATTTTTAAATATTTCAACAGGTAGATTACTAACTTTATAAATGTTAAACTTTCTTACAAAAGTCAACCCGTCATATAAAATATTTTCTAAATTAAATTTGAAATTAGTTTGTCTACTAATATAACTCTTCATTATCTAGATTTGGTGCCACAAGCTCTTATCTCGAATAATAAAGTTGGATTTATCTCGAAAACTAAGTGCAATGGGTGGCAGAAAGATAGCTGTGTGCCAAATGACATCTGTGGCTGATAAGCAAGTTAATATGGCTGTCATTAGTAAGATGATTAGTGATGCTGCAAAAGAAAATGTCGAGGTAATCTTGTTATAAAGTTTTAACTCTTAACACTCTAACTAACCATCAGAATTGTGAAACATCGGTTTTTGTTGACTGTATAGATGGCTAAGATACTGACTTACAGTGCCAGTACCATTGGTTCAATTCCGAGATCCATGCAGGACAATACTTTGCAAACCATAAAATTTTGTACCGAGTCTGGGTTTAATGAATAATACTTTAGAGTCTTAAGTAATAAAGATATCTATTAGATTCAATTATGAACTGATCAACTGTTAGACAGTATGTATACCTAGAACCTCAAATTTTAAAATAACTGAAATTTTATCATGAAGGTGGTCAACTGATGGTTATTATACTCCCGCTCTACATTGGGCGGGAAATTGACCTACTATACCACCCTTATATAAAGATTTATTTAAATTTTTCCTTCTCTGGCATGGGCTAACTGCATGTCATATCCCTTAGTTTTCTCTTACGCACCTGTAGGCAAGAAAGAAGGTGATGAATTGGCTACTTACTCTGTCACCATGCAGAAAACTATTAGCTGACAGTCTATTCAATTATTTAATTTATAATTTAAAGGATAATTATCTGTCATATGACAATAGATCTTTCTCTTGGGTATTGTATATTGACCTTGTTAGACAAACTTTATTGCAAATGAAGGATAACTCAAAATAAAACATCATCCTGTCTGATTCTCATATTATATTTGAGTAATATCAGTTCCAATATAACTGACGTCATCTACTTTGCTAAAGCAGAAATTGACTGAAAGTTTATTTTTTTGGAATTTTGGTCGATATAGTACTGTTATTACATATAGCACTGTTATTTTGTATTCACAACATTTTGCACTTTCCTTGCATTGTATTATATAAAAATATTAAAATTTACATACTAAAATATAGAATATTATTTAACACCTGAATTGCCTAAACTTATAATATTTGCTTCATAGTTTCGTTGCTAAAGGAAGATAAATTAGTTATAATTTTGAATTTCATTCCAGATGTTGTTTTTTCCCGAGGCATGTGATTATATATGCGATAACAGAACGGATACGTTAAATTTTGCTGAATCCATCAAAGATGGCGATACCGTTAGTAAGTACAGAGAATTGGCTGCCCAACACAAGGTCTGGTTATCCATGGGCGGGGTTCACGAAAAGGTATTTTTTTAAACCTAATGTATTTTGTCATTCTTCTAATCATAATTATTAGCCTTTTGCTCTTATCCCAAATGTTTGTGAGCGATACAGAATGTACTCTTTTTTCATCGTACATACTGCTAAAGTTTCGGTAATAGTTTAGAGAATAGTCGATTATTGAAAATCGATTTTATTCTAAAATAATTACTTTTAATAAGTGATTACAATGTTACTAAAAAAATTTTTTGGGCATCACAACCCTCGAGTCATCACAGTTTTTATATACTTTAAAAATATATTTAAATAATGTTTTTTTTACTAAATGGTGTTAGTCCAACCCTACTATTTTATCGATTCGTTTATGTCATAATATCTCAATGATGAAGCCTCTCCTATCAAATGGAAAAAAGCTTTTGGTATAGTACTTAGAGAAAAAAACTATTAATATAAAAAATCGATTATCAAAAATAAGAATCGATTATTTATATATCAATTTATGATATTAATAAAACCAATCGATTAATTGTCGCTTTTATATGAACAATGTCATATGTTTACCGTACACTATTTCTATATCGGGTAGGCCATCTGCTCCAAGTCCTTGTTTCCGTTGTCGACTTCGATAGGCTAAGCTTTTCAATTTATTATATCTGAACAGGATGCTTCAGACTCTAATAAGACCTACAATACTCATATAATAATAGACAATAAAGGCACCATAGTGCAGACTTACCGCAAGTTACATCTATTCGACGTAGAGATACCAGAAAAGAATATTCGATTGAAAGAGAGTGATTATTCTCTCGCTGGAAGTCATATTGTCACACCGGTCGATACACCCGCTGGTAAAATAGGTGAGTTTTTTTTAATATTACAATCTCAAATTACTGAAATTTTAGCATTTAATATGCTCCATTATTTATAAAAACTTGATTACGAGCGAAAAATGTTTGTCACATATGGGATTCGAACCCGCACCTATTGGTAATCTTCTCCAATCGTGTTACCACTTACAACCACGGGTAGATGGTCACACGTCTCCTTAAAAGACGAAAATATAATACGATGCAAAAATTTAATGTCATACAGCAGTTCACGTTGGTGTAAGTGGTAGCACAATTGGAATGGATTTCCAATAGGCGTGGGTTCGAATCCCATATGTGACAATTATTTTTCGTTTGTAATCAAGTTTTTATAAATCACAATCTTATCTAATAATAACATAACTTCATATAAAATTAATTGGGCGCTGACAGCCAAATTCGATTCCCCTGGAAATATTGGCAAAAAAATCTTGTATATTCTATACACGTAAACCACTGTTATATAATATTTACTACATTTTAGTATCTTCTCTGTATTGTATTATAAAGTATCAGCAGAATTATTCAGAATGAAACACTAATGTATTCAAATTACTGAAATTTTTAGCATTTAATATGCTTAATTATTTATAAATACCCGATACGATCATATTAAATGCTAAAAAAATCAGTAATTTGAATAACAAGGTTGTGTCATCGTTTAATACAATTCTAACTGTAAAGTTTGAATTATTAAGTCTATACAATGTGTAAACATTGTCCGATAGATGGCATACGTCACCTTGAAGACGTAAGATATAATATGAATCGAAATTTGCATGTCCTAAAATAGTTCACGATGGTGTAAGTGGCAGCACGGTTGGGCCGGATTCCCAATAGGTGCGGGTTCGAACCCCGCTTGTGACATCATTTTTCGTTTCGTATCGGGTATTTATAACTAATGTATTGATTATAATTTAGGAGTCCCACATGATATTTTCATATTCTCATTGAACACTTACAATACAATTCATGTTCCAGGTTTTGCTATTTGTTACGACATGCGTTTCCCGGAACTGAGTACAGCATTGAGTATATTGAATGCTGAACTGCTTACATACCCATCAGCTTTTACGCAAGCGACCGGTGCTGCGCATTGGCACGTCTTATTAAGGTAATCGTCTTCTTGATTTCCAGCTCTTGACAACAGACATATGCCGTAATAGTCTAAATACCTTATTTCTGTGGAGTGAGAGGGAGAGAGAGAGTGAGTGTGAGAGTGAGTTCTATCTCCATGGATGTCTGTCCACAAAATTATTATTATCTTTTAAAATATCAAGCAAAATTTTCCTGTATTTATACCCTTGGGGAGGAATATGTTCTTTGATGAACGACTTTGCAGGATATTTATCCATTTTAGTGAGTCTCTACACCAATAAAAACCACCTGAAAATAGAATGCTGTCAAAAACATACTTGTCCTATTTTTTAATGCAATAGGAAATAAGTAAAAGTATCACTATTAAATTAAATCCCTTATTTTATACCCTTAGGGTATGAATGTTGACAAATGCTGAAATACGTGTTTATTTATTTTTACTGAAGAATATTTTCTGCTTATTGCACTTGTCTTCAAGACTATGAAAATAAATTTTATTCGTTGTTTAAAAAACTTTGCCACTGCGTATCACCCCCTTTGCGGTTGAATGTCATAAAGTCTTTCTTTAGAGAGTCTCTATGTCACCAAAAGAAATTGTCGTTATAATTTTCAGTTTAATAATTTCAGTAGTTTCTGCTCGGTGTTGATGAGTCAGCCAGCTTCTTTATATTATAGATTTTTGCTTATGGATATATTTCTTTCAGATCTCGGGCAATTGAAAACCAATGCTATGTTATAGCCGCAGCCCAATCTGGCGCTCATAATGCTAAACGTAAATCTTATGGACACGCTCTGTGCGTGGACCCCTGGGGCGAGATTCTAGCTGACTGCGGCACTGAGTCCCCATGCTACAAAGTGGCTGAAATAAATATGGAGAAGTTAACTGATGTTAGAAGAAATATGCCTGTTTTTCAGCATAGAAGGTGACATGGTTTAGCTTTGTCGTATTTTCGTAGCATTTTCCTCTTCACGTCACTCTTCACGTGGTTGAAGAGAGTGATGGCTGCTCTAGCAGTTACCCAACGTCAGATTTCATTGTGGGATCAAGTCCATCCATAATTTTTGCTATATATTTAAAAAAATAGAAAGGAATGTATCATATTTTGTAGTATATCGCCATGGAGCTATTACTTACTACCTGATGTTGTATAATTTTTTTTTATTGCTTATGGTGGTAAATGAGCAAGCAGCACACCTGATGGTAAGCTACAGTTAAGCCGCTGCCTACTAATAACATCCCAAACCCACTCAGAAAGTTGAGTTGCCGGCTCTCTCGCCCAACCGAGTGCAACGGTGCATTGGCACTGCTTTGAAGTCGATTTTTTTCGAGAGTCTGGTATTATCCCGCATGGACCGACCCGCGGCTGGAGACAGAAAACTGTCAACAGTGTGACCCTCCCACTATTGTTATATTTAAGAAATTTTATTTAAAAGAAGTAATTTAATGAAACATAGAACCTCCTCCTTTTTGAAGTCGGTTAAAAATAATGAAATCGCTGAACCGTTAGAAGAAAGATTAGATAATAAAATGAAAGTTATTTCTGTTGCAGAAGAAATGTGTATTCTCTATATGCTCTAAGTCTTCGTAAGGATCTTTTACCAGAGCATTCAGATAAACCGTCTACCCCATCACCTGCTCCCAGCTCTTCGGACAGTCTCGAGTCTCCAGATAAACCAGCCCACGTATTCGGACATGTCCGTATCAAAGACTCATGTGTGTTTTACAAGTCGAAATTAAGTTACGCGTTCGTTAATCTTCGGTAAGTTTGATATATATCTTTATTATAACTTCAAGCCTTAATCTAATTGATGGAAGGGATTGCCAGAGTTGTATCAGGTCCTATCCATCCAATCGTTTATCCATACAATAATCAAAATTTTAACAAAAAAGCCCGACTCCAACTAATAACCAGTGGAGTAAATTGAAATGAGACCAATCAACTGGAAGCCACCAGCTTTCAAATAAAATAGAATCCTCAAAATCTAGTTCACCCAGTCGAAAGATCTTAGGTACATAACAAAATACTGTCGCATTGAGAACATACTCCTTTTCTGAAGTCGGTTATAAAATTAAAGAATTTGTTAAATATAAAACTATTTTTATGAATCCTATTGCGTTTATACTTTTATTATACACTTTTTAATGTTGGTAATGAAAGGCCTAAGGTGTCCCACGTCCAACAAGTCATCGTTATTACATAGATTTATATCTACCCGCTATAGTATTAGCTGTTAAATTTTGACCCACATTTTTAATACAAATTCATTGCCAGTATAAAAAGAAAATGATTTTGTAAAAAAAGATTATATTGTTTTTGGTCAGTTATTATCCAAAAAAAAAGTTGTGCGTGCATACAAAGTACACATATCAGAAGTGAAACTTTGGCAAACTAATTTTTATATCTTGTTTACATACAACAACCAATAGCGTGTATTCTCTCTTTCTCTCTCCCCCCCTCCTTCTCCCCCTCCCAATCACTCTCTCTTTCCCTCGCAGCGTTTCTAATGTAACGTTTCATCCGTAAATATTTTACCATCATGCGCGCAAAGAAGTTTCAATTCAAAATAAAAATGGCAAGTAACGGAAAATTGAGGATTTTTTTTCTCTCATACGTCAATAAAGAAGTTTCAATTCAAAAATATCATTATATTATGACAAATCATTAATTTAAATTTGATAAATGGGGTAGGAACCCGAATACACACGCCCACACAAGGATTTTTTTAGATGCAACAAAATCCGTGCACATGTGTATTCAGGCTTGTCTTGTTTATCGGGTACCGGTGGCCCGCTCGCACGGCGAAGAGAGGTATTTGCAGGGTGGGTCTATGGGGTTGCGCGCCGCCTCTTCCGTCCCTTCGGACCTATTTGGCGGGGCGCGATCACCTCCATAGTCCACCGCAAAAAAAAAAGAAAAAGGCTTGTCTTGTCTATTGTTAACATGGTGTTTCTACTGTCAACAGATGTGTGATCCCGGGCCATGTTCTGGTAGCTCCCATACGTGAGGCGGTCAGAAACGAAGACCTTACTGATGAAGAAGCGGCCGACTTCTTTAAGACCATTCGATTGGTGCAAAGAGTAAGTGATATTTTTTTTTTTACATACATACATATCTTCACGCCATATCCCTTTCAGGGTAGGCAGAGAGAACAGAGTGGCAGAGAACTCTATCCTTGCATACTTCACTCGCTTCCTCAACATTCATAATTCTCTTCATACACGCTCGCCGGTTTCGGAGACTCTTGACTCCATCTTCCTTCAGTACAGTTTGTTCTTTTTTTGGAACGAAGTTCCTTATCGCGCGTTGTGAAAGGGGGCTAGACGGAAAAAATTCTTACGAAAAGTTGTCACGACACTTTTTGCTATAGTAAGCTATTGTAAGCTGTGCGGCGTCGCATGTTTCTCTGTCTGTCTCTCTCTCTCTCTTATAGAAAGCAAGCCAGATATTTTCATTTCTATTTCGCATTGAACAGTGTGGTGTCGCGACGATTTTTTTTATAGATAGAGTGATTCAAGAGGAAGGTTTATATGTAGAATATATGCATAATGTACTAGAGAAACACTGATAATTTTAGAGGTTTCTAATGTGATGTCGTAAATAAACACATTATTTTGCGCTTACATTGCAAACGCTGGCTGAACCCTACGAAATAGATCAAAATAAAGTACTACAGTATTATACAGCTTAAAAAGGCCTACAAAAAAGTCCGCGATGGTATATATCTATCTCTTAAGGATAACATACTATATCCATTTTAATACTTTAAAAAATGTTCTATTATAAAACGGTAATTGAAAAGCTATTTACACAAATACTGTATTAATCCTTATCATTTTAAATACATTAGTTGGCTTGAGCATTTCATGAAGATATTTTTTTTCCTTCAGACCATGCAAATTAAATCAATACCTTAAGAGATATAGCAAAATCAAAATAATGCGCAACGAAATTATTTTCGCCCGTGACCGGGCCGCGTGGCCGGCTCGCGTTTTAACTCGGGGCCGAAAAGTTTTGGTAGTCTAGGATATACAATTCCATTGTATATCCTATTATTAATATTATAAACGTGAAAGTTTGTAATAATGTATGGATGTGAACATGTTTGTTGCTCTTTCACGTAAAAACTACTGAATGGATTTTGATGTTTATAGTAATATAGCTTGCACATCAGAATAACACATAGGCTATAATTTATAAAGATATTTTGCAAATTGGCTAAAATATAACGATAAAAATCGCTTAAGGCAGAAAAAAATTATATAATTAAAATAGAACTTCGTTCCATCCGGGTGTCCCTTGACACCTCTGTTTTTTTTTAATTTAGGCAATACAGGGTGTAAGGGAACCGCTTCCGAAAACAAAGACAGGTAACCTTACTAGTCCTACTTGTAATGATAGGCTAGAAAAAAAATAGATTGGGTGAAAAAAAATTTTTTTTTTTCACCACGCGAGGTCGTTGAACTCTCAAACATATGATCCTAAGTTTTGAATATATTAAGTCTTATCTCATCTGACTATAGTTACGTATTTTTTATCGAGTTATCGTTACATGGCACTGTCCTAATACGATGGAATGTGAAAAAAAACTTACAAATATTTGTGAAAAAAAAATTTTTTTTCATCCTGATCGATTTTTTTTCTAGCCTATCATTACAATTAGGACTAGTAGTGTCCCCTGTCTTTGTTTTCGGGAGCGGTCCACTTCCACCCTGTATATCCTATACTCATACAGGGTATGAGTGGTGATAGTGAATACAGTTCACCACCCCTATCTTGCCCGAGGGTGTCTTAAAAGATGACTAAGGAAAGTAATATAATATCTATACAAGAGAAGTAACCTATTTAACCAATATATATATGCCCTTTATGTGATAATGATGAGGTGATTGGTGAATATAATTCAGTGTCCTGTCTTGCCCGAAGGTGATCGTAAGAGACGACTAAGGGATATAAAACGCATATAACATCTATGTAAGAGAAGGAAAACTGAAAACGAAACCCTATACCAACAAGTCTGATACCTGTGGCATAGTAGGTCAATTTCTCTCTTACTGTGGAGGAGGCTTCACCCCAATAGTGGGACGTATATGGGCCGAGACGATGATTATAAAATAGTATGCATCGGGCACGCTGATTTAGTGCGTAGCATTTTTTTTTTTTTTGCCGCAATTTATTTTTTTTGCCGCAATTCACAAGTACGCCTCCGGTAATTTGTTCGCGCGGAGACCTAACAGTATATAATATCTAAGAATAATCCCCAGTAACCATGATTTATGGTAAGATTGATGAGTTATATTCTTACTCCGTCATAAAATATTTATGATTAATTGTGGTAGGACCACGCTGTGGACTTTCTCGCCGCGGGCCGGTCCGTCCGGGGTAGTACCACACTCTCGCAGAAGATCGACGTCTGAGTAATGGCAATGCGCTATTGTGCTTCGTTCGGTGAGCGAGAGAGCCGGAAGCCCAACTGGGGTGGGTTCGGGGTTTGTATTGGTAGGCAGCGGCATAGCTATATCATTGGCAAAGGTCCATGGGCGGCAGTGGCATTTACCATCGGGTGTGCTGTCTGCTCGTTTGCCAGCATAAGCAATAAAAAAAAATAAGACAGAGAAAAACTAGCCTTCCAAACTCATATATTTTATTATTATTTCAGTTGATGGAAACGGTTCACGAGACTAATTCTTGTACGGTTACTATACAAGACGGAGCTGACGCTGGTCAGACAGTCAAGGTAATTAATTAAATTTATATTTTTCTCAAGGATGGATGAAAGTTTGATAATAAAACACAGCAGTCATGAGGCCTGTCAACAGAAGTGAAAACTTAAACCTATGATATCAAAAGAATAATTCATTATAATTAATACCTAATAATAATCGATGCACTTTCTTCAATTTTCATATTTTAAACACTTTAGCTTTTTATAATATACTAGCAAACCTAACCTGTTGGTTTGTTTGTAAAAGTTGTTATATCGTAGCGCCGTCTGGTGGCGAATTACATCAATGGGGGTACCATATAATCTTCAACCGTGAAAAAATACATATATATATATATATATATATATATATACATACCAATTTTCATAATGATCAGTCAAATAGTTTCTGAGTTTAGCGATATCATATATACAAATATCCTCTTTTATAGATATATATAAAATTCGTTATAAATTGATTGTAACCAATGTTATTTTGATAATAACGCCATCTATTGTTTATGATTACAGCATCTACATTGTCATATAATGCCGCGACGGAAAGGTGACTTCATTGAAAATGATTTAATATATTTGGAATTGGCTAAACATGATCAGTTAGTATATATATTTTGAAGTTAATTATAAATATGTTTAATATCTGCTAAATAGTGGTAGGACCACGCTGGTGACAGTTCTCTGTCTACAGTCGCGGGCCGGTCCGTCCGGGGTAGTACCACACTCTCGCAGAAGATCGACGTCTGAGTAATGGCAATGTAATATTGCGCTTCGTTCGGTGAGCGAGAGAACCGGAAGCCCAACTTAATGGTAGGCAGCGGCCTAGCTATACCCTTATTGCAAAGGTCCACGGGCAGCAGTGACAATTACCATCAGGTGTGCTACTTGCTCGTTTGCCACCAAAAGCAAAAAAAAAAAAAATATATCGTATCCGTGTAGAAACCGAGTAAGAATAGAATTCACCACCCCTTATCTTACCCATGGGTGATCGAAAAAGACGACCAAGGGATATAAAACACATATAACATCTATGCAAGAGAAAAAAAATTTGAAACAAAAACCTATACCAACACGTTTGACCAGCGTGGTATAGTAGGTCATTTTCCTTCTCATTACGGAGGAGGCTCGAGCCCAACAGTGGGACATATATGAGCTGAGATGATGATGATGATTAAAAAAGTAATAGTTATATGCTATTGCAAGCAGTTCTGTGATGGTGGCTATGGATACAAAAGATGCCTAAAAAATTTATATCAACTTGGAACATCTCCATCTAATGGTATCTGGTCAACAATTAAATTCCCAAAGAGAGTGTTTTTTTTTAAATATACCACCCTTTTTTTTTTTTTATTGGTGGACTAAGGATGCGTCTCGCCCCGCCAAATCGGTCCGGGGTGACGGAACGGCGGCGCGTGACCCCATCGACCCACCGTAAAACTCCTCTCTCTTCGCCGTGCGAGCGGACCACCCCTAAATATACCACCCTGCACTAAGGAAATAATCCTTGTATTGCGGGGGACTTTACGAACATACAATGAACGCAGCCAAATTACACCCACGTAAGGCCAAAGTCTTTTCATGTATGTTACCAAAACTTTTGCAATATGTACGATGAAAGTAGAGGACATATGGCCAGGGGCGGCTCTAGCACATGTAGCGCCCGGGTGCAATCAATAAGCTGGCGCCCTCTTGTATCAAAATGCATGAACAAAATGGAATAGGTTGATAGTTACAAGTTCGACTAAACTCCAAACCTCGCTGGAATGCGAATGAATGTTCCATGCTTAGTCTCGTTGTTTCGACACGAAACCAGGTAGACACGATCGGATTATGAAGTTACAGTGAGCATGGTGATAAAGCAACCTACCCAAACCTGTGAAATAACGCACCCGCTACGTTTATAAATGATTAAGGCACTCGCTGCGTACGGTGCTCGCGCTCCGTGCGGAGCGTTACAGTGGAGGCTCTATGTGTCCCGAGCAGCTTTCAATGCCCCCTAATACTCGGCGCCCGGATGTACCGCATCCTCTGCACAATAGTTAAAGTCGCCCAGGCATATCTCTAGCCCAAAAGAAAAGTAACACAACTTGAAAATTCAAAATTATCCAGTTGGTCAAAGTAAGGATTAGATAGATTCCATCTTTTTTTCGTTCTGCCTTTACCCCTAAAGCCTTCAACACTTATATATCACATGTCCATACCATATCAACCTTTCACTCCTTGACTTTTCCGTCAACGACACAACTTTCAAACTTTCTCTTATATACAAAGATGTCTTTTAAAAAAAAAATCGCTTTTTAGGTTTAAATCCGGCCATCCAGGTAAACCACCAAGAACGATCGAAGAAATGGAGACCGAAGCCGCTTTATTGAAGAAAGAAATTAATAAAATACTTGGTTTAATTAAATAGAAGTACAAGTGTTATCATATAGTGTTGTAAAGATATCGATTTTATTATCGAGAAAAACTATCGATTGTATTGGTAGTAACGATATTATCGATATTTTATAAAGTGATCAATGGGTTCTGTAATAATAATACTTAAGTTCTATCAAGGTCCACTATTACTGTGGTTCATGTTTTTCCAGTGTGGTGATGGAGTAAGAATACAATTCACTACACCCTATTTTCCCCGTAGGTGTCGTAAAAGACTACTAAAAAATAATATGCATACTATATCTATGCAAGAGAAGGAAAGCTCGATATAAAGACTTATACTAACACCTCTGATTAGAGTAGTATACTAGGCCAATTGCCCTCCTATTATGGACAAAGCTAGAGCCCAGCAGTGGGATGTATATGACTTGAAATGATGATGATGATGAAGGTCCATTGTCAGGTATAAGCTTTATAAAGGATGACAATCGTCACGCTTATCACGAGGGTTGGCGAACACACTGTTGATGAGTTTGCCGAGGTAGTGCTGCTGGCCATTTCTCTGGTGAACCCCAAGTCGATTTTCACGGCTCCCATGGTTAGTGACTGTATAAAGATTAGAATGTGGTTTTTATTTTTAACCCATCATCATACAAACGAAACAAGAATATTATCGATATTAGCAATTTCATCGATATTTTTAGGGTTGTAACGAGGTAAATTAATTAAGGTAGTAATCGTCAATTTTAAACAGTCGGCTTTTATATACTAATATTATTTATTATTCCTGAGAAGTGTTTTTTTATGTTTATTAAAATTTCAGCCATATTAAATTTCCTTGGTAATAATAATTGAAAAATAACATTTAGATAAATTAAACACCGCCATCTATTGGTTAATCCTAATAAACTTTGGCTTTTTCACAAAATTAACTTGCGTAGTAATTTTTAATTGAGCAAATAGTAAAATTAATGTATAAAAATGTTTTTATAACTATGCGAAGTATTCGCATGACTTTTCCAATAGATTTTTAGTAGACATAACTAACGTGACCATTTATTATTTGATTCAAAACGGGACATTTTAAAAATATACTCGAAGTGTTAGTTGTGAAATATACTCGAAGTGAAGTAGTAGTTGCTGTGTGGTAGCGGCTACGAATACTACCAATCCTTACTTTGCTCGTGGATGTCGTAAAAGACGACTAAGAGCCTTATTTCGATCTGGGCCAACACCACCTGATGCCCTTTGGTCAACAATTACATTCCCAAGGAGGGTTGACGTCAGGCAGGCGGTCGGTCATAAAACTATTGCCAATAACTCTTGCATTATGTAGGAAGAGGAGTACATATTGCGTCGACCCCAAGTAATTGGGATAAGAGCAGGAGAATGATGATGAATGATGACTCGAAGTGTTAGTTGTATTTTATTTATCAGAGGAACAAATTTGTTTTAAAATAGCTAGTGAACATTTTAAGTAAGAATCAAGCATTTGACATGATTTTTATATTCCCCTTAATTATCAACATGGTCTTGAGAACTGAAATTTATAACTCGTATGTCCACAATTTGTTCCTTATAGAAAATACTCTTAAGGAAACAAATAGTGAGAAATGAGAGAACGAAAAATCTGTCAAACAAATTAGTCAACGTACGCTCTCGTACACCACTAGCGTCTGACCGCTCGAGGTCTCAAATTTTTGCGCAATTTCTAAAAACGGGACAATTTCGCATCCCAAAGTTCATTTCGGGGACACCGGGACGCGTTATTATAAAAAGGGACAGTCCCGTTCAAAACGGGACGTATGGTCATATTAGACATTACCCATTTATTATCAAAGCTGATTAAGATTAGAATATTTTCAATGGCGTAGTTATAGAAGTTCGTAACGGCCACACAAGAAGATTGGGTTTACATCACCATTCTGCTTTTATCCCAATCACTTAAGTCTACGCAATATGTACTCGTACATAGTACATATTGTAAAAGTTATTGGCAATAGTTTTATGACCGGCCGCCTGCCAGACGTCAACCCTCCTTGGGAATGTAATTGTTGACCAAACGGCACCACATGCAGTGGGTCGATGTAGAACTCTTAGTCGTCTTATACGACATACACGAGCAATGTAAGGGTTTGTAGTATTCGTAGCCAATCACAAAGCAATGTTAATAAAATTGTTAAATATTGTAAATTTATTTTATTAAAATCGTTGTATATACATGTTTTATTGTTTTTTATTTATTAGTATTTCGCAAAAAGCCGTAGGACAAAACCCCATAATGCAGTAGGCGCCATCTACTGGCGTATCTTACTGTGTTTTGTTTATTACCAAAATTCAAAATACTGCACAGATGGCGTAGTGGTTAAGCTACCGACCTTACTTACAAGTGTCCTGGGTTCGATTGAAATGACTCCGGCCGCTCCCGCTCCTAGCGCGGCCCGATCGCCCGGCGCAAGCCAGGAGGTAATGATGGACACGGCCAATTAATGGCTGCCCAGTCCACTCACCTCCTGCAGGCCAACACCAACCACTCCGCCGGTGCGCAGGATCTCCTCCTGCAATCCATGGCGACCACTCCGGTCGATCGGTGCAGCCGTAGTCGCGGAACCGTACTGTGTGCCTGATCGCCCCAATTGGGTGGTCAGCCGTAACGGAACCGCGGCAATCGTCACCTCCACGCAGCGGCACTTCCCGTCCTTATCCCTCTTGGATAGGGGCGAGGAATTTGTCGCTGCGGATTGGGGAGGGGTCACGCTCTACAGTGTATACCTCTCCCCTAATAGGAGAATGGACGATTTCGGGGCCTCCCTCACCACCTTGGAGGCTTCGATACGGCGACTGGCACCGGGTCTCGTCCTGGTCCTGGGGGACTTCAACGCCAAATCCACGGCGTGGGGGTCCCCGATGACGGACGATCGCGGGCGGGCGATCGTGGAGTGGGCGGCGTCACTGGGCCTCTGTGTCCTAAACAGAGGCTCAGTGAACACGTGTGTGCGACAGCAGGGTGGGTCGATAGTGGACTTGTCGTTCGCTAGCCCTGCTGTCGCACCCCGAGTGAGGAACTGGCGTGTCCTGGAGGAGGCGGGGACCCTGTCGGATCACCGTTACATCCGGATGGAGGTCTCCCCTCTCCGGGACCCCAGCAGGGGTCACAGGGCGGACCGAGCTCCCGCATTTCCGCGGTGGGCTGTGGGGATGGGGACCTACTGGCGGAGGCGGCCATCGTGAACACGTGGCTGTCCTCACCACCCCCAGCGGACGGAGTGGACGTTGAGGCTGTCCGCATCCGCAGTGCGTTAACGCAGGTCTGCGATGCGGCCATGCCCAGGGTGCGGCGTCTACCTCCGAGGCAGGGGGTCTACTGGTGGTCCCCAAGACTGGCGGACCTTCGTGCGGCGTGCATTAGTGCCCGAAGGTCCTACACCCGCAGTCGGCGGCGTCGCCGCGATGTTGAGCGGGAGGGCCAGCTGTACGAGGCGTACCGCAGAGCGCGTACCGCCTTTCGGCTGGCCATCCGGTCCGCCAAGGACGCGAGTTGGCAGGAGATGCTGGACGGTCTCGACCGTGACCCCTGGGGTCGCCCGTATCGCGCGTCGCTGAATAAGCTTCGCGCACAGCCCCCCCCCCCTCACCGAGACCCTCCAGCCCGACCTCCTTCGTAGAGTGGTCGAGGAGCTGTTCCCGCGGCAGTCGGAGCACACGCCCCCGGTCATGGCTTCGCCAGATCACAACCGGGAGGCCGTCGAGAGTGTTCCACCCGTGACGGAGTCGGAAGTGGGGGCAGCCGTGGCGAAGATTCGTTCCGCCACCACGGCCCCCGGCCCGGACGGAGTCCCAGTCCGGGTGTTGACGTTGCTCCTCGAGCATCTCGAACCTCGCCTCAGGCGACTGTTCAACGCCTGTCTGACGTCTGGACAGTTCCCTGAGTGCTGGAAGGAAGGGAGGTTGGTTCTCCTGCCAAAGCCGGGACGGCCCCCGGATTCGCCGTCGGCCTACAGGCCCATTGTGCTTCTGGACGATGTGGGTAAGCTGCTGGAGCGTGTCCTTGCTGCCCGCATCGTCCAGCACCTGGAGGAGGTGGGGCCCGATCTGTCGGACGCTCAATTTGGGTTTCGGAGGGGGCGTTCGACCATCGGGGCCCTGCTACGCCTGAGGCAGACGGCCGCGGAGGCTGTCGCCGGCAAAGGAGTGCTGTTGGCGGTGTCGTTGGATATCGCCAACGCCTTCAATAGTCTGCCATTCAGCTGCATCAGGGAGGCGCTCCGGTTCCATGGAGTGCCCCTGTACCTCAGGCGGCTGGTGGCAGACTATTTGGAGGGGCGCAGTGTTCTCTACGCGAGCCCCGCAGGGGACATTGTGCGGACGCCCATGTCGTGCGGTGTTCCGCAGGGTTCGGTTCTGGGGCCGACTCTGTGGGACATCGGTTACGACTGGGCGTTGAGAGGGAGTCTCCCCCCCGGGCTGAGCGTTATATGCTATGCTGACGACACGCTCGTCACAGCCCGGGGCAGGACACTCGAAGAGGCGGCGAGCCTGGCCACTCTCGGCACCGAGGAGATGGTCAGGCGTATTGAGGCGCTGGGGCTCAGGGTGGCCCTAAACAAGACGGAGGCTCTACTATTCCATGGGCCCCGTGTGAGGCTGCCCATCGGCGCCTCGTTAGTCGTCAACTCCATCCACATCAGTATCCAGGCCCATATGAGGTACTTGGGTCTGGTGCTCGACGGGCGATGGTGGTTCCGGGAGCATTTTCGTCAAATTGCTCCCCGGCTGGTCGGCGCGGCGTCCGCCCTTTCTCGGCTCATGCCGAACGTGGGCGGACCCAGTTTCGAGGGCCGACGGCTGTATGCGGGGGTGATCCGCTCAATGGCCATGTACGGCGCACCTGTGTGGGCGAGGGCTCTGATCGCCCAGCTCAGGGCGGTGCTGTGGAGGCCACAGCGAGCCATGGCGGTCGGAGCCATTCGCGGGTACCGCACGGTGTCTACCGAGGCGGCATGCCTATTGGCCGGGACACCCCCGTGGGACCTAGAGGCGGAGATGCTCTCCGACCTCTACCGGCGGGTTACCTCAATGCGCGAAGAGGGTGGCTCCCCATCGTTCAACGAGATAGCCACCTGGCGCGAGGACGCCCGCCGAGAAGTCATCGCCCGTTGGGCTACGCGGCTGGAGAGGCCTAGACACGGTGTTTTTACCGTTGAGGCCCTCCGGCCCGTACTGATGGAGTGGATGGAGCGGCGGCACGGAGTTCTCTCTTTCCGGTTGGTGCAGGTCTTGTCGGGGCATGGTTGCTTCGGCAAGTACCTGCACACGGTCGTGCGGAGGGAGTGGACTCCGTCCTGCCACCATTGCAGTAGCGACGAGGACACGGCGCAACATACGCTCGAGGTATGTTCGGGCTGGGACGGGCAGCGCCGTGACCTCGTCGCTGTCATCGGTACCGACCTGACGCTGCCGGCTGTTGCGCGAGCGATGGTCGACAGCGTCAGGAATTGGGACGTGGTCGCCGCCTTCTGCGAGGCTGTCATCTCGCAGAAGGAGGCGGCGGAACGGGCCCGGGAGGATTCCCGTGACCCGGGCCGCCGCCCGCGGCCGGGGCGGCGCAGGCGCCAGTACCTGCGCCTGATGCCGCCCTAACCGAGGCTTCGGGTGATTGGACCGGGGAATTGTCCGGTCACCTGACGTGAGGCCACCGCGTGAGGACGACGCCTCGACGGCGAAAGCTGACGGGGCGTCGACAGGAGAGGAGCCCGAGAGGCCATACCGCTGAGCGGGCCACCGAAGACAAAGATCGGGTACCAGTGGCCCGCTCGCACGGCGAAGAAGAGGTGCTTGCAGGGTGGGTCAATGGGGTTGCGCGCCGCCTCTTCCGTCGCCCCGGACCGATTTGGCGGGGTGCGACGTCCATAGCCCACCGCAAAAAAAAAAAAAAAAAAGGGTTCGATTGAAATGGGGTGTTGTGAAAAGCGGCGTGTAGTGCGACTTTGACTTACAGTAGCCAGGCAACGAACGAAGTTTAAAGTAGGCGATCTGTATAAAGACCTTTTTGCGGAGTATAAAAAAGCAAAAAACCGAGAATAGAATGAGCTGTGGGCTACTTCTTTGTAGGTACTAAAAAGTCACGTGATGTTGGTGGGGCAGGGTGGGGGGTTATAGTCTTAAACCTCACCACAAATCACCAAGGATGGGTATAAAATGCTAAAACAAAGATCACGTGATCAATAGACGTCCCTTTACGTTGATTTTATATTCAATTTATATCACCTTAGGCTTAGGTGTTATTTTAATTTTTATATAACATCAATTATAATGAAAGATAAATTTGTAATAAAATTATTTTACGGATTCTATCGCGTTTGTATTTGATTTTCCTCTCGTGATCATGAGCGCTGTAAAGTGTTCGAAACGTTGGTAAATTAAAAATCAAATACAAACGCGATAGAATCCGTAAAAACTAATTTTATTTCAAATGTGTAAAGTGTATGTACTTGCGTAAACATCAGAAATTTTTATGAGAAAAATAATTAACGTTAATATTATGTGTCTCTTATGTTGCCTTAGTTGTCACCTAAATTACAGAGTTGTTGGTGAAAATGAGCATAAGACTTACAAAGATTATGACTAAAAAACATATCAACCAGACTGGTATAATATAGGGGTCATTGGCGACCGCAATTATTGTAATAAGTATTCTCTTCGTAGTAGCTTATCAACCTTCCTTGAAAAATTTGTCACCATACGAACCGTATAACTTATAAAATAAAAATAACATTAAATGAAATATTATAACTGCGTATGGCCCAGATTTCTGATTGGTACAGAAGGAATGAAGATCGAGTCGTCGATAGGTGGTGCGACATGAAACATGCCTCCATCTTATTGCGAGTTACCCTAAACCTCAGTGCCTTGATTTGCCTCATCATTTCAGTGTGAAGAGTATATCGCTGCTTCAAGCCGGCCTCAGTCTGTAATCAGAGTATTGTCGTTATAATAAATTGAGCCTTGGCCGGGAGAGAAATTTCCTTTCAACGCCCAGTCATAGCCAATCTACCAAAGGGTTCCGAGACCGAATCCTGTGGTGTCATAAGACATGGCCGTTCGCTCATCAAGGTACACATTTTATTTCATACCTACTCGCTCTCTTCCGTCGTCGTTATGAATGCGATCGATCAGCCTAACTCCACAGATTTTCCGTAGAGATCGCATTTCGACCTTATTAATTTTACTTTCATGCTCTTTTCTGCATACCCAACTATCGCTTCTATATAGTAATGTTGGGATAAACACTGCGTTATGTATTGCTACACCTGCCTTGTGGCTGAGGTGGTAGCTACCGAGAAGTTGCCTCAACGCTCCGTTCACTCTATTTTCCGCATTCACTCTTCGCTCTATATCAGTGGTGTATGTCCTTTATTCGACAGCAAATCTAATTTTCAATGGATCCCGACTGTTCAGTTGTCATGTTCTATTATTAAAATATATTTCATTTTCTGCAATAGTATTTATTCCATAATATATTATTCCATAATATATTATCTGATGCCCAATTGTGGGAATGTATATATACGACTTAAATACAAAATACATAATATCACAAACTCTGAATTATTTAATAAAATTTATGGAATTCTAGACCACCGGACATCTAAGTGCTTGTTTTTTTCTTTTCAGTTTTTTTTATTATGTACGTAGTTTTGGTGACTTTTTACGCAGTCGGGTTTTTGATTTTTTTAATCATTTTTTTATTTTACACTTTTTAGTTATAAATGCCTAGGTAGCTATAGTTATCTTATTTTTAATAAGTAGGTAAGTACCTAACTATATATAGTTTTTCGACTGAAGTTGAGTACTAAATCGTTAGAAATTGGAGATGGGCGACTGCGTCAGACATTAGATACTTTAGGTAGGACTACCTATGTTATACTGGACAATATACCTACTAGATACTTCAGTATATGTTCATCCACATCCAGTTATATGAATTTTTCGTCTTTTCATCGTAAATTTCTACTGTCTAAAAAACCTATATGTGAGAAAGGTTGTTACGAAACTTTAAATCGATATAGATCCTAAACGGCCAGTCAAATCGGAAAATGTTGAGAGAAAACTAAAAATAATTTTCAAATACCTATTTAACGATACCCCACTCGATATAGTTTGTTGACTTTAATTTTTTTAATTTTCACAATATGGCGTCCAGCCCATATTGAATTTTCAATAACGTCATATCTTTAGTGACACTCGCCTGATTAAGAGGAATCGATTGACGTGCGAATCATAAAAATCGGCCCAGGCGTTTGGTATATATAGTGCTTCAAAGGAACAGACAAACATACATATATACATACATAGACGTTAAACACAATACCACTCCTTTGCAGTCGGGTAAAAAGCGAGTTGATGTAATATTTTTTATAATAAATAAAAACTTATATAAGTTTAATGAGAAACAAAAATGGGAATAGATATTATTAAATTTCATTAGATATGAAATTAATTCTATGAATTTCAATAAATATAGAATTTATAAAAACTTATTACATTTTTAATAACGGCACTTACATTGTTACTAGTTACTTACGTAACTCTGAATTAAAAATGTAATGTTGGAATTTCATTACATTTTAATTAAGACTACGCGTGAATGTGAGCAAAACCAAAATAATGGTCTTTGAAAGAGATGAAGCCAGAACAGATGTAAGAGTAACAATAGGTAATGATGTACTAGAGCAAGTGGATGAATTTGTATATCTTGGATGTGGATTTAGCCGAGATGGACGGTACACCACTGATATAGAGCGAAGAGTGAATGCGGGAAATAGAGTGAACGGAGCGTTGGGGCAACTTCTCGGCAGCCACCACCGCAGCCAGAAGGCACGTGTAGCAATACATAACGCAGTGCTTGTCCCAACATTACTGTATGGAAGCGAGAGTTGGGTATGCAGAAAAGAGTATGAAAGTAAAATTAATGCGGTCGAAATGCGATCTCTTCGGAAAATCTGTGGAGTTAGGCTGACCGACCGCATTCGTAACGACGACGTAAGAGAGCGAGTAGGTATGAAAGAGAGTATTGGTGTAAAGATGCGAAAGGGAATGCTCCGATGGTTCGGACATGTGGAAAGAATGCCGAACGAACGTCTGGTTAAGAAGATATACAATGCGAAAGTGGAAGGATGTAGGTACCGAGGGAGACCGAGACTAACTTACCTAGACCAGATCGGTCAGGTACTGAAGGAAGGTGGAGTCAAGAGTCTCCGAAACCGGCGAGCGTGTATGAAGAGAATTATGAATGTTGAGGAAGCGAGTGAAGTATGCAGAGATAGAGTTCTCTGGCACTCTGTTCTCTCTGCCTACCCTGCAAGGGATATGGCGTGATGATATGTATGTATGTATGTATGTTTAATTAAGACCTAGCTCTCCCTGCACGGACCTGTGATAAATATTTTACCACTTTCTGTCTGTCTAGCTCTTTTAGCAGAAAGAGGTAAAAAAAAGTGTGTGTGAACTTATGTACACGCCTTAGAAGTTATACTTCTTTGGCGTAACAAGTTAAAAATCTTTTCAAATTTTTTATCTTTCGCTTTATTCTACGTTTGTAGAAAAAACGACACTGTTCGGTACCAAACATTTTTATTAGAGTTTAATTAATAACATGTAGGGTAGTTCATAATTCTTGGGATCGCGGTTGTCTCGGAGCCGGCCAAAACTTGCGTTGGAAGTACCGGTCGCGTATGCATATATTTTTGTAGTTGCTACGCCTTTTGTTCACTAAAGCCGTGGAATCTTGGTATTATCTTCTCGCGCGCCACCTTTTGTTTTGTGTGCCGTTAATGTACGCGAATTGATTAGAACTACATATTTGTGAACATTTATAATAAGTCGTGTATGCAAGTAGCAAGCCCGAAGCCCTGAGTTGGACGAGGCCGCTGTCGTCGCCGCGCCTTTGGATACAAAGCTAAGTGACCCCTCAGTTAGGTTCTATTTGTCTGGCCAGACCGAACGCTGAGTTAGGTTACGTTATAGCTATCTCCGCGGTACCTACTTGTAAGTTTTACAATTATCGGTTTTTGTACTATGATATTTAACAGAACTTTAAATAGCCTTGTGTAATCGCAAGCCATTGTTATTACCCATTTTGTTACCCTCACTGACCTGGTGTTCCCTTCCACTGCGCATCCTAGGTCAGTGGGGGACGGTAGTGAACATATTTGCTGGTAGCAGAGCGTGGTTCTATTGTATCTAGTAATTTAGTTTGGTATTGATATCTACAACTGCCCGTGTTGAAAAAAAATATCGTTATTTTAATTGCTTGAATTTTACGTATTACGGCCCAGTTTAATAAAAAGTCTGGTGTTGTATAAAGACACACAGAATAAATATTTGTGTGATTAATCATTTGTGTACCTATTGGTTATTAAAAATATAATAAAAATTAGTTCCCTGCAAAATTTGAAATTTGTAGTCGTTTTTGCTTATCATTGTTTACCTGCTAAATATGCCACAGAGTAACAAGATAATTTTCATCGTACACCGTGCCACAGAGTAGTGCAGTCTTGTGATTGAATGAATGAATTGAACTACCATAGACAATTATTTTTAATATTATTTATGTGTTTTGTTTATGGTACTTATAGAGTAACTTAACCGGTACGTTTCGTTTTGCGCAAAGTTTTAAAGTTGAAAGTCGAATATTAAAATAGTATAAACATTGTTCAATTTTGTAATTTGTATATTTTTGTTTCAATTGATTGATTTATTATTTTGTTGAAATTATATTATATTATTTTTTGGTTTATTATTATTTTGTTTATATTAATTTTATTTTGATTATTATGGCTGCTTTTGCTAGCGCCAAGGACTCGGCAGGTAAGCTGCGCTCTGAGTTGAGATGGTTCTCGACTGCAACCGCCTTGGTTGATAGGCCTGATCGAAATGAGTCTCTCCTGGATAGGTACAGCAAATTGGATACGCGCTTACAATTTGTTGATGATGTGTACCGTAACTTCAACACAAAAATTCTAGATATTTGTGATGAAGATTACCCACAGACGTATCGTGACTTGGTACAAGCGGATTATGACCAGATTATGGATTATGCTGATCGAATCTCACAGCGTGCTAGGGAAATTTCGGCGCTGAAAAGGGGTGAGTCTCCCGCGTCTAGGGATGTGAAACCTTCTACTTCGGGCTTATTGAGTAAACTGCCCACTTTGGACCTGCCGCGTTTTGATGGTCGTTTGGACCAATGGCTAGGTTTCATAAATTTGTTTGAGAGCCTAGTCCACGCGCGTTCTGATTTAGGTTCCGCTCAGAAATTGGCCTACCTGTTCTCCGTGTTGGAAGGTGAGGCGAGAGGGTTAGTTCAGCACCTGGAGATCAATGATGGAAACTACCTAGTGGCACGTAACCTTCTCATGAAGCGTTACCAAAATAAGCGTTGCCTGGCAGACACACACATTGGGCAGCTCTTGGGTCTGCCAGTGGTATCTAGGGTCTCGGCTTTAAGGTCCGACTTATTGAACCCATTGATGATTGCGATCAACGCACTAGAAAGGTTAGACCTTCCAGTGAGCACTTGGTCATATATGCTGGTGCACATTGTTTTGAAGAAGCTTCCTGCGGAACTTAGGGCTCGTTTCGAGCAAAAATATGGAGGTGATGATGCAACTCACTTGCCTGCTTTTGATGACCTCAAGAAATTTTTGGAAGATGAGTGCCGGATGGTAGACATGACGGTCGTTGACAGGTCATCTAGTCTACAGTTTCCGCGGTCATCGGCTCCGACCCGTAATCACGCCTTTGGAAGGTCAGAGGTTCGCCGCCCACCACGTTTTGCTGCTATACAGTCGCGACCTGAGTGCACCTATTGCAAGTCCCCGAGTCATAAAGTCGCCAGTTGCTCAGACTTCACTGCGCTGCACGTTGCCTCACGTAGGCGTTTGGCTAAGGCTCGAGGTTGGTGCTTCTCTTGTTTGGGAAACCATTTCCAGCGCGATTGCCCTAATCCGCGCCCTTGTACGTGCTGCGGAGGCCAGCATTTGAAACTTCTTTGTGCGAATAATAATGGGATTGGTCGTGAACTTGACCGTCAAGGCTCACCTACGGGTAGTTATGAGCGAAGGCACCGGTATGAAAACCGCAGTTTGAGACCTAGTCGCTCACCCCCGCGCGTCGTAGATTCTGTCGCAGTAAGGCGCCCACAAGGCCAACGCTCGCCGTCATCGGAAGCTCGTGGTAAGAGTGATAACCGCGATTCGCGCCCGTATCGTCACGGGCGGGTACCTACCATTGATGACGCTTCACGTGAACGCGAGAATCACCCGCTACCTAGGCGACATTAGGAACACGGCGCCTGCCCCCGTTATGCACCACCCCCGTTTGAAACCGTACTCCTACCCACTGCTTCTGTAAGGGTCTGGGGACGGACAGGTGCCTCTGTTGTGGTCCGGGCAATTCTGGACACAGGCTCTCAGGGGTGTATAGCGTCTTCTTGGTTAGTGGGGCAGGTACGCCTAGATATGCGTGATTTTCCTCACGTCACTAGAGGTGTTGGCAACGCGGTTGTGGCCAATGTTGAAGGCCAAGTTTTATGTGCGTTCTCTCCTGCACTCTCGTCAAGCCCGTTGTTTGAGTGTTCAGCCATTGTTATGAATAATATTTTGGGCACCCATCCGGAGAAACAGTTGTCTCCGTATGCTATTGGTTTAGCGTCGGGTTTGGACTTGGCAGACCCCAAATTTGATAAACCTGGATCGGTCGATTTGTTGCTAGGCGCCGATGTCCTGGGTAGCATATTCTTGGGTAGCATTCGGGTCTTGCAACCAGGTGGCATGGTAGCCATCCCGACCATATTTGGCTCTGCACTGATGGGACCAGTCCTCATGGATACTCGTCTTGACATTGGCTTGATGGTAGGCTCTGCTCTCTCTGATGCGGTTCAGAGGTTTTGGGAAGTGGAGGAACCACCACAAGCTCCGCACACTGATCCGGAGCATGAGGAGTGCGAATTGTTTTATCGAAAAAATACGAGTCGTCTACGTTCTGGTCAGATTATGACTCGATTGCCGTTTCTCGCCGTACGGCCACCACTTGGCATCTCGCGGCCTGCTGCTGAGAAACGATTGTTGGCTATGGAGCGCCGAATGGCTCGTGATGCTCTTCTGAAGGAGAAATACATTGATTTTATGCGTGAATATGAGGAGTTGGGACACATGTCTGTATCGAAATTAGATTGGCGAACAATAGATCACTTCTTTCTGCCGCATCATGCTGTAATTAAGGCATCAAATGGTAAATTGCGTACAGTATTCGATGGTTCTGCACAAACTTCAACGCGTGTATCGTTGAACAATTGTTTGCATGCTGGTCCTAAACTGATCAAGGATCTCTGTGACGTCATCACTCGATTTCGTCGACATCAGATCGTATTTGTGGCCGACATAAAGATGATGTTCAGGCAGACGGTTATTCACCCGGATGACCGTCGGTATCAGCTGATTCTATGGCGTGAAAGCCCCCAGGATCCCATGGTTGTTTATGAGCTCAATACAAACACTTACGGGTTAAAGTCAAGCCCCTATTTAGCTATACGGTCTTTGTGGGAGCTCGCGGACCTGGAGCGCTTAAAGTTTCCTCGCGCAGCCGCAATTTTGAAAGAGGATTTATATGTCGATGACATTTGTACTGGTGCACCCTCTGAGAAAGAGGCCATCCTTTTAAGGGATGAATTGGTAGGCATCTTAGCCTCCGCAGGTTATGAGTTACGGAAGTGGATATCCAACTCACCTGCGCTTTTGAATGGGCTTCCGGATGAACATCAACAGGATCCGCATCTGTTTGAGAATATTGAGAACCCTGCTATGATGACTGTTCTCGGCATTCAGTATAAACCAGTCTCAGACATATTCACTTACAATGTCGACTTAGAGTTGCCACGAAATTGGACTAAGCGTTTGGTGCTTTCTACAGTTGCAAGGACATTTGATCCAAATGGTTGGATATGTCCCGTCATATTTTGGGCTAAATGCTTTTTACAAAGGCTTTGGATGGCAGGACTAGGCTGGGACGAACCTCTTCGGGGAGCTTTGGCGGAAGACTGGATCAAATTTGTGTCTTCACTTCCTGCGATCAATGAGGTATCGATCCCTCGTTCTATGCTTCCTCCAGGAAAGTACCAGGCAACTCTGCATGGTTTCTCGGACGCCTCTGAACGGGGTTACGCCGCTTGTGTATTTTTGCGTACTGTGGGTTCTCACAGCCAGGTGAAGATCTCATTGGTCATGGCGAAGAGCAAGGTGGCACCCCTACGGACTGCTTTGACAATCCCTAAACTTGAATTGTCAGGGGCCACTCTTCTTGTGCGTCTTCTTAATCACGTGTCGAATTTGTTGCGTCATACTGTGAACATTAGCACCACCTACGCATGGACTGACAGCCAAATTGTTTTGTGCTGGTTAAGGGCTTCAGTTCACACCTTAGAGGTATTTGTAGCGAATCGAGTCTCCCAAATTCAGAAATCTGAGACTCCCTTGATTTGGAGGCATGTGTCTGGTGAGCTCAACCCAGCTGATTGTGCATCACGGGGTTGTACAGCCCCCAGCTTGGTGAAGCACTCCCTTTGGTGGGGGCCGGAATGGTTATTACGCTCAGAGTCTGAATGGCCACTGACGCCGGTATTGGACATAGGCCCATTACCTGGATTGCGATTGCTTGCTGTTGAGAGGCGCGATTGTGAATTTGATCCCAATGTCTTGTTGAATCGGTATAGCTCCCTCGATAAATTAGTAAGTGTAACAGCTTGGATTAAGCGCTTCTATTACAATTGTAAGCACTCACAGAACAAAAAATTAGAGGCTTTTCTATCACCACAAGAGCGACAGGAGGCTTTTTTCCATTGGATACATGTGGTACAGAATACACATTTTGAAAGGGAAATTGAAATTTTGAAAGCTGGTAAGGCTAAACTAACAGGAACCTTGCGTATGTTGAGCCCCTTTTTGGACGACACGGGTGTCTTACGTGTTGGAGGTCGCCTCAGAAACTCTGGTCTGCCATACGGTAGTCGGCACCCTATATTGCTACCCAAGCAAGGTCATTTGGTGCAATTGTTGGTGACGGACCGTCACATAAAAAATTCTCACGCTGGCTGTAACGCCTTATTAGCCATATTGCAGCGAGAATTTTGGATTTTGTCTGCTCGAAGAACGATTCGCAGTGTGGTATTTCGTTGCATGCCGTGTTACAGGCTTAAGGCCAGTACCATGCAACCTTTGATGGGTGACCTCCCTTCTGATCGTGTCAGAGAATCGAGGCCGTTCGCCGGTGTAGGCACCGACTTTGCAGGTCCTTTTTTAGTTAAGACCTCAACCCTGCGAAATAGTAAAACGGTCAAAGCCTATTTGTGTGTCTTCGTATGTCTGTCGACCAAGGCGGTACACCTTGAATTAGTGTCATCCCTCTCCACCGAGGCATTTGTTGCGACACTCGATAGATTTGTTTCAAGGAGAGGACTGCCTTCTTTGATACGTTCGGACTGTGGCACGAATTTTAAAGGAACTAATAATTATTTGAAAGATGTACATGAATTTTTAGCCAGCAATCACACAAATATTGGTAATAAACTAGCCAGTCGTAGTATAACATGGAAATTTAGTCCGGCAGCGTGCCCACATTGGGGCGGTATTTTTGAAGCCGCAGTTAAGATCGCTAAAACACACTTGCGACGAGTTATTGGTGAGTCCGTACTCACATTTGAAGAACTCGCAACTGTGTTTTGTAAGATTGAGGCCGTAATGAACTCGCGTCCGTTGTGTCCGATCTCTTCAGACCCGAATGACTTGGAGGTTCTCACACCGGGTCATTTTTTGATCGGTCAGCCACTTAATGCTTTGCCTGAGTACCCCTTTGTTGATGTGAGACCAAGTCGTCTCTCGCGGTTTGAGTTGGTCCAACAGCTTACTCAAAGCTTTTGGAAGCGTTGGAGCTTAGAATATCTTCATATTCTCCAGCAGCGTGTTAAGTGGACTGACAAGACGAATCCACCTCGTGTTGGTGACCTCGTTTTGGTAAAAGATACCAATTTGCCGCCACTGTGCTGGCGTAGAGGGCGAATTTTAAATTTAGTATATGGCGCAGATGGTGTGCCCCGTTTTGCTGAGGTTCAGGTGGACGGTTCGGTACTGAAGAGAGCGGTAGCAACATTGTCCCGTTTACCAATTGATTAGCGGCCAGGTAGACCTGTCCGAGGCGGGTAGATGTTCGGTACCAAACATTTTTATTAGAGTTTAATTAATAACATGTAGGGTAGTTCATAATTCTTGGGATCGCGGTTGGCTCGGAGCCGGCCAAAACTTGCGTTGGAAGTACCGGTCGCGTATGCATATATTTTTGTAGTTGCTACGCCTTTTGTTCACTAAAGCCGTGGAATCTTGGTATTATGATCTCGCGCGCCACCTTTTGTTTTGTGTGCCGTTAATGTACGCGAATTGATTAGAACTACATATTTGTGAACATTTATAATAAGTCGTGTATGCAAGTAGCAAGCCCGAAGCCCTGAGTTGGACGAGGCCGCTGTCGTCGCCGCGCCTTTGGATACAAAGCTAAGTGACCCCTCAGTTAGGTTCTATTTGTCTGGCCAGACCGAACGCTGAGTTAGGTTACGTTATAGCTATCTCCGCGGTACCTACTTGTAAGTTTTACAATTATCGGTTTTTGTACTATGATATTTAACAGAACTTTAAATAGCCTTGTGTAATCGCAAGCCATTGTTATTACCCATTTTGTTACCCTCACTGACCTGGTGTTCCCTTCCACTGCGCATCCTAGGTCAGTGGGGGACGGTAGTGAACAGACACTAACAATAGAAAAAAAGTATTTAATACATTTTATTATAACGCATTATCTAGTTATATAAAGTTTATTTAAATATAAAAAAAAAAAAATATTGACTACAGCTAACTTCAGGGTGTCGGTCTTTTGTGACGGTGGTTTTTTTTTTCGAATTAGCCGTAATGCTAATAATTCTGTTATCGCCACACATTGAAGGCGGGTTGGCAATCGACTAATTGGTTTTATGAGTATCTTATTAGAGAACTGGTGCCAATTTCTCTGGTTATCCTATGACCGGTTCTTAGGACTCTTAAGGGAAGGCAAGGGAGTGGCAACACTTTGTATAAATTACTAGATGGAGAGCGTTAGTGTGGTATCTTAGAGCAATTTATAAATCTTTGTGATTAAAACTCGAATGTAGTAAAAGACGGCATTAATAAAATATGAAGATTCAAATTTTATTATAAGATTTGTCATTTTATGGTGTAGAGAAAAGCCTCCATATGATGATTTAAGAATAAAATGTGTCTTCATACTTATTCGGTAGGTGTAAAAACCTATAAAGGCAGCTCTACTGTGCAAATCATAACGCCAGGCGCAAGCGGTAACTCGTATGTTGTCTGGCGATTATTCCTCTTCATGGGAAGGCCTGTGTATAGTTAAGGATGAATGAATGAACACAGAATATGTTTTTTTTCGTTTATATATATTTTTTTGTAATTCCATCTCATTCACTCACCACTGCTACTAGAAGGAAGCTTCCTAGGGAAGATAGGTGGTAGTGAATTATATTCCTATTTTCTCACCAAAAATAAAAATATACTCAAGCAAAAATATAAGAATCGTTCAAAATGTTGTTAGCGCTACACTAAATTGAGTTTGAATGGTCGAGTTATCGTCACTATTCGATTACTGACGACCCTATATCACTAGTGATGGATTACGTTAAAATATCCGCTTTAGGTAGTACGTATCCGCAAAATTCTGTCTACTGATTGTAGGTATTCGTATCCGCCGTGTCGTGTTGTACTGAGAATTCAAAATGTCTTTATCCTTTTTTTTTTTTTTTTTTTTGCGGTGGGCTATGGACGTCGCACCCCGCCAAATCGGTCCGGGGTGACGGAAGAAGCGGCGTGCAACCCCATTGACCCACCCTGCAAGCACCTCTTCTTCGCCGTACGAGCGGGTCACCGGTACCCGATCTTTGTCTTCGGGTGGCCCGCTCGGCGGTATGCCCTCTTGGGCTCCTCTCCTATCGACGCCCCGACAACTTTCGCCGTCGAGACGTCGTCCTCACGCGGTGTCCTCACGTCGGGTGACCGGACAATTCCCCGGTCCGATCACCCGAAGCCTCGGTTAGGGCGGCATCAGGCGCAGGTATTCGCGCCTGCGCCGCCCCGGCCGCGGGCGGCGGCCCGGGTCACGGGAATCCTCCCGGGCCCGTTCCGCCGCCTCCTTCTGCGAGATGACAGCCTCGCAGAAGGCGGCGACCGCGTCCCAATTCCTGACGCTGTCGACCATCGCTCGCGCAACAGCCGGCAGCGTCAGGTCGGCACCGATGACAGCGACGAGGTCACGGCGCTGCCCGTCCCAGCCCGAACATACCTCGAGCGTATGTTGCGCCGTGTCCTCGTCGCTACTGCAATGGTGGCAGGACGGAGTCCACTCCCTCCGCACGACCGTGTGCAGGTACTTGCTGAAGCAACCATGCCCCGACAAGACCTGCACCAACCGGAAAGAGAGGACTCCGTGCCGCCGCTCCATCCACTCCATCAGTACGGGCCGGAGGGCCTCAACGGTAATAACACCGTATCTAGGCCTCTCCAGCCGCGTAGCCCAACGGGCGATGACTTCTCGGCGGGCGTCCTCGCGCCAGGTGGCTATCTCGTTGAACGATGGGGAGCCACCCTCTTCGCGCATTGAGGTAACCCGCCGGTAGAGGTCGGAGAGCATCTCCGCCTCTAGGTCCCACGGGGGTGTCCCGGCCAACAGGCACGCCGCCTCTGTCGACACCGTGCGGTACCCGCGAATGGCTCTGACCGCCATGACTCTCTGTGGCCTCCACAGAACCGCCCTGAGTTGGGCGTTCAGAGCCCTCGCCCACACGGGTGCACCGTACATGGCCATTGAACGGATCACCCCCGCATACAGCCGTCGGCCCAGAAAACTGGGTCCGCCCACGTTCGGCATGAGCCGAGAAAGGGCGGACGCCGCGCCGACCAGCCGGGGAGCAATTTGACGAAAATTCTCCCGGAACCACCATCGCCCGTCGAGCACCAGACCCAAGTACCTCATATGGGCCTGGATACTGATGTGGATGGAGTTGACGACTAACGAGGCGCCGATGGGCAGCCTCACACGGGGCCCATGGAATAAAAGGGCCTCCGTCTTTTTTAGGGCCACCCTGAGCCCCAGCGCCTCGATTCGCCTGACCATCTCCTCGGTGCCGAGAGTGGCCAGGCTCGCCGCCTCTTCGAGTGTCCTGCCCCGGGCTGTGACGAGCGTGTCGTCAGCATAGCAAATAACGCTCAGCCCGGGGGGGAGACTCCCTCTCAACGCCCAGTCGTAACCGATGTCCCACAGAGTCGGCCCCAGAACCGACCCCTGCGGAACACCGCACGACATGGGCGTCCGCACAATGTCCCCTGCGGGGCTCGCGTAGAGAACACTGCGCCCCTCCAAATAGTCTGCCACCAGCCGCCTGAGGTACAGGGGCACTCCGTGGAACCGGAGCGCCTCCCTGATGCAGCTGAATGGCAGACTATTGAATGCGTTGGCGATGTCCAACGACACCGCCAACAGCACTCCTTTGCCGGCGACAGCCTCCGCGGCCGTCTGCCTCAGGCGTAGCAGGGCCCCGATGGTCGAACGCCCCCTCCGAAACCCAAATTGAGCGTCCGACAGATCGGGCCCTACCTCCTCCAGGTGCCGGACGAAGCACAATGGGCCTGTAGGCCGACGGCGAATCCGGGGGCCGTCCCGGCTTTGGCAGGAGAACCAACCTCCCTTCCTTCCAGCACTCAGGGAACTGTCCAGACGTCAGACAGGCGTTGAACAGTCGCCTGAGGCGAGGTTCGAGATGCTCGAGGAGCAACGTCAACACCCGGACTGGGACTCCGTCCGGGCCGGGGGCCGTGGTGGTGGAACGAATCTTCGCCACGGCTGCCCCCACTTCCGACTCCGTCACGGGCGGGACACTCTCGACGGCCTCCCGGTCGTGATCTGGTGAAGCCATGACCGGGGGCGTGTGCTCCGACTGCCGCGGGAACAGCTCCTCGACCACTCTACGAAGGAGGTCGGGCTGGAGGGTCTCGGTGAGGGGGGGACCCTGCGCGCGAAGCTTATTCAGCGACGCGCGATACGGGCGACCCCAGGGGTCACGATCGAGACCGTCCAGCATCTCCTGCCAACTCGCGTCCTTGGCGGACCGGATGGCCAGCCGAAAGGCGGTACGCGCACTGCGGTACGCCTCATACAGCTGGCCCTCCCGCTCTACATCGCGGCGACGCCGCCGACTGCGGGTGTAGGACCTTCGGGCACTAATGCACGCCGTACGAAGGTCCGCCAGTCTTGGGGACCACCAGTAGACCCCCTGCCTCGGAGGTAGACGCCGCACCCTGGGCATGGCCGCATCGCAGACCTGCGTTAACGCACTGCGGATGCAGACAGCCTCAACGTCCACTCCGTCCGCTGGGGGTGGTGAGGACAGCCACGTGTTCACGATGGCCGCCTCCGCCAGTAGGTCCCTATCCAGACGCCCCACAGCCCACCGCGGAAATGCGGGAGCCCGGTCCGCCCTGTGACCCCTGCTGGGGTCTCGGAGAGGGGAGACCTCCATCCGGATGTATCGGTGATCCGACAGGGTCTCCGCCTCCTCCAGGACACGCCAGTTCCTCACTCGTGGTGTGACAGCGGGGCTAGCGAACGACAAGTCCACTATCGACCCACCCTGCTGTCGCACACACGTGTTCACTGAGCCTCTGTTTAGGACACAGAGGCCCAGTGACGCCGCCCACTCCACGATCGCCCGCCCGCGATCGTCCGTCATCGGGGACCCCCACGCCGTGGATTTGGCATTGAAGTCCCCCAGGACCAGGACGAGGCCCGGTGCCAGTCGCCGTATCGAAGCCTCCAAGGTGGTGAGGGAGGCCCCAAAATCGTCCATTCTCCTGTTAGGGGAGAGGTAAACGCTGTAGAGTGTGACCCCTCCCCATTCCGCAGCGACAAATTCTTCGCCCCTATCCAAAAGGGATAAGGACGGGAAGCGCCGCTGCGTGGAGGTGACGATTGCCGCGGTTCCGTTCCGGCTGACCACCCAATTGGGGCGATCAGGCACGACGTACGGTTCCGCGACTACGGCTGCACCGATCGACCACTCCGCCATGGATTGCAGGAGGAGATCCTGCGCACCGGCGGAGTGGTTGGTGTTGGCCTGCAGGAGGTGAGTGGACTGGGCAGCCATTAATGGGCCGTGTCGATCATCACCTCCTGGCTTGCGGCGGGCGATCGGGCCGCGCTAGGAGTGGGAGCGGCCGGAGTCGAAGGGCCGCTCCGCCCCTTTGGAGCCGAAGCCGGAGGTCTGCACGCCCCAGAGCCCATGCGGTGCTTGGCAGGCTTATTGCCCGCCGCACACGCGGGGCAGTGGGGCGGGGCGGCGCAAGATGCCGCCATATGCCCAGTCTGACCGCAGCGGAAACAGAGTCCGCCGCAGTCAAAGCAATTAGTGCATGTTGGCCGGGTGTGCCCGACCGCCATGCACTTGAAACACCTCGCAGGCCGGTGCTCCAGCACGGTGACTCGCGCTGAGCTCCAGCCCACGAGGAGCCTGCCTGAGTCAGCCAGTTGCCTGACCGACTCCACTGGGCACTGCACCCAGGCGGCACCTACGCCGCCCGGGCCGGGCCGGATGGCGCCAACCCGGACGGTGTCCATGGGACACCCGGTTTTCGAGGCACTGGCCTCCCGGATGTCTTCCACCGTCACGGAGTCGTCCAAACCCGCGATGCGCATTTCGGCGCACTTTACGGGTCTGGCGATTTTGACGCCACCCTCCTCGGCGAACAGACCTCGCAACTTCGACGCCACGCTATCGGCCGTCCTGGTGCCCTCGGCCCCAGGGAACTCTAAGATCCGAGCCCCTGTACGGGCCTTGCGGGTCCTGGCTTCGACGCCTCCTATGTCGGAGACGTCGAGCTCCCGCCGGGCTTTCCTCAGAACGGCCTCATAGCTGAGGCCCCTTTCTGCCGCCTCAGGCAGCACTCACTGTGCTGCCTGAGGCGGCAGAAAGCGGCTGCACCACTGCGGCTGTCTTCGGCGGCCGGAGCCCCTTGCGCGGCCTCTTCCTCTTCGTGCCGCCTCCTCCGGCTCCTGCCTGGGGGGCGACGACCTCAGCGGCGCGCTTGGCCGCCGCTCTCCTCCTCTGGCCGCGACTCTTTCTGCCGCGCTCGGCCACCTGCCAACCCTGTTCGGGCGTAGCGGGCGTGCCGGGCGCTGGGGGCGTAGTCGCGGCCGCGCTAGTCGTCGCTGGCGGTGTTGGTGCTGGCGACGACTGCAGTCCGGCAGGAGCCGGTGCCGTCTTCTTTTTTGTCGGAGCGGGCCCCTTCTTTTTTGGCCCAGCCGCGGCCGCGGCGTAGCTTCCCTCCACACGGCCACCCTGACAAGGCAGCGGGGCGGGAGCTGGTGCCGCATATAGCCGTTTATCCGCGGCGAGAGGCGGTCGAACACGTGGTTCTGGAGGCAGCCTTGCCTCTAGAACGGCCAAGCGCGCATTGACCATATTACCGATGGTGTCGATAATGGCGCGCATGGCCTCATCCGACACACCCCCCACCGCGGGCAGCGGGGTCGGTGTCACCGGCTGGACCTCTGCCGTGGCCTGCTCTACGACGTTTCGCGGGCTGACGCTGGTCGGCGGCACACGCTCCGTGGACGGAGGCGTCTTCGGCGCGGCGGCGATCGCAGGGCGGCCAGCGCCTTGGGGCGGTTTTGGAGCGGCGACAGCTCCTCGAGGGCCAGGACTGGCCGGCGGCGCAGGTGGCGCGGGCGGCACGAGCCGCGCCATTTGGGCCCTCAGCTCGCCCACATCCTTTGCGAGGACGCGGTTGGCCCTCCGCACCGCGGCCAGCTCCGACTCCAGCCGGCGGTTCTGGGCCCGCAGGCCTGACACCTCGCCACCAAGGCGGGCGTTTTCGGCCTGCAGGGCCTCTATATTTGCGGCTGGGGCGCTCGCGCGGACACCAGCGGCCGCCACTTCGGTGGGAGGGATGCCGGACAACACCCCCAGCACCCTCGCGGCGGCCGCCTCGTTATCAGCCCGCCTGCCAGCCTCAGCCCCTCCACGCACTCCGCCGGCCGGGGAGTGGGTCGCCCTTCCCGACGCCGCCGCCCCTCGCCCTCTGCGAGAGGCCGGCACTTTAGGAGGAGGCATAATGACCACGCTCCCCTCAGAATCGGCGCCTGAGCTGCCCTCCCTATTTAGGGGGCGCTTCCGCACCTTCGAGGGGAGGGCCTCCTCCCTTGCCGTCATTATCTCGGCGACCTCCTTGGACGGCTCCGCGGAACCACCGCACTCGTCCATTTTTTCGGCAGATCCACTGCCCTCATCTTTGGACGGCTCTGCGACACTACTGTCGCCCTCGTCCATTGACGGCTCTGCAGTGGATCTGCCGCCGTCTTCCTCCAGTTTGGCGGCAGCGGCGTCCTCCTTCTGCGCCCTCCGCTCCGCCATACGCTTCCTTCCTGCCGAAGAAGCCTTTCCCGTCAACCAGTTGGTCCGTTTCCGGTACTTCCTCGGCTTCTTCTTTTGGGCCTCCGTGGTCTGTGCCGGGCCCTCGGCGGACGCCTCAAGTCCTGAGGACGAGGCGTCGTTGTCAGTTTTACGTTGGCTTGACAAGGCCGTGATGTGGGAATCCGCTGGATTCCCGTCTGGTGTAGGTAAATTATGTAAATCCATATGGTTCCCACGAGTCTGGGAGAAATAAATCGTCGACCCGGGCAGAGATCCCTGTACCCGGGCAAGCCTACATTTA
This sequence comes from Lymantria monacha, assembly GCA_905163515.2. NCBI lineage: Eukaryota > Metazoa > Arthropoda > Insecta > Lepidoptera > Erebidae > Lymantria > Lymantria monacha. Next base: position 20,082,501 of record LR991104.1, on the reverse strand, counting down.
CCAACCAGGGGGTTGGCCGGTACCCTGGCTGAAGCGTGCTAACGACAGAACAACCCATCTGCCATGCATCTTCTCGCCGCACGCCAGAACTTAAGATTCTGGGTGATTTCTGAGTTCGAATGTTAATTCGAACTCTTTATAGAGGTTGTCTTCCTCGCGGTCCGGGCGGTTAAGCCAAGACCCTCGTTCCTGATACTACGCCTCACGACAACTTGTCTTGAAGCAAGATATCAGGTTTACGATATGTCGGCGGTGGCATAAGGCTGCCCAGCCCTCAAATGAGTGACCGGGCCCGTCCGAAATTCCGCCTCCTGTACCCTCTACAAATAGAGGGTCGGGAGCGAATTGGGGCTCAACCCATCGCTGGGGAACCCCCCCTCGCGCCAGAGATTCGCTACGGGCGACAATTCGACAGAGGGATCTGGGGGACTGTCGCCCGCACCCAGGGTACACCACGCGGAGGTTTCTGGCGTCGTACCCCAATGTCTTTATCCTTGGCTTGCTTTTTTTTGATAGGCTTTTCTTCTGGAAATATTCCGCCAATACCTCTGTGGTTTTGACGACAAAAGGGCTGTGTGGTACGGTTCTATAAACTGTCGTTTATTTTCTCACCAATTGTATACCATTATCGAAATGATTCAGTAAAATGATTTGCTCGGTGAGTTATTTTTTTGGGTATTGATCTCCGTCCATGGTTTGGGAACAAATCACCTTGACGTTTCGGCGAGCATCGAGCATTTTTCTAGGTAAGTTATAACAGCTACCATTGTTAACCCTCTTCTTCTGTGTGTCTGATTATGGTATCCGTTTATCCATATTGTACGCGGAGGATATAGGTAGCTCTGGAGTGGTGCTCGTCGGGCGAGATACCGAAGGCAAATTATCAGTTTCAGTAGCCCGATTTGTTACGGAATTAATTAGCCTTCAAGCCACCCTCTTGTTGTTCCGAATAGGCGGGGCTAAGGTAAGATCTGACAAAAAAGCAGCCCAACATAATAAAGTGTGGTGTCAAATGACATTGAAGGTAGTGCCTGGTGGAGCACGTTTAACAATTTTTTAAAGACACAAGATATATACTTTGTATAGTAGTATATTGTATAGCTGACAGTAGCTAAGGGAATACACCTTCTATTGAGGACTTTCCAAACAGAATTAACGAACTTAAGTTACACCCAGGCAGTAAACAATAGGCCACCGAAGACAGAGATCGGGTACCGGTGGCCCGCTCGCATGGCGAAGAGAGGAGTCCTTGCAGGTGGGTCTATGGGGTTGCGCACCGTCTCTTCCGTCGCTCCGGACCGATTTGACGGAGCGCGACCATATCTATAGTCCACCGCAAGGGGGGAAAAAAGGCACTAAACAATAATTTGTGTTGTCAAAACATATCCGCGAGTGGAAATTGAACCCAGGACACTGACATGCTAGCCCAATATCTTAACCTTTACCCCACTTATGTATTATCTATATCTTCTTTAAAATTTGAAAAACAGAAAAGAAATCCATGTCCATCTATAAAAGATGTGAAACCATCTAATTAATCTACCTCAAAACAGTTTCTTTATATATCATATTATTTAGCCTTTTGCTGTCTACTACTGGACGTAGACCTCCCTCTTACTTTCCTACAAAACGAGACATGTGCCGCCATCATCCATTAACTTCCACCAACTTTCAGTAATTTTTCGGTCAACTTGATGGAGTGGCGTTCCACACTGCCTCGTTCAATTGCTTTCTATTTTCTATTAAGCCCCAGTAGGAGATACAGCGTTTGATTTCTAGGAATTAGTTCATTTTTTAATTCATACACAACAGAGTCTATTAAGTCAGCTAGATCATAAAAATATCCGAAAAATAATCGCACATCCCTATTGAAGTAGTTTTGTAACTGAATAGTTTGGAAGGTTCAGTTGTGACTTCGGACGGGGTGGAATATTTATACCCTAAAGGTTAGGTAGGTATATATATATACCTACGTTGTATTGTACGGTGCTTGGAAAGTTCACAAAATTTATCGACTTAAGGGTAGCTCGGAAAAGTAATAGATGTTTTCTATGTATTCAAGTGAATTTTAACGTGTCTTTTCATTTAACTTGACTGAATAGATGGCGCTGTGATGTCCAAATACGGAGCATTCGTTGCGAGTGATATAAGTTTGATTTGCAAGCAGTATAATTGTCTGTGTGATTCACAAATTAATTGTTTCAAACCGAGGTGTTATTTGTGTCTGTAAATTGTATTATGAGTGGTGATAGATTAAACATTTTAATTATTATTCTAACAATTTTATACAGCATAGATTTTTTTGGTTCTGTTCGTCCATTCGGACAGGCAAAGGGTACAAAGCCCATACAGCCAAGTCTTATTTAATATTTTTTCATATATTACGTAATATTTATTAATATTGTGTAGTCTTAATAGTCATTGTCCGTCAGTAAGTCAAGTCGTTACCATTAATCAGGCGCTGATAATCAAATCAATGTTTTTTTTTAGGAATTTTGGAAAAATATGAAAATACACGTAAACCACTATTATAACACATTCACTACACTTCAACACGTTAACTGTAGCATATTCCATAAAGTACCAGCCAAATTATTCAATATAACACTACAAAACACAAAAGAAATGAATATAATATAAGAGCGTGACATGACATTTCCATATTCGCGCCAAAATTCGTATAGCATAGATTGTGTTTATCATTTTCATTTTTTTTTAATTACTTATGATAGCAAACAAGAAAGCAACATACTTGAGTGTAATCTCTCTAAATTTTAGGTAGAGGGAGGTTGTCTTGGGATCCCTGAAAAACTTAATTAGAAGAAGTAATCGTGAGAAGTCTGAAAGATTCCATTTTCCTTCTATACATACTGAAAGATGATGAAGCACAATTGATTAATATATCAATAAAAAATTTAGCTGTGTGGTAGCGGCTGCGAATACTACCAACCATTACTTTGCTCGTGGATGTCGTAAAAGACAACTAAGAGCCTTATAGCGACCTGAGTCAACTCCATCTCATGCCATTTAGCATCCGGGCCCATATGAGGTACCTGGGCCTGGTGCTCGACGGGCGATGGTGGTTCCGGGAGCATTTCCGTCGGCTTGCTCCACGGCTTGTCGGCGCGGCGTCCGCCCTATCTTGGCTTATGCCGAATGTGGGCGGACCCAGCGCTACGTGCCGACTGCTGTACGCGGGGGTGGTCCGGTCGATGGCCCTGTACGGTGCACCCGTGTGGGCGGGGTCTCTGACCGTCCGACTTAGGGCTCTGCTGTGGCGGCCACAGCGGGCCATGACGGTCAGGGCCATACGCGGGTACCGCACGGTGGCAACGGAGGCAGCATGCCTGTTGGCCGGAATACCCCCGTGGGACTTGGAGGCGGAGATGCTCGCCGGACTGTACCGGCGGGTGTCAGTGACGCGGGCAGGGGGCGGCACCGTCTCGCTTAGTGAGATGGCCGCCTGGCGGGGCGACGCCCGCCGTGACGTTATTGCTCGTTGGGCAATCCGGCTGGAAAGGCCTCGGTTCGGTGTTCGGACCATCGAGGCCTTCCAGCCAGTGCTGATGGAGTGGTTGGGTCGACAGCACGGGGTCCTTTCCTTCCGACTGGTGCAGGTCTTGACGGGACATGGTTGCTTCGGCAAATACTTGCACACGGTCGTGAGGAGGGAGAGGACACCGTCCTGCCACCACTGCGATTGCGACGAGGACACGGCGCAGCACACGCTCGAGGTCTGTGTGGCCTGGGCAGAGCAGCGCCGTGAACTCGTCGCGATCATCGGTGCCGACCTAGCGCTGCCGACCATCGCTAAGGCCATGCTCGACAGCGTCAGGAACTGGGACGCGGTCGCCGCCTTCTGCGAGACAGTTGTCTCGCGGAAGGAGGCGGCGGGGCGACTCCGAGAGGAAATCCTCTTCGGTGAGACGCTCCACCGCCGGCGCCTGGGGTGGCGTAGGCGCGAGTATCTGCGCCTAATGCCGCCCTAGCCGAGGCCGCGGGTGACTGGACCGGGGAATAGTCCTTCACCCGCAGAGAGGCCGACCGCGTGAGGGCGACGCTCCGGCAGTTAGCTGGGGCGTCGACGGGGGATGGTACCCGAAAGGGTAACCCGCCGGGCTGACCACGGAAGGCAAGGAAGCGGTACCAGTGGCCGGCCCAATGGCGATGGGGAGGGAATAAGGTGGGTTATGGGGCCACGCGCTCCCCTTCCGTTGCCCCGGACGGTACGGGCGACGTGTGACCAGGCCATAGCCTACCAAAAAAAAAAAAATAAAAAAAAAAAAAAAAAAAATCTCATGCCATTTGGTCAACAGTTACATTTCCAAGGGGGGTTAACGTCTGGCAGGCGGCCGGTCGTAAAACTATTGCCAATAACTTTTACAATATGTACTATGAAAGAGAAGTACATATTGTATCGACCCCAAATAATTAGGATAAGAGTAAGAGAATGATGAATGATGATGAAAAAACAGGATGTCCTTTTAAACCTCGATGCAAAAAAGGGGTATTATAAGTTTGACTTGTCTGTGTTTGTCTTTGGTATCGCTGCTTCTGAATGAATGGATTAATTATGATGCGTTTTTTTTCTTCTTTAAAGCATGGCCACAGGACTCAGTCTTTCCGTAACCATCAATACTGTAAATCGTTCAAAACGTCGGAAAATTAAAAATCAAATACAATCCAATAGAATCCGTAAAAATAGTTTTATTTCAAATGTGTAATACTCGTTTAAATATCAGAAATTATTATATTTTTTTTCATTGCTTGAAAATACTGACAAAAGAGATCCTTGCTAATATTATAAATGCGAAAGTAACTCTGTCTGTCTGTCGCTCTTTCATGATAAAACTACTGTACCGATCTAAGTTAAATTTGGTACATAGATAGTCTTGAGCCTGATAAAGGACATAGGTTACTTTTTAATGCAAAAAAGGCTCGTAAAGGCGGATGAAAATTTGTAAGGAAGTATCGTCAGTTTTAAAGTCAGAAGCATGAAACTTATTTTTAGGCTATTGATTAGATATAAATAAATATGACATTAAATTTTCGTAAAAAAATACCCTTAAGGGGTAAAATAAAAATAGGGGATGAAAAAGTTTAGGAAAGTAACCTTTTACGCGGGCGAAGCCGCGGCCAGAAGCTAGTTTTCTATAAATTAAACTTCACAAGATTGATTTATTATTCTCCAAGCCTTTGAAACATACAAAATTTTACGAAAATCACTGGAATCATTTCTGATTATATAGAAATAGAACAATATACAAAAAAAAAATGCTCGTTTAAAGATATTAGATTAGATAGATAAATATATAATAAGCATATACTTATAAGATTAATACATAAGCCATTTGTACTAAATCATCTTAAGTAAAAAGATCTACCGTACCTTTTCAAGGTATTATATTCTAAAACTCTCTAAGTACGCTTTTATTGTATAGACAGGTATAAGAAGGGATATTGAAGGGATTTCCTATTGAACATTCAGGTCTATATACATATAATCATTCGAATAAAAGTTACGAGTGAATGTTTTCTTTAGCTTTGGTAAAACTAATCAATCAAAGTATCAGTTTTTTATTCAGGTCTGATTTCTTTCTTAAGTATAGGCTTGTATTCCACGAAAGCCAAGGTACCAGTGACTGTGGTTAACTGAACTGTAGATAGGGACATGATTTGTTAGATTATAGGGTCGCATGCCACCTTTTCGTCTCCCCAAATGGTTTGGGAGTTTCCAGACCCTAACTTGTAAAGGGTAAGCTACATTAATTCAGGCATTTATTGAATTTTCATGTATATTAAACATATCAACATATAAAATAAAGAGGAAAATTTGCGTGCCGCTAAAATTCAGAAACGAGCTCCGGTATTATTGGGTGAAATATGGTGTAATATAGGTTTCTATTTCTTTTTAATGAAGAAATCTTATGATTTTACCTAAAATGTGTGCTTTTAAAGATATATAAGTTCTATAAATTTCGTCCTCTAAAATAATTATTTTAGTTAATTTATTACTTTCCAGAACATCCTGGAATATTATAGATATTGAGAAATAATCTGGAATGTTTTGATTTTTTTTTATCAATGTGGCATATACCAGAAAGCTCTCGAATATGTGGTAGATTTTTGAAAGTCTATTAGTTGTAATCTATATTTCGTCATCATCATCATCATCACAACCCATAAATCTACTGTTGGGCTCGGGCCTCCTCCATAATGGGAGGGAAATTAACCTACTATACTACGCTGGTTAGACGTGTTGGTATAGGGTTTTGTTTAGAGTTTGCTTTTTCGCGCATAGGTGTTATATGCGTTTTATATCCCTTAGTTGGTTCGTATGATCACCCACGGTTAAGATATGGGGTGGTGAATACTATTATTACTCAGTCACCACACGGATATCTATATTTAATCCTTACTAATATTATAAATGCGAAAGTAACTCTGTCTGTGTGTCTGTCGCTCTTTCACGCCAAAACTACTGGACCTATCTAAATTAAATTTGGTACACAGGTAGTCTAGAGCCTCATAAAAGACATAGGCTACTTTTTAATGCAAAAAAGGGGTGTAAAGAGGGATGAAAAGTTGTATTGATTAGATATAAATAAATATGACATTAACATTTTGAAAAAAAAAATACCTTTAAGGGGTAAATAAGAGATGAAAAACTTTAGAAAAAAAAGTATATATTAAGTGAATTCAAAACAAAAATAGCAATTTAAATCATAAGAACATATAAATTGTCCCGTTAGAACTTAATAAATAGCCCATTTTCCTTACAAAGCGAAAGGTTCAGATCAATAGCTAAGTAACTAATGCAATTCCAAAGGTTTGATCGGCGTATGTCGACCCTGTAAGCCTCTTTGTACCCTCTGATGCTACGCGAGAGTGATTAATTGATAGGGTCCAATCAGCAAACTGTGTTCAGCAACATTTTCGTCAAAGAGTCCTAATTTGAAGGTCCGTTTCTTTTATTTCAAGTCAAAGCTGATTCAAAGAGATACGAAAGTTCATTTGAAGAACAAAAAGATTTAAGTTAATTTAAATTACTGAAATTTAGCATTTAATATGCTTAATTATTTATAAAACCCGACTACGAAGTGAAAAATGATGTCACAAGCGGGATTCGAACCCGCGCCTATTGGGATTCCGGCCCAATCGTGCTGCCACTACACCACCATGACTTATTGTTGGACATGCAAATTTCACTTCGTATCATATTTACGTCTTAAGGTGACGGTATGCGATCTACCCGACAATGTTTACACATTGTTATAGGCTTAATACTTCAAACTTTGCAGTTAGAATTGTATTAAACGATGACACAACCTTGTTATTTAAATTACTGAAATTTAGCATTTAATATGCTTAATTATTTATAAAACCCGATTACGAAGTGAAAAATGATGTCACAAGCGGGATTCAAGATTTAGGTTAAACTATTTTCCAGCCGTGGGTTCAACCCGCATTAAAAGAGACTTTCAACATACAAAATTTCATCACTAAATTATGCCAAGGGTACATTTTATCGTGATAAAAGTATTCTATGTGTCAATCTAGGTCATGGTTTATTAGTGTGTGTCAATTTTCATTAAAATCTGTTTAACAGTTTACGTGTGACTGACTATAGGAAGTAGGATCGTATGAAATGATGCGTATTTGAAATAAAACTACTTTTACGGATTCTATCGCCTTTGTATTTGATTTATAATTTCCCGACGTTTCTAACACTTTACAGTGATCATGGTCACGGGAGGACTGAGGTGTCTTACGTCCAATATGTCATTGTTATTACAGAAATTTATTTATATCTACCCTATAAGATATTAAATTTTGACCCACATTTTTATACAAAATTGATAAAAATTCATTGTTAGTACAAAAAGAGAATGATTCTATATATAAAATTTATGTTGTTTATGATTTGTTATTATTAAGGTATTTAATTTATGATAATTATTATTGTGGCAATTTTACAATTTTTACAAAACTAACAAAAAATATTCAGCTACTACCGGATCGTAACACGGCCACACTGAGAAAGATCCGGCGAGAAAACTCAGGAGGCATGATACTAAGTTTATTACTGAATTTTTGAGTGGCGGCCTACTTTATCTTACTAAAATTAATTAAATTAAAATTTAAATTATAAAATGGAGGAGAGGAAGGAAAACCCACCACTTTCCCACGGTTAATCAATATACCGTACACCTCAAGAAAGGAAGGAATACGGGATGGGATCAAGGTGGAATAGGATATAAGGAAATCTTACTCCTGTGATGAGCACCGTCTCCAGAACTTCTACTTGCAATTTTCCGCAGAACTTCGAATAAAGATTCGACACGTGTTTCGCCTCTAAACGAGGCATCCTCAGGACGGTTCGGCTTCAAATGCGCTCCGATTGACTGTACGCACGCCTTTTATACCCGCTCCACTATCAAACTACCCGCGTTGAGTCATTTTATTGACACGCAAACAACTTTAAGAGTGGGGATGTATTAAAGTTTGTTTGTTCATTCAGCAATGCATGTTTGCTACATTTTAAGATCTCTAATTGTTCCAATACACACAGCCTGAAATCTTTGCTGCAAATATGTAAGGGCTCGAAAGTATTATTATTATTTATACTGTGATTACTGTCTATTAAATGTTTAGCAAAATTCGATTTATGTGGGTAGTTGTTTGTATATGCGGCCAAATGTTCTTTGTACCTAGTTTCAAAGTTGCGACCCGTTTGTCCAATGTAAACATTGTGACACGTGTCGCATTTTAACCTATAAACACCGGACTTTTTACTTGTGTTGAGCTTGTCTTTTCCGTTACACAGGGTCTTAAGAGTGCTATTTGGTCTATAAGCACAGTGAATGTCATGTACTCTAAGAATTTTCGCTAGTCGGTCAGTCAAGTCTCCGAAATAAGTTAAAGTACACGTGAATTTTGTAAGCTCTTTTGAAGAGGGATATAAAGACTGTTTAACTATATTATTTTCTTTTCTTTTAATTAGCTTATCGATCAACTCTTTATTATATCCGTTGGATTGGGCGATATAATATATGATATTGAGTTCTTTTCTATATGACTCATCGCTTAAGGGCACTTTAAATAATCTATGTATCAAGCTATGGAATGCTGCTAGTTTATGTTGCCATGGATGACACGATGATACAGGTATTGTAATATCTGTACACGTTGGCTTACGATAAACTTCAAATTTATGCCTATTGCCTTCTCTACGTATGGTAAGATCTAAAAAGTTGATCATATTATTCTCTTCTTCTTCCAATTTAAATTTGATTTTGGGATGTAAAGTGTTCAATCTATTAACAAATTGATGGAGTTGCCGGGTAGTCCCGGTCCATACTAGTAATATATCATCAACATAACGGTAATAATATAACAATTTACTTTCTTGGACTACGTATTTACGTTCATAATCGTCCATAAAGATGTCTGCCATTAAAGGACTTAAAGGAGACCCCATTGCTAGACCTTCTTTTTGAATGTAGTGTTCGTTATTAAATTGGAAATAATTTTGCTTCATACAGAGCTCAGTGAGGCGTAGAATGTCATTTGTTTGTCCTGGATGTATATTTTGTGTGCGAAACATATTTTTTAAGAACCCTAAACATTCCTTATATGGGACCTTTGTGAAGAGGCTCTCTACATCTAAAGAAACTAATTTGGCATTAAATGGTAAATGGACATCTCTAATTTGGTCTATTAATTCAATACTATTTTTAATAGTGTATTTTGGTTTAAAGCGCGATTTATCCTTTATTATTGTATTTAAATATTTTGCTAATTTATATGTAGGCGCGTGTACATAAGAAACAACCGGCCGAATAGGGATTTGTTCTTTATGAATTTTGGGTAAGCCATATAATAAAGGACACTGAGGGTTCATCATAACTAGGTTTTTACCGTGATATGAATTTGGTGGAAATAGTTGTTTAGCATCTTTAATGCATAACTTTAGCTCAGCTTGGAAACGTTTTGTGGGGTCAGAGGACAAGCGTTCGAATTCATCAGTCAATATGACGTCGTTTATTTTACTATTATATTCGGATTTGTTCATAATAACAACGGTATTGCCCTTGTCTGCTTTATTTACAACTAAATCGTTAATTTCTATTTTATTTTGAATGGATTTAAAAATTTTGTATTCTGCGTTATAACGTTCACTGCCTTTGTATTTTTTTAATTGGTTGGCAGCTAAACTTTTAACTATGTCATCCTTTTTATTTCTAAAAATTGCTATTTCTGTATCAACAGCCAAGGTCTCTAGAGATTTTTTATCAATATTTTTATGCAAATTGTATTTTAAACCCTTTTCTAGTAAGGTCATTTCGTTACTAGTTAACTGAATATTTGATAAATTTTTTACTCGAGGATAAAAAGTATGTGTACAATTATTTTGATTATTATTATATGTATTATTATGTCGCGATTTTTGTATTAATTCATTTAATTTTCTTTGCTGAGTGAGATATTTTTCGTAACCTATTCGGTATGATAACTCTCTAGCTTTTTGATCTAATAAATCGAATTCAATGTTATGTAAATGAAAGGAAAGTTCAGAATGTAGGATTTTTAAATGAAGTTTCAAATTATCCCTAATAGTAAACCAACGCCTGGCCTCTTCACCCAACCAAACTCTTTGAGCTTTTTCTATGGCAACATTGGCAGCCCTGCTATGTGTATTGGCACGAATGTTGATATAATTAGGTATAACATGATGGTATTTACATTGCTGATTGAACCACACGTTTTGACAAGCGACGCGGTGGAGCTTTGAGATCTTAATGTATAACTTCGCCTGTACAGCTATGCTTGCTGATTTGATATAATTGATTGAATTAGGCGATACATGGCGGAAATCCATTATTATTATAAAATGGAGGAGAGGAAGGAAAACCCACCACTTTCCCACGGTTAATCAATATACCGTACACCTCAAGAAAGGAAGGAATACGGGATGGGATCAAGGTGGAATAGGATATAAGGAAATCTTACTCCTGTGATGAGCACCGTCTCCAGAACTTCTACTTGCAATTTTCCGCAGAACTTCGAATAAAGATTCGACACGTGTTTCGCCTCTAAACGAGGCATCCTCAGGACGGTTCGGCTTCAAATGCGCTCCGATTGACTGTACGCACGCCTTTTATACCCGCTCCACTATCAAACTACCCGCGTTGAGTCATTTTATTGACACGCAAACAACTTTAAGAGTGGGGATGTATTAAAGTTTGTTTGTTCATTCAGCAATGCATGTTTGCTACATTTTAAGATCTCTAATTGTTCCAATACACACAGCCTGAAATCTTTGCTGCAAATATGTAAGGGCTCGAAAGTATTATTATTATTTATACTGTGATTACTGTCTATTAAATGTTTAGCAAAATTCGATTTATGTGGGTAGTTGTTTGTATATGCGGCCAAATGTTCTTTGTACCTAGTTTCAAAGTTGCGACCCGTTTGTCCAATGTAAACATTGTGACACGTGTCGCATTTTAACCTATAAACACCGGACTTTTTACTTGTGTTGAGCTTGTCTTTTCCGTTACACAGGGTCTTAAGAGTGCTATTTGGTCTATAAGCACAGTGAATGTCATGTACTCTAAGAATTTTCGCTAGTCGGTCAGTTAAGTCTCCGAAATAAGTTAAAGTACACGTGAATTTTGTAAGCTCTTTTGAAGAGGGATATAAAGACTGTTTAACTATATTATTTTCTTTTCTTTTAATTAGCTTATCGATCAACTCTTTATTATATCCGTTGGATTGGGCGATATAATATATGATATTGAGTTCTTTTCTATATGACTCATCGCTTAAGGGCACTTTAAATAATCTATGTATCAAGCTATGGAATGCTGCTAGTTTATGTTGCCATGGATGACACGATGATACAGGTATTGTAATATCTGTACACGTTGGCTTACGATAAACTTCAAATTTATGCCTATTGCCTTCTCTACGTATGGTAAGATCTAAAAAGTTGATCATATTATTCTCTTCTTCTTCCAATTTAAATTTGATTTTGGGATGTAAAGTGTTCAATCTATTAAAAAATTGATGGAGTTGCCGGGTAGTCCCGGGTAGTCACAATGTTTACATTGGACAAACGGGTCGCAACTTTGAAACTAGGTACAAAGAACATTTGGCCGCATATACAAACAACTACCCACATAAATCGAATTTTGCTAAACATTTAATAGACAGTAATCACAGTATAAATAATAATAATACTTTCGAGCCCTTACATATTTGCAGCAAAGATTTCAGGCTGTGTGTATTGGAACAATTAGAGATCTTAAAATGTAGCAAACATGCATTGCTGAATGAACAAACAAACTTTAATACATCCCCACTCTTAAAGTTGTTTGCGTGTCAATAAAATGACTCAACGCGGGTAGTTTGATAGTGGAGCGGGTATAAAAGGCGTGCGTACAGTCAATCGGAGCGCATTTGAAGCCGAACCGTCCTGAGGATGCCTCGTTTAGAGGCGAAACACGTGTCGAATCTTTATTCGAAGTTCTGCGGAAAATTGCAAGTAGAAGTTCTGGAGACGGTGCTCATCACAGGAGTAAGATTTCCTTATATCCTATTCCACCTTGATCCCATCCCGTATTCCTTCCTTTCTTGAGGTGTACGGTATATTGATTAACCGTGGGAAAGTGGTGGGTTTTCCTTCCTCTCCTCCATTTTATAATAATAATGGATTTCCGCCATGTATCGCCTAATTCAATCAATTATAAAATTTAAATATTATTGTGGGTCAAATCTATACAATAAGTCAAAATGATGCGTAGTTTAAACTACGTCTTTCAATATCGAGTGGCTTGTGTTTGATTTCTTTGTAAGACAATCTATGTATATAAAATACAAAAAATATTTCTATAGTCGTCTTTGAAACCATTATTTGGGGTTCATACACAAAGGCAAATATTACGGGCCACGAACACGTCCGGGCTGACAGAAGAAGCGGCGCGCGACTCCATAAACCCACCTCGCAATGTACCTTTCCACGCTGCATGAGTGGGCCGCCCGCACCAAGTCTTTGCCGTCGGTGGTCAGTCGCAGTGCTTGAAGTTAACCCTGCTGCTGTAATTGTTAACCAGATGGCATCAGATAAAGTTAGATTAAGTCTATATTAAGCTCTTAGTCGTCTTTTACGACCTCCACGAGCAATGGTGGTTGGTGGTATTTGTAGTCACGTAACGATGGAGATGATCTTCTCTATATTTTATGGTGTTAAACGAGCAAACAGCTCACCCGATGGTAAGTGTTACAGCCACTGGTGGACCTATGCAATACCAATGACTAAAACAAATATAAAAGAGTTTTTTAAATTTTAAATAAAACTAAGATTACGGATTCAATCGTGTTTGTATTTGATTTTTTTTTTTTTAATTTCTCAACGTTTTTACACTTTACAGCGTTTATGGTTAGAGGAGGACTAAGGTGGCCACCGAAGACAAAGATCGGGTACCGGTGGCCCGCTCTCACGGCGAAGAGAGGAGTTGCACGGTGGGTCTATGGGGTCACGCGCCGCTTTTTCTGTCACCCCGGACCGATTTGGCGGGGAGACGCATCCATAGTCCACCGTATAAAAAAAGGGGAGGATTAAGGTGTCTCATGTCCGACAATTTTGATTCGGTAAGAATTTCGGCGCGGTTTTCTATTATTTTTTGTTCAGTAAGTAACTATTGATTGCAATTTGATGGCTTTCGAACCACAATATAGTGTAAAAAGTAATATTTGTACCAAATCCTACAAGCGGCATCTAATGACGAATAACTACTAAAGCACCCATATCTTTTTTATAATAATAACTTTTAAATCTCCGTTGGATCAAAAATATGAATACGAACATCCCATGCTATTACAGAAGGTAAATCAGGTACATTCATCCATCCATCAGCCCGTAAACGTCCACTGTTTGATATAGGCCTTCCCACGAGAATGCCATGCAACACGGTCCCGCGCCACTTGCATCCAGCGGTTTCCTGCGACCTTGATAATGTCGTCAGTCCACCTAGTGGGGTGGTCGTCCTGCGCGGCGCCGTCCGATTCGTGGTCTCCACTCGAGAACCTTTCTTCCCCAACGGTTGCCGATTCGTCGAGCGATGTGGCCTGCCCATTGCCACTTCAACGTGCTAATTCTTCGGGCTATGTCAGTTACACCCGTTCTTCTATTCGGATTTCCGTATTCCGGATTCTATCGCGTAGAGAAATACCGAGCGTAGCCCTTTCCATAGCACGCTGATCTTCATTAATCAGGTACATATAAAATAAAAAAACGAAAGAGAAACTGCTTATTTGTCAATTAGTTAGGAGTTAGGGCACATCCATGCTAGGTTTCTTAACTACAGTTTGCGTTTGGGGTACCAGATCCCTCTTGACTTCAATTATATAAGCATTTAATTGACAATGGTATTACCAATTAATTCCGTGTGATGACGGAGATAGGATACAATTCACCACCCCCTATCTTACCCGTGGATGATCGTAAGATACGACTAAGGCATATAAAATGCTTATAACATCTATGCAAGAGAAGGAATATTCGAAACAAAACCCTATACTAACACGTCTGACCAGCGTGGTATAGTAGATTAATTTCCCTCCTATTAAGTAGGAGACTGGAGCCCAACAGTGGGACATATATGAGCTGAGATGATTACCAATTAAAATTAGCTACAACTAATGTTATTAATAATAAAATAAATGAAAATCTTGCTCATTTACAAGTAAATAAATCATTCTTCTTCTTCTTCTTATTTATTGGCAATCAACTACTTATATGAGCTATTGGTGCCAGTGTCAAGTTTTAAATATCTTCACATTTTTAGTCTTTTAATTAGTCATTGTCTAAGTCAAATTGTCGCCATCAACAGTGCTATGGCCACACTGTTAATGGTATCTTGTGGGAATTTTGATGGCAAACGAAAACGGTGTAAAGCACTTTTATGTGATATTCACTACATCCCAGTAGTTCCGCCGCATCACATTACATAAAATGCCAACAAAATTATCTAATATAACACATTAAAACACTAAGATATCGAATATAATTCAAGAGCATCACATGAGGTTTTTTTTTCCAAAAATCTTGTCAATTTACAAGTGAATAAATCACTGTATTCTCACGTCATATTTTGACATGCAAGCTTACCGAAATAAATACAAAAAAAAAATATTTCAGTAACGAGGTAATTTTATTTAACAACATTGCATAAATTACAAGCACAATTTATGTGACACGCAGATAAATTTCGTGTTTGTATTGTATGAACAAGTCGTTAACTGTGAAAAATTTATGTAATATATCTTCTTTAAATAATTTTAAGAGATAGAAACAAAATTTTAATGTTATACTTATTTTATTTTGCTAAGTGTAAGCTGTGTGGTAGCGGCTAAGAATACTACTAACCCTTACTTTGCTCGTGGATGTCGTAAAAGACGACTAAGAGCCTTATAACGACCTGGGCCAGCTACATCTGATGCCGTTTGGGTATCAATTACATTCCCAAGACGGGTTGACGTCTGGCAGGCGGCCGGTCATAAAACTATTGCCAATAACTTTTCCAATATATACTATGAAAGTCGAGTACATATTGTATCGACCCCAAGTAATTGGGATAAGAGTAAGAGAATGATGATGATTTATTTTATTTTTTATAAACTTAATGATTTCTGATATTTACGCGTGTATTTTGAAATAAAACTATTTTTTTACGGATTCTATCGCGTTTGTATTTGATTTATTTATTTGCCCGACGTTTCGAATACTTTACAGCGTTAGCTGATTCAGGTGTATACTTATATACATCCAACAAGTCATCATTCGTTTTATTTCGAGATTTCCTTTTTCTACATAAATGTTATACGTATATTACATCCCTTAGTTATCTTAGGACATCCACACGAAAGGTGTGGTGAATTGTATTCTTAAAAGTATTCTTTTTTTATTGCAAACGAGCAAGCAGCGCACCTGATGGTAAGAGTCACTACTGCCCATAGACCTTTGCTATACCAAGGGTATAGCTAGGCCGCTGCCTACCATTACAATCCCCAAATCCACCCAGTTGGGCTGCCGGCTCTCTCGCTCACCGAACGAAGGGCAATAGCACATTGGCATTACTCAGACGTCGATCTTTTGTGAGAGTGTGGTACTACCCCGGATGGAAAGGCCCGCGGCTGCAGACAGAAAACTGTCAGCAGCGTGGTCCTTCCACTATTGAAATAACTCCTAGAAAGAATAGCACAGATAACTGTTGAAATTAGAAAACAGTTGAATTATATTATTATTCCATATGCAGAAAATTGTTCTTGTAATAATCACTGTGCGATGTATTAGAACTTTCCCTGAACCAAACCCTGAATTAGTGGTAGGACAACGCTGTGGACAGTTTTCTATCTACAGCCGCGGACCGGTCCGTCCGGTTAGTACCACACTCTCGCAGAAGATCGACGTCCGAGTAATAGCAATGTGCTATTGCGCTTCATTCGGTGACCGAGAGAGCTAGACGCCCAACTGGGTGGGTTTGGGGTTTTTAATTGTAGGCATCGACCTAACTATACTCTTGTTATAGAAAAGATCATGGGTAGCAGTGACACTTACCATCAGTTGTGTTGCTTGCTCGTCTGCCACTATAAGCTATAAAAAAAAAAGAACTAAGATAAAGTATGTCTAGATATAATAATATTACTAAATAAAGCCTTTGACTAACGAACAATGTGACGCTTCAATAGAATCCGATCGATAACAACTCATCCGTCAAAACCGGCTCAGTAAATTAACCGATAGGTCAAATTCAAATTCATTATTATTTTAAGTATACTTACATATTATTTTTATACATTTACTTTAAATTAATTCAATAACTATATATCATTCTTATGCTCTTATTATAAAGGTTTTAGGGGTGAGGGAAGACTGAAGAAAAGATGGATGGACTGCGTGAAACATGTTATGTAAGGAAGAAGAAGACATATTACATTAATCCCAAATATATTGGGAGAAGAGATTCTTCTGCTCTTACACTCTACTAAGCTAAGGAAATAATCCTTGTATTGCGTAGGACTTTATAAATATGTATATAATTCATCATCATCAAGCCCATAAATGTCCCACTGTTGAGATCGAGTCTCCTCCATAATGGGAGGGAAATTAACCTAACATACCACGCTGGTCAGACGTGTTGGTATAGGGTTTTGTTTCAAGTTTTCCTTCTCTTATATAGATGTTATATGCCTTTTATATCCCTTAGTCGTCTCTTACGATCACCCACGGGTAAGATAGAGGGTGGTGAACTGTATTCTTACTCCGTCACCACACGGATAATAAATTCACTTTAAATTAATCCAATAACTATTCATCATTCTTCTGCTCTTATTATAAAGATTTTCGGGGTGATGGAAGACTGAAGAAAAGGTGGATGGACTGCGTGAAACATGTTATAAAAGACAAGGAGTTAGAACAAAGATGACGTCTGATAGGGTTGTATGTAAGGTGAAGAGATATTGCAACCCCAAATAAATTGTGATAAGAACAAGATGATGATGATTTTTTTTTATTGCTTATGGTGGCAAACGAGCAAGCAGCACACCTGATGGTAAGTGTCACTGTTGCCCATGGACCTTTGCAATACCAAGGGTATAGCTTAGGTCACTGCCTGCCAATAAAATCCCCAAACCCACCCAGTTGGGCTTCCGGCTCTCTCGCTCACCAAACGAAGCGGCACACTGCCATTACTCAGACGTCGATCTTCTGCGAGAGTGTGGTACTACCCCGGACGGACCAGCCCGCTGTCAACAGCGTGGTCCTACCACTATTAAATTTTTCTATTCGTATATCCTACACTAAGGCAATAGTCCTTGTATTGCGGAGAACTTTTATGATCTCAGCTCATATAGGTCTCATTGTTGGGCTCGAGTCTCCTCCATAATGGGAGGGAAATTGATCTACTCTATCACGCTGGTCAGACGTGTTGGTATGAGGTTTACTTACGAGTTTTCTTTCTCTTGCATGGATGTTATATGCATTTTTATATCCCTTAGTCGTCTTTTACAATCACCCACGGGTAAGATAGGGGGTGGTGAATTGTATTCTTATTCCGTCACCACACGGAACGGAGTTTACAAACATATAATTAAACGGACATAAATAACATCCAAATTCAGGATGACAATTTATTGATAGCACTAAGTATTATCTCGAGGGCCACCGAAGTTAAAATCGAGTACCGATGGTCCGCTCGCACGGCGAAGAGAGAAGGTTTTACGGTGGGTCTATGGGGTCACGCGCCGCCTTTCCGTCACCCCGGACCGATTCGGCGGGGCGAGACGCATCCATAGCCCATCAATAAGAAAAAAAAAAAAAAGTATTATCTCGAGTGAGAATAGAATCTACGGCATAGGCACAGTAGTCCCTGAATTACTACGCCATATTTGCAGTTTATAGTTAATAACGTGTGACTTAATATATACTCTTACATCGTACATATTATAAAAGTTATTGGCAATAGTTTTATGACTGGCCACCTGCTTGATGTCAACCCTCCTTGGGAGTGTGATTGTTGGCCAAACGGTATCAAGTGGAGTTGTGGCCTCGTTATATAATTCTTGGCCGTCTTTTAAGCAAAATATTTCCGTGAGGTGATGGAGTAAGAATACAATTCACCACTCCCTATCTTACGCGTGGGTGATCGTAATAAGATCTTTTTTTTGTGTGTCTTAGTTGTTAGCCTTAGATGGCTATAACAACTTTACCCGGACTGTGAGTGAGCGCTGAGGGTTCACGTTTATGATTTGAACGTGACACGATTTCCGTCCTCGACGGCGGGGACGGAATTGTGGATATTTATTGGTCAGGGCCGCGCGCGCTGAGTATGCCTCAGTCTGGGCGAGCGAGATAGCGTCGCCCGGTTCGTGATCGTAAGAGACGACTAAGGGATATAAAATGAATATAACATCTATGCAAGAGAAGGAAAACTCAAAATAAAACCCTATACAATCACGTATGACCAGCGTGGTATAGTAGGTCAATTTCCCTCCCATTATGAAGGAGGCTCGAGCCCAACAGTGGGGCATATATGAGCTGAGATGAAGAATAAAGTAAGGGTTGCTTACTACCAACCAAATTATTTGAAGCCGCTACTACACAGCACCACTAAATCCATCCACCACTTAAAATAATCAAATAAAAACCTGATAATAGATCTAAATGCGACCGCCATAGAGAAGATTGGCAAATAAACGCAACGGAATTGTTCTGTTTTTATTTTACTTTTAATGTTTTCATTTTATATTCAAATTCATTTTTATGTATAAAACCTGAGAGCGCACTTTTTATATTGTCAATTTTAACATTTTAAATTAATCGAATAAATAACCGCCGGATCGAAAGGTGATTGATACTAAGAAGATCCGCAGCAAGAAACTCAGCGGGTTTGTCTATTATTATTATTTAAATTTTTTTACTGACCATTTATATAAAATTTTTACAACACATTTAGAAAAATTTGCTCCAATGTGGTGCCATTTGAAGTTGTATATAATGTATATTTCAACGATAATGTAAAATATTATTGTTGGACCAGATTTTAAAATTTCGAGTCTTTTTTATATTAATCTTAAAAGCTTGCTCCTATAGAATAGTACCATAAATTTGACATTCCATTACTTTTTCGATATCCACTACTAATCTCTAGGCTTAGAAGTCATATTTTATCTTCAGGTGGTTAAGTAATGACCGTCATTTATGGATATTTGCAAGACCCCCTGATCTGGACACAGATAGGTCACTGCCTATTAACAAAAACCTATCTAGGCATTTGGGCTACCGGCTCTCTCGCCCACAGAATGAAGCGTAACAACATTGCCACTGCTCAGATATCGATTTTCTGCGAGAATGTGATACTATCCTAGACAGGCCTACCAACCGCTGTAGATAGAAAAAAAAACTGTTAACAATGTCCCACTACTACTAAAGTGTGTCGTGAATACTGGTACTTAACAATGAGATTTAAATAAGTTAAAAAGAGGAAAGTATTACAATGCTCTTTTCTTTTTTGGCGGTGGTATATGGAATGGTCACACCCCACTATGGATTTAGTTTCCGGGGCGACGGAATAAGCGGCGCACGACCCCATAGAAACTTTTTTTTTACGGTGGACTATGGATGCGTCTCGCCCCGCCACATCGGTCCGGGGTGACGGAAGTGGCGGCGCGTGACTCTATAGACCCACCGTGCAACTCCTCTCTTGGCCATCGATACCCGTTCTTTGTCTTCGGTGGCCGACCCCATAGATCCGCCCTACATGTACCTCTCTTCATTGAGCGAACGGGCCACCGGAACCCGGTCTTTGTCTTTGGTGGCTTGCCCGGCAGTTTACCCTCACCAGACTAATCCCCGGTCCGGTCACCCGCTGCCTCGGCTAGGGTGTCTTCAGGTGCAGGTACTTGCGCCTTCTTCAAGGCGCCAACGGCGGAGCGTGTCGCTGTGGAGGAGTTCCTCATGGACCCGCCCCGCTGACTTCTTCTGTGAGACAGTTATCTTGTCTTATATTCCACCAGGCATTAAGCAAAGGCAAGAGAAAGATTGTTGTCAGTAAAGCAGTCGGTAGCAAGACGTACTCTACAATCTATCGTTTTTCCTCTAAGAAGAAATATGATGATAGTTTAAAATATAAAATGTCACTAGTCTTCACTTTTGGTTGGAAATGGTAATATTTAAAGCCTGTTGAGGAAGCAACAGAAGAATGAGAAGATTTCTACTGCGAAACTTGTAACGGCTTGTGGCGATTATAGAATTATCCTCCCTTTGTCGGAAGGATTATTGCTTTTGATGAAAACCCATAAATAACTCGAAGAAGAGGACAATGATGATGTTAGAAG
Source organism: Lymantria monacha (assembly GCA_905163515.2). NCBI lineage: Eukaryota > Metazoa > Arthropoda > Insecta > Lepidoptera > Erebidae > Lymantria > Lymantria monacha. The sequence goes on along the minus strand of LR991104.1, from coordinate 20,061,600 downwards.
ATCTAGTCGGGGGACCGCGATAGGTTGATGGATGAAGATGAAATTAAAAAAAAACAGTTACACAAGTTTTATACGCTTATAATAGTTACATTTTAAATGTACGCCCGAAACTCCGACTGAGTTTTCAATACAATTGTTTCCAAAACTTTCCCTGGAGTTTTAACGTTACTCTGAAATTTCAAACTTTCCCTACATTGAACCGTGTGACCTACTCCGGTGAAAGTTTTCAGTTACATAACGATCAATGTCCATTTAAAAATAACATTTATTAAAAATAAATGTTTATCTCATTGTATCTTGTGGGTTCTATACCGTTGAACGCTATTCTAAAGGGTAACCCACTGGATTGATCAGCCAGATGGAATAGGTCCCAGTAGTCAGTCCAATCGAGCATATACAGTAGAATATGGTTGCGCGCCGCCGTTCTATCGTCCCGGATAGTTTGGGCGGGGTGCTTCTATACCACAGGTGGCATTTGCGGACGTCAATTTGCCTGCCAAGCCTGGCGATTATCGCATTGTTCTTAGAGAATCACATGTACAGCAGTCGATAGTTTGAATGATGGATGAAGTAGAGAAGGTTAATTGTATGGATATTTGTTTTATCAATGGTGCATATGATAACCTTATGAAAACACCATCAGCTTACTCTTATTCCAATTACTTCGGATCCACATAATATACAGGGTGAAAGTGGACCGCTCCCGAAAACAAAGACAGGTAACCCTACTAGTCCTACTTGTAATGATAGGATATAAAAAATCGATTCGGATTAAAAAAAATTTTTTTTCACCATGCGAGGTCGTTGAACTTTTGAACATATGATCGTGAGTTTTGAATAGATTGCGTCTTTTCTCATCTGAGTATAGTTACGTATTTTTTTATGGAATTATCGTTACATGGCACTGTCCTAATACGATGGAATGTGAAAAAAAACTCAAAATGCTGTATGGTAGCGGCTTCGTATACTACCAACCAACCCTTACTTTGCTCGTGGATGTCGTAAAAGACGACTAAGAGCCTTGCAACGACCTGGGCCAACTCCATCTGATACCGTTTGGTCAACAATTATATTCCCAAGGAGGGTTGACGTCTGGCAGGCGAATGGTCATAAAACTATTGCCAATAACTTTTACAATATGTACTATGAAAGAAGAGTACATATTGTATCGACCCCAAGTAATTGGGATAAGAGTAGGAGAATGATGATGATATATAACTGCCATTATTATGTATATACTATATTAGTATTCTATTACTCATTTTCATAAGATAACCTTGACACCTTAGGTAATATTTGAAACACTGTAACACATGCCACAACACTGCACGATACGGCACAATACTGTATGAAATTTCATGACACTGAAAAACAATGTACTATTTAACGCACCTCACTGTACAGCAATGGACATGGATCAAAAAAGTATTTATTTTGAGTTTACTTTCTTTTACATAGATCATCATCATTATCACAGCCTATAAATGTCCCACTGTTGGGCTCGGGCTTTAACGACTTTCTGTTATTAAATAAAATACACATATCCTACATGAAATGTTTCTAAATTGTTGCAGTCCTAATTTATATTTGACTAGAGGCAACTCTACGTTCTCGTACTTGTAAAAAGATTAATAAGCGTTACAAAGGCAGTATGCTACAGAGTCAAGCATTTAAGAACCCGAAATTATTCTATTGCCTCTATCCTCTGTCAAAAAAAACAATGTTTTTTATTTATTTCCGGGTACTGTACGTATATTTTTATATTCAAACGAGACCTGTCGACAAACAAAACTGACGTTAACATCGCCAAATAAAATAGCTGGTTGCGTGATTTACATAAAGCCTTGTGGATTGCAAACCTTTATGGTGGTATAAAACTTTCATATTAATCGTGAGTTCGATTTTCATAGAGTACATTTAAAATAAAGGGGGCATAGTCCGGAGCGTGCTCGTTCGCGTCCCCTGCCAGTCTAATTAGACTGCTAATCCGGCTCGAAATGCGTACCGCAATGCGGGTTAGGGCGTCCCCCGGAGGCGACGCGTACCGACCCGCCCCCGTCGGTACGAACATCGGCAGTTGCGGCGATGGGGGCCGCCACCCATCACGCCTTGCCCAGTTAGGCGAGTCGAGGAGAACGGAGTGCCGGGTGGGCACGTGGAATGTAAGAGGTTGTGTGGAAGGTAAGTTGCACGAGCTAATATCCGTCATGGCGGACAAACAGCTAGACGTGCTCTGTGTAACAGAGACCAAGCGAAGGGGCAGCGACGCCTGCGATCTTCCTGGTGGCGGGATGGCTCTGTGGTCTGGTGTACCACAGAGCGATCGAGCCAGCATGGGGGTAGGAGTGCTGTTGTCCTCTCGCTTGGCCTCAGGTGTGAAGGATTACGGAATGTATGATCCCAGACTTCTCTGGGTCCGTATAAAACTAGGTGTCACCAAGGTATTCATGGTTGTAGCATATGCTCCCGTAGGATCCTCGGTGGCATCAGACCTAGAGAAGTTTTGGGATAATGTTAGGGAAGTTCTGGATATGGCAGAAACCAGTGAACGCGTGATTGTATGCGGAGATTTGAACGGATGGGTGGGGACCAAGCGTCCCGACTATGAGGACGTACTTGGTCCATTTGGTGATAAGAGAGTGAACGACGCAGGTAGGCTCATAGCGGATGTATGCATGGAGAGAAACCTTATTGTGTCAAACACATTTTTCCAACATAAGGACATCCATATGTATACATGGAGAAGGAATGAACAGAAAAGCATAATAGATTTAATTTTGGTAGACAGTCGCCTCCGAAGCAAAATATTGGACGCAAGAGCCTACAGGGGCCCCACAGTCGACACGGACCACTATCTCGTTATTGCGAGATTTAGTGGTCTGTTCAGAAAGTGGAGGCACTGGCGAGAGCGTGTCCACTTCGGAGGGCTTGAAAGAATAAAGGTTGAAAGGTTGCAAGAAGAGTGTGTAAGAGAAAAGTATGCAGAGGGTGTCCGAGAACGGCTGACGATGGCAAGCCAGCCGCAATCGGACATTGAAGAATGCTGGAGAGTATTGAAAGAGAGTATGGTAGATACAGCGAAAGAAGTATGTGGAAGTTCAAAGAAGCATAGAAAAACAAATGGTGATGCATGGTGGGATGCGGAAGTGGCAGCTTCCGTAGAGCAAAAGAAGAAAGCGTGGCTGGACTATGTCTCTTCTTTGAATCTGAATGACAGTATGACTGAACAGAAGAAAGAAATATATCGGCAATGTAAGAATGACACCAAGGCCTTAGTGAAAGAGAAACGTGATAGAGCAAGTATGAGTGCAAAAGATAGGCTGACTAAAAACTTCGAGGGTAACACCAAACTCTTTTGGAGGGAGGTGAAGAAGTCTCGGGGTGGTTGGTCAGCCTTCAGAATGAATAAAATAAGGTCTAAAGGTGGAGACATTCTTACACAAACACAAGACGTGTTAAGCCGATGGAGTGAATATTTTGGCGATATGTATGCGGATGCTACGGTTGGCGCCGGTGTTGGATATGGTTTAGTAGATCAACATTCGACAACGGCGTCCTCCGATGGCATCAGTATGGATGAAGTTGAATGGGCGATAAGAAGTTTGAAAAATGGTAAGGCAGCGGGCATTGATATGGTGTCTGCCGAGATGATCAAGCTCGGTGGCTCTTGTGTCTGGGAGGCGTTCCTGTTGCTCCTGAATTTATGTTGGAGCTCGGGAATGGTTCCCAGGGACTGGAATAGCGCAGTCATCGTGCCTTTGTTTAAAAACAAGGGTTCACGTTATGACTGCGCAAATTACAGAGCCATAGGCTTGACCAGTTTGGGGTACGGTGCCAGAAAACCTCCACGTGGTGTACCCTGGGTGCGGGCGACAGTCCCCCAGATCGTTCTTCTGCTGAATTGTCGCCCGCAGCTAATTTCTGGCGAGAGGGCGGGTTCCCCACCAATGGGTTGAGCCCCAATTCGCTCCTGACCCTCTAGTTGTAGAGGGTACAGGAGGCGAAATTTCGGACGGGCCCGGTCACTCATTCATTTGAGGGCTGGGCAGGCTTATGCCACCGCCGACATATCGTAAACCTGATATCTTGCTTCAAGACAAGTTGTCGTGAGGCGTAGTATCAGGAACGAGGGTCTTGGCTTAACCGCCCGGATCGCGAGGAAGAAAACCTCTATAAAGAGTTCGAATCAACATTCGAATTCGGAAATCACCCAGAATCTTAAGTTCTGGCGTGCGGCGAGAAGATGCATGGCAGATGGGTTGTTCTGTCGTTAGCACGCTCCAGCCAGGGTACCGGCCGACCCCCTGGTTGGTAAATGTAGGCTTGCCCGGGTACAGGGATCTCTGCCCGGGTCGACCGTTAGTTCTCCCATACTCGTGGGAATCAAATGGATTTACCTAATTATATTTTACCAGACGGGAATCCAGCGGATTCCCACATCACGGCCTCGTCAAGCCAATGCAAAACTGACCAAAACGACGCCTCGTCCTTAGGACTAGAGGCGTCTGCCGAGGGCCCGGCACCGACCAAGGAGGCCCCCCCCCTCTTGAAGACGAAGAAGCGCCGACAGTCGCGGTTCACATGGGGGAAAGCCGCGAAAGCGAACGCTCGCGAGAAGAAGCGGAATGCTGAAAACCGCGAGCGTTATGCGCGCGAGCGGGATAAGGACGGCGGCAGATCCACTGCAGAGCCGTCAACGGACGAGGGCGACAATTCTGTCGCAGAGCCGTCCAGAGACGAGGGCAGTGGATCTGCCGATGTGATGGACGAGGGCGGTAGTTCCGCAGAGCCGTCCAAGGAGTTCAGCGGATCGGCTGAGGAAGCCGCCGCCGCCAGGTCGTCACCGCGCCCTGCGGCGGCGGCCTTGACCGCGGCCCTGACGGTAAGGGAGGAGGCCCTCCCCTCGAAGGTGCGGAAGCGCCCCCTAAACAAGGAGGGCAGCTCAGGCGCAGATTCAGAGGGGAGCGTGGTCATCATGCCTCCTCCCAAAGTTCCGGCCTCTCGCAGAGGGCGAGGGGCCGCGGCGTCGGGAAGGACGATCCACTCCCCGGCCGGCGGGGTGCGTGGAGGGGTGGAGGCTGGCAGGCGGGCCGACAATGAGGCGGCCGCTGCGAGGGTGCTGGGGGTGTTGTCCGGCATCCCTCCCACCGAAGTGGCGGCCGCTGGTGCCCGCGCGAGCGCCCCAGCCACGAATATGGAGGCCCTGCAGGCCGAAAACGCCCGCCTTGGTGGCGAGGTGTCAGGCCTGCGGGCCCAGAACCGCCGGCTGGAGTCGGAGCTGGCCGCGGTACGGAGGGCCAACCGCCTCCTAACCAAGGACGTGACTGACCTGAAGGCCCAAATGGCGCGGCTCATGCAGCCTGCGCCAACCGCGCCACCGACCAGCGCTAGCCGCGATGGAGTCGAGGTCGCCGCTCTCAAGAAGAAGACGCCACCGACTGCAGGGCGTGCGCCGCCAGCCACCAATAGCCGGGCCGCCGCGGCAAGGAAGCCGTCAAACGTCGCGGAGCGGGCCCTGGTAGAGGTCCAGCCGGCGACACCAACCCCGCTGCCCGCGGTGGAGGGCGTGCCGGACGAGGCCTTGCGCGCTATTATTGACACCATCGGCAATCTGGTCGATGCGCGCTTGGCCGTTCTGGAGGCAAGGCTGCCTCCAGAACCACGTGTTCGGCCGCCTCTTGCCGCGGACAAGCGGCCATATGCGGCACCAGCCCCCGCCCCGCTACCCTGTCAGGGTGGCCGCGTGGGGGGGAGCTACGCCGCAGCCGCGGCAGGGCCCAAGCCCAAGGGGCCCGCTCCGAAGAAGAAGACGGCACCGGCTTCTGCCGGACCGCAGTTATCGCCCGCACCGACACCGCCGGCGACGACTAGCGCACCCGTGACTGCGCCTGCCGCGCCTGGCACGCCCGCTGCGCGCGAACAGGGTTGGCAGGTGGCCGAGCGCGGCAGGAAGAGTCGTGGCCAGAGAAGGAGAGCGGCGGCGAAGCGCGCCGCTGAGGTCGCCGCTCCCCAGGCAGGAGCCGGAGGCGAGAAGAAAAGGAAGAGGCCGCGCAAGGGGCTCCGGCCGCCGAAGACAGCTGCAGTGGTGATCACTGTACTGCCTGAGGCGGCAGAAAGGGGCCTCAGCTATGAGGCCGTTCTGAGGAAAGCCCGGCGGGAGCTCGACGTCTCCGACATAGGAGGCGTCGAAGCCAGGACCCGCAAGGCCCGGACAGGGGCTCGGATCTTAGAGTTCCCTGGGGCCGAGGGCACCAGGACGGCCGATAGCGTGGCGTCGAAGCTGCGAGGTCTGTTCGCCGAGGAGGGTGGCGTCAAAATCGCCAGACCCGTAAAGTGCGCCGAAATGCGCATCGCGGGTTTGGACGACTCTGTGACGGTGGAAGACATCCGGGAGGCCATTGCCTCGAAAACCGGGTGTCCCATAGACACCGTCCGGGTTGGCGCCATCCGGCCCGGTCCGGGCGGCGTAGGTGCCGCCTGGGTGCAGTGCCCAGTGGAGTCGGTCAGGCAACTGGCCGGCTCAGGCAGGCTCCTCGTGGGCTGGAGCTCAGCGCGAGTCACCGTGCTGAAGCACCGGCCTGCGAGGTGTTTCAAGTGCATGGCGGTCGGGCACACCCGGCCAACATGCACTAATTGCTTTGACTGCGGCGGACTCTGTTTCCGCTGCGGTCAGACTGGGCATATGGCGGCATCTTGCGCCGCCCCGCCCCACTGCCCCGCGTGTGCGGCGGGCAATAAGCCTGCCAAGCACCGCATGGGCTCTGGGGCGTGCAGACCTCCGGCTTCGGCTCCAAAGGGGCGGGGCGGCCCTTCGACCCCGGCCGCTCCCGCTCCTAGCGCGGCCCGATCGCCCGCCGCAAGCCAGGAGGTGATGATGGACACAGCCCATTAATGGCTGCCCAGTCCACTCACCTCCTGCAGGCCAACACCAACCACTCCGCCGGTGCGCAGGACCTCCTCCTGCAATCCATGGCGGAGTGGTCGATCGGTGCAGCCGTAGTCGCGGAACCGTACGTCGTGCCTGATCGCCCCAATTGGGTGGTCAGCCGGAACGGAACCGCGGCAATCGTCACCTCCACGCAGCGGCACTTCCCGTCCTTATCCCTCTTGGATAGGGGCGAGGAATTTGTCGCGGCGGACTGGGGAGGGGTCACGCTCTACAGTGTATACCTCTCCCCTAATAGGAGGATGGACGATTTCGGGGCCTCCCTCACCACCTTGGAGGCTTCGATACGGCGACTGGCACCGGGCCTCGTCCTGGTCCTGGGGGACTTCAACGCCAAATCCACGGCGTGGGGGTCCCCGATGACGGACGATCGCGGGCGGGCGATCGTGGAGTGGGCGGCGTCACTGGGCCTCTGTGTCCTAAACAGAGGCTCAGTGAACACGTGTGTGCGACAGCAGGGTGGGTCGATAGTGGACTTGTCATTCGCTAGCCCCGCTGTCGCACCACGAGTGAGGAACTGGCGTGTCCTGGAGGAGGCGGAGACCCTGTCGGATCACCGTTACATCCGGATGGAGGTCTCCCCTCTCCGGGACCCCAGCAGGGGTCACAGGGCGGACCGAGCTCCTGCATTTCCGCGGTGGGCTGTGGGGCGGCTGGATAGGGACCTACTGGCGGAGGCGGCCATCGTGAACACGTGGCTGTCCTCACCACCCCCAGCGGACGGAGTGGACGTTGAGGCTGTCCGCATCCGCAGTGCGTTAACGCAGGTCTGCGATGCGGCCATGCCCAGGGTGCGGCGTCTACCTCCGAGGCAGGGGGTCTACTGGTGGTCCCCAAGACTGGCGGATCTTCGTGCGGCGTGCATTAGTGCCCGAAGGTCCTACACCCGCAGTCGGCGGCGTCGCCGCGATGTTGAGCGGGAGGGCCAGCTGTACGAGGCGTACCGCAGTGCGCGTACCGCCTTTCGGCTGGCCATCCGGTCCGCCAAGGACGCGAGTTGGCAGGAGATGCTGGACGGTCTTGACCGTGACCCCTGGGGTCGCCCGTATCGCGCGTCGCTGAATAAGCTTCGCGCGCAGGGCCCCCCCCTCACCGAGACCCTCCAGCCCGACCTCCTTCGTAGAGTGGTCGAGGAGCTGTTCCCGCAGCAGTCGGAGCACACGCCCCCGGTCATGGCTTCGCCAGATCACGACCGGGAGGCCGTCGAGAGTGTTCCGCCCGTGACGGAGTCGGAAGTGGGGGCAGCCGTGGCGAAGATTCGTTCCGCCACCACGGCCCCCGGCCCGGACGGAGTCCCAGTCCGGGTGTTGACGTTGCTCCTCGAGCATCTCGAACCTCGCCTCAGGCGACTGCTCAACGCCTGTCTGACGTCTGGACAGTTCCCTGAGTGCTGGAAGGAAGGGAGGTTGGTTCTCCTGCCAAAGCCGGGACGGCCCCCGGATTCGCCGTCGGCCTACAGGCCCATTGTGCTTCTGGACGATGTGGGTAAGCTGCTGGAGCGTGTCCTCGCTGCCCGCATCGTCCAGCACCTGGAAGAGGTGGGGCCCGATCTGTCGGACGCTCAATTTGGGTTTCGAAGGGGGCGTTCGACCATCGGGGCCCTGCTACGCCTGAGGCAGACGGCCGCGGAGGCTGTCGCCGGCAAAGGAGTGCTGTTGGCGGTGTCGTTGGACATCGCCAACGCCTTCAATAGTCTGCCATTCAGCTGCATCAGGGAGGCGCTCCGGTTCCACGGAGTGCCCCTGTACCTCAGGCGGCTGGTGGCAGACTATTTGGAGGGGCGCAGTGTTCTCTACGCGAGCCCCGCAGGGGACATTGTGCGGACGCCCATGTCGTGCGGTGTTCCGCAGGGGTCGGTTCTGGGGCCGACTCTGTGGGACATCGGTTACGACTGGGCGTTGAGAGGGAGTCTCCCCCCCGGGCTGAGCGTTATTTGCTATGCTGACGACACGCTCGTCACAGCCCGGGGCAGGACATTCGAAGAGGCGGCGAGCCTGGCCACTCTCGGCACCGAGGAGATGGTCAGGCGGATCGAGGCGCTGGGGCTCAGGGTGGCCCTAAACAAGACGGAGGCTCTACTATTCCATGGGCCCCGTGTGAGGCTGCCCATCGGCGCCTCGTTAGTCGTCAACTCCATCCACATCAGTATCCAGGCCCATATGAGGTACTTGGGTCTGGTGCTCGACGGGCGATGGTGGTTCCGGGAGCATTTTCGTCAAATTGCTCCCCGGCTGGTCGGCGCGGCGTCCGCCCTTTCTCGGCTCATGCCGAACGTGGGCGGACCCAGTTTTCAGGGCCGACGGCTGTATGCGGGGGTGATCCGCTCAATGGCCATGTACGGCGCACCCGTGTGGGCGAGGGCTCTGAACGCCCAACTCAGGGCGGTTCTGTGGAGGCCACAGAGAGTCATGGCGGTCAGAGCCATTCGCGGGTACCGCACGGTGTCGACAGAGGCGGCGTGCCTATTGGCCGGGACACCCCCTTGGGACCTAGAGGCGGAGATGCTCTCCGACCTCTACCGGCGGGTTACCTCAATGCGCGAAGAGGGTGGCTCCCCATCGTTCAACGAGATAGCCACCTGGCGCGAGGACGCCCGCCGAGAAGTCATCGCCCGTTGGGCTACGCGGCTGGAGAGGCCTAGATACGGTGTTATTACCGTTGAGGCCCTCCGGCCCGTACTGATGGAGTGGATGGAGCGGCGGCACGGAGTTCTCTCTTTCCGGTTGGTGCAGGTCTTGTCGGGGCATGGTTGCTTCGGCAAGTACCTGCACACGGTCGTGCGGAGGGAGTGGACTCCGTCCTGCCACCATTGCAGTAGCGACGAGGACACGGCGCAACATACGCTCGAGGTATGTTCGGGCTGGGACGGGCAGCGCCGTGACCTCGTCGCTGTCATCGGTGCCGACCTGACGCTGCCGGCTGTTGCGCGAGCGATGGTCGACAGCGTCAGGAATTGGGACGCGGTCGCCGCCTTCTGCGAGGCTGTCATCTCGCAGAAGGAGGCGGCGGAACGGGCCCGGGAGGATTCCCGTGACCCGGGCCGCCGCCCGCGGCCGGGGCGGCGCAGGCGCGAGTACCTGCGCCTGATGCCGCCCTAACCGAGGCTTCGGGTGATCGGACCGGGGAATTGTCCGGTCACCCGACGTGAGGCCACCGCGTGAGGACGACGCCTCGACGGCGAAAGCTGTCGGGGCGTCGACAAGAGAGGAGCCCAAGAGGGCATACCGCCGAGCGGGCCACCGAAGACAAAGATCGGGTACCGGTGGCCCGCTCGTACGGCGAAGAAGAGGTGCTTGCAGGGTGGGTCAATGGGGTTGCGCGCCGCCTCTTCCGTCACCCCGGACCGATTTGGCGGGGTGCGACGTCCATAGCCCACCGCAAAAAAAAAAAAAAAAAAAAAAAAAAAAAGGCTTGACCAGTTTGGCAGCAAAAGTGTATGGAAAAGTTATTGAAAGGAGAATGAGGATGGTGTCCGATGGTTTACTGTGTGAGACACAAGGAGGTTTCAGGAGTGGAAGGGGATGCATGGATCAAGTGTTCTCTCTGCGCAACATTGTGGAGAAGCATCTGGCTCTAGGTCAGAGGGTTTTCTGCAGTTTTGTGGATCTGGAGAGAGCATTTGACACGGTTGTACGAAAGGAACTTTGGGACATTTTACCGGAGTATGGTATTAACGGTAAACTGCTACAGGCTGTGCAGTCCAGTTACATGGGCTGTAGAGCCTGTGTGCGGCTGGATGATGGAATGTCGCCTTGGTTTGACGTCAATATCGGCGTTAAGCAGGGGTGCGTTCTGTCAGCCAGGCTGTTTATCATATATCTGGATAAATGTCTTCAAAGGTTGAACGATATGAATGTGGGAGTCCAGATGGGCGACTCAGTGGTCACTGCTCTGCTTTATGCAGATGATGCAGTCCTGCTGGCACAGTCAGCGACTGACCTGCAGACCCTAGTCGACACAATGACAGAAGATTGTAAGAAAAGGGGTCTACGCGTGAATGTGAGCAAAACCAAAATAATGGTCTTTGAAAGAGATAAAACCAGAACAGATGTAAGAGTAACAATAGGTAATGATGTACTAGAGCAAGTGGATGAATTTGTATATCTTGGATGTGGATTTAGCCGAGATGGAAGGTACACCACTGATATAGAGCGAAGAGTGAATGCGGGAAATAGAGTGAACGGAGCGTTGGGGCAACTTTTCGGCAGCCACCACCTCAGCCAGAAGGCACGTGTAGCAATACATAACGCAGTGCTTGTCCCAACATTACTGTATGGAAGCGAGAGTTGGGTATGCAGAAAAGAGTATGATAGTAAAATTAATACGGTCGAAATGCGATCTCTGCGGAAAATCTGTGGAGTTAGGCTGACCGACCGCATTCGTAACGACGACGTAAGAGAGCGAGTAGGTATGAAAGAGAGTATTGGTGTAAAGATGCGAAAGGGAATGCTCCGATGGTTCGGACATGTGGAAAGAATGCCGAACGAACGCCTGGTTAAGAAGATATACAATGCGAAAGTGGAAGGATGTAGGTATCGAGGGAGACCGAGACTAACCTACCTAGACCAGATCGGTCATGTACTGAAGGAAGGTGAAGTCAAGAGTCTCCGAAACCGGCGAGCGTGTATGAAGAGAATTATGAATGTTGAGGAAGCGAGTGAAGTATGCAGAGATAGAGTTCTCTGGCACTCTGTTCTCTCTGCCTACCCTGCAAGGGATATGGCGTGATGATATGTATGTGTGTGTATGTATGTACATTTAAAATAATTGGCTCAGAAATATTAATATTCATTAATATATTGGATATGTTGCCCATCTACCACCAAGGGCAATAAAAAAATTGTAATAGTTTTTTTTTTATATTGCGAATTTAATTTCTTATTATATATTTAAATTACAATAACGGAGTAAGGAATTAATTTATTTCTTTATTGACGTAAGGCTTGTAAATAAATGAACAAATTAGTTCTTAAATAAATAAATCTTTAATAAATAAAATAAATAAATTTACATAAAGCTTGTAAACTGTGTGGTAGCCGCTACGAATACTACCAACTCTTTGCTCGTGGATGTCATAAAAGACGATTAAGAGTCTTATAACGACCTTGGCCAACCCCATATGATGCCGTTTGGTCAACAATTATAATCCCAAGTAGAGTTGACGTCTGGTAGGCGGCCGGTCATAAAACTATTGCCAATAACTTTTACAATATGTACTATGAAAGAAGAGTACATATTGTATCGACCCCAAGTAATTGGGATACGAGTAGGAGAATGAAGATTTACATAAGGCTTGTCTACAACGTAAACATTTATTAATAAGACTCTATTAGCTTAAAACTAGTGTTTACATCAATTACCGTGTGGTGACGGAGTAAGAATACTATTCACCACCCCCTATCTTACCCGTGGGCGATCGTACGAGACGACTAAGGAATATAAAACGCATATAACATCTATGCGAGAGAAGGAAAACTCGAAACAAAACCCTATACTAACACGTCTGACCAGCGCGGTATAGTAGGTTAAATTCCCTCTCATTAAGGAGGACGCCCGAGCCCAACAGTGGGACATTCATGGGCTGTGATGATGATGATTTGCCACCAACTGCTATGAGTAGCCCACTTTCTTAAGATTATTATTATATTATATTATTTATATTACTCCACTTTCTTAAGATAGGAAAGTTCATACCAAGATTAGTTTTAAACCTAGGAATATAGAAAAAAAGGAATATCGCTTTGTAGAGAATTAAGTTTTGGAATATTTATTGCTATGTTGCTATGCGTTGAAGAGAGTCTGTACATGTGTAAGAATCTTTAATTACATTCTGAAGATACATTACCGAGCGTCAGCGTCTTTGTAAGCTACACATTTCAAAGAAAGACAGCCGTTCACTATAGAAACATCTGGATCTAATGCTATTAGTATGAAACTAAGCATCTTATAAACGACTTTTGTACAGATTCTAATCTGTCAGAGTGAATTGGTGTAATTAGGATTCTATATAACTTAATATTTGCTGTGTGGTAGCCGTTAAGAATACTACCAACCCTTACTCTGCTCGTGGATGTCGTAAAAGACGACTAAGAGCCTTATAACGACCTGGGCCAACTCCATCTGATGCCGTTTGGTCAACAATTACATTCCCAAGGAGGGTTGACGTCAGACGGTCATAAAACTATAGTCAATAACTTTTTGCAATATGTGCGATGCAAGCAGTGTACATATTGTGCCGACCCCAGAGTAGGAGAATGATGATGATAACTTAATATTAAAAAAAAAATTGTTCTAAACAATTATAATAGTTTTGAATCTAAATTTGACCATAGAATGATCAAAAAGAGGGTACTCTACAAATTAACTAACTGGCTCGTCATGATAAGCCTCAGTATTAGCCTTTTTTTACCATGGGCTGTGGAGGTGGTCATGCTCCACCAAATCGGTTCGGGGTGACGGAAGAGACCCCATAGCCCCACCCAGCAAAGCGCCTCTCTTCGCCGTGCAAGCGGGTCACCGGAACCCGATCTTTGTGTTCGGTGGCCGCCTTAGTATTAGCCTCGGGCTCCTCCATAATGAGAGGGAAATTGACCTAATATTCCACGCTGGTCAGTCCTGCTGGTATATTTTTATTTCAAGTTTACCATCTTTTGCATAGATTTTACCTGCATATATCCCTTAGTCATCTTTATCAACACTCATAGGCAAGATAAGAAGTGGTGAATTGTATTCTTACTCAGTCGCCACACGGCAAGTTACCCATTTTTTTATATTGCTTTTGGTGGCAAACGAGCAGACAACTCACCTGATGGTAAGTGTCACTGCTGCCCATAGACCTTTGCAATACCAAGAGTATTGCTAGGGCGCTCCTACCACTAGGTCCTACCACTATTACCCATTTTTCGTTTAATGCAGAGAAATGAATATTCATCATCATTTCAGTTCATATACGTCCCACTGTTGGGCTCCAGCCTCCTCCATAATGGGAGGGAAACTGACGCACTACACCACGATGGTCAGACGTATTGGTATAGGGTTTGGTTTCGAGTTTTCCTTCTCTAATGAAATTCTCTAAATGAATAGTACGTATTAATTATACTTTAAAGACTGCAATTCAGACTATATTTGTAAATTATGCTGTTAAATGTCTACTACGATGCGACGATAAGACGATAATTACCACGCTTGGGAAATGGCTATAGCAGTTCTTAAAAGGTACTCAGAATAACGCTAATGATTTATCTTAAACAGTGTATTTTTAAAACATTACCAAATTTTTGTTGTATTATGCTTGCACACATTCCTCCAGCTGTTTCATCCGAAGCGATGGTAGGACGCCGTTAGATCTCATTACCTACCCTATGCTTTACCCATCGCCATTAGACTGGCTATGACGTTTCTTTTACCTCGGTGACAAGCCTGGCAGGTTACCATTTTGGTGCCGTCGCTATTGACACCCCGACAGCAACAACCGTGTTACCGGGGCCTCGGCCTCACGCGTTCGTACATACATACATACATATCATCACACCATATCCCTTGCAGGGTAGGCAGAGAGTACAGAGTGCCAGAGAACTCTATCTCTGCATACTTCACTCGCTTCCTCAACATTCATAATTCTCTTCATACACGCTCGCCGGTTTCGGAGACTCTTGACTCCACCTTCCTTCAGTACATGACCGATCTGGTCTAGGTAGGTTAGTCTCGGTCTCCCTCGGTACCTACATCCTTCCACTTTCGCATTGTATATCTTCTTAACCAGACGTTCGTTCGGCATTCTTTCCACATGTCCAAACCATCGGAGCATTCCCTTTCGCATCTTATATTCTTATTCGACGCGTTCGTCCACCCTTATTATTATTCTAAATTCGTGTGAATTTTGATCCTGAATATTTAATGATATATCATCAACCTACTCTTATTCCAATTACTTGGGGTTGACACAAGCTGTGTGGTAGCGGCTACGAATAACTACCAATCCTTACTATGCTCGTGGATGTCGTAAAAGACTACTAAGAGCCTTATAACGACCTGGGCCAACTCCATCTGATGCCGTTTGGTAAACAATTACATTCCCAACGAGGGTTGACATCTGGCAGGTGGCCGGTCATAAAACTATTACCAATAACTTTTACAATATGTACTATGAAATAAGAGTACATATTGTATCGACCCCAAGTAATTGGGATAAGAGTAAGAGAATGATGACTTGGGGTTGACACAGTACTCTTTATCGTACATATTGCAGTTTTGACCACATTTTTATAATAAGTCGCTTGCCTTTCATTAACTCTTTTTAGGGACGTAATTACTGCACAGATGCCATATTTGTTAAGATACCGACATTCCGTGCTACTGCCGTGGGTTCGATTTCCCCGCTAGAGAATAATTTGTGTAATCCACAAAGTGTTGTACTGAGTCTGGGTGTAATTTGTCTGCGTTAATTGCATGTTTGTAAAGTGGGGAATTTACAAGGATTACAGAAGCTGGGGAGCTATACAAGGATACAGAATATACAAGACTACATAGCTATACAAGGATACATATAGAAGCTGGAGAGCTGTACAAGGATTATTTCGATTAATTGAATTAGGCGATACAGGGCGGAAATCCATTATTATTATAAAATAGAGGAGAGGAAGGAAGACCCACCACTTTCCCACGATTAATCAATATACCGTACACCTCAAGAAAGGAAGGAATGCGGGATGGGATCAAGGTGGAATAGGATATAAGGAAATCTTACTCCTGTGGTGAGCACCGTACGCACACCGCGTTCACCGGATGAGCGCGGATCGGCGCATTTGAAGCCCGTATTCCTTCCTTTCTTGAGGTGTATGGTATGTTGATTAACCATGGGAAAGTGGTGGGTCTTCCTTCCTCTCCTCCATTTTCTAATAAGGATTATTTTCTTAGTGCAGGGTAGTGTATTCTTAATAGAAAGAACAAAAAAGAATTATGGATCAATTGGCATCATTTGGCAGAGACCAGGTCGATGTTATTTACATCTTTTACGACACCCAAAAGAAGTAGTAAGGGTTGGTAATATTAAAGGTTGGTATTAACTGCTAATAAGGAATATGTATTTATTCATCATTCATCATCATTCTCCTACTCTTATCCCAATTACTTGGGGTCGACACATTATGTACTCTGTTTCCATTGTACATATTGCAAAAAGTTTTTTTTTATTATCTATAAATTTATGGGGGTTTTTGTCCACATAGACACGTCAACACCATTGTATCAAGGCACATTTACATCATATAAACTACCATAAAAATCATGGCTAAAATTAGGACAGCAGCATTTTAAGGGTACAATAAAGTTAATGACGGCTGCACAAATGTTTTGCCTGTTCGGACTTAGGTTGAGATAATATTGTTTGGACCAAACCAACATCAAGTATGTTCAAGTTAAATCTCCTTAGGAATAACATTCTTTCGCTGCGGTTCTTTGCACAATCCATCAGCAAATGTTGCACGTCTTCTGCAAAAAGTTATTGGCAATAGTTTTATGATCGGCCGCCTGCTGATGTCAACCCTCCTTGGGAATGTAATTGTTGACCTAACGGCATCAAGTGGAGTTCGCCTAGATGGATATATGGCTCTTAGTCGTCTTTTACGACATCCATGAGCAAAGTAAGGGTTGGTAGTATTCGTAGCCGCTACCACACAGTAAATATGTATTTATTAATCATTTATTTTTTTATCATTCAGTTTGCTATTTATATTCATATCATTACTATAATAATAAAACCCTTATAACGAACATTACAGTATCATTGACCCACTTACGTATAAATTTACCCATTTTTTATGGGACAAACTAAAATATAACAGCGGTCCCAATAGTTATAATAACGTATTACCCCCCGCCGTTAGAAAAGCAGTTATAAACGTATCTATTCGTATAATTTTATTGTATTATAACTTTATTCGTATGGTTTTTTTTTTAATCTTTTACCTCCCGAGAGGTGTAAGTAGAGATGTAACACATATTATGATACAATTTTTTTACCTTTTCAACATTTTTTTTTATACTTTACAGATTCATCATCATCTCAGTTCATATGCGTCCCACTGTTGGGCTTGAGCCTCCTCCATAATGGGAGGGAAATTAACCTACTATACCGCGCTGGTCAGACGTGTTGGTATAGGGTTTTGTTTCGAGCTTCCCTTCTCTCGCAAAGATGTTATATGCGTTTTATATCCCTTAGTCGTCTCGTACGATCACCCACGGGTAAGATATAGGGTGGTGAATGGTATTCTTACTCCGTCACCACACGGATGTAGCAGTTAATAACAACCTTTTATACTACCAACCCGCTTTTGGGTATCGGAAAAGATGTTAATAAAAGGTTAACATCGAGCTGGAAATCTGCCAAATGATGTCAACTGATCAACAGCTCTTTTTCTTTCTTTCTATTAAGAAGACTCCACCATGAACTAAGGAAATAATCCTTGTATCGCGGGGGACTTTACAAATATGCCTCCCACGGGTAAGATAGGGGGTGGTGAATAGTATTTTTACTTCGTCACCACACGGAAAATTTAGAGATTAAATCTCTTATATTTCGACCGTTTTCAAGTTATGGTTTAATTATTTTGTGTTTACATAAAAATGTTTAAATTTTATTTATATAGATGTATTTCTGGACATTCTGCAATTTTGTATAAATATATGTTTCATCTGTGATCTGATCTTTGGGCTATTTTTTGTTATTTATTTATTTATGTACAAGCAATACCAATTTTCACTTATGGTGTATATATATATATATATATATATATATTGCTTAAGATTATAGTGAAATTGAGATACTGCACTATCTTCCGCTCCGTTCTAGTTAACACTGTATAAATATATATAATAAGTCAGTATTGTCAATGTTGGATATTAGTTTAGTAGTACCATAAGACTCGACAAGATGGCGTAATAAAACAACGTTACCTATTTGATGTAGAACAGTTTAAAAAATAAACGCCGAGCGAATGTTGGTCACTGAACTAGTGGAATGCGGCTGCAGGTCTTAGTTTTAAACTTAAAGCTTATTAAGAATTAAATTAAGAATATCGAATAAATCTATAGGGAAAAGTCTTACTAATGTGTTATAATTCAACATAATATTTCAAAAGAAACAAAATGGCGACACAGAAGCATTTAAATCCGTACTAACGATCCTCATTCTTTGAGTGAATCCTTGGATTTGGTTACTTATAGAAATAAAAGCTTTATTGGCAGCGTTGCGATATAAAACACGAAGAAACCGCAAGAGATACCTACTAAAAATAAATATAGTATATATTTATTTTATACATATACATCTAATATATTCATATAATGATTTCATGATATAGTTTGCAGGAGACTTCGGGGCAGACAAATGGATCTAGCTAGTTTTTATTTACAGAACATCTCATTGTGTCAGTTATAATTAGATTACGGAGATAAATATTCAGTCATTCATCATCATCATCTTGGTGTTATTCCAATTACTAGGGGTTGATGCAATATATCCATTTCGTACAGCCCTATCAAACTGTGTGGTAGCGGCTTCGAATATTGCCAACCCTTACTTTGTCGTAAAGGACGACTAAGAGCCTTATAACGACCTGGGTCAACATCACCTGATGCCGTTTGGTCAACAATTACATTCTCAAAGAGGGTTGACGTCAGGTAGTTTAATAGTAGCAGGACCATGCTGTTGACAGTTCTCTGTCTACAGCCGCGGGCCGGTCAGTCCGGGGTAGTACCACACTCTCGCAGAAGATCGACGTCTGAGTAATGGCAATGTGCTATTGCGTTTCGTTCGGTAAGCTAGAGAGCCGGAAGACCAACTGGGTGGGTTTGGGGATTGTAATGGTAGGCAGTGGTCTAGCTATAGCCTTGGTTATAGCAAAGGTTTATGGGCAGCAGTGACTCTTTTGTTGCTTGCTCGTTTACCACTATAAGCAATAAAAAAAAAGGCAGGCGGCCGGTCGTAAAACTATTGCCAATAACCTTTGCAATATGTAGGAAGAGAAGTACATATTGCGTCGTCCCCAAGTAATTGGGATAAGAGCTGGAGAATGGATGGACAGTCCTATCAAACTTCATCTTTGTGGTCACTCCCTTTCTATCCATGTCATGCTTCACGTAGTCCATCCATCTTTTTGGTATTCTATTTTATTCTATATATTTTACCTCTAAAACCTTCAACGTTCATACTTAAAAGATCCCAACTCTATTTTAATTTTCATTATTGCATCATCTTAGCTCATATATGTCCCACTGTGGGGCTCGAGCCTCCTCCATGATGGGAATAAAATTGATCTACTATACCACGCAGGTCAGACGTGTTGGTAAAGGGTTTTGTTTCGAGTTTTCCTTCACTTGAATAGATGATATATGCGTTTTATATCCCTTAGTCGCTTCTTACGATCACCCACGGGTAAGATAAGGGGTAGTGAATTGTATTCTTACTCCGTCACCATACACAAATCATTTCATTATTTCATCAATTATTTTAATTACTTTTGTATATTATTAATTAGTGCATATTCTTCTTATATTAAGATATAAAAATGTTAATTTTTCATTCATGTATAATTTTTAATTGAATATGCTTTGAAAATCTAACGCTTTAATATCTAAATATATTTGCCAAAAAAATACCGATTTGGTAACCCATATATTTTTATTTAAGCTGCGAGATAATGATGAAACTAGAAAAATAAAATATACAGATTTTATTATTCAGTGTGAGAATAAGATAGAATATTCAGTTGAAAATAATCGAACCGTAAATCTAAGTAACGACCATTGACTAAAAATCTAAGACGTAGACATCTCGTTGGATGATGGACCTATAATCAAACATTTGACCCTTTTCAAGTGGCTGCGATAGTGTTGACAAACAACTTCAAATTGCTTGAGGTCAAAATCAAAGAGCTTTATATATCCACTGTCTCTTTAGCTTTGCTGGCATAACTTACTCATATATCTATACTAATAAATGGAGAGCGGCTTTTTTGTTCAGTTATACTGAAAAAAAAAACTACTGAACCGAATAATACCATAAGATGCAGCGTGTTTCGGAGAAGGTCCGGAAGAATCCGGAAAGGAGGAAACCGGGCGAAGGATGATGACTAGTATATTATTATTTTAAAGTCGACATTTTTATAAATAATTACATACATACATACATACCATCACGCCATGTCCCTTGCAGCGTAGGCAGAGCGAACAGAGTGCCAGAGAACTCTATCCTTGCATACTTCACTCGCTTCCTCAACATTCATAATTCTCTTCATACACGCTCGCCGGTATCGGAGACTCTTGAATCCACTTTCCTTCAGTCCTGTTATAAATAATTATTTGATTATTATTTTAAAACAATAGTTATAAATACAATTTAATTGATAGTTTTTGTTTTTTTATTGCCTATGGTAGCAAACGAGCAAGCAGGAGAACTAATGCTGTTATTATGCCTTACCCGGAATGAGGCCACTGCATCAGAACAACGGTGAGACGAATGTCGAGCAACCGAGGTGTCTAGCTGAGAGGACACCCGTGAGGGTAGACCACCGGGTGGGGACCCCAGACGGATTTCACCATTCCATAACTCGTCACCTAATATTCAATACCTACTAATCAAAACTTATCCAAGTTGGGCTACCGGCTCTCTAGCTCACCGAACGAAGCGTATCAGCATATTACTATTGCTCAAACGTCGATTTTCTGCGAGATTGTGGTACTACACCGAATATACAAACCTGTGGCTGTAGACAAGAAACTGTCAACAGTATGATCCTCCCATCACTAAATAATTCATACGAAGTAATGGTAAGACCACGCTGTTGACGGTTTTCTGTCTACAGCCGCGGGCTGGTCCGTCTGGGTTAGTACCACACTCTTGCAGAAGATCGACGTGTGAACAACGGCAACGTGTTGCTTTGCCTCATTCGGTGAATGAGAGAGCCGGCAGCCCAACCGGGTGGGTTTGGTGTTTGTATTGGTATGCAGCGACCTTTTTTTTTTTTTTTTGGGGGCGGGTTACGGTCGGCACACTCCTCGCACCAATCCGTCCGGGGTGACAGAGGGGCGTAAGCACGCACACCCGTAACCCACCCGTGACGTCGCCTTCGTCGTTGGGCCGACCACCGGAGCAGAGTGACTTGACGTCAGTGGCTGGCCCGACGGAATACCCCTGAGGAGTACCCTCTCCTCGACCAACGTCCCCCCCTCTGGTAGGATGTCGGTCTTTCCTCACGCGGTCGGCCTCTCGGCGGGTGACGGACTAATTCCCCGATCCAGTCACCTGCGGCCTCGGCTAGGGCGGCATCAGGCGCAGGTAATCGCGCCTGCGCCGCCCCAGTCAAGGTAGGCAGCGACCTACCTATATCCTTGGTATTGCAAAGGTCCATAGACGGCAGTGACACTTACCATCAGTTGTGCTGCTAGCTCGTTTGCCACCAAATGTAATAAAAAAAAAAAAAAATACGAATTTGTTATTACGACTGTTGTTGTAATAACAATATTTACCGTTTTTTTCTATTAATCACGTTTTGTTCTATAGTCGATACTATATGCTGCCATGTTATATAAGCCTATCATTTTCTAGATAAAAAGATTATTTAATAGAAAATAGTTTTTTCAAATTCATCTTCTAATGCTTTTATTTTTTTTTTGCGACAGGCTAAGGTGTGGTCGCGCCCCATTAAGGGGGCAGACCTATAATCCTTAAAATATAGCATGATCTCTGTGACAGATAGCGACAAAACCGATGAAGTAATTATGAATACGCGTCATGTTTATAATTTTATTTTATATCGCCTATATTTTCATTCTTTACGTGCCAGTTAAACGTAAATCGATAACATTCTTATTAATTATTTATAAAACAAGTAAAACCAATACATTAGCTGTATAAACCACATGGTAACTCTATAAAATAAGTAAATTGCGTTAATTTAATATTCAGACATCAGTTATAGCATTAATAAGACCATTCCTTTTATATTAAAATGATAATTTCTTTTATAAAATAAACATGATTATTCATTAAATAATCTGTGACCAAGAACTCGTCATCAACCTACAGGAATGCGCCAGCGATGATGATAATAGTGACGATGAACTTGGGATGTATTCCTTTCGAATAATAAAAAGAATTAATTAACAACTTTAGTTTAAATTAAATAAAATCCATTAATTTAAATTTAATAAAATTTTCATAGATTGCTTTAAATTTATAATCGATTCATCCATCCATTTGATTGAAATTCACTAAGATTTTCATACAATGTTTTTTAATTGCAGTAGCAAATAACTTTAAAAATAAGGAATTATATCGACAAAAATACAGACATTGCATCGCAAGCGTGCGGCACTAGTGAGAACTGTCACGGAGATCATGCTATATTTTATAGACTATAGTTAAAATTTTCAAAAAATCGTTTTTTTTTTTCATTTTCAAAAAGTAGAATATGTTACGAGTATTTTCCGCCCAGGTATATGTAAATCGGATCATTAGTCGCGGAAATACCCAACGTCGTAGGATGTCATGTCTGAGCTATATAAAGTAAGCAGGTAGCGGTAGCTGTTCGCTCGGCACCAGAAGAGTGCTGAAGGTCTCTATTGTATTTCATATACATATATATGTATATAGTGACCATCAAATGCCATTCACAAAGAGCAGGAAGGCTAAATATATGGCCCAGGAATAGACGACTCTATGTAAGTTACAACAAAAAAAAATTATCTGCATGCAAAACGTACTCAAAACTTTAAACACGTTTTTCTCGCAACCATGTTTTCGAAGTCGGTGATCACTGTAACTCGAGAACGGCTTTACCGATCGGGTTAAAATTTATATCACTTCTTTTATACATAGTTATCCTCCGGATGAACGAAGGATTTTTTTTTGGATAATTATTTTTCTGTTTATAGTAAAAAATGTAAGTGAAATTTTGGTCAAAATAACACCTTTGGCTTTTAACGTCCGCCATTTTGTGAAAAATGGAAATTTTTGAAAACCCTTCGTTCATCCGGAGCATTATATCATTAACTAAAAAACCGCCCCTTTTTTGTTTCAAATAATCCGTTGCAGCGTGCGATTGATCACGGCAAATCGTGTTTTTTTTGCAGTGTCCTCGGCCATTGATGCTCATTACATTATATTGAAAGATATCGCTTTGAAAAAATTAGGAAATATACATTAAATATGCATCTTTCTCTCTCTCTTTTAAACAGAAGAACTTTTGTTGCAAATTATTTCATCGTTTGAACAGAAAAAAAATGTGAAAAAAGGCCTTTATTTTGACGTTTCAACTAGGTCTGTCCCCTTAATTCCATCCTGGATGATAGAAAGAACAGCGCACAACCCAATAGACCCGCGTTACATGTACCTCTCTTTGCCGTGCGAGCGGGCCACTGGAATCTGGTCTCGGTTTCGGCGACCAGACTATTCCACGGTCCGGTCACCCGCTGCCGCAGCTAGGTTCTTCTAATGCCTGAGATAATAACATTCAAACAAACAAATAAACTCTTCAGCTACGGTCTTCATGATCAAGTACGAGGAAGAAAGAGCTTGTGGCTATTATGAGTGATGGATCATAATGTCATAGTGAAGGTTTGTATTTTTAATAACATGAAATTAAAATACGTTATTTGATCAACGTTTGGTGATATGACGCGACCGTGTGTTGCCGAAGAAGAAAAACGAAGGAATACAATTCACCACTTCTTATCTTACCCGTGAGTGTAGTAAAATAAACCGCCACTGAAGGCAAAGATCGGGTAACGGTGGCCCGCTCGCACGGCGAAGAGAGGTGCTTGCAGGGTGGATCTATGGGGTCGCGCGCCGGACCGATTTGGCGGAACGTGGCCACTCCATAGCCCACCGCAAAAAAACAAAAGGGTGTCGTAAAATGATAATGATCATGACTAAGGGATGTAATATGCATATAACATCTTCGTTGCAATAGAAGGAAAAATCGAAATTAAACTTCCAATCAATAGGTTTGATCCGTGTGGTATAAATAAGATCGATCTCCCTCCTGTTGTGGAGGAAGCTCGAGCCCAGGACAAGAAATATATGAGCTTAACACATTTGAATGGAAATTGACATATAGATAGACTTCTGCTTAGATCCTATATATTAAGATATTTTTATGCCAGTAAATCGTTTCCTTGAGATAAAAATTTTACTTTGCAAAACATTTTACATGAGCCAAGGTACAGGTAGAAGCTATCATGATATGTTTTAAAGTAATTTTAAATCGTGAATTTCAAATAGGTAATACTTACTACTATTATTTTGAAATTTACAATTAATTTTAAAGCAATTTTTAATTTGAAATTCCCGATTAATTTTGAAGCACTTTTTAATTTGAAATTCACCATTAATTTTGAAGCAATTTTTAATTTGAAATTCACGATTCATTTTGAAGCAATTTTCAAACAATAGCATTGCAGCGGTTAGTATCATGAACTTTGGTTGTAATCGGTAGATATTTTTTTGCTTTTGTCAATTTTGTACAATATTTTCTCATTAGATTAATAGAATATTAGATTATTTCCTACTTTACTTTGCTTTTTAAACAATCAAGGTACTCTGGAAATATAGATAAGCTAAAATTTTATCAAATAACCATTCCTATCCATTATCATTCTCCTACTCTTATCATAATTGCTTGGAATCGATACAATATGTACTCTTCTTTCATAGTACATATTGTAAAGGTTATTGGCAATAGTTTTATGACCGGCCGCCTGCCAAACGTCAACCTTCCTTAGGAATGTAATTGTTGACCAAACGGCAAATTCAAATTCAAATTAATTTATTATGCATAAACCCTGCGAGGGCACTTACATATTGTCATTTTTTTTACATTTAAAGTTAATCTAATAAACTACCACCGGATCGGAATGAGACCGCTACTGAGAAGATCCGGCAAGAAATTCAGTGGGTTTGTCTATTTATAATTTATCTATGTTATTATATATTTTTTAATTTTTGTATAAAAAAAAATAGTACATGTTTATTATTTAATTAGCTTCAGTGCGATGCCCTTCGAACGCAATAGTTAAAATACAATAAAGAAAGACCATGGCCGGACCGGATCCCACAAGCGGCACCCGATCACGAGTTAACTACTAGAGCAGCCATCACTCCCCTCAACCACCTTGGTGGGAAGGGAGAGACCCGCTCCACGCAGCTACCGCAAGCGGACCTTTTAGTGAGCATGACCAATACCATGATGTACTATAAATGTAAAAAAGTCAAAATTCGTCAGGCAACACACGCTACGCTTTACAAGTATGTATAATTATTAAAAAGTAATAGTAACTAAACAGTTTAAAAAAAATAATGTAATTGCTGAAAGAGGAGCTGCTCATAGCCAGTCTGAACTATCGCTGAGATAATCCGAGATTTTAAAATAACCTTTTTTACAGAGTCTGTTCTTGACAGCCCTTTTAAACTTGTTCACGGTCATATCTCGGATATCTTTTGGTAATTTATTATAGAAGCGTATACATTGCATCAGATGGAGTTAGCCTATAAGGCTCTTAGTCGTTTTTTACGATATCCACGAGCAAAGTAAAGGTTGGTAGTATTCGTAGCCGCTACCACACAGCTTAAATAATCATTCCTAGTCATCCACTAAAATAAAATCTAAGTAGATAAATATATTTATAAAAAACCCGATTATAAATAATTAAGCATATTACTTATACATATCATCACGCCATATCCCTTGCAGGGTAGGCAGAGAGAACAGAGTGCCAGAGAACTCTATCTCTGCATACTTCACTCGCTTCCTCAACATTCATAATTCTCTTCATACACGCTCGCCGGTTTCGGAGACTCTTGACTCCACCTTCCTTCAGTACATGACCGATCTCGTCTAGGTAGGTTAGTCTCGGTCTCCCTCGGTACCTACATCCTTCCACTTTCGCATTGTATATCTTGTTAACCAGACGTTCGTTCGGCATTCTTTCCACATGTCCGAACCATCGGAGCATTCCCTTTCGCATCTTTACACCAATACTCTCTTTCATACCTACTCGCTCTCTTACGTCGTCGTTACGAATGCGATCGGTCAGCCTAACTCCAAGCATATTAAATGCTAAATTTCAGTAATTTAGATAAATATATATTTATTTTAATTTTTTTTTCTTTACAGTATTAGTAGATCATACGATTTTTTAAATTATTTATAATGCTTGAAAACAAATAAAATTAGATATCATTACTTTACACTTCTCCATTTTAATATAAATCCATACATTTCTTAGTTCCCATAGTCTTTGTTTAAAGGCTTTCAGGCATCCTGCAGTCAGTCGGGAGTCGCAGTGCGAGTCGAACGTCCGCTCATAACCGTTTGGTTTACGCGGTCAATTTGAAAAGTTTAGTGTTAGTGAAGTGAGGTTATTTTTTTTTGTAGTGAGTGATAGTGAAAATAAGTTTATTCACTGTTTCTGTGTTTATTTACATCTTGTGATTTTGTGAACAATATATATGTACTTGAAATGGATAATTATTAAATCAGGAGATAACTAAAGGTAGGATAAAATTGTATTAAAATGCTATAAATATTTTTCTCTTTAATTGTTTAAAAATAATATATCCTACAGAGGTACTATAATCGGATAGAGAAGTATATATCCATTTTATCCGTGTAGTGATCTAGTAAGGATATAAGACAGTCTCCATCCTTAACATCTGCAATCAAAAATATGATATCATCTTAACTCACACGTCGTATACGTCTCTATGTTTGAGTCCATAATAGAAGGGAAATTGACCTACGATAGCAAGCTGGTCAGACGGGCTGATATAGGGTTTTATTTCGTTTTTCCTTCTCTTGCGTTGAAATTATGTACATATCATATCCTTTGCTCGTCTTTCAAGTTACCCCACAGATAATATAAGGGGTGATAAATTGTATTCTTACTCCATTATTACACACATTATTATGACATAATAAATCAATGATCTAATAGATTGTCAAAAATAAAGAAAGGAAATACAAAATATAATATATTTTGTATAAATTACTAATAATAACTAATAGAATTATAAAATTTATTGGTTTACGTAATTCGTAATACGTGTTATCTCGAAGAGCGTGTTAAGCCGTCGGTTCTTCATTTCGGAGCAGTCACACCCAGCCTAAGCCGTCAAACGGTAGAAGGGACGGCGTGTAACCTCATAACATACCGTAATGTACCCTTCTTATTTGGGCGGACCAAAGGGACCAAGTCCTTGACTTCAATGGCCCGCCCGGTGAGCTGTCGGTATCGATATTTAGAGTTAGTACCTTCAAATATCTACGCATTTGGACTAAATCTAGAACTATTATCTAAAATCTTTATAGTTTACAAAGTTTAGATGACCATCGATCTGTAAAAAAATAATATAATAATATTTGATATTTATGCGAATATTACACATTTGAATTAAAACGGGGTCTACGCGTGAATGTGAGCAAAACCAAAATAATGGTCTTTGAAAGAGATAAAACCAGAACAGATGTAAGAGTAACAATAGGTAATGATGTACTAGAGCAAGTGGATGAATTTGTATATCTTGGATGTGGATTTAGCCGAGATGGAAGGTACACCACTGATATAGAGCGAAGAGTGAATGCGGGAAATAGAGTGAACGGAGCGTTGGGGCAACTTTTCGGCAGCCACCACCTCAGCCAGAAGGCACGTGTAGCAATACATAACGCAGTGCTTGCCCCAACATTACTGTATGGAAGCGAGAGTTGGGTATGCAGAAAAGAGTATGATAGTAAAATTAATGCGGTCGAAATGCGATCTCTGCGAAAAATCTGTGGAGTTAGGCTGACCGACCGCATTCGTAACGACGACGTAAGAGAGCGAGTAGGTATGAAAGAGAGTATTGGTGTAAAGATGCGAAAGGGAATGCTCCGATGGTTCGGACATGTGGAAAGAATGCCGAACGAACGCCTGGTTAAGAAGATATACAATGCGAAAGTGGAAGGATGTAGGTACCGAGGGAGACCGAGACTAACCTACCTAGACCAGATCGGTCATGTACTGAAGGAAGGTGGAGTCAAGAGTCTCCGAAACCGGCGAGCGTGTATGAAGAGAATTATGAATGTTGAGGAAGCGAGTGAAGTATGCAGAGATAGAGTTCTCTGGCACTCTGTTCTCTCTGCCTACCCTGCAAGGGATATGGCGTGATGATATGTATGTATGAATTAAAACGTAATTTTTAAAGAGTTTAACGCATTTGTATTTGTTTTTTGAGAGAGAATAAATAAAGAGAGTATTGGTGTAAAGATGCGAAAGGGAATGCTCCGATGGTTCGGACATGTGGAAAGAATGCCGAACGAACGCCTGGTTAAGAAGATATACAATGCGAAAGTGGAAGGATGTAGGTACCGAGGGCGACCGAGACTAACCTACCTAGACCAGATCGGTCATGTACTGAAGGAAGGTGGAGTCAAGAGTCTCCGAAACCGGCGAGCGTGTATGAAGAGAATTATGAATGTTGAGGAAGCGAGTGAAGTATGCAGAGATAGAGTTCTCTGGCACTCTGTTCTCTCTGCCTACCCTGCAAGGGATATGGCGTGATGATATGTATGTATGTATGTGTATTTGTTTTTTAATTTCCCCTATATCAAAAGCTTTACAATATTATATTTGTATATGTATTTTGTCATTATTATGGATCTAGAGAAGATACCCGATCTTTTAGAAGGCTAACATGGGGACATGGGTCCAATACGCAGAGGCCTATGAACAAATTTAATCTAAAAATCGTATGGAACATCTAAAGAGGATTCTAAACGTCTGCATACAAGTACTCGATAACTGCTAATGTTAAGTGTAAAATTGCTTGAATGTTATCTTATATAACTATGGAGTTGGATATTTACAGGGGTGGTTTAAATTAAAACTATTGAATTATAACTCTTGTATATATAACTTTTTTCTGCCTTCGATACTAAACGGGGTCTCTAAGCAATCGATTCAAATTCAAATTCATTTATCCCTATCCCTACTAATATATAAATGTGAATGTAAGTTTATTTGTTACGCTTTCACGCTAAAACTACTCAACGGATCATCATGAAACATTGTACACATATTCTTGGAGGTATCAAAAGTAACATAGGATACTTTTTATTAAAAAAAAATCAAAATTTTTATATGAAAAATAAAAAAATTGTTTGTCAAAAAATCTCAAAATCTAGCTTCTTCAACGCTATCTAGCAGTTCAGTAATGAAGTTCCAACCCTGAGTATTGTAATACCGTTGCACTGTATTACCGACGGTCAAAAATAAAAATAGGGGATCAAAAACTTCAGGAAAGTAACCTTTTACGCGGGCGAAGCCGCGGGGCAGAAGCTAGTTATGTATAAACCCTTTTTTTGGGTGGGTTACGGTCAGCGTACTTCTCGCACCACTCCGTCCGGGGTGACAGTGGGGCGTAAGCATGCACACCCGTAACCCACCCGTGTCACGTCGCCTTCGTCGTTGGGCTGACCACCGGAGCAGGTTGACTTGACGTCAGTGGTCAGCCCGAATATATAAACTCTGCGAGGGCACTCACATATTATCAGTTTTAACATTTTAAATTAATACAATAAACTACCACCGGATCGGAACTAGACTGCTACTGAGAAGATCCGGCAAGAAACTCAGCGGGTTTGTCTATTATTATTGTTTATTTACTGATTTATTTCTATACAAAAATAGTACAATATGCTTTGTAAGAATTATGATGACTTCTAATGTTTACGCGACTATTACACATTTGAAATAAAACTACTTTCATGGATTCTATTGCGTTTGTATTCGATTTTTAATTTCCCGACGTTTTGAAAACTTTACAGTGATCATGGTCACGCGAGGACTGAGGTGTCTTACGTCCAATATGTCATTGTTATTACAGAAATTTATTCTTATATATTTCGCACGGGGAAGAGAGCCGCTTTGCAGGGTGGATCTATGGGATCGCGCGCCGCCTCTTCCGTCACCCCGGACCGATTTGATGGGCCGTGACCACCGCAAAAAAAGGCGTCATAAATAATATTAACCATTAATCCGTCTGTGTTCTTAAGCGTAAAAACATATGTACAATAACAAAATTACTATTATGTATGTATTAAATGATGTTATTAAGATTGAGAGAACGATATTGTAGGTATTTGTGATTGGCAGTAAATACATTGCCAAAGAATGTTTGTGTCGAAAGCCATTTAGGCTTTTCACATTATTAATATATCATAGAAATAATCATGCTGTGCTGATATAATAAATTATTACATAGCAAGAAAAACAATGATGTAATCGGAAATTCGAATAAAGTTATGGCGGTGTCGTTTAAATATTGACATATTGTGCCAAGTGTTTATTTCTTAAGCAGGATAATAATTTATAATAATACTAGCAGACCCGGCCACGCGTTGCTGTGGCTAAGGTAGCTTCAGTAACACGTGGTGGTTATGCTAATAAATTGTAGCTTATATCAAACGTTTGTACTTTTAACATAGCGCCATCTATTAAATACTTACTCAATCCAATCAACAGATACCGCCATCTGTTAGAATCCTTTGGAGATAACAGATAATTGTGACTGTCAAATAATAGACAAATAATTTGCAATAAAATAATATTGCGACTATAAATTGAGATGGAAGCTATCCTATCTTTTAAGTTGGATCAATCTACACATGCTGTGCAAATTTAATTAAAATCGGTCAAGTACTTTAGGAGTGAATCGCGGACAAACAACGTGACGCGTAATTTATATATATTAAGATTAATTTATAATAATGATATTTTTTTAGTAAATTATACAGATTATTGTTATCTTTCTCTAAATTGTGTTCGTTAATTTGTACGCCTATGTTATCTTTCTCGATACAAAAGTGTATATCGTGGTTTTGTTTAAATTAAATCTACTTTTTTTTGTATTAAAAATTTGCTAGTAATTTCGTGAGGAAAGTTTTTTAAATATAGAGGGGTTTGGAGAATCGTTCTTTTAGAGGTAAAGGAAAATATTGATGGACTGGTATAGACTGGGAGTGATCACAGAGATAACATGTGGTAGGATTGTATGGCAGGAGAAGACATCAACCCCAAATAATTGTGATAAGAGTAGGATGATGACTATGATCTCCGTTGTGGTGGTAGAGCACAATTCATCACCCCTTTATATTGTCCGTGGGAGTAAGAGACGACTTAGTGGTATAAATATGGCTATAACATCTATGCAAGGAGAAGTAAATGCGCTATGAAACTCTAAACCAACCCGTCGGACCGTACAGCCAATTTCCCTTTTATTGTGGAGGAGGCGTGAGCCCAGCAGTTGGGTTTATATGAGCTAAAATGACAATAATAATATATTCGATTTATTGCTAAAAAAAATCTCATACTAAATATTACTTACTTACTTCATATACTTTTTTAAAGGCACCATATTTCACATTTAGGAATATATTTTTCCGTGTGGTGACGGAGTATGAATACAATTCACCACCCCCTATCTTACCCGTGGGTGATCATAAGACTAAGAGATATAAAACGCATATAACATCTATGTAAGAGAATGAAACTTCGAAACAAAACCTTATACCAACACGTCTGACCAGCGTGGTATAGTACGTATTTCTCTCCCATTATGGAGGAGGCTCGAGCCCAATAGTGGGACGTATATGATCTAAGATGATGAGGAATATTTTGTACTTTAAAAATTATTAAAATATCAGTAGAATATATAAATAATACTATTAATAATGTATGTATATAGGTTATGTAGTAAAATAGTTGTTTATAGAACGTTGTCTCTATAAAGTTTCAATCGAACATACCAAATTGCAGGCAATCGGCTGCAATTTTATTAATGTTAGTCCTATTGGAATTTATTATTCTTCGTGTGGTTTTTTTATTGTTTTAAATATCAAACACGAGACTGTTGTTTCCTAATTCAGAGTAAGCTTGTTTTATTTTGGTATATTTTTAGAAAACTTCTTAAACAATTAACACCAAAACAGACGCTATTAGCGCCACCTACAGTCCTGGTAATGCATTGTTTTGGTCGTTTAAATATATACGAATATCTATCTACGAATTGTAGTCTCTCTAATGAAATCGGTTTGGGATATATATACCTCAAAAAAGATATTTCTTATGCTTATATTTCTTCTTTGGCTTATAGTGCTGTGGGATCTTTACAATATTAGTGGTTTAGTTACGGACGCTGCCTACCGACCCAAATCCATTCAGAAAGTTGGGCTGGTTTTCTTGCTCACCTAACGAAGTGCAACAACATATTGTCACTACTCAGATGTCGATTTTATGTAACATTCGCTTACTTGTAAAGGCCTTATCTGGTAACCTTTTTAGCGAGCTAAATTTTCTACCTTCAGAGAAATACAGATGTATTTATATTCACGTAAATAAAGTATTCGATAGAGAAAACACTACCCTTATTTTTTTTTTTTTTTGCGGTGGACTATGGAGGTGGTCACGCCCCGCCAAATCGGTCCGGAGCGACGGAAGAGACGGCGCGCGACCTCATAGACCCACCCTGCAAAGCGCCTCTCTCCGTCGTGCGAGTGGGCCACCGGTACTCGATCTTTGTCTTCGGTGGCCATAAAAACACTACCCTGAACTAAGGAATAATCATTGTATTTTGGGGCACTTTACAAACATATAATTAACGCAGACAAATTATACCCAGACTCAAAACAACTGGTTGTGGATCGCACAAACCAAAAATGAATCAAAACCCACAGCACTGGCAAAAATCTTATCAGTCAGTCTTTGGACAAACTATTGTTCTATTTAAAGATAATTGAACAGACGGTATCAAATGAAAATAAATTATTGACCAGACGGTACCAAATGAAAATAAATTATTGACCAGACGGTACCAAATGAAATAAATTATTGAGCAGACGTTACCAAATGAAAATAAATTATTGACCAGATGGTATCAAATGGAAATAAATTATTGAGCAGACGGTATCAAATGGAAATAAATTTTTGAGCAGACGGCATCAAATGGAATTGGTTCAGCTTGATCTCAAGTTCTTGGTTGTCATTTTATTATCCACGTATAACAAATGGGTTGATGGTATTCAAAGCCACTATCATATGGAATAAATTATAATTTAATCATGTTGAATTGAAAATTTAATCAATAGCAAGTGTTTTAACAGTTCTTTTCATTATAATTATGTAGCGATATAGAAAGTTCTTTCATTTATTAAAAAAAATATGTATTAATTTCTTTGATAATGGATGTCTACGTGAATGAATTAATTTTACATTAAACAAAGGATGTATTTTCAAGGTAATTCATTAGATATTACATTGTACTTTTTAACCGACTTCAAAAAGCAGGAGGTTCTATGTTTCCTTCATTAATATAAAGAGTTATCCGTGTGATGACGGCGTAATAATACAATTTACCATCCTCTATCTTACCCGTGGGTGATCGTAAGAGTCGACTAAGGAATGTAAAACCCATATAACATATAGCATGCATAGGCAAGTGAAGGCAATCTCAAAACAAAACCATATACCAACACGACCAGCGTGGTAGTCAGTAGTAAGTCAACTTCCCTCCCATTACGAAGGAGGTTCGAGCTCAACAGTGTGACAGATGAGCTGAGATGATGAAAGAGTTACAACTAGAACAATTTTAAATTAGTAAATTTTATATATCATCATTCTCCTACTCTTTTCCCAATTACTTGGGGTCGATACGATACTTACCTTTCTTTCATAGTATACATTGTAAAAGTTATTGGCAATAGTTTTGTGACTGGCCGCCTCCGGGACGCAAACTCTCCATGGGAATTATTAAATTTTATTTATACATACATACATACATAGCCCCACGCCTGTTTCCCAGAGAGGTATGCAGAGACTACAGATTGCCACATACCACGATCTTGGCATACTTCTATCGCTTTATTTAAACTCATAATAGTCTTCATGCATGATCTACCATACTCTTAATATCACCTCTTGTCGATACCTCGCTAATTTGATCGAGAAAATTATGACGAGATCTTCCCCTTGTATTCGTCCCATTCACGCTTGCTTTATATATTTTCTTCGTCAACCTCTCCTCACTCATTCTTTCTAAGTGTCCAATCCACCTCAGCATATCCTTTTTGTTTGTTATTCATTCAATGCAATTTTGAACACATAGCTCACTACATTCTCTGGGAGTGCAGTTTGTGGTGAAACAGGCGTGACCTTATGTTAGACAGTCTACAAGCCACGTCTGGGTAGTATACTGCACGGACCTTAGAGCAACTCCAAGAATTTTTGTGTATTCAGCCGCTTCTGCTATAATTACTATTGTAATCAGTTTTAAGGCTCACGTATAGGTTTCATAAGCTTTGTCATATCTGTGGTGCTCTACTGCTACGTCTTCTTATCTATTGTTTATTAGCTAATTTTGTGTCTTACCTCCCGCTATGCATAAGAGGCAAAAGGATTGTTTCCATATCCTCCGGTTTTTCTTTTCTAATTAAATTTGTTGCGTATCTAAAGACAATTAAAATCGCTTCCCGCGACTTCCTTAAAATCAAATCTCGGTGTCTTTCAGAGGCCATTGTGGATCCTGGCTTAAATTAATTACAATGGTGAAAATTAGAGAATAAACCCAATAAAAAAGTTTCATTAAAAAAAACCGAGAACAAAATGTAAAAAACACGTTTTATTTTTAATATTAGTGATAACTAAAACATACACACAGCAAATTTCAACTATGTACCTATTAGAATTCCTAAGTTGTGGAGTGAAACCTTTTCGCCGGTTAGTTTTATATGTTAGTTCAGATAATCTTGTAAATATTTTATTAAATTCTTCTTGAATCCCTGCGGTGAATATTATAAATATAAAATATTTGCCGTCCATTGACGTATTAATAAATCAATGGACCAACGAGATTTTCATCTTAAACATAGTATGTCTGTGTTCATTATGATCAGCAAGTTTATATTTGTTTTAATTTTGCAAATCTGCAACATGTGAGTGTGTTTTACACTTGAAATGCTGCCATGACAGAATTATATGAGAGTGCTTTAAACTGCTACCATTACAGTAATTTACAACAGAAATACAAGATGGTTATTGAATATATATCAATAAAAATCACGTTTTATTGAAAATATTTTTTTTTATATTGCTTATGGTGGCAAAGGAGCAAGCAGCACACCTGATGGTAGTGTTGTCCATGGACCTTTGCAATACCAAGAGTATATAGCTAGGCCTCTGCCAACCATTACAATCCCAAACCCACCCAGTTGGGCTGCCGGCTTTCTCTCTCTCTCTCTCTCTCTCGCGCCACGTTTCTTGTGTCACGTTTTATCTGTAATAACTTTACCCTTATGCGCGAAAAAAAAGTTTCACTTCAAAAAAATAGTGTAAAAAGCCTGTAATTTTTTGAAATATGCTTAAAATATTATTACATATCTCGTAGTCAGAGTTAAAAATATAAGCGGATATTTTCACCGCTATCATGTTATGCCTGAGTACTCTTGGATTATCCTGCTCTGTAATTAAAAAGATAAGCCTTCTTCAAAGTGCTATGTTATTTTACCTGAATAACTTTTGGTAGCTGTACTGTTGATTTGAGTGCTCTTTGTAATTTTCGGTCTTTGGGGACTCGAGTACTTAATTTAATTAAATTTTATGTCTTCAAAATATTAAATACTTTCATTAAAAGATTGTTGAGTTTGCCTGGTGATATAATCGTTCTGGAAGGAATATTTAATTGCTTAGAAGTCCATTATAAGGCTAGAACTTATATTGTAGTATAGCGGCTAAATTTTTCGTTATTAGACTGACAACATTGTTTTAGTTACACGAAACCATTGGATGTAATGGATGTAAGCAGCATAAGATCATTCTACGCGATATGACTACGTAGACCGATCCAAACCCGGATATCATAAGCTGAGGTACAGCTGGATACTTATTTGTATCAAATTACTAGAAGGGATTTTGACCCTCTTTGCACTACTGCCTTTACCCCTTACAAGGTCACCTTCACTACCAGTGATTTGGTCATATTAGCTGAGGGATAACCAAAAATAGTGCGATCAAATCTAGGTCACCTTCATTAGTAGATTTGGCTCTACTAGCTAAGGGGTCACAAAAAATAGAGCGATACTGCTTACTTGAGACACTTAGACTTGATGATTTTGTGGCTATAATTGCTTAAATGGGGCACCATTCTGTCAAGATCCATTGGGTAAGAATATGATTAATAGGAACGTACTTTATTGCGATAGTCAATGAATTGATGATTATAACAGTGTAACGGAACAGTGTTTGTGCTTCTCTCCGTTCGTTCGGATATGTAAAGGGAATAAAGGCCATAAGTTTTATATAATTTTCTTCACACATTATTTGACACATATTCACCATGATTACCTTATACATAGTCAATGTCCGTAGATATCTCAAGTCTATTATTAGTTGGTCAACCAAAATAGAGATTTTGTCTGGGACTTTTGCGCACGACATGAAAATATCACTATTATACCATACTAGCTACACTTTAGCACTTTATCTGTTTTATATTACATAAAACATTGTTAAAATTATTCAATACTACAAAACACTAAAGAAACTAATATCATTCAAGAGCGTGACATAACCATTCCATATTCCTATAACTCTCTATAGCAATACCTTCTTTAATGAATGACAGTCCAATGGTGGCTATGGGCGAGGCCTACGTCCAGCAGTATATATCGAACGTCTGGAAGACGATAATGATAATCAAAATTTTGATGATGATAATAGTGGTGATGACGACGATGGTAATATAAAACAGTTTGATACTTATAAGAGATCAAACCTTAAATATATAAATACGTCTGGAAGACGATGATGATAATGTCAATTTTTATGATGATGATGATAACAACAATGATGATGATAATGGTGATAGTAGTGATGACGACGGTATCATTAAACAGTTTTATTTAATTATAAAAGATGAAACTTTAAATATATTTTAAACTTTCATTGCGTTCAATCGTATCATCTATATTAATAAGTCAATTTTTCATATAAAAGAATCTTTTTATTAGAAAATCTTTTGTAATATATTACAAAATATATTTTCCTTTTTTTTGTATTATAAACAACGTTGAATAAAAACAGCTGTATTTTGTTTGATATAAAAATCACGAAGCCTGTGTTATAATGCGGTGAAATGTTAGACATTTTAATAAAATATTTCCTTACGATTAACTTTTGATAATATTTGTCGTGATTGCTTCTTTTTTCTCTCATCCGTATGTGATTTGTATTGACAAATTAAGTATATTGCACGCCTCATAAGCGAAACGTTGAGGTCTTGCTCTACTCTAGTTATTTTATATAATATCAAGGAC
Source organism: Lymantria monacha (assembly GCA_905163515.2). Lineage (NCBI taxonomy): Eukaryota > Metazoa > Arthropoda > Insecta > Lepidoptera > Erebidae > Lymantria > Lymantria monacha. Next base: position 20,024,256 of record LR991104.1, on the reverse strand, counting down.
TTTTCAAACCTAAAAATGATTGTATTTTTTCTCACATTGCACTTGTAGCATAATATTAACATACATATGTCAATAAAAAACATTTTGTATGTTGTTGTTGTTTTACATGTTTAAAGTAAGAAAATAGTTGATTAAAAAAATATTCGTGGACGTCCCGATTAAATATTCTGGATCTGGCACGATCACGACCGTAAAAATTAATATATCAAAATATTTATTTTTTTAAAAGCTTAGAATTATGAATCCCAACGTACTGTTTTTTTTCGAAAATGGCTTGGTAATTCTTTGTCGTTTAATTGCAATTAATAAAAAAATTAAACTGCTTAGTCATTAGTGTATACCTTATGAAAATTAGATTCTTTTACATTTTTTTGTTCATCCATTTGGACATGCAAAGGAAACAAATCTCATACAGCCTATAATAAACGAACAACTATGTTTAGAGTGCACTTTTGAATTTTCCAAATTATATTATATATATAGTAGCCGTAACTAGCGTGCGGCCGTATAACTCACCATATTCCCTTCCCATCGCCATTACCGAGAATCGGGCACAGATTTCTTGATATATGTGGCCTTTCCGGTAATGTATTATCATCATAGGTATCGTAAAATAGCCGGTTCAGGAATAAATAGGTGAATATTTAATAGTACTAATAATATACATTTTATAAGCCTATATTTATATTATGAAGTAATAAAGTTTGTTTGATTGGACGCGATAATCTCAGTAATTAATTGAATTGATTAAAAAAAACATTTAAGTAATGGATAGCTCATTTATCGAGAAAGGTAACAGTCTATAGAATATCACGCTGTAATTAATAGGAGCTGAGTATAAATAAAAAATATTGCGATAATGGGTAAATAATATTTCTTTTCAGAGCTTCCGTTGCGTATGTTTCGTTTTATAGTTACTTATGACCTATTCTCTCACCCCCTATCCCTCTCTCTCTATTTTTTTTTTTTTTTTTATTGCTCATGGTGGCAAACGAGCAGACAGCACACCTGATGGTAAGTGTCACTGCCGCCCATGGACCTTTGCAATACTAAGGGTATAGCTAGGCCGCTGCCTACCAATACAAACCCCGAACCCACCCCAGTTGGTCTGCCGGCTCTCTCGCTCACCGAACGAAGCGCAACAGCACATTACCATTACTCAGACGTCGATCTTCTGCGAGAGTGTGGTACTACCCCGGACGGACCGGCCCGCGGCTGTAGACAGAGAACTGTCCACAGCGTGGTCCTGCCACAATTAAAAATCTATCTCTCTACCCTTTTCTCTGTCTTCCACTCCCTTTCTCTTTCTTTTCTTACTACCTTTTCCTCTCCCTTCTTTCTCTCCCTAACCCTTCCCCCTCCCCTATCTCATCTTGCCCCCTTTTTCTTCCCAAATTCTCTCTCTCTCTCTCTGTCTTTTATGCGATGTACGAAATGACCATCAACGAGGCGATGGACATTACACAAATCTATGAGAATTATTCAATATAATATGCTCTACTTCGTCTAGGTTTATATACGTCCCACTTCAATGCTCGTGTCACTTCTATAGTGGTTAGAAAAAATACATATATCATGCTATTTGGACGGGTTAGCATAAGGTTTTATTACGAGCTTTCCTTCTCTTCCATAGATGTTATATGCGTTTTATATACCATAGTCGTCTCGTACGATCACCCACGGGTAAGATATGGGGTGGTGAATTGTATTCTTACTCCGTCACCACACGGATAATGGATGATGAATTATATTCTTATTTCCACAATATAGATATAATGTGTTAAAACACTAAGAGGTTGAATATAAAACAAGACTGCAAACATGACCCACCTTTCCCTCTTAAACTTTGATTTAATTATCAGAAAATTACGTTCAACACCTTTCACGCTTTCAGTTAATTATCATAATTAGTCCTGTTATCAATACTCCTATAAAGTTATATTGCTAACTGTAAAAGTGAGAAAAATTGAATTTAATTATTTAAATTTAATTAAATTCCTCCGAAACCGGCGAGCGTGTATGAAGAGAATTATGAATGTTGAGGAAGCGAGTGAAGTATGCAGAGATAGAGTTCTCTGGCACTCTGTTCTCTTTGCCTACCCTGCAAGGGATATGGCGTGATGATATGTATGTATGTATGCTAACTGTAAGCTTCTTTAAGAGGAATAATACCATGATTACTATGATTGGCAAGAGGTTTAGCGATTTATTTATTTTTTACTGCCGTCACGTGAAAGTTAAAGTGGTAATATATTATATTTTTAATAATAGCAGAACTTAGCTGTTGACAGTTTTCTGTCTACAGCCGCGAGCCGATCCGTCCGGGTTACTCGTAGTACCATACTCTCGCAGAAGATCGACGTCTGAGTAATGGCATTGTATGTGTGTGTGTTTGGTGAGCTAGAGAGCCCGAAGCCCAACTGGGTTGATTTGGGGATTTTATTGGTAGGCAGCGGCCTAAGCTATAACCTTGGTATTGCAAAGGTCCATGGGCAGTAGTAACCCTTACTATCAGGTGTGCTGCTTACTCGTTTGCCACCATAAGCCATAAAAAAACACGTCACTACACTGGTAATTTAGACTTAATCTAATGACCCATTCATCTATCAGGTTTTAGATGTCCAATGTTGGGTAGAGGTTTCGTTACAAAAATGTCAGGTAGAATGTCACACAGCACTGGCATTCAATGGTTTCCTGCGACTTTTATGGTGTCATTAGTCCATCTAGTGGTTTGTTCAACATTGCATCGTTCGATTGTAGTTGCCGTTCAAAAAAAATTATTTTACCAATGGTTGGAGTCTTCAACGAATTTAATGTATTCAGTTTTTGTTTGCGTCTTTAATCATTGCCATCCTTCTTGCAGAAAGTCCATTTATATTATAAATAGATTTCCTTGGAAAAAGGATTCCTTGAATTTCGGGACACGTATTAGCGCCCAGGGAATACAGCAGTACGACATAGCATCCAATGAAAGTTCGTATCGAACATTTAGACGCCACACGTATTTTTTTTTGGATAACAAGCAATGATTGCATAGTTTCATATTTTTCAAATTCAATTACCGTTTCATGGAAAATTGTCAAGCACCTTCGGCTGTCTCACAGCAGACATTTAAGTTGTATAACGTCAAAATATTCAGGTAAAGAGACGTGTCTTGAAAATAAAGTAGATTGTATAGGTAACACCAATTTCTCCAGAATTTCTCAAAGATTTTTACGTTTATATGTACGATGAAATAAATTCTGTAGTTGACAGATTTTTATGCTTCTATTTTCTAAAAAGGACAAGAAACTAAATTGCTCTCCTCCCTGACTATTTCCTACGTCATACACTGCGTTGTCCGCTAAGTGATCGCCACTCTAGACCAGCGGTTATCGGTTCTTCGAGCGATGTGGCCTGCCCATTGCCACTTCAGCATGGCAATGCGCAGTCAGACTTCCTGGATATTGTAAAAGACGATTAAGGTAAAATTATGTATGCAGATAACACATTTGTGGTAGGAGCACGCTGTTCACAGTATTCAACAATCCACTGTAGGGCTCAAGTCTCCTTTAGACTAAGAAAGAAATTAAACAACTATACCGTACTAAATGGATAGCTGTGTGGCTACGAATACTACCAACCCTTACCTTGCTCGTAGATGTCGGTAAAAGACGACTAAGAGCCTGGACCAATTCCATCTGATGCCGTTTGGTCAACAATTACCTTCCCAAGGAGAATTGACGTCTGGCAGGCGGCTGATCATAAAACTACTGCCAATAACTTTTACAATATGTACTATGAAAGAAGAGTACATATTGTATCAACCCCAACTAATTGGGATAAGAGTAGGAGAATGATGATCACACTGGTCAGAGGGATTAACTATATAGTTTTATATTGAGTTTTTTTTCTCATGTTATCTGCTGGCATCTCTTTGTCGTCTAACCCACGGGTAAGAAAGAAAATAGTGATTTGTGTTCTTACTTCGTCATTATATATATAAAAGTATATTTATCCCGTTAGATAAACAAGTAGTTAGTAAATACACTTTAGAAATTTCTCGCTACTTAAGTTATACCTGTGTTGGTCAATCCATTTAAAGTTTTCAACTTAGGGTCGAGTTAAGCAACTACTAGACCTACGCAAACAAGTTGCTACTTAAGTTTGTTCGAACATAACCATTGATCAATATTCGATTAAGTTAAAGCTAGCTTAGTATTCATGTGTTAGGTTAGAAGTTTTTTTCTTAAGTACATATTATCCATTAGCAAAACAAAATCCTACTAAAATTATAAATGGGAAAGTTTGAATGTTTGTTGCACAATCACGCGTAAACCATTGCATAGTTTTTGATGAAAATTGGCACACAAATAGATCATTACCTGGATTAGCATATAGGATTATGAATATACAAAAATGTATTAAAATCGGTTCAGTAGCCGCTTAGAAGTTCAGTCGTATACACAACTACAGAAAAATTATATATCATATCAGAATAAACGGAGCTCGGTTTTTTTTTTCCTTAAGATGTGTTTTTTTGGCTAACATATTTAAATATTAATGACGGGACGATTTTTAAGAGTATATATACAAATTACATATTAATTGAAATATGAATATTTTTATATCTCGCCGTGTAGTGACGGAGTAAGAATGCAATTCTCCTATGATGATGACCTCACCTATAATGAGATGACTAAAGGATATAAAACGCATATAACATGCAATGCAAAGGAAGGAAAGCTCGAAACAAAACCCTATACCAACACGACTGACCAGCGTGGTATAGTAGGTCAGTTTTCTTCCTATTATGCAGGAGGCTGGAACTCAACAGTGTCACATATATATACTGAGATGATGGTGATGATGAATATTTTGATATCTTATCATCGTAAAAAGAGTAGAGATAATTATAAACGTGTGAATGTGAGCAAAACCAAAATAATGGTCTTTGAAAGAGACGAGGCCAGAACAGATGTAAGAGTAACGATAGGTAATGATATACTAGAGCAAGTGGATGAATTTGTATATCTTGGATGTGGATTTAGCCGAGATGGAAGGTACACCACTGATATAGAGCGAAGAGTGAATGCGGGAAATAGAGTGAACGGAGCGTTGGGGCAACTTCTCGGCAGCCACCACCTCAGCCAGAAGGCACGTGTAGCAATAAATAACGCAGTGCTTGTCCCAACATTACTGTATGGAAGCGAGAGTTGGGTATGCAGAAAAGAGTATGAAAGTAAAATTAATGCGGTCGAAATGCGATCTCTGCGGAAAATCTGTGGAGTTAGGCTGACCGACCGCATTCGTAACGACGACGTAAGAGAGCGAGTAGGTATGAAAGAGAGTATTGGTGTAAAGATGCGAAAGGGCATGCTCCGATGGTTCGGACATGTGGAAAGAATGCCGAACGAACGTCTGGTTAAGAAGATATACAATGCGAAAGTGGAAGGATGTAGGTACTGAGGGAGACCGAGACTAACCTACCTAGACCAGATCGGTCATGTACTAAAGGAAGGTGGAGTCAAGAGTCTCCGAAACCGGCGAGCGTGTATGAAGAGAATTATGAATGTTGAGGAAGCGAGTGAAGTATGCAGAGATAGAGTTCTCTGGCACTCTGTTCTCTCTGCCTACCCTGCAAGGGATATGGCGTGATGATATGTATGTATGTGTATGTAATTAATAAAATAATGAAAAATCAAATAAAAGAAAATAACAAAAATAAAAACCATGTATTGAGTTGGAGCTGTCTGGATTAAGGGAGTGTCCGATTTACCAACTGTGCTATTTTTATTTTTGATGGCAGTGGTTAAATTTTCGTTTATTTTATTTTTATTATATTTTTTTATTAGCTCAAAATACTGATAAAATGAGTTTTTCTATTAACAGAAGCTAGCTAGAGCGATGGGTCGCAGCCGAAACCTTAGGAGGTTTACTTAAAGTTCATGGAAATTATTGCAGTTGTTTATGGGATTCTGAATATACAGAATTATTTCAGAATTACTCGTTTATAGGTATTAGATCGCGTACAAAAATATAAAAGAAATTCTACTAAACCTTATTGACGCATAGTTATATACATTCCTTAATGATTGTGGCGATAAAATCAATATGACTATCCACTCTGATTAATTGGCTTCTATTGTTTTGCCAATAATGGCCTAATCTCATCAATGGATATTTATTTGGAAGTAATTAATGCCCAGCTTTTGATCTTTCGTTATTCTTGGCAAATTAAATTTGGTTTTATCATTTTTTCTTCATTCAGGCCTATATCGTCCACTGTTGGACCTCAAAAATCCTCTCCTACGAAGGGGTTAATATAAAAAATGAATGAATAAATTACGGGACTTATAATTAACGGACACTAAAATAATTTTATTTACGGATCGTACAAAGAATTGTCTTGCGTAAGAATCGGAGGATCAGTTCTTAACCCACTAAGCGATCTGCTGTCAAACATTTGGCGAAAGCAGTTGATATTACGAGTATCTTAAAAGAATGTTGGTTGCCCACTGCTCTGGGGCTTCCTTAGCCGTTTTTACAACTCACAACATTAAAAACACAAAATATTCTTAATCAATTCATCATCATCATCATTCTCCTGCTTTTATTAAAATTACTTGCGGTCGACGCAATATGTACTCCTCTTCCTACATATTGCGAAACTTATTGGCAACATTTTTATGACGAACGCCTACCTGACGTCAACCCTACTTGAGAATGTAATTGTTGACCAACAGCATAAGGTGATGTTGGCCCAGGTCGATATAAAGCTTAGTTGTGTTTTACGACAAGCACGAGCAAAGTGAGGGTTGATAGTATTGGTAGCCGCTACCACACAGCAATTATATCAATTATCACAGAGACTTAGTTACTGACTAGATTTAGTACTGACTTAAGTTAGTGATATTATTATTGTGGTAGGACCACGCTGTGGACAGTTCTCTGTCTACGGCCGCAGGCCGGTCCTTCCGGGGTAGTACCACACTCTCGCAGAAGATCGACGTCTGAGTAATAGCAATGTGCTATTGCGCTTCGTTCGGTGAGCGAGAGAGCCGGCAGCCTAACTGGGGTGGGTTCAGGGTTGTATTGGTAGGCAGCGGCCTAGCTATACCATTGGCAAAGGTCCATGGGCGGTAGTGACACTTACCATCAGGTGTGCTGTCTGCTCGTTTGCCGCCATAAGCAATAAAAAAAAAAAAAAAAAAAAAAAATATTAAAGATTGCCTTCTATCTTATTTGTGGGTATCGTAGAAAGCTACTACGGGATATGATATGCAGATAAAATCAATATGAAAAAAAGAAAACTCGAAATAAAATTCTATGCCAACCAGATTAGTTTAGTAGGTCAGTTCTCCTCCCATTGTAGAGAACGCCAGAACCCAACAGCAAGACTTGTATGCGCTGAGATGACGGTGATGCTGAGGTTAAAATATTATTTGAAGAATTCTAAGACCAATCTAATATATACAAACAATAGGTATCGTATACAAAATTGATCAAATTATCGCAACCAATTTCCTCATATTCTATCCCTTTCATATAGAACAATATTTGGTTAGGGCAGACGTATATTATTACGGAGAATGCAATGTTGACGTCACGTTGTTTGTATTTCTCTCTCTTTTTAATTAATACAATTGAAATGTTTGTGACTAAATCAATATGAATGTATGTATATTTTTTTCTTATTTTTTATTGCTTATGGTGGCAAATGAGCAAGCAGCATGTCTGTAGGTCACTGCGGACACTTACTTTACCCTCCATCGTAATTTCTTCGATTGTTTTATTCGTAAGACAAAATCTTGACTTATCAAGACTCGCGGAGACAACTCGAATGGCTACAACACACGCGGTAATAAGAAATTTGCTAAAATACCACGCAGACTTGCCAAATCTGACAAATTGACACACGTGATGGGACCCACTTTATATAATCAACTGACAGAATATATAACCGAAGCATCTACCTTGACGATGTTTAAAAATAAATTAAAGTCATGGCTTGTTGGAAAGGTTTTCTATCGTATAGAAGATTTTGTCCCTAGGTTAATATAGATTTTAATAAATTTAATTATTCTTATTTTAACGATCCATATTGACTTGTGTGTATTTATAAGGATGAATTAATTCTTTAATATTTTATTACAATTAAATTTGTTTCATATTCATCATCATCATCATCACAGCCCATAAATGTCCCACTGTTGGGCACGGGCCTCCTCCGTAATGGGAGGGCAATTAACCTACTATACCGCGCCGTCAGACGTGTTGCTATATGGTTTTGTTTCGAGTTTTCCCTCTCTCGCATAGATGTTATATGCGTTTTATATCCCTTAGTTGTCTCGTACGATCACCCACGGGTAAGATCGAGGGTGGTGAATAGTATTCTTACTCCGTCATCACACGGCAGGTATTACATATAATTTATGATAAATTATCACGAAAAATTAAATTATTTAATATATGCGTTTGACGATATTTTATTAAGATTTTTAACTTGTAAATTTTGTATTTACCAATACATTGATTATTCTGATTATAGCTAGATCGTTGTCTGCCAATCAAAATTCTAAACTCACCCAGAAAGTTGGGCTACCAGATCTCTGGCTTACTGAACGAAACATAGAAGCACATTGTCAATGATACATTATAAGAAAATTTAGCTGGACCTATCATATAACAAGTCCCATTAAGGTCAGAACATGTCGCTATTAAACAAACAAGTTTATTTACGATATCCATTAACCGGACTGTATATGAAGCAAAATAGTTTAACGGATTAAATATGGGACTTGAGACATTGATGTCACGGGTTTGATTTCACAATTGGGTTGGTTATTTAATTAGATAAATATCTGGATGACAGAGCTTTCGCTGGGTATATTTTTTAGTGTATTTTGAAGGTGTCTTTAAATATAATAAAAATAATTTATAAAATAATGCAAAATAAAGATCAAATTAATGAAAAAGGAAGACTAAGGATCCGAATCGGCGCTGTCTGGATTACATTACTGAATTTTCCAACTGAGCTATGTCTATTCTTAACGACAGCGTCAAAATTTGCCTTCATATTTTAATAGTTTTCAGCTAACGAAAAATGTAAATATTTTCTTCTTCTTCTCTCTGCCTAGCCTGCAAGGGATATGGCGTGATGATATGTATGTATGTATGTATGTCAAAATGTATTGTATACACAAGAATTGCTTGTTTAAAGATATTAGATTTTAAGACCAGTGTTAGTTAAAAAATAGTCACTATATGAAGACGTTTTAGAATACAATGTATCAGAATGCCTTGCTTTCTTATGGGAGTCCTTCCATCTGGATATCATCACTGCTTTTTTGGATATTAAGTCGCGAGGCTTAGCCACGAAAGTGCCAGATCTGATATTAATTTATCTGCTGTGATATTTCCCGAGCGTTATGTCATGCATTTCTTTAAATGAATTTTGAGAAGAGCACTTTCTTTACTATAGGTAATGGTCTAACTGTGCTGCCCTAGTATTTTTAAAGTCCACGAGCGACAGTAGTTGTCATTTGCCATCAGATTTGCAGTTTGCTGGTTTGCCACCATAAGCAATATAAAAAAAAAGTAGCAATAAGCGATTGCGCTAATGTTAACATTTTTTTGATTATCTACTGAGTATTTTTACGATTATTTATCGTGGTTTATCTTCTGTTTTTTTTTTGTTTACTTCAAAATATGAGAAGGTTCTCAATTTAACTGTATTTTTTTATGAGTATTGCCTCAGAACTTTTTTCTTGTTGAACGAATTTTGATAATTCTTTTTTATCTGAAAGCTGGAAATTCCTATGTCATTTAATTTTTTTAAAGATCAGTAGTTTTTAATTTATCCTCAATAATCAGTATTGGACTGACCTCGACTAAATAGTATTAAATTCGATTTTCTTTGTTAAAATTTTGTATTAAGTATATCCTAATTATTTGTGGTCAACGTAATTTGTACTTCTTTTCCATCGTAAATATTGCAAAAGACAATAGTTCTATTTTCTAAGTGAACGAATTTTGATGATTTATTTTTATCTAGTGGAAGGATGTAGGTATCGGGGGACCGAGACTAACCTACCTAGACCAGATTGGTTACGTACTGAAGGAAGTTAGAGTCCAGAGTCTCCGAAACTGGCGAGCGTGTTTCATACACGCTGAGGAATGTTGAGGAAGTGAGTGAAGTATGCAAACATAGAGTTCTCTGGCACTTTGTTCTCTCTGCCTACCCTGCAAGGGATATGTCGTGATGGTATGTATGTATGTATGTATGTACAATAATTTTATGGCTAGTCGCCTTACTGCTGTCAACCCATTTAGAGACAATTTTTACGACTTTTATGGAAAAATACGAAGTGATAACACATTATTTTATTAATACTTTACAATACGGAGCACCCCAACATTTCTTTTTGTATGACCCAAGATTCGAATACAAAAGCTCACGAGCATATATCCCTGGATTAACAAGATATAAGTATAATTTAGAATAAAAATCCTACTTTTTTGGATAACATTTTTTTTACTCAGGCGTACCATGACATCTCCCCTTCATATTACGCACATATGCGATGATTAGGTTGTAATAGGAGATAACAAACATGGGTCAATGAAATTAGGTCATATCATAACCTTTTTTGTACCCGCAATAGGCTTGTGTATATTACTCGTTCGTATTTTTGAATAGAGTACATAAAATTTAATGTATCTATCTTGTATAATAATAATAATATCAACAAGCTTTTTATATTTTTAAATATATTTTGTTTTATATTATATATTTAGAAATGTGTTAGTAGTTATATGTTTTAATAAAGAGAATAATAATAATAATTTCATTTATTTCAGACTTACATAATTATGTCCATATAAAAATTTAACTATTACAGGTATAAATTAAAAATGAATTATTACAGGTATAAATTAAAAATAACAGAATAATAAATTAAAAATGTTAAAATTTTTTTTTGTTCATTTAAGAAAGCAGATTTACATGTCAATTACAAATATCAATAAGATTAAGTATAATAAAATGTCAGAGTATAAAAGGAATAAAAGTTAATATAATTGCATAAAGTTAAATATTAATATCAATGTTTGACTGCACAGATGGCGTAGTGGTTAAGATACCGACCTTCCATGTCAGTGCCGTGGGTTCGATTCCCACGCAGGACAATACTTTGTGCGATCCACAAAGTGTTGTTCTGAGTCTGGGTGTAATTTGTCTGCGTTAATTGCATGTTTGTAAAGTCCCCCGCAATACAAGGATTATTTCCTTAGTGCAGGGAGGTGTCTTTAAAAAAAAAAAAAAAAAAAAAAATGTCAAATCCTTATTAATATTATAAATGCGAAAGTAACTCTGCCTGTCTGTCTGTCTGTCGCTCTTTCACGCCAAAACTATTGAATTGATCTCAATGAAATTTCGTACACAGATAGTCTAGAGTCTGATAAAGGACATGGGCTACTTTTTAATGCAAAAAAAAGGTTGTAAAGGGGGATGAAAAGTTGTAAGGAAGTATCGTTATTTTTAAAGCGAGAAGCTTGATACTTATTTTTAGGCTATTGATTAGATATAAATAAATATAACAATAACATGTTGTAAAAATTTACCCTTAAGGGGTAAAATAAAAATAGGAAATGAAAAACTTTAGGAAAGAAACTTTGTACGCGGGTGGAGCTGCGGGCAGAAGCTAATATATACTTAAGCAAGAATTGCTTCTTCTATATTTCCAAATTTTTAAATAATCAGTATTTTAATAACATCACTAGCAAATTCCATGAAATTAAATATGCAGGTTACAGGACTATAAATCTGACAATGATGGCGTAGACAAATGGCGTACTGGTTGTCGCTATTGCATTTGTCAAGTCGTGTCGTACGCAACTGTTTCCATGTCAGTACCGTGGGTTTGATTTTTACGCAGGAAAATACTTTGTGCAATTCACAGAGTGTTGTACCGAGTCTGGGTGTAATTTGTCTGATTTAATTGCACGTTTGTAATATCCCTCGATATATCAATACAAGGATTATTTCCTTAGAGTAGGGTAATACTCTAGTCTAAGAAAGCGGTTACGTACGACGAGACTCCACAAATGGTATAGGGGTTAAGATAGCAACAACCAGTAGGCCATTTGTCTACACTATCAATGTTAGATTTATAGCCTCGAAATCTGCATATTGAATTAGATGGAATTTGCTGGTGTCGTTACTAAAATTATATAGAAATTTAGGTATGTAGAAGAAGCAATTCTTGCCTAACCCATTCAGTGCTTACAAAATAAATAAAAATAATAGCCGGGTGCCATAACTTTTTAAGGCCAATTTTGATTAAGTAGAGAGATTAAGGGGAGACCGAGACTAACCTACCTAGACCAGATCGGTCATGTACTGAAGGAAGGTGGAGTCAAGAGTCTCCGAAACCGGCGAGCGTGTATGAAGACAATTATGAATGTTGAGGAAGCGAGTGAAGTATGCAAGGATAGAGTTCTCTGGCACTCTGTTCTCTCTGCCTACCCTGCAAAGGACATGGCGTGATGATGTGTATGTATGTATGTATGTTATTATTTCAATAAAAAACACATTTATCGGATTTGAGTGGTCGCCACATAGCACGCTGAGTACCGACCACTATGATCCTACTACAAAATGAACGGGATGCTCCCTCGGATCCGAGTGCGAGGCGCCGCTACTATAGCCCCGGCCCACTGGGATCCGAGTGGTCGGCAGTGAATGTGTTAAATATTAAATAGGTATATCAAATTTTATGTACTCCATTAACTTGAAACTTTGGGTATAAGTTATCAGATACGAAAAACTTTCTCTATTCCTTTTCTTATTTTCTCTATTTTCCATTAATATAATACTGGGAGGGCCTTGTTTACAGTTTTATGTCTACAGCCGTAGGCCGGTTCGTCAAGGATAGTACCACACTCTCGCAGAAAAGCTCTCCCTAGAGTAGGGTTGAGTCTTTTTAAGAAACAAATCGATATAGCTAGATTTCTAAATTCATTAGATAAATTTGGGCACTGTCAACCCGAATAAAAATAGCTCAGTTGGGTAATCGAGGGGTCACATCCAAAAAGTCCCATCCCGTTTGGTCGTTGGTTTTCTTTTTTCTTATATTTACCTTTTTTATTTTCACAATTCTTTTCAATATTTTATTAATTATTTTTTAATATTTAAATATATTTGCTAAAAAAAACTAATAAAATACCGACCTAAGTTAAATAAGCTTGTAAAAAGTGGAGTAAGAGTACAAATCATCACACTCCTGGGGGTCGTGGAAAATGATTAAGGTATGTATATGTATAACAACTATGCAAGAGAAATAAAACCTTATCTCAACATGTCTGATCATTGTGTTATTTTTATATTATTGTTCTGCGTAAGAATCTTGATAGACACTTGGCACGAAGGATTGTTATCTTAACCACTACGCAATGTAGTCAGAATTTATATTTCAAACAAGATACTAATCTGAAGTCTCACAGATTATATTCATTTACATTTGTTTGTGATAATTCTTGGTAGCCTTGTTTGGTTTGAAGGGCTGAGCTCTTTCTTACCCTGAGTCCCATATTTATTATAGATTAAAACATGATTACTCATGTGGTGTAAAGCTAAATCTTAGCTTTCATTGTAGCAATTAAAACTTCACCAAGAGAATAGGCAGCAATTCCCTTTTGGGAAGTTTAGTATACCAATTGCGGTTGACAATTCGCCTACTAAACGTGGTGTTTTTGTGCATAAGTTGTATGTTTTTTTGCATAAGTCTATATATAGCAGTTTTGGATATCAAAAAGCTAAGAGATTGATTGATAGGTTCTACAACAGTATCATCATCGTTATTCCAACTCATGTTTACTGTGTGGTAGGACCATGCTGTTGATAGTTTTCTGTCTACAGCCGCGGGCCGGTCCATCCGGGGTAGTACCACACTTTCGCAGAGAATCAACGTCTGAGTAATGTCAATGTGCTATTGCGCTTCGATCGGTAAGTGAGAGATCCGGAAGTAGGGGTGTCCACTTTAAAAAAACATCGATGTTTTTTTTCGATTCGATAAATCGAAACTGTACATCGATGTCTTTCGATGTATCGGATGAAAACATCGATGTTTTTAAACATCGAGTACTTTTTCTAAAGTCATATCAAAAGTGTTACTTCTAAAAAAAAAAAAAGGTCTTTTTTGTGGCATTTACTGGTTATCATCGTTTCGATGTTTTATGAAAAAACATCGATACATCGAGTATTTCGATAGCTCTTTAAAACATCGCATCGATTCGATTCGATATCGCATTGTAAATCAAATCAAATCAAATCAAATCATTTATTATGCATAAGCCCTAAAATGGCACTTACATATTGTCAATATTACATTTTTTTTTTAAATTAATCTACCACCGGATCGGAAAGCCGCCACAAACTGAGAAGATCCGGCAAGAAACTCAGTGGGCTCGTCATTTTTTTTTAAATTGTATGTTTTCTAATATTATTAGATACATATTTAATCCCCATTAGCTCCAGTGAGATGCCCTTCGAGTAAAGATTTATTTTTTAAAAGTTAAATACACCATTAACAAAAAACACAAAAAAGAACAGAAATGGTTGGACCAGATTCCACAAGCGGCACTCGATCACGAGTTAACTACTAAAGCAGCCATCACGCCCCTCAACCACATTCGAGGGAAGGGAGAGACCCGCTCACGTAGCTACCGCAGGCAGAGACCTTTTTAGTAAGCATGACCACACCAAGATCTATAAATTACAATCAAATCGCTCAATTAAATCAATAAATAACTCGTTAGGCAAAACACGCTACACTGTACAATTTGTGATCAGCACTAAAACAACGTAAAAGTTAAAATTATATAAAGTAATTGCTGAGAGAGGAGCAACTCATAACCATTCCGTATTATCATTTAGATAATCCGAAATGTTGTAATATCCTTTTTTACAAAGTCTAGTTTTGATAGCCTTTTTAAACTTATTTATGGGCATATCTCGGATATCTTTAGGTAGTTTATTGTAAAAGCGTATACATTGCCCCATGAAAGACCTACTAATTTTTTGTAGGCGAGTATGATGTATAACTAGATTATCCTTATTCCTAGTATTCACGTGATGAATGTCACTATATTTATCAAATTTATCAATATTTTTTTTTACATATAATATGTTTTCAAATATAAATTGTGATACAACAGTTAGAATGTTTATCTCCCTAAATTTTTCGCGCAGTGATGCCTAAATTATAAATCGCGCGGACAGCCCGTTTTTGGAGAACAAAGATATTATTCAAATCTACAGAGCATCCCCAAAGTAGTATGCCATAAGACATAAGACTGTGGAAATAAGCGAAATAAACAATTCTAGCCGTTTCAATATCGGTTAACATTCGAATTTTTTTTACCGCATAAGCCGCTGAGCTTAGCCTACTTGATAATTTCTCAATATGAGGGCCCCAATGGAGTTTAGCATCAATAGTAATACCTAAGAATGTAGTGGACTCCACAATTTCTAGGGCCACACCATTCATTTGAACATTGGTTTCCACTAGTCTCACATTAGGTGTGGTAAATTTAATACATTTGGTTTTCTTTTCATTAAGAACCAAGTTATTTGTACTGAACCAATGAACAACATTTGACAGAGCATTGTTCACATCGTCATAATTAAGCATTTGTCTTTTAATTTTAAACAATAAAGAGGTATCATCTGCGAACAACACTATGTTTTGGTTATCCCCTATATAATAAGGTAAGTCATTAATATATACAAGGAACAGAAATGGCCCCAGAATAGATCCTTGTGGAACGCCCATTCTTGCAACAGAACCAGGTGATCGTACACCATTAACATCGACCTTCTGAATTCTGTTGCCTAAATACGATGTTAAAAGTTCGAGAGCCTTATTTCCGATCCCATAATGGTATAATTTCTTGATGAGAGTTTCGTGGTGTACGCAATCAAACGCTTTGGATAAATCGCAAAATATACCCAAAGCATCATGCGATTCCTCCCAAGCTCCAAAGATATTTTTTAATAATTCCACACCCGCATCAGTAGTAGAGCAATTCTTAGTGAATCCAAATTGATTTTTGTGAAAGATATTATGTCTATTAAAATGATTTAACATTTGACTAAGCATCAGTTTTTCAAAAACTTTACTAAGTGTAGGCAGTATGGAAATCGGTCGATAATTATTAAGATCTGACATACTACCCGCTTTAAACAAAGGAATCACTCTACTAATTTTCATGAGATCAGGAAATACGCCCCGAGCAACACAACCATTAAATACAGATGCCAGATGGGGGGCAATAATATCAATTATAGAACTAACTGCCTTTACAGACAAGCCCCACAGATCTGCCGTCTTCTTAACATTAAGATTTTTAAAAGAGTTTATGATATCATTCTTACTGACATCTAAAAATTCAAAGGATGTGTCGCATTTTAAAATACACTGTTTCATGAGTGATTCAGCTAGAATAGGAGACGACATCAACGATTTAGTTGTTAATAAAGGTATATTACTAAAATAATTTTCAAATTCGCTTGCTACTTCACTGTTTCCACATATATTTTTATCACCTATTATTAAATTGAAGTCCTTCTTCCGTACAGCATTCCTACCAGTTTCACTGTTTATCACATTCCAAGTCATTTTTATTATGTCACTGGATTGTTTAATTTTATTTTTCAGATAAATTGCTTTAGCAGAGGAACAGGCACGTTTGAATATTTTGGAATATTTTTTTACATATTCCAAAAACACTGGATTATGGTTATAAGATTTTTGGTCATAAAGATCATATAACCTTCGTCTACTCTTGTAGATACCACAAGTTGCCCATTCACTAAAACCAGCAGGTACTCCAATTGTTACTGTTTTAGGTTTAAATATGTTACTAAACTCATCATCAATGATGTGAAATAGTGACGTATACAATTCATTGGGGTTGTCATGAAAAGGCAATAGTGGTACTTTCATACTCAAATTATATTTAAAGTGCTCTAAGCGGCTGACATTCATAGGAACAAAGGTAATGCTCTCTCGTGGAATCCTATTAGTTCTAGGAAGTACAACAAGTTGTCCGCAGTGATCTGATTCTAATGTGTTTATAATAGTATTACTAATCAGTTTAGCATTTATAAAAATATTATCTATACAAGTTGCACTTCCAGCAGTTATCCTAGTAGGTTCCAAGAAAGCATTATATAAGTTATAAGAATACATTAAATTTTTAAATTTTTGTGTTGTATTATTATTATCTAATAAGTTAATATTAAAATCCCCACAAATAGCAATTGTTTTATTTGAGGCTGAGGTTATGAATAAGACATCTTCCATTAATCTCTCAAATTCTTCATATGGGGAGCATGGGGGTCTGTATACGCATACAACTATGAACTGCTCAGACTCAACACAAGCAATTTCAATAACACGTTCAACAGACAACTTTACAATATCTTTTCTTTCCTTAGTTTTAATTAATTTGTTTGAAATTATCAAAGAGCCACCTCGTATCATGTTGGTTCTGTTGAACGAGCTAATAACCTGGTGATTGGGAAAATTGAACATTAATTGGTTACTTTTAAGCCAGTGTTCAGTAATGCAGAGAAAATCTATCTGGCAACCATTCAAAAATAATTCAATCTCCAAATCCTTACCTAACATTCCTTGAATATTTTGATGTACCAGGTTGATTGAATTATATGTTTTCTTAAGGCTATTTTTAAAGCAAGAGGAATTCTCTATTGTCTTATTGTGTAATTTAAATGAATGTCATTATTTCCACAATTGGAAATGTTATAATTTAAATTAGTAATGTCAATATTACATTGCTCAATAAAAGCAACTTTTTTAGCCAAATTCTTGGCTGATGTAAAAAAAAAATAAGATAGCGAATCAGCTATCAGGTCCTTAAAATACTTTGAAAGATAACAACTATCTTTTGTCATAAAATATTTCTTATTAACATAACTGTTAATGTCAATAATATGCATTTTATTTTCTAAAATATAATTTGTTTTTGTTTTAATATTATGTAATGTCAAATTTAAACTATAGATGGATTCATTTTCCATCTGTGTCAAACATGTCCTGTAAGGAAATGTGAACATAACAATTTTATCTACATTTAATAAATTACAAAGTTTACTGTTATATTGTATTAATTGCTTTTTGCTCACATTTTCTTTATTACCTACAAGTATTACTAATGTACTACCAGGACTAAACTTATAATTAAATATTTTTTGCATTATTTTATGGTAAGACAACCCCGGCGAACAGTTATTGACAATTGAATGTCCTTTATGTGATAGAAGAACACCCATATTTTTACCAATTTCATCACTGAACATGACAGTTGTGCTTTTAACACTTATATTTTGTAATTCAGTTAAAGGTAGGTGTGTAGTGGCTGTCCGCAGGGAACCGTTAGAGAAAGATGTAGTATCTGAGCTTACAATAGTTTGCTCAGTTTCTGACATACATACATTAGAGGAATGTCCTAACAATGAACAATTACTTTCATTACTAGCTGATTCATGATTAGATTTGTTAGATACTAAATTATTCATTGTTAGTACATATTCTTTTATTTGTTTCTCTGAACTAGAATATTTAATTGTCATAGTTGCCAACTTTTCTTGAAGTAAATTAATTTTTAATTGGAAGTTATGAACCTCAATTTTGTGTTGTGATGTTTTATCTTCTAACTTATTTACATAAAAATCAAGTTTGTCAACCAGCTGTAAGCGCTCTCTATTAATTTTAACATTTCTAATGCAAAATTTGTGCTTCTTAACAAGTTTTTGAGTTTTCCTTATATATTTATTTAGTCTGACAAATTTCTTAAACTTTTTTAATGAAAAGTTCCTACCGCACTCAGTTACCCCCTCATTACAAGATGGTAAAAAATGTGAATGTGAAAGTGAAAAAGTGTCAGTTTGTATTGAGGAAATATCAGGTGCAGCAGAAACCAAGTTTGGGGCACTGGTAACCAACTCATCAAAGAGGCTTTGATTTAGTGAGGCTGTCATATTATATTTGGCATTTTCAAACTCTTTTATTTGATTATTAGCCTCTTGTAGTTGGTGTTCTAGTGTACTTATGCGATTAAGATTGTTTACATACTCTAGACTACACTCTTGAAAACCATCCACAATAATTTGGAGGCTATCCCGGGCTTGTACAACCTCACTAAGTTCAGTATGCAGCTGTGACATTTCTATTTTTAAATTCTTGTTAGATTCCAGTAACTCTAACAGTTCCCTCTCGCTGTCATCTCGTTCACTGCTAAACATCGATGTTCTCGATGCATCGATGTAAATCGAACATCCCTATCCGGAAGCCCAACTGGGTGGGTGTGGGAATTGTATTGGTAGGCAGTGACCTGCAAAGGTGCATGAGCGGTAGCTTACCATCAGTTGTGCTGCTTGCTCGTTTGCCACCATAAGCAATAAAAAAAAGGTACCGAATGTTGAACTCGACCTTCTTCTACAATGGGAAAGAAATTGTCCTAATACACCCACGGAGCAAATACAAAGAGGAGACGGCCTAAGTAACTGTGCACTGTGATTCTCAAGTAGGCCCTGACGTCATCACGTTAACATCAATAGTAGGCGTGGCCTATTAGTCTTCTGTCGTCGCTGACGGTGTTCGTACGGTGCATAAAATTATATTTTTGGTGTATTTTTATGTTATTACGAAGAAAACCATGAAGTGTTGTGTTTTATCATGTAAAAACTACTCCAATAAACGTACAGATGCTATGGAAAGAATCACATTCCATTTGTAAGTATATTTATTCATAATTTATCAAAATAATTTCTAGAAAGTTCTTTTGACGGTATCATGTTCAGAAATAATTTTACTCAACGCTAGATGGCACCACTTTTCGTAATAGGACCCAGAACAATAAAAGCACATACAGTTCAAACTATTAAGATTATTGTAATAACTAATAACCATAAGTATTAAAATTTATACCCAAAGCCTTTTACGCAACAAAAATATGAGTTTTATATGTAGTTAATAATTATTTAGTAAGCAATACGCCAGCTGTCGTTAACTATGAAGAACTATAAAAGTGTCAAAAATCCAGGGTCGTAATTAGAATATAATTATAACATTCGGATTTTTCATCAAAGAAAAATATTTTTTACACTACTTTAAATGAACCTATTATAATGTGTGTAAAACTGTAAATTTTGTATGTTTTAGAATACCGTCCAATGACGATGTTAGAAGCAATGGATTTCAAAAATTAATAGAAAAACTGGACTCCTACGAAATATACAAAGATTTGTTCTTCTCATTTTAACAATGAAGATTTAAAGGACTGTATTGCAGCCAATAGAAACCACTTCGAACAAGCTTTTTATATTTTAAATTTTTTTATATTTATGTACTAAACTAACACTGTAAAAGTCATAAATATTTTTTGCAATAGAAAAAGGTTTTTCTTTGTTACAGTATTTAGGGCAAGACTAGGTATAGCTCAAGAAATATATGATACAAAAGAGTATTTCATTTTTATTATTGGAACCAATGTCACCGTTTCTCCTTTATTTATTAATAATGTAATTGCACTCGATGCAATTTCTTGATAAGATTAACGAGGTTGAGCACGTCACAAAAATATTCAAAATGGTGGTGGCGTCGAAGACCGGGTCTTCAACTTACCTTTGGCATGGCTAAGTTTTAGATGGTCCATGCGTCAATGAAACGGTTGCTACCAGGAGGGGGGAGGGGGGGGGCTTCTGGTCTGCTCGCTTGAAATACTCTTTTACATGTCTTGGTCATTAACACCATTGTTGCATTATCAATTGTATAAAGCCTTATTTTAATAGAGTGGTTTGATTCTTTTTTTATATGGAAAAGACAAAAAGGAAGGAAATAATACCGTGTAACTAACATATTAATATACTACTATATACTAAAAGTCCAACTACTTTCATTCGAAAATTTGTTAGAAACCCAAACAAATAATTGTATTATTTGGTCGTATGAAAAGGACACAAATATGAAAAAAAAAAGGTTTCTAAACGTCTGAGTTTATCAGAATGACAGTAAAGAAAAGATGGATTTTTCATAAAATATTAACATTATGAACAATGCTGACGAGTCTTATAAAGAAATTTTCGGTTAAAACCGTAGTCATACACCTATTCGATATGCAGAATTATTTGATTATAAACATTTGTATTTGAATAGAGCAAACAGCTAATAAGATTTGTTTGTATCTTTGAAATAAAAAAAAATCAGCACTTCTTGATATAGATAAATTATGAGTACGTTCCTGTTATACCATACACTTACTGACATCTAATGTAAGATAGCTCAACTGCATACAATATACGAAATTAGTAGTTGTGCTAATAGCCGGTAGATGGACATAAAGGAGGGAGTGAGACAAGTACTATTACTTGTCTCACTTTCTCCATTAGCAGCGTTCCCCCCACCCCCTGTAAATGACACGCATTGTTTCATAGAAAATATTCATTACAACAGCTCCTCTTTGTATTTGCTCCGTGAATACACCGCACTGGTGCGACGGATATGTATAGGGCTTTAACAAGAGTGTACCTGCTTTTAGAGAGCTTTAGTTGATATATTACGATAACAAATATAAAGACGGACGTTGCCGTGTGGTGACGGAGTAAGAATACTATTCACCACCCATATCTTACCCGTGGGTGATCGTACGAGACGACTAAAGGATATAAAACGCATATAACATCTATGCAAGAGAAGAAAAACTCGAAACAAAACCCTACACCAACACGTCTGACCAGTGCGGTATAGTATGTTAATTTCCCTCCCATTACGGAGGAGGCCCGAGTCCAACAGTGGGACATATATGGGCTGTGATGATGATGAATGTAATATAATGAAAGGTTAATTTCCCATTTATTTTTGTTTTCCTTAGAGGTTTTAATTATAGTACAACGTAGAATAGTGGACAAAAGAAAATTGGAGAAACGAAAAATGAAGAAAAGTGGAAGAGTTATGTTGTGGAATGTATTAGTGTGGTATAAATAAACATTTATGTTGTGCTTTACATAATATTAAGCTTAGGTGTTAACCAAAGTTTATGAGTTGTTGATGTAAACGGGCATAACCTCTCCATTATAGACATACGTGTTGGTGATCCAGTTAGTTCTATTAATTTTCCAAGAGATTACTGCTTAGTCTTTTAGTAATCCTTTAATTCTTTTTAAGGATTCCGGAGATTATTCAATAATTATCTGTGATTATGTCGGCAATTAGTTAATTGTGTTCAAATTGAGTTTGCAACTCGTCCGCCAAGTAATATAATTACAGTATTTTACAGTAAGTTTTATTAAATTTTAATACAAAACGATTGTTACATATAAATAAAGATTGTATTTAAAAATAAATACACTTTTAGATAAATTTTATCCGTGCGGTGACCGAAAAAGAATACAATTCACTACCACCTGTCTTACCTGTGGGTGATCGTAAGAGACAACTAAGGGATGTGTACACAATGTGTAATGTAATATATAACTATCCGTGTGGTGACGAAGTAAGAATACAATTCACCACCCCCTATCTTGCCCGTGGGTGATCGTATGAGACGACTAAGGGATATAAAACGCACAAAAACATAGGGTTCATCGTCCGACCAGAGCGTGGTACATCATGGTAGGTCAATTTTCCCTCCCAGTATGGAGGAGGCTTATGCCCAACAGTGGGATGTATATAAGCTGAGATAATAAAAGATTTTTCGTTTCGTAATCGGGTATTTATAAATAATTAAGCATATTAAATGCTAAAAATTTCAGTAATTTGAATAACAAGGTTGTGTCATCGTTTAATACAATTCTAACTGTAAAGTTTGAAGTATTAAGTCTATACAATGTGTAAACATTGTCCGATAGATGGCATACGTCACCTTGAAGACGTAAGATATAATATGAAGCGAAATTTGCATGTCCTAAAATAGTTCACGATGGTGTAAGTGGCAGCACGGTTGGGCCGGATTCCCAATAGGTGCGGGTTCGAACCCCGTTTGTGACATCATTTTTCGTTTCGTAATCGGGTATTTATTAGGGGTGTGCGAATAATTCGAACTTACGAATTATTCGTTCCGAATCGAATATTAATATTCGATTCGAAACTCGAATCGAATAATTCGAAATTTCGAATTATTCGAAAGTTCCCGAATAATTCGAAAAGTTTCGAATAATTCGAAAAAATTTGAATTATTCGAATAATTTCGAATTATTCGAAAAATTTCGAATTATTCGAAAAATTTCGAATTATTCGAATAATTTCGAATTTTTCCGAATTATAATATTATTCGCAAATTTTTATTGTATTTTAAATTCGGAGTTTGTTATGTTCGATATTCAAATATGACATTAATAATTAATAAATATTTTATTTAAACCATGAAATATAACTACATGAGAACAGTGAGTATGAACATTTGCTACAAATTTTTGTTTAAAAATAATAAATACGATACTGAATCTGGTGATAATGAAGTTCGTTTATCAGATACAATATCACCAGCAGTGGAAAATAATCTTTCACTTTCAGCAGAAGTACAAGGTATTCCTAAATATCTTCTCGCCATAAGTAACAATCGGGGATATTTATTTTTTTCGAATTATTCGAAATTTTTCGAATTATTCGAAATTTTTCGAATTATTCGATTTTTTTCGAATTATTTGTCGAATTTCGAATAATTCGAAAATTCGAATTATTCGATTCGAATTTCGAATCGAATATTAATATTCGATTCGATTCGATTCGAACGATATTCGCACACCCCTAGTATTTATAAATAATTAAGCATATTAAATGCTAAAAATTTCAGTAATTTGAATAATAAAAGATGTTTAAAGAAAGAGTTACATTAACCACCTGGAAACAAAATCATCATAGACTGAAGGTTTTCATTCATATGTAGGTTCTGGCATAAACTATCTGCCGCTATGTGATATAACCTTCTTTAAATGAGGGTTTATGAAGAGCCTTATTCTCTTTTTTGTTGAGTTCCATAAAGGGCAATCGCCACTTACCTTCAGATTAGCTGCTACTAAAAGCCACCCAAATTGCTACGAGTGTTCGTAGACGCTCTACGCCTTATCGTAACTATTCTACGCATACGTAGACTAATTACAAAATATTCGTAGCACGTAGTACATTGCTACGATATTAACATAGCTCCCTTAGGGTTAATTACGAGGTATTGTTCTTGAGGTTTCTTACGTGTTACGTGTGTAATTATTAGAACCTTTATTATTCCCAAAAGAATTAGAATCAGCTAAATCAGTCTAAGCAGTTTTAGCTGAATGTTATCTCCTATAATCAAGTTCGTTCGAACCAATCATTTTTCGTTTCGTAATCAGGTATTTATAAATAATTAAGCATATTAAATGCTAAAAATTTCAGTAATTTGAATAACAAGGTTGTGTCATCGTTTAATACAATTCTAACTGTAAAGTTTGACGTATTAAGCCCATACAATATGTAAACATTGTCCGCTAGATGGCATACGTCACCTTGAAGACGTAAGATATAATATGAAGCGAAATTTGCATGTTCTAAAATAGTTCACGATGGTGTAAGTGGCAGCACGATTGGGCCGGATTCGCAATAGGTGCGGGTTCGAACCCCGCTTGTGACATCATTTTTCGTTTCGTAATCGGGTATTTATAAATAATTAAGCATATTAAATGCTAAAAATTTCAGTAATTTGAATAAAAAGGTTGTGTCATCGTTTAATACAACTCTAACTGTAAAGTTTGAAGTATTAAGCCAATGTGTAAAAATTGTCCGCTAGATGGCATACATCACCTTGAAGACGTAAGATATAATATGAAGCGAAATTTGCATGTCCTAAAATAGTTCACGATGGTGTAAGTGGCAGCACGATTGGGCCGGATTCCCAATAGGTACGGGTTCGAACCCCGCTTGTGACATCGTTTTTCGTTTTGTAATTAGGTATTTATAAATATTTATGAATCACTAATTATGATACATAAAACCACCTATCTGATATAAATTCATAAATATATGCTATTCAGTTAATTATATTCGGGTCATAGAGGTCAAAACTACACCATAAGTAAACACATGTCTGTCATGATTAAATAATAACACCGTCCCGCCTCTTGGGACGAGATAGCAGACAATATATCTAATATTAAAAACGTAGTTATCAACATAACTACGCAATAGGCAACCAATTAGAATAAAAAATCATTTACAAGTTTATTTATTACTAGCAAACTTAGCCCGTTGGTTTGTTGGTTTCTTTGTAGAAGTCGATATATCGTAGCACTTCCTGGTGGCGAGTGACATCGATAGGAATAGCATATAAATCTTCTCCGTAAAAAATACATATAAATACCAATTTTCATAATGATCTGTCATATAGTTTCTAAATTTAGCGATGTCATATATACAAACATCCTCTTTTGTATATAGATACAATATAACAAAAATACAGAACTTTATCCTTTTTGAAGTCGGTTAAAAATAAGAAAGCAACTTGAACCCAGTACTGAAATGTAACTAAGATTATAATTTTAAATTATTATTTATGATAGAAGCTGCGTTTGTCATTATTTTCATATCATCATTACCCTGCTCTTATCCCAATTAATTGAGTGCGGCGCAATATATCTTCTCTTCCAATATATCCTTATCAAGCGTCATCTCTGTCATTATTCCCTATCTATTCATGTCATGTTTCACTCATCCATCTTTTATTTAGTCTTCACTTACTTCTAAAGCTTTCAACAGTCATAATTAAAATTTTCCTTACAATTTCTTTCATCCCGCCTCATCAGATGTTTTTATATCACGTTAAGTATACACTCCTTAACTTTTCCTTCACTGGTGCAATTTTTAAACTATCAAACTTTTATCATTTAACTATAATATATTTATCAAACAAGGGCTTCTTTATTGGTGACAAACAAGCAAGCAACACACCTCATGGTAAGTGTTACTGTCACTTATGGAGCTTTGCAATATCAGAGATATAGCTAAGACACTGCTTACCCATCAAAACCCATCCAAAATTTCGGGTTCCAGCTCTCTCACTCACATTCCCACTGCTCAGACATCGTTTTCCTGTTAGAGTGTGATAATAAGTGAGGCCACTGCATGAGGACGACGCCTGTATGGCGAGACTTATTGATCGAGCTATCCGGGCGTCGGGTGGGTTGGGCCACCGAAGGAAAGACCGGGTTCCGGTGACCCACTCGCGTCGAGAGCTACGTTGTTGGCCAGGTCTACGGTCTCGTGCGCCGCTTCTCCCATTGCCCTGGACGGATTAACGGGGCGTGAAAGCACGGTAGCCCATCGCAAAAAAAACAAAGAGTGTGGTACTACCCTAGATAGATCGTTCTGCGACTTATTATTTTTTTTTATTGCTGCCTATCAATAAAAACCTCAAACCCACACAGAAAGTTGGGCTGCCAGCTCTCTAGCTCACCGAACGAACGAAATACAACAGCATTTTGCCATTGTTCGGACGTCGATCTTCTGCGAGAGTGTGGTACTATCCCAGACGGATCGGCTTGCGACTGTAGACAGAGAACTGTCAACAGCGTGGTCCTACCACAAATGTGTACTGTAGACAAAACGATTAATACTACAAGTGCTCTTATTAAAACTAAATTTCATTCAAACAATATATACAATGCGAAAGTGGAAGGATGTAGGTACTGAGGGAGACCTAGACTAACCTACCTAGACCAGATCGGTCATGTACTGAAGGAAGGTGGAGTCAAGAGTCTCCGAAACCGGCGAGCGTGTATGAAGAGAATTATGAATGTTGAGGATGTGAGTGAAGTATGCAAAGATAGAGTTCTCTGGCAATCTGTTCTCTCTGCCTACCCTGCAAGGGATATGGCGTGATGATATGTATGTATGTTCATTCAAACCAAATCTCAATTACCAGCTCGTCTATAAATAAACCATATAATCAGTTCTTTGTTCTTATTCAAAATATACAATAACGAAGCATCCGGTACCTGAGATTGGTTATTGAAAATGCCTATTATTGAATCCATTCTCCTATAGAAATTCACAATGTTTAACGTCACTATAAGTCTTACGTAGTTTCACAGATAAGATAATATTATATTTGTTGATAAGCATATATTGATCGTATGGCTGTGTGTTGAACCTTTATATTAATTGCGGTTACAATGTGATACGAATATTAATTACATTTTTAATGAGAATCTTCATTAAGAGCGCTTTGATAGGTGAAATAGGATTTGCGTTACGATTTTTATTACGTAAAAGGTTACGCTGGACTGTTATGTTGTAAATATACTTGTGTTTTATGAAACATGGGGTAACAGGACCACGCTGGGCCACTGAAGAAAAGGACCACGTACCAGTGACCCACCCGCACGGCGTCGAGAGGTATATTGTAGGGCGGGTCTACGGGGTCTTGCGCCGCTTTTCCTGTCGCCCCGGACGGAATAGCGGGGTTTGACGTACCGTAGCCCACCGCAAAAAAAAAAAAAAAACAGGACCACGCTGTTGACAGTTTTCTGTCTACAGCCGCGGGCCGGTCCGTCCGGGGTAGTACCACACTCTCGCAGAAAATGTTCATGCATGCTCTACGGTTACGCGTACTTTTAATATCTTCTCGCCAAACCATATTTATCCGTGTGGTGACGGAGTAAGAATACAATTCATCACCCCGTATCTTACCCCAGGGTGATCGTAAGAGAAGACTAAGGGATATAAAACGCATATAACATCTATGCAAGAGAAGGAAAACTCGAAATAATACCCTATACCAACACGTCTGACCAACGCAGTATACTAAAGTTATATCTGGTCGGAGTCTCTCACTACCTGCAATAGAGCCCTCCTGCGATGTCCGCAGAGGGTCATGGCGGTGAGGGCTATTTGGGGCTATCGTACAGTGTTTTGGACTGCAGCGACACTGTTAAGGTAAGGCCTTGGCGGAGGCCTACCGGCTGCGCGTTGTGGCGCGCGCCGGCAGCGAGTAAGTCTCCGCAAGGAGACTTGGCAGCTTTTGAAGTGGCCCGAAGGGGAGTCATCCGGCGGTGGCGGGAGGATCTGGAGTCCCTCGTAGCAAGGCGGGGGACGGTGGAGGGGGTCGCGCCGCATCTCCACCACTGGATTAGTAGGGGGCACGGCAGACTAACCTTCAGGGTGGTGCAGGTGCTTACCGAACACGGGGTCTTCGGTAAGTACCTGCATAAAATTGGAAGAGAAGGGGCCCCAGGATGTCACGAGTGTGGCGCGCCAGTAGATGATGCGCGTCACACTCTAGAGATATGCCCCGCCTGAGGGCCCCAGCGCCACGTTCTGACGTCGGTCTTTGGAGGAGAGCTGTCTCTGTCGACCATCATCTCAAAGATGCTCGACAGCGACAGGTGCTGGGAGTCGATGGCCTCCTTCTGTGAAGCCGTCATGGAGAGAAAGGAGGCTGCGGAGCGGGAACACCAGAGGCTTGCGCCCGCTGAATCACTCCGCCGTCGGCAGGGTAGGGGGAGGCGCCGTTATGCGCATTTCCTCCCACCGCCTTAAGGACCGACTGGGCGTGGCCAGAAGGCCAAGCATTGGGGCGTCGGGGATCGAATGTCAGTAGACAATCTCTCCGGCGTCCCGTAAAAGTGTGGAAGGGGGTCGCTGTGGTTTTTGTGGGTATTCCGGTTGGACTATCCGGCCAGCGAGTCCCACACTCCCTCCCGTCACGACATCGGCGGGAAGGGGTTAGCGCGTAAATGCGTTGCCACAGCGTAAAAAAAATATTTTCCCTCCCATTACGGAGGAGGCTCGAGCCTAACAGTGAGATATATATGGGCTGTGATGATGATGATGCTGATGGACACATCTTCAATTTGGTGCAGATAAGTATGAACTGGTTTTCTCTTTATACTCTTTCCGATTTTTGTCAATATTTCTTTTTTAATTTTTCTCATCTCTCATAATCATCATCTTAGCTCATATATAACCCATTGTTGGGCTCGAACCTTCTTCATAATAGAAAGGAAATTGACTTACTATAACGCGTTGATGAGAAGTATATGATGAGGTTATAGGGTTTTCTTGAGTTTTTCTTCACTTGCATAGATGTTATATGTGTTTTAAATCTCTTAATCATCTCTTACAATCACCCACGGGTAAGATAAAGGTGGTGAATTGTATTCTTACTCCGTCACCATACGATTTTTTTTTGTCACCACTTCTTTATACATAGAAATGTATATCAGTTGAGATTATAATCACAATGAAACCAACATGACAAATAGTCCAAAAATGGCGAAACATTAAATAATCTTATTATTATTCAACAAATATCTTAACTAGTTGGCGAAATTCGGTTCCGTGGTAAACAAAAACAAGTTTAATATAATTAGGGGATGGGGTGAGAACATAACTTTGAGTCTTAGGAGCTTTGGTTGTGGCGAGTGTGTTTTCAAAAGTAGATATAAGGATTTAGCTCTGTACAGATATTATAAGGCGAGCTTACGTAATTTTATAGCGGATTCAAAGACGTTTTTTGTTATAAATTTGATGGTTTTTTTTCATTAGAAAACCCTCAAATAAATTTCTTTTTTTATTAATTACTAGCGGACGCGGCACACTTCATTCCGCCTAACACGCCGTTCCGTTAATGAATGGGATGAGCAGATTTCGATTAATTAAAAATTATTATGATAATAAATATGTATATTATATAAATTCAAAGTATCAAGGATTTTTAATAACGTGCCCGCAAAACAAAGAAGTACCGTGTGTTATACGACATTTTTCATCATGTGCGTTGAAAATTAAATTGTTGATCTCTGAGATTTGCTCGACGATTTTGCACTGTTAACCGAACCGTTTCACGAGCTGCTATATCCTAAATCCTATTTCCGACGATAAAAATCTCAAAAACATAAAAATCATAAAAATTGGTCCAGCCGTTCTCGAGTTATAAGTCTTGTAACTAACACAACTTTCTTTTATATATATATATAGATTATGTTATTGTTGATTTATTAATTGAACTATTTATACTTTGTTTACCTGGTTGGTGGCTATGAATACTAATAACCTTTAGTCGTGGGTGTCGTAAAAAATGATTAAGAGCTTACATTGACCTGTGCCGAATCGAAATCAATATGATGCCGGCGTTTTAGCGGTAAATGAAAAGTGTCATGTAGTGCTCTCGTATAATATTCAATATTTTAGTGTTTACATACATATCATCACGCCATATCCCTTACAGGGTAGGCAGAGAGAACAGAGTGCCAGAGAACTCTATCCTTGCATACTTCACTCGCTTCCTCAACATTCATAATTGTCTTCATACACGCTCGCCGGTTTCGGAGACTCTTGACTCCACCTTCCTTCAGTACATGACCGATCTGGTCTAGGTAGGTTAGTCTCGGTCTCCCTCGGTACCTACATCCTTCCACTTTCGCATTGTATATCTTCTTCTTCTTTCTTATCTTCTTTTTTTGCAGAAAAGAGTATGAAAATAAAATTAATGCGGTCGGAATGCGATCTCTGCGGAAAATCTGTGGAGTAAGGCTGACCGACCGCATTCGTAATGACGACGTAAGAGAGCGAGTAGGTATGAAAGAGAGTATTGGTGTAAAGATGCGAAAGGGAATGCTCCGATGGTTCGGACATGTGGAAAGAATGCCGAACGAACGTCTGGTTAAGAAGATATACAATATTTTAGTGTTTTAACCTGTTATATTAAATAATTTGGGTGGCATTTTAGGTAATTTGATGCGCAGGCTGTGCTGAGGTGTAGTGAATATGATATAACAGTGCCATATATACGTTTCCGTTATCCACCAAAATTCCCAAAAGATACCTTTAACAGTGTGGCCATGGCACTGTTGAAGGTGACGATTTGACTTACTGACGGACAATGACTTTAAATGAAGTTAATTTATAAACCAAGATTTAGCTTAAAGTTCTAAGTAGCCAAGACATAAACTCAAAAGAAAAATCTGTTGCCGCCCGATTAATAATTAAATGCCATGCGTCAGACTGATCATAAAACTATTTTTTTTTATTGAATGACGTTCACAAGATTTTACCGATAACTCAATTTAGAAAATAATAAAAAAAAACTGTTTTCAAAAATTTTTAAATTAAGTACGATAGACGCCTCTTTCAATGTATTATTGTATATATTTTGTTTTATTTTTATTCACGTTGATGAAAAGCATTTTATGCGCTATTGCCCGCCGGTGATAGATGGGATACGTGTGGGTCTCGCCGCCCACCTACGCGACCGGAACATCTAATCTCCACATCGGTCCCGCGCTTTTATGAGATACCGGAGAGGCCGTTAATAACATTCAAACTGCGATAACACAATGCATGACCGACTGGCCACGTGCTAATAGTTATGTTGTTTATAAAACCCGATTACGAAGCAAAAAATGATGTCACAAGCGGGATTTGAACCCGCGCCTATTGGGATTCTGGCCCAAACGTGCTGCCACTACACCACCGTGACTTATTGTAGGACATACAAATTTCGCTTCGTATCATATTTACGTCTTAAGGTGACGGTATGACATCTACCCGGCAATGTTTACACATTGTTATAGACTTAATACTTCAAACTTTGCAGTTAGAATTGTATTAAACGATGACACACCCTTGTTATTTAAATTACTGTAATCGGGTTTTATAAATAATTAAGCATATTAAATGCTAAATTTGAGGTTTTCTTAAAGGCCAATATCTGGATGACCGAGCCTTGCTCGGTACTTCCTTTTTAGTATATTTTGGAAGATATATTCAAATGTAATAGAAATATTTAATATAATAATGAAAAAAATTAAAAGGCACAAAATATTTCTTCTTCTTCTTATATATTGGCAATCAGCTACATATACGAGCTATTGGTGCCAGTGTCAAGTTATAAATATTTTCACGTTTTTAGTCTTTCAAGTCAGTCGTTGTCTAAGTCAAATTGTTGCTATTAACAGTGCAATGGCCACACTGTTAATGGTATCTTGTGGGAATTTTGATGGAAAACGAAAACGTTGTAAAGCACTTTTATATGATATTCACTTCATCCCAGTAGTTCCGCCGCTTCATATTACATAAAATGCCATCAAAATTATCTAATATAACACGTTAAAACACTAAGATATCGAATATAATACAAGAGCACCACATGAAGTTTTCGAATTCCTGTCAAAAGTCCCACAAAATATTTAAAAAGAGGTGCTTAGGATCCGACCCGTCACTGTCTAGATTAGGTTCTTCTTCTTATATATTGGCAATCAGCTACATATACGAGCTATTGGTGCCAGTGTCAAGTTATAAATATTTTCACGTTTTTAGTCTTTCAAGTTAGTCATTGTCTAAGTCAAATTGTCACCATTAACAGTGCAATGGCCACACTGTTAATGGTATCTTGTGGGAATTTTGATGGAAAACGAAAACGTTGTAAAGCACTTTTATATGATATTCACTACATCCCAGTAGCTCCGCCGCTTCATATTACATAAAATGCCATCAAAATTATCGAATATAACACGTTAAAACACTAAGATATCGAATATAATACAAGAGCACCACATGATTTGCAAATTTTCAAATTCCCGTCAAAAGTCCAATCAATAGGATCAAATTTTATAATGCAATGTCATTTTGACATTCTGTGTTAAACCGCCATTTTGATTGTTTATAGAAATCTTGAAATGCGTACTCTATCAAATTTGATTTTATTGATTAATGTCACTTTTATTTTTAAATGACGATATATAATTACCACTATACCATATTTCAAACATCAATTATAAATAATCACTTGAATACGATACTACAATGTTTAATTACTCTGTAATGAGTGACAATGGTTAGCTGCCATTAGATTGTTTCAAAAACAGCTGCCACATGTCACAGCCATTTTAAAATTATTTAAAACTAACATCACTTCAAAATAAATTATTACTCCTACGAATACTACCATTCCTTACTTTGCTCGTGAATATCGTAATATCGTAAAAGACAACTAAGAGCCTTATAACGACCTGGGTCAACTTCATCTGATGTAGTTTGGTCGACAATTACATTCCCAAGGAGGGTTGACATCTGGCAGGCGTCCAGTCTAAAAACTAATGCCAATAACTTTTACAATATGTACTATGAAAGAAGAGTATATCTTGTATCGACCCCAAGTAATTGGGATAAGAGTAGGAGAATGATGATGGGGAATGAAACCTCAACATAACCTTTTCTATGGGCAGCACTTCAATAATCGGACGTGTAGATAAGCTATCGTTATATTCATTAGTTAAGTGCAACGGTATCTATACTCTTATCAGTATTGAGCGGTACAACTTGCTGTTATTCATAGCTGCATTTATTGCACGCCTCATAAGCGACGCGTTGAGGTCTTGCTCTGCTCTCGATATATGAAAATCATGCACTTTTAAAACCTAAAAATGATTGTATTTTTCTCACATTGCACTTATAGTACAATATTTTCATACATATGTCAAGAAAAAACAACCATTTAAACGTATTTGGTATTTTTAAAAAGCAATTATTTTGTTTAAAGTAAGAAAATACTTGATTAAAAAAAATACTCGAGGACGTCCGATAAAATATTCCGGATCTGGCAATCTCACGACCGTAAACTTAATGTAACAAAATATTTATTTTTTTAAATTTTCATAATCGCATCGCACTATTTTCTTTCGAAAATGGCTTAGTAATTCTTTGTTGTTTAATTGCAATTAAAAAAAAACTAAACTGCTTAGTCTTTATTAGTGTATGTATACCTTATGAAAATTAGGGTCGTTTACATTTTTATGTTCGTCCATTCGGACAGGCAAAGGGCAGACAAATCCCATACAGCCTATTGTAAACGGACAGCTATGTTTGTACTACGTCGAGAATGGCACCAAATTTCAAAAGTATTTTTTTTCTTTCATTTTCATTTATGGCATTGACTAATAGTAAATGATCATTAATATAAAAATTATGAGGCGTGCACTTTTGGATTTTCCAAATTATTTTGAAATACATTTATATTATAAATTACTAATTACTGTTCTCTGTATCATCATTATCATCGTTATCTCAGCTCATACAAGTTCCATTCCTAAGAAATAAGAGGAAAATTGTCCAATAAGTCAGACAGATTGGAATAGAATTCTGATTCGAATTATTGACTGTTTCTTATGTGTATATTATTTTAGTAATATTGGTAGGATCATACTGTGTACAGTGTTCTATCTACAGCTGTGGGTCGGTCCGTATGGGTTAGTACCACATTTCTGAAGAAATCGACGTCTGAGTACTAGTAATATATTGCTGTACCGGTGGCCCGCTCGCACGGCGAAGAAGAGGTGCTTGCTGGGTGGGTTGATGGGGTTGCGCGCCGCCTCTTTCGTCACCCCGGACCGATTTGGCGGGGTGCGACGTCCATAGCCCACCGCAAAAAAAAAAAAAAAAAGTAATATACTGCTGTACTTCGTTCGGTGAGCGGGAAAGCCGGAAGCCCAATTTCCTGGGTGGCATTGGGATTTTCATTGGTAGGCAGCGGCCTAGCTATACCTTTGGTATTCCAAATGTCCATAGGTGGCAGTAACACTTACCAACAGATGTGCTGCTTGCTCGTTTGCGAACAACAGCAATAAAAAAGGAATCATCATTCTGTCTTTCAGATTATTTTACATACATACATATCATCACGCCGTATCCCTTGCAGGGTAGGCAGAGAGAACAGAGTGCCAGAGAACTATTTTTGCATACTTCACTCGCTTCCTCAACATTCATAATTCTCTTCATACACGCTCGCCGGTTTCGGAGACTCTTGACTCCACCTTCCTTCAGTACATGACCGATCTGGTCTAGGTAGGTTAGTCTCGGTCTCCCTCGGTACCTACATCCTTCCACTTTCGCATTGTATATCTTCTTAACCAGACGTTCGTTCGGCATTCTTTCCACATGTCCGAACCATCGGAGCATTCCCTTTCGCATCTTTACACCAATACTCTCTTTCATACCTACTCGCTCTCTTACGTCGTCGTTATGATTATTTTATATTACCGATATCATCATAACCCTCCTCTAATCTCTACAACACACGGTTGCGTACAAAAAAACTTGATTACGAGCAAAAATGAATATCACACGTCATACTTGAACCCACACCTCTTGGAAATCCGTTCAAATCGTCCTATCACTTAGACAAATGTGAGCTGTCGAATGACATTCAATTTGCCGCTCGTATTGTATTTTCGTCTTTATGAGAGACGTGTGCCATGGTGCCATCTACCTGACAATGTTTTAGACATTATACAGATTTTAATACTCAAACTTTGCAGTTAGAATTGTATTAAACGATTACACGACCCTGTTATTCAAATTACTGAAATTTAGCATTTAACATGCTAGGTTTTTTTATAAAAACCTGATTACGAACGAAAAATGTCACACGTGGGACTCGAACTCGTAGGTTGCCTACAATATGTATTGTATAATGACTTCTAAGGTTTACGCGAGTATTACACATTTGAAATAAAACTACTTTTACTGATTCTATCGCGTTTGTTTATTTGATTGATAACAAATCATAAAAAACATAAATTGTATATATAGAATCATTGTCTTTTTGTACTGGCAATGAAATTGTATTAATTTTGTATAAAAATGTGGGTCAAAATTTAATATCTTATAGGGTAGATATAAATAAATTTCTGTAATAACAATGACATATTGGACGTAAGACACCTCAGTCCTCCCGTGACCATGATCACTGTAAAGTGTTCGAAATGTCTAGAAATTATAAATCAAATACAAACGCGATAGAATCCGTAAAAGTAGTTTTATTTCAAATGTGTATTGTATATAGATCTCATCCTATTTCTTAGATTAAATTTCTCTAAATGCTGCAACTCGCGCTCCTTTGGGAGGCTAAGATTTGAATTCAATATTCAAATCTTAGCCTCCCAAAGGACCGCAAATCTTCCTTATGGAAGATTCCATGAAAAAAAATGGAGAATTTGAATCTCGTACAAAGATAAATTAAACAACAACCACCATTTTGTGCAGTTGATTTAATTTAATAAAGTTATGAGTAACTTATGCTATACGAGAATGTTTACCACAAGTTAACAATATGTTGGTACATATTTCAAAGCTCTAAGTTTATCTTAAGCAGTTTGTTGTTTTCATCAACGCTTTGTAAGTTGTTGTTACAATAAGGCTTCAAACAACATTAAGGGCGGTGTGGTTCTTTATGTAAACGGATACTTTTTGAAAGTAAAGCTCTACTTATGAATCAAAAGCTTTTAAAGTGAAAGCTTAGTGAAGAAGCAATTAAGTGCGTGTTTAGTGATAAAATTTCATTTGCTTACGATATTTTGATTAGAAAAATCATTATTATTATAATCCTTTCTGCTCATATCTGATTCATTACTGGGTTTGAGACTTCTTCACAATAAGAGGGAAAATTATTTACTATCCCACAACGGTTAGATGGGTTGGTATGGTTTCATTTCGAGTTAGAGAGAGAAGGATTACGAATATATATATATATATATATGCTCCCGTAGGATCCTCGGTGGCATCAGACCTAGAGAAGTTTTGGGACAATGTTAGGGAAGTTCTGGATATGGCAGAAACCAGTGAACGCGTGATTGTATGCGGAGATTTGAACGGATGGGTGGGGACCAAGCGTCCCGACTATGAGGACGTACTTGGTCCATTTGGTGATAAGAGAGTGAACGACGCAGGTAGGCTCATAGCGGATGTATGCATGGAGAGAAACCTTATTGTGTCAAACACATTTTTCCAACATAAGGACATCCATATGTATACATGGAGAAGGAATGAACAGAAAAGCATAATAGATTTAATTTTGGTAGACAGTCGCCTCCGAAGCAAAATATTGGACGCAAGAGCCTACAGGGGCCCCACAGTCGACACGGACCACTATCTCGTTATTGCGAGATTTAGTGGTCTGTTCAGAAAGTGGAGGCACTGGCGAGAGCGTGTCCACTTCGGAGGGCTTGAAAGAATAAAGGTTGAAAGGTTGCAAGAAGAATGTGTAAGAGAAAAGTATGCAGAGGGTGTCCGAGAACGGCTGACGATGGCAAGCCAGCCGCAATCGGACATTGAAGAATGCTGGAGAGTATTGAAAGAGAGTATGGTAGATACAGCGAAAGAAGTATGTGGAAGTTCAAAGAAGCATAGAAAAACAAATGGTGATGCATGGTGGGATGCGGAAGTGGCAGCTTCCGTAGAGCAAAAGAAGAAAGCGTGGCTAGACTATGTCTCTTCTTTGAATCTGAATGACAGTATGACTGAACAGAAGAAAGAAATATATCGGCAATGTAAGAATGACACCAAGGCCTTAGTGAAAGAGAAACGTGATAGAGCAAGTATGAGTGCAGAAGATAGGCTGACTAAAAACTTCGAGGGTAACACCAAACTCTTTTGGAGGGAGGTGAAGAAGTCTCGGGGTGGTTGGTCAGCCTTCAGAATGAATAAAATAAGGTCTAAAGGTGGAGACATTCTTACACAAACACAAGACGTGTTAAGCCGATGGAGTGAATATTTTGGCGATATGTATGCGGATGCTACGGTTGGCGCCGGTGTTGGATGTGGTTTAGTAGATCAACATTCGACAACGGCGTCCTCCGATGGCATCAGTATGGATGAAGTTGAATGGGCGATAAGAAGT
Organism: Lymantria monacha; assembly: GCA_905163515.2. Lineage (NCBI taxonomy): Eukaryota > Metazoa > Arthropoda > Insecta > Lepidoptera > Erebidae > Lymantria > Lymantria monacha. The sequence goes on along the minus strand of LR991104.1, from coordinate 19,986,549 downwards.
TTGAAAAATGGTAAGGCAGCGGGCATTGATATGGTGTCTGCCGAGATGATCAAGCTCGGTGGCTCTTGTGTCTGGGAGGCGTTCCTGTTGCTCCTCAATTTATGTTGGAGCTCGGGAATGGTTCCCGGGGACTGGAATAGCGCAGTCATCGTGCCTTTGTTTAAAAACAAGGGTTCACGTTATGACTGCGCAAATTACAGAGCCATAAGCTTGACCAGTTTGGCAGCAAAAGTGTATGGAAAAATTATTGAAAGGAGAATGAGGATGGTGTCCGATGGTTTACTGTGTGAGACACAAGGAGGTTTCAGGAGTGGAAGGGGATGCATGGATCAAGTGTTCTCTCTGCGCAACATTGTGGAGAAGCACCTGGCTCTAGGTCAGAGGGTTTTCTGCAGTTTTGTGGATCTGGAGAGAGCATTTGACACGGTTGTACGAAAGGAACTTTGGGACATTTTACCGGAGTATGGTATTAACGGTAAACTGCTGCGGGCTGTGCAGTCCGGTTACATGGGCTGTAGAGCCTGTGTGCGGCTGGATGATGGAATGTCGCCTTGGTTTGACGTCAATATCGGCGTTAAGCAGGGGTGCGTTCTGTCAGCCAGGCTGTTTATCATATATCTGGATAAATGTCTCCAAAGATTGAACGATATGAATGTGGGAGTCCAGATGGGCGACTCAGTGGTCACTGCTCTGCTTTATGCAGATGATGCAGTCCTGCTGGCACAGTCAGCGACTGACCTGCAGACCCTAGTCGACACAATGACAGAAGATTGTAAGAAAAGGGGTCTACGCGTGAATGTGAGCAAAACCAAAATAATGGTCTTTGAAAGAGATAAAACCAGAACAGATGTAAGAGTAACAATAGGTAATGATGTACTAGAGCAAGTGGATGAATTTGTATATCTTGGATGTGGATTTAGCCGAGATGGAAGGTACACCACTGATATAGAGCGAAGAGTGAATGCGGGAAATAGAGTGAACGGAGCGTTGGGGCAACTTCTCGGCAGCCACCACCTCAGCCAGAAGGCACGTGTAGCAATACATAACGCAGTGCTTGTCCCAACATTACTGTATGGAAGCGAGAGTTGGGTATGCAGAAAAGAGTATGATAGTAAAATTAATGCGGTCGAAATGCGATCCCTGCGGAAAATCTGTGGAGTTAGGCTGACCGACCGCATTCGTAACGACGACGTAAGAGAGCGAGTAGGTATGAAAGAGAGTATTGGTGTAAAGATGCGAAAGGGAATGCTCCGATGGTTCGGACATGTGGAAAGAATGCCGAACGAACGCCTGGTTAAGAAGATATACAATGCGAAAGTGGAAGGATGTAGGTACCGAGGGAGACCGAGACTAACCTACCTAGACCAGATCGGTCATGTACTGAAGGAAGGTGGAGTCAAGAGTCTCCGAAACCGGCGAGCGTGTATGAAGAGAATTATGAATGTTGAGGAAGCGAGTGAAGTATGCAGAGATAGAGTTCTCTGGCACTCTGTTCTCTCTGCCTACCCTGCAAGGGATATGGCGTGATGATATGTATGTATGTATGTATATATATATATATATATATATATGGTTAAAATACCGGTCTCTCGTGCCAGTGCCGTGGGTGCGATTCCTACACAGGACAATACTTTGTGCTATCCACAAAGTGTTATTCTGAGTCTGTGTGTAATTTGTCTGCGTTAATTGCATGTTTGTAAAGTACCCTGCAATACAAGGATTATTTCCTTAGTGCAGGATGGTGTTTTTAAACAAAAAGAGGAATTTTCTTGTATAAATATTATATGAACATTATAATCCCTTGGACATCTTCTACCATACCTCAAAGCATGAAAAAGAGTGATGAACTGTATTCTTACTTCATCAAAGAATTGAGAAATAACATAAATAAGAATGATAAGTGACAGTGATTATGAGAGCGAAGTCTTCATCATCATCCGGCTTTCTTTCATGTGATTGAAGTAATAATGTATTCTTCTGTCAGCGTACATATTGCAAAAGTTATTGGCAAACCACCATAACAATTAAATTAAACATAAAAAGAGCACGGACAAAAAGTCTGTGGAATAACATACTCATAATAAAAAAAAAAAAGTTATTGGCATAGTTTTATGGCCGGCCGCCGGCCTGACGTCAACTCACCTAGTTCATGTAATTATTGACCAACCACCACCAGGAATTGGCCCAGGACTATGTTAAACTCTAAGTAAACGTCACAACAAAGCGAACCTTATAAATCTTATTATATTCTTATAAGAATTATGCCTTTGGAATGTATATTATAAAATGCTAAAGTAATGTATAGGTACATTTGAAATAAAACTACTTTTACGGATTCAATCGCGTTTGTATTTGATTTTTAATTTACCGACATTTCGAACACTTTACAGTGATCATGGTCATGGGAGGACCATGATCACTGTAAAGTGTTCAAAACGTCGGGTAATTAAAAATCAAATACAAACGCGATAGAATCCGTAAAAGTAAATTTCTCAAGCATGCTTGGAAATTTGAGCATTATTTGGACAACCTTCTTCGAGATAAATCGAAATTGCTGTACTGACCAAATACACGCGAGCATCGGCCGGCAAAAAATGTATGACAATCCATATCTGTCGTGTTTTAGCGGCCAAATAAATATATATATATATGTATTCATATCATGGAAGTAATAAGTACTCTGTACAACAGGAATGAACTGTTGTCGCAAAATTGAAGCCGAGTGAGAGCTCAGAAATGTACCTTTTATCCCTCTCTGGCGATGGTGACCATATTGAAATATGATTTAAGGACAATAATTATAAAAAATATTTGTGATCTGACGTCAGCAGATCATTGCTTCAGATGGATTTTAATCGAAGATGCTAATTATAAACTTGCCCTTTGTGGCACTATACATTTCCTGTTTTTGCTTGCTTTTCACACTCGCGTCATATAGGTAGGTACTTATCTACTGGTCTTTGTGGGACACGACATGCAGCTGGACTGAGATAAAATTACGATAAGGTGGTGTGTGGTATATTTAATTAAGAAAAAACAGTTAAGTTTACATTTAAGTTTAATTCTAAATCAGACATTGCTAAATAAGACAGTCTTGTGAACTTTCTGCCGCAAACCCAGCTTTTTCCTTATATGTTTCATTGATTCTAATTTTACATTGAGTTAAACGTAAATTGAGATATGAATTCGCTAACGCCTTCATCAATGGAATATCATGTGGATCTTCAAATATAGATGGAGGAGGATGTGCTGGTTCTAACGATGTATGTAGTTTGCTATAAATTTCTCGGACGACATACCTACATGATAATTTTATTTTTGTTTACGTTTTTTAACGATTGATTTAATAATGTAATAAACAGTATTCTATGGTGTTGTGATCCAATAACACCACACAATTTGAACAAGAAATTTTGTGAATCATCCCCTTCACGATATATCCAGCAATATAAAAAATAATGTTCAGTTTAAAATCTGAAACACAAGCGTTATCTACGAGATCTAACAAATCATCTATTGATGTCGATCATGTCGACTGATCTTTATTACATTCTTCCACAATAGCTTTCTTTTTGTTCCTCAATTTTCTAAAGAACTTAATGTTAGGGACATTAAGATCTTTAGGAAATTTGAAATCTAAACAAAGTTATTTTCATAAAAAAATACATAGGTATTTAAGTTATTTGTTCTTGAACTAGGATTGAATAGTCATGCATGGTGACCGTAATTCTTCACTAACAAATTATGTTATTATTATTATTTACGATTTCATGTGGGGTTGTCAGGTCAGGTGTCCGTATTTCATACATATAAAAGAAAACCTATACCCCAATCGCAAAATGATTGCGTTAATAAGGTTTTACACTTAGCAACAAATAATATTGCTTTAATATGTCGGTAATAAATTATTATTTATATTAAAAAACATTTTAGAAGTAAATGTTTTTACTTCATTACATTACATCAATCGCATATTTTTCTGCCAACAAGGAAGGGATTGAAATCAACTTAACTCTGGCAATTCTAAGTCCACTGTTAGGGGACCACGGGACGCAGGGTACACTGATTGCCCTCTCACTCGGCTTCATTTTTATTTTGCGCGCAACAAGACTCTTACTACCTTAGCATAAGGTTTTATTTTCTTTATTTTTGCTGCAAGATGCACAGATAGAGCTCATTCCTGTTGTACAGAGTACTTATTACTTCCATGATTCATATGTAAAGAGTATTTTAAAAATGGAACGATTTTTACTTCAAAATATTGCAACCAAATAGACAACTTATCAGAGTTTTATTTAAATTTCGAACTGGCTTGAAAAAGAAACCTGTTTGATAATGAAAAAAAAACAAATGAACCCTTTAGCACGTGAAAAATGTTGTTCGTTGTTCGTCATGTATACAGTTCTACTTTGTACTACTTAGTTTTAATTTCCGCGCATTATTTGAGAAAAGCACTATACAAGCCTTGGCTACAACTAGGAATTGATGGACTTACGTATGTGTGCCTCGGCTACTCCTTGGCCCACATTTACTCGTTCGTTCATCAATGCCTCTTTTACTGGCCGCTGCAATAATGTACTATTTCTGTTAAAGTAAGCGTTTAGTGCAGATAAGGTTTTTATTCGGTTAGTTGTTCGATGGTTTTTTTTCAGATATGTAAAGCTGTATATCTAAACCGAATATTATGTATTTTGAGCCACACATTCCCGGTGGACAATGAATAATATATGTGACACGAATGCTTGCTTGGGGAAATTTTCACTCAAATATGAAAGGGAAAATATTTGTTTATATTTTTCGCGTAAAATTAATATTCTAGTAAGCTTTCGGGTTAGAATTTTTATCAACTTTTTTTATTTATTGTATGTAAGCCAGTGGCATTTAAAATTCAATGTATGTACTGAGGAATTATAAGTGACTTTTTGAAATGAAAACTTCTTTTGGCGCACCGCACATAGATTTTATCGTAGGCTATAAGTTTTTTTTTAAATTTTTTATTGCTAATGTGGCAAACGAGCAAGCACCACATCTGATGGTAAATATCACTACCGCCCATGGACCTATGCAATACCAAGGGTATAGCTAGGCAGCTGCCTACCAATACAATTCCCAAACCCACCCAGTTGGGCTGTCGGCTCTCTCGCTCACCGAACGAAGCGCAATAGCACATTGCCATTACTCAGACGTCGATCTTCTGCGAGAGTGTGGTAGTACCCCGGACGGACCGGCCTGCGGCTGCAGATAGAAACTGTCAACAGCGTGGTCCTACCACTATAAAAATGTGACTGATTCGTCACGCTCCGAGGTGAAAGGTTCGACATCAAGAAATATACAGTCAGCTGCTCTTCACTGTCTCGTTGTGTTTACTATATACAATTTATATGTAATAATTGTTATTATTAATTATTCAATTGTTTTTTATAGTTATTTTTAACGGCTGACTATGGTGTGGTCACATTCATACGTACTCCCCGGGGCACGCTTTTTATGTGTTTGTGTTTTTTTTTTTTCATAAGTTTAAGTTTTTATTTCTGTCGGCAGTCCTCATGACTCCTCTGTGTGTGTGTTTTTTTTTTAAAGATACCCACCTCCCTGCTCTAAGGAAATAATAATTATATTGCGTGAGACTTCACAAACATATTTACCACAGAAAAATTACACCCAGACTCAGAACAATAGTTTATGGATTGCACAAAGTACACACAAATACAATGCGAAAGTGGAAGGATGTAGGTACTGAGGGAGACTGAGACTAACCTACCTACTGAAGGAAGGTGAAGTCAAGAGTCTCCGAAACCGGCGAGCGTGTATGAAGAGAATTATGAATGTTGAGGAAGCGAGTGAAGTATGCAGAGATAGAGTTTTCTGGCACTCTGTTCTCTCTGCCTACCCTGCAAGGGATATGGCGTGATGATATGTATGTATGTATGTACAAAGTACCATTCTGCGTAAAACTTGAACCAGTCACTGTTAAGGTAGGTCGCCATTATGCATCATTATGTACAGTCAATATATATATTTTTGTTAAATGATAATACTTGATAGAAAGTGCTGTAAGAAATGTATGCTTCTGTTTTCTCAAGTGTTTGACATCCGTTCCTATTTCTGATTCTGCAAGTTTTATAATGGAAATATTAATTATATTTGTCTGCACAGATAGCATGGTGGAGTCTGGCTGTCATTTGTCTGCGTTAATTATATATTTGCAAAGTGCCCTCGCAATACAAGGTTCATTTACTTAGTGCAGTGTGGTGTCTTTTAAAAAAAATATATTAAAAAAAATATGGACGTTTAAGAAAAGAATGATACCCAACCATTCCATATTAGAAATCACCATTTATTTCTTCATTATTTTCACTACTTAATTTTAAATATATCTAATATCTTTGAACGAGAAATTCCTATATAATTTTAAATATTTGGAATCTCAGCAAAGGCAATAGCGAATTTGAAATTTAGTAAGCAAGAGGAGGATCTAATTTGGTTTCGTTCATTGAAAATATTGTGATATCAGTGTTCTCAGCCAAGGAAAAAGTTAATTAGAATATGAATTTAAATGTAGCCACTGTTTACAAGAATATAGTTAGGAAAACGAGCAGTCTGATGTAGACAGCATTAGTTCGATCCTTGGTTTCCCTTTTTTATTACTTTCCCTTTTTTATTTGTTTATTTTTTTTATTGCTTTTGGTGGCCAACGACCTGATGGTAAGTGTTATTGCCGCCCATGAACCTTTGCTATACCAGAGTATAGCTAGGCCACTGCCTACTAATACAAACCCCAAACCCATCTAGTTGGGCTTCCGGCTCTCTCGCTCACCGAACAAAGCGCAACAGCACATTGCCATTACTCAGACGTCGATCTTCTGCGAGACTGTGGTACTACCCCGGACGGAACGGCCCGCGGCTGCAGACATTTTTTTTTTTGTTCTGTTCGGCCATTCGGACAGGCAAAGGGATCAAAGCCCATACAGCCATGTCTTATTTAATTATTTTTCATACATTGTTCATTATTTCTTCATATTATGTAGCCTTAATAGTCATTGTCTGTCAGTAAGTCAAGTCGTTACCATTAATCGGGTGCTGATAACCTAATCAATGATTTTCTTTGGGAATTTTGGACAAATATGAAAATACACGTAACCCACTATTATACTATATTCACTACACTTCAGCACTTTATCTGTACCATATTGCATAAAATACCAGCAAAATTATTCAATATAACACCACAAAACACTAAAAAAATGAATATAATACAAGAGCGTGACATGACATTTCCACATTCGCGCCAAAACTCCGTGGCTGTAGACAGATAAAATTGTCAACAGGGTGGTCCTATCACTATTAAACCACTCTATTTTTCATTATATTATCTATTGTTTTTAGTATCTAAATATGTTTTTACGCAAATGGTTTCATAGAAATAGGTACTGGGCTAAGCTCAGTCATCCAAATTTTTATATTTTCTATTGCTCTTGGTGGCAAACGAGCAAGTAGCATACCTAATGGTAAGTGTTACTACAAACCATGGACCTTGGCAATACCAGAGGTATAGATAGGTCACTGCCTACCATTGAAAATCCCAAATCCACCCCGAAAATTAGGCTCCCGGCTCTCTCGCTCATCGAACAAAGCATAGCAGCTTATATAGCAGGTAATACTCCAGATAGACCGTCCCACGGTTGTAGTCAGAGAACTGTCAATAGCCTTTTACCACTTTAATTAAAAAAAAAAACCACCACAAACATGCGAAACTATCTATTATTTACCAGATAAATATCATAACTTTTTAACATAACTAATTAGTGCTTCTAACAGACAAAGTCGGCTATTATTCGCAAGAAAAAAATATATAAAACGACTCATTATTGAAATTGAAGATATCTCAAGATTAAATTCTCAAAGATACTTTTTAAGATTAATGAAAGAACAGACATTTGATATAATAAGAATTATAACTAATATGACATACAAAAAGTAATATAATAAATAAATATTAGTTCAATTAGTTATAAAACAATATTTTTCATAATGTTTATTGAAAACAAAATAATTATTTGTAGAACAAAGCCGCTAAAACCAGCATTATTTTCTCCTTTACAGTTCCTTTATTTATAAGACAAAGGTACTCCGTTCCTTTCAAATAAGTATTATGAAGGGATTCTGTTGTTTCGGCCGTTGGATTCTGATAAGGTTTAGATGTTTATCAATTTTGGATATATTTAGCTGGTAAAATAGTGTAGGACTAAATATATGTAATATATATGTAATATACTTTATATAACCATCATCATCATCATCATCAACCTGCTCTTATCCCAATTTATTTGGGGTCGACGCAATATGTCTTCTCCTTCCATACAACTCTATCAGACGTCATCTCTGTGGTCACTCCTTGTCTATCCATGTCATGTTTCACGGAGTTCATCCATCTTTTCTTCGGTTTTCCCTTACCCCTTAAACCTTCAACATTCATGCTTAAAGCTTTCCTCACAACATTACTTTCATCCCTTCTCATCACATGTCCATACCATGTCAATCTTTCACTCCTTAATTTTTCCGTCACTGGCGCAACTTTCAAACTTCCTCTTATATGTTCATTCCTTATTTTATCCATTCTTGTCACACCACACATCCATCTCAACATTCGCATCTCCGCTACATGCAGTCGTCTCTCATCCGTCGCTTTTATCGCCCAACATGCTGATCCATGCAGTACAGCAGGTCTTATTAGGCTTTTATATATTTGGCCCTTTAATTTAATTATATACTATACTTTATATAACCAACTGCCAGAATATATAACTGAAGTATCTACCTTGACGATGTTTAAAAATAAATTAATGTCATGGCTTGTTGAAAAGGTTTTCTATCGTATAGCGGATTTTGTCCCTAGGTTAATATATCTTTAAAAAAATAATTATACAATTCTCATTTTAACGATCCATATTGACTTCTGTGTATTTATAAGGATGAATTAATTCTTTAATATTTTATTACAATTTAATTTATATTATTGGGCCTTGGGGTCCCAATGCGCGCATTTTATTTAAAGAGATCGCAAAAAAATTAATCACTGCTTCACGTGATCAGAGGGCTGGCCTATATTTTGCACAAAAGGTTAGCATTGCCATTCAACGTGGCAATGCTGCTAGCCTTCTGGGCACATTACCAGTGGACAGTGATGCGGAGGAATTTTTTGATGCCTGATTGCGCCTTTTGTTTCTCCTTTTATTTATTTATTTTTTATTCCTTATTCTATTTTCTTCTATTTTTCTGTAAATATTTTAATTTAAAACTTAGCTTTAATTGTACATATTTATTTAACTATTGTAGCATGTAAAGCGCGAGCAGGTGTCAACTTAGACTAGTTTTATGGCTGTAACTAATATATGTATGTGTGATTTAAGAATAAATTGTGCATCCACTAATATAAAAAAAAAAAAAAAAAAAATATTATATTATTTATGACAAATTATCACGAATAATGAAATTATTTAATGTATGCGTTAGATGATATTTTATGTAGATTTTTGACTTGACTAGATTTACCAATAAATTGATTATTCTGATTATTATTCTGATTATACATTTCTACGTATAAGATCTACTCTTTCAACAGAATACAATTAAACAGATTTATCAATTAAATTACAACTAATAATCATTTTACAAGATTTTTGAATCATCTTGTTTCATATGCGTACCATTGCTGGCCTTGAGCCTCCTCCATGATGTGAGAGAAATTGACCTACTATACCACTCTGTTCATATTTGTTGGTATACGGTTTTGTTTAGAGTTTTAATTCTCTAGTATATATGTTATATATCCCAGTTTTATATCCCTTAGTTATTTCTGACGATTATTCACAGGTAAGATAGCTGATGAATTGTATTCTTAGTTCTTCACCACACGGAAAGATTTATCGATATAATTACGATATTACCCCTTACTTATTCATAATGACTTCTAATGTTTACACGACTATTACACATTTGAAATAAAACTAATTTTACGGATTCTATCGCGTTTGTATTTGATTTATAATTTCCCGACGTTTCGAACACTTTGCAGTGATCATGGTCACGGGAGGACTGAGGTGTCTTACGTCCAATATGTCATTGTTGTTACAGAAATTTATTTATATCTACCCTATAAGATATTAAATTTTGACCCACATTTTTATACAAAATTAATACAATTCATTGCCAGTACAAAAAGAGAATGATTCTATATATAAAATTTATGTTGTTTATGATTCGTTATTATTAAGGTATTTCATTTATGATAATTATTATTGTGGCAATGTTACAATTTTTACAAAACTAACAAAAACTATTCAGCTACTACCGGATCGGAACGCGGCCACTCTGAGAAAGTTGCTTACTTATTCACATATGAAATAAAATTATTTTTATAGATTTTATTGGGTTTTATCATCATCATCCTACTCTTATCCCAATTAATTACGATCGACACAATATGTACTTCTCCTCTATCCTAATAATTGCAAGAGCTAATACAGGCATTGGCCTCGGTTGATATACAGCGTCTTTTAGGACAACCACGAACAATATTGGTAATATTCGTAGTCGCCATAATACAGGCTAGATTTCTGTAAACCCGCGAGGGTAAACCGCCGGGCGGGCCACTGAAGACAAAGATCGGGTACCGGTGGCTCGCTCGCACGGCGAAGAGAGGAGTTTGCATGGTGGGTATATGTGGTCACACACCGTCTCTTCTGTCACCCCGAACCGATTTGGCGGGGCGAGACGCATCCATAGTCCACCGCAAAAAAAAAAAAAAAAAAAAGACTATATTTCTGAAGAACCAAATATTTTTAAGTATTTTTTTCATCTTTCTTTAATACGTGGAGAGAAGATATACGAGTATAGTGGGTTGTGAAACCCCAATCCGCCTTTCCTATTTTTGGCTAGCCAAGCAAAAAATAGTTTTATTCTACTAAAAATATATATAGATTTCTTTCTGCCCACGTTATATTTGTATTAATATATATTGTTTGTATCTTTTGTATTGTAATAAATATATTTTCTTTCGTATTTTAATGTTTTCTATTTGTTCAATAATGTCTTTAATAATTTACCGTGAAAGTGGGTTATTTTTAATTTGAAGGTAAATTTACTGAACTATTGTTCTTTGTGTTTTGTTAAAATAAATTAAACCTTTCTTTGTAAAGAACTTGGAATTTTTAGTTTCAATTTATTTTTAACGCCTCATCACCATCCCATCTTGTAGATAGACCTTCTCGTCGTCAACAGGAAATATTACAGGCTTTTGCACAGCGTCACACCATCCCTGCAGATCTTTTAGGTGTTTTCAGTGAGGTGTGATCAGACCATAGCCTGTATCAATAACAAAGGCCTTCTCATAAAGTGATAATACCACAATCGCCACATTCGGCAAGTAGATTGGTGACTTGGGTTAGTGTTATATATAGTTTCCAAGACGAGTTGTTTTTTTTTTTTTTTTTTTTTTTTTTTCTTGATTTTTTTTGATTTTCCTTGTGAACCCTCAACTGTGTTGCTCTTTATCTCATTTCTTCTTTATACGGGGAGAAAGAAGATCTTTTCTTATTCTTTAGTTCTTTATTAATAAAAATTATCTTAATACATTTACGATGGAGCTGACTTAAATTCACCTTCTGATGATTCTAATAATAAAAATTTATAAGCTCTTTCTTGAGTGCAAATAATATTCAATGTTTATGTCTTTTTGGTAGTAATAAACATATTTATATCAGTTTAAACTATTGTGTGACTGGTATTATGAAATAATATATTATGAAGACTGGCAAAAAGTATCAATTTTAAAATGTAAATACAAATTCTTCTTCATCTTCTTCTTATGTATTGGTAATCAGCTATTTATACGAGCTATTGGTGCCAGTGTCAAGTTATGAATATCTTCACGTTTTTAGTCTTTCAAGTTAGTCATTGTCTAAGTCAAATTGTCGTCATCAACAGTGCTATGGCCACACTGTTAATGGTATCTTGTGGGAATTTTGATGGAAAACGAAAACGTTGTAAAGCACTTTTATATGATATTCACTACATCCCAGTAGTTTCGCCGCATTACATTACATAAAATGCCAGCAAAATTATCTAATATAACACATTAAAACACTAAAATATCGAATATAATACAAGAGCACCACATGACGTTTTCATATTCCCGTCAAAAGTCCAAATACAAATTCAGGTGTACCCTTTAAAGCAATTATGAAGTTACTAGAACTAGTTTTTTTTTATACTGACAGATTCTGTAAATATACCGCCCGCAGTATCCGGGCCAATTTAAAATTACTTTGTTTTTATGAGAATCGTAATGTTTGTTAGGATTTGCTAACAGATGGAGTAGTTTATTATTCAGAATGTTATTTTTATATTTAATGTTTATTTACACTTAAATCGAATTAATTATCACTGGATAATATTTTTATACATAAGTTTTTTTGTGTAATGACGGAGTAAGAATACACACTACTCCTTTTCATATTCTTAGTTATCGTAAAAGTTGCGGGCCACTGAAGACAAAGATCGGGTGCCAGTGGCCCGCTCGCACGGCGAAGAGAGGTGTTTGCAAGGTAGGTCTATGAGGTTGCGCGCCGCCTCGTCCGTCACCCCGGACCGATTTGGCGGAGTGTGGCCACTCCATAGTCCACTGCAAAGAAAAAAGAAAAAAAAAGGTATCGTAAAAGTCGACTAAGAGATTATAAAAAAACACATTAATGCAAGAGAATGAAAACTATAACTAAAACCCGTCTGACCAATATCGTATAGTGGACAAAATTCCTTCTCATTACGGAGGGGACTCGAGCCCAGCAGTGGGACGTATATGATTTGATGATGATGATGAAATTATATTTTAATGAAAATATTCATTTTTATATCATCATCATCTCAGCCCATACATATCCCACTGTTGGGCTCGGGACTCCTCCATAATAGAAGGGTAATTGACCTACTATACCACGCTGGTCAGACGTGTTGGTATAAGGTTTTGTTTCGAGTTTACCTTCTCTCGCATAGATCTTATATGTGTTCTATATTCCTTAGTCGTCTCGTACGATCACCCACGGGTAAGATAAGGAGTGGTAAATTATATTCTTACTCCGTCACCACACGGAATTTTTTTATTTTTATATATTTATTTAGAATTTATCATTGAAGAAAGAAATAATCTTCAAATTTGTATATCAAACACAATATTGACACAGTATTATGCGAGTCATTCCATTAATACAGAAAATACAGTTCCGAAATGATATATAGAGCGACACTAAAGGACCCTTAGTTTCTTTTGTTCCATACAAAGGGTACTAAGTTACTAAGTACACGGTAGCTTAAGTTAGTTAAGCTATCATCATTTATACTAAGCATAGTTGACCTTTTTGTTTTTCCCCTATATTATTATGTAACTATTCATTACTTTGTGACGGTTTATATAAAACGGTTTATCAATATGTGTAACATATTATAATTTATATATTAATACGTAAACGCAAAAACTATATACCCCTTTTTAGGAAAATTATGTGGTTGAACAAATATGTGGTACAGATATCTATACTGATATTACAAATCTGAAGTGTTTGTTTGAACGCGCTAATCTTAGGAACACTGGGACCGATTTGAAAAATTCTATCAGTATTGGATAGCCCATTTATCAAGGAAAGCTCTAAGTTATATTACATTACACTAAATTTAATAGGAGCGGAACACCAATGAAGAATGTTACAAAATCGGGCGTTTTATTTTCATTTTGAGTGCTTCCGCTGCGTGCGCTGTGCAAACGGTTAAAGTTTCGTAAAAATCATGTATGACAGAATTATTTCTCTTTTAAAGTTCTAAAAAACATACAATATTTACGAAAACGTTTTTATTAACATGATATTAATCTTTAGCTAAATAATTACGTCATTCATTACACGTATTTAAATAAAATTGCTATTTAAATCGAGATATATCGTAGTTTTAAAATAATATTACAGTAAAATAATGATCAAGCTACTAGCTTCTAGCTTCTGTTTGCGACTTCGTCTGCGTGATATAGTTACTTTGGGATAACTTTAAATCGCACCTTCTAACAATTAACTATTCCACGAGGACAAAGACGCGGGTAGAAACTAGTAGTTTATATTGAGAAGTGCAGAAAACTATAATTTTATATAATAATGGATCAGAAATACAATAAATTAATAAGAAAAATATTACACACACTATCATGCAATTGGTACACACAAATATATACTCTTTTGTTTATGGCTAAAGTCTGTAGTCACACTGGATGTCTAATATTATCGGAAGGTTTTAGAGGAAAGGGAAAGGTGTCATGTGGTGCTCTTGTATTATATTCAATATCTCAATGCTTTAACGATCATATTAAGTAAGTTTGATGTTATTTTATATAATATGTTGGGCAAGAAGTACTGAGGTGTAATGAATATGATATAACAGTTAAATGAAGTTAAGTTATAAACCAAGATTTGACTTAAAAGTCTTAGTAACCAAGCCATAAACTCCAAAAAAAAAAAAACTCTTCTTCTTCTTGCTTTAATGGCTATAGCAGCTTCAATAAGCCACCATTCTGCCAATGTTTGTTGGTTAGAGAATATGCTCAAAAAATACTCTTCTTCTTCTTCTTAGTGAATGGCCTCTGTGAGTGATTAACCACAATTTTGCCAATGTCAAGTACACACATACACACACATATCATCACGCCATATCCCTTGCAGGGTAGGCAGAGAGAACAGAGTGCCAGAGAACTCTATCTCTGCATACTTCACTCGCTTCCTCAACATTCATAATTCTCTTCATACACGCTCGCCGGTTTCGGAGACTCTTGACTCCACCTTCCTTCAGTACATGACCGATCTGGTCTAGGTAGGTTAGTCTCGGTCTCCCTCGGTACCTACATCCTTCCACTTTCGCATTGTATATCTTCTTAACCAGGCGTTCGTTCGGCATTCTTTCCACATGTCCGAACCATCGGAGCATTCCCTTTCGCATCTTTACACCAATACTCTCTTTCATACCTACTCGCTCTCTTACGTCGTCGTTACGAATGCGGTCGGTCAGCCTAACTCCACAGATTTTCCGCAGAGATCGCATTTCGACCGCATTAATTTTACTATCATACTCTTTTCTGCATACCCAACTCTCGCTTCCATACAGTAATGTTGGGACAAGCACTGCGTTATGTATTGCTACACGTGCCTTCTGGCTGAGGTGGTGGCTGCCGAGAAGTTGCCCCAACGCTCCGTTCACTCTATTTCCCGCATTCACTCTTCGCTCTATATCAGTGGTGTACCTTCCATCTCGGCTAAATCCACATCCAAGATATACAAATTCATCCACTTGCTCTAGTACATCATTACCTATTGTTACTCTTACATCTGTTCTGGTTTTATCTCTTTCAAAGACCATTATTTTGGTTTTGCTCACATTCACGCGTAGACCCCTTTTCTTACAATCTTCTGTCATTGTGTCGACTAGGGTCTGCAGGTCAATCGCTGACTGTGCCAGCAGGACTGCATCATCTGCATAAAGCAGAGCAGTGACCACTGAGTCGCCCATCTGGACTCCCACATTCATATCGTTCAACCTTTGGAGACATTTATCCAGATATATGATAAACAGCCTGGCTGACAGAACGCACCCCTGCTTAACGCCGATATTGACGTCAAACCAAGGCGACATTCCATCATCCAGCCGCACACAGGCTCTACAGCCCATGTAACTGGACTGCACAGCCTGTAGCAGTTTACCGTTAATACCATACTCCGGTAAAATGTCCCAAAGTTCCTTTCGTACAACCGTGTCAAATGCTCTCTCCAGATCCACAAAACTGCAGAAAACCCTCTGACCTAGAGCCAGATGCTTCTCCACAATGTTGCGCAGAGAGAACACTTGATCCATGCATCCCCTTCCACTCCTGAAACCTCCTTGTGTCTCACACAGTAAACCATCGGACACCATCCTCATTCTCCTTTCAATAATTTTTCCATACACTTTTGCTGCCAAACTGGTCAAGCTTATGGCTCTGTAATTTGCGCAGTCATAACGTGAACCCTTGTTTTTAAACAAAGGCACGATGACTGCGCTATTCCAGTCCCTGGGAACCATTCCCGAGCTCCAACATAAATTGAGGAGCAACAGGAACGCCTCCCAGACACAAGAGCCACCAAGCTTGATCATCTCGGCAGACACCATATCAATGCCCGCTGCCTTACCATTTTTCAAACTTCTTATCGCCCATTCAACTTCATCCATACTGATGCCATCGGAGGACGCCGTTGTCGAATGTTGATCTACTAAACCACATCCAACACCGGCGCCAACCGTAGCATCCGCATACATATCGCCAAAATATTCACTCCATCGGCTTAACACGTCTTGTGTTTGTGTAAGAATGTCTCCACCTTTAGACCTTATTTTATTCATTCTGAAGGCTGACCAACCACCCCGAGACTTCTTCACCTCCCTCCAAAAGAGTTTGGTGTTACCCTCGAAGTTTTTAGTCAGCCTATCTTCTGCACTCATACTTGCTCTATCACGTTTCTCTTTCACTAAGGCCTTGGTGTCATTCTTACATTGCCGATATATTTCTTTCTTCTGTTCAGTCATACTGTCATTCAGATTCAAAGAAGAGACATAGTCCAGCCACGCTTTCTTCTTTTGCTCTACGGAAGCTGCCACTTCCGCATCCCACCATGCATCACCATTTGTTTTTCTATGCTTCTTTGAACTTCCACATACTTCTTTCGCTGTATCTACCATACTCTCTTTCAATACTCTCCAGCATTCTTCAATGTTCGATTGCGGCTGGCTTGCCATCGTCAGCCGTTCTCGGACACCCTCTGCATACTTTTCTCTTACACACTCTTCTTGCAACCTTTCAACCTTTATTCTTTCAAGCCCTCCGAAGTGGACACGCTCTCGCCAGTGCCTCCACTTTCTGAACAGACCACTAAATCTCGCAATAACGAGATAGTGGTCCGTGTCGACTGTGGGGCCCCTGTAGGCTCTTGCGTCCAATATTTTGCTTCGGAGGCGACTGTCTACCAAAATTAAATCTATTATGCTTTTCTGTTCATTCCTTCTCCATGTATACATATGGATGTCCTTATGTTGGAAAAATGTGTTTGACACAATAAGGTTTTTCTCCATGCATACATCCGCTATGAGCCTACCTGCGTCGTTCACTCTCTTATCACCAAATGGACCAAGTACGTCCTCATAGTCGGGACGCTTGGTCCCCACCCATCCGTTCAAATCTCCGCATACAATCACGCGTTCACTGGTTTCTGCCATATCCAGAACTTCCCTAACATTGTCCCAAAACTTCTCTAGGTCTGATGCCACCGAGGATCCTACGGGAGCATATGCTACAACCATGAATACCTTGGTGACACCTAGTTTTATACGGACCCAGAGAAGTCTGGGATCATACATTCCGTAATCCTTCACACCTGAGGCCAAGCGAGAGGACAACAGCACTCCTACCCCCATGCTGGCTCGATCGCTCTGTGGTACACCAGACCACAGAGCCATCCCGCCACCAGGAAGATCGCAGGCGTCGCTGCCCCTTCGCTTGGTCTCTGTTACACAGAGCACGTCTAGCTGTTTGTCCGCCATGACGGATATCAGCTCGTGCAACTTACCTTCCACACAACCTCTTACATTCCACGTGCCCACCCGGCACTCCGTTCTCCTCGACTCGCCTAACTGGGCAAGGCGTGATGGGTGGCGGCCCCCATCGCCGCAACTGCCGATGTTCGTACCGACGGGGGCGGGTCGGTACGCGTCGCCTCCGGGGGACGCCCTAACCCGCATTGCGGTACGCATTTCGAGCCGGATTAGCAGTCTAATTAGACTGGCAGGGGACGCGAACGAGCACGCTCCGGACTATGCCCCTATAAGTTCAAAAAATTATATTAAATTTATATTTTAGTCGTCAGTCATGTCGGTTCATTGTCTCGTTCCAAAAAATACTTCTTCTTCTTCTTCTTATATATTGGCAATCAGCTACATATACGAGCTATTGGTGCCAGTGTCAAGTTATAAATATTTTCACGTTTTTAGTCTTTCAAGTTTGTCATTGTCTAAGTCAAATTGTCGCCATTATCAGTGCAATGGCCACACTGTTAATGGTACATACATACATACATACATATCATCACGCCATATCCCTTGCAGGGTAGGCAGAGAGAACAGAATGCCAGAGAACTCTATCTCTGCATACTTCACTCGCTTCCTCAACATTCATAATTCTCTTCATACACGCTCGCCAGTTTCGGAGACTCTTGACTCCACCTTCCTTCAGTACATGACCGATCTGGTCTAGGTAGGTTAGTCTCGGTCTCCCTCGGTACCTACATTCTTCCACTTTCGCATTGTATATCTTCTTAACCAGGCGTTCGTTCGGCATTCTTTCCACATGTCCGAACCATCGGAGCATTCCCTTTCGCATCTTTACACCAATACTCTCTTTCATACCTACTCGCTCTCTTACGTCGTCGTTACGAATGCGGTCGGTCAGCCTAACTCCACAGATTTTCCGCAGAGATCGCATTTCGACCGCATTAATTTTACTATCATACTCTTTTCTGCATACCCAATATTACCTATATACATATATACACTTATACCTATATACACATACCTATTCTGTTAATGGTATCTTATGGAAATTTTGATGGAAAACGGAAACGTTGTAAAGCACTTTTATTTGATATTTACTACATCCCAGTAGTTCCGCCGCTTTATATTACATAAAATGCCATTAAAATTATCTAATATAACACATTAAAACCCTAAGATATCGAATATAATATAAGAGCACCACATGACGTTTTCAAATTCCCGTCAAAAGTCCGTCCCTTCTTCTTCTTCTTCTTTTTAGCGAATGGCCTCTGTGAGTGATTAACCACAACTTCGCCAATGTCAAGTAAAATAAGTTTAAAAAATTATAATAAATTTATATTTTAGTCGTCAGTCATGTCGGTTCATTGTCTAAAGTCCGTCCCAAAAAATACTCTAATATAATCATATTTGTGACAATGTCATTGACAGTTTTTTTTTTTTTACTATATTCAAAATACTATAGATAATACAGTGTATTGTTGTATAACTCTATAGAGGTTGAAAATTCTTCTTCTTCTTTGTAGCAATCCTTACAAATGAAGAGAGTATTGAACAAGGTGTTGCAGACACTAAAATAATATCTGTCAATCGAGTTTGAGACTCTCTCTCTTCTGCTACTTCTCTCTTCCATGTGATTCACTAGTATTCTCTTTTCTAAATTATTATTAAGCGCCTGGTGGGCAAGGTGACTGAAGAAATTAAGGAGCGTTTATATGCATATTTGTAGATATGTGATTTTTATGTTAAGCTCTTGAGGAACAGTTGTCTATGAAATACCCATCATTGTACGTCAGTACTATATTTCAAGCGCATCTATTCTTGATGATTTTTTTAAAATTAAACCTACATTATAAATTAACCTACTATACAGCGCTGGTCAGACGTGTTGGTATAGAGTTTTGTTTCGAGATTTACTTCTCTCGCATAGATGTTATATATGTTTCATATCCCTTAGTCGTCTCGTACGATCACCCACGGGTAAGATACGGGGTGGTGAATAGTATTCTTACTCGGTCACCGCACGGAAGTTATTTATTTATTTATTTCATATACTAGAGTAAAAATCAGATTTAGCTGTGTAGTAACGGCTACGAATACTACCAACCCTTATTTTGCTCGTGGATGTCATAAAAGACGACTATAGTAGCCTTATAACGACCTGGGTCTACTCCAGCTGATGCCGTATAGTCAACAATTACATTGGAGGACCGTTGACTTCTGGCAGGCGGCCAGTCATAAAACTATTGCCAATAACTTTTACAATATGTACAATGATAGAAAAGTACATATTGTATCAACCCCAAGTAATTGGGATAAGAGTAGAAGATTAATGAATCGAGTAAAAATCTAAAATTATTACATTGACAGTAAGCTTGTATAATCATTCACGAGTTATTATTAAAAGCAATAACGTGTATGGCTTAACTGCCATGATATTTTTATTTAATCTCTTGAAATGAAGCTTTGTATTGTAATACAAAAGAACAAAGGTTATGTAAAATATAAGAATGACTGAAATATGATGTAAGATTTGCATTATGCATGCAAGAATGTATAAAGAACAATAGAATTTGTAGGTTGAATATCAAAATGTACATGCTTAACTTTCGTTATTCTTGGGGGTCTCTGGCTTCGGCTCTCCTTTAAAATGGGAGAGAAATTGATCTTCAATACCACGCTGGCCAGATGTGTTGATATAGGCTTTAATTTCGAGTTTTCCTTCTCTTGCATCGATGTTATATATTTATATTAGTCGTCTTTTACGATGCTTTATGGTGGTGAATTGTATTCTTACTCTGATATTATAGAGAAAATTTTAGTTATTATCTGATAAATGTTTCCAGGTAAGGATAAACATAAGCGTAGGAGGGGTATTAGATATTTAATATCCACAGTGTCAGTAGTTTAGCGAGATCGCCGATGTGACTCCCAAAAATAAAAACCAATAAGTCAGATAATGATTAGAAGAAGTGATATATACACTAATAAATGGTGAGCCGATTTCTTTGTTCGATTATACTGCGAAAACTAAGGAACCGATTGGAATAATAACATAATATGCAGCGCATTACGGAGAAGGTTTTAGTGTATGATATGGTGGTGACTCCTTATCCGGAAAGCAGGGCAAGGGGCGGGGGTCAGCTAGTATACAAATAAATAGAAAGTCGGCTTTTTTATTCGGTTACACTGCTAAAACTACTGAACCGAATGAAATAACACTTATACCATAGGATGCAACGTGTTTCGGAGAAGGTTTTAGTAGTAGCAGGAGGGGAGTAGCCGGAGGACAGCTGGTACTAAATAAAGAACCTTAATACACCATGTTTATTTAACAGTATTATTTATATTATGCGAAAGTGGCAGGATGTAGGTACCGAGGGAGACCGAGACTCACCTACCTAGACCAGATTGGTCACGTACTGAAGGAAGGTGGAGTCAAGAGTCTCCGAAACCGGCGAGCGTGTATGAAGAGAATTATGAATGTTGAGGCAGCGAGTGAAGTATGCAAGGATAGAGTTCTCTGGCACTCTGTTTTCTCTGCCTACCCTGCAAGGGATATGGCGTGATGATATGTATTTATGTATGTAGTGATTACTTATCCGAAAAGGAGGGCAGAGGCCAGAGGACAGCTAGTACTAAATAAAGAACCTTAATGCATCATGCTTATTATTATTAACAGTATTATTTATATTTATCCAATCTTCTCAAACGTAAATATGTAACTATTTTTAAAAAAGAAATTGCCTTCATTTGTTGACATTTACCAGCGAGCTAATAATATAATAATGGTAAATTAAACCTGTCTGATACAGATGATGTGGGAGCTACGAATGGAGCGTGTCTAACGGTCCAATGAACTGAGTTATTTCTTGCTAAGTTTCTCTTAGGACACAACGCCGTCCCCTTAAGCACTGGCAAAAGTTATGAGCAATTTTCCTTAAAATATGTATTGTATCCTTGAGGGAGAAATAAAAGTTATGGTTTTATATTTATGAAGGTTTTTCGTATGGTTATAAATTCCTACTAATATTATAAACGTGGAAGATGTTTGCCTATCTGTTACTCAATTACTCTAAAAATATTGTGCAAATTTTGATATTTTGGTAGATAGATAGACCATTTTCAGCATTAACACATAGGATAATCTATACCGGTAAAATGTTACCATGGGATAATAGTTCAACTTTTGTAAAAAATACTTTTAAACGGGCGAAACCCCGAGTATAAGCTTGTTAATATCGTCATTCTCCTGCTCTTATCCCAATTACATGGGGTCGATGTAATATACATATTGTAAAAGTTATTGGTAATGGTTTTTTGACCGGCCGCCTGCCAGACGCCAACCCTCTTTGGGAATGTAATTGTTGACCAAACGGCATCAGATGGAGTTGGTCCAGGTCGTTATAAGGCTCTTAGTCGTCTTTTACGACATCCACGAGCAAAGTAAGGGTTGGCAGTATTCGTAGCCGCTAACCACACAGCTCAATAATAAATAATATTATTTTCTGTATAGTGACAGAGGAAAACAAAATATCAAACTTTAAATTACTGGAATTTAGCATTTAATATGCTTAATTATTTATAAAACCGATTACGAAGTGAAAAATGATGTCACAAGCGGAATTTCATTCAAAAAAAAAATTTGCATGTCCTGCAATAAGTCACGGTGGTGTAGTGGCAGCACGATTGGGCCGGAATCCCAATAGGCACGGGTTCGAATCCCACTTGTGACATCATTTTTCACTTCGTAATCGGGTTTTATAAATATCAAACTTTACTTATATTTTTCTTTTTTGTGGTAAGCTATGGTCTGGACCCAAGTCGACCTCACGGAAGGTCTGTATGAGACCCTATAACACCTTGGTGATACCCTTTACTTATCTATGGTGGAGACATAAGTTACATTTTTTATATATTTCATTCAAATTTTAAAGGCATTGTTATAAATAAACGATATTCAGATACATAATTACATACATACATATCATCACGCCATATCACTTGCAGGGTAGGCAGAGAGAACAGAGTGCCAGAGAACTCTATCTCTGCATACTTCACTCGCTTCCTCAACATTCATAATTCTCTTCATACACGCTCGCCGGTTTCGGAGACTCTTGACTCCACCTTCCTTCAGTACCTGACCGATCTGGTCTAGGTAGGTTAGTCTTGGTCTCCCTCGGTACCTACATCCTTCCACTATACATAATTAAAATTATATATTTCAATCTATTATAATTTAACCAAAAGTTTCAAATAATGATAATAATAAAATCAAATTACATATAATATTAACGCAAAATTGAAATTAATTAGTGCTACTTATTGAATAAGGCGTAATAATGTCTTGAGAGGTATATGTGCTTTCAATCTAAAACGTTTATTCGCTAAATTGAATTTTGCTTCAGCGTCGGTTTTAATTACCTACAGTGTTTCAATTTACAGAGTTCTATAATACTCTAGAAGTGAAGCAATATAATAAATTCATCCAGCCATTAATTCTTGTACATTTCTATATTATTGAATTTCTCTTCTTCTTTGCTTTCCTCGTTTTTAGGTGCTGGGAGATTCTGTTCTGAATTGTCTGCGGTTTTAACTGAGTCCGTTCCAAGTCTCTGAAAACAGTTATCCACTACGTGACTAAGTGTCACCTTTTGGGCTTTTTCTTTTCTAGAATTGCTTTTTAATGACATATGCGAGGCACCTCATATGATTTACGATAACTTTTATGCAATAGGAGTCATTTTGAAAGGACCATTCCTGCTGTCGTTCGTAGCATATATTTTTTCATTTCTATATATCTGTATTTCTATACTTTTATTTATTCAAGTTCTATATATTCAGAGTCTCGGTAACTGCTCCAAAAATTCTCATGAAATTTATTATGCACGAAGTTTCGGGTGTAATAAATCACTCGAGCAAGGTTTCATTTGTAGAAAATTTCGTTTTGTCAATGTTTTCAGACTGTGAAAAGAAAAATAATTGGAAGATGTAGATAAATTTTGCTATAGACATCAACTAACTCAGTTGGGAAATCGAGCAGTCTGTTAAAACCCTTGGTTTTCCCTTTTATAATTTTTCATTAATTCATGAAGGTCAAAACTCTCTTTAATTTTGCTTATCATAACATCAAGACCATAGTTTTTGGCGATCACTAGAATATTTCAACTTGTAAACGGTTCACATGTTCAAAATAAAACTCATCATCATTCTCCTTCTCTTATCCTAATTACTTGGGGCTGATACAATATGAACTCTTCTTTCATAGTACATATTGTAAAAGTTATCGGCAATAATTTTATGACCGCCCTCCTGCTAGACGTCAACCCTCCTTGGGAATGTAATTGTTGACCAAACGGCAACAGATGGAGTTGGCTCAGGTCGTTATAAGGCTCTTAGTCGTTCTTTGTGACATCCACGAGCAAAGTAAGGATTGGTAGTATTCGTAGCCACTACCATACAGCAAAATAAAACTATTTTTACGGATTCTATTACGTTTGTGTTTGATTTTTAATTTGCCGACGCTTCAAGCACTTAACAGAGTTCATGGTCACGGGGAGTCCTCCAAATTTTTCCACTGTCATCAAGAATAATAGCTTAGTTGGGAAATTGAGCTATCACTTAATCTAGACAGTCTAGGTTCGAGGCTTAGTTTTCCTTTTTTAATTTTCTGTTATTTCATAAATGTCTGTAAATTTATTATAATTTTGCTTATTGTAATTGGTATTAAGCGGTGACCAGAATATACAGCTTGTAAAGGATTTGTATGTTCAAAATAAAACTATATTTACGAATTCTACTGCGTTTGTCTTTGATTTTAAATTTTGCGATGCTCCGAACACTTTACAGTTTTCATGGTCACTAGAATGGAGGAGTCCTCTCGTGACCGAACACTGTAAAGTTATTTCAAATGTGTAATACTTGCATAAACGTCAGAGTTCATTATAACTTATTCATTCTTTAGTATATATATTTTTTACCTTAATGAATACTTTAAATTAATAACTTAAGAAATATAAATATTTAAGGGGGCTCCCACACATCAAAGGTAATCTTTTTGCTCGTTTTTGCTCGATATTTATAACAAAAATAGGTAGACCTTTGAAATATTCTCAGAATATTTATTATCTTAATATTATTATCTTAATATTATTATCTTAGAAATAAATAATTAAATTAAAATAAAAGAAATATTTTTTAATAAAAAACAAAAACCAACTTCAAAACTATGCCTACGACAAACGATATACACAGACTTACACTATTAAAAACTACTAGACCAAACTGAAAGAGATTTTTATGGGACCACTTGGCAGCTATTTCGCGTCGAACAAAAAAAGAATCACGCGAATCGGTCCATTAACCGCGGCGTAATCGATGTACATACATAGAAAAAAAAAACATACCGGCCAAATTGAGAACCTCCTCCTTTTTGGGAAGTCGGTTAAAAAGTGTGGTATTGTTATATATTAGCTGAGATAGGCAGCTTAAATGACAGAAAAGTGTCAACACCTAGAAAGACAACTTCTGCTGTTTTCTATTTAATGTAACGCATGTACAATTTGATATTTTGATATATTTTTAATAATTTATGTTTTCAAAATTTATTGTTAATAATTATTCTAACAAAATTAAGTATTAATTCGACAGTTTTATTCAAATTAAAAAAAAAAAACACGCTGTTGACAGTACTCTGTCTACAATTGCAAGCCGGTCCGTCTGAGGCAGTACCCCATACTCTTGTAGAAAATAGACTATTGAGAAGTGGCAATATGCTGTTGTGCTTCTTTCTGAAGAACTGCATGCGGCCGCAGAACCCACCATGTCGGACTGTTCCCCGGTCCATCTATCTGCTTATTTTGCTTGTGAATATCGTAAAATACGACTAAGGGATATATAAACTCTCCGCCTCATGCCGCCCTAGCCGAGGCAGCGGGTGACTGGACCGGAGATTAGTCTGGTCACCCTGGAAGCGAGGCCACCGCGTAAGGACGACGCCCCGACGGAGCAAACTGTCCGGGCGTCGACATTAGAGAAGATACCCGTGAAGGTAGACCGCCGGGTGGGCTACTGAAGAAAAAGACCGCGTATCAGTGACCCACCCGCACGGCGAAGAGAGGTATATCGTAGGGCGGTCTACGGGGTCTTGCGCCGCTTTTCCTTTCGCCCCGGACGGATTAATGGGGTTTGACGTACCATAGCCCGTCGCCAAAAAAAAAATATAAACTCTAAATAAAACTCTAGACCAAAACGTCTGCTCAGTGTAGTAGATGAATTATCCTTCAATTATAGTGGAGATTCAAACTGACTGCACAGATGGCGTAGTGGTTTAGATACCGACCTTCCGGGCCAGTGCCGTGGGTTCGATTCCCACGCAGGACAATACTTTGTGCGATCCACAAAGTGTTGTTCTGAGTCTGGGTGTAATTTGTCTGCGTTAATTGCATGTTTGTAAAGTCCCCCGAAATACAAGGATTATTGCCTGAGTGCAGGGTGGTGTCTTAAAAAAAAACACATCAGCAGATGTACGAGTTACAAATCTCACCAGACATTAAACCAGATATTCCATTACATATTTTCACTGTCATCATCATTCTCCTACTCTTATCCCAATTACTTGTGGTCGATACAATATGTACTCTTCATAGTACATATTGTAAAAGTTATTGGCAATATTTTTATGACCGGCCGCCTGCCAGACGTCAACCCTCTTTGGGTATGTAATTGTTGACCAAACAGCATCAGATGGAGTTGGCCCAGGTCGTAATAAAGCGGCCACCAAAGACAAAGATCGGGTACCGGTGGCCCGCTCGCACGGTGAAGAGAGGTGTTTACAGGGTGGGTCCATGAGGTTGCGCGCCGCCTCTTCTGTCACTCCGCGCCGATTTGCCGCGGCGCGACCACATCCATGGTCCACCTAGCGAGGAAACAAAAAAGAAGTTCGTTATAAGGCTCTTAGTCGTCTTTTACGACATCCACGAGCAAAGTAAGGATTGGTAGTATTCGTATATCGTATATATATACATATTTTCACTGTATAAGCTAAATTATGAACGTAAATATAATTTAATTTCAAATGTTTAATACTCGAGCAAACATCAGATATCATTAAGCTAAATTATTGTCGAATAAGCGCTCCAGTTCTGTTAATTTATTCAATTGTCCTTCATTATGTGTAGGCATTACGAAATATGAAACATTTAGTTCAGATAAATTTAATGGCACAGCTTATTGTAACACACATTACACTCTTGAATATAGCAAGTACAACAATAGAAATTAATTTATAGAATTGTACCCGCAATACTCAGTATATGCAATCGCTAAACAAACTACTACGCTATCAATGAATTCTCGAATTGATTTTTTATAATGACAGCCGTGCCTGGTAGAGACAGCTATCTTTCACAGACAATCATAATAGAAAATAAAATCCGAGAAGACATAAACTTTGGTATCATTTACTTTAATAATATAAAAGTTTTATAATCTAATTATATGGTGACTGAGTTGGAATATAATTCGTCACCCCCTATTTTATCCGTGCGGTGACGGAATATTCACCACCCTATCTTATTCGTGGATGATCGTAAGAGACGACTAAGGGATATAAAACGCGTATAACATCTATGCAAGAGAAGCAAAACTCGAATCAAAACGCTATACCAACACGTCTGACCAGCGCTGTATAGTAGGTTAATTTCCCTCCCATTACGGAGAAGGCCCGAGCCCAATCATGGGACATATATGGGTTGTGATGATGATGATGATGATGATCCCCTATCTTGTCTGTGGGTGATCGTTAAAGACAACTAGGGGATATAATATACACATAACATGTTTTTTTTTATTGGTTATGGTGGCAAACGAGTAAGCAGCACATATGATGGTAAATGTTACAGACGCCTATGTACCTTGCTAAAAATTTCAGTAATTTGAATAACAAGGTTGTGTCAACGTTTAATACAATTCTAACTGTAAAGTTTGAAGTATTAAGTCTATACAATGTGTAAACATTGTCCGATAGATGGCATACGTCACCTTGAAGACGTAAGAATATGAAGCGAAATTTGCATGTACTAAAATAGTTCACGATGGTGTAAGTGGCAGCACGGTTGGGCCGGATTCCCAATAGGTGCGGGTTCGAACCCCGCTTGTGACATCATTTTTCGTTTCGTAATCGGGTACTTATAAATGATGATAATCTTTATACATGTAGTGATTTAAAGAATGGGTTAAATTGATAATTGAAGTAAGTAGATGGTACTGCGATGGATTGAAAGAAACTTATTTTTATTTTTTAAGAGCGTAGAGAACACCGTTTATTGGTGCACCTAGTAGCATTGTATATTTAGTGTAAGTGGTGAGGTAGAAAAATGACAATGGTTACTACCATTTTCTACCACATGAATATCGTAAAAATCGTTTAAATAGTGTAGGTATGCAGAAAATATTACTAGAAGACAAATAATATTGAAAATAAAACACTCCTAATCCGTTTAGCTAAGATTGTATATATGTTGGCCTCCACAGCCAGCGTGTCGGGTGACATAGGCGTGAGTGCCAAGATCTGATGCGGCCCTAGCTATGATCAGGCACGGACGGGGACGGCATTCATACAGTAGTTTATTGGGCAGCGTACCACCATTACGTCGCCCTGCACAACCTGCCAAAAAAAAGGTCTGCTATAAAAAAAATAAATAAAAAGAATCAATCTTTACTCACCATAAAACGTGAAGATGGTTCCTTTTGAACATTGACCCTATATCCTCTTGTAAATTTTTAAAGAAGATTCTACAACTCTCATTAACTTGGGCGCCCACGTCAAAAACAAACGTACATTTTTGTTTCAGAATTACCATCTATTTATTTAGGTTCTTCGTACTTTATATGAATTACGACTGTTGATTTAAGTTGATAATGAAAGGGGATTGCAATGCGATGAAAATTTTATCATACGTTTTTATATACTTTAATGGAGGCCATACACGCTAGGTTTTTCATGATGGTTTTAGCTGTGCATGCATAACCGACAGGCATAACCGAGTTTCATATTACACATACACGTTAGGCTTTGCATGCACAGTTTTGCTATTAAATCACAGTTGGGCTACGTGACGGTATGTGTAGGATGCCTACTTCTCAGTTGAGCTACGTAGTACGACAATTAAAAACAGAAAACTGTGTCAGGCAAACTCGCCGGATGCCACACACGCTCGGTTATGCTCGCGCGCAAACATAACCGAGCTGCAAAAATATAAATTTTGATATTTGCTCGCTTGCATGTACATGCAAAGATAACTGTACAGTATTATCACATACACGCTAGGGCTTGCCTGTCGGTTATGCATGCACAGTTAAAACCATTATGCAAAACCTAGCGTGTATGGGCCTCCATTAGATAATTCTGTAGTGGTAAGCTTCATGATGCTGATTATTTTCTATCTACAGCTTTTAATGGATTGACTCTTTCAAGGTAAGTAATCAAATTCAGATTCAAAATAATTTATGACAATGATTTCTAATAATTACGCGAGTATTACGCATTCATTGTGTTATGGTCAAACTGTTGACAGTTTTCTGTCAACAACCGCGGGCAGGTCCCTCCAGTGTAGCACCACACTATCGTAGAAAATCTGATCAGTGGTTTTCGGCTCTTGGGCTTGGTTCGGTGAGCGAAAGAGCCGGAGACACAACTATTTGGATATGTTTGGGGTTTCCATTTTTAAGCAGCAGCCTAGCCGTATCGTTGGTATTGTAAAGGTCCACGAGCGGCAGTAACACTTACCACCAGATGTGCTGCTTGTTCGTTTGCCACCATAAACTTAAAAATTATATTACACATGAATTGAAATATTTTTATGGATTCTATCCGTTTGTATTTGTATTTTAATTTTGCAACTTGCCGAATACTTTACAGCGTTCGTGGTCACGGAAGGACTAAGTTGTTTTACGTCCAATCAATTATGTTCATTAAAGAGATTCAATTTGATATTTAATTTCTTGGAGTCAAGAGTCTCCGAAACCGGCGAGCGTGTATGAAGAGAATTATGAATGTTGAGGAATCGAGTGAAGTATGCAAAGATAGAGTTCTCTGGCACTCTGCAAGGGACATAGCGTGATGATATATTGTATGTATGTAAAGAGATTTATATTTATTTGTTACATTATTAATTAATAAATTTTCACTCTTATTTTCTTGCCCTAAATCCATATTTACGACGACCCATGTCGTCATTTCCATCATCTTTCCAAAAAAACCTTCATCTTTCCGTCTTTTAGTCACAATTATTCATCAAAATAGATAATTGTAATTTGGTTGCTTCTGAAAACAATATTGATCAAAATAATATAGCAGTAAATGGCGCACGTCTTCCATAAATACGACAAAATAATACGACCCGCAAATGGAAAGTTATACGACAGCTCACACTTGTCTCAGTGATAGGACGGTTTTGGAACGGATTTTCAATAGGTGTGGGTTCGAGTCTCACGTGTGTCATTCATTTTTCGTTCGTAAATATTTTTTTATAAATAACTTAGCATGTTAAATGCTAAAATTTCAGTAATTTTATTTGATTATCATACATCATGTATACCAACACGGCAAAGATGCATCAAGTTGTTAAGATTATATAATTCTTATTATATATTATTTCTTACTATAGTGCCTAGTACTATATAATATCTAGAAACTTTATATCTTTTTATTTTTTTGGTGACACTCCGGTGAGGTTTCGTATAAGATCCCTCCCCCCATAAGATCCCTCCCATAAGATTTGCGACACAAAGTTTGAAAAATATTTAACCTTTCCGTCATGGTTCATTTTTCAAATTTGCTTTGTTTTTTAGATGTCGATATATCGTAGCGCCACCTGGTGGCAGTATAGTAGCATATAAAACTTATCCGTGAAAAAAAACATATACATACCAATATTGATAATGATCGGTCAGAATTTATGAGTTTAGCGATGTCATATATACAAATATCCTTCTTTATAGATATAGCTTTGTTATTGTAGCGAGCGTGGATTGTATTTGAAAATTCCTGCCGGTATTGGATGCGTGAAAGAAACTCTGTAGACTCGTAAAAACGGATGTATTCGTAAAGCACTAACTGTTACAAATTTACTGAAATTTAGCATTTAATATGCTTGATTATTTATAAAAATCCGATTACGAGCATAAGCGAAGTCACACATTTTTCACTCGTAATCGGGTATTTATACGTTACAAAATTTCTATGGCGGCAGAGAGAGTGTGTGCTATACATGCTTAACATAAAAATAAAATAAATGTTGGAGTTGCCAACAGATATAACGTAAAAATTCATCGAGTTATCTACGTCCTTGATTACCATTTACCTATCTAACCTTGTCTTTCACCGTCACAATAAAAAGTTCAATCAATTTTATATTATACAACACGAAAGACTATATGTTACTATACGTTTGATTATGTCACGGAAGTAAGACAAAAGTCTAAATTACTTTAACGTCGTGACGAATTGTATGCCCTTTGTTAGACGCACGCAAGCCATTGTGTCATTATTAAGACAGACAGTTTTAGCTTAATTTAAATTTGTATTTATTATAGAAACAGTCTTGAAAATTAATGTATAACGTTAAATTTGAATTAAAATTATTACGGCGTCTATCGCATTTGTATTTGATTTTTAATTTGCTCAAGACATTTGTTTTTGAAGTGAATACTCCTTTAGTGGCGTTGTGCACTTTTTTGAGATGGGTAAAAATGGTGAAAAAAAAAAAAAAAAAAAAAAACTAAAAACTCCACCTTCCTTCAGGTACTGAAGGAAGGTGGAGTCAAGAGTCTCCGAAACCGGCGAGCGTGTATGAAGAGAATTATGAATGTTGAGGAAGCGAGTGAAGTATGCAGGGATAGAGTTCTCTGGCACTCTGTTCTCTCTGCCTACCCTGCAAGGGATATGGCGTGATGATATGTATGTATGTAAAAATGTCAAACTCGTGTCATGACATGTGACCTGATCGAAAATTCGTAGAATGGAGCGAGAGTAGACCGTAGGAGAGTGTAATATGTGTATAATATAATATAGTATAATACATTTATTATGTGTATTTATTATATGGTCACACCAATACACACTCCCTGGGGCACGTTATTTATTTTTTTGTATTTGTTTTTTCTTTCGTAGGTGTAAGTTTTCACTTCTGTCGGCAGTCCTTGTGACTGCTTTGTATATTTTTTATTGCTTATGGTGGCAGACGAGCAGGCAATACTCCTGATGGTAAGTCAAATCAAATCAAATCATTTATTTTGCATAAGCCCCATAGGGGCACTTACATATTGTCAATTTTACATTGTTTTTTTTTTTAAATTAAATTTAATTAATCTACCACCGGATCGGAAAGCAGCCACATACTGAGAAGATCCGGCAAGAAACTCAGTGGGCTCGTCATTTTTTTTTTATTATATTTTTTCACAAAAGTATTATATATATCTATAGACATTTGCAGAACCAAGGCTATCGCTAGGCCGCTGCCTACCAATGAAAATGCCAAAACCCATCCAGAAAGTTACTCGGCTCTCTCGCTCACCGAACGAAGCACAATAGCACATTATCATTACCCAAATATCGATTTTCTGCGAGAGTGTGGTACTATCTCGGACAGACCGGCAGCTGTAGATACAAAACTGTCAATAATTTGGCCCTGCCACTATAAGTTTGGTCTCACGTCCAACAAATCATCGTTGTTACAGAGATTTATTATTTATTCCTGGTCGTATCCCTGATGTTAACCCTCTTGAAGAATGTAATTTTTGACCAGAAGGTGTCAGATGGAGTTTGTTTAGATCAATGTAGAGCTTTTATTCGTCTTTTACGACATCCACGAGCAATGTGAAGGTTGGTAGTATTTGTAGCCCCCAACAAAACACTGTGGATATTATCTTCACAGTTATTTAAAAAAATAACACAATTCTAAAGCATTAGGTAAAATTTCTTGACAAAAAAGAACTAAATGATTGCACAGATGGCTTAGTGGTTAAGATACCGACCTTCTGTATTGTTGGTTCGATTTCCCATGCCGGATAATACTTTGTGCGATCCACAAAGTTTTAATCAGAGTCTGGGTATAATTTGTCTGCGTTAATTGCATGTTTGTAAAGTCCCCCGCAAGGTTTTTTTTAAAACATATACTTTTGTTTTGATCTAGAATTCAAACCTGTAACCTCATTAACGACAAGGCCATATTTACATTACAGTATGAATAAGTCATTCTTTATGTGTCCATTTTCCTTAATAAGTACCTATTACATTCACAAGTTTCCGTACTCGGAGGAAATTACTCGTAAATGAGTCGGTCTTCCCCCCCGAGAGTCACATAATTATTTCCGATATCACGATGTGATAGGCATTATCTGAAATTAAATCCAACGCCATTTTGTGAAGCTATGTGCGGTATGTTTATTAGATATTAACTTTTGCCAGCAAATTATGATAAAAATCTGATGATAAATGATAGAGGTAAACGAACAAAGCTTTTCAAGGCATTTAAATAATAGTTCAACAAATTATACATACATATCATCACGCCATATATCTTGCAGGGTAGGCAGAGAGAACAGAGTGCCAGAGAACTCTATCCTTGCATACTTCACTCGC
Source organism: Lymantria monacha (assembly GCA_905163515.2). Taxonomy (NCBI): domain Eukaryota; kingdom Metazoa; phylum Arthropoda; class Insecta; order Lepidoptera; family Erebidae; genus Lymantria; species Lymantria monacha. The sequence goes on along the minus strand of LR991104.1, from coordinate 19,953,242 downwards.
TTCTTCAACATTCATAATTCTCTTTATACACGCTCGCCGGTTTCGGAGACTCTTGACTCCATGATCACACTAAATCCGTCATGGCGGACAAACATATTATATAGCCTTTTATTTACTATTTTTGCTGTAAAGAGACTGCGCTATATGATAGGGGATAGCCCCTTATAAGCAAAATATGGTGATATTCATAGGAGTGTGTATTCATGTGAGTATTTAAGCTGTGTGGTAGCGGCTACGAATACTACCAACCCTTACTTTGCTCGTGGGTGTCGTAGAAGACGACTAAGAGCCTTATAACGACCTGGGCCAACTCCATCTGATTCTGTTTGGTCAACAATTACATTCCCAAGGAGGGTTGACGCCTGGCAGGTGGCCTGTCATAAATCTATTGCCAATAACTTTTACAATATGTAGGTACTATGAAAGAAGAGTACATATTGTATCGACCCTAAGTAATTGGGATAAGAGTAGGAGAATAATAATAAAAATTCATAGGAATATCACCATATTTTGATTCGACCTGGGCAAACTATATCTGATGGCGTCTGATTAACAATTACATTCCCAAGGACGGTTGACGTCAGGGAAACTGCTGGTTATAAAACTAATGCTAATAACTTTTTCAATATGTACAATGGCAGTGGAGTAGATATTACATCAACCACAAGTAATGATAAGAGCAGGGTAATGATGGGGCTTTATAAAAAGTTTACTGAACGTTTGGACGTAATATTTGTATTTTATATTTTTTTACTGCCTATCGGCAAATGAGCAAGCAGCACACCTGATGGTTAGTAATACTGCTGCACAAGGATTTAAGGTAGGCAGCGACCTGGCTGTGCTCTTAGTGTTGATAAGGATCAAAGAAGAACACAGCCAGGTCGCTGCCTACCTTTAAGAAAGTGATCTTCTTAAACCTCGTTTGAAGAAGGATATGTCATAACGCTCGAGAAACACAGTAACAGGTACTTAAGTAGGAGAAACGATCGCTGAAAACGTACAGTCGAGGACTGCATCGTTTTTAGGGGATATGGATAAACGCTGCTACGGTGGTAAAACGGTGATGGTGGTACCAAGTCAAACTGTTCCCCAGAGCACTCCCCGTGAAAGAGCCGGTGGAGTATATAGAGAGATTGGAAGTCTTTCCGCCGCTCTAGCGATTCCAACCTATTCGTGAGATTGGGATCTCTGATGATTCGAACAGCACATCTTTGCAGGGAGTCAAGTGGGTCTAGTTGATATTTAGGTAGGTGATATATTATTACTTGGGCAGGTACGCCCAGAGATGAGAGCAGTACTCCACGTGAGGAGGAATTTGTATTTTATTTAACATAAGACGTTGTTTCGTCGTGAAGTACCACCGAGCTCTACTCATTATGCCTAGTTTTTGGGTTGCCAATTTTGACTCCCAAAATGGGCTTTGTTGGATAGTTCGACGCCGAGGATCCCAATACTTTCAGAAATTTAGAGAGTTACTTTTTTTTATTGCTTATGGTGGCAAACGAGCAAGCAGCACATCTGATGGTAAGTGTCACTGCCGCCCATGGACCTTTGCAATACCAAGGGTATAGATAAGCCGCTGCTTACCAATAAAATCCCCAAACCCACCCAGTTGGGCTTCCGGCTCTCGCGCTCACCGAACGAACCGCAATAGCACATTGCCATTGCTCATACGTCGATCTTCTGCTCAGTGTGGTACTACCCCGGACAAACCGGCCCGCGACTGTAGACAGAGAACTGTCAACAGCGTGGTTCTACCACTATAAAAACTTACTCGTTACTCCTTGGAAATGAGTTTACGCCATGTTAAACGGATGATTCTTCGCAGTGAAAGCGCAAACATCTTTCTTAATGGTGTTGAACTGGACTAAGTTCCGTTCACCTCATTCCGAGGCCCACCCCTAAAAGCGCTCGACTTCAGACACAAGTTAAGCCCATCTTTCGTGTAATAAAAAGGAAACGCTCAAGCAAATGTTTTTTTTTCTTTTTATTGTATATTCGTAATCAAATAACTATATGTAATGAATCGTGTTACATGTTCTTCCGACTGTACTTTTATTCTTTTCTATCTTTATTATAAAATAATAAAGATAGAAAAGAAAGAATAGGGAAGGAAATATCAAAATAAGACCCTATACCATCACGTCTGATCAACGTAGTCAATTGCTCTATTATGGAGGAGGCTCGAGGCTTATTGAGGCTTAAATGAACTAAGATGATGAAAATGTATAAAAACAAAATCTGAGTGTTTTTACATATTTTTTATTTATGAATTAAGATCGAGGGAATATAGAAGTTTTGTACGAGTATATTTTAAGTTACGGAACAATCTTGTTTGTAGTTAGTTTATTAAGTGAATTTTGATATACAGAATTTAAAAGCCATTAAAGTCTTTTCGTTTGATTGTTACTTCATTTTATCTTTCATATACTTGTATAAATGAAAATTTGCTATTTCTGTAACACACAAAAAAGAGAGATTAGCTATTTTTAATTTACTTTACAATATTGCCTTTTTTGCTAATTATCCAAAAATTTATATGTTCTTCACAAAATTTGATGTATTTTTAAAATTATATTTATACTTTTATCCTATAATTATACACTTAAACTATATTGTAATGGCTCAATACACGTATTTTGGGGAAACTAAGTTTTTTTTTTAAAACACCACCCTGCACTAAGAAATAATCCTTGTATTGCTGGGGATTTTACAAACATGCAATCAACGCCAACAAATCACATCCAGACTCAGAACAACACTTTGTTGATCGCACAAAAATGGTCCCGCAGGGGAATCGATCCACGGCATTGGCACGTAAGCTATCTTAACCACTACGCCATCTGTGCAGTCGTATATGATATGGTCGAGCCTTCTCTTTAATAAATTTTCTGTAAATGTAATAAGCAGTTGAATAAATAATTTAAAATAAATAATAGGAAGTTATTTATAATATACTGTATTTAAAGGTTTGATAATAAAAAAAGTTAGGATTTTTTTTCTTAAATTTTAAAAGCTTTTTAGCTTAGGTGAAAACTTTAGTATTTTGTGGGTTATAACGTTTCCATTTTATTGCGTCGATGTTTCTGTGTTTATTTGTGGAAAATAATTCAATAAGAATTCATGCAAGTATTAATGGCAAATACATCATCTCATCATCACCATCTCAGCTCATATATGTCCCACTGTTGGACTCGAGCCTCCTCCATGATGGGAGAGAAATTGACCTACTATACCAAACTGGTCAGACGTGTTGGTATAGGGTCGTATTTTACCGTCGATCCATGTAAGATAGGGGATGGTGAATTGCATTCTTACTCCGTCACCACACGGAAAAGTTGACACTCAAAAGATAAAAATTGATAAATGCTGAAACACGTGTTTATTTATTTAATCTGCTCTTGTAACAGCAAAAACATCCAATAGTGGACTTTTAATATTAGGGAGTTCTACAAACACCGGTCCATCTTCAATTTATCTCTTAAAGTAGCATACATACATACATATCATCACGCCATATCCCTTGCAGGGTAGGCAGAGAGAACAAAGTGCCAGAGAACTCTATCCTTGCATACTTCACTCGCTTCCTCAACATTCATAATTCTCTTCATACACGCTCACCGGTATGAAGTATGCCGGCTTTTTTTTTATTAGAGTAGCCATTACTCTTATTAAGCTATACTAAACATTACGGTCTCGTTCGTTGTTTTAAAAATGTAATCTGTTTTTTTATTTCACACAAAGACCTAAACAATTCACTATCTTTTAAGCTCATCCTGATAATGGTCGTAAACTTGAACGTTGTTTACTGGTCTCAAAAGATTTTATAAAACTGAACCTTATTTCTATGAAGATTAGATTGAAAATCTTTAATTATATAAAAAAAATGCTCTATTACTTAGCTAGCCCTAATGCGTTAGATATGAAATTTGCGCTGTAAAATTTAACATCTTTGAACGGGCAATTTTTATATATGTATATATATATATATATATATATATATATATATATATATATATATATATATATATTCGAATCTCGGAAACTGCTTCAACAGTTTTCATGAGATCTAACATGCAGGGGGTTCTGACAGCGATTAATTAGGTCAAATGAAAATTTATAGAAAATATTTTTTTATCAATATTTTCAGGCAATGGCAAAATATAATTTTTCGTTGGCTGAAATCTTTTTAAATATGAAGGCAACTTTTGACGCTGTCATTACGAATAGACATAGCTCAATTGGAAAATCGAGCAATCTAATTCACATAAACCGAAGCCCGGTTCAGATCCTTAGTTTCCCTTTTTATTATTTTTCACTCCTTTCATCATTATTATCATCATCATCACAGCCCATAAATATTCCACCGTTGGTCTCGGGCGTCCTCCATAATGGGAGGGAAATTAACCTACTATACCGAGCTGGTCAGACGTGTTGGTATAGGGTTTTGTTTCGAGTATTCCTTCTCTCATATAGATGTTATATGCGCTTTATATCTTTTAGTCGTTTCGTACGATACCCCACAGGTAAGATATGGGGTGGTAAATAGTATTCTTACTCCGTCACCACACGGAAAACTTTTGACTCTATTATAGTTTCTTAATTATTTTTATAATATTTAAATATATCTCCTAAAATACATTAAAAAGAAAATACCAAGAAAAGCTCGGTCATCCTGACATTATATAATAAAACTTATTAATTATTTAATAACGGTACTTACGTTATTGCTAGTTATTAATGTAACTGTGAATTAAAAATATAATTTAGAGATTTTGTCGGGTTTAAAATTAAGTTTTTAACGTCTCGACATTTTATATATTAATAACTTGTGTAAAATATTTAATAAAAGAGTACCAAATGGCTTTTCACGTTCCTTTTGTTATGGCAGGCTATGGGTCTGGACCTCTTAGTCAATAACATTCATATATACTCGTATATCCGTGTGGTGACGGAGTAAGAACTCAAATCACTACCGTAGGCGTATAACATCTATGCAAGAGTAGGCAGACTCCAAACAAAACTCTATACCAACACGTCTGACTAGCATAGTATACTAGGTTAATTTAACTCCCATTACGGAGGAGGCTCTAGCCCGACAGTGGGACATATTATGAGCTGAGATGATCCCTATATAATAGATTTCGGTAACCGTAACTTAAACTATCATAAATCTGTAATTTGTTATTCAAATGTGAATAACAAGGTAAGGGTAATTTGAATAACAGGGTTGTGTCATCGTTTAATACAATTCTAATTGCAAAGTTTGAAGTATTAAGCCTATAACAATGTGTAAACATTGTCGGGTAGATAGCATACGTCACCTTAAGACGTAAATATGATACGAAGCGAAATCTGTAATTTATCGTAACCGAATCTAATATAAAATTTTCGAATATTTTCGAATAGAGTTGGTTTTCTTTTATTGCATATGGTGGCAAACGAGCAAACAGTACATCTAATGGTGTTACTGCCCCTCATAGTACACAGTACAGTTAAGCCGCTGGTCACCAACCCAATCCCACCTAGGTTGGGCTTCTGGCTCTCTCTCTCGCCGAACGAAGTGCAACAGCACATTGCCAAGGCTCAGACGTCCATTTTTTGAGAGAGTGTGGTATTATCCATTTGATATTCATTAACGTGGATGGGTTTGGTGTAGTAAGCAACGGCCTAGCTGTGCCGTTCATATTGTAAGGGTCCATGGCCATGGGCATAACACTTACCATCAAGGGTGCTACGTGCTCGTTTGCCACCATAAGCAATAAAAAATGAAAATAATAAATTATTTTTAATATATAATATCGAATAAAAAATATCAATTGTAGAAGCTCTTTTCAAAGCGAGATTAAATTTTTGATTGAAATATTTGTAATGGAGATTTTTTTAATTTACTGAGGAATATTGTTGTAATTCTTTTTATATGTTAAGAACTGCTGTACACCAGGCGACTGGCGGTCGCGTTTAGTCGCTACGATAAGCTATGGACGACTCGCCATTCATTCGCCTGCTCTTATCCCAATTACTTGAGATCGACGCAACATATACTCCTCTTTCACAGTATATAATTCGACCTATACGAAGAACAAAGTTACATATGATTATGATACCAAATCGATCGATATGAATCTATACAAAAATTAAGGAAACTATATTGCTGATTTTGTGTTTGACAAATTTGAAATAGCTACTGAAATTTAGCATTTAATATGCTTAATTATTTATAAAAACTGATTACGAAGTGAAAAATGATGTCACAAGCGAGATTCGAACCCGCGCCTATTGGGATTCCGGCCCAATCTGAATGTTTTTATAAATAATTAAGCATATTAAATGCTAAATTTCAGTAATTAAATAACAAGGTTGTGTCATCGTTTAATACAATTCTAACTGTAAAGTTTTAAGTATTAAGCCTATAACAATGTGTAAACATTGTCGGGTAGATAGCATACCGTCACCTTAAGACGTAAATATAATACGAAGTGAAATTTGCATGTCCTACATTTAGTCACGGTGGTGTAGTGGCAGCACGATTTGGCCGGAATCCCAATAGGCGCGGGTTCGAATCCCGCTTGTGACATCATTTTTCACTTCGTAATCGGTTTTTAAATAGCTGTTCTCTAAAGTAATGATTATGCAGATGTAACTTTCTTCTACGGATAGGTCGATATTAAAAAAGCTATTAATAATAGTTTTATGACCATCTCAACCTTCTTTAGGAATGTAATTGTTTACCAAACGGTGGAGGAGGAGTTGGCCCAGGTCGCTTAGTCGTCTTTTACGACATTGACGAGCAAAGTAAGGGTTGGTAGTATTCGTAACAAAAGCTACGAACGAATACTTTTATAAATTTTGTTAGCATCGATGCTAATCAACTGGCTCGTGTTTTTTTTTTATTAAATTGTATGTGTATCTTTCATTGGTGATCTTAAAAATAAATAAATAAAACCGAACGATCGAGTGGTCGTTTCCGAATGATACGCTGAGAGAGCCGCTCTCTCAACTAGTGGCTTTTACACGCCGCGTCTTATGATCATTCCCGCACTTGAATTTGGTGTTGTATTTTACGTTTAAATATAATACTATATAATAATAATGAAATTAAGCTTGTTTCCATTTCACAAACACTTATGTCCCTCGAACATAGTGTCGGTATGAACGGAAATTAGCCAAAAATGGTAGCCGAGGCTGTTTTTTTTTTTTTTTTTGGGGGCGGATTACGGTCGGCACACTCCTCGCACCACTCCGTCCGGGGTGATAGAGGGGCGTAAGCACGCACACCCGTAACCCACCCGTGACGTCGCCTTCGTCGTTGGGCCAACCACCGGAGCAGAGTGACTTGACGTCAGTGGTTAGCCGAGGCTGTGACTGGTGATTGCCAGTGAGCCAATAGTAGTAGTAGTAATTTACAGACGCGTGTTGTAGTTTGACTGAGCCAACAGTGGCCATGTTTAGTTACTAGTAGCTTAATATGCGGATGCTCTAAGTACGTTTTATAATGAATGTTACTTCTATAGAAATTGCCTTTTGTCTAAAAATAATGCTTTACATTGATGATTCTCCTACTCTTATCCTAATTACTTGGAGTCGATACAATATGTACACTTCTTTCATAGTATACATATATTGTAAACGTTATTGGCAATAGTTTTATGACCGGCCGCCTGCTAGACGTTTACCCTACTTGGGAATGTAAATGTTGACCAAACGGCATCAGATGGAATTGGTCCAGGTCGTTATACAGCTCTTAGTCGTCGATAAACGCGATAGAATCCGTAAAAGTAGTTTAATTAAAATGTGTAATACTCGCGTAAACATTAGACAATAACTTTTACAATATGTACTATGAAAGAAGAGTATATATTGTATCGACCCCAAGTAATAGGGATAAGAGTAGAATGATTATATAAAAAATATAAATACAGACATATTGATTCGAATCTCGGAAACTGCTTCAACAGTTTTCATGAGATCTAACATGCAGGGGGTTCCGACAGCGATTAATTAGGTCTAATGAAAATTTATAGAAAATATTTTCTTATCAATATTTTCAGGCAATGGCAAAATATAATTTTTCGTTGGCTGAAATCTTTTTAAATATGAAGGCAACTTTTGACGCTGTCATTACGAATAGTATAATACCAATAACTTTTACAATATGAACTATGAAAGAAGAGTAACTATATATTGTATCGACCCCAAGTAATAGGGATAAGAGTAGAATGATTATATAAAAAATATAAATACAGACATATTGAGAAGCTCTTCCTTTTTTTTTTAAATCGTTTAACAAAGCACTTTGTATGTAATTTTTACGAATTATATATTATACTTTTAAAGACCATTCTTAATAAGGATTTATCATTTAATGGGGGAATTTTGTCTTAACAAAAGGTATGTACTTTGACATTTAGGCCATCGATGAATATCTCTACAAAGTATGTTAGGGTATTGGTTAGTACGAATATAAAGTCAGTCACTATGGTAATACCACGCCAATAGCACCACGAATTAGGCCGTAGCCTTGAACCAATTAACATGGTATTTTAGAAGTATTGTAGATTGATATTTTTGGTCTATTTTGTATTTATCGTTATTTCGAAAAACATATTTTATGAAGCTTGCAACATAATAAACAAAAAAAAAAAATTGTAATGTGTTAGTGGCAGCACGATTGGGTATTCTAATTGTAATGTCTAAGTGGCAGCACGATTGGGCCGGATTCCCAATAGGTGAGGGTTTGAACTCCGCTTGTGACATCATTTTTCGTTTTGTAATCGGGTATTTATAAATAATTAAGCATATTAAATGATAAGATTTCAGTAATTTAAATATTCTGAGCTAAAAATACGGTTAATGTTGCAAGATCAATTAACTCATAATATTTAAATACATTTTTTAAAAAATTATCATCATCATCATCGCCATTTTAGCTCATATATGTGCCACTGTTGGGCTCGAGCGTCCTCATAATGGAAGGGAAGTTAACCTACTATAGCACGCTGGTCAGACGTGTTGGTATAGGGTTTTATTTGGAGTTTTTGTTCTCTCGCATAGATGTTTGCATTTTATATCCCTTAGTCGTCTCATACTATCACCAACGTATAAGATAGGGGGTGGTGAATTGTATTCTTACTTCATCATCACACGGATAAAAAACTTAATATATTAAAAAAAATATCAAACTAACCTTGGTCAGCCAAATATTTTATTTTATAATGCTATTTTTTTTGTCAAATAAGATTAATGTTAGGCTGGCAATTGTTCAATAAAGTTCTTTTTTTTTTTATTAGGAAGGTTCGTTTTACACCGCTCATCATTTCGTCACGTCATTTTTCATCTTCGCGGACTATTGAAACCGAAACTTAGATCTCTTTCTTGGCCCGTCAAGTGAAAAATTGCTGGGATAACAGCTCGAATTGATTTCACTGCTCTTAGTGAGAAATAAGGGGTGGATATATATATATATATATATATACACTACCGTCCAAAAGTTTGGAAGCACACCTGTTTTCAAACAAAACAAATAAATGCCGACTAATAGCGGTAAAAATTAGCAATAATCTTAAGTTTTACAACCTTTTACGACTGTCTACACAAACACAAAAGGATTATTATCCTACATTCATCAAGTTTTATGGAATTCCTTAATATTGACGAAACACGTGTTTTATGACTTAATCCGTCGGCTACTTTATCCTATGCAATGGTGTAGTTTTATTGATAATGTTTGCTGGTTTTAACTTTTTTAGACCTTATTCAGTCGCACTTGAGCATTGGCACGTGAAAGTTGTGATATTAACATTGTCTGTATTCGAAAGATATCGGCTACTACTTTGACCGTATTTTTTCTTCTGAAAATGGCAAAACGCAAGCAAATCACGCTTGAACAGCGAAGCGCTATTTGCACTCTACGCGAGGAAGGATACAGTGAACGTCAAATCGCAGAAAGGCTCGGAATTTATTGTAAAGGTGTCCACTATACCCTTGCTAGAAAACAAGAAACGGGGAAAAATGAAGATAGAAAGAGATCTGGTAGGCCCAAATCCACAACAAATCAAGAGGACAACTTCATTAGAGTTCTTTCTAAACGGAATCGACGCTTAACTGCACCACAGATCACTGCAGCTCTGAATGATACGCGAGAAACACCCATTTCAACAACTACTGTTAAAAGACGCTTACTGTCTGCGGGATTAAGAGGATGTGTTGCTGCTAAAAAACCCAAACTAACAAATCGACATAAGAAAAATAGACTAGAATGGGCAAAAGCGCATAAAAACTGGACTATAGAACAATGGGAAAATGTCCTTTGGAGTGACGAATCAAAATTTCAGATTTTCGGATCCAATAGACGTGTCTTTGTACGCCGGTCAAAAGAAGAGAGGGCTTCAGAGGCATGTACAGTGCCTACCATCAAACATGGTGGTGGTAATGTCATGGTTTGGGGGTGTTTTGGCAACAGTAAACCCGGCAATCTTGTGAGGATAACCGGAAAATTAAACAAGGAAGGCTATTTAAAAATTCTCCAAGATTCTGCCATACCCAGTGGACTAAGTCTCATTGGTTCTGGATTCATTTTTCAACAGGATAATGATCCTAAGCATTCGTCTAAATTGTGCCAGAACTTTTTAAACAAGAAAAAAGCTGAAAACATTTTAAACATCATGCAATGGCCATCTCAATCCCCTGATCTTTCTCCCATTGAACTTGTTTGGGATGAACTTGACAGGAGGGTGAAAAGTCGTTGTCCTACGAGCTCAGAACATTTGTGGCAGCTATTAGAGAACGAATGGAACAAATTAGATAAAGATTATTTTAAAAAATTGATTAATAGAATGCCCAGAATATGTGAGAAGATTATAAAGGAGAAAGGTGGACACTTTGATGAAGCTAAAATTTAATCTAATTTACCATTGTATATTATTTTTTTATTTTGTTTAAGTTAGTTTCTGTTTGTTCTTTATTTTTTTATCAATACATTTAAATTTAAATGACTTAGTTTGGTTTTATTCGATTTTACCTTGCTGCTTCCAAACTTTTGGACGGTAGTGTATATATATATATATATATATATATATATATATATATATTGTATTTCTAAGCTCTTACTACAAAACATTAGGAAAGCATTTAAAAAAGATACTTTAAAATATATAATTTATCATCATCATCATCATCTCAGCTCATATATGTCCCACTGTTGGGCTCGAGCCTCCTCCGCAATGGGAGGGAAATTGACCTACTATACTACGATGGTCAGACATGTTGGTATAGGGTTTTGTTTCAAGTTTACCTTCTCTTGCGTAGATGTTATATGCATTTTATGTCCCTTAGTCGTCTCTTACGATCACCCACGGGTAAGATAGGGGGTAGTATACTATATTTTTACTCCATCACCACACGGAGAAATCTATACTAATATTATAAAGCGGAAGAGTTTGTTTGTTTGTTTGTTTGTTTGTTTGTTTAAACGCGCTAATCTCAGGAACTACTGGTTCGATTTGAAAAAATCTTTTTTTGTTGGATAGTCCATTTATAGAGGAAGGCTTTAGGCTATACAACATTACGCTGCGACCAATAGGAGCAGAGCAACAATGATGAATGTGTAAAAATCGGGTTTTTGTTTCCTTTTGAGAGCTTCTGCTGCGTAAACGGTTAAAGTTGTGCAAAAATTATGTACTATATAATTGTTCCCCTTTCAAAGTTCTAAATAAAAGTCCGCGACAGCATATGTCTATCTTTTAAGATTGGCTCACTATAACCTTTTTTATGCTAATCAAATTTGTTTTAAAACAATATGATATTTTCGAAGGTGTTTTTATAAACATAATATTAATCCTTATCCAAATAAATGAGTTATTTATCACAAGTATTTAATTTAAAACAAAATTGCTCTTTACATTATTTGATTTCAATGAATATCTTAGGAAATATCGCAGTTTAAAAATAACATCGCAGCAAAATAATGATCAAGTACTGGGCGCGCATTTACGATAAAAATACTGGGTCTTATAATCTTATATTAAAAAAAAACTCAAACTAATGTTATTTCAAAGTACTTCTGCACACACTACATTTTTAGTTTTGTTTTCTTCTCATGACCTTCCGTCGGCTTTACACATCCTAAATAATAATAAGTATAGGAAGTATTAGTGCCTGCCCTCATGTATGGCAGTGAAACTTAGATTTGGCGGAGAAGACATGAAAATAGAATAAATGCTGTAGAGCTGACAGCTCTTCGTAACGTGTGTGATGTAAGTCTGAAAGATAAAATTAGGTATAATATTATAAAAGAGCGCTGGTATGCTGAGGTGGGTTGGACACGAAGTGGAAGAAATAATGAGTGGGCAGAGGTTGACGAAGCAAACATATAAAGCAATCGTGAATGGGACGAATACAAGGGGAAGACCACGTCATACTTTTCTGGACTAAATTGGAGATTTGTTCACGAGAGGTCATCATCATCATCATTCTCCTACTCTTATCCCAATTACTTGGGGTCGATACAATAAGTACTCTTCATTCATAGTACATATTATAACAGTTATTGGCAATAGTTTTATTACCGGCCGCCTGCCAGACGTCAACCCTCCATGGGAATGTAATTGTTGACCAAACGGCATCAGATGGAGTTGGCCCAAGTCGTTATAAGGCTCTTAGTCGTCTTTTACGACATCTACAAGCAAAGTGAGGATTGGTAGTATTCGTAGCCGCTACCACACAGCGATTTCATACACATTAAAAGTATGTGTAATCGTAAATAGGCGTAAGTGTATATATGTATAATATACATACATTGTATATGGTATATCTATAGAAAGTATAGATAAGACCCAATACTTTTACTTAAGGTTTAATGTTCTACTCTTACTAATAAAAGGGTCATGTAGGTACCTAAAACAGCTTTAACGTATGTATTATTTAAAAATATTTCCACCTTTTACGTAAACGAATTCGCGAGTTGAAGTTAACGTTAGCCCAAAGTAACCATTCCACGTGGACGAAGTCGCGGGCGAAAGCTAGTAAAATATATAATTAATATTAAAAAAAAAATTATCAAAGAGCTAGGGCGTCTTCAAAGTACTGAGTTAGGTCACAAGGACGGGATAGAGGGTAACGTTTTCATTGCATAGACTAGCCATATTAATTTATCATCAGTCACCTTTTTTAACTTCCTATTTGTATAAAAATATTTGAAACCATATTACAGACTTACTACAAAAAAAGGGAAGTGGGATCTTAGCGTATACAACGTATGGTTCCCGAGTTGTTGAAATGTTGTAAAAAATGGGTCACATACCCTTTAGTTAGGGTCAATGGATCACAAAACCGTTAGGCCCTTTGTTTGTTTAAACAAATACTTTTTATACATAGGAAAACAAACCTCGGAAATCGAGGTCGTATTGTATTAACTCTTATCTAGAATAAATTCCTAAGCAAGCTCTTGAGAGTCTGTATGTTTCAAGTCTATATTACATTCAAACAATTCTCAAGAACACATATCTAAGTAGAACATTTCCTATACATTGCGTGTTTCCAAGTCGTTAGAGCTGGAAAGTAAATTGAGTTTACCTGAAGATATAATATTATAATTGATATGGTATATCCTTGTTTACTTAGAATATTTATTCTGATAGGTACTTAACCATATACATACATACATATCATCACGCCATATCCCTTGCAGGGTAGGCAGAGAGAACAGAGTGCCAGAGAACTCTATCTTTGCATACTTCACTCGCTTCCTCAACATTCATAATTCTCTTCATACACGCTCGCCGGTTTCGGAGACTCTTGACTCCACCTTCCTTCAGTACATGACCGATCTGGTCTAGGTAGGTGAGTCTCGGTCTCCCCCGGTACCTACATCCTTCCACTTTCGCATTGTATATCTTCTTAACCAGACGTTCGTTCGGCATTCTTTCCACATGTCCGAACCATCGGAGCATTCCCTTTCACATCTTTACACCAATACTCTCTTTCATACCTATTCTGTTTCAAGTCTATAATATTCCCGGATTAGAGACTTGAAACAGAATTAGACCCCGGAATTTTATATTCACACTGGATTTATTTCTCTTGCATATGGTATACGTTGACCTCAAGAAGGCCTGCGACAGAATACCGAGAACGGTTTTATGGTGGGCACTGAAGGAGAAAAGTATGCCTGTGAAGTATACTCGGTTAATCTGTGCCATGTACCAACGATCTAGATCGTACAAAAAATCAGCAGCTGGAGAGTCCCCATGAGTTCAGTGTGCAGGTGGTTTTACACCAAGGGTCGGCGTTAAGTCCTTACTTCTTCTTGTTGATAATGGTTGCGTTAATATCGGAGATACAGAAAGACCCTGGTGCATGCTATTGAGGCACAAAGAATGCTGAAGAAGTGGCGCTGTAAATTGGAGAATGTTGGCTTGAAAATCAGCAGACATAAAACAGAGTACATGTTCTGCAATTTCGGCGGTCTCTCCAATTTATACACTCAAATCCCTAGATGGAGTACCTATACCAGTATGCTCGGATTTTTGATACCTCGGTTCTCTTATCCAAAGCGATGTCGACTTGGATCGTGCGGTGAAGCACAAAATTGATGCGGGATGGATGAAATAGTGACAGGTCACGGGTACAACATGCGACCCCAAAGTACCGCTTAAATTAACCCTCTGTAGCGTAGTGTAGCTTGTAAGGAACAAACCGTTCAAACGACTCCAGATTTCTTAAAATTGATTTTATTACTTAAACATGCACTGTTGCCTATAGCCTATATTCCGAACTTACTAACTGGTACCAATAAAAACCACTAAATGGCGATATATGCAAAAAAATGAGATTTGTTTACCGGCGGTTGAGATTTTCGAATGTTACTTGCTGATAAAAAAAATAGGTGTAAGTTTTCAAAGTGTGCTTACACATAATATGTGCGAGAAATGCGGCGTTGTGCTATGTTATGGAAAAACTAAACATTGTGTTAGAAACTTCCACCTTTCATAGCACTACTAATTACAATAGATTGTAACCTCTTACTTCAGTGTTGCCTAAAAGCAACACTCCCTATTCTTGTAATTTTCTTTTCTAACGTGTATTTTATTTTGTTGTTATCATATTAAATTCTAAAAATTAAAGGAATCCCGTTTCATGAGTGATAGAGGGTTAAAAGGCAAAATATATAAAACCCTAATAAGACCTGCTGTACTGTATGGATCAGCATGTTGGGCGACAAAAGCAACGGATGAGAGATTACTGCATGTAGTGGAGATGCAAATGTTGAGATGGATGGTTGGTGTGACGAGAATGGATAAAATAAGAACTGAACATATAAGAGGAAGTTTGAAAGTTGCGCCAGTGACGGAAAAGTTAAGGAGTGAACGGTTGACATGGTATGGACATGTGATGAGACGGGATGAAAGTAATGCTGTGAGAAAAGTTTTAAATATGAATGTTAAAAGTTTTAGGGGTAAAGGAAGGCCAAAGAAAAGATGGATGGACTGCGTGAGGCATGACATGGATAGACAAGGAGTGACTGCAGAGATGACGTCTGATGAGACTGTATGGAGGAAGATGGCATATTGCGTCGACCCCAAGTAATTGGAATAAGAGCAAGGTGATAATGATGATTGGATTTACTTCTCTATCTGATAGAACTAGTGAATGTACACTAGTGTAATTAAAAGTAACACTAGTGTTATTAGGTAGAGAATTAAACCCTGATTGCACAGATGGCGTAGTGGTTAAGATCCCGACTTACTATGCCAGTGCCGTGGGTTCGATTCCCACGCAGGACAATACTTTATGCGATTTACAAAGTGTTCTTCTTCTTGTTCATCTTTTTATCTTTTTGATGCTCTTCACCATCTGTTGGTAACTCCTATTTTATTACTATTTCATTTTATTTTGTTCCAGACATTACCTTAAATTTAATATTATTTTGACATATTTAAATATAATCACTTATTTGGTGAAAACAATTATTTATGTCTTATTATTTATAATCTTTTTTTTTCTGAACACATAATTTATAATAGAAAAATTTACAATCTCTAATACAATTCTGTTCGTCTGACAATTCAAATTTATTATTATTATTTTTGTTTTTAAGCTTTTTGTTATTGTAATATCGTATCAATGACTTCTTAATTATTGTTATTATGAATGTTTATTATTATTTAGAAAAAATATGCATCTATATAAATATCTTAATTATGTCTAATCTCTGTTTGTATCTCGCGATGCGAAGGCTGCAGCTGAAAATCAGCGCTGCATCTTTATGTAGCATATGCTGAGCTGTTGCCTTTTGGGCACACCTTTTTATAATATATTAAATAGTATGTATAAAATAATACTTGTGGATTCTATTGATATATGTATATAATACATGTTAGGGAGAATTCATGGATGTTGAATTTAGAATCTCATTTCTATATACTATTATTGTTTTAATACCTATTTTGTACCTATATTTTACTATTATTTTACCACCGATTTCTCGTCTAATTATTAACATTTTAGTATTATTCTTATGTGTATTTAAATGTATATGTGTCCAATAAATCATATTTTCTTTCTTTTCTTTCTCTTTCTTTCTTATTCTGAGTCTGGGTGTTATTTGTCTGCGTTAATTCCATGTTTGTAAAGTCCCTCGCAAATACAAAAATCATTTCCTTAGTGCAGGGTCTTTTTAAAAAGAATATAAAACCGAAATTTAAAGATATAATTAAAAACAACCACATCCAATCTTAACTTTTTTTTAACGCATCAATGTATTGACAACGATTTTTCATTTGCCACGTAAACCATAAAATATTTTACGGCTGCCACTATCCACATTAAGTTTCAACTATAACAATGTACTTACAATGTATTTAAGATATTGTTATATTAATGGCGGCTGTCACGGTTGTTATTTGTGACTTCCGGCTAACGGAAATAACAAATTTGTTCAAACTGTAAAAAATGTCGCGTGCTTTTTTTTTTGTAATATTTCGAGAATGTTCTATTATGTAATTTTTTCATTATTTTAATCGTTTGAAGAAATAGTGTAGTTTTTAAAATGATAAGCCGTGTGACGGGTTTAATTCACACATCTCTAAAATTCAGCCAAAGAAAAAGTTTAATTAGCAATCGCTTACTTAACATCAATCTTTTTGGTAAATAAATTGCTATTACAATAATTCAAAATAATACGTATAAACTCCGAAAAAAAAAATCCGCAAGCTTTTAAATAGAACTTTCAGTTATTAAAACTCCATTAATACTTAGTTCGTATAATGAAATTAAAATCTTTGCCCACTGAGTTTTCTTGTCGAACTTTTTTAAGTCCGACCCAGTACTGGCTTAATAGATTTTAATTAACTTTTTATTATATTTCTATTATTACTGAGTGTTATATTAAAACTAGGTATAGTTGTGTCTTCGCCCGCATATTGTTTTTTCAAAGATAACATCTAGTATTATGGCAATAATGTTCGTATTGCGGGTGGACTTCACAAATATTTTATTTAAACTAAATTATACAGCACTAAGGAAATAGGAGGAGATATGAGCCCAACAGTGAGACATATATGAGCTGAGATGATGAAGGAAATAACGCTCGTATTGCGGGTGGATTTTACAAACATAATTTTACGCAATTCACACCCAGACTTGAAACAACAATATATTGGTCATGAAAAATATTGAATTGCATGGGAATCGAATCTATGAAACTTATCACACATATTAACCACTACGGTATTTATGTATTTCTTTTGTGTTTAATTACATCTTTTCCGAAGACAGATAATGGTGCGGTTACAATTCGTCCAAACCTCTTGGACTGACGAAAAGGGCGGTGTGAAATCTACATACACGTACCTTTCTATTATCGTGTGGGTAGGCTACTAGTATTGAATTCCTGACTTAGGTTGCTTGCCTGATGAATAAACCTTTTTTAAAGGTACCTTTTCCAAAGATAGCTCCGGTAGTAACGTTAAACTCTTTTTATATTGGGACGTATTCAAATGTAGATTTTACTAACACAAATTACAATTGTTGAAATATAAAAGAGAGAATTTGCTGTGTTATGGTCAGAACGAATACTATAAACTCTTAAAGTACTTGTGGGTATCGTAATAGATGACTAAGAAATTTCATTGACTGGACATGAAGTCATCTGATCAACAATTACATTTTCAAGGACAGATGATGTTAGGCAGGCGGCTGATCATTAAACTATTGCCGATAATTTTGCAATATGTATGCTGATACAATAATACCTATATTACCTATGTATTACACCGTCCACATGTAATTAGAATAAGAGTAAGATAATGATGGATACGAAACTATGAAAATACATCTAAATCTGTTTCAAATGAATTTCGAAAGAAAAATACTTAATTACATTTTTTGTCCTGCACAGAATTCGATTCGAGTTACTTATTTTTATTATTTACTAGCAGACCGGGCCACGCGTTGCTGTGGCTTAGGTTAGCCTCAGTAACACTTTTTGTTTATTCTAACAAATTTTAGCTTATATGAAGCGTTTGTACATTTAACATAGCGCCATCTATTAAATACTTACTGAATCCAGTCAACAGATTCCGCCATCTTTTAAAATCCTTTTGATATAACATATGATTTTGACTGTCAAATATTAGACAAATAATTTGCAATAAAATAATATTACTACAAATTGAGATTTAAGCTATCCTATCTTTTAAGTTGGATCAAACTACACATGCTGTGCAAATTTGGTTAAAATCAGTTAAGTACTTTATGAGTCCATCGCGGACAAACAACGTGACACGTAATTTATATATATTAAGATGATGCTGAACGAGCAAGCAATACATCTAATAGTAAGTGTTACTGCCGCTCATGAACCTTTGAAATATCAGGAGCATAGTTAGGCCGCTGCTTACCAACCAAAACTTACCCACAAATTTCGGCTTCAAGGTCTCTTGCTCACCGAACGAAAAGCAACAGCATATTACTATTGCTCAGCCGTTCATTTTATAAGAGAGTATTGTTCTAATCCTGATGAACGGCCCGCATCTGTAGAGTCTGGCGCTACCACTACTTCAAGAAGGTGCTTGTATTTAGGTATCAACTGATATTTCTTTAGCGTTCGTAATTTAATTACAAAAAAATAATTGAAGCAATTAACTCTTCTTCTTCTTCTTTTTATGTATTGGCAATCAGCTACTTAAATGAGCCATTGTTGCCAGTGTCGAGTTATAATTATCTTCAAGTTTTTAGTGTCTTCAGATTAGTCATTGTCCGTCAGTAAGTCAAATTGTCGCCATCAACAGTGCAATGGCCACATTGTTAATGGTATCTTGTGGGAATTTTGATGGAAAATGAAAACTTTGTAAAGCACTATTATATGATATTCACTACATCTCAGCAGTTCAGTCACATCACATTACATAAAATATCATAAAAAATATCTAATATAACACGTTAAAACACTAAAATATCGAATATAATACAAGAGCACCACATGACGTTTTAGATTCCCGCCAAAAGTCCAATTCACTCTTACTTAGAAACTATTATTTACCTTTAAAAAGTTATTTTAAGCCTTCTAAAATAAAGAAATTTGAATATTTTTCTTCTTCTTCTTCTTTTTTATTTTTGAATAAGGTTTTTGTTCTCGGCAGTTAGATTAGATTTTAAATACTGTCTTTGATATACGAAACTTGATTTTCCCTCTGTAATTTAGTTCTTTCTTTAAACAAAAGGTAAGTAAATTAAGGGCTATTTAATCTGAACCGGGTTTTGTTTTAACACGGTTGAATTTAAATATTTATTCATCAGCTTGTTCTTGTTCTGATTTATAACCGCTATCTACGGTAAGAAAGAGAAAGTTTTGAGGTTTGAAGAGTCCAGTTGAAAAATGGAAGAATTACTTTTATTTTTTATTGCTTGTAGTGGCAAACACTCAAGCAGCACCCCTGATGTTGCAATACCAAGGGTATAGCTAGGTCGCTGCCTACCAATATAAACCTTGAATCCATCCAATTGGGCTTCTGGCTCTCTCGCTTACCGAACGAAGCGCAATAGCACATTGCCATTACTCAGACGTCGATCTTCTGCGAGAGTGTGGTACTACCCCGGACGGACCGGCCTGCGGCTGGTTTACTTCTTTAAATCGAGGTGCCATGATAAATAGGTCTTTTTTTTTCATTAAAAGTTAAAATAGTCTTTATTCTAACATCATGAATATTCTGTTTTCAATTAATTGGAGTTGTTGCAATTTGTACTTTTAGTCTATCGTACATATTGTTTTACAATTAAAGTTATTGGCAGTTGTTTTAGTTGATGATTGGTCTCGTGCTTAATGTGAACCCTATATAATTGTTGACCAGACTGCATCAGATGAAGCTAGCTTAGGTCAATGTAAAGCTTTTAGTTAGTCTTTTACGCCAACCAAGAGCAATGGTAGGGGTATTTTTAGCTACCATCATAAAGTATTACTAACAACATTCATATTCCATCATCATCATCTTAACTCATATATATCACACTGTTGGGCTCATGCCTTCTTCGTAATGGGAGGGAAATTAACCTACTATACCGCGCTGGTCAGACGTGTTGGTATATGGTTTTATTTCGAGTTTTCCTTCTCTTGCATAGATGTTATATGCGTTTTATATCCCTTAGTCGTCTCGTACCGTCACCACACGGAAAGTAATTTATATTTACTCTCACTATTTTGAAGGTTCATACCTGACGAACATTTTGATGCTTGTTTTATGATAATCTATGGTCCGAGAATAGACTGCCCTTATCTTGTGGGATGACAGACATCTATTATTTTATTCCCATCGCCATTAGGGAAGATCAGCGGCACCGAGTCTTGACCCATAGTAGTGGTAGGGCGATATTGTTGACAGTTTTCTGTCTACAGACAATTCCTTTTAATCAATTTCCATATTTGACATTGTTACAAGTATTGACACAATTTGAATTTAATGGAGTATGGGTTTTAATTGTATTTAAATTTTAATGTAATTTAGTACCTACTAATATAATGACTGTTAGCGCTTCCTCACAAATTTGTACGCCTTAGCACGAGGCTGAACATGACAGGACCCTTGTACGCTATTTGATATCTTGCATTTATATGTATACTATGTTCAAACAAATAAATGATTATGATTATTATTTTGTATCTCCTTTTTCACGGGATCTTCCATAGGGAATATGCCCGGTCCTTTGGGAGGCTTACATGGGGATATGGATCCAACACGCAGAAGCCTTTAGAGAAATTTAATCTAAATATTGGGATGGGACATCTACCGATGACATTCCACGTCTGCACATAACATACATGGACTGCCAGCGGTAAGTGTAAAACTATTGTGTGATTATGGTAGCTAATATCTGATTATGGGAGTGGGTGCTTAGTGGACTGGCTCATCTTAAATCTATGAATTTTTAACTGTCGTCTGCCTTCAAACCCATATTAAGAGATGAACGGTGGCAGATTATTATTATTATTATTAAAACAACCTTTTCGCAGAAAATCGACATCTGAGCAATGGCTTCTTTCGGTGAGTGAGTGTCGAAAGTAAAAACTTCTGGATTGATAGGCAGTGATCTAGCTATATCCCTGATATCGCAAAGGTCCGTTAGTGGTATTGACACTTATCATCAAGTACGCTGCTTGCTCTTTTACCACCATAAGCAATAAAAAATATATATATATATATAACTGCCTCATTGCCATTGAATTGACTATTGGTATCGATTCCTTGACTCCGTTGGCCTGATTACATGCCTTAGTTTTATTTTAAAACACCCAAACTATGAACAATCATCATAATGTAACAAAATCAACCCAACCAATGTAACAAAGGGGTGTTCAATTGAATTCTTAATCACTATAATATATTAAGAGTTTTACATACATATATACATATCATCACACTATATCCCTTGCAGGGTAGGCAGAGAGTACAGAGTGCCAGAGAACTCTATCCTTGTATACTTCACTCGCTTCCTCAACATTCATAATTCTCTTCATACACGCTCGCCGGTTTCGGAGATTCTTGATTCCACCTTCCTACAGTACGTGACCGATCTGGTCTAGGTAGGTGAGTCTCGGTTTCCCCCGGTACCTACCTACATTATTCCACTTTCACATTCGCATTCTTTAAAAGTTTTAAACTTTGAAAATTGTTAATTTTTTTTTTGTTAATGGACACCACCTGTATTATGAAAATAATCCTTGTACTGCAGGGGACTCTATAAACATACAACTAACGCAGACAAATCACATCCATACTCAGAACAACACTTTGTAGATCGCACAAAGTATTGTTCTGCGTGGGAATCGAACCCACGGCACTTTTTATTTATTCAATTATTTATTCTTTGAAGAAATTAATATTTTAAGGACAATATAACGTTTCATCAACATTCTCCTGCATTAATCCAATTACTTGGTGTCGACGCAAATGTGTACATGTATATAATTCGTACATTTTGAAAAAGTTATTGGCAATACTGTTATTACCGTCCGCCTGCCTGACGTCAACCCTCCTTGGGAATGTAATTGTTGACTAAACAGCATCAGATAGAGTTGGCCTGGGTCGTTATGAAGTTCTTAGTCGTCTTTTATGACATCCACGAGCAAAGTAAGGCCTGGTAGTATTAGTAGCCGCTACCACACAGCAACTTTATAACATTTGTGTTTGATATTTTACATACATACATACATACATATCATCACGCCATATCCCTTGCAGGATAGGCAGAGAGAACAGAGTGCCAGAGAACTCTATCTCTGCATACTTCACTCGCTTCCTCAACATTCATAATTCTCTTCATACACGCTCGCCGGTTTCGGAGACTCTTGACTCCACCTTCCTTCAGTACATGACCGATCTGGTCTAGGTAGGTTAGTCTCGGTCTCCCTCGGTACCTACATCCTTCCACTTTCGCATTGTATATCTTCTTAACCAGACGTTCGTTCGGCATTCTTTCCACATGTCCGAACCATCGGAGCATTCCCTTTCGCATCTTTACACCAATACTAAAGATAAAGATACTCGCTCGCTGGTACACCAGACCACAGAGCCATCCCGCCATCAGGAAGATCGCAGGCGTCGCTACCCCTTCGCTTGGTCTCTGTTACACAGAGCACGTCTAGCTGTTTGTCCGCCATGACGGATATCAGCTCGTGCAACTTACCTTCCACACAACCTCTTACATTCCACGTGCCCACCCGGCACTCCGTTCTCCTCGAATCGCCTAACTGGGCAAGGCGTGATGGGTGGCGGCCCAGATCGCCGCAACTGCCGATGTTCGTACCGACGGGGGCGGGTCGGTACGCGTCGCCTCCGGGGGACGCCCTAACCCGCATTGCGGTACGCATTTCGAGCGATTGTGGTTTGATATTTTCTTACATGAATATGAAATACAAGCGCGATGAAACAGTGCTTCTGGGTTTTTCGTGTGGTGATGGAGTGAGAATTCAATTCGTCATCCTATATTCACTAAAGCGATACTATTGGGTGTCATGAAAATGATTAAATGATATAATGTATATATAGTGTATGTATAAGAGAAGGTAAACTTGAAATAAAACCTATACTGTGCCATTAATACCAGCTTGTCTGACTAGCGTGGCATAGTAGGTAAATGTTCTTTCTATTGTGGAGAAGGTTCGAGCTCAATAGTGGGTCGTTCATGTGCGGAGATAAGATGATAAGAATAGTCTTCCCGTGGCTTTGAACGCTGAAAATTATTTATACACATACATATCATCACGCCATATCCCTTGCAGGGTAGGCAGAGAGAACAGAGTGCCAGAGAATTCTATCTCTGCATACTTCACTCGCTTCCTCAACATTCATAATTCTCTTCATACACGCTCGCCAGTTTCGAAGACTCTTGACTCCACCTTCCTTCAGTACCTGACCGATCTGGTCTAGGTAGGTTAGTCTCGGTCTCCCTCGGTACCTACATCCTTCCACTTTCGCATTGTATATCTTCTTAACCAGACGTTCGTTCGGCATTCTTTCCACATGTCCGAACCATCGGAGCATTCCCTTTCGCATCTTTACACCAATACTCTCTTTCATACCTACTCGCTCTCTTACGTCGTCGTTACGAATGCGGTCGGTCAGCCTAACTCCACAGATTTTCCGTAGAGATCGCATTTCGACCGCATTAATTTTACTTTCATACTCTTTTCTGCATACCCAACTCTCGCTTCCATACAGTAATGTTGGGACAAGCACTGCGTTATGTATTGCTACACGTGCCTTCTGGCTGAGGTGGTGGCTGCCGAGAAGTGGCCCCAACGCTCCGTTCACTCTATTTCCCGCATTCACTCTTCGCTCTATATCAGTGGTGTACCGTCCATCTCGGCTAAATCCACATCCAAGATATACAAATTCATCCACTTGCTCTAGTACATAATTACCTATTGTTACTCTTACATCTGTTCTGGCTTCATCTCTTTCAAAGACCATTATTTTGGTTTTGCTCACATTCACGCGTAGACCCCTTTTCTTACAATCTTCTGTCATTGTGTCGACTAGGGTCTGCAGGTCAGTCGCTGACTGTGCCAGCAGGACTGCATCATCTGCATAAAGCAGAGCAGAGACCACTGAGTCACCCATCTAGACTCCCACATTCATATCGTTCAACCTTTGGAGACATTTATCCAGATATATGATAAACAGCCTGGCTGATAGAACGCAGCCCTGCTTAACGCCGATATTGACGTCAAACCAAGGCGACATTCCACCATCCAGCCGCACACAGGCTCTACAGCCCATGTAACTGGACTGCACAGCCTGTAGCAGTTTACCGCTAATACCATACTCCGGTAAAATGTCCCAAAGTTCCTTTCGTACAACCGTGTCAAATGCTCTCTCCAGATCTACAAAACTGCAGAAAACCCTCTGACCTAGGGCCAGATGCTTCTCCACAATGTCGCGCAGAGAGAACACTTGATCCATGCATCCCCTTCCACTCCTGAAACCTCCTTGTGTCTCACACAGTAAACCATCGGACAACATCCTCATTCTCCTTTCAATAATTTTACCATACACTTTTGCTGCCAAACTGGTCAACCTTATGGCTCTGTAATTTGCGTAGTCATAACGTGAACCCTTATTTTTAAACAAAGGCACGATGACTGCGCTATTCCAGTCCCCGGGAACCATTCCCGAGCTCCAACATAAATTGAGGAGCAACAGGAACGCCTCCCGGACACAGGAGCCACCAAGCTTGATCATCTCGGCAGACACCATATCAATGCCCGCTGCCTTACCATTTGTTAAACTTCTTATCGCCCATTCAACTTCATCCATACTGATGCCATCGGAGGACGCCGTCGCCGAATGTTGATCTACTAGACCACATGCGACACCGGCGCCAACCGTAGCATCCGCATACATATCACCAAAATATTCACTCCATCGGCTTAACACGTCTTGTGTTTGTGTAAGAATGTCTCCACCTTTAGACCTTATTTTATTCATTCTGAAGGCTGACCAACCACCCCGAGACTTCTTCACCTCCCTCCAAAAGAGTTTGGTGTTACCCTCGAAGTTTTTAGCCAGCCTATCTTCTGCACTCATACTTGCTCTATCACGTTTCTCTTTCACTAAGGCCTTGGTGTCATTCTTACATTGCCGATATATTTCTTTCTTCTGTTCAGTCATACTGTCATTCAGATTCAAAGAAGAGACATAGTCCAGCCACGCTTTCTTCTTTTGCTCTACGGAAGCTGCCACTGCCGCATCCCACCATGCATCACCATTTGTGTTTCTATGCTTCTTTGAACTTCCACATACTTCTTTCGCTGTGTCTACCATACTCTCTTTCCATACTCTCCAGCATTCTTCAATGTCCGATTGCGGCTGGCTTGCCATCGTCAGCCGTTCTCGGACACCCTCTGCATACTTTTCTCTTACACACTCTTCTTGCAACCTTTATTCTTTCAAGCCCTCCGAAGTGGACACGCTCTCGCCAGTACCTCCACTTTCTGAACAGACCACTAAATCTCGCAATAACGAGATAGTGGTCCGTATCGACTGTGAGGCCCCTGTAGGCTCTTGCGTCCAATATTTTGCTTCGGAGGCGACTGTCTACCAAAATTAAATCTATTATACTTTTCTGTTCATTCCTTCTCCATGTATACATATGGATGTCCTTATGTTGGAAAAATGTGTTTGACACAATAAGGTTTCTCTCCATGCATACATCCGCTATGAGCCTACCTGCGTCGATAAAATTCTTAAAAATAATTTTATTTCATAGAGAAAATATATCTTTATGTCTCATCAATCAGCTTGTGGACATCCACTATTGGACATAAGTACCCCACGAGAATAGTGCCCAAAACAGACTTGTGCTACTTGTATCTAACGTCTCCCTGTCAATTTTGAGATATCGTCAATCCACCTTTTCTTTTGGCAGTCTATGGTCTCTGCACACAGTCCATCTGTTCCGTCTGGGGCGATACGTGGCCCCATTACTCGCCATATTCTCTCATATTGATACAGAATCGTTGACGTCCGTGGCTAGCCTGGATTGTGGACGGGTCATAGAATAAAAATCATATAAGTAAAGTGAGAATTACTGCGTGTGGTGACGGAATGAGAATGCAACTCGCCATCCCCTTCCTTACCCGTGGATCCTAAGAGACGCAAACAGATAACATCAGTGCAGGAGAAAGACAACTCAAAATGAAATCCTATACCAAGATATGTGCTCAGTGTGGTATAGTAGACCAATCCCCTTCCACTGCAGAGAATCCTCGAGCCTAGTAGGACATTCATGAGCTGAGATGATGATAATGTCAGTAAGAATATAATTGAAAATCCTTGACGCGTATATCAAAAGCCCTTTATATTTTCTTTTTTAGAGAATTTTGGTCAGACGTAAGATTGATCAGTTTAGATAGAGAAGGGTTGTTACAGTTAATATCTCGATGAAGATTAATGTACCGTGATATTTCCGAGCCAGTGATCGCCTGAGTGATGTATTTAAATGTAGCCCACTGAGACATTTCCAACGCTATTGACGTCAAATGCATATTTAAATGTAAAAAAAAAAATATTTATATTATCTTGAATTTGATAAAATTTTGAAATTTGTTTTATTACTAGTGTAAAGCGAACTCCTGTGTGGTAATGCTCACGAATACTACCAACCATTACTTTACTCGTGGATGTCGTAAAAGATGACTAAGAGCTTTATATCGATCTGGGCCAACTCCACTTGATGTCGTTTGGTTAACAATTACATTCTCAAGGACAGTTGACGTCAGGCAGGCGATCCGTCATAAAACTATCGTCAATAACTTTCCAATATGTAAAAGTACGTATTGCGTCGACCCCAAGTAATTGTGATAAGAGCAAGAGAATGATGATTGCCGTAAACGAATGTACTTTTTGCTGAACGTCGCTTATATTTGAAAAAGCTACTTTCATTCCGTAATTTGTCAAAAAAGGGTTTTTTTTTTTACTGACTATGACAGAGATGAGACTATGGTTTGGACACACCACACCCATTCTATCCAGGGAGACGGAATGGTGGCGTGCAGCTCCTTATCCGATTAGGCCGACCAGTAATACCAATTCCTTAACATCTGGCCGGTCCGTACTCTTCATATCTAGAGAAGTTCCTTTTTTTTTTTTTTTTTTTTTTTTTTTTTGCAAAAAAAAAATATTCTGTACAATGAGGTAGTATAAATACAATAAATCACTTTTTATCTTGCGTTTGGTTGAATCTCGAAATATAAACGTATACCAACCCATCTGAGCTAAAACTCTAGCGTGGTACACAGTAGTTCAACTTCGTTTCTATTTCACAGAGAGAGATTCAAGCATTGGGACGTATATGTGTATTGAGATGAAAATATTGAATGCTAGATAATGGCACTCTGTAAGTACCTATAGAAGGGAAAACTTGAACAATTATTTTTATTCTATTTCTATTTGAAAAGTTTTAATATAAATAATATATATTTATAAACGGCGAGCCGTTTATTTTATTCGTTTATACTGTGAAAAATACTAAACAGATTAGAATGATACTTACACCATAAGAGGCAGCGTGTTTCGGAAAAGGTTTTATTAGGTATATGATATGCTGTTTATTACTTATCTGGAAAGGAGGAGGGAGAGAGAAAGGATGAGGCGGGCGGGGACAGCTTGTGTATCTATATTGTACGTATGTACACTTATTTTTGTATTATATATAGTTATACTAGCAGACTCGGCCACGCGTTGCTGCGGCTAAGGTAGCCTCAGTAACACGTGGTGGTTATGCTAATAAATTGTAGCTTATATGAAACGTTTTTTACGTTTAACATAGCGCCATCTATTAAATGCTTACTCAATCCAGTCAACAGATACCGCCATTTATTAGAATCGTTTGGAGTTAATTGTGACTGTCAAATAATAGACAAATAATTTGCAATAAAATAATATTGCGAATATAAATTGAGATGAAAGCCATCCTTTCTTTTAAGTTGGATCAAATTAAACATGCTGTGCAAATTTGATTTAAATCGATTAAGTAGGTACTTTAGGAGTCCATCGAGGACAAACAACGTGACGCATTATGTATTAAGAAAGATTACCGTTGTAATACAATCTAAATTCTACTCACATGTAAACGGGACCAATATATATATATATATATACATAGATACTTATGTATATACAGAGGTATCGATAACGGTAACAGTGGCACCAATAGTCTTTTTTCATCTTAAAAAATACTAAGTGCGCCTAAAGAACAAAATAAACTTGAGATATTCTGTTTAAATTTCTGAAATTTAGCATTTAATATGCTTAATTATTTATAAAACCCGATTACGAAGTGAAAAATGATGTCACAAGCGGGATTCGAACCCGCGCCTATTGGGATTCCGGCCCAATCGTGCTGCCACTACAACTCCCATTAGGCGCGGGTTCGAATCCCGCTTGTGACATCATTTTTCACTTCGTAATCGGGTTTTATAAATAATTAAGCATATTAAATGCTAAATTTCAGTAATTTAAATAACAAGGTTATGTCATCGTTTAATACAATTCTAACTGTAAAGTTTTAAGTATTAAGCCTTTTTTTTTTTTTTTTTTTTTTTTTATTGGTGGGCTATGGGTGCGTCTCGCCCCGCCGAATCGGTCCGGGGTGACGGAAAAGGCAGCGCGTGACCCCATAGACCCACCGTAAAACCTTCTCTCTTCGCCGTGCGAGCGGACCACCGGTACTCGATTTTAACTTCGGTGGCCCGCCCGGCGGTTTACCCTCGCGGGTTCCTCTCGTCGACGCCCCGACAGATTTCGCCGTCGAGGCGTCGCCCTCACGCGGTGGCCTCACGTCGGGTGACCGGACAATTCCCCGGTCCGATCACCCGAGGCCTCGGTTAGGGCGGCATCAGGCGCAGGTATTCGCGCCTGCGCCGCCCCGGCCGCTGACGGCGGCCCGGGTCGCGGGATTCCTCCCGGACTCGTTCCGCCGCCTCCTTCTGCGAGATGACAGCCTCGCAGAAGGCGGCGACCGCGTCCCAGTTCCTGACGCTGTCGACCATCGCTCTCGCGACAGCCGGCAGCGTCAGGTCGGCACCGATAACAGCGACGAGGTCACGGCGCTGCCGGTCAAAGCCCGGACACGCCTCCAGCGTGTGTTGCGCCGTGTCCTCGTCACTGCTGCAATGGTGGCAGAACGAAGTCCACTCCCTACACGCGACCGTGTGCAGGTAAAAGCCGAAGCATCCGTGCCCCGACAACACCTGCACCAGTCGAAAGGAGAGGGCTCCGTGCCGCCGCTCCATCCACTCCATCAATACGGGCCGGAGAGCCTCGACGGTGACGACACCGTGTCTAGGCCTCTCCAGCCGCGTAGCCCAACGGGCGATGACGTCTCGGCGGGCGTCCTCGCGCCAGGTGGCTATCTCGCTCAGCGATGGGGAGCCACCTTCGTCGCGCAGTGAGGTCACCCGCCGGTAGAGGTCGGAGAGCATCTCCGCCTCTAGGTCCCACGGGGGTGTCCCGGCCAGTAGGCATGCCGCCTCGGTCGATACCGTGCGGTACCCGCGAATGGCTCTGACCGCCATGACTCTCTGGGGTCTCCACAGAACAGCCCTGAGCTGGGCGTTCAGAGCCCTCGCCCACACGGGTGCGCCGTACATGGCCATAGAACGGATCACCCCCGCATACAGCCGTCGGCCCTCGAAGCTGGGTCCGCCCACGTTCGGCATGAGCCGCGAAAGGGCGGACGCCGCGCCGACCAACCGGGGAGCAATTCGGCGAAAATGCTCCCGGAACCACCATCGCCCGTCGAGCACCAGACCCAAGTACTTCATATGGGCCTGGATGCTGATGTGGACGGAGTTGACGACTAGCGAGACGCCGATTGGCGGCCTTACGCGTGGCCCATGGAACAATAGGGCCTCCGTCTTATTTAGGGCCACCCTGAGCCCCAGCGCCTCGATTCGCCCGACCATCTCCTCGGTGCCGAGAGTGGCCAGGCTCGCCGCCTCTTCGAGTGTCCTGCCCCGGGCTGTGACGAGCGTATCGTCAGCGTAGCATATCACGCTCAGCCCGGGGGGGAGACTCCCTCTCAACGCCCAGTCGTACCCGATGTCCCACAGAGTCGGCCCCAGAACCGACCCCTGTGGAACGCCGCACGACATGGACGTCCGCACAATGTCCCCTGCGGGACTCGCGCAGAGGACACTGCGCCCCTCCAAATAGTCCGCCACCAGCCGCCTCAGGTACAAGGGCACCCCATGAAATCGGAGCGCCTCCCTGATGCAGCTGAATGGCAGACTATTGAATGCGTTGGCGATGTCCAGCGACACCGCCAACAGCACTGCCCCGCCGGTGACAGCCTCCGCGGCCGTCTGCCTCAGTCGTAGCAGGGCCCCGATGGTCGAACGCCCCCTTCTAAAACCGAATTGAGCGTCCGACAGATCGGGCCCCACCTCCTCCAGGTGCTGGACGATGCGGGCAGCGAGGATGCGCTCCAGCAGCTTACCCACATCGTCGAGGAGCACGATGGGCCTGTAGGCCGACGGCGAAAATGAAGCTAAGGATCCGAACCGTGCTCCGGTTTGTTGGGATTAGATTACTCTATGTTCCAACTGAGCTATGTCTGTTTTTAGTATTAAGCCTATAACAATGTGTAAACATTGTCGGGTAGATAATATACCGTCACCTTAAGACGTAAATATGATACGAATTGAGATATTCTGTATATTACTATCTTATAATATATATATAAATTACGTGTCACGTTGTTTGTCCGCGATGGACTCTTAAAGTGCTTAACCGATTTTAATCAAATTTGCACAGCATGTGTAGTTTGATTCAACTTAAAAGATAGAATAGCTTCGATAGGTATTTATAGTCGCAATATTATTTTATTGCAAATTATTTGTCTATTATTTGACGTATCTGTCTGTATCTTTTATCTCCAAACGATTCTAATAGATGGTGGTATCTGTTGATTGGATTGAGTAAGTGTATATACACACACATATCATCACGCCATATCCCTTGCAGGGTAGGCAGAGAGAACAGAGTGCCAGAGAACTCTATCTCTGCATACTTCACTCGCTTCCTCAACATTCATAATTCTCTTCATACACGCTCGCCGGTTTCGGAGACTCTTGACTCCACCTTCCTTCAGTACATGACCGATCTGGTCTAGGTAGGTTAGTCTCGGTCTCCCTCGGTACCTACATCCTTCCACTTTCGCATTGTATATCTTCTTAACCAGGCGTTCGTTCGGCATTCTTTCCACATGTCCGAACCATCGGAGCATTCCCTTTCGCATCTTTACACCAATACTCTCTTTCATACCTACTCGCTCTCTTACGTCGTCGTTACGAATGCGGTCGGTCAGCCTAATATATATATATATATATATATATATATATATATATATATATATATATATATATATATATATATATATATATATATATATATATATAGAGAGAGAGAGAGAGAGAGAGAGAGAGAAAGAGAGAGATATGGCGCTATGTTAAACGTAACAGCGTTTCATATAAGCTACAATTTATTAGTATAACCACCAAGTATTAATGAGGCTACCTTAGCCACAGCAACGCGTGGACAGGTCTGCTAGTCATTTTATATAATAAACTTTATTATGTACCTACTTGTGAAATTCAACCTTAAAATTATATATATGAAAATATTTTACGAACTTCTAAAACATAATAAACGTAAATATATTTCTCATAAACACTCGCATCAATCCTCAGTATATGGCAGTAAAATGTTTTATGATAAAATACTCGCGGGAATACACTGTGTATTTGTGTTCTTATGAGAGAAAATATTTATCAACAATTGATCGATTATACTTTATCGTTTTATAGTACACTAGAGAAATAGGCTGTGTGGACTACGAATACTACCAACCCTTACTTTGCTCGTGGATGTCATAAAAGACGACTAAGAGCCTTATAACGACCTGGGCCAACTCTATCTGATGCCGTTTGGTCAACAATTGCATTCACAAGGAGGGTTGACGTCTGGCAGGCCACCCAAGTCAAAGATCGGGTACCGGTGGTCCGCTTGTACGGCGAAGAGAGGAGTTTTACGGTGGGTCTTTCCGTCACTCCGGACCAATTTGGCGGGGCGAGACGCATCCATAGTCCACCAAAAAAAAAAAAAAAAAGGGTTGACGTCTGGCAGGCGCCGGTCATAAAACTATTGCCAATAACTTTTACAGTATGTACTATGAAGGAAGAGTACATATTGTATCGACCCCAAGTAATTGGGATAAGAGTAGGAGAATAATATGATGAGTATACTAGAAAAATATATAAATGTATAAAGAAAAAAGGGGGGCATAGTCCGGAGCGTGCTCGTTCGCGTCCCCTGCCAGTCTAATTAGACTGCTAATCCGGCTCGAAATGCGTACCGCAATGCGGGTTAGGGCGTCCCCCGGAGGCGACGCGTACCGACGCGTACCGACCCGCCCCCGTCGGTACGAACATCGGCAGTTGCGGCGATGGGGGCCGCCACCCATCACGCCTTGCCCAGTTAGGCGAGTCGAGGAGAACGGAGTGCCGGGTGGGCACGTGGAATGTAAGAGGTTGTGTGGAAGGTAAGTTGCACGAGCTGATATCCGTCATGGCGGACAAACAGCTAGACGTGCTCTGTGTAACAGAGACCAAGCGCAGGGGCAGCGACGCCTGCGATCTTCATGGTGGCGGGATGGCTCTGTGGTCTGGTGTACCACAGAGCGATCGAGCCAGCATGGGGGTAGGAGTGCTGTTGTCCTCTCGCTTGGCCTCAGGTGTGAAGGATTACGGAATGTATGATCCCAGACTTCTCTGGGTCCGTATAAAACTAGGTGTCACCAAGGTATTCATGGTTGTAGCATATGCTCTCGTAGGATCCTCGGTGGCATCAGACCTAGAGAAGTTTTGGGATAATGTTAGGGAAGTTCTGGATATGGCAGAAACCAGTGAACGCGTGATTGTATGCGGAGATTTGAACGGATGGGTGGGGACCAAGCGTCCCTACTATGAGGACGTACTTGGTCCATTTGGTGATAAGAGAGTGAACGACGCAGGTAGGCTCATAGCGGATGTATGCATGGAGAGAAACCTTATTGTGTCAAACACATTTTTCCAACATAAGGACATCCATATGTATACATGGAGAAGGAATGAACAAAAAAGCATAATAGATTTAATTTTGGTAGACAGTCGCCTCCGAAGCAAAATATTGGACGCAAGAGCCTTCAGGGGCCCCACAGTCGACACGGACCACTATCTCGTTATTGCGAGATTTAGTGGTCTGTTCAGAAAGTGGAGGCACTGGCGAGAGCGTGTCCACTTCGGAGGGCTTGAAAGAATAAAGGTTGAAAGGTTGCAAGAAGAGTGTGTAAGAGAAAAGTATGCAGAGGGTGTCCGAGAACGGCTGACGATGGCAAGCCAGCCGCAATCGGACATTGAAGAATGCTGGAGAGTATTGAAAGAGAGTATGGTAGATACAGCGAAAGAAGTATGTGGAAGTTCAAAGAAGCATAGAAAAACAAATGGTGATGCATGGTGGGATGCGGAAGTGGCAGCTTCCGTAGAGCAAAAGAAGAAAGCGTGGCTGGACTATGTCTCTTCTTTGAATCTGAATGACAGTATGACTGAACAGAAGAAAGAAATATATCGGCAATGTAAGAATGACACCAAGGCCTTAGTGAAAGAGAAACGTGATAGAGCAAGTATGAGTGCAGAAGATAGGCTGACTAAAAACTTCGAGGGTAACACCAAACTCTTTTGGAGGGAGGTGAAGAAGTCTCGGGGTGGTTGGTCACCCTTCAGAATGAATAAAATAAGGTCTAAAGGTGGAGACATTCTTACACAAACACAAGACGTGTTAAGCCGATGGAGTGAATATTTTGGCGATATGTATGCGGATGCTACGGTTGACGCCGGTGTTGGATGTGGTTTAGTAGATCAACATTCGACAACGGCGTCCTCCGATGGCATCAGTATGGATGAAGTTGAATGGTGGATAAGAAGTTTGAGAAATGGTAAGGCAGCGGGCATTGATATGGTGTCTGCCGAGATGATCAAGCTCGGTGGCTCTTGTGTCTGGGAGGCGTTCCTGTTGCTCCTCAATTTATGTTGGAGCTCGGGAATGGTTCCCAGGGACTGGAATAGCGCAGTCATCGTGCCTTTGTTTAAAAACAAGGGTTCACGTTATGACTGCGCAAATTACAGAGCCATAAGCTTGACCAGTTTGGCAGCAAAAGTGTATGGAAAAGTTATTGAAAGGAGAATGAGGATGGTGTCCGATGGTTTACTGTGTGAGACACAAGGAGGTTTCAGGAGTGGAAGGGGATGCATGGATCAAGTGTTCTCTCTGCGCAACATTGTGGAGAAGCATCTGGTTCTAGGTCAGAGGGTTTTCTGCAGTTTTGTGGATCTGGAGAGAGCATTTGACACGGTTGTACGAAAGGAACTTTGGGACATTTTACCGGAGTATGGTATTAACGGTAAACTGCTACAGGCTGTGCAGTCCAGTTACATGGGCTGTAGAGCCTGTGTGCGGCTGGATGATGGAATGTCGCCTTGGTTTGACGTCAATATCGGCGTTAAGCAGGGGTGCGTTCTGTCAGCCAGGCTGTTTATCATATATCTGGATAAATGTCTCCAAAGGTTGAACGATATGAATGTGGGAGTCCAGATGGGCGACTCAGTGGTCACTGCTCTGCTTTATGCAGATGATGCAGTCCTGCTGGCACAGTCAGCGACTGACCTGCAGACCCTAGTCGACACAATGACAGAAGATTGTAAGAAAAGGGGTCTACGCGTGAATGTGAGCAAAACCAAAATAATGGTCTTTGAAAGAGATGAAGCCAGAACAGATGTAAGAGTAACAATAGGTAATGATGTACTAGAGCAAGTGGATGAATTTGTATATCTTGGATGTGGATTTAGCCGAGATGGAAGGTACACCACTGATATAGAGCGAAGAGTGAATGCGGGAAATAGAGTGAACGGAGCGTTGGGGCAACTTTTCGGCAGCCACCACCTCAGCCAGAAGGCACGTGTAGCAATACATAACGCAGTGCTTGTCCCAACATTACTGTATGGAAGCGAGAGTTGGGTATGCAGAAAAGAGTATGATAGTAAAATTAATGCGGTCGAAATGCGATCTCTGCGGAAAATCTGTGGAGTTAGGCTGACCGACCGCATTCGTAACGACGACGTAAGAGAGCGAGTAAGTATGAAAGAGAGTATTGGTGTAAAGATGCGAAAGGGAATGCTCCGATGGTTCGGACATGTGAAAAGAATGCCGAACGAACGTCTGGTTAAGAAGATATACAATGCGAAAGTGGAAGGATGTAGGTATCGAGGGAGACCGAGACTAACCTACCTAGACCAGATCGGTCATGTACTGAAGGAAGGTGGAGTCAAGAGTCTCCGAAACCGGCGAGCGTGTATGAAGAGAATTATGAATGTTGAGGAAGCGAGTGAAGTATGCAGAGATAGAGTTCTCTGGCACTCTGTTCTCTCTGCCTACCCTGCAAGGGATATGGCGTGATGATATGTATGTATGTATGTGTGTATGTATGTATGTACTAGAAAAATCATGTGAAGGCTTCGTAGCGTAGTGGATATATCTATTTCATCATTAACTTGCTCTTATCCCAATTTATTTGGGGTCGACGCAATATTTCTTCTCCTTCCATACAACCCTATCAGATGTGTGACGTCTGTGGTCACTCATTATCTATCCATGTCATATTTCACGCAGTCCATTCATCTTTTCTTCGGTCTTCCCTTACCCCTAAAGACTTCAATATTCATGCTTAAAACTTTCCTCACAACATCCTCATCCCGTCTCATCACAAGTCCATACCATGTCAAGTGAATATACCTATTTATATATTCTTATAACTAACAACCCAATCTCGCATCAGTTTCGGCCATTTTCTCGTCGCATTTTAAAATATTGGTACCTTGTAATATATTTATTTTAATTAAAGGCTGTAACCAGTATTTTTCATCATCTCAGCTCATACACATCCCACTCTTGGGCTCAAGCCTCCTTCATAGCGGGAGGGCAGTTGAACTACTATACCACGCTGGTTAGACGTGTTGGTATAAGGTTTTGTTTCTAGTTTTCCTTCTCTCGAGTAGATGTTATATGCGTTTTATATCCCTTAGTCGTCTTGTACGATCACCCACGGGTAAGACATGGGGTAGTGAATTGTATTCTTACTCCGTCACCACACGGAAAGTATATGCCATGTATTTAATCTATCTAATTAGATAATAAATAATAATTTATTGTTGAAAATAGTTATTCATATGCAATAGATGGAAAACTCGAAAGAAAACCCGATACCAACACGTCTGATGAGCGTGATATAGGTAGTAGGTCAATTTCTCTCCTATTATGGAGGGGGCTCGAGCCCAACATTGGGACGTGATGATGATCGACGACGACGATTGATGATGATAATGATTTAAAATAGATTTTTTTTTTATTGTTTATGGTGGCAAATGAGCAAGCAGCACATTTGTTGTTAAGTGTTACTACCACCCATGGACCTTTGAAATACCAAGGGTACACCAAGGGCACACCCAGGGCGCTCCCTACCAGTACAACCCCACCCAGTTGGGCTTCCGGCTCTCTCGTTCACCGAACGAAGCACAATAGCACATTACCATTATTTAGACGTCGATCTTTTGCGAGAGTGTTTGTACTATCCCGGACGGACCGGCCCGCGGCTGCAGACAGAAAACTAAAAGCGTGGTCGGTCTATTATTAAAAAAGCTTCTCAAATAACTCATTTTTTTCGTAATATGTAAAAAATGAATATGGTTAATGGTTATTCTTAAGAGATAGACATATACTATATATTTTTGTAGACATTTTAAAGATATGTCATTTTGTAGTATATTATTTGCATAGTTTAGCCAGCGTTTACAATGTACTTTGATAATTAAACGCACAA
Organism: Lymantria monacha; assembly: GCA_905163515.2. Taxonomy (NCBI): domain Eukaryota; kingdom Metazoa; phylum Arthropoda; class Insecta; order Lepidoptera; family Erebidae; genus Lymantria; species Lymantria monacha. The sequence continues at coordinate 19,915,778 of LR991104.1, read as the reverse complement.
AAATATCGTTTCTTTTTTCGACATCACATAACAAATCTTTTAAATTCTCGAAATATGTTGTTTAAGACATCACATTACAAAAAATCTTTTAAATTCTCAATTTTTTTTACTAAAACATGCATGTATTATATTATAAACGACTTAGGCAATTAAAACTATTATAAGCAGAAAGTCTTATGACAAATAAGGTTTATGCCCGAATAACATGGTATATATAATAAGGCAATTTACCTGCATTGCGTAATGCTCTTTTTTATTAAATTAAGCAAATTTACGCTTTGTTCGTTTCAACAGAAAGAGAGAGTGATCTTTTTTAATTTAAACATTCCATTTTATCTTTATTCTTTTATTTATATCAATTGGCATAAGTCATAAGCTGTAAATATAGATGTAAAAACATTTTAATAGCATGTGTATATGATTTTAATAATCCTGTGGTTTCGGTTCTTGGTTCGACAAAAGGTATTGCTTCGATTATCTGCAGATTTGTCTAAAGATATTTCTTAATACATACATAAATACCATCACGCCACATCCCTTGCAGGGTAGGCAGAAAGAACAGAGTGCCAGAGAACTCTATCCTTACATTCTTCACTCGCTTCCTTCGCTTCCTTGGGGACATAGTCCAGAGCGTTCACGTCGCGTCCCCTGCCAGTCTAGTTAGACTGCCATCCGGCTCGAATACGTACCGTAGTGCGGGTTAGGGCGTGCCCCGGAGACAACGTGTACCGACCCGCCCCGGATTGTAAGAGGTTATTTCTTAATAAGATTATAAAATTACACTTAGTAGGCTTGACGTCAGTCTACGCGGATGTCAAGGAATCGCTATTGGTGGTCAGCCGAAATGGTGATGACAAAGTAATATCTTTTTGACTGTCTGGATGATAAGGGCGAGGTGTATGCCGACACAAATTAAGATTTTTTTACTCCAATCCGGGCTAATCTGATGGCATGTGATTAACAATTATATTCCTAAAATGAATAGAATTCAGGCTGGCTACTATACCACGCTGGTCAGACGTGTGGGTATAGGTTTTTATTTCGGGGTTTCCTTTTCTTGTATAGATGTTATATGCATTTTATATCCCTTAGTCGTTTCTTTCACGGGTTAGATAGGGGGTGGTGAATTGTATTCTTACTCCGTCACCACATAGAAATTTAAATTCGTTGTTCTAAAATGATTAATTTGTACCAAATCCAGTCCAGTCCCTGTCCACCACGGCGGTATGAACTTCGATGTCACACAGCTAACATTGTGCTGGCGAAGGATTTTACTTTAATTGATTCGATTTCGATGTGACGGTCCGTGTTATGATGGAGCAAGTGAACTATACATTACCCCCACATTTACCCATGGGTGTGGTAAAAAACTTCTATAAGATATGCAGATCTCTGCTCTGGAAAGAAAACTCGAAATAAAAACCTACACCAACTGTTTATAAAACCCGATTACGAAGTGAAAAATTATGTCACAAGCGGGATTCGAACCCGTGCCTATTAGGATTCCGGCCCAATCGTGCTGCCACTACACCACCGTGACTTATTGTAGGACATGCAAATTTCTCAAAATTCTACACCAACTGGTTTAAATAGTAGGGAATAGGCGGCCAATTTGACTTCCACAGAAGAGATGACTCGAACCCCCACAATGGAGTGTGTATGGGCTGTAATAATAATGATGATAAATCGCTCGATCTCTTCTTTTAATGGCTGAGTTGGGAAATTGAGCAGTCTAATCCAAACAGCTCCTTCTCGATTCTTGTCCCTTTTAATTACTTTTTTGCTTATAAAATCCTGATTACGAGCGAAAAATAATTATCACAAGTAGGACTCGAACCTACACTTATTGGTTCCAATTTTTTGTTTCAAATTCCGTTCCAATCGTGCTTTTAATACCAGAGGCCATACGATTGGAACGGATTCCCAATAGGTGTGGGTTCGAATCCCACTTGTGACAATCATTTTTCACTCGTAATCGGGTTTTTTATAAATAATCAAGCATATTAAATGCTAAATTTTAGTAATTTGTACTTTTTTGCTTATTGATTAGTTTTCCCTTTATAATTGTATTTTTTTTTATTATATTTTAATTTTTTTTTTAACATTTAAATATATTTTCCAAAAAAAAAAACATCAAAAGAACTTAGCTTAGTCTTCTAGATGTTAAAAAAATACTGGCATTTCGCTTTCACTTAATACTTACGCCGACATTCCTTTTCAAATTCATCCCTGAAGCCCTCACAAATTGGCAAATCCATCTTTTCGTTGTCTCATTGTAAGCTCGTAAAGATGTTCCCTTTATTATTCGCGAATTTTCACTTGGATTTTCTTTTGAAGAAAGGTACTCGTACTTCGTTTAATAATGTAGTAAATTTACAATGAACATCATGCCTTTCCTTGCCTCTGTAAATCCATCTAGCCTGGGTGATGAAGGCGATAGATGATCTATAGGAAATTCACAATTCTTTCAGACTTAAAGTAAAGAAATATAACAAGACCACCAGTGTTAAGAAGGAATCCCAAAATGACATGTTATCAATAACTAAAATAATCTATGACACATGAATTGCGCTCTTAAAGCTTTAACCAAATGTTATAAAGCCACTTCAAGAAAATTAATTTTATAAACAAACCACCATAACAATTAAATTCAACATAAAAAGAGCACGGACAAAAAGTCTGTGAAATAGCTTAAAATAAATAAATAAAAAGTGAAGAAATAAGAGCCATTTTGACATGTTGACGGAGTGCAAACACACTTCTAGTGGTCGTAAAAGAAGACTAAGGGATGTAAGAAGAATCTGTCCGCATCCGCAGTGCGTTAACGCAGATCTGCGATGCGGTCATGCCCAGAGTGCGGCGGCGTCTACCTCCGAGGCAGGGGGTCTACTGGTGGTCCCCAAGATTGGCGGACCTTCGTGCGGCATGTATCAGAGCCCGAAGGTCCTACACCCGCAGCCAGCGGCGTCACCGCGACGCTGAGCGGGAGGGCCAGCTGTACGAGGCGTACCGCGATGCGCGGACGGCCTTTCGGCTGGCCATCCGAGCCGCCAAGGGTGCGAGTTGGCAGGAGATGCTGGACGGTCTCGACCGTGACCTCTGGGGTCGCCCGTATCGCGCGTCGCTGAACAAGCTTCGCGCGCAGGGCCCCCCCCTCACCGAGACCCTCCAGCCCGACTTCCTCTGTAGGGTGGTCGAGGAGCTGTTTCCACGGCAGTCGGAACACACGCCCCCGGTCATGGCCTCGCCAGAACAAGACCGGGAGGCTGACGACGAGAGTGTTCCGCCCGTGACGGAGACGGAAGTGGGGGCAGCTGTGGCGCGGATTCGTTCCGCGACCACGGCCCCCGGCCCGGACGGAATACCAGTCCGGGTGCTGACGTCGCTCCTCGAGCACCTCGAGCCTCGCCTCAGGCAGCTGTACAACGCCTGTTTGGCGTCTGGACGGTTCCCTGAGTGCTGGAAGGAGGGGAGGTTGGTTCTCCTGCCAAAGCCGGGACGGCCCCCGGATTCGCCGTCGGCCTACAGGCCCATCGTGCTCCTCGACGATGTGGGTAAGCTGCTGGAGCGCATCCTCGCTGCCCGCATCGTCCAGCACCTGGAGGAGGTGGGACCCGATCTGTCGGACGCTCAATTCGGTTTTAGAAGGGGGCGTTCGACCATCGGGGCCCTGCTACGACTGAGGCAGACGGCCGCGGAGGCTGTCACCGGCGGGGGAGTGCTGTTGGCGGTGTCGCTGGACATCGCCAACGCATTCAATAGTCTGCCATTCAGCTGCATCAGGGAGGCGCTCCGATTTCATGGGGTGCCCTTGTACCTGAGGCGGCTGGTGGCGGACTATTTGGAGGGGCGCAGTGTCCTCTGCGCGAGTCCCGCAGGGGACATTGTGCGGACGTCCATGTCGTGCGGCGTTCCACAGGGGTCGGTTCTGGGGCCGACTCTGTGGGACATCGGGTACGACTGGGTGTTGAGAGGGAGTCTCCCCCCCGGGCTGAGCGTGATATGCTACGCTGACGATACGCTCGTCACAGCCCGGGGCAGGACACTCGAAGAGGCGGCGAGCCTGGCCACTCTCGGCACCGAGGAGATGGTCGGGCGAATCGAGGCGCTGGGGCTCAGGGTGGCTCTAAATAAGACGGAGGCCCTATTGTTCCATGGGCCACGCGTAAGGCCGCCAATCGGCGTCTCGCTAGTCGTCAACTCCGTCCACATCAGCATCCAGGCCCATATGAAGTACTTGGGTCTGGTGCTCGACGGGCGATGGTGGTTCCGGGAGCATTTTCGCCGAATTGCTCCCCGGCTGGTCGGCGCGGCGTCCGCCCTTTCGCGGCTCATGCCGAACGTGGGCGGACCCAGCTTCGAGGGCCGACGGCTGTATGCGGGGCTGATCCGTTCTATGGCCATGTACGGCGCACCCGTGCCCGTGCACCCAGCCCGCGCCGTGTGGGCGAGGGCTCTGAACGCCCAGCTCAGGGCTGTTCTGTGGAGACCCCAGAGAGTCATGGCGGTCAGAGCCATTCGCGGGTACCGCACGGTATCGACCGAGGCGGCATGCCTACTGGCCGGGACACCCCCGTGGGACCTAGAGGCGGAGATGCTCTCCGACCTCTACCGGCGGGTGACCTCACTGCGCGACGAAGGTGGCTCCCCATCGCTGAGCGAGATAGCCACCTGGCGCGAGGACGCCCGCCGAGACGTCATCGCCCGTTGGGCTACGCGGCTGGAGAGGCCTAGACACGGTGTCGTCACCGTCGAGGCTCTCCGGCCCGTACTGATGGAGTGGATGGAGCGGCGGCACGGAGTCCTCTCCTTTCGACTGGTGCAGGTGTTGTCGGGGCACGGATGCTTCGGCTTGTATCTGCACACAGTCGCGCAAAGGGAGTGGACTTCGTTCTGCCACCATTGCAGCAGTGACGAGGACACGGCGCAACACACGCTGGAGGCGTGTCCGGGCTTTGACCGGCATCGCCGTGACCTCGTCGCTGTTATCGGTGCCGACCTGGCGCTGCCGGCTGTCGCGAGAGCGATGGTCGACAGCGTCAGGAACTGGGACGCGGTCGCCGCCTTCTGCGAGGCTGTCATCTCGCAGAAGGAGGCGGCGGAACGAGTCCGGGAGGATTCCCGCGACCCGGGCCGCCGTCAGCGGCCGGGGCGGCGCAGGCGCGAATACCTGCGCCTGATGCCGCCCTAACCGAGGCCTCGGGTGATCGGACCGGGGAATTGTCCGGTCACCCGACGTGAGGCCACCGCGTGAGGGCGACGCCCCGACGGCGAAATCTGTCGGGGCGTCGACGAGAGGAACCCGCGAGGGTAAACCGCCGAGCGGGCCACCGAAGTTAAAATCGAGTACCGGTGGTCCGCTCGCACGGCGAAGAGAGAAGGTTTTACGGTGGGTCTATGGGGTCACGCGCCGCTTTTCCGTCACCCCGGACCGATTCAGCGGGGCGAGACGCACCCATAGCCCACCAATAAAAAAAAAAAAAAAGGCCATTAGCATGCGTGCTATGCTATAAAGGCTCTACAATTAAATTATTAACTGCACGATAGAGGTCCCCTATGTAAATTAAAGTGTGTATAGACCTCCACACCGACCGAACTATTAGCATACACCATCAAACATAGTTAGGGTTGGCAATTTAGAAAATTATATTTTATTTTAGATCTTATAATATTAATTGGATCTCTATAATATAAGATAGAGAGTGTTTTTTTAAAGCTTTTTTATGGTATTGTTACAAAGTCCTATATATTTAGTATACATTTATAATTTATTATATTAAAGTCATTATGTCAAAAAATCAACATTATTATCGTCACACTAATTTTAATTGACTTTAGAGAATTTAAGAGGAAAGGAGAACATATGTAAAGCACTGTTAAACGATATTCACTACTCTTCACCACTCCTTCTGCATTACATTATTTTATATACATTAAAATAATAAAGTATTGAATTGCAAGAGTACCATAACATACTTTTAGGTACCCATCAAATTCAATAGCTTACTATTCGAGATGGATTGCCATAAAATTCTGGTTCGAGTTTTTATTCAATTTCAGTGATTGATAGACAGTTTCTAGCCCCTATAATTACTATCAACCCTTACATTATTTGTGGGTATTAGAAAAAAAAAGACCAAGAGTTTTACATCGACCTGGACTAACTCCAACGGATGCTGTCTAGTTAACAATTATATGCCCAATGCGGGTTGATATCAGGCAGATCATAACATTATTGTGGATGCCTTTTAGTTAACAATTACATTCCCAATGACGGTTGATATGAGGCAGGCGACTGATCATAACATTATTGTCAAAACGATATAAAATATATACGATAAAATTACCGACTTCACAGATGGCGTAGTGTTTGATACCAGCCTACCTCGCCAGTGCTATTGGTTTGATTCCCACGCAGCACAATACTTTGTGCGATCAAAAAATTGTCATTCTGAGTCTGTCTCATATTGCGTTGATCTCATGTAATTGGGATAAGAGCAGGAATATGAAAATTATTTTATTTCAGTAATATTATCTAACTCATATGTCAGTATTCAGTGAAGGAGTTGAGAATGCTTGTTAATATCCTTCTTATATCCGTGGGATTTGTAATAGCCAGGCTAAGGGATCTCATTCTCCTGGAAAAGTTTTTTTTATTGCTTATGGTGGCAAACGAGCAAGCAGCACACCTGATAGTAAGTGTCACTGCTGCCCATAGACCTTTGCTATATCGAGGGTACAGCTTGGCCGCTGCCTACCAATAAAATCTCAAAAGGCACCCAGTTGGGCTTCCGGCTCACTCACTCACCGAACGAAGCGCAAGAGCACATTGCCATTACTCAGACGTCGATCTTCTGCTCAGTGTGGTACTACCCCGGACGGACCGGCCCGCGGCTGTAGACAGAAAACTGTCAACAGCGTAGTCCTACCACTAATGAGTGAGTTGAAATCAGTAGGTATTTTTTTTGAGACAAACTAAGTGGACCACCATACCTAAATCGCCAAGGGCGGTAAGAGTAGTGTGAATCTATAACCTGCTATATTGAGTTTCTCTATAGTCACTTAGGGGGGTTCTTAGGGTAAGAGTTCTTAATTTCATGACGCCTTCTTTTCCGTAAGACGTCGTTTAGGAAATATTGTTATCAGGACGTCGTCTTCGTGCGTATTGCATCTACGGTCTCTCGGCTAATGTGAGGCAACTTTTTTTTGATAGGCTATGGTCTAATGTGAGGCAACCCTAGAGCCTAGTTGCTGCAAACACAGGCGTTTAATGGATGTTTGAAATGTCAACACAATTGTGAATGTTGACCGTCACGTGCTGGTAAGGGCACGTTTAATTGATATCAATTTTTTCATGTACGTACGCATTTTTTATTATCATACGAACAAGTAGCTCACTGGATCATCATCAGCTCAGCTGATATATGTCCCACTGTTCGGTTCGACCCACCTCCATAATGAGTGGGAAATCGACCTACTATATCACGCTGATCAGACGTGTTGCTGTAGGGTTTAGTTTCGAGTTTTTCTTTTCTTTCATAGATGTTATATGCGTATAATATAACTTAGCCGTCTCTTACCCACGTATGAGATAGGGGGTGGTGAATTGTATTCTTACTCCGTCACCACACGGATAAGATCACTGATCACAGATCACTGGTTAGTAAGTGGTAGTAGTTATTCATTGAATTCTGCTATAAGCACTACTAAGTTTTCACTTAAACAACAATCTTTGTATTGCGGGAGGACTTTACGACAATAATTAACGGACATGAAATACCGTCCATCCGTCCATCAGCCCGTAAACGTCCACTTTTAGACATAGGCCTCCCCACGAGAATGCCATTCAACACGGTCCCGTGCCACCTGCATCCAAAGGGTTCTTGCGACTTTGGTAATGTCGTCAGTCCATCTAGTGGGGCGGTCGTCCTACGTTGCGCTATCGGATTCGTGCTCGCTACTCGAGAACCTTTCTTCCCCAACGGTTGTCGGTTCGTTGAGCGATGTGGCCTGCCCATTGCCACTTCAAAATGCTAATTCTTTGGGCTATGTCGGTTACAACCCTTCTTCTAAAGATTTCCGTATTCCGGATTCTATTACGTAGAGAAATATCAAGCATAGCCTTTTCCATAGCACGTTGAGCGACTTTGAGCCTTTTGATGATGCCAACATTTAAAGACCACGTTTCAGTGCCGTATGTCATCGCTGGTAACACACACTGTTTAATTACACAAAATACACCTTTTGTTTTTCCCTGCAGGGTGGACCATGGACGTGGTCGCGCCCCGACAAATCGATCCGGGGCGACAAAAGAGGCGGCGCGCCACCTCATGGACCCACCCTGCAAACACATCTCTTCGCTGCGCGAGCGGGCCACTGGTACCCGATCTTTGTCTTCGGTGACCCGCCCGGCGGTTTACCCTTACGGTACACCTCCCGTGTCGACGCCCTGATAGCTTTCGCCGTTGGGGCGTCGCCCCCACGCGGTGGCCTCACGTCGGGTGACCGGACAATTCCCCGGTCCGATCACCCGAAGCCTCGGTTAAGCATCAGGCGCAGATATTCGCGCCTGCGTCGCCCCGGCCGCTGGCGGCGGCCCGGATCACGGGAATCCTCCCGGACTCGTTCCGCCGCCTCCTTTTGCGAGATGACAGCCTCGCAGAAGGTGGAGACCGCGTTCCAGTTCCTGACACTGTCGACCATTGCTGTCACGACAGCTGGCAACGTCAGGTCGGCACCGATGATAGCGACGAGGTCACGGCGCTGCCCGTCCCAGCCCGAACATACCTCGAGCGTATGTTGCGCCGTGTCCTCGTTACTACTGCAATGGTGGCAGGACGGAGTACACTCCCTCCACACGACCGTGTGCAGGTACTTGCCGAAGCAACCGTGCCCCGACAAGACCTGCACCAACCAGAAGGAGAGCACTCCGTGCCGCCGCTCCATCCACTCCATCAGTACGAACCGGAGGGCCTCGACGGTAACAACACCGTGTCTAGGCCTCTCCAGCCGCGTAGCTCAACCGGCGATGACGTCTCGGCGGGCGTCCTCGCGCCAGGTGGCTATCTCGTCAGACGATGGGGAGCCACCCTCGTTGCGCACTGAGGTAACGGGGGTGTCCCAGCCAATAGGCATGCCGCCTCGGTAGACACCGTGCGGTATCCTCGAATGGCTCTGACCGCCATGGCTCGCTGTGGCCTCCACAGTATAACCCTGAGCTGGGCGTTCAGAGCCCTCGCCCACACGGGTGCACCGTACATGGCCATTGAGCGGATTACCCCCGCATACAATATCTATGCGGAGGTGTACGTAAATAAATATTTTTATAGGACAATAAGTTCAAAATTTAAGTATTAATTTTTTTTATATATTCGGTATCAGAATCGAGTACTGAATACCCTCCCTCAATATGTGCAATCTTTTACCAGTCATGCTGTATATTTATATATATGTATATATATATATATATTATGATCTGAGTGCAAGTTGAGGAGTAGAACGGTGTGGTCGCGTTTGTTTTGTTCAATAAAAAGTGAAAGTTTGCTATTAGTTCTTCAGACTATTCTCGGTCGTAACATCGTGACCGCTTGTGTCAAAGTGCCATACTGAATCTTTTCGCTGGCGAATATTAAAATACAAGGTCAAGAGTGCCGTGTGCTGAGGTAGGCTCCACCTCACCGCGAGTAAAAGAGACGGGCTGCGCGTTGTAAATAAATCGTCTCCCTCAGACAAGCGACAGTGGGCGCTGAACTTTGTACCTCACACGCCAGCTACTAGGTGCGATCGAAGCTTCGAACAACTATCTTATAACTTATTATATTATTACAATAATACACACGGATAAAGTAAAGACACACGTAGAATGCGGTGCGTGCACCAAACCTATTCGTAACGTTAGTAGTAAGACTTCTTGCATTAAGTGCACGAAATGTCTCAATACATTTCATTTAGCATGCGTAAATGCAACTGACAAAAAAAGTCTTGATGACTCAATCTGGTTATGCCCGCTTTGCCGCTGTAAAGAGCCAAAAAGGGACAATACCAACACACCTGTACGCTCGATAATAACACAACTAGCGAGTCCCACTAGCCCTTCGCCCACGGAATCTTGTATGACTGCGATAATGGAAGAGATCAAGCTATTGCGCAGTGACATTGGCGAAGTTAAGTCTCAAATGAATGTTCTCTCGGACTTGGTAAAACACTGCGCCCAGCGACTAGATGAACAGGAAATTAAATTTACTGAGCTCACCTCGCATCTATGCAAAGTAGAAAAATACGAAAAAGAGATATTGTTAAATCGAAGTAAAATACAAGAACTAAGACAAGAATTAGACTCGCGGGCCCAAGCCAGCCTTCGTAATGAAGTGGAAATTCATGGGATTAACGAGATTTCTGGTGAAAGTCCAATGCATATCATACAGACTATCTCGAATAAAATCGGGGTTTCATTGGATGCAAGGGATGTGGACTATGTCACTCGCGTTGGGCCTCGTAGGGCTGTGGCTCCGTCCGACTCAAATGACAGACTACCCCCCCGCTTACAGCGTCCTCTGGTGGCCCGTTTTCTTCGTCGCCAAACTTGCAAGGAATTCTTGGCAGCCGCGAAAAGTAGGAGAAATCTTACAAGTGCTGACATAGGCGTAGGTGACACTCCTACAACTATGTATATTAATGAGCGCCTGACGCTTGTAAACAGACAGTTATTTCGTTCTGCCAGGCGTTTTGCTAAGTCGGCAGACTATAAATTCTGTTGGGCCAAAGGTGGCGCAGTATACTTGCGAAAGCGAGAAGGAAACCCAGCCATTCGCATTAAGACTATGGAAGATCTCGTTGGTAAGCACGGTTTCTCAACTTCTGGGGGCCCAGACCAACTTCATGAAGAATTCGGTATTTAAACACGCCTATATTTTAAGTATTTTAAAGAACCAAAAATTGCATTTATCTATAATTTATTTTGCCCCACTATATTTCCTTGTAATTCACTTCGTTAGACAAGAGTTAATTGTAATTATTTATTGTATTCTAACCTCATACATTGCACAACAATTACACATTTACAAAACATATCCACCACCTACAATACTATCTTACATTGGTTTGGAAATAGTTTATTCTATCCTACCCTCACTTTTCTTAATGAATACCAGCAGATCTGGCTCGCTTAAAAATTTCACATGTAAACACAATCCGTACATCACATTATTAACACACTCACATAATTATGGCTTTTTTATTAATATAAAGATAAAAAAAGGTTCTGTTGTTCTTATTACGACACTTCAAAATAAGAGATACGACATTGTTTTATTTAAATTCTACCTAGATGGCTTTACTTAACATAGCAAACGAGCTGGATGATGTCGTATCGATAAAGTGTCACACAGCAACCTCAGCTGAATTATGCCATAGTTTCCTGAAAAAAGCCAACGAGTACAATTTCAGGGTGCTAGCACTGAACATCCGTAGTTTTCATTGTAATTTCGATAAATTTGTTTTAACATTGCAATTATTAAACGCTGATATAGATGTGATAGTTCTGTCTGAGTGTTGGCTTTCCGATGGTCAAATAATAGACGAAATACCAGGGTATATAAGTTTCCACTCCAAGTCACAGAAAAACAAAAATGGTGGAGTGGTAATGTATGCGAAAAAGTCCCTGATAACTTCAAGGCTCTCCCTTGAGATTGAGGACGCTGACACTGTCTTGATCGAAGTTGATCACAGTACAATAATACTTGGCATCTACCGGTCACCGTCAACAAGAAATTTTACGCCATTTTTTGACTCATTGGACTCTACTTTTCATTCCCTGAAGCAGTATTCGACAATAATAATAACAGGCGATATGAACATAAATATATGTGAAGATACGGATCAACAAGTGGCGACGTTCTTGAGTCTCATGGCGTCTCATGGTTTGCTCCCAGCTATCACCAAGCCAACAAGAGGTAAGTCTTGCTTGGACCACATTTTTATCAAATCTCCCACAGTCTCTTTTGGTCTAATCTGTAACTCATCTATTACCGATCATGATATTGTGATTGGTTGCATGTCTTATACCAAACAAAAAAAGCCTCACATAATTCACAAATACAAAATCAACGAGGACGCCGTGGCTACTGAAATTAATCTCGCTGACTGGTCCTCAGTTACATCTGAGACCTCCGTGAACCTAGCTGTAAAAGTTTTTAATAATATAGTGGCGACCTCTTTACACAAGCACACAAAAACTGTCAAGTTGGGACGTAGTTGGGTTAAAATAAAGCCCTGGATTACCACGGGACTTCTCAGATGCATACGTCATAGGGACAAACTACATCTAGAGGCTAGATATCACCGTGGGGATCCAGTACGTCATTTAATTTACACACGATATCGTAACTTCTGTAATAAGCAGATTAAGAAAACGAAGAACGAATATTACAATAAACAACTAACAGAAAACAAAAATGATACAAAGGAGCTATGGAAGGTAATTAAGAATATCTGTTATCCATCATCTAAATCTTTCGATTCTTCTGATCTCCTGCACATTGTTAAAAATAGTCCATATGATTCACTACAAGACTGTAACCGTCACTTTGTATCAGTCGGTAATAAACTTGCTGAGGAGATACTAAATAAAAATCACACCACGCAAAATGCATTAGTATCAGCTTACAAATCTACAGCTTGCTTCCTCGATTCTCTATTTATGGTCCCAACAGATTACTACGAACTGTCAAAAATTATCTCTCAGTCTAAGTCACACAGCGCACCTGGTCCTGACAAGATCACCATGTCACTACTAAAAAAGTGTCTACCCTCGATCTCAACACCCTTACTGCACATATACAATTGCAGCTTAGCTACTGGCGTTTTTCCTGAGTGCTGGAAAACTGCTGCAGTGACTCCAATACACAAAAAGGGAGCCCAAAACCACCCAGATAACTACAGACCCATAGCCTTATTAAATATAGTATCTAAGCTGTTAGAGAGTATAGTGAACGCCCGTCTGGTCTCTTATTTGGCAAAGCATCAGGTAATATCTGAGAGACAATTTGGTTTTCGAAAGGGCAGGTCCACTGAAGACGCTATGACCCTCCTTGTAAACACGGTTTCGTCTCATGTGGAAACAGGACAAAAATGTCTAGCTGTATTCCTAGATTTGGCAAAAGCATTCGACAGCGTCTCTGTGCACCTGCTTCTTAAGAAGTTGGAGACTCTGGGCATCCGTGGAGTGGCTCTAAAGTGGTTTGCGAGTTATCTGATTGGGCGCAAACAGTTCGTAAAGGTAGGCTCCTACACCAGCAGTGATTTAGAGATTCAATATGGCGTCCCGCAGGGCAGTGTCCTTGGGCCCCCTCTTTTTACCATGTACATGAATGACATTGTAAATTGCACTCTGGTTGATACAGACATCATCAGTTACGCCGACGATACTGTGATAGTTTTCCACGGTGAAACCTGGGACCAGGTACATCGCACTGCCGAGGAAGGATTAACCGACATTGCCTCATTGCTCGATAACAACTTATTAACACTAAACGCCAAGAAAACCAAATACATTGCGTTTTCAAAGACTAGTATCGGCGGCCCGAGCAATGACTTCTATTTGAAACTACACTCTTGCAGCTCCGTCAAATCTCAGGACTATAATAGATGTACTTGCACCCGAATAGAGCGCACAACCTTTCTAAATTATCTAGGTGTAACAATTGACGAACACATTAATTATAACGAACAAATCACTTCTCTCGCTAACCGTGCAAGAAAAATGATATTCCTTGTGAAGAAACTTAGAGACTGCACGCCACCTGAAACAATGCGACAAATATATCTAGCGCTTTGTCAGTCGGTCCTTCAGTATTGCATCACGGTATGGGGTAGTGCCTGCAAGACCCAAATGATAAAAATTGAGATAGCCCAACGTGCCATATTAAAAGTTATTCTGAAAAGGCCATTCAGATACTCCACGGATAGCATTTACGGTGAATTCAAAGTCCTTCGCGTAAGACAACTTTATATTTTGAATGCTACGGTAAAAACACATAAGGTACTTTTAAACCGCGAGGACTTTGACTCTCTTACAGCACGCCGAGTATTTAGGATGCCAACTCCAAAATGGTACTCTTCACTTGCTCGCAGAAGCCCGAAATTCTCCCAACCAAACACCTACAATAATGTGTGCAGGCACTGTGCGCTCCTAAATTGTAATGCACCTAAATGTAAAAAACTGATTACAAATTGGTTACTCACCTTATCATACGAGGCGACAGAAAATCTTCTGGAACATAAATCGCCCTACCTGTGAAGCTGTTTGTAACAATAATGCCACCCGTACCAGTATTTACACACACTCTCGTACATTCACACATACACACTCGCAAACACACACACGCACACTTAACGTATTGCACAACCTTTATGTCATCATATCCACATAGGTTGATGTCTATTTAGTTATATGTTTTGTAATGTCTTTTTCTAAAATTTAAAATACCTTACCTAATGTTATTGCGAGTTAGGATCAAATGTCTTACATACCATCAACTTGTGCTCTGAATCCCAAGATACAGGCTCTGTTGCCTAGTTTGGGAATCTTTGTTTATGTAATTTTTATGTAATGACTTTATTGGTAATAAACATTATTATTATTATTATTATTATATATATATATATGTATATACATATATACCCTAAGGATGCGAAAAGGGAATGCTCCGATGGTTCAGACATGTGGAAAGAATGCCGAACTGGTTAAGAAGATATACAATGCGAAAGTGGAAGGATGTAGGTACCGAGGGAGACCGAGACTAACCTACCTAGACCAGATCGGTCATATACTGAAGGAAGGTGGAGTCAAGAGTCTCCGAAACCGGCGAGCGTGTATGAAGAGAATTATGAATGTTGAGGGAGCGAGTGAAGTATGTAGAGATAGAGTTCTCTGGCACTCTGTTCTCTCTGCCTACCCTGCAAGGGATATGGCGTGATGATATGTATGTATGTATGTATATATATATATATATATATATATATATATATATATATATATATATATATATATATATATATATATATATATATATATATATAATATATATATATATATAATATATATATATATATATATATATATATATATATATATATATATATACCGACCGCTCCCGAAAACAAAGACAGGTGACCCTACTAGTCCTACTTGTAATGATAGGCTAGAAAAAGAATAGATTCAAATGAAAAACAATTTTTTTTCACCACGCGAGGTCGTTGAACTCTTGAACGTCTTTTCGTCTTTTCTCATCTGAGTATAGTTACGCATTTTTTATCGAGTTATCGTTACATGGCACTATCCTAATACGATGGAATGTGAAAAAAACTTAAAAAAAATTGTGAAAAAAAAAAATTTTTTCTTCCTGATCGATTTTTTTTTCTAGCCTATCATTACAAGTAGGACTAGTAGGGTCACCTGTCTTTGTTTTCGGAAGCGGTCCACTTCCACCCTGTATAATCGTATATATTTAATATTTATAATATTTTATATATAACGCGTTAATCTCATATTATATGAGATTAACGTGTTTAAAACAAATACTCTTATACTTTACAATTGCATATCGAAAATAGATTTGACATAACCCAGTTTCAAGTTAAATAATGCAAAGTTTGAAACAAATAAGGGTTTGGTAGGGACGGGTCACGTTTTGAGAAATAATAAACTTTGAAATTAAGCTTATACGTGTAAATTGAATGAAAATAACTTGCATGTAAATTGGGTTTAGTGTCTCGATTTATTATATACTAGCTTCTCCCCGCGGCTTCGCCCGCGTAAACGGTTACTTTCCTAAAGTTTTTCATCCCCTGTTTTTATTTTACCCCTTAAGAGTAATTTTTAAAAAAAAAATTAATATCATATTTATTTACACCTAATCAATAGTCTAAAAATAAGTTTCAAGCTTCTGGCTTTAAATGACGATACTTCCTTACAACTTTTCATCCCCCTTTACAACCCTTTTTTTTGCATTAAAAAGTAGCCTATGCCCTTTATCAGGCTCTAGACTATCTGTGTATCAAATTTCATTAAGATCGGTTCAGTAGTTTTAGCGTGTAAGAGCGACAGACAGACAGAGTTACTTTCGCATTTATAATATTAGTAATACATACATACATACATACATACATATCATCACGCCATATCCCTTGCAGGGTAGGCAGAGAGAACAGAGTGCCAGAGAGCTCTATCTCTGCATACTTCACTAGCTTCCTCAACATTCATAATTCTCTTCATACACGCTCGCCGGTTTCGGAGACTCTTGACTCCACCTTCCTTCAGTACCTGACCGATCTGGTCTTGGTAGGTTAGTCTCAGTCTCCCTCGGTACCTACATCCTTCCACTTTCGCATTGTATATCTTCTTAACCAGACGTTCGTTCAGCATTCTTTCCACATGTCCGAACCATCGGAGCATTCCCTTTCGCATCTTTACACCAATACTCTCTTTCATACCTACTCGCTCTCTTACGTCGTCGTTACGAATGCGGTCGATCAGTAATATTAGTAATGATAAGGATTAAAGGTATTTTATGTATTGTTATGTAAATAACTAGCGACCCCCCCTCGCTTCGCTTCGATTACGTCAGTTCAGTTGTGTAGATTACTTTCCCTACATAGATTACCTTTCAGAGAAGGAGTTTCTTATAATCCTACCTCATCTGATCTTTACAGGGCAGAAAGAAAGTCCACACCAAATACTAAGCCTGCAGAGGCCCGTATTTGGCAATGTGATTTTTTTGGGTTAACTACTACGCAATCCCTTTAAGGGATGAAATTATTAAAAAGCCGTTCTTAGTTGCGTCGTAACACAAATATGCCTATCGAAATTAAGGTCTGTAGGAGCTTTATTATTATAATATAGATGCAGAAATTATAATACAGATATGGGGACTTATGTTTTTTTACTCCATCGTCTAGATATATACTATGATTTATTTGTGAAAAAATAAATATTCTTATATAATTCACAAAGATGCGATCTTAATTAAAATAAAAATATTAAAACGAAAACTTCCCTATGGGAATACGGGAAAAATTGCAAAATTAGTTCCAACAAGATTGACGGGCTCTTGCTGAAAGTAAATTTATATAAGAATTATTTTATAAATGTTTTTTTTTAATTATAAATCAGTTTAAACAAGCGTCGAGTTTTTTTTTATTTTCGTATGTTATACCATCATCATTATTAGTGCTCTGGGGTCGACACAATATGTACTCATACTCGTACATCTTGCAAAAGTTATTTGCAATAGTTTTATAATCGGCCGCCTGACTGATATCAACTCTTCTCGGGATATATGTATTTCCACATATTACACCGATTGACGTACCGCCATTTTATGTGTTACGTGGTGGCAGTTACGAATACTACCAGCTCTTATTTTGCTGGGCAGTGGCGGCTGTAACTTAAGTGCGCTCGTGTGCTGAACCACCAATTCAAAACATTTAAAAATAGCAAAACATTACTGCATTTTTAATTTTAAATTACCATATTAATATTTATTATTTAAACAAACAAAAACATATAACCAATAAAATTTTTAATTATGACGAAACAATTTAAGCTCTTTGCTAAACTATTATGACTTATTTTCCCTGTAAAGAAAAAATTTCGTGCGCTTCGGTGAGTGAACGTGGACTGCTACTGTTTTGATTCTACTGCTGGTGTTTTAATTCTATTATATGTATACTGTTGTACAGTGTGTGGTGTGAGTGAAAATTAACATAAATATTGATTATATTAAAGAAAATAACAAAATTTTCAAATTAAAATTGATATAAAATTGGCGGGACTGCCAAGGCCTTTTTTTAAATTTAAAAAAAGAGTGCAAATGGAATAATAAAGCATTTACACGAAGTTTTAAAATCGTATCGATTTAATGTATAAAAAATTAACATATTTTATGTAAATTGTTGTTTTGTTGCAATTTCTAATCTTAATACTTAGTGAGCAAGTATAATGCACCACCAGTTCGGTAACCCACCAGCAGCCACTGCTCGTGGGTATCGTAGACTCTAATATCGACTCAGACCACCTCCATCTGATGTCGTGTTTTTCGCAATTACATTTTTAAGTAGGATTGATGTCAGGCAGCTGAACAGTCGTAATATTATTGTCAAATCCTTAGCAATTTGTACAATAATAAAACTGATGACATCACGACTAGGGCATACATTGCAGGGCCACCGAAGACAAAGATCGGATACCGGCGGCCCACTCGCACGGCGAAGAGAGGAGACCTTGCACGGTGGGTCTTGCGTAACATATCTTTCGTCGCCCCGGACCGATTTGGCGGAGTGCGACCACATCCATAGCCCACAGCGCAAGGAAAAAAAAAAAAGAAAAAAGGGCGTACCTCGCAAGCCACACGCAGGGCCAAAATAAATGTGTACATATATATTACGTAAAACATCCTTCCATTCGCGGCGGTCCCTTTTCGTCATACGATATTTTATTAGCCAACATTTTTCTATGAACTAAATAGAAGTTCTCAGGTGAAAATATCGTAATAGGAAAATAATATTGTTTATCAATATTACATTTTCATTAACACTATAATGAAAGTAATTGAAGACATATTGGTTTTTCTTATAAGAAAAAATATACGAACAGCGCGCAGCGGTTTCTATTTTCGTTGTTCAATGAAATGGCGAAAGGCATTCATATTATTTTTGAAGAAATGAACATTGAAATAGCAATTACTTATAATCATATTTTTCATTTTAATTTAATCATTATCATCATCACAGTCCAACTCCCACTGTTGGGCTTGGGCCTCCTCCGTAGTGGAAGGGAAATTAATCTACTATACCGCGCTGGTCAAACGTGTTGGTATAGGGTTTTGTATCGAGTTTTCCTTCTCTCGCATAGATGTTATATGCGTTTTAAATCCCTTAGTTGTCTCGAACGATTACCCACGGGTAAGATATGGGGTGGTGAATAGTATTCTTACTTCGTCATCACACAGAAAACATGATGAAAAAATGGATAATGGATATATATCCTGTTTCGAAGTCATATCACACTGGAGCTAATAATTACTAAACTTGTATACATCCATTTAAAATAATTAACTTAAAAATATGACGAGCCCGCTGAGTTACTTGCCGTATCTTCTCAGCTTGCAGCCACATTCTAATCCGGTGGTAGTTTAATAATTTCGAAAAAATCTTAAAATGACAATATGTAAGCGCATTTATGGGCCTTTATACGTAAAAAATGTTATCACTTAACCAAAGGTGGCGATTCCGAGACATGTGCTCTGGTAATATTGGCAGCTACTGAGCGTTACAGTTGATTATTCTTCACTTCACTCTTCTTCTTCTTCAATTATGTAATACTCGTGTAAACATCAGAAATAATTATGGATTTTAATGGAATGCATAACTTTCCATGGAATGTATGCCATTAGAAACAAATACCTTAATGATTGCTTTTATTAAAAATCCCCTCACTTTTCTATAGAAGTCTTAAAAACCAGGTAAGGTATCATCAAAAGAATGGAAAGCAACATTCTTTTATGAAATTTTAAACAACTACCATGGTTTATGCACTTGCCAGATATGGGAAATATGAAATTATTTTCGCTTTGGAAGACTTATGTTCACAGTGGAATTGCATAGGCTGATGGGTGGATGGATTTGCCACATATTACGTTGTTCTAAGTTTAATAGTAGGTGTAAATGTGGGTAGAAGAAAATAAAATCCCTGATCATCGTAAACTTTCAAGTAAATAAAGACATTAACTAAATTGTTCCAAATTATATCTCTTGGAAATTTCCCCCATACAATTTCCTTTCCATTACCCAATAAAACCCTTTAGCCCCCATTATCGTGAAGGAAGCGATGACAAAGCATTTAATTGCTCGCTAAAATGTTTACGATCTTGTAGCTCTAACATTGATGCTGAAGATTGATGCGGAGTTAATTATTATGAATGAGAAATTCTTATGTTATATAACGAGGCTGTCAGATTTGTTGACATTGTATTAAATTTTAATAGGTAGCCGCTACGCTATCATCAAATAAACTATTAATGTGCCTTTGTACGATATCTTAGTAATTTTAATTAATTAATAGTGGTAGGACCACGCTGTGGACAGTTCTCTGTCTACAGCCGCGGGCCGGTCCGTCTGGGTTAGTACCACACTCTCGCAGAAGATCGACGTATGAGTAATAGCAATGTGCGCTTCGTTCGGTGAGCGAGAGAGTCAGCAGCCCAACTGGGTGGGTTTGGGGTTTATATTGGTAGGCAGCAGCCTAGTTATTGCCTTGGTATTGCAAAGTTCCATGGGTGGCAGTGACACTTACGATCAGGTATGCTGCTTGCTCGTTTGCCACCATTAGCAATAAAAAAAATAAAAAATAAAAATTACAGCCGCACTGATTCGACGTGAATCCAACTAAAAATATGAAAGTTTGTGAACATGTTTGGAGGTTTGTTAATCAATCACGCTTAAATCATTGAAGAGATTCTGATAAAAATTGGCACGTAAATAGACCAATTTCTTGGTTAATACATAGGATACCTTTTTCCCAGTAATGTAATCCCTTAGGATAATAGTTCAATTTTGAGAAAGTTACACTTTATATGAGCAAAGTTGCAGGCAGAATCTAGTATTTTTATATATCCCGTCGCATCAAGAGTTTATTTTTGCGAATTCAGATTTAGAGTTTTTACATAGATTGTAGTACCAGGAAGAAGTCCCAATAGAATATGATAAATATCATATTTTCACGCCATCTATCGGTTATATCTACTTTGATTGATTAAGTTTGAGATTTTTCAAAACACCTCCCTGCACTAAGGAAATAATCCTTGTATCGCGAGGGACTTTACAAACATGCAATTAACGCAGACAAATAACACCCAGACTCAGAACAACACTTTGTGGATTACACAAAGTATTGTCCTGTGTGGGAATCGAACCCTCGACACTGGTACGGAAGGTCGGTATCTTAACCATTGCGCCATCTGTGCAGTCAATTTTTTAATGTCTAAGGAATGTACTGTTAACATATACTTAAAATTTAAAGATATTGTGTAATATTTAGCTAGCAATGATTGCTTATAATTGAGAGAGCACAATACAGACCGAGTGTTTGTTTCCTAAATTGTATGTTATCTTTTGTTAATGAATTCTAATATTTACGCGAGTATTACACATTTGAAATAAAACTATTTTTACAGATTCTATTTTTATATGCTTTTGTATTTGATTATTAAATGCCCGATATTTCGAATACTTTACAGTGTTCATAGTCACGGGAGGACTCAGATGTCTCAAGTCCAACGAGTCACCGCTATTACAGAGATTTATATCTAGCCGCTACAATATCAGTTATTAAATTTTGACCTATATACCTTTTGTTGGTGGTATTAAAAATAAATAAAAGAATAGTTTCTTGTGTGGAAAATCTAATCTTAGATTTTAGCTGTTAACGTTAGTGTAATGTACTCTAAATTCCACGATACTCCTTATAAGAATCAGTCGCAGATGACTCCACCTTTAGTTTTTATTATTCTAATTTGTAAAAGCGTAAGAAAATCTGCAAAAATATGTAATACCAGCGTAAACGCTGGTTGCAGATTTTATCGCGTTTGTATTTGATTTTTAGTTTTCCGACGTTTTGAATACTTTTTAGAGTTCATGGTCAGGGAGTAGGTATTATCTTGGACGGCGCAGGCGTGAATATCTGTGCCTGAAGCCGCCCTAGCCGAGGCATCGGGTGATCGGACTGGGGAATAGTACGGTCACCCGAAGGGAGGCCACCGCGTGAGTACCGCCGGCGGGCCACCGAAGGCAAAGATCGGGTACCGGTGGCCCGCTCGCACGGCGAAGAGAGGTGTTTGTGTTTCTTTGTTTGTTTGGGTGGGTCTGTAGGGTTGCGTGCCGCCTCTGCCGTCGCTCCGGACCGATTTGGCGTGGCGCGACCAGCTCCGAAGTCCACCACAAAAAAAAGGGCGTAGGTATAGTCCTCTCACGCAGTTAGAATTTAAATACAGATTTCGAAGAGTTAATATTATACTACTAAATGAAATACAAACAAGTAGAGTAGCAGTTTTTTTATATTAAAACACTATTCTTTGGATAACCCTTTCATGACATTTTTTTTTAAATATTAATAATTTTTCTAGACGAAATCCTTTTTGCCTTTTCATTTTTATTTTTATTATAATTACTTGTTTATAGTTTTAGTTTTAATAAGGCACTTAATTGTTATTGTTACAATAACACTGAAAAATGTTCGAAAATTTGGCAGTTAAATTTGTATAAATATTTTTACTTTAGTACATGACCGATCTGGTCTAGGTAGGCTAGTCTCGGTCTCCCCCAGTACCTACATCCTTCCACTTTCGCATTGTATATCTTCTTAACCAGACGTTCGTTCGGCATTCTTTCCACATGTCCGAACCATCGGAGCATTCACTTTCGCATCTTTACACCAATACTCACTTTCATACCTACTCGCTCTCTTACGTTGTCAGCCTAACTCCAGAAATTTTCCGTAGACATTGCATTTCGACCGCATTAATTTCACTTTCATACTCTTTTCTACATACCCAACTCTATGTATACTTCATGTACGGAAGGAAGGTGGACTCAAGAGTCTCCGAAACCGGCGAGTGTGTATGAAGAGAATTATGAATGTTGAGGAAGCGAGTGAAGTATGCAAGGATAGAGTTCTCTGGCACTCTGTTCTCTCTGCCTACCCTGCAAGGGATATGGCTTGATGATTTGTATGTATTTTTGCTTTACTTAAAATAATTAATAAATAAAATTGAATTTAAATTATTCCTCGTAATTACCCACCGTGGCTCATTAATGAGATATTGTAAGCCTTTAAAACCGCGGTAATCTGTAGCAAATATTAAAATAACCTCTTTATATATTTTCACCCATCCCACGAAATTACATTTAGCCCTTTTCTAATTCAATCAAGTTAATGCAAATTATACTACCTACCCGAAGTTTCACGAGAATATACTTTCTATGTAAAATTGGGTTACTCTATATTTGTGGTGACTGTTCGCGTATTAAGTAATTTAATTACTCTGTGGCCTTTACGTCTTTGTATGGTAGATATTTACAATTTGTCACTACTTTTTATTTTTCAGAGGGAGTTGTAAAAGTCTCCTAAGAGAGCAACAAGAAAGTGGGACTGCAATTCTATGTAACTCATAATTTTAATAGCGTTTATCAATATCAGTAGCGATTATTTTAATCGACAGACTAGATCGGTCATGTACTGAAGGAAGGTGGAGTCAAGAGTCTCCGAAATCGGCGAGCGTGTATGAAGAGAATTATGAATGTTGAGGAAGCGAGTGAAGTATGCAAGGATAGAGTTCTCTAGCACTCTGTTCTCTCTGCCTACCCTGCAAAGGATATGGCGTGATGATATGTATGTATGTATGTATTATTTTAAACCCATATTAGAGAAGCTTTTGTCCAATAATGAATCTCGATATACTGTTTGATGGATGTGTTTCTGTTGTGAGAAAATCAGTCAAACATAAAATTTCTATACATGTTTTGTAATTAAAGAATGGTTATAGAATATTAATATACTATACTATTTCTTAAATTACGGGTAATTAATAATCAAATACAAACGCGATAAAATCTGTAAATATAGTTTTATTTCGATTGTGTAACACTCGTGTAAACATAAGAAATCATTCTGATTGCATCTCTTAAAAGTCTTTTATGATTATCCCTACTAATATATAAATGTGAATGTAAGTTTGTTTGTTACGCTTTCACGCTAAAACTACACAACCGATCATCATGAAACATTGTACACATATTCTTGGAGGTATTAAAAGTAACATAGGATACTTTTTATTAAAAAAAAATCAAAATTTTTATATGAAAAATAAAAAAATTGTTTGTCAAAAAATCTCAAAATCTAGCTTTTTCAATGCCATCTAGCAATCCAGTAATGAAGTTCCAACCCTGAGTATTGTAATACCGTTGCACTGTATTACCGACGGTCAAAAATAAAAATAGGGGATCAAAAACTTTAGGAAAGTAACCTTTTACGCGGGCGAAGCCGCGGGCAGAAGCTAGTTCTCTATAAAAGAAAGTATATCCATTGTATTATTACTTTATCACACAGATAATTGACATAAAAAGTAATAAATTAATTTGAAGTATTAAATTCTCGTCATTATACGACAAATAACACAAATTCCATAGACTTGTATAATGAAAATGTATTATGAACTTTAAATTGAGGCCCAAATTGGCTTAAACTTTGTTCACAGAAGGCCGGTGCGGAATTTTGAGGAGTCTTTTGTGTAAATGTCAAGTGAATTCTGCTTATAATTTACTTACAATTGTGAAGTTCCACTTCAGAACTATGAAAGTTACGTTCTAAAACAATGGCGTTTGATAATGATTGATCGATTATGATATAAATTACAACGTTGTAAATTTCATTTTATCATTTGATAGACATTTATAAGACAAATGGACTGATTGCACATATTATTACTCAACTTTAGTAAGATTAAGTAAGCTGCCTCACAATTGTCAATAATTAGTGTAATACTTTCTGAGTTTTCTTGCTGGATCTTTCTCAATGTTACCGCGTTACGATCCAGTGATAGCTGAATAGATTTGTTAGTTATTAAACTAGTAAATTGCCACAATATAATAATTATCATAAATTAAATGTTTATAGTTCATCTAATCTAAAAAGTGCATTTTGACGTTTTGCATTTTTTAATACACAATAACCTCGGTCAAACGTATACACATGATTGTAAACACTAAATCTGAAATTTTAAACAACTATTAAGTTATTTACATAATTAACATTGCGGGTGACTTTCTTGTACAATAATCTAATGTTGAAACTCGTAAAACTAATTTAAAATAGAAATAACATGGTAAATAGTAATTGTTAGTGACGACCTAACAATGTCACGTCATCACGATCTATACAATAGTGCTTGACAACTTCCAATTCATAAATATTCAAATAACCGGTAAAAATATTAGAAAAATACAATTAATCGAATAGAGATTTTGACAGAGATGTACATTTCGACACTTTGATTGATGAGGAAATAATTATTAATGTTCGCGACGCTGATAATAATTCAAGTAATAGTAGTAATTCTTAATAAATATCTATTTTCAAATCCAGTTTTTGTTTTTAATTAACCTAATCCTACTAAATATGATGAGTAGATTCTATGCTGAAATAATTAAATTTGTTTAGTACTAATTTAGCACTGCATTTATTCATCACCTTTTTGAAAAATAAAAAATAGACCGATTATTAATTATAAAGAATCAATATCGATTTCTCAGTAAAATCGGATATTTTCAATAGCGATTATTTGGTTCACATACCTAGACAACTTACTCAGACAGCTGTCAAAGTGCACTTTTTAGATTAGACAGACTATAGTTCAATTATTTGGCAATATGTTGCCCCGCGCATCTGCCCGCTTCAGTTCATTTGTAATGGCGACGTGAGCGACGCGACGGATTTTACCGGCAGAAATATAAGTTGTGTTAACCTAATGTATGGTAAGACTGACTTTGGGCTTATGATAATTTTATTTAATACCATTATATACAATGAATGTTGTATTAATGACCTCCTAATTTATGTTTAATTTTGGTTTATGAACAACAGGGAAATAGCAGCGTGGCTATATGTTACGTTAGTAAACTTTTAATAAAACAATTGATCTTGGGGCAAGTTGATTCCCTTCCTTGTGTACAAGATGGTCCCGGGGATCATCTTGTACCATCTCGTGACTTTTTAGAATCTAATCATACTTTTTTTACAGATTATTTCTTAGTTCAGCTTTGTATTGTTTTCGTGGCATCATGCCACGAAAATACACAAGAAAAACTACTCGTGGCTAATGGTCACAGGCATCAATGACAGCTGTCCTTGATGCTGTAAAAATGGTATGGTTTTTAAAAGAGCTAGTAAAGTATTTTCAGTGGCCGTTATGTCATTGAAATGAAGCGAAGGGCTAAACAACAAAATAAAATAGCTCTTGATGCAATTAATATGTAGGGGGGAAGAAAAATGTTTTTACATTGCGTCTGACTCATCTGAGGAAGATGACACTGAATGTTTGCACTACACAGAAAGGTTTTCCACCGATTACAAGGGCGAAGGGTGGATAAAATGTTATAAAAGTGGAAAATGGTATCATGAAGCTTGTGCCGGAATAGTTAGCGATGATCCTGATGAGTTTATTTGTGAATTGTGTAGCACAGCACCAGTCAAAAAGAATAAGACCAGCGAAAAAAAATCTAATGGTCTTTTATAATACGTTAAAGGATGTTTCTTTCGGTTATAAACAATTTATTGCCCTAATTATTTAAGAAAAATTACAAGTTTGATCTCATATTGTGATTATTACAAATGGCGTAGTTTAGCTACCTATTACTAAGATGACTCGTTTTTTAAATATTTTTAGAGATATTAAAGCTAACTTAACTGTTGATTTTGTTAAGTTTGTAACTTGAGTTGTTATGATGATTCTGAGAATGATTCGAATTAAAAACGTTTTTTATCTTATTCCTAAAAAATAAAAGGTAATGTCCAATGGGGGTAAGATGATCACTGGCATCATCATACCCCTACTATAGGGATCATCTTAACCACCGGGGTGTACGAGATGATTATTTTTTAGAGTTTTAAAAAAATATTAATTTTATTAGAAAATCTAAATAATTGAATATTTTGTGTATGGCAGAAGTAAGATAGATACCTAATAACAGTAATAAATGCCATCACGCTTGTTTTACATGGAAATATATGTATATTATTTAAATTGTTGCTTAAGATGATCATCTTGTACACCTTTCCCCTAATGTTTACATTTTAAACAAAAGAAATCATACGGTATTTCGCATGATAACGATTGGTTGACGTAATTACGTTAGCCAATCACAGCTACGTAGTCCACGTGGACTGCTATTCCAAAACGTACCTACGCCTAGGAAGTACCTACACAGTATGTAGGTTATGTCGAGTAGGTAGCCTACCGTTCGCTACATGCTCTCTGTTCTCTTACTATTTTAATTAGAAATTATTTATATTTTAGTAACAAATATTCCAATAAATATTTTTTTTAACCTTTTAATTGTACGAATTAATACAAGATACTGGATACGTTAACTGAACTGCTTTTGTAAGACGACATAAATATCACCGTGTATACTCACACAAGCACGCATACAAGTATGCATGACCGCACACACGCACGCAATCGTTCAGAAACACGGACTTTCTTTATCATTGTAATAGTTTCATGTTATTTAGAATCTAAATAGGACATATTATTCTCATGAAATAGGTTTATGTTAATTTATTGTAAACCAATTTATGTCTAGAACCATTTATATTATATAAGTTTTTCATTTAACTTAGAGCCCTAGTTCGCGACGTAAACAACAGCACTCATACATAAGTAATTTGGTATATGATAATGCTGTATATGTGTGTATAAGTATTTGTCCTGGTTTTAAATATATGTCAATATATAAATTACTGACTGCTGTGTTGCAGCGGCTACGAATACTATCAACCCTTACTTTGCTCCTGGATATCGTATAAGACGACTAAGACCCTTATATCGACCTGGGCCAACTTCACCTGATGCCGTTTGGTCAACAATTACATTCCCAAGGAAGGTTGACGTCTGACAGGCGGCTGGTCATAAAACTATTGCCAATAACTTTTACAATACGTACTATGAAAGAAGAGTAGATATTGTATCGACCCCAAGTAATTGGGATAAGAGTAGGAAGAATTATTATATTAATTATTATTTATTTAAAACTAGCTTTTGCCTGCGACTTCGTCCACGCAGAAGTCATCTCTGACAGAGTTAAATAGAAAAAGCAATGCAAGGTGTTGAAGGTTTATCGCTAGGATAATAATCAACAGCGTCAGAAACTGGGATGTATTGAGGAACACCTCAACAGATTCTGCGAGTTAGTTGTCTAACGGAATTAGGCAATAGAGTGGGTCCGAGAGAAAATACTCTACGTTGACACGCTCTACAGTCGGTGCTTTGGGCGGCGCAAGCGTGAGTAACTGTATTTAGGTTCACTGCATGAGGGCTTTGACTCGAGATGATACCCGGTTGCGGTGGCCCGCCCGCACAACGTAGATGTACGTGTACGGCACGCGTGTGTCTATATACCATAGCCAGTTACTAAAGAAAAAGGTGGTTCAAAGTTCTATTCATTCTACAAATTATATTGCCATTAATATACTATTTACGGTATGACCATGGGATAAAAATATAATTATCGCCACCCTTTATTTGACTGTTTTGTTTCACCAGCAGAGTTGCGACCTCGTTAGATATGATTTATTATTTGAGTTATAGAGTGAACATTTTTGAAGCTAAACTTAACCTGTATCTTAAACTATTAGGCAAGAACCTATTGTCGTCTACTATGTGTATCGTGTCAGCTCTCACGCCGGAACTGGTCGCCACAACGGCACTGGTGCGGGGTTGATGGAGAGGGAGAGAGAAACACGTGTTTATTTATTTTTACCGAAGAATATTTGTACGTATTTTGAAAAGAATCGATAAAGAAATTTTCTCCCCATACACACTTTGTCGCCTTGTTACACCCCCTTAGGGGCGGAATTCATAAAATGCTTTCATATTGAATCTCTATGTCATAAATAAAAACGTGCTTCAAAATAATAATGTTTCTAGCTTGGCTACCGCCAAACGTTTGAACGACTCATTACCATGAGTCGTTCAACTCGCTTCGCAGGCCTAATTTACACAACCAGAGGGTGAAAATTAACAAATGCCGGATTACCCTAGAATATTTGATTCGACTCGTAATTTGAAAAGAATCCGATTACGAAATGAAAAATGATGTCGCAAGCGGGATTCGAACCCGCGCCTATTGGGATTCCGGCCCAATCGTGCTGCCACTACATAATAAATATAATACGAAATGAAATTTGCATGTCCTACAATTAGTCGCGGTGGTGTACCACAATATATTAGTGAAAACCGCGTCTAAATCGGATAAGCCGTGTGATTAGCGTGCACAAACACACAGACAAACAGACAAAAATTTAAAAAAATATTGTTTTGTGTTCTATTAGTGTTGATAAAGGTCCCAGTAATATTTTTTTTCATATATCTTCCATGTACAGACAGCGACCCGTTACATTTTTATTATATGTATAGATTACAACAAAATACATTTATACATGTAATATAAAAATAATATATATTACAGACCAATAGCAAAACTTTCAGTATTTTCAAAAATATTCGAAAAAATAATATACGATGCATTATATACCTACCTAAGTAAATATAACATACTATGTCATGAACAAAAAGGTTTTCGAAAAAATATGACCACTAACATGGCTATATTTGAATTATTACATAGTGTTATAACATCGATTGATGAAAGAAATCCGATTTGTGCAATATATACAGATATGACTAAGGCTTTTGACTACGTAAACCACAAGACATTACTCTATAAGCTATATACGTATGGAATAAGAGGTAATGTTCTAGAGCTTATAGAATCCTATCTAATAAATAGATTACAACAGACAGAGATAACAAGACTATGTTCTATAAATCAAAGAGAACGAACATTTTTATCGAGACCTCGAATAATTAAATATGGCGTTCCACAAGGCAGCATACTTGGGCCACTGCTGTTCCTAATATATATAAATGACCTTCCAAAGTCGACACACCAACAAATGGTCCTGTTTGCTGATGACAGTACTGCCATAATAAAGTGTAATGAATATAATGATTATCAAAATGACATTAATAATGCTCTTATAAATATAATTAATTGGTTTAATAGAAATAATCTTATAATTAATCTAAATAAAACAAAAATTATGCATTTTTATCAAAGAAAAGTAGCACCTAACATAGTTGTAAATTGTAATAACTGTACTTTAGAGCAAGCAAATAGTACAAAATTCTTAGGTCTCTATATTGACAACCATCTAGATTGGTAGAGCCATATAGAACAACTAAGTAAAAAATTAAATAGAGCAGCATATGCACTTTTAAAAATATCAAGGAAAGTTAATGAAGAAGCTTTATTAATTGCCTATTATGGTTTAGTCGATTCCATATTACGCTACGGTATAATCTTTTGGGGTAATTCCACAAATCAAAATATCATATTTAAAGCTCAAAAAAGGTGCGTACAGGCAATGTATTACCTCAAACCAGATGAGAGTTGTATGCCATTGTTTAAAAAATTAAGTATATTATCACTACCATCTCTATATATATTTGAGGTATGCGTATTTGTGAAAAATAACCTAAGTATGTTTGCTGAATACTCTACTTCAAGAAATGTTCCATTACGTAGACAGTATAAAAACCTGCTAGGTACTTTTAAATGCAAAACAGCCTTAGCAAGAAAAAGTATCTTAGGTATGGCTCCACGTGTTTATAACAAGTTACCAGAAGAAACGAAGTCCCTTGACACCACTCATTTTAAAAGAAGACTAAAATTATTATTGACCAAGAAATGTTATTACAGTATTGACGAATATTTAAATGATGAATTTATATGACATTATAAAAATAATTTCAATTTTAACATTGACTATGCATTGGAATCTAATTTAGAATTGTCTAATTTTAATTATTTTGCCATGGAAAATTAATTTGATTGTTATTTGAATTTTAATTTATAAATACTAATTATTAACAAAATTTGTACGCCTATCGGCATGACATAGTGATCTCCATCATACAATTTTTATAACCTGACATCTTATATTATCTATGTTATACAAATTAATAAATGATTTGATTTGATTAAAATATTAAAAGCGATATCATTCATTGGCAGTGGACACAAGAATTAAAATGTTAATAGTTAGTTGTTCCAAAGAAAAAAATGACTCAGGACGTGCGCCGTATCCAGAAACACCACGGATTTTTTTTATTGCTTATGGTGGTAAACGAGCAAGCAGCACACCTTATGGTAAGTGTCACTGCCGCCCATGGACCTTTGCTATAACCAAGGCTATAGCTAGGCCGTTGCCTACCATTATAATCCCCAAACCCATCCAGTTAGGCTTCCGGCTCTCTCGCTCACCGAACGAAGCGCAATAGCATATTGCCATTACTCAGACGTCGATCTTCTGCAAGAGTGTGGTACTACCCCGGACGAACCGGCCCGCGGCTGTAGACAGAGAACTGTCAACAGCGTGGTCTTATCACTACCGCATTATACCTCCAATCCAATTACCATTAAGCTTTTAGTTGAGACTCTAGTCTATGAGACTATTAGTCGAGTTACTATCAGTACAATAATTGCCGTTTCTCGATAATCTCGTGAAATAATTCTGTAAATTAATAAGATTGCCACCATGGTCCTCCATAGTGCAACAGATAATCATTATATGACGCTATTATTTATAGTCAATTTTTATTCTGTGTGGTGACGAAGTAAGAATACAATTCACCATCCTATCTTGCCCGTGGATGTTGTAAAAAGTCTTTTACAACATCTTTGCAGTCGCAAAGGATAGAATATACCTTTTTTTTTCCTTTTTTTTATTGCGGTGGGCTATGGACGTGGTCGCGCCCCACCGTGCGAGCGGGCCACCGGTACCCGACCTTTGTCTTCGGTGGCCCGCCTTTTTTTTTTTTTTTTTTTTTTTATTGGTGGGCTATGGGTGCGTCTCGCCCCGTCAAATCGGTCCGGGGTGACGGAGAAGGCGGCGCGTGACCCCATAGACCCACCATAAAATCCTCTCTCTTCGCCGTGCGAGCGGACCACCGGTACCCGATCTTTGTCTTCGGTGGTCCGCTCGGCGGTTTACCCTCGCGGGTTCCTCTCGTCGACGCCCCGACAGATTTCGCCGTCGGGGCGTCGCCCTCACGCGATGGCCTCGCGTCGGGTGACCGAACAATTCCCCGGTCCGATCACCCGAGGCCTGGGTTAGGGCGGCATCAGGCGCAGGTATTCGCGCCTGCGCCGCCCCGGCCGCTGGCGGCGGCCCGGGTCGCGGGAGTCCTCCCTGACTCGTTCCGCCGCCTCCTTCCGCGAGATGACAGCCTCGCAGAAGGCGGCGACCGCGTCCCAATTCCTGACGCTGTCGACCATCGCCCTCGCGACAGCCGGCAGCGTCAGGTCGGCACCGATAATAGCGACGAGGTCGCGGCGCTGCCCGTCCCAGCCCGAGCATTCCTCGAGCGTATGTTGCGCCGTGTCCTCGTCACTACTGCAATGATGGCAGCCCGGAGTCCACTCCCTGTACACGACCGTGTGCAGGTATTTCCCGAAGCACCCGTGCCCCGTCAACACCTGCACCAGTCGGAAGGTGAGGACCCCGTGCCGCCGCTCCATCCATTTCATCAATACGGGCCGGAAGGCCTCGACGGTCACGATACCGTGTCTAGGCCTCTCCAGCCGCGTAACCCAACGGGCGATGACGTCTCGGCGGGCGTCCTCGCGCCAGGTGGCTATCTCGCTCAACGATGGGGAGCCACCCTCCTCGCGCAATGAGGTAACCCGCCGGTAGAGGTCGGAGAGCATCTCCGCCTCTAGGTCCCACGGGGGTGTCCCGGCCAATAGGCACGCCGCCTCTGTCGACACCGTGCGGTACCCGCGAATGGCTCTGACCGCCATGGCTCTCTGTGGCCTCCACAGAATCGCCCTGAGCTGGGCGTTCAGAGCCCTCGCCCACACGGGTGCGCCGTACATGGCCATCGAGCGGATGACCCCCGCATACAGCCGTCGGCCCTCGAAACTGGGTCCGCCCACATTCGGCATGAGCCGAGAAAGGGCGGACGCCGCGCCGACCAGCCGGGGAGCAATCTGTCGGAAATGCTCCCGGAACCACCATCGCCCGTCGAGCACCAGACCCAAGTACTTCATATGGGCCTGGATGTTGATCTGGATGGAGTTGACGACTAACGAGGCGCCGGTTGGCAGCCTTACGCGTGGCCCATGGAATAATAGGGCCTCCGTCTTATTTAAGGCCACCCTGAGCCCCAGCGCCTCGATTCGCCTGACCATCTCCTCGGTGCCGAGAGTGGCCAGGCTCGCCGCCTCTTCGAGTGTCCTGCCCCGGGCTGTGACGAGCGTGTCGTCAGCATAGCACACCAAGCTCAGCCCAGGGGGGAGACTCCCTCTCAACGCCCAGTCGTACCCGATGTCCCACAGAGTCGGCCCCAGAACCGACCCCTGTGGAACACCGCACGACATGGGCGTCCGCACAATGTCCCCTGCGGGACCCGCGCAGAGGATACTGCGCCCCTCCAGATAGTCTGCCACCAGCCGCCTGAGGTACAGGGGCACTCCATGGAAACGGAGCGCCTCCCTGATGCAGCTGAATGGCAGACTATTGAATGCGTTGGCGATGTCCAGCGACACCGCCAACAGCACTCCCTTGCCGGCGACAGCCTCCGCGGCCGTCTGCCTCAGGCGTAGCAGGGCCCCGATGGTCGAACGCCCCCTCCTAAACCCATATTGAGCGTCCGACAGATCGGGTCGGTGGCCCGCCTGGCAGGATAGAATATACATACAAATAACATCAATGTGAGGAAAGGAAAAAAGAATCCCGTGTGGTGACGGAGTAAGAATACAATTCACCACTCCCTGTCTTACCCGCGAGTGATAGTACAAGACGAATAAGGGATATAAAAACGCTAGCTAGATGTTATATACATCTATGTAAGAGAAGGAAAACTCGATGGGCTGAGATGATGATGATGATGAGAAAAGAAAAATTCAAAATAAAACCCTAGAAGTATTTCTCTAACCAGCTGGGTGGAAATCGAACGGTATTGATATAGTACATGTACAAAATCATTTGAAAATTTGTATATCTTATTTTCTTTTCTTGTACAAAGAGATTACAAAAAAAAAACTATTCGCTGGTTCCCATGATCAAAAGGCTGCCCTATATTTTGCACAAAAGGTTAGCATTACCATTCAACGTGGTAATGCTGCCAGTCTTTTGGGCACATTATCGATGGACAATAAGACGGAGGAATTTTTTGATGCCTCATTGTGCCTTTTGTTTTTATTTCCTATTCTGTAAATATTTTAATTTTAAAACTTTGTTTTAAATGTAAGTACATTAC
This sequence comes from Lymantria monacha, assembly GCA_905163515.2. Classification (NCBI taxonomy): domain Eukaryota; kingdom Metazoa; phylum Arthropoda; class Insecta; order Lepidoptera; family Erebidae; genus Lymantria; species Lymantria monacha. The sequence continues at coordinate 19,881,624 of LR991104.1, read as the reverse complement.
CTTAAATGTATTTTTTTTTTGCTTATGTTGGCAAACGAGCATACAGCACATCTGATGGTGTCACTGTCACTCATGGACCTTTAAAATACCAAATGTATAGCTAGGCCGCTGCTTACCAATACAAACCCTGTTGAGCTGCCGGCTATCTCGCTCATCTAACGGAGCGTTGTAGCACATTGCCATTACTCAGACGTTGATTTTCTGCGAGAGTGTGGTACTACCCCGGACAGACCGGCATGCGTCTGTAGACAGAGAACTGTCCGGAGCATGGTCCTACCACTAAGGACAGGTATTTGTAAATTATTTAAGAAATATAAAATAATTCGGCTTTGTTAAATCCCTATCTACTGTGCTGTTAATAAGAAAGAACAGTACGACCTTTTAATGTTTTAATAACAATAGCCGAATAAACAAGGCGTGAACTTTCCTATTTGATGTAACCTTGTCAAAGTCATTTGTACCGTCTCGAACGTTTTCTAAAGACTTTATATTATTATATATGGGAATGAAATTACGGGGCGCAGCTGAGGAAACCGGTCCAACGTTAAATTATGTTGCCTTAAACATAATTGGGGACTGGGCTTATTTTGTCATAATTATTATAAATGGATTAAGTCATTTATTAATGACGATGGTATGTGTTTTGAATATAGAATTTTCGATTTCAATACTGATTTTCGCTTTTCCTTTTTTTTTTGGAGCTTATGGCTTGGTTACTTAGACATTTAAGCCAAGTCTTCATAGTTTAGACACTTCGTCACTAATTCTTCATATTATCTAGTCTTAATTGTTATTGTCGGTCAGTAAGTCATGTCGTTACTATTAGTCGGGCACTGATAACCAAATCAATGCTTTCTTGGGAATTTTAGTAAAATATGAAAATACATGTGAACCACTGTTATACCATATTCACTACACTTCAGCACTTTAACTGTACCATATTCCATAAAATACCAGCAAAATTATTCAATATAACACTACAAAACACTAAAGAAATGAATATAATACAAGAGCGTGACATAACATTTCCATATTCGCGCCAAAACTCCCTGATTTTTGCATTTAAAACTTCAGTGCTAGTGATGTGTTTAAAATAACGTTTTTTCGTCATAGGATTTATTTATACGCTTGGACAATGTCCATTATTTATGTTTGTAAAATCCCTGGAATATTCATAAGGACTATTTCCGTAATGCTAGGTGTTGTCTTATAAAAAAAAGGAAATGTTAATATTTTTTTTTGCAGATGATTTTTGGTTTTTAAATGACAATACTCTGCGCTATAGCGCACTACTATAGTAATAATCCTTGTATTGCGGAGGAGTTTACAAACATATAATTAACTGACATTAATTACAAACAGATTCAGAAAAAATATTTGTGAATCGCAGAAAGTATTGTTTTGTGTGGTAGTCAAACACTTGGCTTGGTAGGTATCAATATTGTAGTTCCCAGTCCACCAGTAATGACTTTTCGCTCGTAAATAAGTTTCTATACTTAATTTTTTATATTATTAATAAATATTTTTATATTTTAATTAAAATAAATATTATCTTATTATGGACTAATTTTTTAACTAAATCAACAATTAACTTTTAAGTAAATCAGTAAAATTTTTAACATAATCTAATTCTTTATTAAAGTGGATTCACTTTTAAGATAATTAATTGATAAATGGATACCTAGTTGATGAGTGTCATAAGTAGGCTACTTCAAGCTTGAGAAAAATTCAAAAGTGGATACAATAAACGTTTCTCGTGCTTTTTGTATTATTGAAATTGTAAATGTACCAAAACGTTGCAATGAGAATTTGTGCGCTAAGTTTAATGCAAAATTATTTCAACCAAAATGACCGCAGTACCTAGAATAATTATCCGAAAGGGTAACCTTTCATACAGCTCACTGATGACAGGGAACATCTTTTTAAGAAAAGGAAAACTCGAAATAAAACACTATACCAACACGGCTTTTTTTTCTTGCGTTGGACTATAGATGTAGTCGCGCCTCGCCAAATAGATCCGGGGCTACGGAAGAGGCGGCGCGCAACCCCATAGACCCATCCTGCAAGAACTCCACTCTTCGCCGTGCGACCGGGCCACCGGTATCCGATCTTTATCTTCGGTGGATACCAATACGCCTGACCTACATGGTAAAGTGGTCAATTGCCTTCCTATTGAGGGAAAAACTTGAGCCCAGTAATGTGACATATATAAGCTGTGATAATATTGATCAATATTTTTGATACGCCATTTTGAAGACTATTTTACCCTCTAATAATGAAAAATAAGTAAATATTTTAAAAATATAATTTTCGTCGCACTTGTGCACTCAGCGTGCAATTTTAAGCACGTAAATTTGTGAAGAAGTATGTTTATAATATTACAATATTTTTTTTTTAAGTTTTCTCTTGACAATACATACATACATATCATCACGCCATATCCCTTGCAGGGTAGGCAGAGAGAACAGAGTGCCAGAGAACTCTATCTCTGCATACTTCACTCGCTTCCTCAACATTCATAATTCTCTTCATACACGCTCGCCGGTTTCGGAGACTCGTGACTCCACCTTCCTTCAGTACATGACCGATCTGGTCTAGGTAGGTTAGTCTCGGTCTCCCTCGGTACCTACATCCTTCCACTTTCGCATTGTATATCTTCTTAACCAGACGTTCGTTCGGCATTCTTTCCACATGTCCGAACCATCGGAGCATGCCCTTTCGCATCTTTACACCAATACTCTCTTTCATACCTACTCGTTCTCTTACGTCGTCGTTACGAATGCGGTCGGTCAGCCTAACTCCACAGATTTTCCGCAGAGATCGCATTTCGACCGCATTAATTTTACTTTCATACTCTTTTCTGCATACCCAACTCTCGCTTCCATACAGTAATGTTGGGACAAGCACTGCGTTATGTATTGCTACACGTGCCTTCTGGCTGAGGTGGTGGCTGCCGAGAAGTTGCCCTTGTTTGTTACTTGATAATGCCCTTTAATACTCTTGACAATTGTTTATAAAAATATTTTCTAAGCTTTTCTTCATTATAGTTTTTCAAAATTTATTCTTTTTAGTCCTTAGGTCAGGTCTTTATAGTTCTTCATCATTATCATCTCGGCTCATATGTGTCCCACTGTTAGGTTCAAGCCTCCTTCATAATAGGAGGGAAATTGACCTACTCCACCACACTGGTAATGCGGGTTTTGTATCCAGCTTTTCTTCTCTTGCATAGATGTTATATGCGTTTCATATCCTTTATCCGTCCGTTACGATCACCCACGGCTAAGGGGGGTTGATTTGTATTCTTACTCCGTCACCACACAGATAATACAGTTCTTAGCCACACTGTCCCCAGTTTTCAGTCTACAGCCGCGGGCCGATTCGTTCGTGGTAGTACCACACTCGCACAAAATCGACGTCTGATCAGTGGCAATGTGCTGTTGCGCTTCATTCGGTGAACGAGAGAGCCGGCAGCCCAACTGGGGTGGGTTCGGGGTTTGTATTGGTAGGCAGCGGCCTAGCTATACCATTAGCAAAGGTCTATGGGTGGCAGTGACACTTACCATCAGGTGTGCTGTCTGCTCGTTCGCCACAATGAGCAATAAAAAAAAAAAAAAAAAAAAAAAAAAAGAATGAGAGTGCCGGAGTCCTAACATTCTGGGTTGGTCTGGGACATTAGTAGGTAACGGCCTAGCTGAACCACATTTATTATGAAGAATGTGCGGTGCTTGCTCGTTTACCGCCATCAGCAATAAAAAAAACATAGTCCACTACACTTGAGAATTATTAATCCAAGTCCTTATAAATTATCCAAGTTTTTGGTGATGATAAACCCTTAAGGGTAGAAAATTAGTCAAAGAGAACATCATCCATAATATTCAGCACCAACAAAGCCGGACCAAGCAGTCAGTAATTAATAAAATATGTTAATTTAGAAATTTCCGTGTAATTTTATGTCGTGTAATAAGGTCTAAGTAATTAATTATAAAAGGTACTTTAATAGAATTAACTTTAGTATTAAAAGTAATAAATAAAATTTATGTGTTAAAAATGTAGCTATTTAAGTAACACCTTTTAAACTTATAGTGTTTCGGGTTGTGAGCCCTCAGCGCTCACCCACAGTCCGGGTAAAGTTGTCATAGCCATTTGAGGCTAACAACTATGTCACGCAAAAAAAATCTTATAGTATTTTATACTATGGCTTTCATTAACTCAGCTCTTACGTCCCACTGTTTTGCTCGAGTCTCCTCCACAATAGAAGAAAAATCAACTTTTCTTGGCAGGCTATGGTTTGGCCACAAGCTGTCCATTTCACTCGGAGCGACGACAGGGCGGTGCGTGACCCCATTACCCACCGTATTCTCTCCCTCCCCATCGCCATTCCCCGTCGACACCCCAGCTAACTGCTGAGACGTCGTCCTCATGCGGTCAGTCTCTCTGCGGGTGACGGACTATTCCCCAGTTTAGTCACCCGCGGTCTCGAATCGCTAGGCGGCCATCTCAATGAGCAAGACGGTGCCGCCCCTTTTTTTTGTTTTTTTTTGTTTTGTGGGCCATGGACGTCGCACCCCGCCAAATCGGTCCGGGGTGACGGCAGAGGCGGCGCGCAACCCCATTCACCCACCCTGCAAGAAGCACCTCTTCTTCGCCGTGCGAGCGGGCCACCGGTACCCGATCTTTGTCTTCGGTGGCCCGCTCAGCGGTATGCCCTCTCGGGCTCCTCTCCTGTTGACGCCCCGACAGATTTCGCCGTCGAGGCGTCGTCCTCACGCGGTGTCCTCGCGTGGGTGACCGGACAATTCCCCGGTCCGATTACCCGAAGCCTCGGTTAGGGCGGCATCAGGCGCAGGTATTCGCGCCTGCGCCGCCCCAGCCGCGGGCGGCGGCCCGGGTCGCGGGAATCCTCCCGGACCCGTTCCGCCGCCTCCTTCTGCGAGATGACAGCCTCGCAGAAGGCGGCGACCGCGTCCCAATTCCTGACGCTGTCGACCATCGCCCTCGCGACAGCCGGCAGCGTCAGGTCGGCACCGATAATAGCAACGAGGTCGCGGCGCTGCCCGTCCCAGCCCGAGTATGCCTCGAGCGTAAAGACGGTGCCGCCCCTGCCGCGTTGCCGACCCCCGCCGGTACAGTCCGGCGTGCATCTTCGCCTCCAGGTCCACGAGGGAGTGCCGGCCAATAGGTACGTTGCCTCCGTCGCCACCGTGCGGTATCCGCGTATGCCCCTGATCATTATGGCTCTCTATGGTCGCCACAGGAGGGCCCTAAGTCAGACGATCAGGAACACCGCCCGCACCGGTGCACTATATAGGGCTATCGACTGCACCGGCCCCGCGTACAGACGTCAGCACATAGCGCTGGCTCATATTCGGCATTAACCAAAAAAAGGCGGTCACCACGCACGAAAATGCTCTTGAAACCACCAATGCCCATGGAGCATCAGGCCCAAGTACTTCATATGGGGCCGGATGGTGATAGTAACCGAATTGACGGTGATCGAGACGTCAGTGGGTAGACTGGTGCGGGGCCTATATAACAATAGGATCTCCGTCTTATCCAAGGCCTCCCTTAACCCCAGCGTCTCGATTCGCCTGAGAATTTCCGCGGTGCTGACAGTTGCTCGGCGTGCCGCCTCCTCTAGCGTCCCACCCTCAGCTGTGATGAGTGTATCGTTGGCGTAACAGATTACTCCCAGCCCGGAGAGAAATTGACCTATAACACGCTGGTCAGACGTGTTGGTATGGGGTTTGTATTGAGTTTTCATTCTTTCATAGATAGTAGACAGCAGGTCTCTTCTGTGAAACATACAACAAGTAACTGCGATGGCCAACCCACCTGCCAAGCGTGGCGATTACGAAACTATCCCCTCACATGCATGAAGGAGGCCTACATCCAGCAGTGAACGGCAAAAGACTGTATGATGTTGATGAATAAAATCGAGTAACTTATTCATCATCATCATCATCATCATCATAGCTCATATATGTCGCTCTGTTGGGCTCGAGCCTCCTCTACAAAGGGAGGGAAATTAACTGACTATACCACGCTGGTCAGACTTATTGGTATTAAGGTTTGTTTCGAGTTTTCCTTCTCTTGCATAGATGTTGTATGCATCTTATATCCCTTAGTTGTCTCTTACGATCACCCACGAGCAAGATAGAGGGTGGTGAACTGTATTCTTACTCTGTCACCACACGGTAACTTATTAATTATAGGTAATACAAATAATTTTGACCTTCATGCCCTCGTTGTAATTGGGGTTTGTAACTAATCGTTAAAGTTTGCCATGACACTTTGTTTCCACTTTTGTAGCTAAAAGCGTTTCTTTGTGATTACGGATTAAAGAAAAAATACTACTTCTTATTTCCCCATGGAAACCGGCAAAAAATCAGCTGGAAGGTTACTGGAAGAATGGTTAATAGCAACTCCTTTGGGAAATTTATAACTCCAATTACAATTGCTAACCTGCCAAGATTGGCTATTATAACATTATCTTCATCATCTTCTTAATTCATAATATACCTTACTGCTAGGTTCGACCCTCCTGGGCCACCGAAGAAAAAGATCGGATACCGGTGGCCCGCTCGCACGGCGAAGAGAGAAGTTCTTGCACGGTGGGTCTATGGCGTTGCGTACCGTCTCTTCCGTCGCCCCGGACAGATTTGGCAAGCGAGAAAAAAAAGTTTCGACCCGAAGACAATCAATGCACTATACCACTTTGGTTAGAGGTATTGGTATATTTATAACGAGTATTCCTTCTATATCTTCATAGTTATTTTTTTTTGTGTGTCTTAGTTGTTAGCCTCAGATGGCTATGACAACTTTACCCGGACTGTGGGTGAGCGCTGATGGCTCTCAACCCGTTTCTTCATAGATGTTATATGCATATTATATTCCTTACTTATCTTTTACACATGATTCGGACATGTGGAAAGAATGCCGAACGAATGTCTGGTAAAGAAGATATACAATGCGAAAGTGGAAGGATGTAGGTACCGGGGGAGACCGAGACTAACCTACCTAGAACAGATCGGTCACGTACTGAAGGAAGGTGGAGTCAAGAGTCTCCGAAACCGGCGAGCGTGTATGAAGAGAATTATGAATGTTGAGGAAGCGAGTGAAGTATGCAAAGATAGAGTTCTCTGGCACTCTGTTCTCTCTGCCTACCCTACAAGAGATATGGCGTGATGATATGTATGTATGTCTTTTACACACCCATGGATAAGATAATGAATTTATTAAGATATTTATATCGATCTGAGCCAAAATCAACTGATACCCTTTAGTCAAGAATTACATACCCAAGAAAGTTTAAGTTCAGGCGTCAAAACTATTACCAATAACTTTTGCAATATGTACGAGTATATATTGCCGTGATTCCAAGTAATTGGGATAAGAGTTGGAGAATAATAATAATAATAATTATTATTTTATTGAGTTTATAAGACATCTAATTTGTACTAAAAATACCTATAACATTTTTATTCATGAAATTTAAAGCAATATCTTAATAATACCTTATAAATATTAATATATCTAAAGAAGAGAATATAATGACGTTTGACATACATGTCAAAATGAAAATTTTACTGAAAACTAACATGAACAAAGGACTTTTGACGGGAATTTGAAAACGTCATGTGGTGCTCTTGTATTATATTCAATATTTTAGTGCTTTAACGTGTTATATTAGATAATTTTGATGGAATTTTATGTAATGTGATGCGCGGAACTACTGGAATGTCGTGAATATCATATAAAAGTGTTTTACAACGTTTTCATTTTCCATCAAAATTCCAACAAGATACCATCAACAGTGTGGCCATAGCACTGTTGATGGCGACAATTTGACTTAGACTATGACTAACCTGAAAGACTGAAGATATTTATAACTAGTTGTTGGCGAAATCTTGTAAACGCCATTAAAAAAAAAAAAAAAAAAAAAAAAAAAAAAAAAAAAAAAAAAAAAAAAAAAACGTGAACAAATACATAATATCAAAATGTTGACAAGATCACAAGCTAAAGTAGCACGACCACCACCCCTGGGCTCGTCACAAAGCTTCGCTTCTCAACCAGCAGATACTGTACCAGCAGCATCAGTCACGACAGAGGCGTCGAGCACAAGTTCAAGTGACGAGTACTTCTCCCCACCGACGTCACCAACACCTGCGCCGCGACGAGGGAGAGGCCAGCCACCGACTTGCTTTGGACCCAGAGGCCCATCGGCCTCACACTGGGCCCCCGCTGCCGGTGGTAATGTGCAGCGCATGAGATGGACGCAAACCATCAATGAAAACGTCATGCGCGCATATTTTGAGGCAACAGAGGGGGGGAATCAAACTCACCACGTACCGTGACCGTATGCTGCTTCTGATTCAGGACCTCAAACCAACTGTCAACGTTACAGCTCAACGACTATCAGGTGCGAGCCATCCAGCGCTGTCGTTTGTTGGATGTTGCTACACTTGATCGGCTACGCTTAGTGTCCATACAAACACGCCATGTTACCCCTATTTCTACAGTTTCCGCAATTAATATTACACAATCTGTTCCACCAACAAATGCGGTATGTGACGACGCGACTGTTTCTATGGACACCCAGTACAATGAGGTAAGAAATGATGTGCGATTCGTGAATTCAGATTCGTGAAGATTCATACCTCATAATATTAGGCCACGCTTGCCACGATTGCCCATGCATAGAAAAACCTGGCGTCTAGTGAGCACACTTGACTCACTTTTAAATACTATTGATAGTATCAGTGATACACATTCAATCCTGTACTGTGTGGTTATTGCGGCTTGTCGTATAGCAGGACTAAACTTGTTAAAAAACGAGTCCACTATACGACAAAAAGAAGCCAAACCCGCTTGGCAGTGCAGGATTGAATATCGTATCTGTGAGGCGAGGGTGCTCATTGGCAAACTTATCTGCTTCAGAACGGGCAATAATCGACCAAGAGTGAGACTTTCTGAAGCAAAAAGTCTATGCTTGGGCAAATCGAATTCGCAGGTACAAAAAACGTATGAATCGTTATTCTGTGAATTGCATGTTTGAGAGTGATCAGAAGTCAGTTTATAGAAACTGGGAACGTCCTTGCCTAATTGTGAATGATGAGCAACTACCTGATGCTGAAGCCACAAATACATTTTGGCGCAGTATTGGGTCGGTGCCCGTCGTTCACTCCGAGGGCGATTGGATGAGGGATGTTAAATGAGCATGTGAGAATATTCCACAAATGGAAAATATTTTGATAGATCAAGAAGATGTAACCTGTGTAGTCCTTTCATTATCAAATTGGAAATCACCAGAACCGGATGGACTGCACAATTTCTGGCTAAAATGGTTACACAGTCGACTGCACAGATGGCGTAGTGGTTAAGATACCGACCTTCCGTGCCAGTGCCATGGGTTCGATTCCCACGCAGAACATTACTGTGTGCGATCCACAAAGTGTTATTCTGAGTCTGGGTGTAATTTGTCTGCGTTAATTGCATGTTTGTAAAGTTCCCCGCAATACAAGGTTTATTTCCTTAGTGCAGGGTGGTTGTCTTTTTCGCGGGTACCGCACGGTGTCGACAGAGGCGGCGTGCCTACTGGCCGGGACACCCCCGTGGGACCTAGAGGCGCAGATGCTCTCCGACCTCTACCGGCGGGTTACCTCAGTGCGCGAGGAGGGTGGCTCCCCATCGTTGAGCGAGATAGCCACCTGGCGCGAGGACGCCCGCCGAGACGTCATCGCCCGTTGGGTTACGAGGCTGGAGAGGCCTAGACACGGTATCGTGACCGTCGAGGCCTTCCGGCCCGTATCGATGAAATGGATGGAGCGGCGGCACGGGGTCCTCACCTTCCGACTGGTGCAGGTGTTGACGGGGCACGGGTGCTTCGGGAAATACCTGCACACGGTCGTGTACAGGGAGTGGACTCCGGGCTGCCATCATTGCAGTAGTGGCGAGGACACGGCGCAACATACGCTCGAGGAATGCTCGGGTTGGGACGGGCAGCGCCGCGACCTCGTCGCTATTATCGGTGCCGACCTGACGCTGCCGGCTGTCGCGAGGGCGATGGTCGACAGCGTCAGGAATTGGGACGCGGTTGCCGCCTTCTGCGAGGCTGTCATCTCGCGGAAGGAGGCGGCGGAACGAGTCAGGGAGGACTCCCGCGACCCGGGCCGCCGCCAGCGGCTGGGGCGGCGCAGGCGCGAATACCTGCGCCTGATGCCGCCCTAACCCAGGCCTCGGGTGATCGGACCGGGGAATTGTCCGGTCACCCGACGCGAGGCCATCGCGTGAGGGCGACGCCCCGACGGCGAAATCTGTCGGGGCGTCGACGAGAGGAACCCGCGAGGGTAAACCACCGAGCGGACTACCGAAGACAAAGATCGGGTACCGGTGGTCCGGAGGATTTTACGGTGGGTCTATGGGGTCACGCGCCGCCTTCTCCGTCACCCCGGACCAATTTGACGGGGCGAGACGCACCCATAGCCCACCAATAAAAAAAAAGGGTGGTTGTCTTTAAAAAAAAAAAAAAAAACAGTGCTCATGCTTGTTTGGCATCTCACTTTCAGTCGGCTTTAGTGTCTGGGACGTTACCGGAATTCATCACGACTGGCATTACTCACTTGCTCCATAAAACAGTTAGTACCACCGAACCATGTAACTATAGACCGATAACGTGTTTGCCATCGGTCTATAAGCTTCTTACATCTATTCTGAGCAACAAAATTGCTAAACATATTCAATTAAATTCGGTTATATCTATCTCTCAGAATGGATGTAGGAATGGGGGACGTGGTACTAAGGAGCTCCTCCTAATAGACATGGCCATTAGTCAACAAGTTCGTCGCAACCGAAAAGAGCTGTCGGTATGTTGGATAGATTATAGGAAAGCGTTTGACTTCGTGCCGCATACATGGCTCTTGAGAGTGCTGGAGTTGTACAAAATTAATTCAACTCTATGCAATTTCTTGAAGTCTTGTATCCATACAAGACGTTTTCCATTGCTCCAGCAATGGAAAACGTTTCTTAAATATCCAATGCACCGACTAAATCGAGGGAGTAGCAAACCGATATACATCAGGCGGGGGATATTTCAGGGTGACAGTTTGAGTCCTCTTTGGTGCTGCTTAGCACTGAATCCTCTTAGTATGTTACTAGAGCATTCAGGACTAGGCTGTAGATTATTACGTAGAGGTGGTCAAATAATATCTCACCTGCTTTACATGGATGACCTGAAATTATTTGCGCCAAATAACCCACAATTGGTGAAATTACTGAAGGTTACTGAGACCTTTAGTAATTCTATCAAAATGGAGTTTGGTGTAGATAAATGTGCTGTCATGCATGTAAAGCATGGTAGGATAGTGGAGGTTGATAAAGGTCAACTTATCAATACTCTACAATTTAGGCCGCTTCACGTAACTGATACCTATAAGTACTTGGGTATGTCACAGGCTTTGAACATCAATGAAGCGGACATGAAACAAGCGTTGCGGGAACGTTTCTTTGGCCGTCTGAAGAAGGTTTTAAACAATCTTTTATCGGGCGGCAATAAGGTGCGTGCCTTCAACGCGTGGGTCATGCCAATTCTGATATACTCCTTTGGCATACTCAAGTGGACTCAAACCAAATTGGACGCCCTGGACAGAAAAGTCCGTACTCTATTGACATCGCACAGGATGCATCATCCTCGTTCATCAATAATGAGGTTGTATATGCCGCGAAAATGTGGGAGTCGAGGCTTTCTAAATGCTAAGGCCCTCCATAATCGCGAAGTATGCAAACTCAGGGATTATTTCCTTAAGATGATGAGTGGTGTGGATCTTGATGTGGTGGCAATGGATAACGAGCTTACCCCGCTTGGGTTGGCTAAAGAGAACTGGCGTAAACCTGTAGTACTAAGCACCAAAGATCGCGAGAGTGTATGGCAAAGCAAGGAGCTGCATGGCAGGTTCTACGGGGCCCTACATGCCTCGGAAGTAGACTTTTCCGCCTCTGTAACCTGGTTACAATTCGGTAATCACTTTGGAGAAACCGAGGGTTTTGTCTGTGCAATTGCTGACGAAGTTATCAAGACGAATAACTACCGGTAATATATCTTGAGGGATGGCACGGCTGATATTTGTCGGTTGTGTCACCTACCAGGCGAGTCCCTCAGGCATATCGTTTCCGGTTGTTCACGTCTTGCTAACGGCGAGTACTTGCATGCTTTGTTATACAAACTTATAAGCGTAGAAGTGCCGTACTACAAGTATATACCTAAGCCGGTTCTCGAAAATGGTCGTGCCACATTGTACTGGGACCGATCTATTATCACTGATAGAACTATCGTGGCTAATAAACCAAAAATCGTGGTGATAGATGGCTACAGCGCCGTGCAATGATTGTCGATGTTACTGTTCCTCATGACGGGAATTTCGTGAAAGCTTAGAAAGATAAACAAATAAAATATCAAGACTTAGCTCACGAGATTGTCGACATGTGGGATGTAGACACGGCAATCGCTGTACCGACAGTCATTTCGACCAATGGTTTAATCGCCAAGAGCCTTCTTTTTTTTTTTCGCAAGGTGGGACCATGGGTGTGGTCGCACCCCGGCAAATCGGCCCGGGGTGACGGAAGAGGCGGCGCGCAACCCCATGGACCCACCCTGCAAACACCTCTCTTCGCCGTGCGAGCGGACCACCGGTACCCGATCTTTGTCTTCGGTGGCCCGCCCGGCGATATACCCTCTCGGGTTCCTCTCTCGTCGACGCCCCGACAGCTTTCGCCGTCGAGGCGTCGCCCTCACGCGGTGGCCTCACGTCGGGTGACCGGACAATTCCCCGTTCCGATCACCCGAAGCCTCGGTTAGGGCGGCATCAGGCGCAGATACTCGCGCATGCGCCGCCCTGACCGCGGGCGGCGGCCCGGGGCACGGGAATCCTCCCGGACTCGTTCCGCCGCCTCCTTCTGCGAGATGACAGCCTCGCAGAAGGCGGCGACCGCGTCCCAGTTCCTGACGCTGTCGACCATCGCTTTCACGACAGCCGGCAGCTTCAGGTCAGCACCGATGACAGCGACGAGGTCACAGCGCTGCCCGTCCCAGCCCGAACATACCTCAAGCGTATGTTGCGCCGTGTCCTCGTCGCTACTGCAATGGTGGCAGGACGGAGTCCACTCCCTCCGCACGACCGTGTGCAGGTACTTGCCGAAGCAACCGTGCCCCGACAAGACCTGCACCAACCGGAAGGAGAGCACTCCGTACCGCCGCTCCATCCACTCCATCAGTACGGGCCGGAGGGCCTCGACGGTAACAATACCGTGTCTAGGCCTCTCCAGCCGCGTAGCCCAATGGGCGATGACTTCTCGGCGGGCGTCCTCGCGCCAGGTGGCTATCTCGTTGAACGATGGGGAGCCACCCTCGTCGCGCATTGTGGTAACCCGCCGGTAGAGCTCGGAGAGCATTTCCGCCTCTAGGTCCCACGGGGGTGTCCCGGCCAATAGGCATGCCGCCTCGGTAGACACCGTGCGGTACCCTCGAATGGCTCTGACCGCCATGGCTCGCTGTGGCCTCCACAGTATAGCCCTGAACTGGGCGTTCAGAGCCCTCGCCCACACGGGTGCGCCGTACATGGTCATTGAGCGGATCACCCCCGCATACAGCCGTCGGCCCTCGAAACTGGGCCCGCCCACGTTCGGCATGAGCCGAGAAAGGGCGGACGCCACGCCGACCAGCCGGGGAGCAATTTGACGATAATGCTCCCGGAACCACCATCGCCCGTCGAGTACCAGACCCAAGTACCTCATATGGGCCTGGATACTGATGTGGATGGAGTTGACGACTAACGAGGCGCCGATGGGCAGCCTCACACGGGGCCCATGGAATAAAAGGGCCTCCGTCTTGTTTAGGGCCACCCTGAGCCCCAGCGCCTCGATTCGCCTGACCATCTCCTCAGTGCCGAGAGTGGCCAGGCTCGTTGCCTCTTCGAGTGTCCTGCCCCGGGCTGTGACGAGCGTATCGTCAGCATAGCATATAACGCTCAGCCCGGGGGGAGACTCCCTCTCAACGCCCAGTCGTAACCGATGTCCCACAGAGTCGGCCCCAGAACCGACCCCTGCGGAACACCGCACGACATGGGCGTAATCGCCAAGAGCCTCGCTCAACACCTTAGGAGGCTCGCGTTAGGTAGTTGGATTGGGGGTCTGATGCAGAAAGCGGTGTTGCTCGACACGGCACGCATCGTGAAAGAGTTCCTCTCTTTGGAGCCCTAACCACCGGCGGCTTAGTCCCTGTATTCGCTGCCGGTGGGTCAACACGCTTTTTATATTTTTAAATATATTATTTTTTATATTATATATGTAGAAATGTATTAAGTAGTTATAAGTTTAATAAAGAGAATAATAATAATAACCAATTAACTAATAAATAATTAACCTCCGGGCCAGTCGTTACCTCACCTTGAGGCTAACGCAAAACTCGGAGGAACATTATACGGCTTCCTAAGTTCTTTTAATATAAAAAAAAATGTATCACAAGATTTACAGGAAAGCCAATAAACCGCAGGGCAGCTTGTGGCGAGCTGAAAGTGAGTGGCGACACTGCAGTCCCGAATACTCCAGAGAGTAGACCAGGGCCTCGTCTCCAGCTGGCCTTCATTGGCTGGCTAGAGTGGAAACCGAAGAGTGCCCGAAGGACTCTCAGCTCTGGCTTGCCTATGCCGGCTATGGAACACATAAGCAGAAACTACACCACTAGTGATAGGAGCAACAGGAATGGTAGCTAAAAGTCTCCATCGATACATACATAAATTAGAAGCTAATATAGACATACATATAATAGAAAAGCAGGCAGCCATACACACAACAACTATAATTAGTAAAGTTTTGGGGGACACAGTATTTTTAAATTCTAGGGAATCTGAAAATCCTCTTCCCTGAAATTCTCAGGACGGGATTTTGTATATAAAACAAACCGAGCAAAAACTCGTGTAAAACTAAAAGTTAAAAAATATAATAATACCTAATAATTATTTATTTATTTCCTCTATCACAAAGGTAAATACAAATTACACACGTACAATAGTTATGATTACACTCATTCCTTTGTGAGAGACTGATGTCTGTAATAGAGAACCTTGTGTCACAGAAACATAATGATGGATAAGATGATGAATATTAGTGTATACAAAAGGCAATAGCCTCACTCGTTAGGACCTGGATTATGTGCACTACACATCGAGATATTCGAAGTTAAGATCAATATAATCGATCCTTCTTTTTTTTTTCACGCTGTGGAAATGCATTTACGCACAATCTCCTGCCAGTGACAGACGAGGGGGTGTGCGGGACTCGCCGGCCGATTTCTCAACCGAAATACCCACTAAAACCACAGCGGTCCCTCCTACGCTTTTACAGGGTGCCGGAGATATCGTCTATTGACATTCTATCCCCGAGACCCCAACGCTAGGTCATCTGGCCACGTCCAGTCGACCGTCAAGGCGGTGGGAGGAGCTGCGCGTAACGGCGCCTCCTCCTCCTTGGCCGCCGTCTGCGGAGCGTGTCTGCGGAAGCAGATGCCTCGCGTTCCCGCTCCACGGCCTCCTTCGCCAGTACACGTTCCTTTTGCCAGTACAAAAAGAAAATGATTTTATATGTAAAAATATTTATATTGTTTATGATCAGTTATATTAAACATTTAATTTATGACAATTATTATATTGTGGCAATTCACTAGTTTAAAAATCTAACAAAAACTACTAAATAAAATTGTTTTATACATTTATAACTTCTTAGAAAATGTGAATAGGTTGATTAATTTTTGAAGAAGAATCGTAAATATATACCCATTTAAATAAAAATCTACAGTAAAATAAGCTTAGTTAATGAATAATAAATATCTTTAATGATACATCGCGTGTTACATCGCTATGTCAAATCAATACACATTACAGTACCGTCCTTGGATCACGCAACGCATATAATTTCATACATTATATATATATATATATATATATATATATATATATATATATATATATATATATATATATATATATATATATATATATATATGTATATATATATATATATATATATATATATATATATATATATAGTACAATAGATGAATTAACCTGGATTTTAGACAGCTCATATAAGAAAAATACTCTATAACAGTGCTGTGCGGAAGCCGCTACGAATACTACTTTGCTCGTGGATGTCGTAAAAGACGATTAAAAGTTCAGCATCGATATAAGTTAACTACTCTGTTACCGTTTGTATTTATATTTCTAAGTGGGCTTTTACCTGACTGCGCGACGCAAAGGAGTGGTATTGTGTTTAACAGTCTATGTATGTATGTATATATGTTTGTATGTTCCTTTGAAGCACTATATAAACCAAACGCCTGAACTGATTTTTATGATTCATACATCAATCGATTCCTCTTAGTTCGGCGAGTGTCACTAAACACATGACGTTAATGAAAATTCAATATGGCGACTACTGGACGCCATATTGTGAAAATGAAAAAAATGAAAGTCAACTAACTATGTCAAGTGGGGTATCGTTGAATAGGTATTTAAAAATCATTTTTAGTTTTCTTTCAACATTTTTCGATTCAACTGACCGTTTAGGATCTATATTGATTTAAAGTTTCGTAACAACCTTTCTCACATATAGGTTTTTAGACAGTAGAATTTTACGATGAAAAGACGAAAAATTCGTATGACTATTCGCGTGAATGTGGATGGACATATACTAAAGTATCTAGTAGGTATATTGTCCAATATACTATAGTTAGTCCTACCTAAAGTATCTAATGTCTGACGCGGTCTCCCATCTCCTACTTCTAACGAGTACTCAACTTCAGTCGAAAGATTTATATAGTTAGGTACTTACTTATTAATAAATAAAATAACTCTAGCCACCTAGGTATTCATAAATAAAAAGTATAAAATAAAATAATAAAAAAAAAACAAAAACCCGAGCGCGTAAAAAGCGAACTAAACTACGTACATAATAAAAAACTGAAAAGAAAAAAACAAGCACTTAGATGTCCGGTGGTCTAGAATTCTATAATATATTATTGAATGAATACTATTGCAGAAAATAAAATATATTTTAATAATGGGACATAACTACTGAACAGTCGGGATATTGAAAAATTAGATTTGCTGTCGAAAATGGAATGAAATTAGATTTGCTGGTATCGTAAAAGTTGACTAAAGTATAAAAATGGACTGCACAGATGGCGTAGTGGTTAAGATACCGACCTTCCGTGCCAGTGCCGTGGGTTCGATTCCTACGCAGGACAATACTTTGTGCGATCCACAAAGTGTTGTTCTGAGTCGGGGTGTAATTTGTCTGCGTTAATTGCATGTTTGTATAGTCCCCAGCAATACAAGAATTATTTCCTTAGTGCAGGGAGGTGTCTTTAAAAAAAAAAAAAAAAAAAAAAAAAAAAAAAAAAAAAAAAAATAAAAAAAAACTCCTGATAACATCAAAATAAGAGAAGTAAAATTCCTAATAAAACCGTATACCAAAACCATCTGACCAGCTTGATATAGTAGCTCAATTATTCTCTTATAGGTGACGAGACTCAAGTGCTGTGCCAGCCACTGAATGACTTCAACCTAGTTGATATACTTGCCACTGGACATATATCAGCTGGGATGAAGCCACACAGTAAGCATTCATGCGTAAAGATACGGGCGCAGATTGATTCATACGCAACGCCAAACTGAAAATCGACTTACACTTGTCAACTATCAGGCATTACATGAAGCTGTATGCCTGCATAGGCTTAGATACTATCACACCACATCCCAATCTCGTAGTGGTCCTTGCGACCAATTAAACTAGAAGCCAGATTTGGAAGATCTTTTGGCTAAAACTCGACGATCTCAAATACAAGATCACTACCTCTTAATTTGCAGTGTGCACATCAGTGCAGGCTGAATCAAATAAATATTTAAAATTTCATCCTCGCCGTCGAGGTCAGGATATGGGAACTTCCACATTGCTATCAGTGATACCTCAAGCCGAGGTTCCTAACTGAGCTCTTTGGCTTCATTGCTTAAATGATTTAGCTTGAGAGCACTTTGCACTCGTAATATTCTTTTGGTTGCCACTCAAGAACCACTCTCCCAAAGGTTGTCGATTCGACGAGCAGTGTCACCTGCCCATTGCTTTTTCAAAGTCCGAATTCTTCTGGCTATATTGTTACGCACATTCTGCTATAGATTTCTATATTTCATATTTTATTACATACATACCTACATATCTTCATGCTATATTGGCAGAGAGGAGAGAGTGCCAGAGAACTCTATCCTTGCATACATTCTTTTTTTTTTTTATCGCTGTGGAAACGCATTTACGCGCTATCCCCCGCCGGTGACAGACGACGGGGAGTGTGGGACTCACCGGCCAGCTGGAACCCGACCGGAATACCCACTAAAACCACAGCGGCCACTTCCGCGCTTTCACGGGGAGCCGGAGAGATCGTCTACTGATATTCGATCCCCGGCACCCCCACGCTTGGCCTTAACGGCGCCTCCTCCTCGCCGGTCGCCGGCGGCGAAGCGTGTCAGCTGACGCAAGCGCCTCGCGTTCCCGCTCTGCGGCCTCCTTCCTTTTCATGATGGCCTCGCAAAAGGAGGCCCTCAACGACCAGCAACTGTCGCTATCAAGCATCTTCAAGATAATGGTCAACAACGACAGGTCTCTCCCAACGACCGCCGATAGGACGTGGCGCTGGGGCCCCCAGGCAGGGCATACCTCTAGAGTGTGACGCACATCATCTACTGACGCACTACACTCGTGGCATTCTGGGGCCCTTCTCTTCCAATTCTGTGCAGGTACTTACCAAAGACCCCATGCCCGGTAAGCACCTATCCTTGCATACTTCACTCGCTTCCTCAACATTCATAATTCTTTTCATACACGCTCGCCGGTTTCGGTAACTCTTGACGCCACCTTCCTTCAGTACGTGACCAATCTGGTTTAATCGTATTTTATTACATAGAGAAATTCTCTCCTCATAGCATGCTAAGCGACTATGAGTCTTTTTATCGGTTCAATATTTAGATATTACGTTTCAGTGCCATAAAATATCGTTTTAATACATAGGGCTTATAAACCTTAGTTTTAAGACACTTCTAAGTTTCCTGGAGGCCAATATATGGACCAGTACTTAAAGTAAACTTTGCTATAATTTATACCTGAGCAAAACAAAGGGTTCAAAAGGATAATTATGGAAGTGACAACCAAGCAATAAGCCTTCCACTAATAACTAAAGACCAACTAATTCTAAATAATCTTGGCTTACCTTACCTTACCTTAACCGCTTAGTCCTGTCTCACTGTCCTTCATCTTAATATATATAAATTGCGTGTCACGTTGTTTGTCCGCGATGGACTCATAAAGTACTTAACCGATTTTAACCAAATTTGCACAGTAAGTGTAGTTTAATCCAACTTAAAAGATAGGATAGCTTAAATCTCAATTTATAGTAATATTATTTTATTGCAAATTATATGTCTAATATTTGACAGTCAAAATCATATATTATATCAAAAGGATTTTAAAAGATGGCGGAATCTGTTGACTGGATTCCGTAAGTATTTAATAGATGGCGCTATGTTAAATGTACAAACGCTTCATATAAGCTAAAATTTGTTAGAATAAACAAAAAGTGTTACTGAGGCTAACCTAAGCCACAGCAATGCGTGGCCCGGTCTGCTAGTTTAAGTATATTAATAAGTAATTTAATAGATGGCGTAGTGATTAAGATATCTAATTACTATGCCAATATAGGTTCGATTCGAAAACTGTTTTTATGGATTTAATTACGTTTGTATTTGAGTGTTTTGTTTTTTCGAACGACGTTTCGAACACTTTACAACGTTCATGGTTACGGGAGAACGTCTCCCTCTCAAGAGTCTTCAACTGACAATGAACGTTTTAAAATATTTTAAAAGTCAAGCAAATAGAAAAGTAACGTTAGTTTTATTTTAAATACATAACAGAATTAAAACCGAACATAAAAAATAAATAAACCTAAATTCTGATGTTGCGAACGAAAATTACTAATGAAATAAAGCTGTTTTCATCAAGCAAGCATCAAGTAATTAAAATTCAAATCATCATTATCATCGTCATTCAGCACTTTTTCATTCACTGCTGGACGTATGCATCCCTTATATTTAGCCACAAAGTGCGGTCTTGTGCCACCCGCATGCATTGACTCTCAGCACCTTCACCAGATCAGACGACATGTGGACCGACGTCCACCTGGTGGGGAAAAAAAATCAAATCATCATTCACCTACTCTTATCACAGTACTAAAATCTTGGGGTCGATACAATATGTAATCTTCTTTCATAGTACATATTGTAAAAGTTATTGGCAATAGTTTTATGACTGGCGGCCTACCAGACGTCAACCCTCCTTGGGAATGTAATTGTTAACCAAACGGCATCAGATGGTGTTAGCCAAGGTTGTTATAAAGCTTTTAGTCATCTTTTACGACATCCACGAATAAAGTAAGGATTGATAGTATTCGTAGCCAACTTCCACATAGCTTTCAAAAATCAAATACAAACTTAGGAGAAGGATGTAGGTACCGAGGGAGACCGAGACTAACCTACCTAGACCAGATCGGTCATGTACTGAAGGAAGGTGGAGTCAAGAGTCTCCGAAACCGGCGAGCGTGTATGAAGAGAATTATGAATATTGAGGAAGCGAGTGAAGTATGCAGAGATAGAGTTCTCTGGCACTCTGTTCTCTCTGCCTACCCTGCAAGGGATATGGCGTGATGATATGTATGTATGTATGTAAATACAAACTTAATAAAATTCTTAAATATATTTTTAATTCACATAAACCTTCTGATATTTTTATTTTAAAGTCGGTTAAAAACATAGTATGATTAACATATTTAAGGTAAGCATTAGGAAAATTATGTTGATAAAATATTCACGCTTGCTACGGCTTGTGGGCGGATACGGGGGTATACCGTAATACGTGAAATGATAACGTAAGAGGCTTATTGTTTGCAATATAGATGAACTATGTAACGTTAAAACCATAATACCAGGCTTACAAAGGAATTTTCAACATATATATTAAATAAATTATAATTACAAAGAAAATAAGAAATACACTTTAATAATAATTCGAGACAAAAATAAGATAATAAATATCCTACTATTGGACTCGAGCCTTCTCCACTATAGGAGGGAAATCTAAGATAACACTCTAGAAAATAATCTAGAGTGAGTGTGTAATTTTCTGTGTGGTAGACAATTATAAAAAATAACTAAAGAACCAAAGATGAAAATAAAATAATATAGAAATGTTTTTTTTTTGTATTTTAACTCTACAAAAGAGATTTTATTGGCTACATTTAGACTATTATTGCTGTGTGGTAGCGGCTACGAATACTACCAACTCTTACTTTTTTGTCGTGGATGTCGTAAAAGACGACTAAAAACCTATAACGACATGGGCCAATTCCATCTGGTGCTGTTTGGTCAACAATTGAATTCCTAAGGAGGGTTGACGTCAGGCAGGCGGCCGGTCATAATACTTATTGCTAATAACTTTTACAATATGTACTATGAAAGAAGGGTACCTATTGTATCGACCTCAAGTAATTGGGATAAGAGTAGGAGAATGATGACTCTAGGTATCCTTATACTCCTATATCTATATATACTCCTATATCCTTGTATTAGGGACTTTACAAACATTGAATTTAACAGATACAAACCATACCCAGACTTGAAACATCCTACTAATTGAACTAGTGCGATAGACTAAGATACCGATCTTAACCACTACGCTATCTGTGCAGTCAAAATAAAAGAAAATTGACTTAGTACACCATATTTGTCAGACTAGAGACCCTTTCGAGTATTCCTTTATTTGCACAGATTGTATGACTTTGAGGTTCAGAGATGCCTGCATCTGAACCTCATCAATATTTTATAGAGTTAGGACAACTGTGAAGACAGATTTCCTTCTATCACGCGATCTTATGTTAGACAGTTTTCAAACCATGTTTGGAATTCTATAGTAGACATATGTACCTTGTAGCAACTTGAGAATTTTTTTATGCATTCAAGCGTTTTCGCCATATCTATAGCTATCAATCTTATTTTTTTTTTAAAAGACACCACCCCGCATTAAGGACATAATCCTTGTATTGCGGGGGACTTTACAAACATACAATTCTATGTCCTGCGTAGAAATCGAACCCACGGCACTGGCACGGAAGGTCGGTATCTTAACCACTACGCCATCTGTGCAGTCAATCAATCATAAGACTTAACTAAAATATACTCCGTTAAGATTAACAGTATTCGTGATGCTGTACGGTTGCGCTTATCTTAGTGTGTGTAGCCTTTTATTTAGTGGCTTATTTTTGTTTTTTCCCATATTTCTTCGTGTGATGACGACGTAAGAATACAAATTGACTACTTACCTTTTCTCTTTGAATTAAATGAATGATTCGATTTAACTAACACGATTGACCAACGTTGTATAGTAGGTCAATTTCCCTTCTCTTGTTGAGTACAACAGTAGAATATTAGCTCAGATCGTCCTCATTCTCCTACTCTTATCCTAATTACTTGGGGTCGATACAACATGTACTCTTCTTTTACAGTACATGTTGTAAAAGGCAATCGTTTTATGACTGGCCGCATACTGGACGTAAACCCTACTTGGGTTTGTAATTGATGACCAAATCAGATGGAGTTGGCCCAGGTCGTTATAAGGCTCTTCGTCGTCTTTTACAACATCCACGAGCAAAGTAAGGGTTGTTAGTATTCGTAGCCGCTACCACACAGCTCCTTACATTAGCTGAGATGACGATGATAAATCCTTAATTGCGGTACTTAATTGTATTCCTATTTCGTCAATACAAAGTAATAAATTATTGATAAATAAAAACAATTTAAAAAATTTGTAGTTCTGGATATGCAAATTTTTTTTTTAAAAATACCACTCTGCACTAAAGAAATAATCCTCGTATTGCTGACAATTTTACAAATATATTATAATTAACGCAGACAAATTACACTCCGACTCTTTGTGAATCGAATCCACTGGTATGGGAAGGTCGGTATATTAACCACTGCGCCATCTGTGCAATAAATTTTATATCTAAATCATCATTCTTCTACTCTTATCCCAATTACTTGGGGTCGATACAATATGTACTCTTCTTTCATAGTACATATTGTAAAAGTTATTGGCAATAGTTTTATGACCGGCCGCCTGCCAGACGTCAACCCTCCTTGGGAATGTAACGGTATCAGATGGAGTTGGCCCAGGTCGTTATAACGCTCTTATACTCGTTCCAACCATTTATTTTACTTTTGACACATGCTTTAGGACGTAACTGTTTCTTTATACGCAATTATTAACTTTGAAACGAGTGAACAGAGAAATATATAAACTGCCCAATAATATTTATATATCTTAATTATTACTCACTAAATACATTAATATGCCGTAAATAGCTCTATTCATAAAATTTAAGTGATAATTCATTTCCGTTATAAAAAAGTTACGTTCTATCGCATCTAGTGACAGGATCAAAAGTATTTGGTGCAAACTAATGAATCGCAAATAATCGATTACACTTATTTGCAGTTAAGTCAGCTGACAACTGAGTTTTGAATTGTTGTAATAGACAACACGTTAAAATTGTATCAGGGAGATATAAAAATCTTCCCATCATACCTATAACATGAAATAAAACAACCAAAATATTTTAATATTATTTTATTATAACGAATCGTCGGATTCTTCATACGAACTCGAATCGTCGCTTGAATCATCTGCAGTGTTTATTATTAACTCTTGTGTAGGTATGTTGTCAAATTCAATTTCCCGATCCCAATCAGAGAATATTATATTTTTTGTCTTGTTGACGACACTCGCCCAGTTTTCAGGTGTCACACTAGCACATGCGTTTTTTAAAAGTTCAAGCATTTTATTTGCTGTGAAAGGAGGAGTTGTATTGTTTCTTGCGGCGTGTCCTTTGACTTGTGCCCAGATCATTTCAATTGGATTATATTGACAGTGGTACGGAGGAATTCTGATTACAACATGCCCATATTCTGCTGCCATTTCGTCGATGACATATCGTTTTGGCTGCTTTTTACTTTTTAATATTTTAAGTAATTCTACTTTTAGTAGGGATTCGTCCACATCTTCCCCATTATCATGAAGCCAGTTTATAATCTCGTGTTTTTTGTTGGCCTGTGTTGGCATTTTATTAATTTGGCGAGAGTGATAGGGTGCATTATCAATAAATATTGTTGATGGCTCTTCAAGTGATGTAAGCATTTCTCTGAACCACTTTTCATACACGTCCGCATTCATCTCCTCATGATAGTCTCCTGTTTTTTTTTATTTGAACGCTAACAGAGCGTCTGGTACAAATCCCTTTGTAGTTCCCGCATGGCAAATGATGAGGCGTTCACCTTTCCCCATTGGCACTGCAGAAGTAGAAGCAGCAGTATCGTCAGTCCAACCTTTTGGTATGGAATGATTGGCATTGAGCCAAGTTTCATCTGTGAAAACGACATTCGACCAGTCTTCTATTTTCTTCGCTTGTCTTAAAAATTCACAGCGAGACAAGGCTATATCACGACGTTCCATTAAAATTTTTCTTTTGTCGGATTTCTTATACAAGAACCCGATTTGGTGCAGCACCTTTGACAAAGAAGATTTTTGACCACGAAACAAGCCACAATTTCGTAGAGACGCTACTAATTTTTTCAAAGTAGGAATCTCTTTGCTTGTGTAATAATTGTATATATGACGACGAATAGCATCAGTATCAAAACTGTCAATTGCTGTCACTTTACGGGGCTGACGTTTTTTCTTAGGCGTAGATAGCTTGTTCTGTTCAATACCACTACTACCATAGGCTTCTTTAGTGATTTTCGCCACCGTTGGAGCACTAATACCTAATGCTGCTGCAACACGGTCTCTAACTTGGGTTACTAGTATAAGGAATCCGCCGTTGCGGTTTTCCTTTTCAAAAAATTCACGAAGCCGCAGCACTAACTCTCTGGATTGTCCTTTAAGCACCATACCTTTCGGCATTTTGCAAGTAAAATCTTACTGGGAGGAACGATACGCTCAACTCAATCAAAGTAAGAACAATGAAATCAATACGGTGGAATATAAATACCCAACACAGCGTATGAAAAATATGAAAGAGCACTCAGTGAACAGAAATGTGACTAGCACGGGAGTCTTGTTGCGAGTGACAGACAACACAACAAAATGGCGTCGCCGGCGCGCCGTTCAGTGTTACCAATTCGGCTTAAAAAAAAAGGGGTAGGCTGGATGAGAAAATTAGTGATTTACTACCGCAGACGAGGGCGCCATTGTCTCTAAGTAAAGTTTGGAGCAGCGGACCCAAAAATGCTTCATAAAGTAGTTATTTTTTATTTTGCAAAGTACAAAGTAAAATATTTTGGGAGGACTGAATTAGTGGGTATGCAAAAATTAATGTGCCCAAATAACAAATATATTTACAGAAGTGAAGTTTTTAAATAATATGAAATATGTATTTAAGCAAAAATAAAATATCCATGTTAAATCCGTAATACATTGGTACAACACTAATTGATCAGAATTCGACCTGCCAAAAGTAAAATAAATGGTTGGAACGAGTATATATTATACATAATAGCAAACATTTTCGTAAACCAGCTACTAAAATAGTTCTTTACAATGCATATGTTAGAAGCCGTCTTGAATATTGTAGCATCGTATGGTCACCGCATTATAAGATTCATCAGTTAAGGTTAGAACGCATTCAAAAAAGATTTATGAGGCATATTGCATTTTCTTGTAGACTACATAAGCAATTACCAACATACTTAAACAAGTTAGCTCATTTCAATTTATATAGCTTAGAAGTCCGTAGAAAATTTTCAGACCTAGTTTTTCTTTTTAAATTATGTCGCAATTACATCGATTGTCCTAAACTTTTGCAGTGTATTAATTTTAGTATTCCGCGCAGATTGCCAATTCGGGCATCTCGCCTCATGAACTTGCTGCACAAACCCTATAGCAGAACCAATTTAAAACAATATGCAATAATTTCTAGAATATCAACAACGTTCAATTCAATTGGAAGTGAAGTGGATCTCTTTAATGATTCACTTCATAAATATAAAAAAAGAGTGTTGTCGTCACTAAATTCCATTTAACTCTTTCAAATAATTAAATTATATTAATCATTTCAACTTTTTTTTTCTTTCTTCTTTTTTCTTTTTTTATAATGAAGAATTAGGATTTATTTTGTTTCTTTCTTTTTTTATAGTTTGTTTCCGTAATTTGTTGCCATTTTTGTGCATGCTGTGATAGCTTAAGAATTGAGCATTTAGTTTAATTTTGTGTTATATTTATATTTTAATATCTACAATGTATCAATTACTAGCTATCCTAAAAATGAATAAATAAATAAATAAAAGTATAGTCGTCTCTTACAACATCCAAGAGCAAAGTAAGGGTTGGTAGTATTCGTAGCCGCTACCACACACCAATAATAGTCTAAATGTAGCTAATAAATCTCTTTTGTAGAATTGAAACACAAACAACATTTCTATATTATTTAATTTTCATCTTTAGTTCTTTAGTTATTTTTTATAATTGTTTTTAATTCTACGAGTTTTGTTTTTCATAGTTTTTAATATACTTTAATCATCTTTAGTTAAGTAAGAAATCAACTGTGTCGTGTAAGATTTTAAAAATGTAAAATTAACGAGCACACGGAGACTCAAACAATGCTTTGTTTTGTAGTTCCCATAAAAAAATACCCTTGTCCTTTTACCCTTTGTTATATGTTAAAAGGTTGAACGCTTGAGTTGGTATGTACGTATTATAAAAGAAAATAAGAAGAAAAGGCCGATTTTCTCAATATATTTTACTTCATCGACAAAATCAAGTTCTAAAATTGATTATTTTAGTATATATATATATATATATATATATATATCGGAGAGAGCCATAGATAAAGCAGAACGAGCCGTAGATAAAGCAGAGATGATTGTTGTTTGCATGCATAATATTAATTGTTTACATTCTAATTACCTTCTAAATTCTTTATTTAATTTTTATTACATTTACACGTTTTTCTATAATTTAAATATCTTCTTAATCTAATAAAAGAAATGAATATTGTAATTTACGTTATGACCAATCAGAGCAGAGCACGTACCTCGAGCGAGGTCGAGGCGCCATCTCTACTTTACTTTATAGCGGCCGACGTATGGGCGACACAATTTGAATTGTAGCAACGGGTCGAGTTGGATCGTTGTTGAGAGTGTATTTGTGGTTAAAGTAAGATCGGTGCCACGAACTCGCTGCTCGGTCTCAACGGTTTATTTTTGATTTCGATATTATTCCATAGTGATAAAACGTTGTTAAAGATTAAATTAAAACGATATCTACAAACATCGATCGTTGTTTTGTGCTCGCATTTTACCCTGCAACAACTAATGATTACATCAATGGAATCGATGTTTCTCCGACATATATATATATATATATATATATATATATAACTAGATATGACCTAACCTAGATATTTGAAATTTGGACTATAGCTCAAAAGTGCATTGGGACTTTATACGTATAGTTAAAGGACACAAATTACACCCACATTGAAAATAACATTCGCACAGATTCTTTTGCGTAGGAATCGAACCCACGACACTTGGATGTATATTTATACACATACGTGTATGTATATGTTTATGAGTAAGTTTACGTGTACGTACATGTGTATGTGTACATGAACATGTGCATATATAAATATGCTAACATAACTATGCTCTTACATAGTGATTTTTTAAATAAAAATACGTACTTTAGAAACATTTAGTTAACGAACTTGAATATTTATGGAATACGCAATGAACTTTCCTGCTTTTAGATCGTACCTCTACACAATTTCAAAATAATTCAAAATATAGTTATCATCTCAGCTCATATATGTCCCACTGTTGGGCTCGAGCCTCCTCCACAATGAGAGGGAAATTGACCTACTATACCACGCTGGTCAGATATGTGAGTTTTACTTCTCTTATATAGATGTTATATGCGTTTTATATTCCTTAATCATATTTTACGATCACCCACGGATAAATTAGGAGGTGTATTGTCTTCTTACTCCATCACCAAACAGAAATCGTATCCCTACACTATTTGAAACTAATATAAAATCTAGTTATATGTAGGTTGTAAAATATTTCAACGCTACGAACTCTAACTTTGTGACAGTTTTCTATTAAAATAGTGACATAATTCACATTTGCCGCTTTTAAATAAGATAAAGTTTGTATAACAATGTCAAGTGTGTATCTATTCATAATGTGTAAACGATTTTATGAAATATTCTTTTAGTATTTATCTTTTTAAGATATAAGTTCTCATCATCTCAGTTTTACGTCCCACTTTTGGGCTTGAGTGTCACGAGGAAGGAAATATCTACGCGCTGATAAAACGGGTCGGTATAGTCGTGATCTCTTACTCGTTTTTAGGGTTCCGTACTCAAAGGGTAAAAACGGGACCCTATTACTGAGACTTCGCTGTCCATCCGTCCGTCAGTCTGTCCGTCGGTCTGTCACCACGCTTTATCTCAAGAACGGTGATAGCTAGACAGTTGCAATTTTCACAGATGATGTATTTCTATTGCCGCTATAACAACAAATACTAAAAATAAAATAAATATTTAAGGGGGGATCCCATACAACAAACTTGATTTTTTTACTGTTTCTTGCTCGATACTAATAACGGTGACAGGTAGACGCTTTAACTATTCACAGAATATTTAGTTTTATGTTCTCTTTAAATATAATTAATTCAAATAAAATAAATAATTAAGGGGTTCCCATACAATTAAAGAGGTTTTATAGAAACGGAACCCTTCGTGCGCGAGTACAACTTGCACTTGGCCGATTTTTATTTACAACTAAGAGCTAGGATATTGAATGGTGAATTATAATCTCACTTTGTTATCACACAGAAATTGATCCTCTGGTGACTTACAAGACTCTCACTGGGCTCGAGTCTCTTTCACAATTGGATGGAATATGACGTAATATATTATACTGGACTGTACTGTATTGTATTAATACTGTACCATATCTGATCAGAAGGGCTAGCTTAGCTCTTATATGTATAATTTATTCCATAGTCGTTTTTTATGACAGGCAAGGAATTAGTTAGTGAATTATATTTTTACTACGTTACCATACGTATCTATTATCCGTTCATTTTATCATGATTTTGCCATATTACTGTCAGCTGGCTTTATATCAGATCAGATACAAGAGCCATGATCACGGTACACTGCCGAAATATATAGTATAAATCTAATTTTATAAGTATTAGTGACGATGATAGTTTGAAATGATATCTTGTCGTATATTCATCATATTTACTTATAATTTACATGCTTTTATTAGTTCAGCAAAACCAACTCCTGCACAGAAACTTAAATATCGTAAAAAACTATCGTAAAAACTTTGTTCCTTTTGGTTAAGCGAAATGAAAATAGTTTTATCAACATCTCTACGTTTGCGCGAAGTATTTAAGATGTTGTTATTCAGTTGTTTGCTAAAAACTTTTCTTGGATTGGTTTTCGTATATTATTACTTTAATAGTTCTGTTTTTACAATTAGTTACTTGTCTTTTTTTATATATGCCATTTATAATAGTCTACCAGGTAATATTGATATTCTTGGCTCAGATTCAGATATTGCTGTATAATGTGGGTATTTACGTTACGTTATTTACGTTACGGTTGTAAGTATCGTGAAGAACCCTTCACTTCAGAGTATATTTGAGGATATTTGCTCCCGATATCGACTAAATAAATTCATATCATCTTCGCTCATATATGCCCTGTTGCTGAGTCTTAGCCTTTTCCAAAAGAGGAGGGAAATTGACCTACTATACCACGTTGGGCAGACGTGTTGGCATAGATAAAGTTTTATATATATTTTTTAAATTATATTATCCGGGTGGTGACGGAGTAAGATTACAATTCATTACTCCCTATCTTACCCGTGGGTGATCGTAAAAGACGACTAAGGGATATAAAATGCATTTAACATCTATGCAAGAGAAGGCACACTCGAAACAAAACCTTATACCAACATGTCTGACCAGCGCGGTATAGTAGGTTAATTTTCTCCCATTACGGAAGAGGCCCGAGCCCAACAGTGGGACATATATGGGCTGTGATGATGATGATATAAAAATATGAATATGATATAAAAAAATATTTTAAAAAGATTCTGCTCTTATCCCAATTACGAGTACTTTGGGTTGATGTAATATGTACTCCTCTTCCAGCGTACATATTGTAAAAGTTATTGGTAATTATTTTATGAACGACCGCCTATCAGATATGAAACCTATTTAGGAATACAATTATTGAGAAGACAGCATTAGATGGAATTGTTCCAGGTGGATCTAAAGTTTTTATTCGACTTTCACGATTCTCACGACAAATATTAGTGTTGGTAGTATTTGTAGCCGTTCTCATAGAGCACGTATTATGAAATAATACAATTATTTTACAGATTAATTAGACCTCTCAGCTACGGATTCTGTAAAGTATTCACCTATACATAAGTATAGAAATTTTTTAATAGGGATAAGGAAGATAATACTATGTCACGCTTGGCGACTGAATTATATATCGCAGTTGCAGTTATGAGTAAGAGAAAAAAGGAAATATTTAAAAATGCGAAAGTGGAAGGATGTAGGTACCGGGGGAGCCCGAGACTAACCTATATAGACCAGATTGGTTACGTACTGAAGGAAGATAGAGTCAAGAGTCACCGAAACCGGCGAGCGTGTATGAAGAGAATTATGAATGTTGAGGAAGCGAGTGAAGTATGCAAGGATAGAGTTCTCTGGCACTCTGTACTCTCTGCCTACCCTGCAAGGGATGTGGCGTGATGATATGTATGTAAGTATTTAAAAATACACGTTAGGTTTTCAATCAAATTTTGTAATATAAAACGGATCTGAAACAGCTGACACGGCTAGTATGCATTTAATAAAAAACACAGATAAATATGTATCGATATATATTCTTATATCTGTCGTAACTTTTAGGGGTAGAATATAATAAAAAGCAAGGTTATGGTGACAGTGGCTCGGCCATTCGCTATGTGTTGTATAAGATCGATAACTTTGCCCTCATTTATGACTCATATGACTGAATGAAAATTACTCATTACCAACAATTATTATAGAAAGGACCAATTTTCTTATGAATAATTAATGTACTGTCTTTTATTTGAAATATAAATACAATTCTCCACCACTTTTGTAGACTGTATGTATCATAAAATAAGACAAGAATATAATATGAATATAACTATGCATGAGAAGAAAACTGGAAAGAAAAACCTTTACCAAAATGCTTGACCAGCGATTAATAGGTCAATTTCCCTCCGATTGTGGAGGAGGCTGGAGCCCAAGAGTGGGATATATATGAGCTGAAATGACAACGGGTTAAAATAGTGAGACTTTTAGTGAATAGTAGACTTTTTTTTACCGTGGTTGTCGTAAAAGAAAACCAAGGGATATATTACAAATATAACAGCTATACAAGAGAAGAGAACTCAAAATCAAACCCCATCAAAATGTCTGATCAGAACGGTAAGTCAATTTCTCTTCTATTGTGGAAAAGGCTAGAGCCTAGATTCAGGGATGTATATGAGCTGAGAAGGTGCAATATGTACTATGATAAAAGAGTACATATTGTATCGACCCCAAGTAATTGGGATAAGAGTAAGAGAAAATGATTATGACCTAACAAGGCTCTGTTAAGGTTTTGGTCGAGATTCTTGACTGTTAGAATTATCTCCAAAACGACTATTGGTACAATGATTGCTCTGTCTATATCTCATATGTCGACAACTTCAAAAATTTGTTATAAAAAGAGCTTATTAGCACTTAAAGACAAGAAATGGTTGAGAATATAATATTTTACCATGTCTTACATTTACGTCGAGCCAGCAAAATGGCCAGAAGTACTCTCCTGGGAACCTTCACTTCCTGCTCGTCTATAAAGTGTGGGCATTGTGGTATTATCATCTAGGGATTTAAATCTCTAACAATAAACTTGGGATGGTGGGATGAGTTTGTTTGTTTATACACGTTAGAAACAAAAACTTTAAGACATACTTCAATCAATTTATTTATTTATTTCTCTTTTAAAGTTACAATACATGTTATAAGTTTTTTATCTTATTTTAGATACCCTTTTTTTTTTTTTTTTGGGGGGTGGGCTACGGTCGGCGCACTCCTCGCACCACTCCATCCGGGGTGACAGAGGGGCGTAAGCGCGCACACCCGTAACCCACCCGTGACGTCGCCTTCGTCGTTGGGCCGACCACCGGAGCAGAGTGACTTGACGTCAGTGGTCGGCCCGACGGAATACCCCTGAGGAGTACCCTCTCCTCGACCGACATCCCCCCCTCGGGTAGGATGTCGGTCTTTCCTCACGCGGTCGGCCTCTCGGCGGGTGACTGACTAATTCCCCGATCCAGTCACCCGCGGCCTTGGCTAGGGCGGCATCAGGCGCAGGTAATCGCGCCTGCGCCGCCCCAGTCGCCGGCGGCGGCTCGCGCCGTCGAGGAGACGCTCCTCGCGCACGCGCTCCGCTGCCTCCTTCCGCGAGACTACTGCCTCGCAGAAGGTTGCGACCGCGTCCCAGTTCCTGACGCTGTCGAGCATCGCCCTGGCGATGGTCGGCAGCGTCAGGTCGGCACCGATGATTGCGACGAGTTCACGACGCTGCTCTGCCCAAGCGGCACAAACCTCGAGCGTATGCTGCGCCGTGTCTTCGTCGCAATCGCAGTGGTGGCAGGACGGTGTACTCTCCCTCCTGACGACCTTGTCCAGGTATTTGGCGAAGCATCCATGCCCCGTCAAAACCTGCACCAGTCGGAAGGAGAGCACCCCGTGCCGCCGTTCCAACCACTGCATCAGCACCGGCCGGAAGGCCTCTACGGTCCGCACACCGAACCGAGGCCTCTCCAGCCGGACTGCCCAACGGGCAATGACATCTAGGCGGGCGTCAACGCGTCAGGCGGTGAGTTCCCTCAAAGAGACCACACCGCCCTCCGCGCGCACCCCCGACACCCGCCGATACAAATCGGCGAGCATTTCCGCCTCCAGGTCCCACGGGGGACTCCCGGCCAACAGGCACGCTGCCTCCGTCGCCACCGTGCGGTACCCGCGTACAGCCCTGACCGCCATGGCCCTCTGTGGTCGCCACAGAAGAGCCCTGAGTCGGACGGTCAGGGACCCCGCCCACACCGGTGCGCCGTACAGGGCCATCGACCGGACGACCCCCGTGTACAGCTGTCGGCACGTAGCGCTCGGTCCGCCCACATTCGGCATTAGCCATGAAAGGGCGGACGCCGCGCCGACGAGCCGCGGAGCGAGCCTGCGGAAATGCTCCCGAAACCACCAATGCCCGTCGAGCACCAGGCCCAAATACCTCATATGGGCCCCGATGCTGATGTCAACCGAATTGACGGTGATCGAAACGCCGATGGGAGGGCCCATGCGGGGCCCATGGAACAAGAGGGCCTCCGTCTTGTCCAGGGCCACCCTCAACCCTAGCGCCTCGATCCGTCTGACGATCTCTTCGGTGCCGAGAGTCGCCAGGCCTGCCGCCTCCTCCAGCGTCCCACCGCGGGCTGTGACGAGTGTGTCGTCGGCGTAACAGATCACGCCCAGCCCGGGTGGGAGGCTCCCTCTCAACGCCCAGTCGTAGCCGATGTTCCACAGGGTGGGTCCAAGGACCGACTCCTGTGGGACACCGCACGTCATGGGCGTTCGCACAACGTCCCCTACTCGGTTGGTGTAGAGGACGCTGCGCCCCTCCAGATAGTCTGCCACTAGCCGCCTCAGGTAAACTGGCACACCGTGGTATCGGAGCGCCTCCCTGATGCAGCTAAATGGCAGACTATTGAATGCGTTGGCGATGTCCAGGGACACCACCAACAGCACTCCTCCGCCGGCGACGGCCTCAGTCGCCACGGCCCTCAGGCGCAGCAGAGCCGCGATCGTCGAACTACCCCTCCTGAACCAAAACTGGGCGTCCGACAGATCGGGCCCCGTGCCAACGAGGTGCCGCTCGATGCGGGCAGCCAGCACCCTCTCCAATAGCTTGCCCGCATCGTCGAGCAGCACGATAGGCCTGTAGGCCGAGGCCAACTCTGAAGACCGTCCCGGCTTCGGCAGGAGCACCAGCCTCCCC
Source organism: Lymantria monacha (assembly GCA_905163515.2). Lineage (NCBI taxonomy): Eukaryota > Metazoa > Arthropoda > Insecta > Lepidoptera > Erebidae > Lymantria > Lymantria monacha. Next base: position 19,847,315 of record LR991104.1, on the reverse strand, counting down.
TCCTTCCAGCACCCAGGGAACCGCCCGGACGCTAAACACGCGTCGAACAGCCCCCTGAGGCGGGGACACAGGTGGTCGAGGACCAGGGCCAGCACGCGGTTGGGAACACCGTCGGGCCCGGGGGCAGTGGATTTGCTGCGCATGTGCGCCACCGCCACCCCCATCTCGGTTGCCGTGATGGGCGGAACACTGTCATCGTCGGCCTCCCGGTCAGTGTCTGGCGAAGCCATGACCGGGGGCGTGTGCTCCGCCCGTCGCGGGAACAGGTCCTCGACGACCCTGGTGAGGAGGCCGGGCTGGAGGGTCTCGGTGAGGGGGGGGCCCCGCGCGCGGAGCTTACTCAGCGCCGCGCGATAGGGGCGACCCCAGGGGTCTCGATCGAGACCGTCCAGCATCTCCTGCCGACTGACGTCCTTGGCGGTTCGGACGGCCAGCCTGAAGGCCGACCGCGCATTGCGGTAGCCCTCATAAAGCCGGCCCTCCCGCTCCTTATCACGATGGTGCCGCCGGCTGCGGGTGTAAGCCCTCCGGGCGCATATACATGCGGCCCGAAGATCCGCCAGCTCCCGGGACCACCAGTGGACAGCCCTTTTCGGGGGCAGACACCGTACATGGGGTATGGCCGCATCGCAGATCTGCGTCAACGCATTGCGGATGCGGCCAGCCTCGGCGTCCACCCCGTCCAACTGGTGGGCAGAGGACAGCCACGAGTGAACGATGGCTGCCTCCGCCAGCAGGTCCCGGTCCAAACGACCCACAGCCCATCGCGGGAACGCGGGACGTCCGTCCGCCTTATGACCCCTGCCGGGCGTCGGGAGGGTCCGGGAGACCTCCATCCGGATATACCGGTGGTCCAATAGGGTCTCAACCTCCTCCGCGACGCACCAGCTCCTCACGCGTGCGGCGACAATGGGGCTAGCGAACGACAAGTCCACTATCGACCCGCCCCGCTGCCGCACGCACGTATGCACCGAGCCCCTGTTCAACAAATAGAGGCCCAGTGCCGCCGCCCACTCCTCGACCGCCCGTCCTCGGTCGTCCGTCCTGGGGGACCCCCACGCCATGGACTTGGCGTTGAAGTCCCCCAGAACGAAGACTTGGCGCGGTGCCAGTCGCCGTAACGAGGCCCCTAAGATGGTGAGAGAGGCCCCAAAATCAGTCACGCTCCTGTTAGGAGAGAGATAGACTCCGAAAAGCGTAATCTCTCCCCAGTCCGCCGCGACGTATCCGACGCCCCTATCCCTAAGGGTCAGGGACGACGAAGGCCACGACGTGGAGGCGACGATTGCCACAGTGCCGTCGGTGCTACGCAGCCAGTTAGGTCGGTCGGGCACCACGTACGGCTCTGCGGCTACGGCTACTGCTATCAACCACTCCGCCATGGCTTGCAGGAAAACGACCTGCGCACCGGCGGAGTGGTTGAGATTGGCTTGGAGGAGACGGATGGCTTCGTGGTCCATTAACGGGCCGTATCCATCGTCTCCTCCTCCGCGCTAACGGGCGATCGGGTCGCGATCGGAGCGGGAGCGGGCCCGGTCGATGAGCCGCCCCGCCCCTTTGGGGCCGATGCCGGGGGTCTGCAGTCCCCAGAGCCCATGCGGTGCTTGGTAGGCCTATTGCCCGCCGCACACGCGGGGCAGTGGGGCACCGCAGAGCACGATGCTGCCTGGTGCCCAGCCTGACCGCAGCGGAAGCATAGCCCGCTGCAGTCAAAGCAGTTGCGACACGTCGGTCGGGTATGCCCGACCGCCATGCATTTGTAACACCTCGCGGGCCGGGGCTCCAGCACAGTTACCCGCGCCGAACTCCAGCCCACGAGGAGCCTGCCTGAGTCGGCCAATTTCTTGACCGACTCCACCGGGCACTGCACCCAGACAGCACCGACGCCGCCCGGACCAGGACGGATGGTGCCAATCCGGACGGTGTCCGAGGCACATCCGGTACGCACCATAATGGCCTCCCGGACGTCCTCCACCGTCACGGAATCGTCCAGACCCGTGAGGCGCATCTCTGCGCACTTGACGGGCCTGGCGATTCGGACTCCATCCTCCGGCCCGAACAGCCCCCTCAGCTTCGAGGCCACACTATCAGCCGCCTTAGCGCCCTCGGCCCCAGGGAACTCGAGAATTCGAGCCCCTGTCCGGGCCTTGCGGGTCCTCGCCTCGACGCCCCCGATGTCGGAGACGTCCAGCTCCCGCCGGGCGCGTCTTAGGACAGCCTCATAGTTGAGGCCCCTCTCGGCCGCCTCAGGCAGCATGGTGATAATGACCGCAGCTGTCTTCGGCGACTTGAGGCCCCTGCGCGACCTCTTTCCCCCTTTGTCGGCTCCCGCCTGTGGAGCAGCAGCCACAGCGGCACTCTTGGCTGCCGCTCTCCGTTTCTGACCGCGTTCCTTCCTGCTCCGCCCAGCCACCTGCCAGCCCTGTTCGAGCCTGGCAGCAGCGCTGGGCACAGCAGGCGCAGTCGTGGGTGCGCTGGCCGGAGCCTGCGGTGCAGCCGCTGGCACCCGCCGCTGCCCGGTTTTGGCGGGAGCCGGCACCGTGCCGGCCTTCTTCTTGGCCCCCTTAGGCCCACCTACGGCCGCAGCATAGCTCACCACGCGGCCACCCTGACAGGGCAACGGGGTGGGAGCTGACGCTTGCGGCCGCTTCGTCCTGTCTGTGGCGGGCGGCAGCCGGAGGGGTGGCTCGGGTGGAAGACGATCCGCCACGGCCTGGATGCGCGCATCCATCATCAACTCCAGCCTGGCGAAAATGACGCACATCGCCTCCTCCGGCACACCGTGAACCACAGGGAGCGGCTCCTCCCCTTTCTTGGGCCTGCTACGCTTCCTGACGGTGCTCACGGCCAGCGCCGCGGGCACAAGCGGCGCAGCAGGCACCACGGGCGCAGGCAGCGTCACAGGCGCAGGCGGCGCCACGGGCGCAGAGGACGGGCCCGCCCTCTCCAGCGCAGCCCGCTTTTGCGGCGAGGCCAGTGTCGGCGGCATGGCTGGCACTAAAAGTGCGAATTGAGACCGCAGGTCGGCCACATCCTTGGACAACCCGCGGTTCTCCTTCCGCACTGCCGACAGCTCCGACTCGAGTCGCCGGTTTCGCTCCCGCAGGCACTCCCCTCTGAGTCGGAGCTGCCGCCCTTATGCAGGGGGCGCTTCCGTACACTCGGGGAGAGGGCCTCCTCCCTCTCCCTGGCATTTAAGGCCGCCGTCAGAGTCTTCCCCGCGCGGTGCGGCTCAGACTCCTCGGCGGCCTCGGCAGCCAAGCTGCTCTCCTCCATACTGGACGGCTCTGCAGCATTGCCGCCCTCGTCCCGGCTTCGGCCGACCTCATCGTCGGACAACTCTGCAGCCTTACCGCCCTCGTCCGACGGCTTCTCCGAGGCCGTGTCGGTGTCGGAGTTCCCACAGCTCTCCGACAACGGCCCTGCGGCTTTACTGCCGCCCTCACTACGCGACGGCTCTGCGGTAGATCCGCCCTCGTCGCTCGACAGCTCCGTTGGGCTGCCACTTATTCTCCTCTCCTTGGACGGCCCTGCGACATCGTCGCCCTCATCCCGGGGCACATACCCGTGGTCGCCCGCCCTCCGCGACGGCCCTGCGATGCCACCACCATCCACTTGCGACGGCTCTGCGGCTACTGTGCCGCCCTCGTCGCTGGGAACGCTGGTCTCGCGGCATGCCGCGGCCTCCAGCGCCTCCCTTTCCTTCTTGAGCCGGTTGGCGCGCCGTTTAGCGCGCTCGCCGGCTGGAGTGATGATCCACCTACGTTTCTTTCTTTTTGGGGCCTCTTTAGTTTGTGCCGGGCCCTCGGCGGACGCCTCAAGTCCCAAGGACGAGGCGTCGTTTGTGCCAGTTTTATGTTGGCTTGGCAAGGCCTTAGGGTGGGAATCCGTAGGATCCCCGTCTTTTAATTTGTGTGAAAGTAGATCCATTTTGGTTCCCACGAGAATGGGAGAATTGACAGTCGACCCGAGCAGAGATCCCTGTACTCGGGCAAGCCTACATTTACCAACCAGGGGGGCAGCCGGTACCCTGGCTGGAGCGTGCTAAGAACTGAATACCCCATCAGCCATGCATCCTCTCGCCGCACGCCAGAACTTAGGATTCTGGGTAATTCTTTATAGAGGTTGTCTTCCTCGCGGTCCGGGCGGTTAAGCCAAGACCCTCGCTCCTAAGACAAGCAAAGATCAGGTTTACGATATGTCGACGGTGGCTTATGCCTGCCCAGCCCCCAAATGAATGAGTGACTGAGCCCGTCGAAGATTCGCGTCCGGTCACCCTCTACGAGTAGAGAGCTAGGAGCGAAACAGGGCTTCCCAAACAAAGGGACCCCCCTAGCGCCAGATATTCGCTACGGGAGACAATCCATCAGAATGATCTGGGGGACTGCCGCTTGCACCCAGGGTACACCACGTGGAGGTTTCTGACATCGTACCCCATTTTAGATACCCTTAAGAAGGGCTGGTATCTGTAGTAGGTACAAGACCTGTATGACAGATCACCAGGCCCTCTCTTTAATTAGGGTTCATAGTTAAATATGTTACAGGTTCAAAATATACATAAAACTTAAAACTACAAAAATAAACAAAAAGTAAACAAGACACAAGTAACAAAATATTGAAATCATTACTTATTCTTCTTCTTTTTCTTGAAGTAAATTAAGAAAATTAAGTATTAAAAGCCCTTTTGAAATAAAACTACTTTTAGAGATTTTATCGCGTTTGTATTTGATTTTTAATTGCCCGACGTTTCGAACACTTTACAGTGATCATGGTCACGGGAGGACTAAGGTGTCTTACGTCCAAAAGTCATCGTTATTACAGAAATGTATATCTACCCGGTACAGTATCAGTAATTAAAATTTGAGTCACATTTTAATATTTTATTGCTAGTACAAAAATAAAATTATTCTATATGTAAAAAAATATTTTGTTTATGATCAGTTATATAGGTATCGGGGGAGTATTGGTGTAAAGATTCGAAAGGGAATGCTCCGATGGTTCGGACATGTGGAAAGAATGCCAAACAAACGTCTGGTTAAGAAGATATACCTACAATGCGAAAGTGGAAGGATGTAGGTACCGAAGGAGACCGAGACTAACCTATCTAGACCAGATTGGTCACGTACTGAAGGAAGTTGGAGTCAAGAGTCTTCGAAAACGGCGAGCGTATATGAAGAGAATTATGAATGTGAGGAAGCGAGTGAAGTATGCAAGGATAGAGTTCTCTAGCTACTATTCTCTATGCCTACCCTGCAAGGGATATGGCGTGATGATACGTGTGTATGTACATATGTATCATTTATATTAAACATTTAATTTATGATAATTATTATATTGAGGCAATTTACTAGTTTAAAAATCTAAACAAAACTATTAAACTACCATCGGATCGGAACGCGGCCACTCTGAGAAAGATCCAGCAAGAATACTCAGAAGGCATAATACTAATTTTATTATTAATTTTTAGAGGCGGCTCACTTTTTATTACTAAAATTGATTAATTTATATTTAACTATTATTGTAGGTAATACTCGCGTATACATTAGAAATGCGTAACGGCTGTGTGGTAGCGGCTACGAATACTACCAACCCTTACTTTGCTCGTGGATGTCATAAAAGACAACTAAGAGCTTTATAATGACCTGGGCCAACTCCATCTGATGCCATTTGGTCAACATTTACATTTCCAAGGAGGGTTGACGTCTGGCAAGCGGCCGGTCATAAAACTTCTACAATAACTTCTACAATATATACTATGAAAGAAGAGTGAATATTGTATCGACTCCAAGTAATTGGGATAAGAGTAGGAGAATGATGACTCGCGTAAACATTAGAAATCGTTATATTAAAAGCGTTTTTTGTACGGAAATTACACGAGACAATAAGTGAACATAAATTACTACCTCAATAATTCATTCATTCCAGGCTATATACGTGGCATTCATAATCATCTCAGCTCATATGTATGCTCACTGTTGGGCTCGAGCCTCCTCTAAATGGATGGGAAATTGACTTACTATACCCTGCTGGTCAGACGTGTTGGTATAGGGTTTTATTTCGAGTTTTGCTTCTCTTGCATGGATGTTATATGCATTTTATATTCATTACTCGTCTTTTACGATCAACTACGAATAAGATAGGTTGTGGTGAATTGTATTCTTACTCCGTCACCACACTGAAAATTGTGGTGACGGAGTAAGTACGTGACATTGTTGGCCTCAAATTTTGTCCCTAATAAGAGGAAAATTGACCTACTATACGAAATTGGTAAGACGGATTGGCATATTGTTTTATATCTAGTTTTTTTTAACTATATTTTTACTTCTCACACGTAGAATTATTTCCTATGAGAAAGTAATACCCTTAATAATGCAAAAGTATTTGACCCGTAGAAAGTGTTGGAGCTAATTCTTACAATGCATATTATATTATTTTTGTTATAAAAAAATCAGTAATAATATTTCACAAACCCGCTGAGTTTCTTGCCGGATCTTCTCAGTAGCGGTCACGTTTCGATCCGGTGGTAGTTTATTGAATTAATTTAAAATATTAAAACTGACAACATATAAGTGCTTTTGTAGGGTTTTATTCATAAAAAAATAATTTGAATTTGAATCTGTGAATAAAAGAGGAAATATTTCTGCAATTAAAAAACTTGATACTTGGTCTGAACTAGTAATGACTGTTTAAACCTAAACGTTAGCTATTTAAATAATTAAATAAAGGTAACGTAAACTTGTATGCCACATTTAATTTCCCTAAATGGTGGAGGACAAACATTTTACCGAGAACTTTTCTAGACTTTTTATTAATTTATAATACTACTGGTTGGTAGCATAGGCGAATAGTTGGCACGAATATATTACTGTTATTTGTAGCTATTAACTACATTATTATTTTACAATTACTATATAAATTTTTTGAAAATCATAATGTCTATTGGGATTTGCCAATAGATGGCGCAATTTATTTCCTCTCAATATTATCGATAATACTTAAAGTGAACAAATTACCACCGAATGACGCTTTGAAATGTAAGTTATGAATTGGATCTTCGAGATGACGGTCGGCAGCGACAGGTCCTCCCAATGACCGCCGACTGGACGTGGTGTTGGGGCGCCCAGGCATACCTTCAAACTGTGACACGCATCGTCTACTGGCGCACCACACTCATGACATCCTGGGGCCCCTTCTCTTGCAATTCTGTGCAGGTACTTACCGAATACCCCGTGTCCGGTAAGCACCTGCACCATACTAAAGCTTGCCAAATAGGGTTATGCCGAGGGCCGATATAAAACTCTTAGTCGTCTCTTACGACACTCATAAGCAATGTAATGGTGGTTGTATTAGCAGCCCCTACCACACAGCAATTGTCTTAATTAATATATATATTTGACGGTGGCAGCCATGGCTGAGCGATTGAATCTTTATTGTCGCCGGTCATTGGTACCGAGTTCATATTTGATAAAAGGAAATAATATCTCCGTGTCCGAAATCACTTTACTTTTATTTACAAGATTTAAATTAACGGTCAATACGTGGCTAACCAACGGTTTCGTCTTGGAGAAGTGTCTCAGTTGACCCACCGATTAATTATGATTTTCACACAATCTCCATTTCCCAATAATAATAATAATAATAATTTATCTCCGGGCCAGTCGTTACCTCACCATGAGGCTAACGCAAAACTCGGAGGAACATTATATGGCTCCTTAAGTTCTTCTGATATAAAAAAAATGGATCACAAGATTTACAGGAAAGCCAATAAACCGCAGGGCAGCTTGTGGCGATCTGAATGTGAGTGGCGACACTGCGGTCCTGAATAATCCAGAGAGTCGATCAGGGACTCGTCTCCAGCTGGCCTTCATTGGCTGGCTAGAGTGGAAACCGAAGAGTGCCCGAAGGACTCTCAGCTCTGACGTGCCTTAAACAGCTGGTAAGAGAGGGATGGCCAGAGCTATATGCTCGGGGGTGGAAGTGTCATTTTCAAGGGCATAACTACGGGGAAATAATGGCTCTGTTTATCACAGACTCAATGGTGAAACCGGCGCCGCCCCGCTCGACACCCCTAGCCACTTGCACCAATGTTGACCCCTGTTGCCGGTATGGCTTGTGTGCCTGTGGCGACTGTTTAGGGGGGCCATTCAGTGAGTTGGCGAGTCACCGTCTGCCACCGTTCATCTCTCAATATGGGTTTGAAGGCAGACGACAGTTAAAAAATCATAGATTTAAGATGAACCAGTCCGTTAAGTACCCACTCCCATAATCAGATATTAGCTACCATAATCACACAATAGTTTTACACTTACCGCTGGCAGTCCACGTATGTTATGTGCCCTAGGAAGATCATTGATGTACAGTTTAAAAAAAAGTGGGGAAAGGATGCCCCCCTGTGGTATGCCTATGTATGTGTTGTGTTGATATGTTGTTGTGGAGATAGGACGATCTGTACTGCTTTTGATAATATCCTAGAATTTTTGTTATCTCTACACATTGTACTCTTTCCTCTAGGTAGCTTCTTAGCCAATTATTAGCAATACCCCTTATTCCGTAGCTATGAAGTTTAGCTATAAGCTTTTCTTGGCAGACGAAATCGAAAGCTTTCGTCATATCCATAAATACACAAGCTATGTTAGTTTTATCATTTAGGCTTCTTGTGATTTGGTCAACTAAAGAAAAACAGGCAAGGATAGTAGAGCTATTTTTCCTAAATCCGAACTGTTCTCTCTGTAAAATACCACATGATGTTATAAAATTATCTATTTTATAATGCATTACTTTTTCAAAAATTTTTGCTCTTACAGGTATTAAGACTATAGGCCTATAATTATTAATATTTGATTTATCCCCCTTTTTTGTATATAGGTTTAATTATAGATTTTTTTAACCGAGTAGGAAATACGTCTTCTGTTAAGGACAGGTTAATAATGTATGTAAGTGGGTCAACCAAACATGGAGCACATTGTTTTATTACTTTAGTGCACAGGTCATCATAGCCAGTAGATTGTGTGTTTTTCAGAGTCTTTATTATATTATATATGTCAATATTATTAACTGGAGTCAAAAAAATACTTTTACTATTATGTGTAATGGATGTCGTATTATTTTTTTTAATTATTGTGTCAGTATTGTTGGATTGTGAAATATAAAATTTATTGAAAGTTTCGCAAATTAGATTAGGGTCATTAAAATTATTATTGTCAATATTAATAATATCAATTTCGGATAATTTAGGTACATTGTGATTATTTTCCTTTATTAATTTCCAAGTCGCTCTACATAAGTTTTTGGATGAGGTTATATAGCGAATGTTGTTAATCTGTTGAGCTTTATGAATACAGTTTTTTAAAACTTTAGAATATTTTTTATATACTCCGTACTTAATATTTTTATTATGTTTATGTAGATGATATTTTAAATATAACATCCTTTTTTTTACACAACATCGTTTTAGACCTTTTGTTAACCATTTATTTTTACATTGTTTGTCTGTATGTTTAATTCTAATAAAAGGGAAACATAAATTATAAAAAAGTGTTATAGTATTATGAAAACTATTAAATGCAGAATCTATATATTGTTGTTCATAGACTTCATTAAACGATAGACATGACAAGCATTCCCTGTATTGATTTATATTTTCTTCAGAAAGATCTCTGATAGTTCTATACCAGAACTTATTTTTTTTGTAGCTACGCAAAATGACTCTAACTGTATTCTAATAGTTTGAGCAGTTTCGTGAGCCGAATACCAATACGACTCCGTCCACGTGACGCCATTACAAAACTACCTAATGGCGCCACTGTATTTGCCAGGTGTTGCCTGTACTAAATTACATTATTAAACCTAGTGGCGCCACTGTGTTTGGTAGATCTTGCCAATACTATAGTCTATAAAATATAGCATGATCTCTGTGACAGTTCTCACTAGTACCGCACGCTTACGATATAGTCCGTATTTTTGTCGATATAATTCCTTATTTTTTAAAGTTATTTGCTACTGCAATTGAAAAACAATGTATGAAAATTTTATTAAATTTCATTCAAATGGATGGATAATTCGATTATAAATTTAAAACAATCTATGAATATCTTATTGAATTATCTTATTGAATTTAAATTAATAGATTTTATTTAAATTAAACTAAAGCTGTTAATTAATTCTTTTTATTATTCGAAAGGAATACATCTAAGTTCATCGTCACTATTATTATCATCGCTGGCGCATTCCTGTAGGTTAATGATGACTTCTTGGTCATAGATTATTTCATGAATAATCATGTTTATTTTATAAAAGAAATGGTCTTATTAATATTATAACTGATGTCTGAATATTAAATGAATGCAATTTACTTATTTTATAGAGTAAGCATGTGGTTTATATAGGTAATATATTGATTTTACTTGTTTTTAAATAATTAATAAGAATGTTATCGATTTACGTTTATCGATTGACCCATCTCTATGTTATTCTCAGTCCAGAATAAACCTAGACGGAAAGGCGTCGCGTGACCCCATAGACCCACCGTAAAACCTTCTCTCTTCGCCATGCGAGCGGACCACCGGTACTCGATTTTAACTTCGGTGGCCCGCCCAGCGGTTTACCCTCGCGGGTTCCTATCGTCGACGCCCCGACAAATTTCGCCGTCGGGGCGTCGCCCTCACGCGGTGGCCTCACGTCGGGTGACCGGACTATTCCCCGGTCCGATCACCCGAGGCCTCGGTTAGGGCGGCATCAGGCGCAGGTATTCGCGCCTGCGCCGCCCCGGCCGCTGACGGCGGCCCGGGTCGTGGGAATCCTCCCGGACTCGTTCCGCCGCCTCCTTCTGCGAGATGACAGCCTCGCAGAAGGCGGCGACCGCGTCCCAGTTCCTGACGCTGTCGACCAGCCGGCAGCGTCAGGTCGGCACCGATAACAGCGACGAGGTCACGGCGATGCCGGTCAAAGCCCGGACACACCAGTCCAGAATAACCTTGTACTTGCGTAAGCATCATCACTACATAGTATAAAATAAAGTCGCTTTTCTGTGTTCTTGTCCACTTGTATGCTTAAATCTTTAAAACTACGCAACGGATTTTGATGTGGTTTTTTTAATAGATAGAGTGATTGAAGAGGAAGGTTTATATGTATAATAACATCCATTAAATAGTGGAGAAATACTGTTATTTTTTTTTTGAGGTTTCTAATGTGATGTCGTAAATAAACACATTATTTTGCGCTTACATTGCAAACGCTCGCTGAACCCTACGAAATAGATCAAAATAATGTACTACAGTATTGTTCAGCTTAAAAGGGCCTACAAAAAAGTCCGTGATGGTATATGCTTATCTCTTAAGGATAACATACTATATCTATTTTAATACTTTAAAAAATGGTCAATTATAAAACGATAATTGAAAAGCTATTTACACAATTACTGTATTAATCCTTATCATTTTAAATACATAAGTTGGCTTGAGCATTTCACGAAGATATTTTTTTCCTTCAGACCATGCAAATTAAATCAATAACCTTAGGAGATATAGCAAAATCAAAATAATGCGCAACGAAATTATTTTCGTGTCGCCGCGCCAGGCGGCGCGTTGTGATTCAACCGAGCCACGCGGCCGCCTCGCGTTCGAGCTCGGGGCCCAAAAGTTTTGTTAGTGTAGTGGAATTGTACGAGTATATCTTATATATGCCTACAAAAAAGTCCGCCATGGCATAAATGTCTATACGCTCAAGATGGGCGAGCCACCAAAGACAAAGATCGGGTACCGGTGGCCCGATCGCACGACGAAGAGAGGAGCAAAAAATCTACATTTCCATATACAGGCCCTACAGACTTCGAATTTGGTGTGGACTTTCTTTCTGGCCAATAAAGGTCAGATGAAGTAGGGTTTTAAGAAATTCCTTCTTCGAAAGGAATTCTATGTAGGAAAAGTAAACAAAACAACTGAATTAACGTAACCGAAGCGAAGCGAGGGCGGGTCGCTAGTATTTTTATAAAATGGTTACTAAGTATTTTAAAATATATGAAGTACAAGTTTTGGTGTAAATATTCATATTTTTATATTCATAGTTCAGTTGAGATATAAATGGCACGTAAAGAATGAAAATATAGGCGATACAAAATAAAGTTGTAAACATGACGCGTATTCATAATTACTTCATCGGTTTTGTCGCTATCTGTCACAGAGATCAAGCTATATTTTAAAGATTATAAATTACGTTACCAAACCTAGTGGCGCCACTATGTTGTCAGTACTAAATTAGTCAATTGAGCAACTTATTTCTGAGCGATATGGTATTCTACGACATATTTTTATACATTAAAAATATTAATAAATCTTATTTCATGTTCACAGGTAATCTATATCAACAATTTATATATCTGAAAAATATCGAGTGGCAAATATTGGACAAGATACACAAATACGAATTCAAAATTCAAGTAAGTGTCTTTACTTAGGAATACAAGTTATTATAATTAATAATTACACAAAACTAGCGATACGCTTTGCAATATTAGAAGAGGATTTTTTTATGAGTAATCGTAATCTCGCGACAAATTTTTAATACAATGATGATACATATTCCTTTACATGCGACAGCATCAAGTAATTTTATAAGTGCTGTGTGGTAGGGGCTACGAATACTACCAAACCTTGCTTTGCTCGTGGATGTCGTAAAAGACGACTAAGAGCCTTATAATGACCTGAGCCAACTACATCTGATGCCTTTTGGTCAACAATTACATTCCCAAAGAGGGTTGACGTCTGACAGGCAGTCGGTCATAAAACTTTTACAATATGTATTCTTTCCAATAAAAAAATAATTATCTAAATTGGACTACTCTATAAAAAGTTGTGCGTGGTCATACATAACAAAAAAATAAACGTGTCGACTTGAGAACCTCCGTTTATATCTCGTCGGTTAAAAACGAAAATTTTAACTAAAATCTAATCCTATACTAGCCCACCTGACAAATGTGGTCTCGTAGGTCAATTGCCCAGATATTTCACTTCTGGTAACTGATAATATGTATGTGTGTGTGACTGATAATTTAATAAGAATAGAATAGTAGAAAAAAAAAGATTTTTAATAATTCATATGCGTTCATATACAGGCTTATTTTCCAAACTACTGTACGGATTTTTCTGTTTTTATAATACATTAAACTCAGCTTGGAGCATTATTTAGAATTTTTCTTGATGAAAACTGACGTCAGTGAATATATAAGTTACTTTTGAAGAAAATTATGTTATTATCTATCTATCTATCGATAATAACAAATAGAGAGCCGGTTTTTTTGTTCGGTTCAACTGCGAAAACTACAGAACCAATCGAAATAATACTTGATGTAACTCGACACCAGGCGGCGCTGCGATATTTCAACTTCTACAATCAAAGCAACGGGTTGGGTCTGCTAGTTTTATATGTAATTTTAATAGTAGGTCGGTTGTTTTGTCAGTCCATGCACTCATTCTTATTTCTTTATCAAACTTCATGATTTATCCCTCATTTTAAAGTTTAAGTTTGTTCTTGTGGGCTAATGACGAAAAATATATATACGCTCTAAAACAGTACAGCTCTCTTTAATTTGAGAGTTCAATTTGATGTGTAATATTAATTTTTGCGCTGTGTGGTAGCGGCTACGAATACTAAGAACCCTTACTTTGCTCGTGGATGTCGTAAAAGACGACTAAGAGCCTTATAACAACCTGGACCAACTCCATCTGATGCCGTTTGGTTAACAATTACATTCCTAAGAAGAGTTGACGTCTGGCAGGCGGCCGGTCATAAAACTATTGCCAATAATTTTTACAATATGTACTATGAAAGAAGAGTACATATTGTATCGACCCCAAGTAATTAGGATAAGAGTAGGAGAATGATGTGTAATACAGATTTTCACGCTGTCAAAGTTGGGAACACCAGCTATTCATATTCTATTAAACCATTTACCAAAAAAAAAATCAATTGGACATCAAATCAACTGAAAATTTAAATACGAAATGAACTTCAAAATAATTTACATTACAAAGAGCAATTCAGTAGCTGGCTATACAATTTACATTAAAATAAATTTCCATTTCATTGGCTGTCGATAACGTTGCATTAACTTTTGTTGTAGCTTTTTCATCCATTTAAAATTGCAATTAGCTGTTACTTTCAGAGAGTAAACTTGATAGATCGTGACTGGAATTATTATGAAAGGATTTTCATAGCATTACTTGATGAAGATTTTCAGCAATTTTATGAATATTTTTAAAGTTGTAGTGACGTAATAATAATACAATTATTTCTGATGCTTACGCGAATAATAAATGTATAAAATAAATCTAATTTTAAGAATTTTTATACGCGTTTGTATTTCATTATCGGTTCATTAGATTTATTAAATTTAAATTAATAATTAACTATAATATAATAATTACCATAAATTTAATCCCTACTAATATATAAATGTGAATGTAAGTTTGTTTGTTACGCTTTCACGCTAAAACTACTCAACCGATCATCATGAAACATTGTACACATATTTTTGGAGGTATTAAAAGTAACATAGGATACTTTTTATTAAAAAAAAATCAATATTTTTATATGAAAAATAAAAAAAAATGTTTGTCAAAAAATCTCAAAATCTAGCTTCTTCAACGCCATCTAGCAGTCCAGTAATGAAGTTCCAACCGTGAGTATACAATACTGTTGCACTGTATTACCGGCGGTCAAAAATAAAAATAGGGGATCAAAAACTTTAGGAAAGTAACCTTTTACGCGGGCGAAGCCGCGGGCAGAAGCTAGTGTTTAATAATAACTGGTCAATAACAATACATATATTTTTTTGAAGTTACACTTCTTTAGGAGCGTTATAAAAAAAATATGAGAGTGAAATTTTTAGATGCGCGCGCATCTCTGCAACACAAAAGTAACACGTTCAAGTTGGCCGCAAATAAGATGCGCGCATAGCTGTAACACAACAGTAAAATAGGTTGAAGTTCGCCACAAAACCGCTCAATAACTCTCGAAAAAAAACTATCAACAAAATAGAAATAATACCTCTTTCTAGTTTCTACATTCACAACACGTGTTTCATACAAATGCGAATTATATACGTGCTAATAAATTTATATTCAGTAGTGATTTCAATTTAATATTTTGATTAATATCATTTACTATTCGTAAATATTAGTGAAAAAATATCCTATGCTTTTCCAGTCCTTTTATTATTTTATTATAACTAATTATTTGCAAGCAATTCATATTATTTTTTAATTATGCCCAAGAAGTATAATTTCTCCTAGTCCTATTATTTTTTTTATATGTCATCAAATTTATTTTATGTTTCCATTGGCCATGATTTGTATGAAAAATATAACTCAGACTTTAATTACTAATACTGTTGAATGTAGATAAAAACTTTTGTAATAACGATGACTTATTGGAGGTCAAATTCTTTAATAATCCCACGACTATGAATACTAAAAAGTTCTCAAAACATCGGCAAACTAATAATCAAATAGAAACGCAATCATCATCATCATCACAGCCCATAAATGTCCCACTGTTGGGCTCGGGCCTCCTCCGTAATGGAAGGGAAATTAACCTACTATATATACCGCGCTGGTCAGACGTGTTGGTATAGGGTTTTGTTTCGAATTTTCCTTCTCTTGCTCATGTTATATGCGTTTTATATCCCTTAGTCGTCTCGTACGATCACCCACGGGTAAGATATGGGGTGGTGAATAGTATCTTACTCCGTCACCACACGGAAAGCAAAACAAACGACATAAACTCCGTAAAATATTTTTATTTCATGGAAAACTCCTGTAAAAATAAGAAATCATTTTAATAATTACTGAAATTTAGCATTTAATATGCTTGATTATTTATAAAAACCCGATTACAAGCGAATAATTATTGTCACAAGTAGGATTCGAACCCACACCGTAAATCAAACCGAAATCCGTTCCAATCGTGCTGCCACTTACACCACCGTGAACTATTGTAGGACATTCAATTCTCCCATCGTATTATATTTTCGTCTTTAAGGAGATGTGTGCCGTCTACCCGACATTGTTTACATTTTTCGCTCGTAATCAGGTTTTTATAAATAATCATTACAATACCTGTCTCTGTTATTTATTTATAACATTTTAGGAATAACCAAAAATACCGACTATGTCACATTGGATAAAAAGACCTGATCCTTATGTGTGTTTAAATATAAATTTGAAAAGGGTAGGGTTTTATGTGTTGTGTGACTAATGATGGTGATCCTTGATCCGATTTGATGGACAGGCATTAGCGATGATATATTACTGCCTCTAAGTAAATACTGTGAATAGTTGGAAAAATATATACGTTTGATACCTATTTATAAACGAGTGGAACGTGTATATATATATATATATATATATATATGTATATGTATGTATGTATGTATGTGTGTGTGTAAGCTGTGTGGTAGCGGTCGTAAAAGACGACTAAGAGCCTTATTTTGACCTAGGCCAACTCCATCTGATGCCGTTTGTTCAACAGTTACCTACATTTCCAAGGAGGGTCGACTTCAGGCAGGCGGCCGGTCATAAAATTATTGCCAATAACTTTTGCAATATGTAGGAACAGGAGTACATATTGCGTCGACCCCAAGTAATTAGGATAAGAGCAGGAGAATGATGAAGATATAGCTTATATATGTCTCACTACTGGGCTGAAGCCGCCTCCAAAACAGGAGGAAAATTGACCTACTATTAGTATAGTAGGTCAATTTTCCTCCTGTTTGCTCGCTGGTCAAACGGGTTGGTATAGGATTTTATTACGCATTTTCCTTCTCTTGTATATATGTTATATGGATATTTATATCCCTTAGTCGTTTCTTACAATCATCCACGAGTAAAGAAGGGGGTGGTGAATTATATTATTACTTCGTCACCACACGTAAAATATATTTAATTGTAAAAAAAGGTAAGGATCTTGATAACAATTGTTATAAATAATTTTGTCAACGGCTACTGATAGTTTTGGGAATTTCCAAGGATGATTAATAGCAATCAATACGCTGGACAAGCAGATTGACTAACCCAAGGTACTATTATAATTTACCCAGAAGGGACCTACCAATCATCTCTTATAAAAATTCGCAATTCACTCACTCGGATTTTACGACTCCTAATAGAAAGTCATCATCATCTCATCTCAGCTGATATATGTCCCACTGTTGGGCTCGAGCCTCCTCCATAGTGAGTGGGTAATTGACCTACTATACCGCGCTGGTCAGACGTGTTGGTATCCCCCGTGGGACCTAGAGGCGGAGATGCTCTCCGACCTCTACCGGCGGGTGACCTCACTGCGCGACGAAGGTGGCTCCCCATCGCTGAGCGAGATAGCCACCTGGCGCGAGGACGCCCGCCGAGACGTCATCGCCCGTTGGGCTACGCGGCTGGAGAGGCCTAGACACGGTGTCGTCACCGTCGAGGCTCTCCGGCCCGTATTGATGGAGTGGATGGAGCGGCGGCACGGAGTCCTCTCCTTTCGACTGGTGCAGGTGTTGTCGGGGCACGGATGCTTCGGCTTTTACCTGCACACGGTCGCGTGTAAGGAGTGGACTTCGTTCTGCCACGAATGCTGACGAGGACACGGCGCAACACACGCTGGAGGCGTGTCCGGGCTTTGACCGGCAGCGCCGTGACCTCGTCGCTGTTATCGGTGCCGACCTGACGCTGCCGGCTGTCGCGAGAGCGATGGTCGACAGCGTCAGGAACTGGGACGCGGTCGCCGCCTTCTGCGAGGCTGTCATCTCGCAGAAGGAGGCGGCGGAACGAGTCCGGAAGGAATCCCGCGACCCGGGCCGCCGTCAGCGGCCGGGGCGGCGCAGGCGCGAATACCTGCGCCTGATGCCGCCCTAACCGAGGCCTCGGGTGATCGGACCGGGGAATTGTCCGGTCACCCGACGTGAGGCCACCGCGTGAGGGCGACGCCCCGACGGCGAAATCTGTCGGGGCGTCGACGAGAGGAACCCGCGAGGGTAAACCGCCGGGCGGGCCACCGAAGTTAAAATCGAGTACCGGTGGTCCGCTCGCACGGCGAAGAGAGAAGGTTTTACGGTGGGTCTATGGGGTCACGCGCCGCCTTTCCGTCACCCCGGACCGATTCAGCGGGGCGAGACGCACCCATAGCCCACCAATAAAAAAAAAAAAAAAGACGTGTTGGTATAGGGTTTTGTTTCGAGTTTTCCTTCTCTTGCATAGATGTTATATGCGTTTTATATCCCTTAGTAGTCTCTTACGATCACCCACGGGCAAGATAGGGGGTAGTGAATTGTATTCTTACTCCGTCACCACACGGAATAAATATATAAATAGAATAAATAAATAAAAAGTCAGAATTTGACATATTCCAAACCATCACCATATAAGGAATACATATATACTTAAAAGCATTGTAAGTTTAATGTCCTTAAGGGCTGACACTAATTATAAAATTTAATTAAATAAAGTTTTAGGGTGTTATAACTGAAAAGCTTCATATGATGAGAAAGCTTTTCCATGTATAATAGGGTACATTATTTCTTTAAATGAATATAACATCAACCCTTATATTTTACACTGCTAGACAGAATTCTGAGTATAGTTTCGTTATGGTAGAGTTTAGTATTACTACTATATTAAAATTACTGAAATTCTCATTTAATATTTTTGATTATTTATAAGGACCCGATTACGAGCGAAAAATGATTGTCACAAGTGGTATTCGAACCCACACCTATTGGAAATCCGTTGCAATCGTGCTGCCACTTACACCACCGTGAACTATTGTAGGACATTCAATTCTCGCAGCGTATTATATTTTCGTCTTTAAGGAGACATGTGCCATCTACCCGACAATGTTTACACATTGTACCGACTTAATACTCAAACTTTGCATTTAGAATTGTATTAAACGATGACACAGACCTGTTATTCAAATTACTGAAATTTAGCATTTAATATTCTTGATTATTTATAAGAACCCGATTGTCGTATTATTAACTCGTAATCGGGTTTTTACTACTATCTTTCTTACTTACTATTACATTCCTGTATGATGATGAAGTAAAAATATAACTCATCACCTCTATTACCCTATCCGTGGGTGTTGTAAAAGGTGACTAAGGGGTACAAATATAAATATAACATCTATGCAGGAGAGGGAAAGCTTGAAATAATACCAGTCGTTTGATTAGTGTGATAGCTCAATGTCCCTCCTACTGCGGAGAAGTCTTGAGTCCAACTGGGGGATGTAGGTCGAGATGATGATGAACCTAGCAGTAGTTTTATGACTGGTCGCCTGTCAGACGTCAACCCTTCTTGGGAATATAATTGTTGACCAATCGGCATCAGATGGAGTTGGTCCAAGTCGCTATAAGGCTCTTAGTCGTCTTTTACGTCATACACAAGCAAAGTAAGGGTTGGTAGTATTCTTAGCCGCTACCACAGAGCTGGTTATTCAATATGTGCGAGGACATATTGCGTCGACCCCGAGTAATTGGGATAAAAGCAGGAGAATGATGAGATGGAACAGTGGCTAAGATAACGATGTATCGTGGCAGTATCCTGGATTGGATATCAACGTAATATGTGCGATTTGAAAATTGTTCTCATGAGTTTGGGTATCATTTGTGTCTGGTAATTGTATGTTTGTAAAGTCCCCCGCAAAACAAAGAATATTTCCTTAGTGCAGTGTTGCTGTTATAAAAAAAAAGGTTTTGAAAAGCCAAAAATATAACGTTGCTTTGAAAGATAAGTCAAGTCGGCTTTAAAAGTAATCAGAAAGCCAAATAGATTTTTTGATCAAATTCCGGTCGAGTAGAAATGATGAGCGACAGTTTCTACCAATGATTTATTTTTAAAACCCTCACATAAAAGGACAAGGGTAGTGTCACTCTTTGATGTCAACCCTCGTCTTGACCAAGATCAAGCGAAAATGGCCGAAACGGTAAACCTATTAAATCTAGTATTGTAAAGAGCTTAAAACGTGGTTTTTCATTGACGATTTAAGTAATGAAGACCTAACCTAAAACTATTTTTACAATTACAGAGGAAAAAGAACAATGTTTGTAAAGTCAATTTACGGAAAATAATTTTACAACAATAACTTTACAATAATAATTTAACGGATAATAATTTTAGAATAATGTATTGAACAAACATAAACAATGGAAACCATATTAAGTTTTCACTTCACTATATAAACAGTTGACATAGCAGTACACGTCAATTTCTTAAAATACAAGAACGTTTAGGCCGATCATGCGTCTCTATCGCTTGTTCCGCGCTCTCGCTGGCACGTTCGACTCTGGCAAAACATGACACTTTTTCGTGTGCGCAGCCGGGTTTCCTCAATTTATAAATGTTATCACGTCAAAATAAGTAATAACTTATAAAAACTAAAGAACTTCTTTTTTATATTTAACGAAACTAAAGTGTAAAAAATGATTTTAAATAAATTTAGATTGATTAACAAAAAAAGAAAATAGTTTAATATAAAAAAGAATAAGACTTTATGAGACATTTTCTAAATCATTTTATATTTACCAATATTTGTCAATATTTATAACAGCACAATACGTTTTTTTTTTACCATAATATATATTTTTTTGTTAATCAATCTATTAATAATTCAAATTATTGAAAATTGTTTTTTTACTTTTTAGTCTCGTTATCTATAAACGCGTTTTTTTTATTATTTTTTTCTAAAATAGTATTTATTTTTAATTTTTAATTCAATTCAAACTCAAAAGCGACAATCAATTTTGTTCAAGCGGTTGCGATCAAGAAATATGGATAGCGACATCTATCGAGTCACTCCAAAATCTCAGCCACGAATATTAAAAAGTAAATAATCCTTTAAGGATAGTAGTACAAATAATTTGAATTATTGCACTGTTTTTGGTCTTTGATGAGTGTGCACAGTTTTAAAGTAATTTGATTTTATTTATTAAGGAAGAGGTGAAAATCACGATCAAAATTCCGTTATATACAAAGTTATAATAAGCGTGACAGCGACATCTATCGAGCTACATCAGAATCTTGGCCACGGATCCGAAAAAAATCGCTTATCATTTAAGGATAATGGCAAAAACTATTTAAATTATTGCATTAGCATCGATATTTAATAATTGTACAGTTTCAAATTGATCTATCGTTAAGAAAAGGGTAAAAATAACGGTTAAAAATCTCGTTACTAACAAACCAAAATATTATTATAAGCGTTACAGCGACATCTATCGAGCTACGCCAAAATCTCAGCCATGGATATAAAAATAATCGCTAATCGTTTAAAGATAATGGAACAAACTATATGAATTACTGCATTATCATCGGTCTTTGATGAGCGTGCAAAGATTCAAAATAATATGAATTGAAGAAAGAGGTGAAAATCACTGTCAAAAATTTTCTTTTTTTTTTATATATTGCTTATGGTGGCAAATGTGCAAGCAGCACACCTGATGGTAAGTGTCACTGCTGCCCATGGACCTTTGCAATACCAAGGATATAGCTTACGCCACTGCCTACCAATTAAATCCCCAAACCCACCCAGTTGGGCTACCGGCTCTCTCGCTCACCGAACGAAGCGCAATAGCACATTGCCATTACACAGAGTTCGATCTTCTGCGAGAGTGTGGTACTACCCCGGACGGACCGCCCCGCGGCTGTAGACAGAGAACTGTCAACAGCGTGGTCCCACCACTATATAAAAAGTTACATGCAAAACAAGTTAATATAAGCGTGTTAAAAGTATTTTGTTTAAAATTATTAAATTTAACTGAAGTACTTATCTTCAGTTTCCAAATTATTTTTACTATCCGACTACGGCGAACAAATGGAGTGTTACGATTTTGTTGACCGATATTTTCTGGATAATCCCCCTCACAAATTCTAAACTGCTTATCATAAAAATATTCAGTAATTTGAATAACAAGGTTGTGCCATCGTTTAATACAATTCTAACTGTAAAGTTTGAAGTATTAAGTCATATATTATATCACAATCGTATACAATGTGTAAATATTGTCCGATAGATGGCATACGTCATCTTGAAAACGTAAGATATAATATGAATCGAAATTTGCATGTCCTAAAATAGTTCACGATGGTGTAAGTGGCAGCACGCTTGGGCCGGATTCCCAATAGGTGCGGGTTCGAACCCCGCTTGTGACATCATTTTTCGTTTCGTATCGGGTATTTATAAACTGCTTATCATAAATTTAGAAATTAAGTGCTGTCGCAATTTGCGAGCGGGTCACTCCCTTCCCTCGAATGTGGTTGAGGAGCGTGATGGCTGCTTTAGTAGTTAACTCGTGATCGGGTGCCGCTTGTGGAATCTGGTCCAACCATTTCTGTTCTCTTTTGTTTTCTGTTAACCTTGTATTTAACTTTTAAAAATGAATCTTTACTCGAAGGACATCTCATTGGAGCTAATATGGACTAAACATGTATCTAATAATATTTAAGAAAACATATAATAAAAAAAAAAATTGACGAGCCCGCTGAGTTTCTTGCCGGATCTTCTCAGTTTGTGGCGGCTTTCCGATCCGGTGGTAGATTAATTTTAAAAAATATGTAAAATTGACAATATGTAAGTGCCCTTATAGGGCTTATGCATAATAAATGATTTGATTTGATTTGCTTGAATAATCAACCAGCGGATAACCGCTGGGTAAAGGCTGCATCATGTTATATACATTTTTTTAGACACTACTCTGTTCTAAGAAAATAATTCTTGTATTGCGTGGGACTTTACCAACATATAATTAACGCAGAGAAATTACAACCACATTCGGAACATCAGTTTGTGGATCCCACAGAGTGTTGTTCTGCGTAGGAATTGAACTCACGACACTGGCACGGAAGATCGGTATCTTAACCATTACGCCATCTGTGCAATCTTATGATCAATATAATTGTCCTTAGGTTAATATAGCTTTTAATAAATTTAATTAAACAATTGTAATTTTAACGATCCTTATTGACTTGTATGATTTATAAGGATGAATTAATTCTTTAATATTTTATTACAATTAAATTTATTTTATTTTATTTATGACAAATTATCACGAAAAATGAAATTATTTAATGTATGCGTTTGACGATATTTTATTCAGATTTTTTACTTGTAACTATATTTACCAATAAATTGATTATTCTGATTATTCTAATCTTAATATGGCAATGTTTAAACAACACATTAGTGCATGGAGACTAGAGTAAGGAGTACCATCTCAGTGTATTAAGAAGTGTCCATTGAACGGGAGCAAATTCAGGTGGCGCTATAGTAGCAAGTGTAAGAATTTTAAAAAGAGCGCCACAAATTTCATAGGTTCATAGGTTATTATTTATCAAATCACAGCTGCCTACGTAACTCAGCACACTTCACTCTGCTTATTACTGCTACATTCATATCATTTCCACTTGCTACACTAGCGCTGTTTCGGTGAGTGTTCGAACAATAATTTGCTGTTTACAAGTGGACACTTTTTTGACTAATCCTATAATAATGACTAATCCTACAATAATTACTCTAGTCTCCATGCGTTAGTGGTAGGATCACGATGTTGACAATTCACTGTCTGCAGCCGCGGGCCGGTCCGTCCGGGGTAGTAGATACCACAGTCTCGCAGAAGATCGACGTCTGAGTAATGGCAATGTGCTATTGCGCTTCGTTCGGTGAGCGAGAGAGCCGGAAGCCCACCTGGGTGGGTTTGGGGATTGTAATGGTAGAAAGCAGCCTAGCTATAGCTTTGGTTATAGCACAGGTCCATGGGCGGCAGTGATACTTACCATCAGGTGTGCTGCTTGCTCGTTTGCCACCATCATCGTTACCCTGCTCTTATCCCAATTAATTGGGGTCAATGCAATATGTTCTTTTCTTCCACTCAATCCTATCCGATGTCATCTCTGCATTCACTCCCTTTTTATTAATATCATACTTCACGCAATCCAACCATTTTTTCTTTGGTTTTCCCTTAAGCCTTCAACATTCATACTTACTTGCTCGTTTGCCACCATAAGCAATAAAATAAAATAAAAAAACAACTAAAAGTTCTGAAAGCAATAAAAAATCACTTATAAAGAATACCATAATGATCACATGAAAGGACTTCTTTCTCCGTCATTCCTCATTATGGCATATAGGTATATAAGTCCCATTATGGCATATAGGTATATAAGTCCCATTATGACATATATAAGTCCCATTATTGGGCTTGCGCTTCCTCCATAATAAAAGGGCAATTAGGCTTATTTTTGAAACAATAAAACATTATTATTATTAAAAAAAAAATTGACCTATTATAATATACCATGTTGATCAGAAGGGATTTTATTTAGAGTTTTCTTTCTCTTGCATCTATCTTATTTACATATTATTGTCCCTTTAGTCGCCTCTTACGATACAGTGGTACATTGTATTCTTAAAACGTCATCACACGAAAAAGGACTTGATTAGCAAATTTTGAACATTTATTAATTATTTAATCATTTAACATCAATTTTTAATGTTTTTTTCAAAGTATAGTATACAGGTTGTAAGGGGACCGCTCCCGAAAACAGAGACAGGTCACCCTACTAGTCCTACTTGTAATGATAGGCTAGAAAAAAAAATCTATTCGGATGAAAAAAAAATTTTTTTTTCTCCACATTGAACATATGAGCCTGAGTTTTGAATAGATTGCGTCTTTTCTCATCTGAGTATAGTTACGCATTTTTTATCGAGTTATCGTTACATGGCACTGTCCTAATACGATGGAATATGAAAAAAAACTTAAAAATATTTGTGAAAAAAAAATATTTTTTTCATCCTGATCGATTTTTTTTCTAGCCTATCATTACAAGTAGGACTAGTAGGGTCACCTGTCTTTGTTTTCGAGAGCGGTCCACTTCCACCCTGTACATAGAAATAGATTTTATTGTATTCAAATCTAACAGAGCTGCGATAAGCGACATTTAATCCCAAGTGGCATATGACCATGGCTATGCTCTGAATATCGCTTGGTTCATTACAAGTCCAATATTTTCTTACTTTCGTCTCTATAGAAGATAATTTTTAATTTTAACACTGCTGGAGATAGCTAGCTTGGTATTTACGACTCATACGTAAAGTAAGTAACAGTATTGTGAAAATTACATCAATTAAGAAATTATTTAAAAATAAAACTATTTTTAAACATTCTATTGCGATAGAATTCGTAAAAATAGTTTTATTTCAAATATGTAATACTCTATCAGAAATCACCAAGAAATTGTTGTTTCCAGTCTAGAAATACAGTACTTTCTCGGCGCTACAATCAACGGCGCCGTTGATTTAATTACAAAGCAGGACCCGTTCTTTGTGCACCTGGTAGTGACTTTTGTCCATTAATTAATCATATGCACAAAAATTTGCTGTATAGTGTATTTTCGTAGTTTTATTTGTCAGTGTTTGTATGTTTGGTGACCTTAGAAAAATTAAAAGATCTAAAACTCATACAAAGATTTATTTTTCATTGGAAGAAATTTTGTTAAAAAAAAAAAAAATCCACACTTTTTGTTATACTCTTAGGAACTGAATGTGAGATCCACACTATTACGAACTGAATGTGAGATCAGCTGCAATATATTTAAGCCACTAAACCTATGAAGCAGTTGTTTACATAATCTTTTACGAGTATATCTAGTTAAAATATTTCCTTTCTTTGAACCCAAGATGTACTTTTAAAAGTATTTTACATATTTTGTTAGCAACATTTTGTTGCTCTATTTGACGAGAAAATGCTGTTTTCCTGAGATAAACTGCTATAGTAAGGCTCGTAAGGGGATTGTGGCCGAAATTCAAGAGATATTTTAAAACAGCCTTTAAAAACAAATGGATCTAACCTATTTTGTTTAAGATTTCTTTGTTATGTTGTTAAATAAAACTTTTTATTTGAATAGAATATTTTGTAATGAATATTGAATTTTTGTTGCGGAGGACTTTAGAAATAATCAATAAAAGGTTACAAATAATATCGAAACTCAATAAACCTAAACTTTGAATGCACACATGGCGTAGTGGTTAAGATCTTACGTGCCAGTGCCGTGGGCTCGATACTAATATAATAACTAATATTTATGGCGATCCACAAAGTGCTGTTCTGAATCCGGGTGTAATTTGTCTTCGTAAATTATACATATGTTTGTAAAGGACCCCACAATATAAGGATTTATATCCTGAGTGCAGGGTGGTGTCTTTCAAAAAATATGCGTACGTACAAAGTACACATATCAGAAGTGAAACTTTGGCAAACTAGCAAACAAATTTTTAAATCTCGATTACAGACTTTCTCTCTCTCTCTCTCTCTCTCTCGTGCCGGGTTTCTAGAGTAACGTTTCTGTAAAAAAAATGTCGTAAAAAACGACTAATGGATTGGATATGCATAAAGGATATATATAGAAGAAGGAAAACTCGAAAGAAAACTTTATATCGATCCGTGTTACCAGCATGATGTAGTTTAATTACATTCTTATTGTGAAGGAGCTTCAGCTTAGCCCAATGCTGGGCACTACAGGTTATAGGTATATGAACGAAGATAATGATATCATTAGGTCACATCCCATAAAATTAACAACGGCGGGAAGGAAGTGTAGTTTTCGGTTCTGGGGCCGACTCTGTGGGACATCGGGTACGACTGGGCGTTGAGAGGGAGTCTCCCCCCCGGGCTGAGCTTGGTGTGCTACGCTGACGACACGCTCGTCACGGCCCGGGGCAGGACACTCGAAGAGGCGGCGAGCCTGGCCACTCTCGGCACCGAGGAGATGGTCAGGCGGATCGAGGCGCTGGGGCTCAGGGTGGCCCTAAACAAGACGGAGGCCCTACTTTTCCAGGGGCCCCGTGTGAGGCTGCCCATCGGCGCCTCGATAGTGGTAAACTCCATCCACATCAGCATCCAGGCCCATATGAGGTACTTGGGTCTGGTGCTCGACGGGCGATGGTGGTTCCGGGAGCATTTCTGACAGATTGCTCCCCGGCTTGTCGGCGCGGCGTCCGCCCTTTCTCGACTCATGCCGAACGTGGGCGGACCCAGTTTCGAGGGCCGACGGCTGTATGCGGGGGTCATCCGCTCGATGGCCATGTACGGCGCACCCGTGTGGGCGAGGGCTCTGAACGCCCAGCTCAGGGCGGTTCTGTGGAGGCCACAGAGAGTCATGGCGGTCAGAGCCATTCGCGGGTACCGCACGGTGTCGACAGAGGCGGCGTGCCTGTTGGCCGGGACACCCCCGTGGGACCTAGAGGCGGAGATGCTCTCCGACCTCTACCGGCGGGTTATCACAGCGCGCGAGGAAGGTGGCTCCCCATCGTTGAGCGAGATAGCCACCTGGCGCGTGGATGCCCGCCGAGACGTCATCGCCCGTTGGGCTACGCAGCTGGAAAGGCCTAGGCACGGTGTGGAGACCGTTGAGGCCCTCCGGCCCGTATTGATAGAGTGGATGGAGCGGCGGCACGGAGTCCTCACCTTTCGGCTGGTGCAGGTATTGACGGGGCACGGGTGTTTCGGGTTGTACCTGCACAGGGTCGTGTATAGGGAGTGGACTCCGGCCTGCCACCACTGCAGGAGTGACGAGGACACGGCGCAACACACGCTGGAGGTGTGTCCGGGATGGGAGCGGCAGCGCCGTGACCTCGTCGCTGTCATCGGTGCCGACCTGACGCTGCCGGCCGTCGCAAGGGCGATGGTCGACAGCATCAGGAACTGGGACGCGGTCGCCGCCTTCTGCGAGGCTGTCATCTCGCAGAAGGAAGCGGCGGAACGGGCAAGGGAGGATGCCCGCCTGGTGCCGCCCTAACCGAGGCTTCGGGTGATCGGACCGGGGAATTGTCCGGTCACCCGACGTGAGGCCACCGCGTGAGGGCGACGCCCCGACGGCGAAATCTGTCGGGGCGTCGACGAGAGGAACCCGGGAGGGTGAACCGCCAGGCGGGCCACCGAAGTTAAAAATCGGGTCCCGGTGACCCGCTCGCACGACGAAGAGAGAGGAGTTTTACGGTGGGTCTATGGGGTCACGCGCCGCCTTCTCCGTCACCCCGGACCGATTTGGCGGGGCGAGGCTAATCCATAGTCCACCAAAAAAAAAAAAAAAAAAAAAAAAAGGAAGTGTAGTTTAGTACAAAGAATTTACTATCTGTGTAATTATTAAATTTAAAATAATTTATTATGTGTAGTCCCTTTCTTTTTTTTTTCGGTGGTGGACTATGGAGAGGTCACCCCCCCGCTAAATCTATCCGGGACGACAACATGTCCGTCTCTACGCCGAGCAAGCGGGCCACTGAAACCAGATCTTTGTCTTCGGTGGATTATGAATAGTCCCCACGATGTTAAAATTGATGATAATATAAGTGGGGGCATTGCAAATCGCTAATTTTAATTCTTTAGTTTAAATTAATTTAAAAAAAAACTACCAACAGATCGGAGCACGATTGCAACTGAGAAAATCCATCAAGAAAATTAACGGGTTTGTCTATTATTATTATCTTTTACCGACTTCATTAATATAAAATTATTTAAGTAAATGTTAGCGTCAGTATTATATTATAATTGTCAAACATAATGCAAAAAGAGAGTGGTAGGACCACTCTGTTGACAGTTGTCTGTCTACAGCCGCGGGCCGGTCCGTCCGGGGTAGCACCACACTCTCGCAGAAGACCGACGTCTGACTAATGGCAATGTACTATTGCGCTTTGTTCGGTGAGCGAGAGAGCCGGAATCCCAACTGGGTGGGTTTGGGGATTTTATTGGTAGGCATCGGTTTAAGCTATACCCCTGGTATTACAAAGGTCCATGGGCGGCAGTGACACTTACCATCAGGTGTGCTGCTTGCTCGTTTGCCACCATAAGCAATAGATGTTTAGACTGGATCACCTTTGCGGAATCCGATTACGAGTTAATTAAGTCATCACTCTACACGAGACAGATAATTAAAAATATGACCTTAAATATACTTATAAAACCCGATTACGAAGCGAAAAATGATGTCACAAACGGGATTCGAACTCGCGCCTATTGGGATACCGGCCCAATCAAGCACGATTGGGCCGATATCCCAATAGGCACGGGTTCGAATCCCGCTTGTGACATCATTTTTCGCTTCGTAATCGGGTTTTATAAATAATTAAGCATATTAAATGCTAAATTTCAGTAATTTAAATATACTTGCTAAAAATATGTGTGTGTGCCCTTTAGGTTTAAGGAAGCTCATCCCTTTAGGTTTAAGGAAAGTCATATGGTCACTGTACCATGTATAGCTGATATTCTGTAGATATTAGGTAAGCTAGAAAATTAGTTATAATATAATTGATAATATCAAAGCCTGAGTAATAATAACACTTTGAAATAAAACTATTTTTAAGATTATATAGAGTTTATATTTTAATTGCCCGATGTTTAGGTTATTTTACAGCGTTCATGGTCACGGGAGGACTAAGTCACTAAGGTGTCTCACGTCCAACAAGTCATCTTTATTACAAAAATTCATATCCACCCGTTACAGTATTAGTTATTAAATTTTGACCCACATTTTTGATACAAATTCATTGCTAATACTAAAAAAAAAATAATTCTGTATAAAATATTAATATTTTTTTATGATCTGCTATTATTAAACAGTGAATTTATGATAATTATTATATATTATGTCAATTTATTTATTGCGAACACTGTAGAAAATCTTTAAAAAAATTGCTGTGTGGTAGCGGCTACGAATACTACCAATCCTTACTTTGTTCGTGGATATCGTAAAAGACGACTAAGAGCCTTATATCGACCTGAGCCAACACTACCTGATGCCGTTTGGTCAACAATTGCATTCTCAAGGAGGGTAGGTGTCGGGCAGGCGGCCGGTCATAAAACTATTGCCAATAACCTTTACAATATGTAGGAAGAGGGATACGTATTGCGTCGACCCCAAGTAATTGGGACAAGAGCAGGAGGATGATGTCGAAAATCGGGTTCTGACCATGGCAATGTGCTGTTACACTGCCTTTGGCGGGCCAGAGAACTCGAGGCCCATATTCCGGGTTCGGTTTTGGTTAGTAGGCAGTACTCTAACTGTAGACTTGGAATTGCAAAGGTCCATGAAAGCAGTAATACTTATCATCAGTTGTGCTGCTTGCTCGTTTACCACCATAAGTAATACAAAATCCTTTACTCTTTAACTTATGCATTGATCATCATCATCATCACAACAGCCCATAAATGTCCCACTATTGGGCTCGGGCCTCCTCAGCAGTGGGAGGGAAATTAACCTACTATACCGCGCTGGTCAGACGTGTTGGTATAGGCTTTTGTTTCGAGTTTTCCTTCTCTTGCATAGACGTTATATGCGTTTTATAACCCTTAGCCGTCTCGTACGATCACCCACGGGTAAGATGGTGAATAGTATTCTACTCCGTCACCACACGGCGACGCTTTTGCATTACTGACACAAATTTCTTTTACATGTTCATTCCGTATTTTATTTAATTCTCGTCACAACATACATTCATCTCAATATTCCCATCTCTGCAACATGCAATAGTCTTTCATCGCACATAAAATCCATTATCTTATTCAGTATTGAAGCATGAGACTTATTCAATATTTTCTTCTAAATTGCTTAGACGCAGCTAATATGATTGGTTTGCTAATATAAAAAAGTATGTACACATCCAACAATGTCTCGTAGACAATTTATATAACATTTTATTCAATTACTAAATGAATAGCCGACGGGATCCAGACTTCGTGCAAGGGCGTTTAAGAGTATAATATCTTTATTATCTATTTATTACCCAAAAAAATATAGAGAAATATTTATTCACCTTTTTTTTCAACCATATATACAGGGTGGAAGGGGACCGCTCCCGAAAACAAAGACAGGTAACCCTATTAGTCCTACTTGTAATGATAGGCTAAAAAAAATCGATTCGGATGAAAAAAAATTTTTTTTCACCACGCGAGGTCGTTGACCTCTTGAACATATGATCGTGAGTTTTGAATAAATTGCGTCTTTTTTCATCTGAGTAAAGTTACGTATTTTTTATGTTATTATCGTTACATGGCACTGTCTTAATACGATGGAATGTGAAAAAAACTTAAAATATGTTGTGGAAAAAAAATTTTTTCTGCCGAATCGATTTTTTTTCTAGCCTATCATTACAATAGGACCAGTAGAGTCACCTGTCTTTGTTTTCGGAAGTAGTCCACTTCCACTCTGTATATATACCTACTTAGTCTGGTCATACATACTGTTACAATTAAAAATAAACAAACTATTACATTTGAATTTGGAATCTGTCATTTTTATATGATTGTTCATTGTGTTTTCTCATTTTGGCGCCAATATATTGTACAATATTTTGCGATATTAAAATAGAGTGGGGTGATAAAGAGATAGAGATACGTATGAGGATTTTTAAAAATTGAGCAACATTTTAACAGACATAACCGACCGTATTTATGCCCAAAGCTCCAAGGAAGCTTCCCAATTAGTCGACAGAGTGCAACGTGAGCATTATCCGACTTCAGTGATGGTTTGGTGGGGTATTAGCTACGAAGAAGTGACTGAGCCCTATTTATGTGAAAATGGTATCAAAACATCGGCACAAGTGTATCAAGATACCATTCTTGAGAAGGTAGTGAAGGCCCTTAACAACACCATGTTCAATAACCAAGAATGGTCTTTCCAGTAAGACTCGGCGCCGGGTCATAATGCTCGGTCTACGCAGTCTTGGTTGGAAACGAATGTTTCGGGCATAATTAGAACTGAAGACTGGCCGTCGTCTAGTCCCGATCTTAATCCGCTGGATTATGATTTATGGTCAGTTTTAGAGAGTACGGCTTGCACTAAACGCCATGATAATTTGGAGTCCCTAAAACAATACAAATGATTGGCAGTGAAGAATTTTGCGGAATGGAAAGAGCCAGAGGCCAGTTGTCAATAGAAGGCCAGTTGTCAATAGAAGCACGCACTGCTTCTATTGACAACTGGCCTCAACATTTAAAGGACTGTATTGCAGCCAATGGAATTCCCCTTCGAAGAAGCTTTTTATATTTTTACATACTATCATCACGCCATATCCCTCGCACGGTAGGGAGATAGAACAGAGTGCCAGAGAACTCTATCCTTGCATACTTCACTCGCTTCCTCAACATTCATAATTCTCTTCATACACGCTCGCCGGTTTCGGAGACTCTTGACTCCACCTTCCTTCAGTACGTGACCAATTTGGTCTAGGTATGTGATTCTCGGTCTCCCCCGGTAACTCATCCTTCCACTTTCGCATTGTATATCTTCTTAACCAGACGTTCGTTTGGCATTCTTTCTACATGTCCGAACCATCGGAGTATTTCCTTTCGCATCTTTACACCAATACTCTCTTGCATATCTACATATACATATATTTATATTTTTAATTGTTTTATATTTATGTATTAAACTTTGTGCTTCTTTTGGTGAGCGAGACAGCAGGCAATCCAACGTTCTGGCTGGGTTTGAAGTTTTATATTGGTAAGCAGCTGCTTAGATGTGCATATGGTGTTGCAAAAGTCCATAAGCGGCAGCAATATTTACCATCAGGTATACTGCTTAGTCGTTTACTACTAGTAGTAGTAGTAGTAGCAATAAAAGTAGTGTAATAGTAGGTCAATTTGTAGGTCAATTAGTATTAGAAGGTTAAACCCAGAAGTAACACGTGTATAAACTGAAATGATAATGAGAAGAAGCTTTATTTTCAACCAAGTTTGGAAATTGTGTTATTATAACTTTTATTTTATTCCTTCTGGTGGCAAGCAGCACACCTGATGGTAAGTGTTACCGCCGCCAATGGATCTTTGCAATACCAGAGGTATAGCTAGGCTGCTGCCTTTTTTTTTTTTGCAAGGTGGGACCATGGATGTGGTCGTGTCCCGGCAAATCGGCCCAGGGCGACGGAAGAAGCGACGCGCAACCCTATGGACCCACCCTGCAAGAACTCCTCTCTTCGCAGTGCGAGCGGGCCACCGGTACCCGATCTTTGTCTTCGGTGGAGCTAGGCTGCTGCCTAGCAATACAAACCCAAAACCCACCCAATTGGGATTTCGGCTCTCTCGCTCACAGAACGAAGTGCAACAACACAATGGCATTGCTCAGACTTCAATCTTGTGCGAGAGTGTAATACTACCCCTAATAAACTTTTTGGGAAAGTCATTAGCCAATAGTAAATATCGATAGACCGCTGAATGAACGTACAAACAATACAGTATCTACCAGATGAGTTCAGGATTAATTT
The DNA here is from genome assembly GCA_905163515.2 of Lymantria monacha. Taxonomy (NCBI): domain Eukaryota; kingdom Metazoa; phylum Arthropoda; class Insecta; order Lepidoptera; family Erebidae; genus Lymantria; species Lymantria monacha. The sequence goes on along the minus strand of LR991104.1, from coordinate 19,814,033 downwards.
CTATCATCTGAAAATTATTTTTACTATTAAAATTTTCCGTATGGTGACGGAGTAAGAATACTATTCACCACCTCATATCTTACCCGTGGATGATCGTACGAGGCTAAGGGATGTAAAGCGCATATAACATCTATGCGAGAGAAAGAAATCTTGAAAAAAAATCCCTATACGTCTGACCAGCGCGGTATAGTAGGTTAATTTCCCTCCCATCATGGAGGAGGCCCGAGCCCAACAGTGGGACATATATGAGCTGTGATGATGATGATAATGATTAAAATTTTATTGTTCTGAGTCTAGATTAACGCAACCTTGTTGGAAGTCGCATTAGAAGTTTCATTTCAAAAAAAAATATCAGCAAGAAACTGCGGCCATTTTTACTATTATCCACATCGTAATCACTTATTTATAAATTATTCATACTCATAACGTTTTATAATTATACCTAATAACAACAATATTAGCTAATATGTGGTGGTTTAATTAGGATTAATTTGACAGCGACCTCCTGTAAACCACTCTTGAAATATTAATGATCTATATGTAATTAGACATCGGATGAAATCAAAATTAATTTAAATATTAAATGCCTTATTACGTTCGCGATTACTCTTGCGTTATTGTAGATTATTTATAATTGAGTGAAATCAGGTGATATATGAGGGAAATCCATATATTAAAATGGACGAGAAAAAAGGGGAGCCTTTTTGTTTATTTTTTTCTTGCGTTGGATTATGGATGAGATCCAAATCAAATCGGTCCGGGGCGACGGAAGTGGCAGCGCGCAACCCCATAAACCCACCCTGCAAGAACTTCTCTCTTCGCCGTGCGAGCGAGCCACCGCTAAGATCTTTGTCTTCGGTGGTCAAAAAAAAAAAAAAGAAGAAGGGGAGCCTACGGTTAATTAATATGACGCACATTTTTTTACCTGTGGTGATAAAGTAAGAATACAATTCATCTCTATCTTACCAGTGGGTGATAGTAATAGATGACTGAAGGATATAAAATGCATATAATATCTATCTATGCAAGAGATCGAAAACTCGAAATAAAACCCTATACCAACACGTCTGACCAGCGTGGTATAATAGGTCCATTTCCCTCCGATTATAAAGGAGGCTCGAGCCCTACAGTGACACATATATAAACTGAAGATGATGATGAGAATAATTTAAGAAAAAAGTCAATACAGCATAAGGCGATATAGAATGAACACATGTCGTTTAGAAGCGAAAATATATTTCAGTAATATATGCACGTAATGACGTGCTCGTAGCGCCATTATATGTTCATTTGTATTCCTTTTTATTAGGGATACTAACGAGTTTATATAAATAGTATCATTATGAAATAGCTGGATGACAGAGCCTTGCTCGGTATTTTATTTTTTGGGTTCGTTCGGCTCATACTGAGCTATGCCTATTTTCAATGACAGCTGCCAAATACGCCATCATATTCTAATAGATTTCAGGGACTTTTGACGGGAATCTGACAACGTCATGTGGTGCTCTTGTATTATATTCGATTTAACATGTTATATTAGATAATTCTGAATTCTGATGGCATTTTATGTAATGTGATGCGACAGAAGTGCTGGGATGTGGTGAATATCATATAAAAGTGCTTTACAACGTTTTACATCAACATTCTCCCAAGATACCATTAACAGTGTGGCCATAGCCTTGTTGAAGGTGACGATTTGACTTACGGAATGACTAACCTGAAAAGACTATAAACGTAAAAATAATTATAACTTGACACTGGCACCAATAACTTGTATAAGTAGCTGATTGCCAATACACAAAGAGAAGAAGAAGAAGTAGATTTCAGCTAAATAAGAAATATATCTTTTTGTAGGCCGAAAACATTTACAATATGAAATTTTCTATTAGTGAAGCCTATCTAGATTGATTTAACACCCCCGACACTAGCTACATACTAAATTTCATTTAAAAAAATAACTGAAGTCTATGGTTTGTATAAAATGATATTAAAATCATCATACACATTGTAAATGACCTGGTACCCTTGTCTATGATTCGGAATATTCTCAAAATTGAATTGTGTTAGTGAATGAATAATATCTATCTGCTTTTATGTACGAAATGACGTATGTCTCAAGTCCTTTTTGATCACCTTTGAGACGTAGGAGTTACCTCCGAGTTACTACCGTCGTTGGTCTGGTTGCCGTGATTTTGATACAAGCATGGCACCGCGAGATTGTGGCGATCCTAAATTGAGTGCTGTGCGCACTCTATGCTTTTGCTGCTCTGGTTTCCTCGTGCGATATGGTTTTTTAATATGTACTCGTAGAATCAATATTTATAATTCTGTAGCAAATTGCAAGTTGAAGTTCTGGAGGCTGTGAATCACGTAGGAATAAAAAGATTTGTATCCTATTCCACAATTACAAATTTAAAATTTTGTTTTTTTTTATTATAATCAGCTTACGTTATGTATTCCATCTTTTATGATAAATATTCTTGTAAAAAGATGAGTTGTAGATTTTTTCTAAATCTGAAATCATACGGAATTTTCAAAACCTTGGAATATTTTTCTGCAAATCGATAGTAATCAAAAAATAATATAATACCAAGATGTTTAGAAACATTATTTGTCCTCCAGTGTAAATAAATACCTTAATCCTTTTCTGTTTATGAATTCTGAAAGTATTCCGACATATCGGTATTATCTTAGCTCATATGAATCAGTAACTGTGAATTTCACAGTTACTAGCTAGGCTAGTAGCTGGTCTTTAGCGTCCTTCAATTGGAAGAAATTGACCTACTATACCAAACAAAACTCTATATCGACACGTCTAACCAGCGGGTCAGGCGTGTTGATATAGGAGTTTGTTTCGAGTTTTCTTTCTCTTGCATAGATGATTTCAAAATGTTGATATAGAGTTTTTCTATTAGTATTTTCTTCTTTTATATAAATGGTATCTACATATCACTCAGTCTTTGTATGATAGCCAAGGATAAGAAATAGGGTGTTGAAATGTATTCTCACTTCATCACAGATTAAACATCTGTACCATCATCATCATCATCTTAACTCATATATGTCCCATTGTTGAGCTCGAGCCTCCTCAATAATGGGAGAGAAATTTACCTTCTATACCCCGTTAGTCAGACGTGTTGGTATAGCGTTTTGTTTCAAGTTTTATGTCTCTTGTATAGATGTTGTATGCGTTTTATATCCCTCTCTCGTACGATCACCCACGGGTAAGATAAGGGGTGGTGAATTGTATTCCTACTCCGTTGCCACACGGAAGCATATTATTAAAATTAAAAAAAATAGAAAGTCAAAACAAACTCCATGGATCTACTTTTATTTCATATGCGTAAACGTCACAAACAATTAAATTATTATTAATTGACAGATTGATATTGATTAATTGAATGATAAATATTGATAGCGTTAATATTTTAACATGCCATAATTGAATATTCGAAGCAGAATCGATTTTTTTTTCAACATCATGACCTGTAAAAGGATTTTTTTGTTATTTAAACCTTTTTCCCAAAGTGGTAGACCAAAACTACAGATTACCATAAATCACGATGCTGTCATACCATATAGTTTCTTTCATATTCATCAATCTTCATGCATGCTCTATAGTTACGAATACTCTTAATAACTAAGATCTTTCGTCAGCACGTCTCTAATTTGATCCAGAAACGTGTTCTTCGCCTATCTGCCTTGTTTTACCTCAAAATCGGCATTTGGGCGATTTACCGGTATCAATGCCTTGACTTTGCGTCGTCCTCCAACTTCAATTTTTTCGGGCACCATGTTCAGTCGCTGAGCCGGCAACATTCTTTACTGTGTAGACCTCACGAGGTCAGCTTTTCTACAGATAGTAGACTAAAACTCGATCCCGCGACCCGAGCAGCGTAGGCTTACAGCTAATAAATAAATCTTTTAACTATGTACCTTCGTTAAGACCTATTCACTCCTGATGATGCCGGCTTAGAACCGTGTACTACAATTATTTTATAGTAAATTTTTATATCTTTTACGGTTTCATTATTATCACATACTTCTGTTCCTTTAACTTCCTTCAGCTCTTGGAAATAATCATTCCAGAAGTCATTCATTTTATCATTTGGAATTTTAAATGGCGATACTGCTATTAAGGCATCTGAAATTGATTGAAAGTTATTATATATAGGCTTTCTTTCAGTGGTCATTCTTTCAGTTTTATTAACAGAGACCAGGTCTTCTCTTTAATTAAAGGGGTAGTGATTTATTATTTCACACTGTTCAAATGTGTTGACATTAGGTTTTATTGCCAGTTTTCTTTTTTTATAGGTATGCTTTTCATCATTCTTCTCCCAATTACTTGGGGTCGATAGAATATGTACTCTTCTTTCATAGTACATATTGTAGAAGTTATTGGCAATAGTATTATGACTCATTTTAATAGAGTTAATACACCCATATTTTGTTTTTATTTACCTGATGATGTCTCATCAACTGTTACATTCCTAAAGAAGATTGACGTCAGGCAGGTGACCGGTCATAAAACTATTGGCATTAATTTTTGCAATATGTAATATAGGAGAGAAGTACTTATACTGCACCTATATAAGTACTTGTATCAGCGCTTCGCCAATTGTGTTACCTCTCTAACAGCTGAGACCGATATCATACTTTGACGTCACGCAGATGCATATTATCTTAATATATATAAATTACGCGTCATGTTGTTTGTCCGTGATGGACTCCTAAAGTACTTAACCGATTTCAATCAAATTTGCACAGCATGTGTAAATTGATCCAACTTAAAAGATAGGATAGCTTCCATCTCAATTTATTGTCGCAATATTATTTTGTTGCAAATCATTTGTCTATTATTTGACAGTCACAATTATCTGTTATCTCCAAACTATTTTACCAGATGGCGGTACCTGTTGACTGGATTGAGTAAGTATTTAATAGATGGCGCTATGTTAAACATAGAAACGTTTCATATAAGTTACAATTTATTAGCATAACCACCAGGTGTTACTGAGGCTACCTCAGCCACAGCAACGCGTGACCGGGTCTGCTAGTTTATTATGAACTTTAAGGTTAAGCAAAAATGTGACGTTGCAAAATAAAAGAGTTTTCTTGTTTTTCTTTCTTCTATATTGGGGAACTCCAAATTATTGAGATACATACATATCATCACGCCATATCCCCTGCAGGGTAGGCAGAGAGAACAGAGTGCCAGAGAACTCTATCTCTGCATACTTCACTCGCTTCCTCAACATTCATAATTCTCTTCATACACGCTCGCCGGTTTCGGAGACTCTTGACTCCCCCTTCCTTCAGTACATGACCGATCTGGTCTAGGTAGGTTAGTCTCGGTCTCCCTCGGTACCTACATCCTTCCACTTTCGCATTGTATATCTTCTTAACCAGACGTTCGTTCGGAATTCTTGCCACATGTCCGAACCATCGGAGCATTCCCTTTCGCATCTTTACACCAATACTCTCTTTCATACCTACTCACTCTCTTACCTCGTCGTTACGAATGCGGTCGGTCAGCCTAACTCCACAGATTTTCCGCAGAGATCGTATTTCGACCGCATTAATTTTATTTTCATACTCTTTTCTGCATACCCAACTCTCGCTTCCATACAGTAATGTTGGGACAAGCACTGCGTTATGTACTACACGTGCCTTCTGGCTGAGGTGGTGGCTGCCGAGAAGTTGCCCCAACGCTCCGTTCACTCTATTTCCCGCATTCACTCTTCGCTCTATATCAGTGGTGTACCTTCCATCTCGGCTAAATCCACATCCAAGATATACAAATCCATCCACTTGCTCTAGTATATCATTACCTATTGTTACTCTTACATCTGTTCTGGCTTCGTCTCTTTCAAATACCATTATTTTGGTTTTGTTCACATTCACGCGTAGACCCCTTTTCTTACAATCTTCTGTCATTGTGTCGACTAGGGTCTGCAGGTCAGTCGCTGACTGTGCCAGCAGGACTGCATCATCTGCATATAGCAGAGCAGTGACCACTGAGTCACCCATCTGGACTCCCACATTCATATCGTTCAACCTTTGGAGACATTTATCCAGATATATGATAAACAGCCTGGCTGACAGAACGCACCTCTGCTTAACGCCGATATTGACGTCAAACCAAGGCGACATTCCATCATCCAGCCGCACACAGGCTCTACAGCCCATGTAACTGGACTGCACAGCCTGTAGCAGTTTACCGTTAATACCATACTCCGGTAAAATGTCCCAAAGTTCCTTTCGTACAACTGTGTCAAATGCTCTCTCCAGATCCACAAAACTGCAGAAAACCCTCTGACCTAGAGCCAGATGCTTCTCCATAATGTTGCGCAGAGAGAACACTTGATCCATGCATCCCCTTCCACTCCTGAAACCTCCTTGTGTCTCACACAGTAAACCATCGGACACCATCCTCATTCTCCTTTCAATAATTTTACCATACACTTTTGCTGCCAAACTGGTCAAGCTTATGGCTCTGTAATTTGCGCAGTCATAACGTGAACCCTTGTTTTTAAACAAAGGCACGATGACTGCGCTATTCCAGTCCCCGGGAACCATTCCCGAGCTCCAACATAAATTGATGAGCAACAGGAACGCCTCCCAGACACTCCTGTGTCTGTGTGTGTGGCTCCTGCCACCAAGCTTGATCATCTTGGCAGAGACCATATCAATGCCCGCTGCCTTACCATTTTTCAAACTTCTTATCGCCCATTCAACTTCATCCATACTGATGCCATCGGAGGACGCCATTGTCGAATGTTGATCTACTAAACCACATGCGACACCGGCGTTAACCGTAGCATCTGCATACATATCGCCAAAATATTCACTCCATCGGCTTAACACGTCCTGTGTTTGTGTAAGAATGTCTCCACCTTTAGACCTTATTTTATTCATTCTGAAGGCTGACAAACCACCCCGAGACTTCTTCACCTCCCTCCAAAAGAGTTTGGGGTTACCCTCGAAGTTTTTAGTCAGCCTATCTTCTGCACTCATACTTGCTCTATCACGTTTCTCTTTCACTAAGGCCTTGGTGTCATTCTTACATTGCCGATATATTTCTTTCTTCTGTTCAGTCATACTGTCATTCAGATTCAAAGAAGAGACATAGTCCAGCCACGCTTTCTTCTTTTGCTCTACGGAAGCTGCCACTTCCGCATCCCACCATGCATCACCATTTGTTTTTCTATGCTTCTTTGAACTTCCACATACTTCTTTCGCTGTATCTACCATACTTTGTTTCAATACTCTCCAGCATTCTTCAATGTCCGATTGCAGCTGGCTTGCCATCGTCAGCTGTTCTCGGACACCATCTGAATACTTTTCTCTTACACACTCTTCTTGCAACCTTTCAACCTTTATTCTTTCAAGCCCTCCGAAGTGGACACGCTCTCGCCAGTGCCTCCACTTTCGGAACAGACCACTAAATCTCGCAATAACGAGATAGTGGTCCGTATCGACTGTGGGGCCCCTGTAGGCTCTTGCGTCCAATATTTTGCTTTGGAGGCGACTGTCTACCAAAATTAAATCTATTATACTTTTCTGTTCATTCCTCCTCCATGTATACATATGGATATCCTTATGTTGGAAAAATATGTTTGACACAATAAGGTTTCTCTCCATGCATACATCCGCTATGAGCCTACCTGCGTCGTTCACTCTCTTATCACCAAATGGACCAAGTACGTCCTCATAGTCGGGACGCTTGGTCCCCACCCATCCGTTCAAATCTCCGCATACAATCACGCGTTCACTGGTTTCTGCCATATCCAGAACTTCCCTAACATTATCCCAAAATTTCTCTAGGTCTGATGCCACCGAGGATCCTACGGGAGCATACGCTACAACCATGAATACCTTAGTGACACCTAGTTTTATACGGACCCAAAGAAGTCTGGGATCATACATTCCGTAATCCTTCACACCTGAGGCCCAAGCGAGAGGACAACAGTACTCCTGCCCCCATGCTGGCTCGATCGCTCTGTGGTACACCAGACTACAGAGCCATCCCGCCACCAGGAAGATCGCAGGCGTCGCTGCCCCTTCGCTTGGTCTCTGTTGCACAGAGCACGTCTAGCTGTTTGTCCGCCATGACGGATATCAGTTCGTGTAACTTACCTTCCACACAACCTTTTACATTCCACGTGCCCACCCGGCACTCTGCTCTCCTCGACTCGCCTGACTGGGCAAGGCGTGATGGGTGGCGGCCCCCATCGCCGCTATAGATGAGCAGGATAATGTTGATATAAATTATATACAAGATGAGAATAGAGTTTCTAAAGATCCAAGCCATCCCATAAAAAGTTTCACTTCAAAAATTACCTTTGAGTCATGGTATGGTGAGATGTACCTCTCAACATCGTATACCCAGGTCTTCCATTTATCAGTTCGGGCAAGGTTCCGATAGACATCATATATTGGGTTATAACCAATTATTATTAAGAAACATTCCCCGTCCGACTCCAAGAGATTATATATATTCTCGAAAGTACGTCTGAAATGTAAAGCAGATTAACAAACTTCTATTCCTCCATTCATGTTGTTTTCTACGTTTTTTGTATTATATTATTATTGTAACGTAACGGCCCAGCGTAACAATTAATAAATAAAAAACGTAACGCTAACTTAATCATATTTATTTTAAATTAAATTTCACTTTAAAACTACTTACTCTTGATCCATCATCCAATTTATTGCATAAAATGATACCACATGTGTAAAGCTTCATTTCATCCCATTCGGTATTTCATCTAGAATATTTAAAGTAAAAAAAGATGTTAGTTCATCCTTATAATATTTATTGGCCAATTCTACCATATTTTCGTTTATATCACAACCAAGCAGCGTGGAATTTTTAGGAAAATATTTCTTCATTGACATAATTACACTGCCTTCGCCACAGCCAACGTCGAATATTTCATTATGTTTTCCCCATTTAATTTTTTCAAAACATCTTGAAGCTGTCTGCAATTGTATTTTATTGCTTTTATGGTACAGCTCGGCGTTATACATGGTAGTTTTATTTATAAGTACTTTTTTAAAAGTAAATTTCTATATCCATGTGCTAAAACTGAAGGTTGAATTTTATTTCAGCGAAGAATTATTCGTCTTCAGAATTTATATGCGCGTTTAAAACATTTTAAAGGGTTAACGATAATGATAACGATAATGTTTGTTTATATTATCATTTTCAGCATCATGTATTTGTTTGTATACATGTTTGTTTATACTTCAAAGGGCATTAAGGATCAAAAGGAAATTTTCTTAAATTTTAAGACTACATTATTATTTTTATTGACAAAAAGGAAAATACGAGGTCTGTTCATAAAGTATAGCGAATTTTGAATTTCCGCGGGCTACATGTATTTGAATTTTGTATTTTTGTAGCTTTATATTGGTACTTATGTTCCTTACTTATGCTGAAAAGGTCGGCCATTTTGAATGTTTAGTTATTTTTTGACAGCAGCAGCTTTTGCTTGGGTGTGTTTTGATTCGTTTGCGATTTTAACCTATTCCAAAAATTGGATCAAAGAATCTGTATCAAAATTTGTGTGAAAAACTAAATAAAGTGCGCTGAAGCACTCCGAATGTTGACTGTGGCATATGGTGAAGCTACCTTGGACCAAAGCAATGTTTATCGATGGTACAAAATGTTCTCAGAGGGCCGAGAAGATCTGAACGACGAACAGCATGCCGGACGCCCGAGCACGTCAACAACAGATAATAACATTGATAAAGTGAAGAAAATAGTATTGGCCAATCGACGAATCACCGTTAGAGAAATTGTTGAAGATCTAAACGTATGAATTGGCTCGTGCCTTTCGATTTTAACCAATGATTTGGGCATGAATCGGGTCGCCGCGAAATTCTTGCCAAAATTGCTCAATTTCGATCAAAAACAGCATCGCGTTAACATTACTCAGAAGATGTTGAACTCGATCAGTGACGACACAAATGTGCTCCAGAGGGTCATAACTGGTGACGGATCGTGGGTTTATGGTTACGACGTGGAAAGGCCCAGGAAAGGACGAAACTACGCCAAGATTGAGGAGATAAAGACTATGTAATACTGCGATAAATTATTCGTCTTTAAAATTTATACTCGTGATTAAGACATTTTATATGTTTAACAATATTATTTATCTGTATTAATATTTTAAGCATCACGTATTTGTATACCTGTTTGTCTATAATACAAAAGAAACGATTTGTGGCAAATTTTGCCTATTTTTTAAATTTTGACACTCCATTATCTATTTTTATTTATTGTAAAAAGGAAAATATATATGACTAATTATCAGGATATTTTACTAATTTAAAAAATTACTTAAAGTTAATACTCTATTTATTATTTTTAAGTCCTTGTATTTACACTAAATCAATCTATATATCCCTTCCATTCCTCTGTATAACATTTGCGTATTGTAAAAGATGACTAAAATAACAGCTAAGACTAATATTTGAGTGATAGGTTGCGTAGTTTATCTGACTTTCGTCTTGTCCATGTTCATTAATAAGCCCACTAGTTGGTACCCTTTAAGTATTATTCGTGTTTTTTTTTGTTTAATCTGAAACTTTATATATATGAGGTAAGCAAGAAATAGGAACAAACATTTATTATTACATTTTTGTTTTCCCTTTATTTTTTTTTAAGACAACATTCGGCACTAATATACATATAAACCGTCATAAATGTATTAAAGCCACTTCAAGAAACCTAGAATTATATAAAATTAATATAATAATTAAAATACAAAACATAAAAAAGGCACGAAAAAAAGTCTGTGGACCAAAACTTTACTATAAAAAGAAACATTCGGTACTAAGGAAATAATCTGTGTATTGCAGGGGACTTTACAAACATACTATTTGGGGACACAAATGATACCCGCAATCAGAGTTAACAATTAGTGAATAGGACAAAGTCCAGCTTAAGAATTGTGCCTCAATGATAAGGCGGTATCCTAAACCGAAAATGTTCATCAGTAAATAACAAATAGAAAAGTAAGACACAAAAACTACAGACGTCCTTGGTATTTGATAAGAAGACCGGTAATAATTTAAACAAAATAGTAATTGAGTGACATTGGTAAATTTAAATGATGCATTAGCGAGGATGCAATGATGCAACTTTTAGGAGAGAATATTTAATTGTTATATTTCACTGCACAGATGGCGTAGTGGTTAAGATACCTACCTTACGTGCCAGTGTCGTGGGTTCGGTTCCTACGCAGGACCATACTTTGTGCGATTCACAAGGTGTTTATAAAATCCGATTACGAAATGAAAAATTGATGTCGCAAGCGGGATTCGAACCCGCGCCTATTGGGATTCCGGCCCAATCGTGCTGCCACTACACTACCGCGACCAATTGTAGGACATGCAAATTTTCATCTCGTATTGTATTTACGTCTTAAGGTGACGGTGTGCTATCTACCCGACAATGTTTACACAATGTTATAGGCTTAATACTTCAAACTTTACAGTTAGAATTGTATTAAACGATGACACAACCTTGTTATTTAAATTTTACTGAAATTTTAGCATTTAATATGCTTAATTTATAAAATCCGATTACGAAATGAAAAATTGATGTTCGAATGCCGCTTGCGACATCAATTTTTCATTTCGTAATCGGATTTTATAAATTAAGCATATTAAATGCTAAAATTTCAGTAAAATTTAAATCACAAGGTGTTGTTCTGAGTCTGGGTGTAATTTGTTTACGTTAATTGCATGTTTGTAAAGTCCCCAGCAATACAAGGATTATTGCCTTAGTGCAAGGTGGGGCATTTAAAAAAAAAAAATTGATGTATTTCAAGAATACAGAATGCATATCCAATATATTTATACAAGCAGTTTATAACTTTATATGGGTCATTCCATGCCAAATCGCCAAATTTTTCTCAAGGGGGGCACCCTTCAATTTCGCTAAAAATGTTCTGTCATTTTCTACCCCCTGAAAGACATTTTTAAGAATGTATTTACTTACATAAAATAAGTTACGAATTTTTGAAAAAGCCGCTCCTTATTTTTGAAAATGCTAGAACTTTTTTTAAAAATTGACCGTTCACACAATAGCAATAAAGTAAAATTAGCAAAAGCACATTGCCATTACTCAGGCGTTGATCTTCTGCGAGAGTGTGGTACTTACCCCGGATTGATGATGTATTAATTTGTATTAAAAATGTGGGTCAAAATTTAATATCTTATAGCATAGTAGTATATAGTAGTATATAGCATAGTATATAGTAGTAAATTTCTGTAATAACAATGTCATATTGGACGTAAGACACTTTAGTCCTCCCGTGACCATGATCACTGTAAAGCGTTCGAAACGTCGGCGTCGGTAAATTAAAAATCAAATTTAACGCGATAGAATTATATTTTGTATTATTTTATAATATTATTACTAGTTTAAAAAGTATAAAATATATGATGCTATTACCGGATCCGAACTCAGGCATACTGAGAGAGGTCCGGAAAGAGAACTCAGAAGACATACTAATTATTGTCATTTAAGAGGTGGCTTACTTTATCATGTTAAAGATGAATAAAATAATATTTAACTATTATTTTGGGTGTTTTGATCAACAATAATAATTAAGACCAACGGCATGTCTAACGTTAACCTTCTTTGGGAATTTAACTGTTGACCCGGTAGCGTCACTTGATTTTGGTTCATACATACATATCATCACGCCATATCCCTTGCAGAGTAGGCAGAGAGAACAGAGTGCCAGAGAACTCTATCCTTGCATACTTCACTCGCTTCCTCAATATTCATAATTCTCTTCATACACGCTCGCCGGTTTCGGAGACTCTTGACTCCACCTTCCTTCAGTACGTGACCAATCTAGTCTAGGTAGGTGAGGCTCGGTCTCCCCCGGTACCTACATCCTACATCCTTTTGATGATGATGATGATGATGATTTTGCTTCAAGTTGATATAAATCCTTTAGTCATCTTTTACGACATACACGTGCAAAGTAAGGATTGGTAGTATTCGTAGCCGCTACCACACATCAATTAATTATAGTAATCATAATTATTAAATGTTAATATAACATCTTCTTTCTGAAATATTTGAAAAATTGTAGAAACTATGATTTATTTCGTGTAATTAGTTAAGATTATAATATACTACGGATAATAACTTATAATTAATGAATCAATTAATTATTCATAATAATTAATATACACTTAATTAAATGAAGCAGGATGGTGTCTAAATTGATTGATTAATTAGATTTTAATGGATTCATTTGGCAAAGATATTAATAAATTCATAAACATTTCTGATATTTAAATACTAGATACTAGCTTATTATCGCGATTTTGTCTACTTGAAAACTATTATGTAACTTTATCTCAATAATTTTCCCATTTAGTACGCTTTTATTTAAATTTTTAACACAAAGTTTTATCTAATTGCAATCTAATTTGCAATTTCCAGTCCTTACTGGTTAACATAATGATTTCTGATTTTTACGCGAGTATTACACATTTGAAATAAAATTATTTTTACGGATTCCATCGTGATTTTATTTGTTTTTAATTTTACGATGTTTCGAACACTTTACAGTGATCATGGGGAACAGTACTCCCATGACCATGATCACTGTAAAGTAAATACAAACGCGATAGAATCCATAAAAGTTGTTTTATTTCAAATGTGTAATACTCGCGTAAACATTAGAAATCATAACGTAATCGAGTTCAATCAAATACTTATTATTGATGATATCGTATAGTTTTTGTGTGGTACTGTGTTACTCTGTGTGGTAGCGGCTACGAATACTACCAATCCTTACTTTGCTCGTGGATGTCATAAAACACGACTAAGAGCCTTGTAACGACCAAGGCCAACTCCATCTCATGCCATTTGGTCAACAATTACATTCCCAAGGCGGGTTGACGTCTGGCAGGCGGCCGATCATAAAATTGTTATCAATAACTTTTACAATATATACTATGAAAGAAGAGTACATATTGTATCGACCCTAAGTAATTGGGATAAGAGTAGAATGATGGTCGAATCGTTTTTTGCCAAAATTTTAATGAAGCCATAATATGAAAAACATCAGTTGTCATCTTCTGATAATACAAATACAAATGCTTAAAAAAAACAACCAAAAAAGTAACTTAAAATATAATTTTTAATTAGTAAATTTTGTTGAAAATTAAGTTTTATATTTTTTTTTTACAATAAATAATAATAAATAATGAAGTCTTACACATACATATCATCACGCCATATCCCTTGCAGGGTAGGCAGAGAGAACAGAGTGCCAGAGAACTCTATCTCTGCATACTTCACTCGCTTCCTCAACATTCATAATTCTCTTCATACACGCTCGCCGGTTTCGGAGACTCTTGACTCCACCTTCCTTCAGTACATGACCGATCTGGTCTAGGTAGGTTAGTCTCGGTCTCCCTCGGTACCTACATCCTTCCACTTTCGCATTGTATATCTTCTTAACCAGGCGTTCGTTCGGCATTCTTTCCACATGTCCGAACCATCGGAGCATTCCCTTTCGCATCTTTACACCAATACTCTCTTTCATACCTACTCGCTCTCTTACGTCGTCGTTACGAATGCGGTCGGTCAGCCTAACTCCACAGATTTTCCGCAGAGATCGCATTTCGACCGCATTAATTTTACTATCATACTCTTTTCTGCATACCCAACGCACGCTTCCATACAGTAATGTTGGGACAAGCACTGCGTTATGTATTGCTACACGTGCCTTCTGGCTGAGGTGGTGGCTGCCGAAAAGTTGCCCCAACGCTCCGTTCACTCTATTTCCCGCATTCACTCTTCGCTCTATATCAGTGGTGTACCTTCCATCTCGGCTAAATCCACATCCAAGATATACAAATTCATCCACTTGCTCTAGTACATCATTACCTATTGTTACTCTTACATCTGTTCTGGTTTTATCTCTTTCAAAGACCATTATTTTGGTTTTGCTCACATTCACGCGTAGATCCCTTTTCTTACAATCTTCTGTCATTGTGTCGACTAGGGTCTGCAGGTCAGTCGCTGACTGTGCCAGCAGGACTGCATCATCTGCATAAAGCAGAGCAGTGACCACTGAGTCGCCCATCTGGACTCCCACATTCATATCGTTCAACCTTTGGAGACATTTATCCAGATATATGATAAACAGCCTGGCTGACAGAACGCACCCCTGCTTAACGCCGATATTGACGTCAAACCAAGGCGACATTCCATCATCCAGCCGCACACAGGCTCTACAGCCCATGTAACTGGACTGCACAGCCTGTAGCAGTTTACCGTTAATACCATACTCCGGTAAAATGTCCCAAAGTTCCTTTCGTACAACCGTGTCAAATGCTCTCTCCAGATCCACAAAACTGCAGAAAACCCTCTGACCTAGAGCCAGATGCTTCTCCACAATGTTGCGCAGAGAGAACACTTGATCCATGCATCCCCTTCCACTCCTGAAACCTCCTTGTGTCTCACACAGTAAACCATCGGACACCATCCTCATTCTCCTTTCAATAATTTTTCCATACACTTTTGCTGCCAAACTGGTCAAGCTTATGGCTCTGTAATTTGCGCAGTCATAACGTGAACCCTTGTTTTTAAACAAAGGCACGATGACTGCGCTATTCCAGTCCCTGGGAACCATTCCCGAGCTCCAACATAAATTGAGGAGCAACAGGAACGCCTCCCAGACACGAGCCACCGAGCTTGATCATCTCGGCAGACACCATATCAATGCCCGCTGCCTTACCATTTTTCAAACTTCTTATCGCCCATTCAACTTCATCCATACTGATGCCATCGGAGGACGCCGTTGTCGAATGTTGATCTACTAAACTACATCCAACACCGGCGCCAACCGTAGCATCCGCATACATATCGCCAAAATATTCACTCCATCGGCTTAACACGTCTTGTGTTTGTGTAAGAATGTCTCCACCTTTAGACCTTATTTTATTCATTCTGAAGGCTGACCAACCACCCCGAGACTTCTTCACCTCCCTCCAAAAGAGTTTGGTGTTACCCTCGAAGTTTTTAGTCAGCCTATCTTCTGCACTCATACTTGCTCTATCACGTTTCTCTTTCACTAAGGCCTTGGTGTCATTCTTACATTGCCGATATATTTCTTTCTTCTGTTCAGTCATACTGTCATTCAGATTCAAAGAAGAGACATAGTCCAGCCACGCTTTCCTGTTTTGCTCTACGGAAACTGCCACTTCCGCATCCTACCATGCATCACCATTTGTTTTTCTATGCATCTTTGAACTTCCACATACTTCTTTCGCTGTATCTACCATACTCTCTTTCAATACTCTCCAGCATTCTTCAATGTCCGATTGCGGCTGGCTTGCCATCGTCAGCCGTTCTCGGACACCCTCTGCATACTTTTCTCTTACACACTCTTCTTGCAACCTTTCAACCTTTATTCTTTCAAGCCCTCCGAAGTGGACACGCTCTCGCCAGTGCCTCCACTTTCTGAACAGACCACTAAATCTCGCAATAACGAGATAGTGGTCCGTGTCGACTGTGGGGCCCCTGTAGGCTCTTGCGTGCAATATTTTGCTTCGGAGGCGACTGTCTACCAAAATTAAATCTATTATGCTTTTCTGTTCATTCCTTCTCCATGTATACATATGGATGTCCCTATGTTGGAAAAATGTGTTTGACACAATAAGGTTTCTCTCCATGCATACATCCGCTATGAGCCTACCTGCGTCGTTCACTCTCTTATCACCAAATGGACCAAGTACGTCCTCATAGTCGGGACGCTTGGTCCCCACCCATCCGTCCAAATCTCCGCATACAATCACGCGTTCACTGGTTTCTGCCATATCCAGAACTTCCCTAACATTATCCCAAAACTTCTCTAGGTCTGATGCCACCGAGGATCCTACGGGAGCATATGCTACAACCATGAATACCTTGGTGACACCTAGTTTTATACGGACCCAGAGAAGTCTGGGATCAAACATTCCGTAATCCTTCACACCTGAGGCCAAGCGAGAGGACAACAGCACTCCTACCCCCATGCTGGCTCGATCGCTCTGTGGTACACCAGACCACAGAGCCATCCCGCCACCAGGAAGATCGCAGGCGTCGCTGCCCCTTCGCTTGGTCTCTGTTACACAGAGCACGTCTAGCTGTTTGTCCGCCATGACGGATATCAGCTCGTGCAACTTACCTTCCACACAACCTCTTACATTCCACGTGCCCACCCGGCACTCCGTTCTCCTCGACTCGCCTAACTGGGCAAGGCGTGATGGGTGGCGGCCCCCATCGCCGCAACTGCCGATGTTCGTACCGACGGGGGCGGGTCGGTACGCGTCGCCTCCGGGGGACGCCCTAACCCGCATTGCGGTACGCATTTCGAGCCGGATTAGCAGTCTAATTAGACTGGCAGGGGACGCGAACGAGCACGCTCCGGACTATGCCCCCCTATGAAGTCTTAAAGTTTAGAAAATAGAAAAAACTTCCTACAAATCCTTAATAACTTTCGCAAATTGAACAAACTGATATACAAACAAATACTTAATGCTTAAAATAGTATTATAAACCAACAAAGCGATAAGCTTTAAAATAGCAACGCATATAAATTTTGAACACGAATAATTCTTCGCTGAAATAAATAAATGGTAATTTAAATAAACATTATCGTTACATAACCCTTGAAAATGTTTTAATCGCGCATATAAATTCTGAAGACCAATAATTCTTCGCTGAAATACAATTCAACCTTCAGTGTTAGCACATGAATATCTAAATTTACTTTAAAAAAAAAATCTTATAATTAAAACTACCATGTATAACGCTGAGTTGTACCATAAAAATAACAAAATACAATTGCAGACAGCTTCAAGATGTTTAGAAAATCATGGTTCAAAAATTAAATGGGGTAATTATAATAAAATATTCGACGTTGGCTGTGGCGAAGGCAATGTAATTATGACAATGAAGAAATATTTTCCTAAAAACTCTACGCTACTTGGTTGTGATATAAACGAAAATATGGTAGAATTGGCCAATAAATATTATAAGGATGAACAAACATCTTTTATTACGTTAAATATTCTGGATGAAATACCAAATGGGTTGAAACGAAATTTTACCCATGTGATATCATTCTTTGCAATAAATTGGATCATGGATCAAAAGTAAGTAGATTTAAAGTGAAATTTAATTTTAAATCAATATAATTAAGTTGGCGTTACGTTTTTTGCTGTTACGCTGGGCCGTTACGTTACAATGATAATATTATACGCATGGGTATTTGCTAAATTAATCTAAGTAAAATTATATTTTTATATTTTTTTAAGTACAGATAACTTTTTTTATGTAGCAGGCTATGGTAGATACAACCCCACCCATATCGTCCAGGGCAATGAATGGGCGTGCGGTCCTATAACCTACCACATCGCCATAGCGCCGATCACTGGTACCGATTTTTTTACTTCTGTGGCAAGCCCGGTGGGTTACCCTTTTGGATATTTTCCCTCGTCAACGCCTCGGCAATAACCAAGCTAGAGATCTAGCAATACATCGGCAAAAACTCCATTATATTTTATATAGTAGTATCAGCGTAATATGAGTCTGCAGTATTTTCTCTCATCATCATCTCAACTCATATATGTACCACTGTTGGGCTCGAGCCTCCTCCATAATGGGAAGGAAATTGACCTACTATATCACGTTGGTCAGACGTGTTGGTATAGGATTTTGTTTCGAGTTTTCCTTCTCTGACATAGATGTTATATGTATTTTATATCCCTTTGTCGTCTCTTACGATGACCCATGGGTAAGATAGGGGGTGGTGAATTGTATTCTTATTCCGTCACCAGACGGAAAACTATGTCTAGAAGAAATTTCTAAGAGAGAAAATTATGAAGACTGTGTCTTGGCTTCTATTGTTCTATAATTCAATTCTTTATTCTATTGTAAGTGTTTATGTGGATACGTGTAATGAGTCATATATTAAATAAAACAACCAGTTGACGCAAGTGCGTATGTATGACTAATCTATTATAATTTATTTTCAATCACATTATAATTATTTGACCTAGATAAAATGCATAGGTAGGCACCACATTAGTTCCCCCTTTTTTAAAAACAACTAAAGACAATAAATCTGAAAAAGAATGTATAAAACAATATGTATATAAAACATGTGTATTAACTATGTATATAAAAGATGTTGTTCGCATTTTGTAATTCTGCACGATCATTGCTTTTATTGATGCAAATAAAATTAATTATTTCTTCATTTTTTCTTTTGCTGATCTGGCATTATAGCGAATCGTACGATCGGACGTATGACGCGACCTGATTGTGTTTTGCGTAACTTATTTTCGCTATTTTCTATCGACTCATCATTTTTGCTGTGACTACTGCTATTGTTTAAGTGTTCTAGAGGTTCATTCACCTTTTTTTCGATTAAAATGTATGCAGGTTTTAATCTGTCTACAGTTACTATGGATGTTTTCTTCGGCAATTGAATTTTGAAATGTTTGTCCTGTTTCTCTATGACTTTGTATGGACCTTCATAAGTTGGGGTGAGCGGTTTCTTCACAGCATCCGTTCTGATGTAGACATATTCGCAGTTTTTCATGTCGGGATGGATGAAAGGTTTGTAGCTGGTGACATGGTGGTTGTCATTGAAAGGGCTTATCTTTGACATTGACTCCTGTAGAGATCGTGTAAACATTTCTGGTGATGAAAATGGTGTTTTAGGGTTCATGAATGTTCCAGGCAGGCGTATATTGGTTCGGTATAGCATTTGTGCCGGGCTAATATTTTCCTTCAACCGTAAAGCTGCTCGTAACCCTAAAAGTACCAAAGGTAATTCCTTTGACCAATTCGTTGTGTTGCCTCGTGCAACTAGTGCTGTTTTCATTGACCTATGCCAGCGCTCTATTAATCCATTTGATGAAGGGATGGTAGTTTGTAGTCCTGGTTTTCTTAATGCCAAGTGACTTAGTCAAAGCAGTAAATAAGTCTGACTCGAATTGTCGTCCTTGATCCGATGTAATTGTGTTTGGGCATCCAAATCTTGCTATCCAGGTGTTAACAAAAACTTCCGCCACTGTCTTTGCCGTTATATCCGCTACAGGCACAGCCTCCGGCCATCTTGTGGTTCTGTCTATCATAGAAACAATATATCTGTTGCCTTTGGATTCCGGCAAAGGTCCGACGATGTCTATGTGCACGTGATCTAAACGCTCTGTTAACGCAAAAGTTCCGATTGGCGATGAGTTGTGTCTGTATGTTTTACTTTTCTGGCATGACTCGCATACTCTCGCCCAATTGCCGATATCTGTATTCATTACTGGCCAGAAATAGTGTTATGCGATAATTTTCTTTGATAATCGCACGCCGGGATGAGTGATGTTGTGCATAGTGTCGAATACTTGTTTTCGAAGTGACTTCGGCACATATGGTCGCATATTATTCTTCGAATTTTCGCAAAATATGTATTTGTTTCCAGATAGATAAATTTTTTTTCCTATGCAGATTGTTTTTATTCAACAGCTGTTTAAGTTCGTAGTCATGGCATTGAGTGTCTGCTATCTCACTCCAATCCATGGGTGTCGGACAGTCTATTTGGTTGACGCGTGATAAAGCGTCTGCTACAGGGTTCATGTTATCGGCGAGGTGCCGTATGTCTGTAGTGAACTGTGCAATGTACTCTAGGTGTCGTAATGGCCTTGGGGTTTCCTTTTTATTTGTAGAGTTTTGTTTAGTTGTGAAGGCATAACATAATGGCTTATGGTCAGTGTATATTATTAACTCTCGTCCTTCTACATGAGGTTGAAAATGCGTTACTGCCATGTAGATTGCCAGTAATTCTCGATCATATTTACTATAATTCGACTGTGCTTCACTTAATGCTTTTGAGAAAAATGAAAGTGGTTTCCACATGCCATTTTCAAACTGTTGTAGTACAGCGCCAACGCACGTTTGGGAAGCGCCTGTCATGAGCGATAGTGGGGCGTGCGTCGTTGGTGACGTCAATGTAACAGCGTCGCTTAGACTTGCTTTACATCGATCGAATGCTTCTAGTGCCTCTGGAGGCCATTGGATTTCGGTCTTGTCGTTTTTCTTAGAGCGAACCAAATACGTATTCAATTGAGCTTCATGTTTAGCTGCTTGTGGTATGTTGTTTCGGTAGAAATTAATCATCCCATAAAATCGACGTAGTTCCTGCACGGTCTTTGGAATTGGGTATTTATTTATTGCCTCGACCTTTTCAAGTAACGGTTTGATGGCGTCTTGAGTAATTAAATGGCCAAGGAACTCTATCTGCGGCTGGCCAAACACACATTTGGCTCGATTTATTTCGATGCCATATTCATCCAACCGTTTGAATACTTCACGGAGATGACGTCGGTGACTGGTAATTGATGATGACGTCACAAGAATATCGTCTATATATAAAAAAACGAAGTCCAATCCGGCCAAAACTTGATTTAGGAATCTGACGAACGTTTGACCTGCGTTTCGTAACCCAAAGGGCATTCTAGGGAATTCAAATAGGCCAAATGGCATGATTACTGCGGTTTTTTCGATATCTTGGACTGGGATTTGGTTGTACGCTCTTTTTAAATCAATTTTAGAGTATATACTTGTTCCTGGTAATAGGCACGTAAAATCTAATACTCTTAGTATGGGATATCTGTCCGGTACTGTGATTGCATTAAGTTTTCTATAGTCGCCACATAGCCGTAACTCGCCGTTTTTCTTGGTTGTGACGTGTAAGGGGCTAGCCCACGGGCTCTTAGAAGGTCTGCATATGCCGGTTTCTAACATCTGTTCAATCTCTTTTTTCACCCTTAAATACTTGTCAGCTGGTAACGATCGTAATTTGGAGTAAACAGGATGTCCGTCAGTGATGATTTGATGAACCACGTTGTGTCTCGGTTGTGATAATGCGTTGAGTGGTTTCAAAATATTGGGGTAATCGATCAAAATATCTTCGTAATTTTCAGTGAGATTGACAGTACGAAGAGTAGGTGTGCTTGACTTCATAAATTTTGAAAAACCGGTTGTTTCGGATATCCACAAGAATATTATGTTTTTCTAAAAAATCGGCTCCTAGAATTGGTTGCGTAATGTCAGCGACGATGAAAGTCCAACGGTACGGTCGTCTCATATTTAAATCTAATGTCAGCGTTTTATCACCATATATTTTTATTAGGGTTCCGTTTGCGGCGTATATTGTGTATGTGTTATCTATAATTGATTTATTCCCTCTTTTTGGTATTGCAGAGATGTTGGCGCCTGTATCAACTAAAAAGCGATACCCACTTTTTCAGTCGGTAACGCATAGGCGGT
Source organism: Lymantria monacha (assembly GCA_905163515.2). Classification (NCBI taxonomy): domain Eukaryota; kingdom Metazoa; phylum Arthropoda; class Insecta; order Lepidoptera; family Erebidae; genus Lymantria; species Lymantria monacha. The sequence continues at coordinate 19,791,673 of LR991104.1, read as the reverse complement.
TTGATGGGGTAATAGCGCTGACGGCCGCCTCTGTCAACGCTGCATTTAGTTTTCCGACGGCTTTTTCCCATTACACGGGTTTTCACAATTTCGAGCTCGGTTTCTGTAACGCAGGTGATATTTACATAGCCATTTGGGACTGTCGGGTGTAATTCTAGCTCTCGAATGGTACCTTGAGCGTGTCAAACTTCGGTTTCGCCTAAAATTACTGTATCCATATTTATTATGAGGTGAGTTTGACTTTAAAGCGGCTATTTCCATCATTAACTTACTCATTTGCTTTAATACTTCCATCATAAGTTGTGGTTGACCACTTGGTGCTGCGATTTCGGTGTATATATTACTAGTGTTTACTGCTCCGAAGCCAGGTAGTCCGGGTACACAATTTCCGTTGGAGTTCATTTCAGTGATAACTATGTGCCTCTTGAAAACCGAAATCAGTGAGATCCGCTTGTGGAAGGCTGACCAGGTTGTGCAGTGCAGTTATCACAACACGGGAATCACGTTGTTTTTAATCACGTTGTTTTAAATCACGTCGGTTAATCACGTCGGGTTTTAATTACGTCGGTTAATCACGTTGTTTTAAATCACGCCGGGTTTTAATCACATCGGGGTCACCAATGTAAGTGTTTATGTGGATACGTGTAATGAGTCATATATTAAATAAAACAACCAGTTGACGCAAGCGCGTATGTATGACTAATCTATTATAATTTATTTTCAATCACATTATAATTATTTGACCTAGATAAAATGCATAGGTAGGCACCACACTATGTTCAATAAATACCTCTCATATTATATTCAATACCACTGTAGTGTATGTATAATTAATATAATTTGGAATGTGGGTAGATCGAATAATATGTGGGTATAAAAGCTTGATAGAGACTTGTCGCGAGGCATTTGTGCGTTGCGGGTCGTGGTGAACGGTCGTGTAAGAATTGTGGAAGTTGAACGTGTAATTATAATATTATGCTGTGCGTATACACTACAAATGGCGACGAGGATAAACGTGAGTACACGCTAAAAATATTAAAATTAAGGAAGGAATAGGTAATTATTGCCTGTGGGTGGTTTACGTATAGCCACGTTTCTAATAGCGTATTAGAAATTGAAGTATTATAATAAAATATAACATTTGATTTAAAGTTGATGGATACTCATTATACAATGAGTTATAAGTAACTTATGACCCGAAATGATACGTAAACAATTGTTCCTGACAAGCAAATTCTTACTTCTATCCTTTCTTATTAAGGGCCATGCGCTGTATCAAAAAAAAAGGCCACGTAAAACTATGGTTGGTATAACCCACAAGAAATTAAAAGTTTAACCAACGTAATATGTTATCTATAGTTTACATTTGGAGTACCTACATTTTAAGTTTCATTTTAATGTCATCTTTATTATTCTATTACGCGTCTTTAGATAATGATGGTTTAAATAATAATTTAATTTTGTCTGGACGTGAATACAATTCTATTCACATGTTAGCTTAATTTAAGAGAATCAAATCAGCTTCATTTAAAAGCCATCCAATGAGTAAAAAATAAATAAAAATAAAGGACGCGCAGATCAATCAATAATTTTAAGGGACTGCTTAAATAATAAAAAACAAAAATAAAATTTAAGTCCACGCAATATTTACTATTATAAAAAATATATAAAAGGGGTGAATTTCAATAAGTCACGCAGATCAATTAAGTGACTATTTTAAGAACTGTATCTGTAAACATGTATGTAAATAGCATAATCACAAAATTAAGATCAGGTCCACGGCTTGAGTACTTATAAAAAAGACTATTATTGGGTTACAACAAAAGGCCACGCAAAAATAATAGTCGATGTATTTAACTCGTGCAGTACAAAAATGTAATGTGGCTATACAGTTATAAAACTATAATTGATTTTCAGAAAAAAACTATGCAAATTTACAAAAATATTAATAGCGATATGTTGTTATACCGTTACTTATTCAGTAATAGCCACGCGAAAATAATAATCAATATATTTGGTTCTAGTATCATTCATATTTGCTTACTATTAAGTTCAACAAGCTTGAAATCAGGTCTTAGGCTAATACGCTACTTGTCTCATTGCTACGCGATTAGCAATAAGAAAATTGATTGAATAAATGAATAAATAAATAAATACTTACGATTTGAATATAAATGTATTCAAAATAAAAAAAGGTGACATAGTTTAAACAGCGTAAAAATATTAAACCTCTATTATTTTGGCAACCATTGAGGAATTGCTGCATGGGCATTGCTGAAAATTATAGCCAGTTTTGGCTCACCAAATATTACCTGAATGACCTTTTATAACAATATTAAAATTAAAACCATGACAAAAAGGTAGCCCGGTAATAATCAGGACCGTACATATGAAAATAGGTAGTTCTATAAAAAACTAGAACGGTATCTACAAAACAAACATATTATCTGTTTATGGATAGTTACCAACATCAATTTATTTAAACTGTAAGGGTTGCGCTAAAGAGTGGAAATAAAAAAAAATAAGAAAGATAAGGAGATAGGTAGCTTACAATTTTCTTTCTAAACAACTATGAACCATTAAAATAATTGTAAAGGAATAAGTTATTCAAGGCAATAAGAGTAAATATTTCTAAGAAAATAGAAATGCAAGAAATTAAATGGTAAATCACAGTGAAATGTGACGTAATTTATAAATAGCATCTACAGCTACCTACCATCTTTATGGGTGAGTGATAGCTTTGAATATAACCTATGGTAATGGATAAGGGGATAGTACATTTTGTGTTCAAAGCTACCACTTAGATTATTATGAAATGCACTTGGATTAGGAGTTTGAAATTAAGTTCTATGTCAAGGATAACCTGGACACAACTAGTAAAACTGATTTATAGTACATTCATTATAGATGGTACTTATATTCATAGAATCAAACTTATTTTGAGCAGTACAATGCTAATAATGCAGAACATGGAATTTACGTCTATAATATTTTAATAAGGACCTAAACTAGTATTTTATGTTATTATTAGTAAAAAAAAAAAAAAATAGGTACGTCTACTGATTGGATGGCAAATGTATCAGTATTGTTCATTTATACATCCAATTGCAGTGATATTATACTCTTAAAATTACCTATCTGTTGTATTTAACTTCAGATTTCCAAGTGTGTTTTATGAAGTCCACATAGTCATTTGTAATATAAGGATAATTCTTATGGTAATATGAATACTTATAATATTTGACTATAAATTTACAAGTACGTAGAAATGTGTAATGAATAACTTAAATATGATAAAAAATCCATCTCCATTTAGTTAGAAATGGTAGACGTTCATTAAATTGGAGGTGAGAGCCGTCCATTAAATTGGAGGTGAGAGCCGTCCATTAAATTGGAGGTGAGAGCCGTCCATTAAATTGGAGGTGAGAGCCGTCCATTAAATTGGAGGTGAGAGCCGTCCATTAAATTGGAGGTGAGAGCCGTCCATTAAATTAGAGGTGAGAGCCGTCCATTAAATTGGAGGTGAGAGCCGTCCATTAAATTGGAGGTGAGAGCCGTCCATTAAATTGGAGGTGAGAGTCGTCCATTAAATTGGAGATGAGAGCCGTCCATTCAATTGGAGGTGAAAGACATCCATTCAATTGGAGGTGAAAGACATCCATTCAATTGGAGGTGAAAGACATCCATTCAATTGGAGGTGAAAGACATCCATTCAATTGGAGGTGAAAGACATCCATTCAATTGGAGGTGAAAGACATCCATTCAATTGGAGGTGAAAGACATCCATTCAATTGGAGGTGAAAGACATCCATTCAATTGGAGGTGATAGACATCCATTCAATTAGAGGTGAAAGACATCCATTCAATTGGAGGTGAAAGACATCCATTCGATTGGAAGTAATAGGTTAAGGATCTTATATTATCTATCAGCCGATCCGGCAAGCTTCGTTCCGCCTAGCAGTTTGTGAATGAACGGATTTAGATGGATTCGGGATTGTAAGGGTGGTTCTTATGATAATAAATATAAAACATATAGAAATTTGGAAAAACAAAGTGGTAGTGACGTGCTAACGAGACGAAGAGGCGTCTTGATATATGCTCATTTTTCCTTTTGTTAACAGACGCAGAAACGTTTCTTCTTGCACGTCGGAAATTATCTAGTTCTTGATCTGTAGGATCTGCTTGACGATCTCGTATTATTAGCCTAGCCATTTCAGGGACAGCCTCATTTTACTTTTGGATTCGGAGGCGCAGACTCGCGATTTACTGGCGCGACGCTCTTCCCATGCGGTGTCTCCGTCTTCTTCTTCTATGTTTTCATTCGCGATGTTTCGAGTCTTAATTGCGTTGCGGCTTTGTCGGGAAGGAGTGGATCTTCTTGGTCAGGGCTTTGTTGATAATGGTTTCCACGCAGTAAGATTCGTTGTAATGATGCTCATGGGAACTCGTGGCGCTTGGAGTTCGCATTCGAAAAAACATCGATGGGTCGAATTTGGTTTCAAAGTTATATGGTATTTTCGGAACAAAATAAAAAGGACATCATTGCGCAGGCTGTTGGTTGCGTTTTGTTGTACTATGAGGAAGACAATGTTGGACTGACTGATGTTTTAATTGATGATTTTCTCTGACCTTGATGAGAAATTTTGTGTTTTTTCTTATCATATTTTAACATAATATGTTGTCCTGTTCCCGACGAGGGCAAGACCGGGAATGGAGATATTCTGGGGTTGGTTATGGGTGGTGAGACTAGAGCGACTTTGTTTTATATATATATAGATTTTGTGCATCTAATTATGGGACTGAGACATATTTCACGGCGCTGGAGTACAGTCTGGTGTCCTGGATTCAGTTCCTACGAGTGATGGTCCATTGTGTGGTCCGGAGAGAATGTGGTATGTATAACAGATGTGGTACGTATCTCTCACACAGACTTCTAATTGTAAACTAATAAGGAAAAGGACACTTAGTAAAATGGAGGATAGCGGACCAAGCCAGGCGTCATACGTCAAAGACATTACGTGCAACGTGGTAATTCTAAAGATCCATTTCCTACTGATACTATTATCAACCAATCCATTAACCATAGTAAAGACAGGTGCCATCAGAGACAACAACCATCGCAACTACCGTTTCAACCATCGGAGAAGATTAATCAGTTTCTTTCGCAGCAAATTTAATTTTGAATGGCATATCGATTTCAATTTAAAGTTTGAAAGTAAAGTTAGATTCTAAGTAACAAAAGTAACGTGTTTAAACAGTATGTCTACTTGTTCGTTAATTAAGAATTTGACAAAAAAAAAATAACAACAAGGGGGAGATGTAGTGTATGTATAATTAATATAATTTGGAATGTGGGTAGATCGAATAATATGTGGGTATAAAAGCTTGATAGAGACTTGTCGCGAGGCATTTGTGCGTTGCGGGTCGTGGTGAACGGTCGTGTAAGAATTGTGGAAGTTGAACGTGTAATTATAATATTATGCTGTGCGTATACACTACAACCACCCTAGGTCCACTCTGGTGTCAACCACACCCATAGTCCATAGCAAAAAAATATAACAATAAGGTCCACTCTGGTGTAGGATTTTTAAAGATTTTCATTTTTTACATGGATATTATCTGCACACTATATCTTGTAGTCTTTTTTATGAGAGCCCCAAAAATAATGGGTTTGGGTGAATTATATTCTTATTGTCACCATACGGGATAACTTTGATATAAAAACTTATTTACGTTCGAAAAATAATTTACCTCTACTCCATAGGCTCTATTACTACGAATTTCTTTCAAAAAATAATAAGCTTACTATTGCTCAAGTCTTTTTTAGGCTGTGGCTATTAATAATTAATCCCGTAGTTAAGATCGCTCTTAGGGGATGGAGGAATAAAAGTTTGTTAATCTTCATTATATTTCAGACGTACTTTCGAGAATATATTTAATCTTTTGGCATCGGATGGAGAATGCTTTTTATTAATAGTTGGTTATAACCCAATATTTGATGTCTATCGGAACCTTGCCCGAACTGATAAATGGAAGACCTGGGTATACGATATTGAGAGGTACATCTCACCATACCATGACTCAAAGGTAATTTTTGAAGTGAAACTTCTTATGCAACGGCTAGGAACGTTAGAAACCATATATATGCATATTTTCATCCTGTATATATTATCCTGTTCTTATCTTAATAACTTGAAGTTCTTCCAATATTGGTGCCGTTCTCCCATTGTACATATTGCAAGACTTATTGCCAATAGTTTTATGATCGACTGCCTGTCTGACGTGAACCCTCTTTGGTAATGTAACGGTTGATGAGATGGCATCAGGTAAAAGAGGATAAAATATGGGAGTATCAACTCGTTTACACTCTACTAAAGTTGTGACAATTATTTTTCAGGAACCAGAAAATAAAATTAATGAACTTATGATAAATATTGGTTTTGACAATATCGAAATAGAATATGAAAGCATGCATTATATTTATGATGATAACGAAGCCATGAAAAGTAAGTCCTTCGTATGCAACGTATTTTACTAACCGACGAAAAAAACAGAGGAGGTTCTCAAGTCGTACTCTTTTTTTTATGTACGGATATGACCGCATAATTTTTTATAGAGTAATCCGATTTTGACAATTCTTTTTTTATTGGAAAGAAAATAAATCTCGAAGTTGGTTACATATAAATTTAGAAAAAAACTCCACCCTAAGGGTAGGAAAACGGGAGATGATTTATAGTTCATTCACAGATTTTATTATAGCCACAAAAATTATAAAATAAAAAAAATTAACTTTACAAAAAAATTAAACCATCGAAAAATATGAAAAGTAAAAAATAATAAAATTTGTTTTTATTGACTTTAATAACTAAGTTCTTAAACTAATTTAAGTACACCTAAGTAATTTTGAGCTAAAGTGGTTTGCTCGTGTAAAAAGAATAAGTGGCGACTGGTTGGCAAAGCAAATATATAAAGGAAGCGTGAATCATTTGATTACAAAGGAAATACCACGTCATACTTTTCTAGACCAAATTGGAGATATATTAACGATAGGTTGAAGAGTATGCGTAATCGTAGAGCATGCATAAAGACTGTGATGAGTGTGTATCAAGTGATGGAGGTGTGCCAAGATTGTGGCTTATGGCAATCCGTAGTCTCTGTCTACCCCTCTGAGAAAGAGGCTATGTATGTATGTATATTGAACAATAGAGAATAGAGTTATTTTATCGGTGATTAAAATAGGCTATTTTTTATCTCCGTATTTCTACGTGAACAGGCACTGTGCGTTATATTAAAATCAATTACCTATCAAAACTTAAATTTTGCTTGACATCGTTCATTTTAGCTCGAACCCCCTCTTCAATAGGAATCCAATTGACTTACTGCTAGTGCAAGAGAAAGAAAACTTGTAACAAAACGTTGTCTTGTCATAAAATGTTTCAAATTCTTCTTACTAGGTAAAGTTTCCTCTCACTATGGTGGAAACCCGAGCAGAATATATAAGGATAGAAAAGAAGGAGAAAGACGATTATGCCGTGACGGCATAAGAATACAATACTCAAGGAAAGGGATGACTTTTCCTTCTTTGAACATATCATAAGAAACCAGTAAGAGTTGTAAGCAGATAATATCACTACCTACAAAAGAAGGAAAGAGAGCAATAGAATCTAATATCAACACGTATGGATAATATGGGATAATATACCGCTATCCTTCTTATTAAAGAGGAGACCGGAGCTCTGTTGTATATATTTAATTTAATAGTGGTAAGACCACGCTGTGGACAGTTCTTTGTCTACAGGTGCGGGCCGGTCCGTCCGGGGTAGTACCACACTCTCGTAGAAGATCGACGTCTGAGTAATGGCAATGTGATGTTGCACTTCGTTCGGTGAGCGAGAGAGCCGGCAGATCGACTAGAGTGGGTTTGGGGTTTTGGCAGCGGCCTAGCTATACATATAGTCTATGGGCATAAGGCAGCGGCCTAGCTATACATATAGTCTATATATATAGTCTATGGCCGGCAGTAACACTTATCATCAGGTGTGCAGTCTGCTCGTTTGACACCATAAGCAATAAAAAAAACTTTGCCTGAAAAAAATGCCTAATGAAGGAATACCCACTGAAAGAAAGTCTACAAATATAATAAATTTCAATCAATTTCAGATTCCTTAACAGCAATATCACCATTTAAAATTCCAAAAGATAAAATGAATGAATTCTGGCAGGACTATGTCCAAGAGCTGAAGCATGTTAAAGGGATAGACATATGTGATAATAATGGAATAGTAAAAAATATAAAATTTTATTATAAAATAATTGTAGCACACGGTTCTAAGCCGGCATCATTAGGAGTGAATAGGTCTTGATGAAGGTACGTAGTTAAAAGATATATGTATTAGCGGTAGGGCTACACTGCTCGGATCGCTGGTGTTAGTTTGCCACCTCTAGAAAGGACGATCGCGTGAGTTTTACACCTCAGCAGTGAATAATGTTGCCTGTTCGTGATCGACAAACAATGGTGCCCGATACAGTTACCCTCCATGTAGACTACTAAAGTCAAGGCTTTGATACTGGTGACTTGCCTAAATGCCAATAGTGCGGTAAATAAGATGGGTTATGGAGCTGTGTGACATTCTTTTCGCCAGTAAATTAGAAGAAAGATGATGCATCGGATACAGTACCGCAGTACAGCCTAAAAGAAATGGCCACGCTACCGATGTTACCGAGTTTTTGTCAGGTTCAGGGTTTATTCGAAGAGTCATCAAAGTCAAAGAATCAGCTTTAGCGGTAGCCTTTGATCCCAATTTTCTGTCACCGTGGACGGTTTGGACAGAGTTTAGCCATTGTATAGCTTATAAAAACTTTTAATATGGTATTTGGCTTAACAAGAATAATGTAATCAGCTATATTTTGCCATGATAGTCCAAAATAATTAACTAAAATAAAACATTAACACATCTGACAAGGTTTTAGGCTGGTTTATCAAAAAACAAATCCGAATCTTTCTAAGACAGAAATATTTAATTATATTGTGACAAAAATGAAGTAGCAATAAAGAAGTAGTGACACAAATTGACATATGTATTGTAAGGTGGGTTACGGGATACGTAGAAAGAAAGAGTGACGAGAGGCAGGTAAAGCAAATAGTCAAAGTCAGCATAAGTGGGATGATAGGGGAAGACCTCGTCATTTCTGGACCAAATTAGAGACATACTGGCGAAAAGTCATATTAAGAGTATACAAAGAGCGTGCATGAAGATTGTGATGAATGTCAAAAAAGTAGTAGGTAGTCATAGATGGAGAATGATATGTAGTTTTAGTCTATCCCTGAGAGATAGGGTCAATTACAAAAAAATGCTTTTACAGGTCATAATGCTGTAAAATAATATCGTTAATAGAAAAAGGGCCGATTCTGCTTCGAAGATCAAATTATTGTACATGTTAAAATATTAATGGTATCAACATTTATCAATATCAATCTGTCAATTAATAATTTAATGGTTCGTGACGTTTTCACGAGAATTAAACATATAAAATAAAATTATTTGCATGGATTTTGTTTTGATTTTTAATTTCATATTTTTATTAAACCGATGTTTAATCTGTGCTGGAGTGAGAATACATTTCAACACCCTGTTTCTTATCCTTGGTTGTTGTACAAAGACCAAAGGATTTTTTTTTTTCGCTGTGGAAAATGCGTTTTCGCATCCCCTTTACTTGTAAAGGGGTATGTAGAACTCACTGACATAGTATGGTTTTACTGCATCAAAATACCTACTAAAAACCACAGCGGCCCCGCGTCCCCGCCGGTTGTGGAACGCCAAAAGTTCGCCTTTTGGGCATAAGACTCTGACAAAAGACTAAGGGATGTGATACCTTCTATTTTCTTAAACATGCTTGGAAATTTGAGCATTATTTTGACAACCTTCTTCGAGATAAATCGAAATTGCTGTACTGACCAAATACATGCGAGGCCTGCAAAAATGTATGAAAATCCATATCTGTCGTATTTTAGCGGCCAAATAAATATATATGTAAATTCATATCTATCGTGTATTTTAAAAATGGAACGATTTGTTACTTCAAAATATTGCAACCAAATAGGCAACTTATCAGAGTTTTATTTAAATTTCGAACTGGCTTGAAAAAGAAACCAGTTTGATAATGAAAAAAAAAACAAATGAACCCTTTAGCACGTGAAAATGTTGTTAGTTGTTCGTCATGCATACAGTTCTACTTAGTACTACTTAGTTTTAATTGCCGCGCATTATTTAAGAAAAGCACTATACAAACCTTGGCCACAACTAGAAATTGATAGATTTACGTATGTGTGCCCCGGCTACGCCTAGGCCCATATCTGCACGTTCGTCCATCAATCCCTGTTTTACTGGCCGCTGCTGTAATGCACTATTAAACGAAGAAAATGGTGACAAAAAACCTCTATATCAACATTTGAAATCATCTATGCAAGAGAAGGGAAACTCGAAACAAAATTAACAAGTCTTTTAAATTACTGAAATTTAGCATTTAATATGCTTAATTATTTATAAAACCCGATTACGAAGCGAAAAATGGTGTCACAAGCGGGATTCGAATCCGCGCCTATTGGGATTCCAGCCCAATCGTGCTGCCACTACGTTATAAACGTTTATAAATAATTAAGCATATATACGTTTTATAAATAATTAAGCATATTAAATGCTAAATTTCAGTAATTTAAATAACAAGGTTGTGTCATCGTTTAATACAATTCTAACTGTAAAGTTTGAAGTATTAAGCCTATAACAATGTGTAAACATTGTCGGGTAGATACCATACCGTCACCTTAAGACGTAAATATGATACGAAAGCGAAATTTGCATGTCCTACAATTAATCACGGTGGTGTAGTGGCAGCACGATTGGGCCGGAATCCCAATAGGCGCGGGTTCGAATCCCGCTTGTGACACCATTTTTCGCTTCGTAATCGGGTTTTATCAACAAGTCTTACCAGCGTGATTACTTTACCTTCCATCATGGGGGAGGCTAGAGCACAACAGTGGAACATATATGAACTGAGATTATTTTTTATTATATACCTCTATTTATACTGTCAAATTTATGTTGTATTTATATACAGTATTAATATGCCATAATCTACAAGTTTATCTCTGAATGCTAGTTTTATCCATACAAAGGTTGCCTAGAAGATATAGCTGATGGCGATAAGGCCGCCTATTGTATTGCTGTAGACAAAATACTGTCAATAGGGCCACACCCCTACCACTTCTATTCTCTTACCTCAGAATTGTTTTCTAGACAAAGATCGATTACCGGTGGCCCGCTCGCACGGCGAAAAGAGAAGTTTACATGGTGAGCCTATAGGGTCACGCGCCGCCTCCTCCGTAACCCCGGACCGATTTGGTGGGACGGGACGCATTCATAGTCCACCTCAAAAAAAAAAGTGCATTAATTTTGATAAACCTTTTTTTTTATTTGAAAGCTAGTGCTTTCATGCGGTGCTATTTAAATTCAAGGTCTGTTTTTGAGTTTTCATCGATAATGCGTATTTATTTGAATTAGACTACATTGCTTTTGGGGCGTTTTTTATTCAGATTTTATATTAAAAAAATAGCGTACTGAAGGCGAAAATAATTGAGATAAAGTTACATCATAGTTTCCAGATGGACAAAATCGCGATAGTAAGCTACTATCTAATATTTAAATATCAGAAATCTTACGAATTTATTTAATATCTTTAATAAATGAATCCATTAAAGTTTAATCAATCAATCAATTTAGAGACCATCCTGCTTCATTTAATTAAGTGTATATTAATTATTATGAATAATTAATTGATTCATTAATTATAAGTTATTATCGGTAGTATATTTATTATCATATCTAATTACACGAAATAAATCTTAGTTTGTACAAATTTTATAACCAAAAATCAATTAATTTCAGAAACAAGAATAATTATTCAAATTACTGAAATTTTTAGCATTTAATATGCTTAATTATTTATAAATACCCGAATACGAAACGAAAAATTATGTCACAAGCGGGGTTCGAACCCGCACCTATTGGGAATCCGGCCCAACCGTCTATACAATGTGTAAACATTGTCCGATAGATGGCATACGTCACCTTGAAGACGTAAGATATAATATGAAGCGAAATCTGCATGTCCTAAAATAGTTCACTATGGTGTAAGTGGCAGCACGGTTGGGCCGGATTCCCAATAGGTGCGGGTTCGAACCCCGCTTGTGACATAATTTTTCGTTTCGTATTCGGGTATTTATAAAGAATAATTATATTAAGATTTAAGAATTATGATTACTATATTTAATTGGCTACGAATACTACCAACCGTTACCTTTGCTCGTGGATGTCGTAAAAGACGACTAAAAGCTTTACAACGTCCTGTGCCAACTACATCTGATGCCGATTTGTCAACAATTACATTCCCAAGAAGGGTTGACGTCTGGCAGGCGGCCTGTCATAAAACTATTGCCAATAACTTTTACAATATTGTACTATGAAATAAGAGTACACATTGTATCGACCCCAGGTAATTGGGATAAAAGTAGGTGAATGATGATGAATGATTACTAATATTTAATTGCGGGGTGTTAGCGGCGTTTTATATCCCTTAGTCGTCCTATACGACCCTTTTTTTTTCTCTTTTTTTTTTCTTTTTTTTTTCCGCAGGGTGGACCATGGATGTGGTCGCGCTCTTTTTTTTTTAATTTACGATCATCCATGGGTTAGATAGGGGGTGGTGAATTGTATTCTTACTCCGTCACCACACGGAAAAAATAATATCATATAATGTAGAGGGTATTTATAAATAGCCGTACAAACGATGACTTGTTGGATGTGATACACCTTAGTTCTCTCGTGACCATGAACGCTGTAAATCGTTCCAAACGTTGGGCAATTAAAAATCACATACAAACACTTAGGTACACTACTGAAATTTAGCATTAAACATTTTTTTTTTTTTTGCCTATGCCTATATAGCCCACCGACTATGGACGTCGCACTTTATTATTTATTAGCATTGAACATGCATGATTATTTATAAAAACTTGATTACGATCGAAAAATGATTGTCACACATGGAATTCAAACCCACACCTATGGGAATATTATATATAATTCGTTCCAATCGTGCTACCACTTACACCAGGGTGACATTTTGTATGATATTCAATCTTTGACTCGTATTATATTTTCATCTTTAAAGGGAACGTATGCCATCTATCCGATAATGCACACATTATACATTTAATACTCTAACTTTGCAGTTAAAATTGTATTAAACGATGACACAACCCTGTTATTCAAATTACTGAAAATTAGCATTTAACATGCATGATTCAATCATGCATGTTAAATTTCTAATAAGTGTCAGTTCAGATCCCATGTGTGACAATCATTTTTCGCTCGTAATCAAATATTTCAAATATAAACATGATAGAATCCATAAGTAGCTTTATTTTAAATGTGCTCTCTTACGTCGTCGTTACGAATGCGATCGGTCAGCCTCTGAACTCCACAGATTTGCCGTAGAGATCGCATTTCGACCGCATTAATTTTACTTTCATGCTCTTTTCTGCATACCCAACTCTAGCTTCGACGACGTAAGAGAGCGAGTAGGTATGAAAGAGAGCATTGGTGTAAAGATGCAAAAAGGAATGCTCCGATGGTTCGGACATTTGGATAGAATGCCGAACGAATGTCTGGTTAAGAAGATATACAATGTGAAAGTGGAAGGATGTAGGTACCGGGGGAGACCGAGACTAATCTACCTGGACCAGATTGGTCACGTACTGAAGGAAGGTGGAGTTAAGAGTCTCCGAAACCGGTGAGCATGTATGACGAGAATTGTGAATGTTGAGGAAGCGAGTAAATTATGCAAGGATAGAGTTCTCTGGCACTCTGTTCTCTCTGGCTACCCTGCAAGGGATATGGCGTGTTGATATGTATGTATGTAAAACTGACGTAAATGTTGTAAGTCAAAACATTAGAATGTGCTCAACAATAACTATTTGAAGCAAACCAATCATATTGTTTAGTTCTTTAAATTATAATTTATTTAAAAAACTTTTCTTTCGTCTCAATTTTTATCTACTATCTTCAACCGCAAAGCGGGTTAAAGAACTTCATTACAAAAAATATCTTTGACAGTCCTGTCTCGTCACTTTGATAAGAACAAACTATATTGTTACTTTTGAAATGACCAAATAATATTCTAAGCGGGTACGGTTTCTATTTTCAGGTCACATTCAGTGGTATAGACTCGTTTTAAGCAATAAAGTCTCGTTATTTGCTTTGTGACATTATATATTGAAGTAGCGTGAGTATTAACATTTAATATGATATATTGTATTGTATAATTACATTGGTAAATATATTTGACCTAAATTTATTTATGTATCAGTTATTTTTCAAAAATACACATACATACATACATACATATCATCACGCCATATCCCTTGCAGGGTAGGCAGAGAGAACAGAGTGCCAGAGAACTCTATCTCTGCATACTTCACTCGCTTCCTCAACATTCATAATTCTCTTCATACACGCTCGCCGGTTTCGGAGACTCTTGACTCCACCTTCCTTCCTTTTTTTACATAATTCCGTGACCCTAATCGTTTTCTGCATGAACAGGCCATTAAATTTACATGAAACCAAAGTAAATCATTCATAAGTAATAAAAAATATGTCAGTTTATAAATTTGTTGGTTACTTTGAATTTACCCATGCTGTGTGGTAGCGGCTACGAATACTACCAACCCTTACTTTGCTCGTGGATGTTATAAAAGACGACTAAGAGCCTTATAACGACCTAGACTAATTCCATCTGATGCCGATGTCAACAATCACATTCCAAAGGAGCGTTGACGTCTGGCAGGCGGCCAGTCATAAAACAATTGTCAATAACTTTTACAAAATGTACTATGAAAGAAGACTACATATTGTATCGACCCCAAGTGATTGAGATAAGAGTAGGAGAATGATGACTTTGAATTTACCCAAGTCATGTTTCTACTAAAGAAATCTATCGTTATCAACACCGGCGAAGTTTGTCTTTGGAATTTCTTATTGTTTATTACTAAAGACAACTTATAGGGGTTTTCCCGAAGCTACAATCAGAAGTTTTTGTAACAGTTTCAATTTCGATTTCATATTATACAGTTGTTATATTACGAATACAGAAATAAAATAACTTTGGGGCATTTTTGTTTTTATTGAAACTGTTTGTGTTGATAATGTTATAATGATAATATAGAAAATTTATGAACAATATTTAGCGTTTAAGCGAATGTTAAAGCTTATAAAATATAACTATTTTATACAGATTGTATCGCGTTACTATTTAGTTTTTAATTTTCTCAGATTTTGAACGCTTTTCAATATTTATAATCACGGGAAGCCTAAGATATTTCACATCTAAAAAGTAATTATTATTAAAAAAGGATTTTTATCTACCCATTACCAATATGGCACTTTATTCAATTATACTTGGCATAATGTGAACCAAAGGCGATCTAACTAGAAGTTTACAATAGACAGCTAGGCTAGGCTCATTGGACGGGTGATCGGACCGGGGAATAGTCCAGTCACCCAATGTGAGGCCACTGCGTAAGGACTCTTGAGTCGACGCCCCGATAGCTTTATGTAAGGCGGGTCTACGGGGTCGTGCGCTACTTCTCTGTCGCCCCGGGCGGATTAGCGGGGTGTGAAGTACCGTAGCCCATCGCCAAAAAACGGTTATCTAATACTAATAAATGGCGAGCTGGTTTTTTGTTAGGTTATACTGCAAAAACTTATAAATAAATCAGAATAACAGTTTTACTAACATGCAGCGTATTCCGCAGGTTTTAGTATATGATATGTTGGTGATTACTTATCCGGCAAGGAAGGAAGAGGGTGAGGGATAACTACAAGTTCATAATAAATTAATTTGAAATTCATAAAATTAATTATAATGAATATTTACGTTGCAATAAAAAATATAATACCATCAACGATACCTGAAGAAATTAAATAAAAATGAATATTAAATAATAATAATTTTTTTTTAAATCATGTAGAGTTTATGTAAATACAAAACACTTGACACAGCCAATCCCATTCGATTAATTTCAAAAACCAATTCGTGAACGAGTGAGCGATTAAGTGGTTCGCTTGAGGACAGCTTCGATTTAATTAAATTTTTCCGATGTTTTGAACTCGGAACGAATTAATAGAATAGAAATAAAATATAGCTATATTTTTGAAATGGTGATAAAATAAGAATACAATTCGTCACTCCCTTTTTCTTATCCGTTAGCGTCGTAAAATATGAATAAGGGGTATAATCATCATCATCATTTTCCTGATCTTATTCCAATCACTTATAGTTGACGCAATATGTACTCCTTTTCCATCGTACATATTGGAAAAGTTCTTGACATTAAGTTTATGAACGACCGCCTGTCTGACATCAATCCTCCCAGGGAATGATTAAAGGGTATAGCTAATTCAGCTTAAGGTGAATAGATAGTTATAATATATAAAACTATCAAGCTATATACTGTGTGTTTATTACTAGTGGCTTGATAAAAACGAAGATAAAAATAATTTGGAAAATCCAAAATTGCACGCCTCATAATTTTTATATTATTTATCATTTACTATTAGTCAATGCCAGAAATGAAAATGAAATTAAAGAAAAATCATTTTTTTAAAGCAAGCTGTTTATTATTTGCTAAAAAATACAACACACATTATTTATAAAATTGGGACTGTGATAAAAACGGGAAGATTTAATAATTATGGTGTAAAGTTTTAGTGTTAAAAATATATAATTATGTACGATATATAATTATTTTGTTGTTGAATCTTAATCAAAATATCGTTAAAGGTTACAATGAACTTATAAAGTGTTATATGTGTGATTAGAGTTAATTTATTTTTAACCTTTTAGTTTATTATATTAGCAAATAATAAAAGCTTGTTAAAAACGATATTTTTCTTTAATTTTATTTTAACTTTTTAGTATTTTTATTATTCGTGTTGTTCCCACAAATATAGGACAAAAACGGTTCATCACCCCAGAGGTCCATTGTGGAGGGATAAGGGCTTCAGTATAACAGGGTTCGCCCTGGTACTCTGAGGCGCAACGTTAGCGATATGAAATATTTATACATCCTCACGCCATTCAGCCCTCGGCACGTGCTTACTTTGGCATTGGGTCAACCATCTAATCAATCATAATCTACATTCATAATAAGCGGAACGAACTTTTTTCCCTAATTTGTTGGAGTTGCATATTCACGCCAACCATGATACTCGCCAAGACGAATCAAACGAGCCCATATCCGGTGGGGTTGCATCTTTTAATTACGGAGTTCCTATGGCCAGCTTCCAGGTCCATCATCAGAACCTAGTTACCATATAGTATCAAAGTACTCCTCAAGACGAATCAAACGAGCCCAAACTCGATGGGGTTGCGTTGTTTAATTACGGAGTTCTTATGGCCAGATTCCAGGTCCATCGTCAGACCCTGGTTACCATACAGTCTCAAAGTACTCGTCAAGACGAATCAAACGAGCCCAAACTCGATGGGGTTGCGTCGCTTAATTACGGAGTTCCTATGGACAGCTTCCAGGTCCATGATCAGACCCTGGTTTCTATATAATATTAAAGTACTCGTCAAGACGAATCTAATAAGCCCAATTTCGATGGGGTTGCGTCGTTTAATTACGGAGTTCCTATGACCAGCTTTCAGGTCCATCATCAGGTCAGCTCCATGTCACAATAATATTGCATTGTCATCTAATTTATACATGCAATCAAAATTTCAGCTTAATCGGAAATCGGCAAGAGGATCAAATTTAACTTGCAAGATTTGATTACAGACAACGGGTCAGGTGAAACTAAATAAAAGCTTGTACATACTCGTAATAAAAGAAAAAAAATACTTTTGAAATTTCGTGCCATTCTCGTCGTAGAGCTAAACATAGCTGTATAGGCTGAATGGGATTTATTTCCTTTGCCTGTGTAATGTAAACGAACTGTGGCCAATGTAAACGAACCTATATTTCATAAAGTATACATACACTAATGACTAAGCAGTTTAGTTTTTTATTAATTGCAATGAAACGACAAGGAATTACCAAACCATTTCCGAAAGGAAACAGCGCGTTGCGATTATGAAGCTTTTAATAAAAGAAAAACTTCGATATATTCATTTTTACGGTCTAGAGAATGCCAGATACTTTACGGTAACATCTGGACGTCCTCGAATATTTTTTTTAATCAACTTTTTTCTTACTTTAAACAAAATAATTGCTTTTTAAAAATATCAAATACGTTTAGACCAATATTTTTTCTTGACATATGTATAATAATATTATCCTATATGTGCAATGTGAGAAAAATACAATCATTTTTAGGTTTGAAAAGTGCTTGATTTTTATATGTCGAGAGTAGAGCAAGACCACAACGCTTCGCTTATGAGGCGTGCAATTGTGACTACAGAACATACATATACACATCATCACGCCATATCCCTTGCAGGGTAGGCAGAGAGAACAGAGTGCCAGAAAATATAAATATTTTGAAAAATATATTTTCTGTAGCATTACTTAAGATTGTTTTGACAGTCTTTGTTGGCATCTCTTTTAGGCCACAATATTACATTTTATAGTCTTCAATATATCTTGATAAACACACTATTAAGCGACAAAATATTTTTGCGTATTTAATTTTCGTCAGACTAAGGTATTACCACTGAAAACCTCTTTACTTCTATACTTCTTGTGTAAAATATACATTGTTTTATTTTTATTTTTTTGAGCTTCAATGCCATTCATATCAATTCTCGCTACGTAAACAAATAGGCATCGTATATTGCTTACTCAGTTGTTACTGATATTATTCGAATGACGTTGATGTGAGCTTCTCCTACTGCTAGTTTATTGAAAACATAATAAAATGCTAACGAAGACTTTATTTGATATGTCTTTAAAACAGTACTTTGCTTCAGATATTAATTGATTAAGTTGTGAATAGTTTATAATAATATTAATAGTTGTAATATACTTATAAAATTTTTGCTAGAGAAGAAATCTTGAAGTCAAATGCATGTGTGAGGACGCCCGCCGAGAAGTCATCGCCCGTTGGGCTACGCGGCTGGAGAGGCCTAGACACGGTGTTTTTACCGTTGAGGCCCTCCGGCCCGTACTGATGGAGTAGATGGAGCGGCGGCACGAAGTCCTCTCCTTTCGGCTGGTGCAGGTATTGTCGGGGCACGGGTGCTTCGGTTTGTACCTGCACACGGTCGCGTAAAGGGAATGGACTCCGGCCTGCCACCATTGCAGCAGTGACGAGGATACGGCGCAACACACGCTGGAGGTGTGTCCGAGCTGGGACGGGCAGCGCCGCGACCTCGTCGCTGTTATCGGTGCCAACCTGACGCTGCCGGCTGTCGCGAGGGCAATAGTCGACAGCGTCAGGAACTGGGACGTGGTCGCCGCCTTCTGCGAGGCTGTCATCTCGCGGAAGAAGGCGGCGGAACGAGTCCGGGAGGATTCCCGTGACCCGGGCCGCCCTCAGCGGCCGGGGTGGCGCAGGCGCGAATATCTGCGCCTGATGCCGCCCTAACCGAGACTTCGGGTGATCGGACCGGGGAATTGTCCGGTCACCCGACGTGACGGCCACCGCGTGAGGGCGACGCCCCGACAATCTTCGGAGCGTCGACGAGAGGAACCCGCGAAGGTAAACCGCCGGGCGGGCCACCGAAGACAAAAATCGGGTACCGGTGGTCCGCTTGCACGGCGAAGAGAGAGGAGTTTTACGGTGGGTCTACGGGGTCACGCGCCGCCTTTCCGTCACCCCGGACCGATTTGGCGGGGCGAGACGCATCCATAGTCCACCAAAAAAAAAGGCAAGATAATGGTGAACTAAGCTTTTACTCAGTCACCAAATGGACCATCGTTTCATTATACAGATTAAAATTATGATATAGTTATTCCTATCAACAGCTAAATTCTTTTAAAAAGATTTTTCGTTTTTAGAAAAATTCAAAAAAGAAATCAAATTTTAACTGAATTCTATCCTTTTGAAATGTAACGTTTTATGTGAAGTTTTGGAAATCTAATATGCCACCAATGAAAACAAAACAATTTGATTTCGGAAGACTAGTTCGCGAGAAAAACTAAGCGAATACTATATAGTCGCATGATTTGTTAGATTCTGAGTGTGTAGCAACCAACTAAGGTCTTTTTTTCGCGAAATCACGCCTACATAATTATATGTAAATATATATATGTATGTAAAAAAAAATCTATTTAAATTAATTAATGAATAATTAAAATGACAAAAAAATCATTTTCATTGTATACTTAGGATAAAACCTTTTTTTTTGCCTTTTCCTCATCTGATGCTTTTATATCCTAACTAAACATAAACAGAGATAAATCAAGCTTCTAGCTAACTCTATAATCCTGGTTGATAAAGTATCTACTTAGTAAAAACGTAAACTTACCCTTTTTCAAAGAATACAAGTTATTATTATCCATTATATTTTATTTTATAAATATAAGTAAAAAAAAAACTAAAACTGCTCTTTACGCAAAGTAACAAGGTCAGTTACTAACCTTTCTTTATAGTAGTAGCTTTTATAGGAATATTACTGAAGGTAATGGCTTGGCAATAAACTGGTAATGCCGAGTAACGAATAGCCATTTCTGTTCTTATCAACGCAAATCATTTTAAGAATTTCATTAATTACATCTCTCTATATTTGATTTTATCTATAATAATGTCATTTTTTGATATTCAATGACATAATTTTCCGTGTGGTGACGTAGTAAGAATACAATTCACCACCCCATATCTTACTCGTGGGTGATCGTGCGAGACGACTAAGGGATATAAAACGCATATAACATATGTGCGAGAGAGGGAAAACTCGAAACAAAACCCTATACTAACACGTCTGACCAGCGTGGTATAGTAGGTCAGTTACCCTTCCATTGTGGAGAAGGCTTGATCCGAGCAGTGGGACATATATGGGCTTAGATGATGATGATGATATAATGACAAATAAATATGTATAATCAATTATTTATGTTTATCATGACTGCACAGATGACCCAGTGGTTAAGATACCGATCTTCTGTAGCAGTAGGTTCAATTCGCAGGATAATAATTTTGGTTGATTCATAAATAGCTGTCCTAAGTCTGGGTGTAATTTGTCTGCGTCAATTATATGTTTGTAAAGTCCCCCACAATACAAGGATTATTTTCTTAGTTTAAATGACACCCCACCACCATGGATTGGTTTTTTAATATTATTCTTCATACACTTATTTGTATTACATTATAGAAGATTCAGAATCAAATCACCAACTTGGATGTTTAAGTAAAACCCTATCGTATTCCTTATAAAATTTCGAATTAAGAATCTTTTTGTACTAGGGCTACGCTGTTGACAGTTTTCTGTCTACAGCTGTGGACCAGTCCATCCGGGATTTTTTTTTTTTTTGGCGGCGGGCTACGGTACGTCAAACCCCACTATTCCGTCCGGGGCGACAGGAAAAGCGGCGCAAGACCCCGTAGACCCGCCTTACAATATACCTCTCGACGCCGTGCGGGTGGGGCACTGGTACGCGGTCTTTTTCTTCAGTGGCCCACCCGGCGGTCTACCCTCACGGGTATCCTCGCTGATCCGGGATAATAGCAGACTCTCGCAGAAGATCATCGTCTAAGTAATGGCAATGTGCTATTGCGTTTAATTCGGTGAATGAAAGAGTAGGAAGCGCAACTGGGTGGGTTATGGGTTTGTGTTGGTAGGCCGCAGTCTAGCTACACCCTTAGTATTGCAAAGGTCCATATATCAAGTGTGCTGCTTGTTCGTTTGCCACTATAAGCAATGAAAAATATTAAAGCCATCCTTCTTCTGTTCTTATCTTATTAACTTGGGGTCAAATGTATCCTATTTTTTTTTTCAGATAAACCCATTACATGTCATCTCTATGTTCACTCTCTATCCATGTCATGTTTCACGCAATCCATCTTTTCCGTAATCATCTCTTGCTTCTAAAGCGTTCAACACTAATGCTTAAGACTTGCCTCACAATATTACTTTCATTCCGTTCATATGTCTTAAGAAATTATTTGTGAGATTAATAGAATGAAACGTGTTCTCTAAATATCAGCCTCATAAAAAGACTCAAAGTCTCTTAGTGTGCTATACAGAGGACTATGATCTGTATTGTTCTACATACAAAATCCGAAATACAGTAATCCATAAAACAAAGGGGGTAACCAATTTAGTCCAAAAAATTAGCACATTAAAAAGGCAATGGGCCATACTGCTCCTTGAATCAACAATCGTAGGAAAAGACAGGTTCTCGAATGGACGACGCAGCATCGGATGACCCCCTACAAAGTGGACAACAAATCAGAAGTCGCTGGAAGCCATTGGATGCATTTGCTACAGGACCATTCTAAGTAGTAAATATTCTAAGTAAGACATTCTCGTAAAAAGAAAAAGCCTATGTCCAACAGTAGGCGTCTATAGGAAATGAAAAAAAATATATATATCGGTTATATTTGTAAATTCCCGGTAATACAAGGATTATTCCCTTAGTGAGGGATGTTGTCATAAAAAAATAAAAGATATGGTTAGATTTTTACCTATAATGTAAATCAAATTTCTACAACAAAAAATATGTGATTAATGATATCCAAGCTAACAATAAAATCCTAATCAGAAGTTAAACATCATTCTCTTACTCTGATCCCAATTACTTGGGGTTGATACAATATGTACTCTTATTTCATAGTGCATACTATAAAAGTTAAAAGTTATTGGCAATGGTTTTACGACCTACCGCCTACCAGACGACAACCTTCCTTGGGAATGTAATTGTTGACCAAACAGCATCAGATGGAGGGCCTAGGTCGTTATAAGGCTTAAGTAACGGTTGGTAGTATTCGTAGCCGCTGCCACACAGCAGAAGTTAATATTTAGCAAATTACATTTAGGCTTATCCTCCAACTATATAGAAATGTATTTCTTCAATAGAAATTGAACATTCAAGTCACGCATTCATTTGCATATTCTATACATCTGGTCAGCGGAAAGGCCATGTCTGCGTCAGTATATACGATTCAGCTGTAAAAAGCGATATATTTTCTTAAAAGATTTTTGAAAAGAAACTTGGTGTTCTTTATTTTATTTATTAAAAATACAGACCTCGAATTTTGCTTAATATTTTTTTGCTAAATAGTAGTTTATTGATATATAATCTTTACGCGAGTATTACATTATTGAAATAAAACTATTTTAACGGATTCTACCGCGTTTGTATTTGATTTTAAAGTTCTTGATGTCGAAGCTCATTGTTGTCATAAAAGACGATAAGGAATTTAATATATATTCTATGTAAGAGAAGAAAGAGGTAAAATATAACCCTAACCCAACCTGTCCGACTAGTGTGGTCATCATTCTTCTACTCTTATCCCAATTGCTTGGGGTCGATACAATATGTACTTTTCTTTCAATATTGTAAAAGTTATTGCCAATAGTTTTATGACCGGCCGCCTGCCAGACGTCAACCCTCCTTTGGAATGTAATTGTTGACCAAACGGCATCAGATAGAGATGGCCCAGGTCGTTATAAGGCTCATAGTCGTCTTTTACGACATCCACGAGCAAAGTAAGGGTTCACACAGCTGTAGCACAGTGTGGTATATTAGGACAATTTCCCCTCGGTTATGAAGGCATCTTTTGTTGTCACGTTCCTCTTACCTTTAACCTTTTTTTTTCTTGTAATTTCTTGTTTGTAATTTTATTTATATTCAATCATTTTCTTTTTGTACTGGTAATTTATATTAAAAATGTGGGTCAAACTTTAATAACTGATACTGTAGCGGGTAGATGTAAATTTCTGTAATAACGATGGCCTATTGGACGTGAGACACCTTGTTCTCCCGTGACTGAGCACTGTAAAGTCTTCAAAACTTCGAGAAATTAAATACAAACACGATAGAATCCGTAAAAGTAGTTTTATTTCAAATGTGTAGTTCTCGCGTGAACATCAGATATCATTAGAATAAAATATTATTATAGTTTCACGTTAATATATTATATATTTCAATAGTTTTCCGTGTGGTGACGGAGTAAGAATACAATTCACCACCCCCTATCTTACCCGTGGGTGATCGTAAGAGACTATTAAGGGATATAAAACGCATATAACATCTATACAAGAGATGGAAAACTCGGAACTAAACCTTATACCAACACGTCTGACCAGCGTGGTGTAGTAGGTCAATTTCCCTCCCATTATGGAGGAGGCTCGAGCCTTAGAAATATATGAGCTGAGATGATGAGATGAATAGTTTACATACATACATACATACCATCACGCCATGTCCCTTGCAGGGTAGGCAGAGAGAACAGTGAGTGCCAGAGAACTCTATCCTTGCATACTTCACTCCCTTCCTCAACATTCATAATTCTCTTCATACACGCTCGCCGGTTTTGGAGACTCTTGACTCCCCCTTCCTTCAGTACATGACCGATCTGGTCTAAGTAGGTTAGTCTCGGTCTCCCCCGGTACCTATATCCTTCCACTTTCGCATTGTATATCTTCTTAACCAGACATTCGTTCGGCATTCTTTCCACATGTCCGAACCATCGGAGCATTCCCTTTTGCATCTTTACACCAATACTCTCTTTCATACCTACTCGTTTTCTTACGTCGTCGTTACGAATGCGTCGTCGTTATGAATAGTTTCCGAGCCAAAAATTGTTGAAGTCATTACGCTTTTCAGTTATATGTATTCAAAGACTTATGATTTTATCCTGATCTAAAACTCAGTTCGTCAATACAGAAGATTCGTTCATAACACACATTTTCGTTCAAATATCTTCGTATAACACAATATGTAAGACTTCAATATGACGTCACAATTTGCTGAGATGTTACGTGACCTGTATAAGATGTATATATTTGTGTGGAGAAGGTATAATTAAAAAAGTAGTCCGAGTGGCAGAAAAGTTAAATACTGAACGCCTGACATACGATGTGACGGGATGAAAGTAATATTATGGAAAAAGTTTTAAGTATGAATGTTGAAGATTTTAGAGGTGTTTTTTAGGCGGCGGGCTACGGTACGTCATGCCACGCTAATACATCCGGGGCGACAGCCCTTAAACCCGCCCTTTAATACCCCTCTCGACTCTGGGCGGTTGAGTCATCAGAACGCGGTCTTTTTCTTCGATAGCCCACTTGGCGATCTACCCTCACGGGTATCATCTCAAGTCAAAGCCCCGTCATCTCGACCTGAATAAGTCTCTATATCAGGGCGTCTTCTTCACGCGGTGGCCTCGCATTGGGGCGCCCAGACTAATTGCCGGTCCGTTCGCCTGCTACCTTGGCTAGGGCGGCATGAGGTAGAGGTAAGGGAAGTCCGAAAAAAAATATGGATGGATTGCGTGAAGCATAACATGGATAGAAAGGAAGTAAACGCAGATATGACATCCGATAGCATTGTGTAGAAGAAAAGTACATATTACGTAGATCTTAAGTAATTGAGATAAGAGCAGCGTAATAATGATTATGGAGAATGCATAATTAGTACAAGAAAAATCCTTTAACTCTCATGACCATGATGGTTATAAACATTTGAAACCTCTATATTAGATATTTTGCGTATATGAATTCTGAATAGTATTATAATACAGATATTAAAATAAGATTATACGTCAACATCATTTGCTTGTCCTCTTTCTACACTAAGTGGGGTTGGCACAATATGTTCTAGGCTTCCATAAGCTTCTATCAGCCGTCATATCTGTACTTACAAATTTCATACACATATCCTTTTTCACGCAATCCATTCATCTCTTTATCTCTTTTTGGAGCTCCCACGATTATTCCTTTTATCTACAAGCATATTGATAACCTTTCTTGTCACACATGACTTTCATCCCTGCTCATCACATGTTCATACCAAGACAATCTTAGAATAATATTCAACCAAAGTATTTTTTATTTGTCAAAGATTAAATTATATGATATAAAATGCCACATCCACAAAACGTACATCGCGTAAAATTAAAGTGAGCACGTTCCATTTTATCAAGAATCGAACTCAATACATTATTACTTCGCAGACTGTTTATTGGAAACGTAAACGCGGTGATTTATGGTGGCCATTTTGAAATACAAACTGATAGTCTTGTATTAAAAGAAGTGTATAAGAGAATGTTTGAAAATGGCACCACTGACAGATGAGTGAACGTTTGACATGGTATGGATATGTGATGAGACGGGATAAAAATAATGTTGTGAAGAAAGTTTAAAGTATGAATGCTGAAGGCTTTAGGGGTAAAGGAAGACCAAAAACAAAGATGGATGGACTGTGTGAAGCATGACATGGGTAAATAGAGAGTGACTATAGAGATGATGCCTGGATGGGGACCTGCTGGCGGAGGCGGCCATTGTGCATTCATGGCTGTCCTCACCGCCCCCAGCGGACGGAGGAGTGGACGCCGAGGCTGTCCGCATTCGCAGTGCGATGACGCAGATTTGCGATGCGGCCATGCCCCGAGCACGGCGTCTGCCTCCGAGGCAGGGGGTTTACTGGTGGTCCCCGAGGTTGGCGGATCTTCGTGCGGCCTGTAACAGTGCCCGAAGAGCCTACACCCGCAGTCGGCGGCGTCGCCGCGATGTTGTGCGGGAGGGCCAACTGTATGAGGCTTATCGCAGTGCGCGGTCTGCCTTCAGAGTGGCCATCCGTTTCGCCAAGGACGAGAGTTGGCGGGAGTTGTTGAACGGTCTCGACCGTGATCCCTGGGGTCGCCCGTATCTTGCGGCGCTGAGTAAGCTCCGCGCGCAGGGCCCCCCCCTCACCGAGACCCTTCAACCCGACCTCCTCCGCAGGGTGGTCGAGGGACTCTTTCCGCAACAGCCGGAACACACGCCTCCGGTTATGGCTTCATGGCCAGATGGTGACCGGGAGGCCGATGAACATAGTGTTCCGCCTGTGACGGAATCAGAGGTGGGGGCGGTAGTGGCGAAGATTCGTTCCGCCAACACCGCCCCCGGCCCGGACGGAGTACCCGTCCGGGTGTTGATGATGTTCCTCGAACACCTGGAGCCACGCCTTAGGCAACTGTACAACGCCTGTCTAGCGGCTGGACAGTTCCCTAGGTGCTGGAAAGAGGGGAGGTTGGTGCTCCTGCCAAAGCCGGGGCGGTCCCCGGATTCGCCGTCGGCCTACAGGCCTATCGTGCTGCTGGACGATGTGGGCAAGCTGCTGGAGCGTATCCTCGCTGGCCGCATCGTCCAGCACCTAGACGAGGTGGGGCCCAATTTGTCGGACGCTCAATTCGGTTTTCGAAGGGGGCGTTCGACTATTGCGGCTATACTGCGCCTGAGGCAGACGGCGAGGGAGGCCGTCACTGGCGGGGGAGTGCTGTTGGCGGTGTCTTTGGACATCGCCAACGCATTCAATAGTCTGCCATTCAGCTGCATCAGGGAGGCGCTCCGGTATCACGGAGTGCCCTCATACATGAGGCGGCTAGTGGCAGACTATTTGCAGGGGCGCAGCGCGAATAGCGCGGGGGACATTGTGCGCACGCCCATGTCGTGCGGTGTCCCACAGGGGTCGGTCTTGGGGCCGACTTTGTGGGACATCGGTTACGACTGGGCGTTGCGAGGGAGTCTCCCCCCCGGGCTGGGGCTTATATGCTACGCTGACGACACGCTCGTCACAGCCCGGGGCAGGACACTGGAAGAGGCGATGAGCCTGGCCACTCTCGGCACTGAGGAGATGGTCAGGCGTATCGAGGCGCTGGGGCTTAGGGTAGCCCTGGAGAAGACAGAGGCGCTCCTGTTTCATGGGCGCCTCATGAGGCCGCCCGGCGGCGTCTCGATCGTCGTCAACTCCGTCCCCATCAGTATCCAGACCCATATGAAGTATTTGGGTCTGGTGCTCGACGGGAACTGGTGGTTTCGGGAGCATTTCCGTAGACTTGTTCCCCGGCTAGTCGGCTCGGCGTTCGCCCTATCTCGGCTGATGCCGAACTTGAGCGGACCGAGCTTCGAGAGTCGACGGCTATATGCGGGGGTGATCCGTTCAATGGCATTGTACGGCGCTCCCGTGTGGGCGAGGGCTCTGACCGTCCGTCTTAGGGCTATTCTGCGGAGACCGCAGAGAGTCATGGCGGTCAGGGCTATCCACGGATACCGCACGGTTGCGACCGAGTCTGCATGCGTATTGGCCGGAACGCCCCCTTGGGACTTGGAGGCGGAAATGCTCGCCGAAATATATCGGCGATGTTTCGCCTAGCGAATTGGCCACCTGGCGTGAGGACGCTCGCCGGGAGGTTCTTTCCCGTTGGGCCACGCGGCTGGAGCGGCCTCGATGACTCGTAATCCGAATCCGTCCGGCCCGTACTGATGGAGTGGCTGGAGAGGCGGCACGGAGTCCTCTCTTTCCGGCTGGTGCAGGTCTTGACGGGGCACGGTTGCTTCGGCAAGTACCTGTACACAGTCGCAAGGGTGGAGACGACTCCGTCCTGCCAACAGTGCGGCGGCGACCGGGACACGGCGCAGCATACGCTCGAGGTCTGCGTGACCTGGGCTCAGCAGCGCCGTGCCCTTGTCGCCGCTATCGGTGCCGACCTCTCGCTGCCGGCCGTCGTGAAAGCGATGGTCGACAGCGAGAGGAATTGGGACGCGGTCGCCTCCTTCTGCGAGGACGTCATCTCGCAGAAGGAAGCGGCGGGGCGAATCCGAGAGGAACTTCTCTTCGAGGATTCGCGCCGCCACCGGCGACTGGGGCGGCGGAGGCGTGAATACCTCCGCCTCATGCCGCCCTAGCCGAGGCAGCGGGTGACCGGACCGGGGATTAGTCTGGTCGCCCTGGGAGCGAGGCCACCACGTGAGGACGACGCCCCGACGGTGCAAACTGTCCGGGCGTCGACATTACAGCGAGGATACTCGTGAGGGTAGACCGCCGGGTGGGCCACTGAAGTAAAAGACCGCGTACCAGTGACCCACCCGCACGGCGTCGAGAGGTATATTGTAGGGTGGGTCTACGGGGTCTTGCGCCGCTTTTCCTGTCGCCCCGGACGGATTAGCGGGGTTTGACGTACCGTAGCCCGCCGCCAAAAAAAAAAAAAAAAGAGATGATGTCTGATATAACTTTACAGAAGAAGAGTAGATACTGCGTTGACCTCAAGTAATTGGGAAAAGAGCAAGGATGTTGATGAATTTTGTGTTAAATCTTACATTTTTTTTTTTATTGACACTTCTTTCTTTAACCTGCTGACATCTGGATGCATACCGTCTGAGACAATGGAAGAACAGTACGTTACCTTATTATGCCTCAACGCAAATTTAGCCAGCTTCCAGAACCGATTTCTTGACTTCGAGCGACAAGTTATGCTTTTGTACACCTTGTTGTAAAGAGTAAGTTCCTGTAAACATACTCTTTACTAAATCTGTCCCTTAAAAAACGGGAAAGTAAGATTAGTTTTAACAAAAACTTCTCTATGTTAGGATTTACTTAGCATGGCCACCGAAGACAAAGATCGGGTACCGGTGGCCCGCTCACACGGCGAAGAGAGGTGTTTGCAGGGTGGGTCCAGGGGGTTGCGCGCCGCCTCTTCCGTCGCCCCGGGCCGATTTGCCGGGGCGCGACCACATCCATGGTCCCACCTTGCGAAAAAAAAAAAAAAAAAAAAAAAACAGGATTTACTTAGCATAGAGTAGTTTTCGTTAAAAATAGGTATAAGGTAGGTAGTACTTTTAGCAAGAGTTTCAATAAGTACTAGAACTCTACTTACTGGAAATCTACTTATAAGAACTACTTTAGTCCTCAAAATGGATAGTTGAATTTTAAGCCAAATATGGCAGGTTATAATACACCCTAGTTCTTTTAATGGGTAATATAATATCAACACGAAATGTTCCACATTTTTGGCGCAAAAGCGAAATATCACATTACTTAGGATTTTATATATTAATATGCTTTTTTCATATGTACAGAGTGCCTTGTCTCTGATATACACTTATTAATGTTTCTTTCCATAAATATGGAGGTATATATTTTACTTTGTTGACATAGTGGTAATAATAAAGAATTATTGACTTGTTCTTAGCTTCAATTTCTAGGTCATAATATATTCAAACTTCTTTTTTTTTTCAAGACACCACCCTGCTTTCATGAGATAATCCTTTAAAAGAAGAACTTTAAAAACATGCAATCAACGTCGAGAAATTATATCCAGACTCAGAACAGCACTTTTTGGATCGCACAAGGTATTATCCAGCGCGGGAATGGAACCCTCGGCACTAACACGAAAATTGGAATTTTAAACACTACTCCATCTGTGCAGTCGAGTCAGTTTAGATGTTTGTAACTCTACGTATAAACTTTTAAACAAATTTGTGTGAAAGTTGACATAAAAAGAGACCATTTCATGGATACTTTTTATGTGTTTATCTATGTGTATTTGCTACCACCCAACTTTAGGTATATTCTACTGCCACACAGCTTTATGTATATAAGATTAATGTAAATTTAAAAATCATGTTATAATACAACCTACCATAAAAATAATCTACAATTCCTTGGCATTCCAAACTCACAGTTAATTCCGTCGGAAAGTTTTTCAATTTCGCGTACACAAGTGGCTGAAAATCGCGAAGAAAACATTTCATATATATATTTACTTCGCAAACACTTGTAACTGTGATATCAGTTGAAAACTGTTCTTTATAAGTTTCTTTCCATTATTATAAATTTAATTATTATTATCTTTATTAAAACTTACAACTACTTAATACATTTTTAAATCTTAATATATATAAATTACCAGTGTACGACGCCCCCCTACTAGGTAGACAGACGACCTGGTGCAAGTTGCTGGGCGTCAATGGATGCAGACGGCACAGGATCACACTCTGTGGCCTACCATGAGGGAGGCCTACGTCCAACAGTGGACGGCGATAGGCTGAAATGATGATGATGATGATGATATATAAATTACGTGTCACGTTGTTTGTACGCGATGGACTCCTAAAGCACTTAACCGATTTTAATCAAATTTGCACAGCATATGTAGTTTAACCTAACTTAAAAGAAAGAATAGCTTCCATCTCAATTTATAGTCGCAATATTTTTTTATTGCAAATTATTTGTCTATTATTTGACAGTCACAATTATTTGTTATCACAAAACGATTCTAACAGATGGCGGTATCTGTCGACTGGATTGAGTAAGTATTTAATAGATGGCGCTATGTTAAACGTACAAACGTTTCATATAAGCTACAATTTATTAGCACAACCACCACGTGTTACTGAGACTACCTTAGCCACAGCAACGCATGGCCGGGTCTGCTAGTATAATATAAAAAAATAATCATTATTCTCCTACTCTTATTACAATTACTTAAGGTCGATACAATATGGACTCTTTTTTCATAGTACATATTGTAGAAGTTATAGGCAATAGTTTTATGACCGGCCACCTACCTGATATCAACCCTCCTTGGGAATGTAATTGTTGACCAAACGGCATCAGATGGTGTTGGCTCAGGTCGTTATAAGGCTCTAAATCGTCTTTTACGACACCCGCAAGCAAAGCAAGGGTTGGTAGTATTTGAAGCCGCTACCACACAGCCCACAGCACACAGTAATATAAAAAAATTATTTATATTAAAAAATATAAAAAGCGTATTGACTCACTGGCAGCGAATACATGAACCAAGCTGCCGGTGGTTAGAACTCCTAAAAGAGAAAGTTTTTTACTATGCGTGCCGCGTGGAGTAACACCGCCTTCTGCATCAGACCCCAATCCAAGTACCTAGCGCGAGTCTCTTTAGGTGAAGAGCGAGGCTTGGCATATTAGACCGTTGGTCGAAATTACTATCGGTGCAACGATTGCTGCATCTACATCCCACATATCGAAAATCTCGTGAGCTAAATCTTGATATTTTATTTATCTTTCTCAGCCTTCACGAGATTCCCGTCATGGGGAACAGTAATATCGACAATCATTGCACGGCACTCTAACCGATCTATTATTATTATTGGTATCTCCTTTTTATTCACGGGATCTTCCATAGGGAAGATGTCCGGTCTTTTGGGAGGCTTACATAGGGATATGGATCCAGCACGCAGAGGCCTTTGGAGAAAGTTAATCTAAATATTGAGATGGAACATCTACTGATGACATTCGACGTCTGCACATAACATACGTGGACTGCCAGCGGTGAGTGTAAAACTATTGTGTGATTATGATAACTAATATCTGATTATGGGAATGCATGCTTAGTGGACTGGTTCATCTTACATCTATGAAATTTTAAACTGTCGTCTGCCTTCAAACCCATATTAAGAGATGAACGGTGGCAGACGGTGACTCGCTAACTCAATAGCCCCCCTAAATAGTCGCCACAGGCACACAAGTCATACGGGCAGCAGGGGACAACATTGGTGCAAGTGGCTAAGGGTGTCGAGCGATGCGGCGCCGGTTTCACCATGGAGTCTGCGATAAACAGAGCCATGGATTCCCCGTAGTTATGCCCTTGAAAATGACACTTCCACCCCTGAGCTCTGGCACCCCTCTTTGACCAGCTGTTTAAGGCAAGCCAGAGCTGAGAGTCATTCGGGCACTCTTCGGTTTCCACTCTAGCCAGCCAATGAAGGCCAGCTGGAAATGAGGCCCTGATCGACTCTCTGGAGTATTCAGGACCGCAGTATCACCACTCACATTCAGCTCGCCACATGCTGCCCTGCGGTTTATTGGCTTTCCTGTAAATCTTGTGATACATTTTTATTATTATTTAGATACATATTCCTGCATTGAGATACTAGTCGTTGTATTGCGGGGTACTTTATAAATACAAAATTAACGAGACACGCAAACTACAGATACCTAATCCTTCATCATCATCATCATCATTGCAGCCCATATATATCCCACTGTTGGGCTCGGGCCTCCTCCGTAATGGGAGTTAAATTAATCTAATATACCACGCTGGTCAGACGTGTTGGTATATGGTTTTGTTGCTAGTTTTCCTTCTCTTGCATAGATATTATACGCGTTTTATATCACTGAGTCGTCTCTTACGATCACCCACGGGTAAGATAGGGGGTGGTGAATTGTATTCTTACTCCGTCACTACACGGATGATGATGAGATAATCCTTATAGGTGTAGAAATATGGAATTAGTCATAAAATTGTAATAAAGTTTTTTTTTATTCATGCTTCTTTCGACTATAATATGCTGATGGTCTATGGAAGAGAAATAACGTGAAAATTAAACTGTGTACCAATTCTTCTGATAAGAATATAAGTATAGTGGATTATTTTCTGTCTTATTATAGAGAAAGCTCGAACGCAGTAGATGATGAAACTATCCACGATGTTTATTATTTATAATCATTCTCCTACTCTGATCCCAAAACTTGGTGTCGATACAATATGTACTTCTTTTATAGGTAGTACATATTGTAAAAGTTATTAGCAATAGTTTTATGACTGGCCGCCTGCCTGACGTCAATTCGCCTTGGGAATATAATTGTTTTCCAAATGGCATCAGATGGAGTTGGTCCAGGTCGTTATAAGGCTCCTAGTAGTCTTTTACGATATCCACGAGCAAAGTAAGGTTTGGTAGTATTCGTAGACGCTACCACACAGCTATTTTATTTAGTAAAATAGTTAAGTTAGTTTATTATTATTTAGTAGAATCTATTTCAATACTTCCAATGGCATTATTCAGCGCTTGATTAAAGCAACACAGAATATATATAACAAAATTTACGAATAAATTGAACAAAAATCACAAAGCAGATTTCAAACGTCTTAATTGCTTTGAAAGTTCTTTGATTTTCAACATAAAGATAAGTACGAATTTAGATTCATTAATAAATCCTTCATTTAACTTTTGTATTGTTAAAGCGAGAACTGGCTAATTGACTTTCTTCTTAAACATTTACGATTTAGTTAAAGTAGGGAAATTCTAATGCTATTATTATAAGCTGGTGTTGCTAGCGTAATGAGAAAATAAAACTATATATACGCTTTTATTTTAAAATCATTATTTGGAGTTTTCTTTTTTTTTATTGCTTATGGTGGCAAACGAGCAAGCAGCACACCTGATGGTAAGTGCCACTGCTGCTGACCTTTGCTATACCAAGGGTATAGTTAGGTCACTGCCTACCATTACAATCCCCAAACCTCGTTGGGCTTCCACCTCTCTTGCTCACCGAAGGAAACGCAATAGCACATTGCCATTACTCAGACATCAATCTTCTGCGAGAGTGTGGTACTACCCCGGACGGACCGGCTCGCGACTGTAGACAGAGAATTGTCGACAGCGTGGTACTATCAATAAGAAAATAAATTTATCTACATAAATATTGTAGTGGTTAAGTTTCTGATCTATCGTATCACACAATGTATTGTCCCGTGGATTCTAACCCACGACGGGTTAGAATCCACGGGACAATACATTGTGTGATCCACAAACTATGCTTCTGAGTCTGGGTGTAATTTGTGTCAGTTAATTATATATAAAACCCGATTACGAAGTGAAAAATGATGTCACAAGCGGGATCGGGAATCGGGAAGACATCATTTTTTACTTCGTAATCGGGTGTTATATATAATTAAGCATCATCATCATCAACCTGCTCTTATCCCAATTTATTTGGGGTCGACGCAATATGTCTTCTCCTTCCATACAACTCTATCAGACGTCATCTCTGTGGTCACTCCTTGTCTATCCATGTCATGTTTCACGCAGTTCATCCATCTTTTTTTCGGTCTTCCCTTACCCCTTAAGCCTTCAACATTCATGCTTAAAGCTTTCCTCACAACATTACTTTCATCCCTTCTCATCACATGTCCATACCATGTCAATCTTTCACTCCTTAATTTTTCCGTCACTGGCGCAACTTTCAAACTTCCTCTTATATGTTCATTCCTTATTTTATCCATTCTTGTCACACCACACATCCATCTCAACATTCGCATCTCCACTACATGCAGTCGTCTCTCATCCGTCGCTTTTAGCGCCCAACATGCTGATCCATACAGTACAGCAGGTCTTATTAGGCTTTTATATATTTGGCCCTTTAATTTAAGGGGTACTTTGGGGTCGCATGTTGTACCCGTGACCTGCCGCCACTTCATCCATCCCACATCAATTCTGTGCTTCACCGCACGATCCAGGTCGCCATCGCTTTGGATAAGAGAACCGAGGTATCGAAAGTTCGAGCATACTGGGATAGGTACTCCATCTAAAGTTATAGGTGTAAAATTGGAGAGACCGCCGAAATCGCAGAACATGTATTCTGTTTTTGGTCTGCTGATTTTCAAGCCTACATTCTCCAACTTACAGCGCCACTTTTCCAGCATGCTCTGTACCTCAAGGCCCTCTTTCCCGACGAGAACAATGTCATCAGCGAATAGCATGCACCAGGGCGCCTCTTCCTGTATCTCCGATGTTAATGCATCCATTATCAACAAGAAGAGGTAAGGACTTAACGCCGACCCTTGGTGCAGACCTACTTCGACACTGAACTCGTCGGAGTCTCCAGCCGCTGATTTCACGTACGACCTAGATTGTCGGTACATGGCACAGATTAACCTAACATACTTCACAGGCACACCTTTCTCTTTCAGTACCCACCACAAAACTGTTCTCGGTATTCTGTCATAGGCCTTCTCGAGGTCAACGAATACCATGTGCAAGTTTTTATGTGCACCACGATATTTTTCGCACAGTTGGCGCAGTGCAAACATGGCATACGTTGCCCCGCGGCCCGACATAAATCCGAACTGGTTTTGGGTGATCTCACTTTCTTCTCGCAATCGTTTCTCAATCACTTTTTCCCACAATTTCATACTGTGTGACATAAGCTTTATTCCTCGATAACTACCGCAGTCCTGAACATCCCCTTTATTTTTAAAAATGGGCACTAGCGTACTATTGCACCATTCATTGGGGATTACTTCGTCGCGCAGCAGCTTATCGAAGAATAAAGTTAACCACATATACCCATCCTCTTCCAAAATCTTCCATACTTCAACTGGTATACCATCGGGCCCTACAGCCTTTCCATTTTTCATACTTCTCACTGCTTCTCTTACCTCATCTATTGTAATTTCCCTTACTAGGCCGACGTTCTCTGATACATCTTTTAACACTCCACTCCATGAATTCTCTTCGTTCATTAACCTTTCAAAGTACTGCTTCCAACGCTCTTTTATTTCCTCTTCTTTTATCAACACTTTACCTGCTTCATCTTTTATACACCTGACATGCCTAATATCTTTTGCTCTTTCTTCTCGGGCTTTAGTTATGCGGTATAGCATCTTTTGACCTCGAGGCCCATCTATCGATTTAAAAATCATGTCTTCGGCCTGTGCTCTCGCAATAGCTATTACCCGTCTAGCTTTTTTCTTGCATTCCTTGTATTCAAGCTTTTTTGCTTCCTTCAATCTTTCATTACGTTCATTCTGCCATTCCTTAAATACATTCTTCTTTTCTTTCACGATCTTTTGCACATCTTCATTCCACCACCACGTATCCCTATCAATTATACCTTTTCCTTTCGTTTCTCCTAGTATTCCTTTAGCTGTATTTCTAATACAACTAGCCATTTCATTCCAACATTCATTCACAGATTTATCATTCATATCATTCATTTCAATCATTTTATCCATCACATTTTCTTTAAATCTACTTGCATACTCTTTCCTTTCAAGCATACTCCATTTTACCTTAGGAGGGGGTCGGTTTCTGGTCTTAATAGAGGGTGTTCTTTGCTCCATCACTAGTATTAACGGACGGTGCTGGGATACTAGTGCTTCACCTGGTAGCACCTTACAATCCTTTACACAGACCAACTTACTTCTCTTAATAAGAAAGTAGTCGATCTGCGTACAGTGGTTGCTACTTTTATAGGTAATAAGGTGCTCATCTCTTTTTTGGAACCACGTATTACCGATGGCCAGGTGAAACGACGAAGCCGCTTGAAGTAGCGTCTCCCCCCCAGCGTTTCGCATGCCGTACCCCCATCCTCCATGCACTGTTTCATAACTTCCATTGCCCGCTCCTACGTGTCCATTAAAGTCACCTCCTATACATATCTCTTCTCTTTCTGGTATACCTATCATAATTTCATCAAAATCCTGCCAAAACTTTTCTTTCACTTCATCTTTACATCCGGCTTGGGGTGCATACGCGCTAATGACATTCAGGATGACGTTCTCCCACACTATTTTCACAACTATTAATCTATCATTCATTCTTATTACATTCGTCACACATTCTTTCAAATTCTTATCTAAGACTATGCCTACACCATTCCTTTTTCCATCGCTACCACTATAATATAACTTGTATCCTTCACCAATTTCTCGAGCTCTCGTTCCCTTCCATTTTGTTTCTTGCAGACATGCAATATTTACTCTTCTCCTTTTTAAGAAATCTGCCAATTCCCTTCCTCTTCCAGTCATCGTTCCAACATTCCAACTTGCATACCTCATTCTTATCCCTTTCATACCAAGAGCTTGCTTCTTACGTTGCACCCGCCCGTGGTGCAACAACCCTTGTCCATTTTTCGCAGGGACCGGGTGCTGCCCCTGCGCGTCGCTTGCAGGGTACGCCCTAGCCCTAGCGTCATCTAATTTATTCCCAGACATATTGCAATTTGATTTGGCTATGGTTTTATGACCGGCCGCCTGCCTGACGTCAACCCTCCTTGGGAATGCTATCGTTGACCAGACGGCACCAGATGGGGTTGGCCCAGGTCGATTAAGAGCTCTTAGTCGTCTTTTACGACATCCACGAGCGATGTAAGGGTTGGTAGTATCCTTAGCCGCTACCACACAGCAATATATAATTAAGCATATTAAATGCTAAATTTCAGTAATTTAGTTAATTATATGTTTATTAAGTCCCATCGCAATATGAGAATTATTTAATTAATGCAGGGTGTTGTAATTATATATTTGTAAAGTCCCTCGCAATACGAGAATTATTTATTTAATGCCGGGTGTTGTAATTACATATTTGTAAAGTCGCAATACGAGAATTATTTACTTAGTGTTGGGTGTTGTAATTGTATGTTTGTAAAGTCCCCCGCAATACGAGTATTATGCACTTAGTGTAGGATTTAATTACATTTGTTAAGTCTTTTTCTTTTATATTTGTAAAAAAATTAATAATACTAATTATTTAATATTGATAACAAAGGAATGCTCAGTGAAACTGCATAGAAACTGCAGCGCGTGTATGTGCGGCTGGTTTTCAGCTCATATAAGTCCCCACTGGCTCCTCCTCCACAGTAAGAGAGAAATTGACCTACCACGTTATATCTTTTACTAGTCTTTTACAACATCCACGTGTAAAATAAGAGGAGGTTAATTGTATTCTTACTCCATTAACACACAAAGAAATAATATGATTTTTTCATTAAAATCAGATGGAGTTGGCCCAGGTCAATAGAAATATCTTAATCGTCTTTTACGACATCCACGAGCAAAGTAAGCGTTGGTAGTATTCCTGACCACTACCACACATATTTATTCAAATATTATTTATAAAAGAGTATCAATGTTTGACATCTGTAACGCCTCCCGCAATGTCTCATCTCTACTAATATATAAATGTGAATGTAAGTTTGTTTGTTACGCTTTCACGCTAAAACTACTCAACCGATCATCATGAAGCATTGTACACATATTCTTGGAGGTATTAAAAGTAACATAGGATACTTTTTATTAAAAAAAAAGCAATCTAGCTTCTTCAACGCCATCTAGCAGTCCAGTAATGAAGTTCCAACCCTGAGTATTGTAATAATTAAATTTAATACCGTTGCACTGTATTACCGACGGTCAAAAATAAAAATAGGGGATCAAAAACTTTAGGAAAGTAACCTTTTACGCGGGCGAAGCCGCGGGCGGAAGCTAGTTTTTTATAAATAATCCACTATGACAGTATTAACCACGACTGTACTGTGACGTCACTTTGAATTGCCTGTTAACGTATAAAGTACTCTTGGGGCTTATAAGACTGAATATTATATTTTAGAGTTGAACAGGGAAATATATACAAAAAGTATTGCTATTTCTTACTGTAATATATTTTTTTTATTCAATTTCAATCAATATTAGAATCATACGTAGTATCTTTTTGTATAGTGGTAGTGCCACACTGTCGTCAGGATTCTGTCTACAGATGTGGGCGGGTCCGTTCGAGGTTGATCAACTCTCTTGCAGAAGATCGACGTCTGAGCAATGGCAATTTGCTGCTGTGCTTCGTTCGGTGAGCGAGAGAACTGAAAGCCCAAATTTCTGGATAAATTTGGCCTTTTTATTGGTAGTTATAGTCATACCCCTGGCATTGAAAAGGTCCA
Source organism: Lymantria monacha (assembly GCA_905163515.2). Classification (NCBI taxonomy): domain Eukaryota; kingdom Metazoa; phylum Arthropoda; class Insecta; order Lepidoptera; family Erebidae; genus Lymantria; species Lymantria monacha. Next base: position 19,752,231 of record LR991104.1, on the reverse strand, counting down.
TAAGCGATAGTAACACTTACTATCAGCTGTGCTGCTTGCTCGTTTACCATTAAAAACAATTAAAAAAAGATTTCACCAAAAGTATCAGGCAACCTAAATTTTCTGATTTTCCCGTGTCTAAGATGGACAATAAAACTAATTTATTTTTTAAATTATTGTATTAATAAATATTTTACGTGCGGTGACAGAGTAAGAATACAATTCACCACCCCTATCTTGCCCGTGGGTGATTTTAAAAGACGAGTAAGGGATGTAATATGCATATAACAAATAGAGAAGAAAACTCGAAATAAAATCGTCCATCAGTCCTACTGACCAGATTGGTATAATAGGTCAATTACTTTCCTATTTTGGGCTTGTGCCCAGCTGTGGGACGAATATGAGCTGAGATGATTATATAGGCTCACCTTTTGTATTGATCACATCAGCAATTCTTTGGGGCATACTGCTTACAAATATTTTAGATTCCTTTTCACTTATTAAGTCACAATCTTGAATTAAAGCAATCATTAATGCCATTTTAGATGTAATACTGTGATCTGTGATCTTGCGCTCTAGAATAACCCAAAGATGTTGGAAAGGTTTCAAATCTGGGGGTTGGGTCGCCTATTCTTAGACAGTGTTTCTGTAAACTAGTACATAGTGGACGCTGATTTAAGACAAAGGAGCATTCCTTTGTTGGAATTTGATGCCATCTAAGTTTCTGTCGCTGAAAATACGAGTAAGCAAATGCAACAGCTTAGTTTCTATCATATTCATGCATGTTTCACTGTTTATACGGCCTTCGCAAACAAAGATTTTGCTCACATATTCACCATTTCACGACCTTGGCAATATCTACTTAGAACTTTTCTTGTTTATGTAACAACTACATTTTTATCCTTTTTTTTTTTGTAGCACAATTCATTTTTCTATTGGAATTTTCGATGTTATCAATTTCAACATTAAATCACACAAGAAAGGTTTTTTTACTTACTAGAGAGTAGTACATAGTTTAGTCAAGTTTAATTACTAGTTAGTTACTAGTCAATTAGAAATTCTAAATTTACTGGATTCGATTATAAAAAAAAGTTACCAGAACATGTTTCCGAGAAAAATATTTTCTTGGAACTAAACTCTATACCTTTGTTTAATAACCACAAAAGACCTAAGGTCCTGCGTTGGAATCGTAAAGAATCCGTACAGTAAATCGGTACCTCAGCGCAGTAAATCAGACCCCTAGTATCTATAGTAAAACGGTCTCTAAACCACTGCGTTTCTGGACTATCAGTCAAAACAGTAAAAAGGATTTGGATCATAAAATATGTATTTAGATGATTCCCGCTTTGAATTTATTGAAATAACGAATTTCAACTGCTTTGTTCCCACTCATATAGCGTCGAATAATGTTCGTAATCTCAAGCTTGGGTTCTGTTTGCCTTTTACATAATTTTATTTCTATTACAAATGTTTGTTACTTGGTTTATTTAGGTCAAATTTTCAAGTTGAATTTCTTTAGAATTATTAATAATAAGATGTCCTTTACTCGCTCCGAGTGACATATTATATAATAAGCGTAACCAATAACATTAAAATATTAATTTTAAACAGATGACAATCGAATAGAATAAATTTAGTTACAATAAAAATTCATTATTTTCAAGTCAGAATAATATTGGTTTCGGATAAGTAATCAACCATATATCATATACTAAAACCTTTTTAGAAATACGCTGCATCTTATAGTATAAGTATTATGCCGATCGGTTCAGTACTTTTTTCAGTTTAACCTAACAAAAAACCCGGCTCTCCATTTATTAGTATAGAAGATTTGCATGAGTTAATGTTTATTAACCAAAGTGGACATTACAAAAATGAATAAAATAAAAAAAAACGTATAAGAGAAAGTTTTAAAGTTACGCCAGTAACGCATAAACTAATGAGTGAACGTTTGACATAGGATGAGACGGGATGAATGTAATATTGTAAAGAAAGTTTTACATATAAATATAAAGCTTTAGGAAAAGTGAAGAGGCGAAGAGAAAGAAGGCGTAAGAGAAGACCAAAGAAAAGATGGACAGACTGCGTTAAGCATGACATGAAGCTTACCAAGCCAAGGAGTGATTACAGAGATGATATCTGGTAGGGTTGTATGCCACCCAGCACACTAAGGCAATAATCGTTGTTTATTTTTTTATTTGTAAAGTCCCCCCAATACAATGATTATTTCCTTACAACAGGATGGTGTTATTAAAAAAAAATGAACTACTACTACATTGGTATGCAACCGCCAGTGAGAACTGGCAAGAAATTTTTACTTTTTATTTTTTCTTTTATTGACTTTTTTATATAGAATTTTACACAACATATTTAGTAAGTATTAGCTTGAGTATAATTAATACGCTTTCAATACGATATTATATAATTATCAATTCTCACAAGCGGCACCCAATCACGAGTTACGGCACCCAATCAGAGAGTACTAGAATAGCCATCACTCTCTTCATATATATATGATATTCACCAGACAAATTGATTGATGAATTATTATTCATTCACGATATTGAAATAAATAAAAAAAAACAATTTCAATCAAGAATATCAAATATCGAAAAACATCCATTATATGAAGGTATAATTCTATTGGAAATCGAACATTCTCGTTGCTTACAAATTGGTATGTCACGTTTTTATCAAATGCATAAATAATTGAAAGAGTTTTCAACTATTTTCTTCCTTTGAAATAGTACGCCGTAGTCTTTTAAACATAGCCCTGGGTTCGATTCCTACGAAGGAAAACACTTGTGTGATCCACAAAGTATTGTTCCGAGTTTTGGATTTAATTTGTTTGCGTTAATTGCATGTTTGTAAAGTCCTCCGCAATACCAGGATTATTTCCATAGTCTTATAAAAAAAAGAGTAAGCAGTAGTGTTACCGATACTTTGTCATATATACTTTTAATGATAGTATGATATAAGATTCATCTTCTTGCAGTCTTTTGCCATTGTATTTAATTTAATATTAAGATTTGTCTAAGAAAGTCGAGGATATATTGGGATTTTTATTGTGGCCGTTATGACCGTTATGAATAGCATTCTCGTGGGGACTCCTATGTCCAACAGTGGACGTTTATGGCCTGATGGATGGATGGATTGATGGAAGGTTTATCTAATTTAGGCGTGTGATGACCGATAAATATGGTTATAAAAATATTTCAATTTTGCTTTTGGAAGATCTACAAAATAAGGAATGAAATAGTCGATCTAATCTATCCAGTGGTAGGACCACGCTGTTGACAGTTCTCTGTCTACAGCCGCGGTTCGGTCCGTCCGGGGTAGTACCACACTCTCGCAGAAGATCGACGTCTGAGTAATGGCAATGTGCTATTGCGCTTTGTTCGGTGAGCGAGAGAGCCGGCAGCCCAAATGGGGTGGGTTTGGGGTTTGTATTGGTAGGCAGCGGCCCTAAAGGTCCATGGGCGGCAGTAACACTTACCATCAGGTGTACTGATTGCTCGTTTGCCATCAAAAGCAATAAAAAAAAAAACAAAAAAAAGGATATTTTCTTTTTCATTTAGTGCTGCGTGGTAACGGCTATAAATACTACCAAACCTTATTTTGCTCGTGTAAGTCTTAATTGGCGACTAAGAGCTTTATTAGTTATATAAAGCTCTTAGTCGCCATTTACGACGTACACGACGACTATCCCATAGGAATACATTAACAGGGTTATATTGCGATCTAAGATTAAGATAAGGAGAGTATCCTATGTGTTAGTTTTTTTTATTGCTTATGGTGGTAAACGAGCAAGCAGCACAACTGATGGTAAGTGTCACTGCTGCCCATGGACCTTTGCTGTACCAAGGGTATAGCTAGGCCGCTGCCAACCATTACAATCCCCAAACTCACCCACTTGGGCTGCCGGCTCTCTCGCTCACCGAACGAAGCGCAATAACACATTGCCATTACTCAGGCGTCGATCTTCTGCGAGAATGTGGTACTACCCCGGATGGACCGGCCCGCAGCTGTAGACAGAGAACTGTCAACAGCATGGTCCTACCACTATTAATTAATTAATTCAGAAAATGGTCTATATATGTGCTATTATTCTTATCTAAATCTGTTCAACGGTTTACATGTAATTGAGTAACAAACATGCAAACATCTTTACAAACTTTCATATTTATAATATTAATAGGATAGCCGTAATTATAATAGTGATAGGGCCGGGCCACACTGTTGATAGTTTTCTATCTACAGTCGCGGGCCAGTCCATCCGGGATAGTATCACACTGTCGCAGAAATTCAACGTCTGGGTAGTGGCAATGTGTTGTTGCGCTTTGATAGATGAGCGAAAAAGCCGATGGCCCAACTTTTTGTGCGGGTTTCTTTTCTTTGATAGGAAACGGCAAAGCTGTGCCATGCCATGATTTTGCAGAGGTCTATGGGGAGCTGTAACACTTACCATCAGGTGTACTGCTTGCTTGTTTACCACCATAAGTAATAAATAAAAAGAAAATCATTGTCATGACAAGCTCGTTACCTTCTTTTTACAACACGATATGTCATTTTCTTTTAAATGGCAATATAAAGTTATTTCTGCTATATCGTTAACTCAAAGGCGAATGTAATCTCACTTAACAAGGCAATGTGAATATCTGATGAGGCACGTATCGTAATATAGGCCTTAAACACTTAAGAAAGCGCGAGGTTGTGTGATTTTCAGGACATTTTGCTGTTGATATGTAAAAAAATAAAAGATAATGCACACTTTTTTATAACAACAACACCTTGAACTAAAGCAATAATCTTTATATTACGGGGGACTTTACAAACATACAATTTAACGAACACAAATATATTTTTTAGCGCTAGGTGTTATACCCTTTATAAACAAAAACATACATCTTTAAGATTATTAGAAAATATATTGCATAGATGGCGTAAGATTGCGAACCAAAAACTGTTGTTCTGAGTCTGGGTGTAATTTCTCTGCGTTAATTATATGTTTGTAAAGTCCCCCAAAATACAAGGATTAATTTCCTTGAAGCAGGGTGTTGTTAAAAAAAGAATTAAATCATCACTTAGCTTGTGCTATTAACTTTCGAGCCTGTACTATAAGGAACTTAAATGTATAGGTAGGTACCTGTAATCTTTTAAAAGGTAATCACTGCTATGAGTTCTTAAGATGGTTTCTTTCAATAGCTCGAGGCTGTCCTTCCAAAGTAGTCATAATTTTTGTTTGGTATTTGGTACAGATTAATAGCCCCCATAGGTTTCATTTATAGAAAATATCATTTTGTCAGTCACACATGGTGGAGTTGAGCCTCCTTCACATGAGAGGGAAATTGATCCACTACATCCCACCGGTTAATCGGTTTGGTTTATGGTTTTATATCATATTATCTTTCTTTTGAGTAGAACTAATTTGTATATCATAGTTGTCTTTTACGACACGCACGTGGAAGATAGTGGTTGGTGAATTGTATTCTTACTCCATCATAACAGAAGAAGAGAGAACAGATCAATAGTACAATATTTTGTGCAATCCATAAATTGTTGTAAGCCTAATTTGTGTCCGTTAATTGTATATTTGTAAAGTCCCCCGCAGAAAAAAAAAGATTATTTCCTTAGTACAGGATGTTGTTTTTATAAAAAGTAATTAAAAATATGTTATGTTTATTATTTTTTACTCTTACCCATTAATTTATTTAAAATTTTAATCATACTTTTTTTTATTGCTTTTGGTGGCAAACGAGCAAGCAGTACACCTGATGGTAAGTGTTACTACCGCTCATGGACCTTTAGGGTCTCTGCCTACAACACAAACCCCAAACCTACCCAATTGGGCTGCCGGCTCTCTCGCTCACCGAACGAAGTGCAATAGCACATTGCCATTACTCAGACGTCGATCTTCTGCAAAAGTGTGGTACTACCCCGGACGGACCGGCCCACAGTTGTAAACAGAGAACTATCAGCAGTGCGGTCCTATCATTATTTATGTTTCTACTACTTACTTTAGGGTGGCTATGTATACTATCAACACTCACATTGCTCGTTGATATATATAGTAATAGGCGACTAAAAGTTTTAATTCGAACTAGGGCAACTTCATATGATATCCTCTGGTTAACAGTAACATTTGAAATAAAACTAATGTTACATATTTTATTGCGTTTGTATTTAATTTTTGAGTTCACAACGTTACGGAAAATTTACAGCTGTGTTAACGGCCATACTTCCGTGACCATGAACACTTTAAATCCGATTAATCCGTAAAAATAGTTTCATTTCAAATGGGTAATATTCGCGTAAACATCAGAAATCATTTATAAAAACCCATTACGAAGCGAAAAATGATGTCACAAGTGGGATTCGAACCCACTCCTATTGGGAATCCGGACCAATCGTGCTGCCACTTCCACCACCGTGAGCTATAGTAGGACATTCAAATCCGGTAATTGGGTTTTTATAAATAATTAATCATATTAAATGCTAAATTTCAGTAATTTGAATCAGAAATCATTATCACAATAATATTCCTAAGGAGGGTTGACATCAGGCAGACGGTCGGTCATTAAGCTACTGCCAATAACTATTTATAATATGTGCGATAATAGTAAACATTAAGTCGACCTCAAGTAATTAAGATAAGACCAGGGTGATAAAGATGTTGAATCATATTACTAGTAACCAAGTTATGACGTTTCAATGATCGCTTTAAACTTAAAACATTAAGTTTAAAGCAATAATAAACATTTTATATAGTATTTTATGTACATATATTTAAATATTCATAGCATATATGTATATGCATAATAAAATTGTAACAATTCGATGTCTACATTATAGATATTGAAGAGAAACTAATATGGGATTATTTATTTTTCAATTTTTTTTTTCAATTTCAATTTATTTCTCTTTTAAGGTTACAAATACATGTTACAAGATTTTTTATCTTATTTTAAATAACCTTAAGAAGAGCTGGTGTCTGTAGCAGCTACAAGACCTGTATGACAGATCACCAGGCTCTCTCTTTATATAGGAATCATAGTTAAATATGTTACAGGTTCGAAATATACATAAAACCTAAAACAACAAAAATAAAAAGCGAACAAAAAAGTTAACAAATAGCTCGTGTGTGTATGCGTGTGTGCGTGTTTGCGTGTGTGCGTGTTTGCGTGTGCGCGTGTGTGCGTGAGTTTGTGTGCGCGTGTGTGTGTGTGTGCGTGCGCGTGTGTGTGTGTGCGTGAGTGCATGTGTGTGCGTGTGTGTGCGTGCGAGTGCGTGTGTGTGCGTGCGTGTGCGTGCGTATGCGTGTGTGTGCGTGCGAGTGCGTGTGTGTGCGTGCGTGTGCGTGCGTATGCGTGTGTGTGCGTGCGTGCATGTGCGTGTGTGTGTGTGTAGGTGGTGTGTGTGTGTGTGTGTGTGTGTGTATGTGTGTGTAAAAAATAATTATTTTTACTATATATATAATTATTAACATTTATTTTATTATACGGATAATATTTTCTGCCACTTCATAGTCTAAAAGTCTAAGCCAGTTCGATACAGTTATTTTCAATTCAGATTTATACATTGTGTATATAACATATTGAGAATTTTATTTATTTAATTATAAATATGACCACCAAGGAAGTAAAAACTATTATGTGCTAATTTTGTGTTTACTTGAATCGTGGGACAGACTGAGTATTTATGACGAACGAAAATTAATTGAGTTCGTAGGGTATTCAAGAATGTGTGGTAATTATTAAATTTAAAATAAAAAGTTTTCTTACGGAGAGTACCCTACAAGTTTTATGAAGTTCAGTAGTGGGAAATCGAAACGGCAACCGCCAACCAACCTTGAAAAGAGTTTCTTTGGGCACGTTCTAGTTTTAGTTGGTGAGTTTTGGTACTTTCACCCCAGACAACTACACAATATTGAAACAACGGGAGGAAAAACTTTTAGAATTTTCATCTATTTATTTATGTTTTACAAGATATATTGCTAGATAGTAGTTTAATTTAAAATATGTCATCATTTAGGATTATGAAAATAACGAGTTTTAACACACACAAAACACACTCAAAGCAGGTACTTTTTATTCATATTTGTAAAGACCCCCGTGACGCATATATATATTTTTTAGTGTGTGGTATCGTCTTTATAAAAGAAGGATAAATATATATCTATTTTTTTTGCTTATGGGGGTAAATGAGTAACCAGCCACCTATTGGTAAGTTTTACTGCAGCCTATGAAACTTTGCAATACCAGAGGTACAACTAGGCCGCTGTTTATCAAATAAAACCCCCAAACCCACCCAGAAAGTTAGATTGCCGGCCTTCTCGCTCACCGAACGAAACGCAACAGCAATTTGCCACTGCTCAGACGTCGATTTTCTGTGAAAGTGTGATACTACCCCGGAGGGAATGCCCTGCTGCTATAGACAGAAAACTATCAACAATGTGGGTCTACTGTTATATCTTTTATTCTTAGAATTATTGTAAAATATATTAAGAATAAAAAAAAGTGTGTGTATCAGCTCCGACGCATGACTGGAGTTTACTCCTTAAGTACGATTAACAAAACAGGCGCAAAAAAAGCTCATTTGACTAAAAATAATATATATATATTTTTATTTACATTTATTAAAACTGTTCAGTGAAGTATTATCTCACGTCAGAAAGTGAAAGGTGCGCAGAATAGGTTGCGCACCAAAAACATAACGAAGTCATTCGATCACTAGATTTTACTCCTCAAATTTTTCTCATACCGGGCGCCTTATATGAAAATCGATTCTTAAGGAGTAAACTCCAAGTAGCGTCTACATTTAACTTATTCTATTTTTTTGTTATCTTTTTACCATGTACTATAAGTAATTTTAATGTATATTTATAATCTTTTAAAAGGTAGTCATTGCCATATATTTTTGAGCCTATCTTTTTCAATAGCTCGAAGCAGTCGTTCCAAAAGTCGTCATATGTCTCGTTTGGTATTTTACACGGATTGAAAGCTCTCATAGTATCTGAAATATTAAAAAGAAATAATTAATTATATAGATGGCAAGGGTGTCTAACTACTGACTTCGCATGGTGAATTACATGTTTCGATTCATCACCTCTTGGTTGCCTAGAACCATAATATAATATTAAAAGGGTTATTACGAAATTCAACAAACAGAAGTGCCCACTAATGTTTTTTTTTTTTATAAATATAGATGATTATTGTTGCACGTGATCGACAAGAATGACAATAGTCTTACAATCGATGAACTAAGATGGTATCCATTGGATTATTTTATCAATTTTTTTTTCTGTTTTTTTTAATATTCAAATCCATCCATCCATCCATCAGCCCGTAAACGTCCACTGTTGGACATAGGCCTCCCCACGAGAATGCCATCTATAACGGTCCTGTGCCACCTGCATCCAGCGGTTTCCTGCGACCTTGATGAGGTCATCAGTCCACCGAGTGGGGGGTCGTCCTACGCTGCGTCGTCCGATTCGTGGTCGCCACTCGAGAACCTTTTTTCCCCAACGGTTGTCGGTTCGTCGAGCGATGTGGCCTGCCCATTGCCACTTCAACGTGCTAATTCTTCGGGCTATGTCGGTTACACCCGTCTTTCTACGGATTTCCGTATTTCGGATTTTATCACGTAGAGAAATACCAAGCATAGCCCTCTCCATAGCACGCTGAGCGACTTTGAGCCTTTTTATGAGACCGACATTTAGAGACCACGTTTCAGTGCCGTAAGTCATCATCATATAATATTCAAATATATTTTACAAAAAAAAATGGACATAAAAGATAATACCGAGCTAAACTAAGTTATCCAGATATTATTTTTTAACCTATAAACTTTCTTTATAAACACAGACTATCTCATATTTTCATAGCCTTATAACCTTTCTCAATAATCAGTCTATTTAACATTTACTTTTTAAAACCAAATGATAATAATCTTTTAATTATTGTTTTTGCTGTACGCTGCGCTGGTCAGACGTGTTGGCATAGGGTTTTGTTTCGAGTTTTTTTTCTCTCTTATACATGTTAAATGCGTTTTATATCCCTTAGTCGTCTTGTACGATCACCCACGGGTAAGATATGGGTGAATTGTATTCTTACTCTGTCACCACACGGAAAATATAGAGTATATATAGAATTAGAGATTAAGAAATCGTCATCATCATCTCTTATAAAATTCCTACTGGGCTTCCTATCAAGCAATAAGGAAATTGAACTGCTATATTAGGCTGGTTAGGCAGGATTTATTTGGATTTTTCTACCTTGCTTCTCTTGATATTTTATATCGTGAATATGTTAGTAGTATATTACAATACGCACTGACAGAATAATAGAATGATAAATTGTAATTTCACTACTACACCACACGAAGAATGAGAGAAAAAATTATGAAATAATTTAACTTAATTATTAACTTACTTTTCATATTTTCCATATCATCAAAAGTATAATATACATCTATATGTTCAACTTCAATTATATCAAATCCAATATTTTTCATCATCGTCGTAATTTTTCCTTTTGGATCCTTATAATAAATAGAAATCATCATCTCAGCTCATATATGTCTTCCATAACAGGAGAGTATTTCACTTACAACACTATACTGGTGAAAGGGTTTATAGTATAGAGTTTAATTTTGATGTATTTTATCTCTTGCATAGATATTATACTCATATAATATCCCTCGGCATTTTTTTACTATACCCATGAGCAATAAGAATGATGAATTGTATTCTTACTTTATAACCTCACAGAAAAAAAAATTAAAATTACATTTATTAAATTGAACTATGTATAACATATACATACATACATATTATCACGCCATATCCCTTGCAGGGTAGGGAAAGAGAACAGAGTGCCAGAGAACTCTATCCTTGCATACTTCATTCGCTTCCCCAACATTCATAATTCTGTTCATACACGCTCGCCGGTTTCGGTGACTCTTGATTCCACCTTCCTTCAGTACGTGACCGATTTGGTCTAGGTAGGTTAGTCTCGGTCTACCTACATCCTTCCACTATGTATAATGTAAATGATACTTCCATTAAACATTTTACCGACTTCAAGATGTATGATTAGTTTAAAAACACGTATCAGCGTGCAAGACTATATCATCATCATCATCTAGTATTTCTTGTTCACTACGGGACGTAAACCTCCTCCATTTAGCTACATAACGCGTGTGTAACGTAAATGATGATTCCATTTAACATTTTACCGACTTGAAGACGTGTGATTAGTTTGAAGACACACGTCAGCGCCGAAGACTATATCATCATCATTACCATCATCATCTAGTCTTTCTTGTTCACCACTGGACGTAAACCTCCCCCATTTAGCTACATATATTATGTTTACGTTTAACGTTTATTTGTTAATATCCATTTCTTATTTACCTATGCCACCCAATATGTCGGCAATCCCAATAAAATGGCTCATTTCCAGAAAAGAGTAGCAGCTCAGTCTTCTGGTAAATCCTCAGCAGATTTTAGCGACTCTCAGTAGCAGGTATAGAGTGGCGATATTTATATTCTGCCATACAGAACGTAACAATATAATTACTTCAAATTTAATGTACTATTTTGAACAAATTCATCATAATAAATTGCTAGTTTTATTTTTAGATGACCCGTTAGCAGAACGTTCACTTGCCTGGACTTTGCTTTGATTTGGTCCTATTTTCCCGTGCTTGAAGGATTAATCACGCTTTCGATCATAACAACCCAGTTTTTATTCCAACGATGGCTATTCTTTTGCAATAATATTATATGATTATGTGCTTTGGACTTACGAAAACTATTGTAATAAAAAAGCTAAGGATATAAGCATGACTACACGGGAATTTTAGTTGGCAACTTCAAAAATAAACAGCATCTCGTACTTTAGGTAGACATTGAGCTGCCTTGTTGGTCCTGTCTGCTGGTGAATCGTGTTTTTTTTTTTTTTTTTTTTTTTTTTTAATTTGCATTCAAGATTTGGAGAATTTCTTGACTTGGCGAAAAATGGTTAGCCAGCCTAAATTTTGTGTTATTACATGAGTTTCCTCTGTAAATGTCGCATCTATTCCATTGCTGCTGCTATATTTGTGGAAATAAAAGCGTCATCATCACAGCCCATAAATGTCCCACTGTTGCGCTCCGACCTCCTCCGTAATGGTAAGGAAATTAACCTACTATACCGCGCCGGTCAGACGTGTTGGTATAGGGTTTTTTTTTTCGAGTTTTCCTTCTCTCGCATAGATGTTATATGCGTTTTATATCCCTTAGTCGTCTCGTACGATCACCCACGGGTAAGATATGGGGTGTTGAATAATATTTTTACTCCGTCACCACGGAAATAAAACCGTAAGATGCTAAAACATATAGTAGTAACCTGTTTAATAATGGCATTTTGGTAAAGAGAATCTATAATACATACCTCGCAATCATGATATGGTGAAAGGTATTTTTCGAGATTGTATAGCCAGCTATTCCATTTCGGATTAGACATCAAGCTACGATATACATCATATATCGCAGAGTATACTACTATGTCCAAAAAGCATTCACCACCCGGCGCCAGTATATTGTAAATATTTTTAAGTGTACTTCTGAAAAGTAGAAAATACTAGTTTAGTGTTTTATATGCTAGGCTATTTATAAAAACTTATTTGCTTGTTTATATTTATCGAAGTTTGTTTCAACCTACCAGACCTACCTACACTGGCCTAATTGACAGTAATTAGGCCAGTGTAGGTATGTATTTTAATCAAATAGTGACCCGTATTACAGTCGAAGTTTTAAACGAATTGTTTCAATTTAACATTAAAAACTTTTAAATAGAATTTTATTACACTATGAACGCAATACATTAAAAAAAAAAAGCACTTTCTTAGACATGCTATGGTTCACATAATGATTTCTGATGATTAGTATAACACATTTAAAAAAAATATTTTTACGGCTTATATCACGTTTGAATCCGCAAAAATACAATAAAAAATAAAGAAGTTAGACGACTAAGGTGCCTTATTCGGGTTGAAAGCCCTCAGCGCTCACCCACAATCCCAGAAAAGCTGTCATAGCCATCTGCGGCTATTAGCTAAGTTACACAAAAAAAAAACGAATAGGGTATCTCAAGTCCAACGAGCCTTAGTCCTTCCTTAATACATCGCTGTGAAATGTTCGAAACGTTGGTAGATTAAAAATCAAATACAAACGTGATAGAATCTGTAAAAGTAGTTATTTTTGAAAGTTATTGTCCGATTATAGCCAGCCTAGACTGCCCGGGGTAACAAGAGTTTTTTTTTTTTTTTTTTTTTTTTTTGTGTGTCTTAGTTGTTAGCCTCAGATGGCCATGACAACTTTACCCGGACTGTGGGTGAGCGCTGAGGGCTCTCAACCCGTAGTGAAACCTCTCAATAAGCTATACATTTTATCTCTCTATCATCGTTTGGGCGGGCTATCAGTACCCAGTGTACTATGAAAGAAGAGTACATATTGTATCGACCCCAAGTAATTGGGAATGGAGGAACAAAAATTTTAAATAAGATATCGAATTATTGACTGGTCATTAATACGGTGGGCTTTAAATAGGATAAAATCACTGACTTACTTCTGTAAAACAATTTATATTTCATAAAAACCGAATACGAGCGAAAAATGTCACAACTAAATTATGTCGCGTAGATAGCACACGTCTCCTTAAAGACGTAAAATATAATACGATACGAGAATTGAATGTCCTACAATAGTTCACGGTGGTGTAAGTGGCAGCACGATTGGGACGGATTTCCAATAGGTGTGGATTCGAATCCCACTTGTGCAATTTTTCGCTCGTATTCGGTTTTTATAAATAATCAAGCATATTAAATTATAAATTTCAGTAATTTGAATTTATATTTCAACTGATTTAACTTAAGTTTTATTTATTGCACTGTTTTAAAGTTATTATAATAATAATATAATTAAATATTTTTAATACTAATAATGCATTCACAGTAATTAAAAAATTTTTAAGGATATTTTTTTTTAATAAAACCAAATATATTTTATCAAAACCAATTCGTATCAGCTTTCTTTTTATTTCTGATTATTTGTATTAAATAAATCAAAATTTGCCAGCACAGATGGCGTAGTGGTAGTATAGGGTTTTATTTCGAGTTTTTATTCTCTTGAATAAAAGTTACATGCATTTTATATCCCTTAGTCATCTCTTACGATCACCCACGGGTAAGATAGGGAGTGGTGATATTTTTAATCCGTCACCACACGGAAACGATGAAACACGCAACGAATTCGATTCCCACATAGGAAAATACTTTGTGTAATCCACAAACTATTGTATAAGTGTAGGTAAAATTTTGGTACATTAATTATATAATTGTAAAGTCCAAAAACAGGATGTACGATGTAGGTACCGGGAGAGACCGAGACTAACCTATCTAGACAAGATTGGTCACGTACTGAAGGAAGGTGGAGTCAAGAGTCTCCGAAACCGGCGAGCGTGTATGAAGAGAATTATGAATGTTTAGGAAGCGAGTGAAGTATGCTAGGATAGAGTTCTCTGGCACTCTGTTCTCTCTGCCTAACCTGCAAGGGATATGGCGTGATGATATGTATGTATGTAAAGTCTACCACAATACAAGGATTATGTTCAGGATGTGATCTTTAAAATAAAAAAAAACTACTCACTCTTGATCTTGTATGCAGTTTAATGCAAAAAAAGAGAAGATGTGACTGAAACTCTCTCTCATCTCCTCAGTTATATCACTTGCAATATCCAATACAAAGAAAGAGATCTTCTCGTCACGATATTTACTATTTGCAAAATTCACCATACTCTCTTGTAAATCACAGCCGAGTAAGGTGAAATCATGTGGAATATACTTCTTCAGGATTGTACTGACCGTACCATCACCACATCCGACGTCAAGTATCCTATTCTTGGTTTCCTTCCACGTAATTTTCGGTGCATATATTTTTAAAGCTTCTGATGATAATTTTTGCTGCATTTTATTATTTTGATTATACAATTCAGCGTTATCCATGCTGTATTATTTATATTGTTTATTTATTATATAAAAATATTTTTATTATTTAAATATAATATTTTGATTATAATAAGGAGTAGCACTATTTACGATATTATAGATATGACTGAGTAATTGGTTATTTTTGAATAAGAATTTATATGTGACTTTAATGCTTTTAATGTTATTGAATCTGTTTGAAGGTTATCAACGACTATTATACAAACAAAAGATGCACTGATGGCATAGTGGTTAAGATACTGACCTTCCGTGCCAGTGCCGTGAGTTCTATTCCCACGCAGGGCAATATTTTGAACAATCCGCAAATTGTAATTCTGAATTTGGGTGTAATTTGTCCGTGTTAATTGCGTTTTTCCATGCGATGACGGAATAAGAATACAATTCAGCGCCTTATAACTTATCCGTGGGCCGTAGGTGATCGTAAAAGACGAATAAGGGATATAAAACGCATTATAACATCTATGCAAGAGAAGGAAATACTCGAAACAACCCTATACCAACACGTCTGACCAGCGTGGTACAGTAGGTTCAATTCTCTATTATTATGGAGGAGGTTTGAGCCCAACAGTGGGACATATATGAGCTGAGATGATGATGATGAATTACGTTTTTGTAAATACCCCTGCAATACAAGGATTATTTCCTTAGTGCAAGGTAGACTTTTTAAGAAATAAAAAAAGAAATTTTTTGCAACTTTTTTTTTTATAAATCTAATTCAATTGACTTAATTAACGTAGCAAAATAATTTTATTTCTAATACCCATCTTCTAATATCTTTGTATAGAGGAGAATAATCCTAGAAAAATATTTAATTTAATATTAACAAATAATAATTTAACTCATATAATAATTTTTGTTCATGGATAGTATATATTTTTACTCTTTTTATTGCAAATGGTGGCAAACGAGCAATTCGTGGATGTCGTAAAAGACAACTAAGAGCCTTATAACGACTAGGGCCAACTCCATCTGATGTCGTTTGATCAACAATTGCATTCCCAAGGATGGTTGACGTCTGGCAGGCGGTCGGTCATAGAACTGTTGTCAACAATTTTTACAATATGTACTATGAAAGAAGAGTACATATTGTATCGTCCCCAAGTAATTGGAATAAGAGTAGGAGAATGATGATGGTGGTAAGGGAGCAATTAGCATTTCTGATGGTAAGATGCGAAAGTGGACCAGATTGGTCACGTACTGAAAGAAGATGGAGTCAAGAGTCGCCGAAACCGGCGAGTGTGTATGAAGGGAGTAATGAATGTTAAGGAAGCGAGTGAAGTATGCAAGGATAGAGTTCTCTGGCACTCTGTTCTCTCTGCCTACCCTGCAAGGGATATGGCGTGATGATATGTATGTATGTATGTAAATATGCAACTATTTCAGTGTGGCCCTACCATTAATAAATTAACCTCCCGCGATACTTGGTATTGTAAATTTATACATGACATTCAAGTCCAATTACACTAAGGGAATTCAGTACCGGGATACTTCTTTGCGACGTGGCCTCCAGACAAATGTGCTGTTAACTGAGATTCCGTTTCGTCGCTGGTTCAGTGTTCAAATTGATTCTATTTGTGAACTGTATATGTAGGTTCAAATTCCTACCTACCGAAGAAATAAAACATTTAATTGAATTAACATTGGTCGAATATTACACCATTGCTGCCTAGTCCCTAAATAGTATCACTTGAAGTTCATTATTTCACTATATTTACATACCTTAGATTTGCGGTTACTGCCTGCTACGGTATGTCAATTTATCGTGTCGCTTAGGTATATCAAATTTTACCGTAACGAGAGCCGCGTCGATCGAATCACAAGTAATGCGATTTCATTCATCCGTTTTCGTGCTATCTTTATTGACATTTTTCTTATAACTTTAAAACTATATGAGGTACACTTATGATCTACAACATACTATTTGTGCATTTGAATTATGTATCTATTACAGCTACTAACTTAACCCTAGGTATCAATTTAGGCTTTGTTTTTTTTTTTTATTTTTTTTTTTTGCGAGAGAAAGAAAACTCGAAACAAAACCCTATACCAACACGTCTGACCAGCGCGGTATAGTAGGTTAATTTCCCTCCTATTATGGAGGAGGCCTGAGCTCAACAGTGGGACATATATGGGCTATGATGATGATGATGGTGTCTTAATAAACAAAATGAAAACAAATATCTTTAAGATTATTATAAAAGATATAAATAAAAAACTTAAATCAATATTAAGCTTGTTTTATTAACTTTCGGGCGTGTACTGTAAGCAATTTAAATGTGTACCTATAATCTTTTAAAAGGTAATCACTGCCGTGAGTTCTTAAGCCGATTTCTTTCAATAGCTTGAAACTCTCCTTCCAAAAGTCATCATATTTCTCGTTTGGTATTTTAAACGGATTTATAGCTCTCATAGTGTCTGAAATATTAAAAAAGTCGTTTAAATTATGTATGTAATGCAAATAGCATTGATGGCGATTGAAATTTAAATATTGAGCTCTTGTAACAAGTTTTATGATTAGATTAGACGCGTCTTTGCTTTTATTGACCATAACATTCTTATTTATATACCTTCTTATCTTTTCAGCACATTATTTAGAACCACCTGAATTTATTAATCAATGGAGAGTAATACGTCTCGAATTAATATTTGAATGTAGGTGTTAATTTTCAAGATCAAGTTTGAGATGCTTTTCTTTATACAGTAGTAAGAGTTCTTTTATATTTTACTTTCTATTTTGAAGAGTGCAGTATAGACCGCAGTTCTGACTAGTGCAGGTTTTGACGAAGCATGGATGCTTCGCCAAATATCTGCACACGGTCGTCAGGAGGGAGAGTACACCGTCCTGCCACCACTGCGATTGCGACGAGGATATGGCGCAGCATAAGTACGCTCGAGGTTTGTGCCGCTTGGGCAGAGCAGCGTCGTGAACTCGTCGCAATCATCGGTGCTGAACTGGAAGGCGGTCGCAGCCTTCTACGAGGCAGTGGTCTCGCGAAAGGAGACGGCGGAGTGCGTGCGCGACGAGCGTCTCCTCGACGACGCGAGCCGGCACCAGTGACTGGGACGGCGCAGGTGCGATTACCTGTGCCTAATGCCGCCCTAGCCTAAGCCGCGGGTGATTGGACCGGGGAATAAGTCCGTCACCCGCCAAGAGGCTGACCGCGTGAGGAAAGACCGACGTCCTCCCCGATGGCGGAAACGTCGGTCAAGGAGAGAGTAACCCTCAGGGGGTATTCCGTCGGGCCAGCCACTGATGTCATTTCACTCTGCTCCGGTGATCTGCCCAACGTCGAAGGCGATGTGTCATGGGTGGGTTACGGGTATGCGTGCTTACGACCCTCTGTCGCTCCGGACGGTGTGGTGCGAGGAGTATGCCGACGGTAGCCCACCCCAAAAAAAAAAGCTCCCGATTTGTGGCAGTGTTGTTTACCATCTTTGGTATTTCACCTTTCTTAATAGACAGTTTTTGATATTTTTCTAACCGTTCAATCTTTTTTTTTAAAATAGACTGTTATATTACAGGGCTCTTATATTACACAAAATTTTTTTTGATGATGAGATGAGCCCAGTAGTTGTTATTTACAATTAGCACATTCAAAATAGCAAACATACTCATATGGCGATCATACTCATGCATACATTACGAAGTAGTAGCTTTATTATTAACTTACTTTTCATACTTTCCATATCTTCAAAAATATAATAAACTTCTTCATGTTCAACGTCAATATTATCAAATCCAACAGCTTTCATCATCTTCATAATTTCTCCCTTTGGATCCTTGAAGTAAATAAAAAAGTTCTTAGCACGTATTTATTATTTAAAGCTGTCTGTATTCATTACTAAATTTAGTAATTTATCTTATTATTTTCGATTTCAAGATGTCCGATTAGTTTTTAGCTTTCTTGATCTTAAAATATGAAAAAATTCACCTCATTCCCCTTTTCTCCATCTACTGCTGACATTTTATAATGAATATCTGAATTTCTTTTTATATTTTTTTTGGGTATTTATCAGCAATACACTGAAAGCTTAGAACTATACTTGGTTGATAGCAAGACTTTGGCCAGTTATTACCTGACTACTAAATTTTGTGTTATGCATGTACTCTGTATGCACTAAGGACAAGCAAAAAAGGTTAACCTTTTTTGCTTGTCCTTAGTGCTTGCTTAGTAGAAGGGCCACATTATTTACAGTTGATTATCTACGGATGCGAACTACACTCTCGTCGAAAATCTATATCTGCACCTTACTGAAATGTAAATTTTGATGTAATGTGCTATTGCGCTCCGTTCGATGAGCCTGAAGTACAATTTTCTGGGTGAATTTGGTTTGCTAGGCAATGACCTAATTGTACTCCAGTCCATAAGTGGCAGTAACACCGTCGTACAATCAGGTCTACTGCTTACTCGTTTGTTACCACAAGCATTAAAAATAATAATAATTTTGCCATGATTGATTGGTATTTGATTGATTGATTACTTATGATAAATAAAATATATAATACTAGCTTCTGCCCGCGGCTTCGACCGCGTAAAAGGTTACTTTCCTAAAGTTTTCCATCCCCTATTTTTATTTTATCCTTTAAGGGTAAATTTTAACAACGTGTTAATGTCATATTTATTTATATCTAATCAATAGCCCTAAAAATACGTTTCAAGCTTCTAGCTTTAAAAATGACGATACTTCCTTACAACTTTTCATCGCCATAACAACACTTTATTTGCATTAAAAAGTAGCCTATGTCCTTTATCAGGCTCTAGACTATCTGTGTACCAAATTTCATTTAGATCGGTTCAGTAGTTTTGGCGTGAAAGAGCGACAGACAGACAGAGTTACTTTCGCATTTATAATATTAGTAAGGATATAACCTCGTAGTTGTGATATGGTGCAAGATATTTTTCGGTATCGTATACCCAAGTATTCCACTTCGGATTAGATTCACAACTACGGTATACATCGTTTATTGGAGAGTATGCAACAATATCCAAAAAGCATTCACCACCCGGCTCCAGCATGTTGTAAATATTCGTAAATGTCTTTCTGAAACGTAAAAAATATGCGTAAATTAAATTATAATGAGATTTTTCATTAGACATGCTAGGTAATTTATAAAAACGAAATTTGGTAGCGTAAAATTATTACAATACACGATATTTTAATCCTATTAGATTGAATATTTGTTTCAACCGTTTTTTTTTTATTGATAAGAGTAAATTAACTTCATCGTGTGATGACGGAATAAGAATCCAATTCACCACCATCTTACCCGTAGGTAAAACGCATATAACATTTATGCATATATACATACATACCATCACGCCATGTCCTTTGCAGGGTAGGCAGAGAGAACAGAGTGCCAGAGAACTCTATCCTCGCATACTTCACTCGCTTCCTCAACATTCATAATTCTCTTCATACACGCTCGCCGGTTTCGGAGACTCTTGACTCCACCTTCCTTCAGTACATGACCGATCTGGTCTAGGTAGGTTAGTCTCAGTCTCCCCGGTACCTACATCCTTCCACTTTCGCATTATATATCTTCTTAACCAGACGTTCGTTAATATATATCAAGACGTCTTACTAGCGTGAGCATTTATCACAGCTCATATATGTTCCACTCCTTGACAATGCTTTATTTTTAAGAAAGAACTACCATGTTCCACCGTATGGTAGCGCTTCAGCCTATAGTCGTTATCTATTAGATCTAGATCTCCCCAAGAAACAATAATTCAATAATTATCATGCTTGGTAGGCAGGTTCAAAATTGCAGTTGTATTACTAGTCTGGAAAAACATTTTTGTAGTCTTGTCTCCTAATAGTTGCTTAGCCGGTTTCTCCGCACCAACTGGAACTAACTGTATTTTTAACCTTCATTTACAGACATCAAAAGTAAGCAATTAGACCTTATGTGGCTCTTATTATTTCAACATCAACATCCATAGAAATCGTCAGGGATCATTATATCCACAACCCATCCTCACATCAAGGGCGCAGTTTATCATTTCTGCTACATATATGTTATGATACTAGACAAGCATACAGTAAACATTCTGATAAATATAAAGTTGATCATGGAGCTTTTTGTTTAATTTTTTTCTTGCGGTGGACTTTTGATGTGGTTGCGCGCCGCCAAATCGGTCCGGGGCGATGGAAGAGGCGGCGCGCGACCCACCCTGCAAGAACACCTCTATTCGCCGTGCGAGCGGGCCACTGGTACCCAATCTTTGTCTTCAGCTTCCTCTCGAGTCGAAGCCTCGACAGCTTGCGCCGTCGGGGCGTCGTCCTCATGCGGTGGCCTCACTTCGGGTGACCGGACTATTTCCCGGTCCGATTATCCGATGCCTCGGCTAGGGGAGTTGATCGTAGACCTTAGAAATACCAGTGACACAGCTATCTATTGCGAAGTAAGGCTTTTGAAGCTTTTTAATGCTATGGTAGCAAACAAACATACAATATAAGCTGAGCATCCATCCTTATCCTCATTTGCGAAGGAGACGCCATTGTCATAATATAAATACAATATTTTTTTTTCGTTTTTTTTTGTAGGTCTATAATTGAAGTTTTCTTCTGTTTTTTTTGTATTTTTATGTTTTTGTTTTCTATTTTTCATATACCTACATTTGTTTATTAATTTTTGGTAAAGAGTTGCTAATATTAACCATTATATGACCTTTCCGTTAAGGTGTATTAAATGTTTTTTTTTCAATAATCGTGAACGGTAATTAATAATGGCGCTCATAAATCTTAGAAATATTACATGGATCTTAGAATATGACTCATCCAGGATGCTGTCTACTGCGAAGTAAGGCTTTTAAACCTCGTTTAGAGATATATATATAAACCATCATAAATGTATTAAAGCCACTTCAAGAAACCTTGAATTATATAACATCAATATAATAATTAAAATACAAAACATAAAAAGGCACGGACAAAAGTCTGTGGGACAAAACTTTATTATAAAAAGGCACGAACAAAAGTCTGTGGAACAAAACTTTATTATAAAAAAAACCTCGTTTAAAGAAAGATAAGTTATAGCATTCGGTAAACACGAGAACGGGCAGCTAATGCCAGATTTTCAAAAGAAATTAATGAACTCTGCTGCAGTATCGAGTGGTACGGTGGTAAAAAGGTGACAGTGGTATCGAATCAAATAGTTTCTCAGAGCATTTCTAGTAAGAGAACAGCTAGAGTACCCAGAGTGATCCAATGTCTTGGCGCCGCCCCTGCGAATCCAGTCTTTCCGTGAGAATACGATTGCCGAAGATTTTAAAGTACGTTTTAGCAGGTTACGTGAATCTGGCTAATATTTAAACACGTATGCTTAGATTTTTTTTATTGCTTATGGTGGCAAATGCGCATGTAGCACACCTGATGGTTAGCGTCACTGCTGCGAGAGTGTGGTACTACCCCAGACGGATCAAACCGCGGCTGTAGACAGAGAACTATCAACAGCGTGGTACTACCCCTATTTAATATAAATCTGGGAAACCACAAATGAGGATCTTGTGCTTTTTAACGCATGATACGTTGTCTTTGGGCTTCGTTCGCTGAGCAAGAGAGCCGGAAGCCCAACCGGGTGGGTTTGGGATTTATATTGATCGGCCAAGCTATACTCCTAGTATAGCAAAGGTCCACGAGCGGCAGTAACACTTACCATCAGGTGTGCTGCTTGCTCGTTTGTCACCAAAAGCAATAAAAAGGTCTACCATGCCAGTATCCATACTTAGTGTAGTGTATGCACATTTAATATAATTCGTAAATACGGGTAGATCGAATAATATGGGAGTATAAGAGCTCTGTAGAGACTTGTCGCGGGGCATTTTGTGCGTTGCGGATCGTTGAGTACAGTTGTTTAATAGTGTGAAACGTGTCTAGAAGTTAAGCGTGTAATTCTAATATTACACGCATACACTACAAATGGCGACGAGGATAAACGTGAGTACACTGTAAAAAATATTAAAATTAAGGAAGGAATAGGTAATGATTGCCTGTCGGTGGTTTACGTATAGCCACGTTTCTAATAGCGTATTAGAAATTGTGGTATTATAATAAAATAAATATTGATTTAAAATTAATGAATGCTCATTATACAATGAATTATAAATAGCTTTTGACACGAGATGATACGTAAACAATTGTTTCTGACAAGCAAATTCTTACTACTATCCTTTCTTACTAAGGGCCATGCTTTGTATCAAAAATAAGGTCATGTAAAACTATGGTTGTTTTACTACCCATGAGAAGTTAAAAAAAAAAAAATTACCAATGTAATATGTTGTCGTTGTATACGTAATAGTTGGCATTTTGAGCACCTAAATTTTAAATTTTATTTTAATGCCATATTTATTATTCTATTATTAAACGCATCTTTAGATAATGACACTTAAATTATTATTGAATTATTATTCAATTTTGTCTAGACGCGAATACAATTCTATTCGCATGTTAGCTCAATTTAAGTGAATCAAAATAGCTTTACTTAAAACTAAAAAAAAAACTATCCAATGTGTAAAAAAAAAAATAAAAAAAAGGGCCACGCATATCAATCAATAACCTTAAGGGACTGTAATATATACAAGTCCACGCCATAAGCACTTTTAAATTATAAGAGGGACGAATTATAATAAGTCACACAAAGTCAATTAAGTGACAATTTTATGGACTATATACCTACGTTTAACATAATTACCAAATTATATTAGGTCTACCCCATAAATATTTGCTTACCGAAATGTAACACGGCCAAATTTCAATAAAAGCCACGTAGATCAATTGACTATGTTAAGAACTATGCTCGCACATTAATTTTTATAATTCATTAAATAAGGCATGTTTATCTAACATAAACACAAAATTATAATTAAGTCCACGCAATGAGTACTTATAAACATATAAATATAATGCAATTTGTAAGACCATTGTTGGTTTCGTTCTTTGACAATAGTCACGTCAAAACCGGAAAATAAAGTCGATATATTTGAATCCGGTATTATAAAAATATAATATAGCTATGCAGTTAAAATACTTATTGATTTTAAGTTAAAAAGCCACGCAACAATAATAGTCTATGTATTTAACTCGCGCATTATAAAAATATAATATGGCTATGCAGTTAAAATAATATTATTGATTTTAAGTAAAAAGCCACGCAAGAATAAGAGTCTATATATTTGACTCGCGCATTATAAACATATAATATGGCTATGCATTTAAAATAATATTATTGATTTTAAGTAAAAAGCCACGCAATGATAAGAGTCTATATATTTGACTCACGCATTATAAACATATAATATGGCTATGCAGTTAAAATAATATTATTGATTTTAAGTAAAAAGCCACGCAAGAATAAGAATCTATATATTTGACTCACGCGTTATAAACATATAATATGGCTATGCATTTAAAATAATATTATTGATTTAAAGAAAAAGCCACACAAGAATAAGTCTATCTATTTGACTCACGCATTAAACATATAATATGGCTATGCATTTAAAATAATATTATTGATTTTAAGTAAAAAGCCACGCAAGAATAAGTCTATATATTTGACTCACGCATTAAACATATAATATGGCTATGCAGTTAAAATAATATTATTGATTTCAAGTAAAAGCCACGCAAGAATAAGAGTAGAAGAATATATAGATATTCGACTTACGCATTATAAAAATATAATATGGCTTTGCAGTTAAAATACTGTTGTTGATATTCAGTAAAAGTCATTCAAAAATATGAGACAATGTATTTGACTCGTTCATTTTATAAAAGTATTATTAATTTTCAGTAAAAACTATGTCAAATTACCAAAATATAAAATTAGGGCCATGCTGTTGTAATACTGTTACTTATTTTCAGTAAGAGCCACGCAAAAAAGTCAATATTTTTGATTTTAGTATCATTCCTATTTACCAACTAATAGCCAGGAATAAAATATCGAAATATGATGTAAAAACGTTTACTGGCAGATGCGAGTGTGGAATTTAGAGCAGTTAAATTAATATTTGAATGTATTAAACAGAATAAAATAAATTACACATGAAACTCGCATGCGCACAAATACCTAAATAATATGTACTCTGTATGTTAAACTAAGAACAACAGTTATAATTTTATTGGTTAAAGTTTAAAAATAACAATAATAAGTATTAAAATGATTAAATACAAATAATCCGTTGGGATTCAGTTTCTGTTGTGCTGGTCGGCCAGAATGCCACAAAAAAAAACGATTTAGATGGTAATTAATTGCACATATTGCTGTAGCTAAAGCCAAGATATGAGTACGGACTCCTAAAACAGTGGTTTTATACTGTGGTCGATCGACAATGATGCGCACGTGTTTACAGTTGTAGACAGGTTGTCGTTGGATATGAATATTATTTTACGTGGGAAAAAAAAATATATATTTCTAAATTTCTGGCATAAAGTATCATTAAACTGTACAATTTTTATACCTACGTCTTGATTGTTTAAAGTTCAAATAACCTTAAAATCGAGTTGTAGGTTAATACGTTGCTTTTCTTATTGCTACGCTGTTATCAATAAGAAAATTGATTGAGAAATTAATAAATAAATAACTATGACTTGAATATAAATTTATTCGATAAAAAAGCCGTTATGTGACATAGAGATTTAATAAAATAAAAATAATAACTCTCTATTATTTTGACAAAAAATTAAGGTTGATGTTGAAAGTTGACGGGCAGTTTGGCTCGCCAAATATTACTTGGATAACCATTTGTATAACACTAATAAAAGCAAAATTAAAACCAAGACAAACGAGTAGTTCGATAATAATCGGAACCATACATATAAAATTTCATTAAGTGATTCTATGAATACTAGAACGTTACTTTATCAATTTAGTTGTTTATGGATAGTCCCAAATATAAATTTACTTAAAACTGTAAGGGTTGAGCCAGTTATATTCATGGCAACAAACTGAACTACACCGAAAAAATATAGCAGATTATTGTTGAGCGAGTTATATTCATGGCAACAAACTGAACTACACCGAAAAAAAAATATAGCAGATTGTTGTTGAGCGAGTTATATTCATGGCAACAAACTGAACTACACCGAAAAAAAATATAGCAGATTGTTGACCATGTCAACAGTGTGATTCGTTCACACTACGGACAGTGTTTTGTTTCAATAAATTGCTGACTATATATTGTTGACTATATATTGTTGCAGTATGTTGAGGCCAATATATGTAAGAACTCTAATGCAGCCAATATATCTAATTGTAGACCAATTTATAATAAGGCAAAGTTCAAATGCACAGCATATTTAAATTTTGTACAACCTCCTCTATACGAGTTTTGTCTTTACAACTTTCAAAAGAAAAATAAGCATGCGATGTATATTGCGAAACCCCAAATTCTTCGAAGAAAGTATTGCTTATGAATTGTTAATATCTCTATTCGTCCACCGATTTTCGTTACATTCTAAGATAGTGGCAAAGTTCCACAGCCGCACTTTCAGATGTATAGTGCCAAGAGCATATAATTAGAAAAATATAATTAATACGCCCTCATCCTTAGAAGTAAACACGTTAAAATTCTACAGCGGCATGGTGGTTGAAAGAATAAGACTTAAATTTCATACAAATTACAGCTACATCATTTAACTACCATATTTTGTGTATAGCAGTAAACGGAGGAAGAGCCTAATAATTCTTTGAAAGAATGTAGAATAGAAAAAGAAACCTGAAAAAAGAATGTTTAAATAATAATTTCTAATTCCTTGCATTAATAGGCGAGGGCAATTCTATTTTTTAGTTTTGCTGATAAGTGACAATTCGGGGTCATTGGTATACAGATGCTGCAGTCTTCGGTTGGTGAGACTTCATAATATTGTTTCACGTTTGCACAACTTTGTGAACTATGTTCAATTGGCCAGAGGTGTGGAGCATGATGTATTATGCACATTGTGTATACATCTTCTTCTTTTCCTTTGCCTTATCCCATTTATTTGGGGTCGGCTCTCCTCGTTCTCATGCGCCAGGACTGTCTATCCTGGGTTGTCGTTGACGTCATCTGGGCGCGCTCCAAATCCCTGGACACCGTGGACCACCAGGTAGCAGGTGGGCGTCCAACACCTCTTCTGTTATTGGGGAGGGCCAGCGCTTTTTTGACAACATGATCGTCGCCACGTCTCATGACATGTCCATACCATCTCAACCGCTGTTCCGTGAGTTTTTCCGTGATAGGCGCAACCTTGAAACTTCCTCTGACGTGTTCATTTCTCACTTTATCGAGTCTAGTTACACCTGCTGCCCATCTCAGCATTTTCATTTCATTGGTATGAACTTTCTGTTCGTGTACTTTTTTGATCGCCCAACACTCAGCACCATACGTCAAGGCAGGTCTTATAGCCGTTTTGTATACTTTCCCTTTGGTTTTTATGGGCATGCGTTGATCACAAAGGACTCCTGTTAAGGCACGCCATCTTTGCCATGCAACGTTGATGCGATGGTTGACATCAAGATCGATGTTTGCATCTGATGTAAGCACTGACCCAAGATACTTAAATTGTGACACCTTTGGAAGTGGTGTTCCCTCCAAATGTATACGTGAGCCTTGCGTATCGGCCTGGTATAGACATTCTAAATGCTCAGTTTTACTCCTGCTGATTCTTAGACCGTTATTCTCCAAAGCATTTCTCCAGGCTTCCAGGGTTATCTCCAGATTTTGTGCACACTTGTCCACAAGCACCACATCGTCAGCGTATAGAAGGCACCAAGGAAGAGGTGACTGAATATCTCTGGTGAGAAAGTCCATTACGAGGTTGAAAAGTAAAGGACTCAATGCCGAGCCCTGATGCACCCCCACGCTCACCTCAAATGGCTCGCTGACTCCCGCTGGACTTCTTACTCTAGTATTGATACTATCGTACATATCTTGGACAGTTTTGATGAGAAGTTCAGGTACTCCTTTCGTTCTCATAACATGCCAGACTAGCCTTCTAGGTACTCGATCAAACGCTTTCTCTAAGTCTATGAAAACAAGGTGCAGGTTTTCTCGGTTGGAACGATGTTTTTCCATTAATATTCTGATCGTCTGGATAGCATCGGATGTTGATTTTCCAGCACTGAAACCCAACTGATTGTCCGATATGGATGCTATGGCTACGAGGCGCTGGTTTATTATCCTTTCCCATATCTTTAAAGTGTGAGATGTCAGCTTAATGCCCCTGTAATTTCCACATGAGCCGACATCACCCTTGTTCTTGAAAAATGGTACTAGGAAACTCAGGCGCCAGGAGTTCGGGATATTCATGGTCGTCAGTATCACGTTGAACAGCTTTGTGAGCCATTTCCAACCGGTAGGGCCCACCATCTTCCAAAGATCTGCTGGAATCTCGTCCGGGCCAACAGCTTTATGGTTTTTCATTTTGCTTATTGCCATTTGGACTTCATCTATAGTGATTTCAGGTATAGGCCCGAGAACTGGTGCAGCGTGTTGTAGTTGCTGGCTGGGAAACTCCTCGTTCAACAGCTCCTTGTAATACTGCTTCCATCTATTGTTAATATCTGTATTTAATGTTAACAGCTGTCCGTTAGCGCTTCGGATGTATTTATTCATTTTTATGTCCATCGGAGACTTGTTACGCTGCTTCGCAATTTTAAATACCTCATTATCGGTTTTGGCATCATCAAGTCTGCGGTAGAAATTTTCTTTCGACTTTGCTAATGATTGGGCCACTATCCGTTTCACCGATTTTTTAGCATTTTTGTAGGCTATCCGGTCCTCGTCGATTTTTGTCAGTTGCCACTTCTTGAAAAGTTCTCTTTTAGTGCTGATTTCTTGTCTAACTTCCTCGTTCCACCATGTGGGATCTTTGTTAGTACTTACTCCACCTTTAGCGACTCCCAAGATGTTAGTTGCTTTCTCTTTACAAGTTCTTTCAAAGTTAGACCACATAAGTTCTGCACTTGAGTCGTCTGTGACATCATTTGCTAGGTAAGCTCTTAGAGTTCCTACAAGTTCTTCGCCCTTCTTCGTATAAAGCAGGCGCCATTTAATTTTTGGAGTTCTGTCCTTGTGGATTTTAATAGGTCTCGGTAGCAGGAAGTTTGACACTAATAACCGGTGTTGTGATGTAAGCTCCTCTCCCGGGATTACTTTGCAATCCTTGAAACACTTCAGTGACTCTCTTTGGCAAATTATAAAATCTATTTGAGTACAATTTCCTGAGCTCTTAAAGGTAATTAGATGTTCTGATTTCTTTTGGAAAAAGGAGTTCACAATAACAAGACCATGTCTCAAACAGAAATCTAATATAGTTTTGCCCTCTTTGTTCTCCGTTCCATATCCAAATCCACCGTGAACTCCCCGATAGGTGTCGGATTTTGCCCCGATGTGTCCATTTAGGTCTCCACCAATAAACTTCGTTTCCTCTGCGGGGATAAGGCCTATAAGGTCATCAAAGTCATCCCAAAAATGCGATTTCTCACCCTCTGAACATCCGGATTGAGGGGCATACGCACAGATAATATTTAGAGGTTTTTGTCCGTCCAAGGCAAGTTTTACTGCCATGAGGCGATCGCTTTTCCTATCGACATTTATTACGCGTTGCTTTAAATTGCCATCTAGAATGATACCCACACCATTCTGAGAGTTGTTAATGCCGTGGTACAACAGTTGATACCCTAGTCCGATGTCTCTGGATTTGGAGCCCTTCCATTTCGTCTCCTGGATACAGCATGCGTTTATCTCTCTTCTATCCAAAACTTTTGCCAGTTCTTGGCTTCTTCCTGTAAGGGTGCCTAGGTTCCAGGTAGCAAATCTTAGCTTGGTTTTAGATATGCGTTCTATACGTTTACTTTTTAGTTCGTCGCTTCGGGGGAACGCCCTAGCATTTTCTTCTTTACTCGCCTCTGTATCGCATTCGATCAATCTTACGTCGCTTTTGGGGTACGCCCTAGCTGTTATGCCTTTTTCTGAATATTTGTGTTTCATGATTTTGAGGAGAATTTTAATTTGGCTGTTGTGTTTTACGGCCGGTTGCCACCTGACACCAAGGTTGTCATCTTGCTCCAAGATGTGAGTGCCGCCGTTGGCCCGTCAAGGGCTCTTCCGCCGCCAACTCTACTGCATACTCCAACCCAAGCACGCAGCACTGTCTACGACCTTACTTCCAAATATGTCCGAAGAGCTCGTAGCAGGGATTTGTTATCGAAGTTTTCATCTCCGGCCTGTTGGTCCGCGGGAGCTATTTTATTTCACTCCAACCCTTCGGGTGACACTTGCACGACACCCGACGGGGTCCCCTATCCACCTGGGGACGCGTTCTCTAGGGGTGAGGCTCCCCCGAGAAACATTGTGTATACATATTTATTGAAATTTCCCTATTTTATTACTGATTATATCTAGTCGTATATCAAGTTGTCTTTGTACAACAGTTGACTGGTACTATGGTTCGGCACACGTTCTGCCCTCGCGTTATACTTCATCACGTGAGAGTCCCAGGTTATAAAGTACATCATTCCATAATAAGGCGAATGGAGGAAGAGTACAACGCGCTAAAAGTACACCTCTAATCTAGAAATTAAAGAAGCTGAATCCACGGTGTCATTACAAAGCCTAGCGATTTGAAACTTTCTTTAAAAATTATTGTGATGTGTGTGGTTACAATATATGCGTAGATGACGTTTTAGATGAGTCGGTGATCTGTAAGTCTTCTGTTAAATCAAAAAGATAATTGAGACTACAAATTATAAGACCATCTAGATACTGCAGAGCAGCGTTAGATTCTAGATTTAATCTACTTTTGCATCTAATTATAAGACCGAACAGATTTCACAGCGCTGGTGTACAATCTAGAAGGTACTGGATTCGATTCCTGCGAGTGGTCTTCCAGAAACAATGTATTTGATTCTTAATTTGAGGCTTTGTATTATTTAATGTATTGTTCAAATTTGGTATGTATCTCTCATACAAACTTCTTTAAGAGTAAACTAAAGGGAGAGGGCTATGTCGTAAAATAGAGGATAGTGAACCAGAGCTGGCATCGTACGTCTTTACATTATTTAGTTTCATGATGTGGTAATTCTCTCTAAAGAGCTGTATCTATCAATCTAGTAATCGTAGTACAGATATTGCAACCATCAGAGAAGATTGATCAAGTTCTTTCTTAGCAAATTTAATTTTAAATGGAATATTCATTTAAATTTAAAATCAAATAGTAAATGTAGATTTTAGAACAAAAGTAATATTGTAAAAAGTATAATGTATTTAAATGGGATGTCTGCTTCCTTACACGTTAATTAATAACTTCGACTAATATAACAAAAACAAATTAAAACAAGGGGGAGATGTAGTGTATGCACATTTAATATAATTCGTAAATACGGGTAGATCGAATAATATGGGAGTATAAGAGCTCTGTAGAGACTTGTCGCGGGGCATTTTGTGCGTTGCGGATCGTTGAGTACAGTTGTTTAATAGTGTGAAACGTGTCTAGAAGTTAAGCGTGTAATTCTAATATTACACGCATACACTACACTTAGTACTTATTTTCGTTAATTCTATATTTGGAAAAGGCTACACAATAAGGTCTACCTAGACCAGATCGGTCATGTACTGAAGGTAGGTGGAGTCAAGAGTCTCCGATACCGGCGAGCGTGTATGAAGAGAATTATGAATGTTGAGGAAGCGAGTGAAGTATGCAGAGATAGAGTTCTCTGGCACTCTGTTCTCTCTGCCTACCCTGCAAGGGATATGACGTGATGATATGTATGTATGTATGCTACACAATAAAAGGATTATTTCAGGGCCTTATTTTTAAAATAATAAAAAAAAAACTACTTACTCTTGATCTTTTATACAGTTTATTGCAAAAAAAGAGACAACATGACTGAAACTCTCTTTCATCTCCTCTCTTATATCATCTGTAATATCCAATAGAATGAAGGAAGTTTTCTCATCACGGTATTTTCTATTCGCCAAATTCACCATACTTTCTTTTATATCACAGCCGAGTAATGTGAAATCACGTGGAACGTACTTCTTTAGATTATTACTAAAGGTACCATCACCAGATCCCACGTCAAGGATTCTATTACCGGTTTTCTTCCACGTAATTTTCGAACCGTATCTTTCTAAAGATATCGCTGCTATTTTCTGCTGCATTTTATTATTTCGACGGTACAATTCAGCGTTATGCATTTTTTTTTTAATTATTTTATTTAATATTTTATTACAACTATAATAAGGTAGTACTAAATGTGACTTTACAGATATCACTGAACCTTAAGATATTATAATGAGAATTTATATACAAATTTAATTTATGCAAAAGCAATTATTGTTGTATACAAGCTTTAAAACATTAAATTATAATACAAACATGTTTATTTATGAAGTTTAAATAACATTTTAATTTTTGTTTCTACTTTATAATAATACTAGCTTTTGCCCGCGACTTCGTCCGCGTGGAATAGTCGTTCGTAAATTAGCGGTAATCCAAAGTAACTATTCCTCCTACAATATTTCATCCCCCTTTTCAACCCTTTACAACGCTTTTGCCAATTAAAAATTTTGCCTATGTCCTTTCTCAGGTTTTAGACTATCGGGGTACGACGCCAGAAACCTCCGCGTGGTGTACCCTGGGTGCGGGCGACAGTCCCCCAGATCCCTCTGTCGAATTGTCGCCCGTAGCGAATCTCTGGCGCGAGGGGGGGTTCCCCAGCGATGGGTTGAGCCCCAATTCGCTCCTGACCCTCTATTTGTAGAGGGTACAGGAGGCGAAATTTCGGACGGGCCCGGCCACTCATTCATTTGAGGGCTGGGCAGGCTTATGCCACCGCCGACATATCGTAAACCTGATATCTTGCTTCAAGACAAGTTGTCGTGAGGCGTAGTATCAGGAACGAGGGTCTTGGCTTAACCGCCCGGACCGCGAGGAAGACAACCTCTATAAAGAGTTCGAATTAACATTCGAACTCGGAAATCACCCAGAATCTTAAGTTCTGGCGTGCGGCGAGAAGATGCATGGCAGATGGGCTGTTCTGTTCTTAGCACGCTCCAGCCAGGGTACCGGCCGACCCCCTGGTTGGTAAATGTAGGCTTGCCCGGGTACAGGGATCTCTGCCCGGGTCGACGGTTCTTCTCCCATTCTCGTGGGAACCATATGGATTCACTTACTTTACCACAACAAAAAGACGGGAATCTTACGGATTCCCACATCATGGTCTCGTCAAGCCAATGTAAAACTGACCAAAACGACGCCTCGTCTTTAGAACTGGAGGCGTCAGCCGAGGGCCCGGCACCGACCACAGAGGCCCCCCTCTCGAAGAAGAAGAAGCGACGGACCCGGTACACATGGGGGAAAGCGAACTCTCACGAGAGGCAGCGGATGGCGGCAAAAAAGCAGGAGCGGGATGCCGCCAAACTGAAGAAGGACGGTGGCAGATCCACTGCAGAGCCGTCAATGGACGAGGGCGACAGTACTGTCGCAGAGCCGTTCAGAGACGAGGGCAGTGGATCTGCCGATTTAATGGACGAGGGCGGTAAATCCGCAGAGCCGTCCAAGGAGGCCAGCGGGTCGGCTGAGGAAGCCGCCGCCGCCAGGTCGTCGCCGCGTCCTGCGGCGGCGGTCCTAAGGGAGGAGGCCCTCCCCTCGAAGGTGCGGAAGCGCCCCCTGAACAGGGAGGACAGCTCGGGCGCCGATTCCGAGGGGAGTGCTGTCATCATGCCTCCTCCCAAAGTTCCGGCCTCTCGCACAGGGCGAGGGGCCGCGGCGTCGGGAAGGACGACCCACTCCTCGGCCGGCGGAGTGCGTGGAGGGGCAGAGGATCGCAAGCGGGCTGACGACGAGGTGGTCGCCGCGAGGGTGCTGGGCGTGTTGTCCGGCATTCCTCCCACGGAAGTAGCTGCCGCTGGTGCCCGCACGAGCGGTAACGCCCCGGACATGAAGGCCCTGCAGGCCAAAAACGCCCGCCTTGGTGGCGAGGTGTCAGGCCTGCGGGCCCAGAATCGCCGCTTAGAGGCGGAGCTGGCCGCGGTAAGGAGGGCCAACAGCGTCCTCTCAAAGGATGTGGCCGATCTGAGGGCCCAAATCGCGCGGCTCGTGCCGCCTACGCCACATGCGCCGCTGGCCAGTGCTGACCGCCGAGCTGTCGCCGCTCCGAAACTGCCCCGAGGCGCTGGCCGCCCAGTGGTCGCCGCCGCGCCGAAGACAGCTCCGACCACGGAGCGTGCGCCGCCGACCAGCGCCAGCCCACCCAACGCCGTGGAGCAGGCCCCTACAGCAGCCCAGCCGATAACATCGACCCCGCTGCCCGCAGTGGGGGGCGTGCCGGATGAGGCCTTGCGCGCCATTATCGACACCGTCGGTAATCTGGTGGATGCGCGCTTGGCCGTTCTGGAGGCAAGGCTGCCTCCAGAACCACGTGTTCGGCCGCCTCTTGCCGCGTACAAGCGGCCATATGCGGCACCAGCCCCCGCCCCGCTACCTTGTCAGGGTGGCCGCGTGGGGTAGAGCTACGCCGCAGCCGCGGCTGGGCCAAAGAAGAAAGGGCCTGCTCCGAAGAGGAAGACAGCACCGGCTCCTGCCGGACCGCAGTCATCGCCAGCACCGACACCGCCAGCGACGACTAGCGCGCCCGCGACCGCGCCTCCCGCGTTTGGCACGCCCGCTGCGCCCGAACAGGGTTGGCAGGTGGCTGAGCGCGGTAGGAAAAGTCGCGGCCAGAGAAGGAGAGCGGCGGCCAAGCGCGCCGCTGAGGTCGCCGCTCCCCAGGTAGGAGCCGAAGGAGGCGGGAGGAAGAGGAAGAGGCCACGCAAGGGGCTCCGGCCGCCGAAGACAGCTGCAGTGGTGATCACTGTGCTGCCTGAGGTGGCAGAAAGGGGCCTCAGCTATGAGGCCGTTCTGAGGAAAGCCCGGCGGGAGCTTGACGTCTCCCACATAGGAGGCGTCGAAGCCAGGACCCGCAAGGCCCGGACAGGGGCTCGGATTTTAGAGTTCCCTGGGGCCGAGGGTACCAGGACGGCCGATAGCGTGGCGTCGAAGCTGCGAGGTCTGTTCGCCGAGGAGGGTGGCGTCAAAATCGCCAGACTCGTAAAGTGCGCCGAAATGCGCATCGCGGGTCTGGACGACTCCGTGACGGTGGAAGACATCCGGGAGGCCATTGCCTCGAAAACCGGGTGTCCCCTGGACACCGTCCGAGTTGGCGCCATCCGGCCCAGTCCGGGCGGCGTAGGTGCCGCCTGGGTGCAGTGCCCAGTGGAGTCGGTCAGGCAACTGGCCGGCTCAGGCAGGCTCCTCGTGGGCTGGAGCTCAGCGCGAGTCACCGTGCTGGAGCACCGGCCTGCGAGGTGTTTCAAGTGCATGGCGGTCGGGCATACCCGGCCAACATGCACTAATTGCTTTGACTGCGGCGGACTCTGTTTCCGCTGCGGTCAGACTGGGCACATGGCGGCATCTTGCGCCGCCCCGCCCCACTGCCCCACGTGTGCGGCGGGCAATAAACCTGCCAAGCACCGCATGGGCTCTGGGGCATGTAGACCTCCAGCTTCGGCTCCAAAGGGGCGGAGCGGCCTTTCGACCACGGCCGCTCCCGCTCCTAGCGCGGCCCGATCGCCCGCCGCAAGCCAGGAGGTGATAATGGACACGGCCCATTAATGGCTGCCCAGTCCACTCACCTCCTGCAGGCCAACACCAACCACTCCGCCGGTGCGCAGGATCTCCTCCTGCAATCCATGGCGGAGTGGTCGATCGGTGCAGCCGTAGTCGCGGAACCGTACTGTGTGCCTGATCGCCCCAATTGGGTGGTCAGCCGAAACGGAACCGCGGCAATCGTCGTCTCCACGCAGCGGCACTTCCCGTCCTTGTCCCTTTTGGATAGGGGCGAGGAATTTGTCGCTGCGGAATGGGGAGGGGTCACACTCTACAGCGTTTACCTCTCCCCTAACAGGAGAATGGACGATTTCGGGGCCTCCCTCACCACCTTGGAGGCTTCGATACGGCAACTGGCACCGGGCCTCGTCCTGGTCCTGGGGGACTTCAACGCCAAATCCACGGCGTGGGGGTCCCCGATGACGGACGATCGCGGGTGGGCGATCGTGGAGTGGGCGGCGTCACTGGGCCTCTGTGTCCTAAACAGAGGCTCGGTGAACACGTGTGTGCGACGGCAGGGTGGGTCGATAGTGGACTTGTCATTCGCTAGCCCCGCTGTCGCACCACGAGTGAGGAACTGGCGTGTCCTGGAGAAGGCGGAGACCCTGTCGGATCACCGTTACATCCGGATGGAGGTCTCCCCTCTCCGGGACCCCAGCAGGGGCACAGGGCGGACCGAGCTCCCGCATTTCCACGGTGGGCTGTGGGGCGTCTGGATAGGGACCTACTGGCGGAGGCGGCCATCATAAACACGTGGCTGTCCTCATCACCCCCAGCGGACGGAGTGGACGTTGAGGCTGTCCGCATCCGCAGTGCGTTAACGCAGGTCTGCGATGCGGCCATGCCCAGGGTGCGGCGTCTGCCTCCGAGGCAGGGGGTCTACTGGTGGTCCCCAAGACTGGCAGACCTTCGTGCGGCGTGCATTAGTGCCCGAAGGTCCTACACCCGCAGTCGGCGGCGTCGCCGCGATGTTGAGCGGGAGGGCCAGCTGTACGAGACGTACCGCAGTGCGCGTACCGCCTTTCGGCTGGCCATCCGGTCCGCCAAGGACGCAAGTTGGCAGGAGATGCTGGACGGTCTCGACCGTGACCCCTGGGGTCGCCCGTATCGTGCGTCGCTGAATAAGCTTCGCGCGCAGGCCCCCCCCCCCCCTCACCGAGACCCTCCAGCCCGACCTCCTTCGTAGAGTGGTCGAGGAGCTGTTCCCGCGGCAGTCGGAGCACACGCCCCCGGTCATGGCTTCGCCAGATCACGACCGGGAGGCCGTCGAGAGTGTTCCGCCCGTGACGGAGTCGGAAGTGGGGGCAGCCTGTACCTCAGGCGGCTGGTGGCAGACTATTTGGAGGGGCGCAGTGTTCCCTACGCGAGCCCCGCAGGGGACATTGTGCGGACGCCCGTGTCGTGCGGTGTTCCGCAGGGGTCAGTTCTGGGGCCGACTCTGTGGGACATCGGGTACGACTGGGCGTTGAGAGGGAGTCGCCCCCCCGGGATGAGCGTTATTTGCTATGCTGACGACACGCTCGTCACAGCCCTTGGCAGGACATTCGAAGGGGCGGCGAGCCTGGCCACTCTCGGCACCGAGAAGATGGTCAGGCGAATTGAGGCGCTGGGGCTCAGGGTGGCCCTAAACAAGACGGAGGCCCTACTATTCCATGGGCCCCGTGTGAGGCTGCCCATCGGCGCCTCATTAGTCGTCAACTACATCCACATCAGTATCCAGGCCCATATGAGGTACTTGGGTCTGGTGCTCGACGGGCGATGGTGGTTTCGGGAGCATTTTCGTCAAATTGCTCCCCGGCTGGTCGGCGCGGCGTCCGCCCTTTCTCGGCTCATGCCGAATGTGGGCGGACCCAGTTTCGAGGGCCGACGGCTGTATGCGGGGGTGATCCGCTCAATGGCCATGTACGGCGCACCCGTGTGGGCGAGGGCTCTGAACGCCCAGCTCAGGGCGGTGCTGTGGAGACCACAGCGAGCCATGGCGGTCAGAGCCATTCGCGGGTACCGCACGGTGTCTACCGAGGCGGCATGCCTATTGGCCGGGACACCTGAGCGGGCGTGGGACCTAGAGGCGGAGATGCTCTCCGACCTCTACCGGCGGGTTACCTTAGTGCGCGACGAAGGTGGCTCCCCATCGTTGAGCGAGATAGCCACCTGGCGCGAGGACGCCCGCCGAGACGTCATCGCCCGTTGGGTTACGCGGCTGGAGAGGCCAAGACACGGTGTCGTTACCGTCGAGGCCGTACTGATGGAATGGATGGAGCGGCGGCACGGAGTCCTCTCCTTTCGGCTGGTGCAGGTATTATCGGGGCACGGGTGTTTCGGTTTGTACCTGCACACGGTCGCGTATAGGGAGTGGACTCCGGCCTGCCACCATTGCAGCAGTGACGAGGACACGGCGCAACACACGCTGGAGGTGTGTCCGAGTTGGGACGGGCAGCGCCGTGACCTCGTCGCTGTTATCGGTGGCGACCTGACGCTGCCGGCTGTCGCGAGGGCGATGGTTGACAGCGTCAGGAACTGGGACGCGGTCGCCGCCTTCTGCGAGGCTGTCATCTCGCAGAAGGAGACGGCGGAATGAGTCCGGGAGGATTCCCGTGACCCGGGCCGCCGTCAGCGGCCGGGGCGGCGCAGGCGCGAATACTTGCGCCTGATGCCGCCCTAACCGAGGCTTCGGGTGATCGGACCGGGGAATTGTCCGGTCACCCGACGTGAGGCCACCGCATGAGGACGACGCCTCGACGGCGAAAGCTGTCGGGGCGTCGACAGGAGAGGAGCCCGAGAGGGCATACCGCCAAGCGGGCCACCGAAGACAAAAATCGGGTACCGGTGGCCCGCTCGACGGCGAAGAAGAGGTGCTTGGAGGGTGGGTCAATGGGGTTGCGCGCCGCCTCTTCCGTCACCCCGGACCTACTTGGCGGGGTGCGACGTCCATGGCCCAACGCAAAAAAAAAAAAAAAAAAAGGTTTTAGACTATCTGTGTACCAAATTTCATTTAAATCGGTTGAATAGTTTTGCCGTGAAAGCGAGACAGACAGACGGACAGAGTTACTTTCGCATTTATAATATTAGTAAGGAATTAAGGATTGCTTATAAAATGTAATCTTTGAGAGAATACTTCGTCCATCAATCTATCAGCCCGTAGATGTCCATTGTTGGATATAGGAGGTAAACGAAGGCTACTCAGAATAGTCCTAATCCACCTGCATCCAACGATTAATAACGTCGTATAGTAAACTCATCATTCTCCTATTTCCATCCCAATTATTAATATATATTGGGGTCGATACAATATGTACTCTTCTTTCATAGTACATATTATAAAAGATATTTGTAATAGTTTTATGATCGGCCGCCTGCCAGACGTCAACTCTACTTGGGAATGTAATTGTCGACCAAACGCCATTAGATGAAGTTGGCCCAGGTCGTTATAAGGCTCTTAGTCATCTTTTACTACATCCACGAGCAAAGTAAGAGTTGGTTAGTATTCGTAGCCGCTACTACACAGCTTTGGAAATTAAAACAAGTATTCATTCAAATTATTTGCTACAATACACTATCCTAAAGAAATAATCTTTGTATTGCGGGGGACTTTATAATAATAATAAAGCCTCTTTATTTCCCATAAACCGTATACATATTCTTAATAATAATAATCTTTAAAATCTATTCGTTATCATTTATGGGCCCCTTTGATAGAGTATAGGCCTCCTCCAAGTTCTTCTATTTTTGTCTATCTTGTGCTTTATCCATCCAGTTACTTCCCGCTATATTTTTTATGTCGTCTGCCCATCGTTTTTGTGGTCGTCCAACATTTATTTTCCCGCGTGGACCTTTCCAGCTAGTACTCTTAAGAGTCCACCGTTGGTCAGTGTATCTCGCTACATGGCCAGCCTAGTGCCATTTTAGTTTTAATACTTGGTGTAGGGGCTTGCGGGGGACTTTACAAATATATAATTAACGCTGACAAATTACACCCAAACTGAGAACAATACATTGCGGATCGCACAAATTATTGTCCTGCATGGGAATCTAACCCATAGAACTGGCATAGAAGGTCGGTATCTTAACCACTATGCCATCTGTGCAGTCCATTAGAGGTCTTATTAGTTTAACCATTTATAAAGTGCTAAAGATTATATCATCGTCATTACCATTTAAGGTAGCATTCCGATTTAGCGACCGCGACTTGCGACCGCGAACGGG
Source organism: Lymantria monacha (assembly GCA_905163515.2). Classification (NCBI taxonomy): domain Eukaryota; kingdom Metazoa; phylum Arthropoda; class Insecta; order Lepidoptera; family Erebidae; genus Lymantria; species Lymantria monacha. The sequence continues at coordinate 19,712,367 of LR991104.1, read as the reverse complement.
TCGCGTGACCTACTACTTAGTATGAATTTGAATAGAGCACTAAACATAATCCGTGACCGCGTCGCACGACCGGTGGGCATCGCCAGAGAGTCGCGCGTCAGTCGCGCCAGAGGCTATGCAATCACGCGACACAGGCGAGTAATTCATAAAAATGGCGGCGTTTTATGAATGTTTAAAAGCAACCCTCGTCTTCATGCGATGAGAAAATTGAGTGTATCTTCTTCCGTTCTTCCAAAGGAATAGTCACTAATATATCTTCAAATCATCCCAACATATCATTTCATCATCATCTTCCATCTTCTAATAGCTGCAGAAATCTTTTTTTTTCTAGCTGTGTAGAATTCGTCCAACATATCGCTATAATAGAATAATATCGTCATCTACAAAACTATGGAAGGAATGGTAAGTCGCGGTCATCGGAATGCTAGCAGTCGCTCCGTCACAGGCGACCATGATTGCAAAATCGGATGGTCGCGGTCGCTAAGATAGGAATGCTACTTTTAGCCTTTCTTTGTTCACCGTGGGGACGTAACGCTTACCATCTACTGCTTGCGTTTGCCACCTTGAGCAAGGAAACAAAATATTTTACTTTTTTGCAATAAATATTTTTGTAAAACTAAAAGTGAATGACGTCTGTTTAATTTGTAACAGGAAACATTATACTTTATTAATAATTTTAACAGTTTTTAACACTCAACCTTGAGTTGTATGTACCTGTATTGTTAATTTTATAAATAATGTATTAAGAAAAATACTTTCAAACACAGTCGGTTGGTTTGTTTGTTGAAGTCAATATATCACAGCGCCACCTGGTGGCGAGTCATCAATGAGAGACATTAATGGTGGTAGCATGTAAAAATTCTTCATGGAAAAATATAAATACGGTATGTATTTATATAATGAATTATTAATTTTCATAATGATCGGTCAAATAGTTTCTACGGAACAATATATTACAGTCATATTATAATCCTTTGAAGGTTTCTCATAAATTTTACATTCATTGGTGCCACAATGAGCTTAGCTATGTGGTAGCGACTAAGAATACTACCAACCCTTACTTTGCTCGTTGATGTCGTAACAGACAACTAAGAGCCTAATGACCTGGGCCAACTCCATCTGATACCGTTTGGTCAACAATTACATTCCCAAGGAGGGTTGACGTCTGGCAGGTGGCGGGTCATAAAACTATTGCCAATAATTGAACCAAGCCATAAATATTTTTAATCATCATCATCATTCTCTTGCTCTTATCCCAACTACTTAGGGTCGACGCAATATGTCCTCTTCTTCCATACAGCTCTATCAGACGTCATCTCTGTAGTCACTCCCTGTTTATAAATATCATGTTTCACGCAGTCCATCCATCTTTTCTTTGGTCTCCCTTTACCCCTAAAGCCTTCAACATTCATACCCAAAACTTTCCTCGCAACATTACTTTCATCCCGTCTCATCATATGTCCATACCAGCTCAAACGTTCATTCCTTAACTTATCCGTCACTGGCACTACTTTCAAATGTAAATATTTTTAATATGGTCATATTAAGTCATATTTT